>CP136065.1:94105342-95525219 GCA_032622095.1 Siphonodentalium dalli
TACTAAATGGTGCCATATTTCCGACTAAATCCTGAAAAGTTACCCATAATTCTGCTGTGGTTAAGGAGTCGATTATTTAGGGCATTACTGTATAAAGAATATGTCAAAATATAAAACGAATTCATTAAAAAGTTATAACTTAGCCAAACCTACTGACCCTTATTTTTAATGACTTTTAACCCCAACACAATATATTTTGCCTCTGGTACCCCTGGGGTCGTATTCACCGAGTGGGTTTATTTTATAAACCAGGTAGTTTATTTGGTAGCGGCTGAACGCACAAGGTGTCTTCGGTATAGCGTTAATGACTCATGCTATCGATGATGTGATTGACCAAATCTAACAGATTTGCCATTTGTATTTGTCAATGTATTATGACTAAATCTCGGGCACTAACTGGCCACAATCTGCATGCATAGCGGTATACATTGTGCGTATAATTTTAAAGAGACTCAGACTGGCCGGTGTGTATATATATATGCAATCTGTCATATAAATCATAATGTTCAATGTCTTGTTTCATGTATACATGTATTAATTGAGGTCTCCGGTGTGGGGGTGCATCCCCACCTTGATAATCTCAAATGCACCACCCTTCAACCAGACCAAACGCGTTTGCGTAATTCATTTGCACCCTGTGGTCACTAGCCGGGGGTATCAAAATAATCTATACTGGGCGAACCACGGCGTTGTAAATTTCCAACCTGACGGTTGAAACTTTCGAATAATTAGCAGTTTTTGACTGGCCACAGAGGAGGAACAAGGACACATGCTTGCCAAGTTTTGGAAATTTCCGAGCTGACACCCAAATAGGGTCGGTAAATTTCCAACTGATGGCTTTCTCTGCAGTCAATCATTTTGACCAAAATTATGAGAATAATGGTAAAAAAAAACAACGAATTCCTTAGTAAAAAAAAAACCCTGTCGCCACATGATGAGTGGAGTTTGTTGGATGCTATAGAATTTAAGCACAATCCAAATACTAGACATGATCTATATATTCCTTAACATTTCGGAAGAAATTGCTTTCCGGCACTGCATGGTGGATGGTTTCGGTCTCTTTGTTTTCAAGGATGTTGATGTTTCAATATTGCACTATATGCTCAAAAAGTGTTGCGTTCATCTGTTATGTACCCCATCTTTTCCATCGGTTACTCATAATTGAACTCAACCAAACATGTACTGTTACTCTGCTATGCGCAGCATGTTTTTTGTACACAACCTGTGGTCAATCCATGATTGTCCCCCAATCACCTTGATTGAATAATCCTATACTGCGCATCGATGTCTTCCCATCGATGTCCACTGAGAAGTTCGCATTGAGCGTCGCCTGGTATAAACTACCTGGACTATATATAAACCCAGCTGGTGAATACCACACCAGATGTCTCAAAATACCACAAAAATTAGCTTCCTATGAGATAAATGTATAACCCTAGTTTGACATTTCATGCTTCAAATGCCCCTGTTATATCTGCTTCTCACTGTACCTCAGGGATTATCTGTTACTTATTACCTGTACTCCAGGTGGCCAGGTGTTTTTTATAATGTTTGTGTTTGCTCTGAGGGACTGTTCAGTGGCAGGGGGAATAAAGTAGTGATTAATGTTAAATCAATTTATCAAATACAGGCACCTCATGGTTAGGATAGTGTTACATAGCACACAAGCTAGCCATGGTTTAATAGTAAATATACAGCAATAAAAAGCCAATGTACTCAACAGATGAAATACAGTCTCATGCAGAACACAGCAGGTGACATTGCTTTGATAAGTATAAAAGTGCTGTGTTGGCATTTAGAATATAACAGGGGGTAGTATCAAACTTTGGCATGCCAGGGTGCAGGAAATAGCAAAGAGAGTTAACCCTTTCATGACGGGAGCTGCGCTGGTGCAGCATTAAAGATCCTGTGCCTGTGATTCTCTTATATATGCAAGTCTCCATAGGGAGCATCGCATATATAAGAGAATGCACTGGCTTAACAATGTCAAGGTAAATATTGTTAGGCCAATGTATTCTCTTATATATGCTAGGCTTCCAATAGGAGACTCGGATATATATAAGAGAATGCATTGGCACAGGGTTTTCACAAAATTTTAGAAATCACCAGTCACGGAAAGGTTAAACTTTAGAAGGGCTATACCTGCATTGAAACATGGGGGCTGATCAAGCTCCACCACTCCTCCATGCCTATCGCATTGACCAATGACGTATATAATAATAGTTTACATTCATGCATTGATCAAATGTGACAAAAACGAGGGTGCAGCACATCTGAACTCGCTCCCTAATCCAAGCAAAAATTTTGAATGGTTAGAAACTTCAACACCAACAGTTGAAATTTCAGGCTGGCAAGTAGGTTGAGATTGTTCCTATATTCAGCCAAACCAAATGTTGATAATTTAATTTTAAGCCAATAGTAGAATATTTTCTAATTTGGGATGTAATGAAATATGTCTTTTCATTTTTCAGGCATGGCAGCAGTTTAAATATGCAGCTAAGAATGTATTGTACCAGTTTGAATTATGGGCTAGCTCCTTTAAACTTATAGAAGGTATGTTAATAATACATTGTATATCATTAATTTACACTTTATAGCTGCACCAGGCAGAGCCATGGAGCAGCATAGAGACCTGAGAAATTTCTTCTCCATAAAATGTGTCACTTTTCTCTCTGTTTCCCCCTATCTTATATCAAAACAATAAATAAACAGAGTATGTAATATGAATAAAAGTTAAGTAGTTAAATAATACCATGACAATAATATAAAAATCTTTATAAATTTATATATCATATATACAGTGAGCAGTAATAGATGGCATACTGAATGTGGTTTGTTTTCACTCCAAGAAAAATTCCAAAATAGGTTTAGTGAAATTTTCACGATTTCTGTATCATGCTATTTCCGAAATACAGATGTCATAACAATTTTACATTAACCCTTTCTATATAGTCTTAATTAAGCATCATTGATGAGTAGTTATCCCATAGGATATATTCAGATAATAAGTTCAAAAGGTCGTTTGTTGAACTTATTATCTAAACATTTCCCTCAATAAAATAGGACCCCTTCTGTGTTTTTATTTATCTGTCATCTGCTTCTGTCACTTGTACATCCCTGTAAATCAAAATAGACCATTCAGATGTACACTTTATAACTGACTGGGAGAATCCATTCAGTATAGAAAGGGTTTTTTGAGTACTTATAAATTATTACTGAATTATCATTCCAAGTCTTTAAAAATCTGAAACTTGCATGAATATCAATTTTCAAAATAAATAGCTAAAGGACCTCAAGACATTTCAAGAGGGTTCATGCAAAATAATATAAATTTTATAAAAGTCTGTAAATGACTGTCATTAGATCAACAAGTACCGGTACATGAAAAATAGATAGACTTCGTTCTTATTTTCATTATTAATAGATCTCAAATAAGAGATTTCACATATCAAAACCATTGTTATGCAAACAATACTGTTACAGTGGAATTACTGATAAAACTCCAATTAGTCCAATAAGATATAAAATATAAGTAAAACTTGGTGTTTATGCAAATAAATTGTATTGTATCTTCTATTACAGGACGTTTCGGATCAGCCACCCTGTCTTACTTTTACTTTATACGATGGTTGATGTTTCTTAACATCTTCATCATGGTGTTATCTATCGGCATCGTCACCATTCCCCACTTGGCGCTGAAGCCCCACAGCTTTGAGGACAGCATGCCAGTTGAAAATGAGACAATTTTCCAAAAAGAGTCTATGGAATGCAGCAATGGTTATAATATATATGTGGAAAACTTCACACATTCCGACGAGCGTGTGTGGAGTGATAGTATAGTTGACTTCTTACAGGGAACTGTAAGTATAGATAAGGCCAATATAAACAAAAATGCTAGATTACATCCCCTCCGGACCCTATTTTAGTCCCCTCCTCAATTTTTTTTTTTATTTGAATATCTTTTTACATGTATATGTAAATTTTATTCTTGCCTTAACCGTTAAATTAGATTTCAATGACCCATTAATCTATTATTCTATCTTGATCAAATTGGACAATCTAAATTGCCTTGTATCATGCTTCAATATCTAGAACTGTCCATGACCATTTATGTTTGGAAGAATAAAATCTAAAAATAAAATTCGCCCTCCCACCCCATTTCTCTGAAAAAGTTAGATGTAAAAATCTAGTAAAATATTTATATTGGCCTGACTGGAACTTAATTAACCATTTTCAGCTAAAAGTGGTTCATATATGTGAAAAAAAATGGTGAATCCAATATTCATATCTGATGTCATTAGGTGCATGGTCTGATCTGGTACAAAATGCTTGAAAGCAGGATGCAGCATTTTTATTTTTATCCCAATGTGTTGTCCGGATTAAAATAGATTCAGTTGATATTTCCTCTGTGGTGTTAATAGAGATTATTACCACTTTAGAGGGTGTTCTCCAGTAGATTAACTGTATTTTACCAAAAAAATAAGATTCCATAAGTTTGAGGCCAAGTTGACTGGAAGCAGGCGTTAATGAAGCTTTGTTTTCATTAACTCCCCCTGCCCACTTCCGGTTAAGTCACTGATCATGTGATCACACAAGGACCGAGTGGTAATAATAGTACATTGTAATAACATGATTTTGTCTGGCACCATAGTTTATTAACAGTCCTCCAGGAATGATTAACAGCCCTCAGGCCTATTAGCGGCCCTCGACTGCATCTCAGGACTCTGATAGGCCCTCGTGCTGTTAATCATTCCTGTTGGGTCGTTAATAAACCATAATGCCCTAAAAATCATCTTATTGGTATATTCATAATTTTCTCTCAAGCTATTGTAAAGTGTACATTCTTGTATAAAATGTTCTTCATTTTCAACTTTTTTTTCACAATTGGGATAATATCGTTCATCAAAATCTTTATTGGCTTATGATATCTTCCTACCTCGCTCACAAGCTTATATGAATTTTAGTTAACCCTTTGAGTGCCAGGGGCCGATCTCATCGGCCCTAAACCTACAAAATAAGTCTGTTAAAGAATATAAGAATAAATTATTAAAATTGTAAAAAAAAAAATTTAAATTTTTTTTTTTTTTTTTTTTTTTTTAGGCCAATGCATTCTCTTATATATGCGAGGCGACCTATGGTCGACTCGCATATATAAAGAATGCATTGGCACAGGGTATATGGGTTGATACAAAAATCGGACCTGGCACTCAAAGGGTTAATGCTGAATGTATTTATAAGGGTATGTTGAAAGTAAAATAATTTTGAAGTCTGAAATCCTCAACTAACTCTTTATAAAACAGGATTTCATGGTTTTCGTATAAATACAATTTTGTATTTGATTTCTTTTCAGGGATGGTTAGAGAGAACTGTGTTATTCTATGGTGTCTATTATAATAAGACATACACAGTGCCAGATGATGAGGGGCTTGAACAGACAGAAATATATAACATGTCGCTTGCATATATCCTGTCAACTGGCATCTGCTTTATGATCAGTTTCCTCCTCATTGTTAAAAAGTAAGACAATTTTATATTCATTTAACTGTAACAGTGTTTCGTTAGAGGCCCAAATAATAATAGCATTCTCCATTAACCCTTTACCCAACAGAACGGCCCTGTGCCAATGCATTCTCTTATATATGCGAGTCGACCATAGGTCGCCTCGCATATATAAGAGAATGCATTGGCTTAACATATATTAAAAATGATAAAATTGTCAAAGAATGTGGAAATTATTATAAAAATTGTTAAAAAATGTAAGAAAAAATTATAAAATTGTTAAAGAATGTAAGAAAAAATGGTAAAAAGTGTTTAGGCCAATGCATTCTCTTATATATGCGAGGCGACCTATGGTCGACTCGCATATATAAGAGAATGCATTGGCACAGGGCATAACTGTAACCATCACAATGTGGTCAATGAACCGGTTCCAATGATATCCATATTTGTATGGTGTTATTGAGACTGACCGAAAATATTTTAGGCTGTTGAAGCTTTATTTGGGCGTTTTTGGCCGTTTTGTTGGGTAAAGGGTTAATTCCATATCAATCATTAAGATTTGGGAGCTTGATGACTCAGTGGTTAGCGTGTTCGGTTTGTAATGCTGTCAACAAGCCTTGAAATAGTGTGTCTGACATTTCAAGTTATCCTGCATGGAAGGCTAGCATCACTAAATTGACCCTATGGGGATCTTATCTTCTGCCTTGGCCTCAACTGCTATGGGAGACCTAGGATCAGATTTAAGTTCCCCAGTTGAAGTTGGTGATGTTCACCTCTATTATACAATTTATCTTATGCAAATTATGCCCGCTATCCTCATTCTGCAAATGATAGGCACCATGTTGTATTATCAGGAACCAATTCTTTTCAAACTGAACAAACTTCACCTCGTTTGATGGGAGCCACAAAAACTGAAACCGGCAATGTATATCAACATAAATGAGTGCTGTTTCACCTACATGTCTCATCTTGAAACCACTATTAAAGCAGTAAAGTATTATTCTTTGATTAACAGAGTACACCGTTCAAGCAGTATTCATCATTGTTTTGACAAGTAAGCATGTGTAACTTTTGACAAATTGTTATTCATACACAAACAAGACACTGCTGTCTACCTGTTAAAGATTTAAAGGTACTCAATCCGATAAAACTCCTCTCAATTACTATTTCAATGGCTTCGGGGGTCAAAAATATTTGATTCGAGTCGAGGAAGTCACCCATCAAAGCTCAGATTTGTTAGATATCGATTTTAGAAATCTATTATTTTTCATTATCGGGAATACTATCTGGCCCAGAACTCAGTCAAAATTGCGTTAAAATTACCACTTGATTTTAGAGTTATCCATCCTTGTCTGTTTGAATAGATTTGGAGTACACATCCAGAGCAGATTACGGCAGTTATTAGTACTCATCTCGAGAACATAACAAATTTCAAAAATCAATATCTAATAACTCTGAGCTTTGTTTGATGGGTTCCTCGACTCGAATCAAATATTTTTTACCCCCAAAGCCAAAGAAATAGTAAAATAGGACCTTCTGATCGGATTGTTGTTGTTGGAATCTGTTGAGATGGGGACCCTCTTTACGGATTGAGTACCTTTAAGTGTTCCACAGAGATTATTTGAGAAGTGATTTCTGACTATAGCTTAAAATTTTCTTTGGCCTTTTTCGAAAAACAAATTGGCCACCAACAGCGTACAGTAATGACCTAAATATTCAACTCCTTAACCACAGCAGAATTATGGGTAACTTATCAGGATTTAGTTGGAGATATATAAATTCTGAAAAGTTACCCATAATTCTGCTGTGGTTAACCCTTTGGAGAGTATTTGTAACTGACGTCAAGAGTAAATTTAACGTAATAGCAATAATTATTAACAAGTTTGGATCAAAAGGGTCCTATAATTCGTTTTAATTTATGTGCATTTTCTGTTAACGTGTGTTATCATAATCGATTGCACTTATACATTTGGGACATTATATTATTCAAAATAACTCCTATACAAATCATTTATAAATCAGATGATTTATTAAAGTTATGTCTACATAAAATGACACTTACTGAAACAACATAAATGTCGTTCCAGTCGCAACTGTACAGCGACATATATGTCATTCTACTCGCCAAAGGGTTAAGGAGTCGATTATTTGGGCATTACTGTACATCACTGAGTACATTTTGTGGATTTCTTAGAATTTGGTTGTTCTTTTAGCATAATTATTTTTGGTTTATTTTATTTATTATAGTATTTTTGTCTGCTGCATGTGTTGTTATTAGTGTATGCCATATTTTTATTGTCTGACATGCACATAGTATAACTTTTATACATCATACTTTTTATAATTTATTTCAGCTCAGCCAAAGGTGTCAAAGAGGGTCTCGTGGAGAGGGAGTCCTCATTGACCAAATATTGTGATAAAGTGTTTAGTGGGTGGGACTGCTGCATAACAGATAACAGTGGTTCCAACCTCAAGCATGCCAACATTTATCAGGAAATAACTGTAAGTAACTTATTAGAGATGTACAGTAATAATGCCCTAAATAATCATTACTGTAATCATGTCTTGAAATAGTGTATGTGACCAAAATGAGGTCCCCATAGGGTGAATTTAATGAAGCTATCCCACATGGTGTGCTAGCATTGACAAATTCACCCTCTGGGGACCTCATTCTGCTTAGGCCTCAACTGTTATTGGAAATGTAGGATCAGATTGAAGTTTCCCAGTTGAAGTTGGTGATGTTCACCCATTAGTAACCTCGATTATACTTTTATTATATTTTAGCCCCACCCTTTTAAAAACATGCAGCTATTTTGCATCCCTGAAATTGAACATGGTCTGTAAAGTCTGTAAAACAACTATCGTCAACATGTTCATGTAAAAATGGACCAATGTCTTTCTTATTTTCATCACTAATAACTCTCCAATAATGAGATTTTGCATATTGAAACAATAGTTATGTAATTATTACTGTTACAGTGGCATTGCATATAAAATTTCCAATCAGATATCAAAGTTTAATAAAAAATTCGGAATATATTATTTAGAATAAAATATTTGAACTTACTACACACGATCAGCAATGTTTGATGACAAATCACTGTAACAATTGTGTTGACATAACAATGATTTCAATCCGTGAAATTTCGTTTATTGGAGAACTATCAATAATGACTGTAAGAACAAAGTTTATCAATGCTCTTATTGGTGACTTTTATAGTTTTTGCATATTTACCAACTGTGAGTAACCTTGGGTTCCTTTCAGTAAACCCACTAAACTATAAACATAGTACTAGTATACCAAATACTTATTACCTAAATTATCATAGTTAACCAGCAACTGATGAGAACTCATCCCGACAAATGCTATACTAAGATAGTTAGGCTTCCCTTACTAAACTTTAACCCTTTGAGTGCCAGGTCCGATTTTTGTATCAACCCATATACCCTGTGCCAATGCATTCTCTTATATATGCGAGTCGACCATAGGTCGCCTCGCACATATAAGAGAATGCATTGGCCTAACAATTTTTCATCATTTTTTACAATTTTTTACAATTTTAATAATTTTTTCTTATATTCTTTAACAGACTTATTTTTGTGCCAGGGAATCTGGGGAATCTCATGTTTTTCATGGGCATCAAAATTATTACTATGAATACTTGGTGATAGTTTGGAGTTATAACATGCCCCTAAGATTTTATCCAGTTTGTTTTTAAATTCGCTGTAGCATGCTTAAGCATACCGAAAAAATTCAACCCCAAAAAAAGGGCCGATTTTACACACCGTACATTAGGGCCGATGAGATCGGCCATTGGCACTCAAAGGGTTAACTGAGTGCCAGGTCCGATTTTTGTATCAACCCATATACCCTGTGCCAATGCACTCTCTTATATATGTGAGTCGACCATAGGTCGCCTCGCATATATAAGAGAATCCATTGGCCTAACAATTTTTCATCATTTGTTATTATTTTTTACAATTTTTTACAATTTTAATAATTTTTTAAAAATCTAAACAAACAAATTTTTTTTAATTTTTTAGGGCCGATTTTACAGACCGTAAATTAGGGCCGATGAGATCGGCCCCCGGCACTGAAAGGGTTAAATAAAACTTACATACCGTAGTGGTCACCAGTACCCTTTCAGGCACATTTTATAAGCAGCTGATCAAAACCTCACAGTATTTGTATTATATTGTTATGATAAAATACCAACTTTCAAAGGAGATTAACCGGTTTAAACTTTTTTTCTTTTCAGTCTGAGTTGATGTATCAAAGAATTCGATGGAGGAAACAGAATAGGAAAACTTTACAATGGTGTCGTTTATACATCATCAGATTCTTCGTTAATATGTTTGTTATCGGAATTCTAGGTGCCTCTCTCTATCTCATATACTGGACCAATCAGACTCTATTGGAAGTAAGTCATTTTTGTTAAGAATCTTCGTAATTTTCAGAATATTAATCTATTTTGAAGATAATTCGCAAACGAAATGCATGCATACTATTATAGGTACTCAATCCGACCAGACGCTCCTAAATTACTATTTGTTTGGCTTCGGGGTGAACAATATTTGATTTGAGTTGAGGAACCCACCCATCAAAGCTCAGAATGATCAGATATCAATTTTTGAAGTTTTTTATTTCTCGAGATGTGTAATAATATGTGGCCCAGAAATGCATGGTCAAACAGAGAGTCTCTGACCAAAATTGCAGATGAAGATGGATAACTCTAAAATCAAGTGGTAATACGGGTCAAATTTCGTGATACTTTAGTGATAATACGGCCATATTTTGTTGAACAAATTGTTGATAAATAACAAGTTTTGGGAAATTTGATAAATCGTATTTTGAAGAAATGTTGTTGTTGTATCTTGATGGTATGGGGGCCATCTGATCAGATTGGGTTTATTCTGTTTTTTTCTTTTTTTTCGTTTCTTCCATTCCAGCTAATACACTTTTTTGTGGTCTTTGTAATTTTCTGAATATTCATTTTGAATAAAATTCACCAGTGAAATGCATGGAACAAACAATTAAGTTTATTCTGTATTTTTCTTTTCTTTCATTCCAGATAAATACAGTAGAGTTAACTCCATTCGTCGCTTTAGTGGTGCAATATCTTCCGTCTATAACCATTAGCTTCCTGAACTTCATAGTTCCTGAAATATTTGCTAAAATAGTTCAGTTTGAGGATTATCTCCCTGGATACGAGATAAAACTCACACTCGTAAGGTAAGAAATATAGAATATACGCATAGTGTTTCTGAATAACAAATTTAATCCACGAGTGGGATTGGCGATTTACACCACGATCTTCAGCCACGATCTTTACAATGTGAAAATCGTTATTTCCAATTTAAATCGCCATCAAACTATTTTCAAACGACGAAAACATGATCCGTTTACGCTTTGCAACGGCACCCATTTTTCGATACCACAGGTGTGGATTAAACCTTTACCTTGCTGCGCATTGATATCAGAACACTGGAAAGTAAGTAAACAACACAGACCTCTTTTAAGTGAACAAATTAAAAATAACTCACACCGGTGCACTTGTCCGGGTCACGAAAGGTCAACCTTATCGTAGTTTCTGTTCAAATTGTATGGAGAAAGTTTAATCCACTCTGCGAAGTTTAATCAACAGTAGGTACTTTTAATCAACAGGTGTTGATTAAATTTAAAATTTAAACAGATTGCTTTATTTATTTAGTAAGATAGCTAGGGGATCGTGGTATAAAACAAAATTATCATCACTAATCATAAAGTGATATATCATCTTGTGGTATCAGCTATTGTTGCAGGGAAAACCCATGCTAAATATAGAATGTGAAACTTTTCATTAAACTGGTACCCAGCCGGTTAGAGTCAGAAAGGATGAATGACTGATGCACTCTGGTAGTGATTGGTACAGAACCTTTCCAAACATACCTTTATACTTCAACAATAAAATATTTGAATTAAATTTGTTTTCATCCAAATAACTTTGATATGCATGTCTATGTCTTTTGTATGAGATATACATCTAAATCTATCTCACTGTTTTCATACTCGCATGTCTTTCTCCTCCACAGATCTGTATTACTGAGGCTGGCTTCAGTGTTTATATTGATGATCTCCTTATATGTACAACTAGTGTCACGGCCAGAACTGGCCGAGTGTGGAAACAAACTGTTTAGCAATGCAAATTCTTCCTCTGTTGTTGTCAAGGTAAACTTTGTCTTATTTAAATATGGTTTGTCTCTTCCAAAACAAGCCTGCAAATAGTGTGTCTGTCATTTGCAAAATGAGGTTCCCAGAGGGTGAATTTATTGACGCTATCCCCCAAGGCGGTCTAGCATTACCAAATTCACCCTCTAGTAACTAATTCTGCTAAGGCATCAACTGCTATGGGAGACCTTGGATCAGATAAAATTTTCCTGGTTTAAGTTGATGATGTTCACCGATTAGTCACCTCGATTATGCATTTTATCTTCTTTATTATCTTAAAATAATAAAAATGATGTCGAGGACACCTATCCGGAAACTTTTCTATCAATTAATATTGATGCAAAATTTACAATAGAATCCTCAGTGAATTGTTTTTATGGCTGCTAATGATTAAAGCCACATGGCGGTTTGCCACACAAAATTCACCCAAGACCAAACAAAATTAATGTTCTGTTTCTCAAAATCAAAATGATAAATCATCCTGTCACTTGGTTTCACCACAAATTAATATTAATTGATTAATTTGTTTGTTATATTTCAGTGCTGGGAGACGTATGTTGGACAACAGATATACAAATTAGAACTAATCGATTAATTTGTTTGTTATATTTCAGTGCTGGGAGACGTATGTTGGACAACAGATATACAAATTAGTACTAATTGATTTCTTTGTTATCATCCTCATCACATTCTTTGTGGAGTTCCCACGAAAGTGAGTATAAAAGCAAGTTGACAAAACAAAATATTAGTGATAATAATGATACCTATTGCATATGTAACCTAGAGCCCATAGTTGCTCAGTTGGGGAGGATTATATACTGTACCAGGGTTTGCGCTCTCGGCAAGCATTGAAATAGTGTGTCTCACATTTGCAGAATGAAATTTCCAGAGGGAGAATTTAGTGACGCTATCCCACCATTATAATCAGTAAATATATTTTAAATATGCTGTTTTGCCCTTGCATGACTGGAGCTTCCTGAAATTTTGCAATAACCTTGTGCCAATGCATTCCCTTATATATGGGAGCCTCGCAGATGTAAGAGAATCCATTGGCCTAATAAAATTTACCTTGACCTTTTAAGTCAGTGCATTCTCTTATATATGGAAGGCTCTCTATGGGAGACTTTCCTATATCAGAGAATGTACTGGCATGGGATCTTTAATACTGAACCAGCGCATTTCCCGTCATAAAACTTTTAAAATGGCCAAACAAATTAACCCTTTACCCAACAGAACGGCCCTGTGCCAATGCATTCTCTTATATATGATGAAACAATTGTTCAAATGTGGCATCTTTATGTTCAAATAATTACTCAATAACTATGAATTATCTCCAAAAAATCCCGACTTACAAGTGGATTGATATGGCGGGTCACATATAGGCCTTGATGACCGGGAGTATCGATGTATATTGTAAAGTTGTTTTAGGGCCACCTGTATTTTTAACACATTAGAAATTATAAAATTGTTAAAGAATGTAAGAATTTTTTTTTTCGGCCAATGCATTCTCTTATATATGCGAGGCGACCTATGGTCGACTCGCATATATAAGAGAATGCATTGGCACAGGGCATAACTGTAACTATCACAATGTGGTCAAGGAGCCGGTTCCAATGATATCCATATTTGTATGGTTCTATTGAGACAGACCGAAGATATTTTAGGCCTTTGAAGCTTTATTTGGCCGGTTTGTTGGGTAAAGGGTTACAGTTATACCCTGTGCCAATGCATTCTCTTATATATGCGAGTCGACCATAGGTCGCCTCGCATATATAAGAGAATGCATTGGCCTAACAATTTTTTTTTTTTTTTTTTTTTTTACAATTTTAATAATTTATTCTTATATTCTATAACATACTTATTTTGTAGGTTTAGGGCCGATGAGATCGGCCCCTGGCACTCAAAGGGTTAATACTGAACCAGCGCATTTCCAGTCATAAAAATTTTAAAATGGCCAAACAAATTAAAAATTGGCCAAAGAATTTTCCAGCCTTCATGAATCCTGTTGGCAAAGTTAATCAACACAAGCTTACATGGACAGCTTTAAAAAAAACAATGATGTCATAGAGAATGGTCAAGCTTCAGTGATTTCTCTACTTAGGGCATATGACCACACAAGATGGTATGCCATGTGAGGGTATGCGCCAGGGACATCCTAGCTCTTGTTTGGAATTTGTGCAAGCAGATCTTGGCATTTGGTATTCCATTGAGGTGTCTACAAATGCATGAATTCCTGTTTGTGAATTGCTTTTGGTGTGATGTGATCTTAACCGAATCATGTTTTCTATATTTCAGACTTATTTATGTCCGATTTAACGTGAAATTTAAATTGGTGGAGCTGATTGGTCAACAGGAATTTGATCTGCAGAGGAATGTCCTTGACATTATATATTCACAGACACTTTGTTGGTAAGTTCTTAAAATAAGAGCAGGTAAAACCGATTTCACTTTGTTGGTACAGTAATGCTCTAAGTAATCGACTTCTTAACCACAGCAGAATTTTGGGTAACTTTTCAAGATTTAGTCGGAAATATGGCAACATTTAGTATTTAGGGCATTACTGTAGGACATTTAGTATTTAGGGCATTACTGCTTGTTGCCATTCATCAGAAAGCTCTACTTAGAGCATTACTGTAAGTTCTTAGAATGAAAGCAGGTAAAATCCACTTTCACAGACCTGTGGCATATGTGGTAAAAATGCCGCGCAGCTGTCCCTTTCACAGGACTGTAGGCAAAGTTGCATTTAACGCAGGCGGCTACATATATAATGTATATATATAAATGGTGTTTCATGCACTAGAAAACTGGTTAGAAGATTGTCAGTTAACTGTTAATTCGTTCTATCTCCAGTCAAGTCAGAATATAGATCTTCATACACCACTGGCTAGATCCCACATAAACGTTGCTCTCAGCTTTTGCTACTTTGCTGACTAGCCAGTGACTAGCTGTCATTTGTGGTAAGCAGAAGTTATAGAAGGACTCCGGATCGAACTCGTCTAATTTCTTCAACTTCACCCAGCCATCTTCATGCAGTTCTGATCTAAACTGGACCTTCCGCCATGCTTTTGACACAGTTAAACGCAACCAATTTCAAAACTTTTTGAAATCGGATTCGTTTAACTGCATCAGCTGCAACCCTGAAAGTGCCGGTGATATATGTATGGTTTGAAACATTTGGTCTAACCCAATAGCCACATACGTTGGTCGCATGTGTCAGCCGCAGGTCTGTAATAGCAGCTATTGGGAGGAAGGGTTCCTGGCAGATCAATGGCGAAGCTGGCTCGGACTCATGGCACTTGCAGTAGGTAAATGTGCAAAGAACATAAGTCTGTAAAACATCACCACTAAGAAGAACGTTGAGAAATAGATAAACTTTGTTCTTATCTTCATTATTATCTCCAATAAAACAATTAGTGTGTTGAAATCATGTAAACAACTTTTACAGTGACTTGTGAACACACATTACTAATCACATAGTAAGATCAAATATTTTAATCTAAATATGATTTTTAGAATATTTTTCCAATGCTTTAACATTTTCTGACATTTACCGTCAAGTTTTGATTAAACTTTGGTGTCTTATTGGCCATTGATCTGTAATGCCACTGTAACAGTAATGATTACATAACAATGGTTATGATATGCAAAATCTCGTTATGGGAGAATTATTAATAATGAAAATAAAAACGATGTTTATCTAATTTTAGCTCAACTTGACAAAGCTTATCATATCAACTGTTCTAGATACTTGTTTCCATCGAAGAACTCTATTTTTGTTAGAGGCCTCAGTCACCACAGAAAATAGCAGATCACCTAAGATACTTACTGTTAATTATGATGCAAATAAACCACTATGTTATGCTTTCATAGACAAATAATATACATCAGTCATCTTCAGTTTTATCTGTATTTTATTCACCTAATATCTATTTGTCGTCTTGCAATCAGGATTTATAAAATTTATGTTGTTGTTGCAATTGTGGCCTGGAAGAGATAGATCATCTTTAATTTCTTCCATCATCATCTTGGGCTTATTATCGTCAATGCTAATAGATGTTTTTATTTCATTTTCAGGGTTGGTCTGTTTTTCAGTCCCCTGATACCAGTGATGTGTGTTCTAAAGTGCTTTATTTTCTTCTATGTCAAAAAGGTGAGATACTGCAAAGTTTGAAACATAGAGCCAAATACGGTGTTCAAGCTCCTAATATTATTATATATATTTCATAATCCAAATTACATCCCTCGGTCTGTATCAAGCAATGAAATTGCTGAAATAATATTTCTTGCATGAACCTGTATTTACCGGCTTTCTATTTTGCGATGTACAGTAATGCCCTTAATAATGAACTCCTTAACCACAGCATAATTATAGGTAACTGAAATAATCAACTCCTTAACCACAGCAGAATTATGGGTAACTTTTCAGGATTTAGTCGGAAATATGGCTTGTTGCCATTCATCGGAAAGCTCTCAGTGAGAGCCGATTATTTAGGTCATTAATGTAAGTGTGATAACTCCAACAATCGTTATCTGATTTCAACAAAATTTGCTTCATAGCTTCTACATGTGAATCTCTTGGATGAGTTCAAAAACCAGTCTGCCAATTTGTTTTTCAGGAGTAATCCCTCTTTGTTTGTATTTATATTTTCTGTGTGTCCATTTTGTGATACAAGCTTCACTCATTTTGACCAATTACAGCTTTGGGTTTTACTCAAGCACAAGGCTGCAAATGGTGTGTTTTTAATTTGCAGAATGAAGTCCCCAGATGGTGAAATTAATGTTGCTACTCCGCACAGCGTGTTAGCTAGCTTGCATTACCAATTTCACCATCTGGGGGCCTCATTCTGCATAGGCCTTATATTCTGGGAAGTATCTATAGTCTCAAATTAACATGGTTTTTAGTTAATTTTCCCTTCTGTGAAGTTTCTATATCCCCCAATTTTCAGAAGATAAAATGCATATCGAAGGTGACTAATGGGTGAACATCACCAACTTCTAATGGGGAACTTCAATCTGATCCTTATATAGGACTCCCATGGCAGTTGAGGCATAAGCAGAAGGGTTTCCAGAGGGTGAATTTGGTTATGATAGCATGCCGTGCAGGATAGCATTACTAAATTCACCCTCTGGGGACCTCATTCTGCAAATGACAGCCACATAATTTGCAGATTTCTCAAGCACACATTTTCATATGCTATAACTTGACCACAATGCTTGCCTCTGGTTTCTAGATGAATTGTTTGATTTATTCATCATGGCAAGCAATTCATTTTAGGCAACAGATATGCTTGGCTATGTATGCCAATATGAAACCTTTCTATACTAAATTCTCATTGACGAGTAGTTCCCTTAGGAAATGTTCCAATATTAGGTCGTTTGTTGAACTTAATATCTAAAATTTCTGACCAATCAATATGAATTCTTGTGCACTTGTAAATTAACATTTTGTCTGACTGTTGTCTACTCATTTATCCTTAACACCCCTCCAGATGAATTATATAGACCATTCCAATGTATTTTTTTATAAACTGTATGGGAGAATCTATTTAGTATGAACATTCTGCTTTCAATATCAACCTGACCACATTTTTATATCTACAGATATCAGCTCTGAACAATTGCATTCCGCCGATTCGGCCATACAGGACGTCACGGTTGAATTCATTCTTCATGACAGTATTGCTGCTGAGCTTCATACTCACCTGTATTCCTATAGGTTATATTATTGGCAGGTGAGCACCATAAATGGACAGGCATTATTCTTGGTTACACCTAATATCCACCCCTTTCCCAATGTTATTCTAATTTTAGCTAATGATTCCCGATTACATTGTTTTTAATTTCACTTTATGTCGGCATGGCCTCACGAATGAGTCATTAACCAAATTTTGATGTTTTAAATCACGTTTTTAGATCTGCTTGCAGAGTTTATCAATGGGTCTCAATTTCGCCTGATAACACATTCTTGCATTAATTATGTCACACCTCCTTCACTGATGTTTTTTTGTTTGTATCTCTGTCATTCCTGAACAGATCTGGCTGAAAATAATTACCTGTGGATAACTTGATCTCTTTAACGATAAGAGACATTTAAGCTAACACTGTCATTTCTGAACAGTCTGACTGAAAATAATTTTTTTGTGGATAACTTCATTACCTCAGTGATAAGAGATGGACATTGGTTCTGTCTGCTGTCACATGATATGGATGAAATCGCTTTTAAGCTACAGTAATTCCCTAAATAATTGACTCCTTAACCACAGCAGAATTATGGGTCACTGAGAGCATTCCTATGAATGGCAACAAGCCATATTTCCGACTGAATCCTTATTTAGGGTATTACTGTAACTGTCTAATCCTGCTAATCCTTTCTCTGATATTTTATTTGTACACTTCTCTTTTCAGTATTGCCCCATCACAGAGTTGTGGCCCCTTCAGAGTCTACAGCAAGCAAGGATTTGTTGCCTTCACAACTCTGACGGACGAGATTAGGATGTGGCCGACTGTCGCACGAGATATCTTCCTCTTCTTTGGCACAGTTGGTTTCTTCATACCAACATTTATAATTC
This sequence comes from Siphonodentalium dalli, assembly GCA_032622095.1. NCBI lineage: Eukaryota > Metazoa > Mollusca > Scaphopoda > Gadilida > Siphonodentaliidae > Siphonodentalium > Siphonodentalium dalli. Next base: position 94,123,619 of record CP136065.1, read on the forward strand.
TAGGGTGAGTTGTATTTGTTTATCCCTTTCTTTTCTAATGGATTCTGGAATTGTCTATTATTCATTTGGAGGGGTGTTCAGGAACACAATGAGTTGACGAAAAGATAATACAATTGCAGATGAATTCATATTCATTTGTGGGAAATATTTAGATAATTAGTTAAATAGAGAGCGTTTGTCTTGAAATCAGCTGGAAAATTACTTTGACCTATATCTTGTCTCTCGCTCCAAATTACGTAGACATAATTGGAAGGTTCAAATGAGGCATGCCCAATTTAACCCTTTATATTCTAAATGGATTCTCCCACTGTTATGAAAAAATTCATTAGAATGATATATTATTCATTTGGAGAGACGTCAAGGATATGAGCAGACGGCAGCCAAACGAAATGCAGAACCATTCATATTCATTCGTGGGAACTGTTTAGATTATTAACTTCAGGAAAACGACCTATGGTCATTTGTTAAACTTAAATTATTATCTGAACATTCCTACTCATCAATGAGTATTTAGTAAAGCATGGGTTAACGACACATTGTGGGTTCATTTCAAAGAATCAAACTAATAAGTTAATACCTGTACTTCATCTCCACTAAAATAATGTATCAATCAGAATCAGAATGTCTGATATTCGCACAAATGTAAATATTTACTTCTTCAGAAACCTGTAATTAAAAAAATGTGTATTCTTAAAATAGGCGCCTTATGTGTTGTATAGTCCCAGGCATGTTCAAAGAGCAAAGCTCGACATGTTTCAGACATATATTTAACATGCATCTGTGCCATATCTGCTATATTTACTTCTTCATGCAGGATGAATTATTGTTAAGTAATTATGCGACAATGAATCGGCCAACGTGAGTCACTGTGTGTAATTCCTTTATAACAATTGACGCTGTTTCCACCTTTTTCTGTGTGAAATTTAATTAGTTAAAATAACCAATCTGAATAATCGATATTTTCTTCTGAAGACCCCAACCAGACATTTACTTCTGGAGTTCCGATTACGGGAGATTGATCTTCCAAATATCTCTAGTTTTATGCAAATTATTACCAACACTTTAACATATCAATTTAACCCTTCCATGACTGGAGCCTCTTCAAGTTTTGCGAAAACCCTGTGCCAACGTATTCTCTTATATATGTGAGTCTCCCATAGTGAGCTTTGTATATATAAAAGAATGCATTGGCCCAACAATATTTACCATGACCTTGTAAACCAGTGTACTCTCTTATATATGTGAGTGTCCCATAGTGAGCCTTGTATATATAAGAGAATGCATTATTTTTGGCCTAACAATATTTACCATGACCCGTGTACTCTCTTATATATGTGAGACTCACATGTATAAGAGAATGCCCTGACACAGGATCTTTAATGCTGCACCAGTGCAGCTCCCATCATGAAAGGGTTACACTGTCTTAAATATTAAAATAACTGCCATACATCAAGGAAGAAATTGTCTTTGACACCACCACATTCCTGATGAAAACATGTGGGGCAGTTAATCGCACCATGATGTCATCATCCAGCTGGATCGCTCTGCTATCACATAAGATATCGTCACTTCTTTTTATAATTTTGGGTAAACATAATGATTCTATTTCTTGTTGGATGAATAATTAAGATGCTATGCACGTGGTCAGCAAAACCACCTGGTTTCTTTGTATCCACCGGTTGTGTCAATGCTAATTGAAGGGGAGGTATCATGAGTTAAGCTATGGATAGTGGGGTGGAGATTTACTGCCCCAGGCTAATTATCTTCTTTCCATTTTGGTCGCCTTTTTGTGACTGCTCCTGTATAAATCGGTTAGCTGCATTTGTTGAGGATATATATTAGTCTTTCAATTTTTACTGAAATCGGGAAAGTAAGCAAGTCTGACCCCATCCGAGTGATCCACATCACTATTAGGTCGCCCTGACAAAAAACAATTTCCCCGTAGAAATCTCTGCAGAAATTATGTAAAATGCCAGGGACATGTAAAATTGATCTGGAGGTTACATTAATTGTTTTATATACAGAGAACAGCCTGTTCCTGTATACAAGTACTCATCCTTTCCCATAAACTATGCACAGATTTTTTATGTACCAAATGAACGTTAATTTAGAGTTTATGGGCAAAAACGTTGCACTAAAAAGGATGATGTCATATCTGTCAAATAGTTTTATTTCAATAATATAATATTTAGGAGTAATTCTTAATTATTAGCTTATTTTCTTCTTCAGATTGTTTATGTACTATTACTGGGCAGTTGCACATGGACACAAAAGGCTGGAGAGCTTACTGAAGAAACAGCTCATCCTGGTTAGTATAGCGTGACATGAAGCAAAGTACAGTAATGCCTTAAATAATTGGTTTGTGTCGAAGTATGGTTGCCTTACTCTTCTATAGCAGACATCAAGTGTAAAGTTCCCTCCAGGCTTGTCAACCAGTACCGGTACCGGTACCGGCGGTATTTGGCCGTTTCAACGGTACCGGTTCTGATACTCAGTACCGACGGTTCTCGGTACTCGCCAAAAACAGTAAATAGATCAGTATAGATCGATTAAAATTGAAGGAACTTTGTTCTTTTAAGTGCCGCTTGCATTATGGTATGCACCGTATGCTACTATGTGTCAACGGATCAAGCACGCTGCGGCGGATGCCGACATAAAAGGGAACACAGAGTTTTCCGGACAGCCGTCACCCGTGCGTGGGTGGGATACTCGTTACTAGTTACAAAATTACGACTCGGACAGTCTGACCCATGCCACAGCGGCCACACACAAAATCGGCGCATTTAGTTCAGGCAACGAGTGTGTTGAAGCAATGACGCTGTTATCATTTTATTCAACAATGTATATATGTGTCATTGACTCAATGTATGTTACATTATAACTTACATAAGAGGATTGCAGGTACATAAAATTTATTTCAGTTTGAATTGTCATTCACCATATATATATATACCCATCTTTCCGATGTATGTATTTCAGCGCCTGAAGCCCTACACATAAAAGTTCTAACACCTCTCAGGCTGCCTAAATTATGGCACATTTTAGGTGATTGTTGCATGTGGCCTTGTGGTTGATAAATCCAACTATTTAAGACTATACTAATGCATGTATGTCACACATTTATGTGTGGTTGCTGTGGCATACACGTACGTGCATTAGGATAGTTTGACATGGTTGTATTTGTCATCCACAACAATCACCAAAAACTGGCACAAAGTGCCATACATTACCAGTAATTACCACATTAGAATATACTCTTTTAAATGTGTGATATTAAGTGGAATAAACAATACAACACCAGTACCGGTACCGGTACCGCGGTTCCAACGCAGTACCGGTACCGGTACCGACTACCTTGGTACCGGCGGTACTTTGACAAGCCTGGTTCCCTCATATAAAATCACAAAATGACAATAATAAAATTGTGAAAGTAACCCGGTTTATTCCATTGAACACATTATATATGTTCTGAATTCCAGAAGAGTTGTTATCTAAAATTAGTAATATAATGTGAACAAGAGTTGGGCTTTAGCCCGGTTAATACCTACATGCGGCATATCACCTAATGTGCACATACCTATAACCCATGGCTGAGATACACAGGCAGATGGCCAAAAAGCAACATTTTCAGATAAACAAAAATATGAACAACTCAAGAACGGAAAACCTGAACAAAACAATTGAACACTATTGAATGTCCTGATAGTGGTGAACATCCAAACCAAATTTCATTGAGATCCCACTGGCCAAAAAATCAACAATTAACAGATAAACAAAGATGAATAACTCTAGAACAAAATGACAGATCAAGACGATTTAATACTCCATTGAATGATAAAGCATCCAAGCCTTGAAATAGTGTGTCTGTCATTTGCAGAATGAGGTCCCCAGAGAGGGAATTTAGAATAAGGTTCCCAGAGGGTGAATTTGGTGACCCTGGCCCCACTGAATAAAGTCACCCTCTGGGACCTCATTCTGCAAATGACAGATACACTATTTGCAAGCTTGGACAGGGTGAAGTAACTGCATACAGCCACCGCTGACACTCAAGATTCCTCGGATGTCTTTACCAGATTATTCGTGGTGGTCACACATTACATATATAAGAGAATGCATTGGCACAGGGTTTTCGCAAAATTTCAGGAAGCTCCAGTCATGGAAGAGTTAACTCCAGATATATGAGTCATTTCTCAAATACTTATACATTTTTTTTTATTTTATACAGGAAGGAAAGGACAAACAGTTTTTATTGGCTCGTGTCAATGAAGTACTGGCTTTGGAGACCACATCCAAACTGAACTGATGTGTTCATGTTTAAGGCACCCTGAGAATTTCCAGCTGTTCTCTGTAGCATTGAGTACAGGCCTCATCTCAGAAAAGAATAGAATATGGAAACGCGAGGAGTGGAAGAGTGTTAAAAAACAAATGTCACAATATTTGATCGGGAATCATCGTGTTTGAAGTTGTATACTTTATGACTTCAATGTGTCATATATAATGCCTGTAGAAAGGTAGTTCAGGTATTTATCGACCTATTTGGATATACTAGGAAACATTTTAAAGTGAATATTTATTTAACCCTTTCAGTGCCAAGTTCGATTTTTGTATCAACCCATATTTCCTTGATCAATTTTCAAATTTATTGATTATAAATTATTATAATCAATAAATTTTAAAAATTATCAAGGAAATATGGGTTGATACAAAAATCGGACTTGGCACTGAAAGGGTTAAGATGTATTTTTGAGCTCAAAACGCCATATGGCTTTAAGTATATACTGACATAAAACGCAAATGATTCTTTAATTTCTTTTGTCATAGTTAATTCTAAACACCGCTCTATTTAGGAGATAAACATACTGTGTTGAGATGGATATTCGGGGAATCGAGCAAGACAAGACGGCTTGCCTGCAAGTTCACAAACTCATTTCATGCTCGATTCACTGAATATCCTACGAAACAGGGTACGTTTATCTCCATTTTAATTCAATCCCTCAACAAATTTAAAAGAACTGCACGAAAAGCACTTTTTATTGACATTACATGCTTTGAAGTGAGATATTGTTTTATCAGTGATCAAATCTATGGATACGTTCCATGTGGTTACTCGGAACAGTACAAGAATAACCACATCTATATAAAAATATGTTCGGTTGACTTGATATGCCACTCCTGGCAGCACAGTGATGTATTTTATTTGTGTTGTCAGTGACATCGTGCTCCATTCATAATTTGTGCACACTTCACCGACCGATACTGATGAATCAAAAACTAAAATTAGCAGCTATCGGTCAATCAGAATGCATGTTTCAGTGACAAGTATTTGAAATTGAATTAAAACGACAAATAGAAGAAAATAAAACATTTGGGAAATGTGAGAGAAATTAGCTAATTCTCTTTGGCCAAAAACAACAGAAAGGAGATGATATATTTCTGCCCGGTGAGCTATAAGGCCTGAGTGAGTCAACTATAAAGATGAAGGAAATCCACCAAAACTCCAAAGAATTGACGATGTCCAGATATACTGTGATTACCCCTTTACTTACATATCATTATTGGTTGTTTGTTGCTGCTGAATCAATGTTAAGATATTTTTATGAATCCGTTCTACAAATATAAAAATGGAGTATGTGAATGCATGGGCTTGTTGGTATGTCACGACTACCAGAACAGAAGAATAGAAAGAGAGTCACAGCCTCAAGTTCTATTCTTCCTTGATTGCACAAGTGCCGTATCGACAAACCCATTCAAACATGTATCGTTCTGTGTTTATTACGTGCCACCCATCCTAGAATCAATTAATTTTTTTTTAAATTGAATAAATTTATTCAGAAACAGACAGGGCTTTCTTGTTGTACAGTAATGCCCTAATTAATCGACTGCTTAACCACAGTAGAATTATGGGTAACTTTTCAGGATTTAGTCGGAAATATGGCTTGTTGCCATTCATCGGAAAGCTCTCCCCGAGAGCTTTCCGATGAATGGCAACAAGCCATATTTCCGACTAAATCCTGAAAAGTTACCCATAATTCTGCTGTGGTTAAGGGGTCGATTAATTAGAGCATTACTGTATGTTATGATGCTTTCATTTATTTGTTCCAGTTTCTTGGTCAAGGGGAAACATCATTTTCAAATGTGGAATCGCTTTTAAAAAATGACCCAGCCTAAAGCTGCTTTGCAGACATGCTGCTGATGCATGTGGCCAAAACATGTGGTTATCTCTTCCGTAAACCCTGAGCCTCTCATATTTAAGAGAATACATTGGCCTAACATTATTTACCTTGACCTTGTAAGCCAGTACATTCTCTTATATATGCGAGGCTCCCTATGGGAGGCTCCCATTTATAAGAGAATGCACTGGCACAAGATATTTAGAGCTGCACTAGTGCAGCTCCCATCATGAAAGGGTTGAAATGAGAATTGTAGTTTTATTAGAAAATGAATGTGACAACCAGTTCATTTCAATTTCATCTGTCGGATCAAATCATATCGCTAACCATTTGATTACTGAGCAGATTCTTTCATTCAATTATTATCCCCTGCAAACAAATTGGCGGGGGATATCAAAATGTGTTCCATCCATCTGTGAGTCTGTCCATCCATCCGTCTGAAATTTGGAGCTTTATATCTCAATCATCGGTGGTCGGATTTGAATGATTTATGGTATGCTGATGAACCACCATGGGGTAAAGAATATTTACATTCAACAGGTTTTGTCCATTCATTTCATTCGTCCATCTCTGTATATCTGTCATCTTTTCATAACTATAACTTGAGTTATCATCTGGACACCATAATAATCAGCCAAGTTGTAATACAGTAATGCCCTAAATAATCGACCCCTTAACCACAGCAGAATTATGGTTAACTATTCAGGATTTAGTCGGAAATATGGCTTGTTGCCATTCATCAGAAAGCTTTCCGATGAATGGCAACAAGCCACATTTCCGACTAAATCCTGAAAAATTACCCATAATTCTGCTGTGGTTAAGGAGTCGATTATTTAGGGCATTACTGTATTAAATTTTAAAATCATCTGGACAGCGAGCATTCAATTATCAAATGGTCATCAGTTCTGGGAAATCCCATTTATAATTATAATCAAGCCTGGATATAGTGCGTCTGACATTTGCAGAATGAGGTCCCCAGAGGGTGAATTTAGTGATGTTATCCCACACAGTGGACTAGCATCACCAAATTCACCCTCTGTGCACCTCATTCTGCTTAGGCTCAACTATGCGAGAACTAGGATCAGATTGAATTTCCCCATTTGATGTTGGTGATGTTAACTAAAAACAATGTTAATTTGAGACTAAAAATACTTCCCAGAAGATGAGGTCTAAGCAAAATGAGGTCCACAGAGGGTGAATCTGGTGATGCTATCCCACAACAGAATTATGGGTAACTTTTCAGGATTTAGTCAGAAATATGGCTTGTTGCCATTCGTCAGAGTGCTTTCAGTGAGAGCTTTCTGATGAATGGCAACAAGCCATATTTCCGACTAAATCCTGAAAAGTTACCCATAATTCTGCTGTGGTTAAGAAGTCGATTACTTAGGGCATTACTCTATACTCACTGAATAAAAGTATTCAAACCTGGCTCTTACTTTTAAAATGATTGTTTTGTGAATTGGGTTATCTGTCTTCAACCAGATTCACCCATTACCAATAGTCATATGCAATGACAACAGTTTTTATAGCTATTACATGCAGAGCTGTAAATAGGGTTTTCCAGACCTGGTTATCAAAGTCATCTCATGTGTTCCATTTACTGTTTTGTCTTCCTAATCCACTATTATTTATGTTGTGTGTGATAATAATATACAGTAAGCATAATATTATGTTGTGATATTAAACTTCATCACTTTATTTTATTACAAAATCAGATTTCTAACACATAAATTATTTTAAACACACTTTATTGTTCACTACTTGATGACTCGTATTCAGCAACTGGGTTTATTTTATAAGGCAAAAAAGGTTTTTTTGTTTTTTGTTTTTTATCATGCCCTGCTGCATTGAATAATGAAAGTGTCAATGACACTGTAGCTCAACTTGGGGAGGAGTTAATTTTATGCTGAGCAATGGAAAGAATGAAAAAGAAGTCACGCTGAAGATCCATATAAATTTTGATCATGATCTGGTCTGTGGGGTACGCCAAAGGATTTAGTCATACAAAGAGTAAATTCCAAGATGGGTTTCATCGAAATTTTTTCAAATTTGATAGCTCCCATCTAGAGGTGATTTTAAACGTGCCTGTAAATTTATAAATCAATTCGCCAATAAATGCGGGGTGTGCCGATGGATTCAAATTTGAAATCCATGATGGCTGCTGGTGGCCATGTTTTTTTAAAACAAATTTTAGTCAAAATAGGAGGCTCCCATCTAGAGGTCACCCCAAAGATCAATATGATCAGATGCGGGATGTGGTATGTAGGGTGTGCCAAAGGATTTAGTCATGCAAAGAGTAAAATCCAAGATGGCTGCTGGTGGCCATATTTTTCATCGAAAATCGTTCAAATTTGATAGCTCCCATTTACAGGTGATCACAATCGTGCCTGTAAAATTTAATGAAAGTGTCTGACACTGTAGCTCAACTTAAATGGGGGATAATTTCATGTGTTTCAGTCATTAGAGCAAATAGGAATGTGTAAAGTGTAAATATCTAAGTAATACTGGGTGGCTCCCATCTGGAGGTTACCCTGAAGATCCATATGAAGTTTGGTGATGATCGGATAAGGGATGTGGCATGTTAAAACTGAAATCCAACATGGCCACTGGCAGCCATGTTTTTCAACAGAATTCAGCTGCAGAATTCAGGAAAAAAATAGTAAACTCCCATCCAGAGTTTTTCATTGAAATTCTGACAAATTTGATAGCTCCCATCTAAAGGTCACACTGAAGCTACAAATGAAGTTTGGTGCAGATCAGATGAGGATGCCATGTAGGCCATGCCGATTGAAAATGTTGATGCACACACACATGGAAGACGGACACCAATCCATGGCAATAGCTAAAGCTTTACCTTGTAAAGTTGAGCTAAAAAGGCCTGCATTAGGCATTTTTATTTCAATACCTGATGTAAGAAATATAAGAAAAATATATTTTTTTATTCGTGTTTTTACCAACATGTCCATAGATATATAGTGGACATTAGTGTACATCAAGCTCTAAAATATCTGTGTAATCGACTTGTGGTCAGTTTATAGACAAAAATAACTAAAGTGGATAGTCAGGGGCATTATATATAATGCTTGGTAAAATCCGTCATATACTGGTAGTACAATGGCATTTTTATATAAGATTAACTAAGTTAATATGCATAACAGTTCTCTCTACATTTTCTGGTTATTACTAGACAGAGTAAGGTATCATTGTCCATGCTTACTATGTGCAGTAAAAATAAAAGCCTCCCTCCCTCACTGATTTGAACTTTTTTTTTACTGAGAACCAAAACTTTTTTTTATGTCTAAACCAGGCAGTTTATTTCATAGCACAAGGTATGTTCGCTATGACAAGGACACACACTGTCGATAATATAATTGACTCAATCTATCAGAATTGCCATTTGTACACAGTTTCGCGAGTAAATCGTGAACACTCACCAGATACATTCCACACACAGAGGTATATGAGTTTAGAGACTCAGACTGAATCTTTCTGTAGAATAAGTTTTGATGATATAAATATCCATTTCCCATGGTTTCTCATGATTGCAATGAACCATGAGTCCATTCCCTGTGGTATACCAAGGTCACAATATGTTTATTCATGAGTTTTGGGAAATATGGGCCAAGATGTTGGGACATTGTAGAAAGGTTGTGCAAATTTGCAATTAATCCTTCCATGACTGGAGCTTCCTGAAATGAGAGCTTTCCGGTGAATGGCAACAAGCCAGATTTCCTAAATCCTGAAAAATTACCCATAAATCTACTGTGGTTAAGGAGTCGATTATTTAGGGCATTACTGAATGTCGTCAATATGATTAACACTGCCTCACAACACTCACCAGATACAATTCACATATTTCTTACACATAGCGGTATAGAGACTCAAACTCAGTCTTTCTGCGGAATGAGTTTGGAAGATATATATTCCTTTTGCTAGTTGTGTGTTTTGCTCCAGGACCTTTCTTGCTTTTTCTCATGATTGAAATGAACCAAATATGTACTTCCATGCACGTGATTTTATGTAAACGGTGATCAACAATAGTAAAATGCCCTTGATTGGATAATCCTATACAGCAGCGATGTCGCTTCATCCGACAACTACCGATAGCTTCGCATTGAGAGTTGCCCGGTAAACTATCTGTACTATATATAAACCCAATTTGTGAATACAAGCCCTTGTGTTAAACAGTCTACCCCACAATTTTCTCAGCTGATAGATGAAGCAAACAATACGTTACGTTAAAATATTTATTTCAAAACCATTTCATTAATAATAAAAATAGTGATATTGTACTTCCAAGGACCAGTCTAAAGGGTAATAAATAGAGAAGTCACACTTTAATAGTTTTAGTTACTTGTCTCCTTTTTATTTAGGAGATAAACGTACTAGCAGATTCAGGCATGAAAACAGTTTGTGAACAAGCCAGCTTGCCGGCGGTTCACAAACTGTTTTCATGATTGAATCCCCGAATATCAAATGAACAGGGTACATTTATCTTCATTGTAATTCAATCCATCAGACAAATTTTAAGAAACTGCACGAAAATTACTTTTTATCAACATTACATGCTATGCATTGAGATATTTTTTCCAGTGCTGATATCTCTGGGTATGTTCCATGGGGTTACTCGGAACAGTACCCATGTAATTGCAAACAACTTCCTGTTTTTGCTGCTACCATCAATCGCAATGTGTTCTATTCAAATCTGTTCACTCATCAGCAAGAGAATCAAAAACTAAACTTAGTAGCTCTAGACCAATCAGAATGCATGTTTTAACAATATAGTAGTGACATATCTCAGGGAGAAGTTATCTCCCATGTTGCCCTTTAGGTTGCTCCCTGACGAGATGAGTAGGAGAAATTGGTTTGCATAACAAAATAGAAGAGTGTGATTAACCCTTTCATGACAGGAGCTGCACTGGTGCAACATTAAAGACACTGTGCCAATGCATTCTATTATATATGTGAGTCGACCATAGGTTGCCTCACATATATAAGAGATTGCATTGGCCTAACAATTTTTTTTATCATTTTCTATAAATTTTTCTTACATTTTTAACAATTTTTATTATTTTTTATCATTTTTTCTTACAATCTATAACAATTTTTATCATTTTTTCTTATATTCCTTAATAATTTTTTTATCAGTTTTAATAATTTTTTCTTACATTCTTTATCAATTTTTTATCATTTTTTCTTATCTTCATTAACAATTTTTAATATTTTTTATCATTATTTCTTACATTCTTTAGCAATTTTTCATCATTTTTTCTTACATTCTTTAAAGGTACTCAATCCGATCAGGTGCTCCTAAATTACTATTTCTTTGGCCTCGGGGGTAAAAAATATTTGATTTGAGTCGAGGAACCTACCCATCAAAGCTCAGAGTGATCAGATATCGATTTTTGAAGTTAGTTATTTCAATTGTTTGTGGGCCAGAAACACGTGTTCAAATGGACGGTCTTGCAGATAAAGATGGATAACTCTAAAATCAAGAGCTTATTATTTATTAGGCCAACGCTTTCGCTTATATATGCGATGTGACCTATGATCGACTCGAATATATAACAGGATGCATTTGTACAGGGTTTTCGCAAAAATTCAGGAAGCTCCCGTCATGAAAGGGATAACATATAACACAAAAAATTCAAATTAGTATAAACTGCACCAGGGTGGGGGAAGGGTGAATGATACAATTTTGCAAACTTTGATGCAATCTGACAGGCCAATTTAACCCTTTCTATACTAAATACTCATTGACGAGTAGTTCCCTTAGGCAATGTTCAGATAATAAGCTCAACAAACAAACATTGGGACATTTGTTGAAGGTATTATCTGAAAAATTTCTTTTGATGAACATGAATAATTCTGTCATCTGCTCATTACTACTACCTGAATACCCCCTCCAAATGAACAATAGACCATTCCAATTCATACTTTTATAACTGAGTGGGAGAATCCATTCAGTATAGAAAGGGTTAAAGGGTGATAAGAGGCCTGACATTAATTTGAGTTATCGTCCTTCCTTCAAAATATACAAATTTAGGACGCGAATGCTCAGAATAGTCAAACAAATTTAAGCTGGTTTTATGAACAAGACAAATACGTTCTTGAGCAAGTCTCATTTACCTGAGTTATCAATCTAATAAGCACAAAATTCTCGATATCTAGCGTTTTTGAGTAGATATGGAAAATTATCTCATGCGTGACCGAGACAAATGTCTATTTATCGCGAATGGCTTGCCACGAGCGAGAAATAAACATTTGTCGCAGTCACAAATGAGATAATTTTTGGTATCCACTCAAAAACACTAGATTTACTTTTTATTATACGCGTGCTGTGCATATAAATTGATCATTTGTAAAGACAACCTGGCTTCATTTAACCTTGATTCGATCCACGAAAGAGCCATCATCTATTTCGGTTGTATTTCAAAATGCACCACGATGAAATTATATTCCCATGCATGGCCATCAATTAAAGAATACCCATTATAACCGGGTCAAATTCAAATCTAATACCTCATAATAGAATTACACAAATGCTGCTATATATGGTTAACATTTTACAATTCAATGATATTTATTCAAGAAATTTGGTTACATCATAGACGTCTGTAATGTAAAAGCTACAACGATAGTGTAATTTTCTATATCTTCATTGCTAGCGGTGGATAACGATTATTATCTGTTAGCTATTTCTTCTATAATCTATTGTTGAGCGTATAATAAATCATTTTATGTTTTTTGACTCCAACCAAAATAGTCAGACCATGCTGGTTTTTGACAGAGATATAAACATTGTTTAGATTGTCACATGAAAGGAATATCAACAACAATTGGTCAGAGCCAGAAGTAAGAGTAATAGCTTGCACCATAACTTAGTGAACCTTTTGATGGAATTTCATAATAATCATATTTAAATTTCATAATAATATGACTTCATACATGTTTAGTTATGAACACAGTGCCATCAGGATATACAATAAACACTTCTGGCATGGCACATAATTCCTGTAGCTAGAACTAGAAGTCGAGCTAATTAAATAACATTCTTTACACTGTATTATAAAAAATATTAATAAAAATCTTCTAAAATCCAAATAAATTCAACAATTATAAAACAATATTTATCATATCCTTTTCTTCCAGTCTTCTATAATCTCTCTCCAATTCCCGTCTGTCCAGTTTTCAATCCGTCGCCGTTGGCAACCAGGCCTGTTTGAGTTACTACCATCCTCTCGACCTATATGGTTGTTATGGTTACATGTGAAGAGTATATGTTCCCATTCCGGCTTACAGCATCCTGAAAATAAACAAGTCAGAGCATTCAGAGGTCTACATTTCGATTAGCATGAAATACTTAAGAAATGAGTACATCACGCTTCAACACGAATAGTAGAATTTTACCACAGAAAAACTGATCGCATTGTCCTACAATCAGTTTCTGTGGTCAAATTTGACTCCTTTAGTTGTATTTAAATTTGCAAAGTATTTTTCGTGCACCCATCAGTGCGCAATATTTATGAGTTTATAGTTTTTACCAAAGACAGGGAAAATAGGAGGATAATGTTAATGATATTTATATATGCATAATCTAAATTAATGCTCCCAAATAACTATTTTATGGCTTCGCAGGTCAAATATATTTTATTCGAGGCGAAGAACCCACTCAAGAGAGATCACATGTCGTTTTTTTTTAATTTGTTATTTCTTGAGATGTGTTATTGTCTTGGACCAAATTGCGGATGAAGATGGATAACTCTAAAATCAATTGGCTTTGAGTGTATAGATATATGACAATCCGGCCAGATTTCGTTGAACAAAATGTTGATAAATAACACGTTTTGGGCAATTTTATTCTACAGTTGACTGGGGTTAGCATTATTTTTGGGTAACTAATCGATTCTGATAACTGAAGCGACATTTCAAAAATGTTGTTGTTGTTGCAATCTGATATGGGGACCAATGAATTGGATTGACTACCTTTAAACATACCATATATAGATAATAGACAATTTTATTATATTCTTTGCATAAATTTGGGCTGCAGGGTATGCCGATGGATTTAAATGTTAAATCCAAGACGGTTGCTGGTGGCCATGTTTTTTTAAATGAATTTTGTAAAAATTGGACAGTTCCCATCTAAAGGTCACCCCGAAGAACCATATGAAGTTTGATGGTGATCGGATGAGGGATGTGGCATGTAATCTATGAGATTATAAGCAAGCCTTGAAATAGTGTGTCTGTCATTTGCAGAATGAGGTCCCCAGAGGGTGAATTTAGTGATGCTACCCCGCATAGCGGGCTAGCATCACCAAATTCACCCTCTGGGAACCTCATTCTGCTGAGGTGTAAGCAGAATGAGGTCCCCAGAGGGTGAATTTGGTGATGCTAGCCCGCTATGCAGGGTAGCATCACTAAACTCACCCTCTGGGGACCTCATTCTGCAAATGACAGACACACTATATCAAGGCTTGATTATAAGATTCATTCTGAGACTTCCCCCATTGTCAATCCAGAATGCATCCAAATTCTAACTAAAAGATAGAGTTATTCCCATTGAGAATAATAGAATTTACAGTACAGTCCGGATCTAAATTAAGCACAGATCACACCTCCGTACCATCGACAAAAACAACATTTTCCCAGTTTATTCAACCTGATCAGTTGATAATACAATGTTTTGGAGCTTCCTCTTTCAAATGATATATAATATGGAATATGTTGTATATAATGTGATCTGGTGATTAAAAAATAGAGTGGGGCTTTAACGAGTATTTAGTACAGAAAGAGTTAACTGAAAAGAAATAAAAGGTCGCCGACCAAAATGACCCCGATGAAGGTGGCAAGTTTGAAGGATTTATAGGTTTCAGATTCCTATCTATGAACTGTAAGAGGAATTGATTACACCAATATGATACAATGTGCATATTCAGTAAATATTTTGCACATCTTCAATGTGTCGTGAAAGGGTCAATAACTCTAAAATTAAAAACAAAAATTTTCTATGTCACAAAACGGAAATAAATCTGCCAAAATGACAGGTGCATAGGTTCTCATGCTGGTTGACATCTGTGCCAAGTGTCGAAAAAATGGCAATAACTCCGCCAAAATGACTCTGACTTGTCATCATTAGTCTAAAACCCTGAATTCAATATTGTGTTTGAATAAACATACCTATCATATCTGGGTTATCGTCGACCAAGATGTGTCCGCGAACCATCGTTTTATCTCTCGTCAGGATTGTTTTATCAAGCCATTTCGCTCCTAGGTGGTTCTCCACCCATTCCAGCTGAAACGAAAGATAAAGTCTTCCTTCAACAATTTTCTTTTGGCAGAACCGAAAGAAACGTGATATTTCAAAAGCTCTCTAAATTTTAAAGAAAACGAAAGTCATTCGCCGAAATGAAACTGAAAGTACATTATGTCGATTAAAGAAAAATGTGGGTGGTGACATCATACTGCTTGTGTTGTCTGTGGAAGTTATTTATAGAGATGGTAATCAAGATTCAAGATTAAATAAGATTTATTTGGTATTCAATATAATTATAGTAGATATATAACAACAGGACCCCACAAAAAGTTTAACTTGCAAGGGCAGGGCCCTTATGCTTGTATAATGATACAGTGTAATGTGTATGTGTATGTTTGTAGTTTCGTATAGAGATGGGCAAGAAGGGTGGGGGCATGGGGTTAGGTGGGGGGGGGGGGGTCGGGTTGTGAGATGGCGATTATAGTAATTTTTTTTAGTTGTTATGCTTTATTTGGTAGCCAATATGATTATCTTGATGTCTTCATGCTGTGACCTGCGCGATCATATTACAATACTTGTATTTCAAGAATGTGAGGAATACCAGCATATTTAGGTGGTCAATGAAATATGGGTGTAAATACTGATTGGTGTGGTTGAGGAATTAGTTACGGTCATAATTAAGTTGATTAATTTTGAACTGTTGTTCAGATGTACATGAGTGACAAATAGTGACACATGGAGGAGATGTGGCATAAGTTTGGTTGGCCTGTTCCTCACCAGGAGAGCTGACCAGGAGAGGGAGGATTATATATGAGAATAAAGAGAAGTTCATTGATTTCTGCCCCCTCTTCTGGACAGTCTCTGCCGTCAGGAACTGCTGGCTGGCATTGCCTTAGTGTATATAATAGGGGAGAGTATACATACAAACTGGATTGTTCTTTGTTATTTGGGGTGTATTTGTTAATGAAATGTGTTTTCAGGTACTTATGATATTTATCACAAGTTTCAATGCGAAGCTTACAATCACATGGGAGTTCATTCCATAGATATCTGGCTCTGATTGATATGTCACTTCTTGCTTTTTTTGTTCTTCTGAATTCTAATGCGACAAATAGTGGGTTTCATCAGTACCTGAAGCGTCTGAAGCCTCTGAGTATGATTTTAATCAGAACTGACTCGTTAATAAATTTTGTATAGAATTGCGACACATTATAGATCCTCTATGTAGGAAGAGATAGAACAAGAGCTGCATGGGCTGTCACCTGGTGCACACTCCCATGTGGCATACTGCCTAGTCTGGGCTTCGATTGGCAGCATTCATTTTAGGGTAAGTTCTGTTTGGCAGTAAATACTGGGAATACTAGAGTTTGAAAATGGAAGCACTAAGGAAGATGATCAGGTTTAATATTAAACATGTGGGTCTGAAGATTACTGACAAATAATCAACAAGAGAACAAACAAAACATCACAAAGTTCAAGTATTTCATATGATGTCTGAAGTTTTTTTTTTTAAATATGCATTGGTTCCGTAGATTAAACTGTCATCATCATGGGAATGTAAACCAACTTCAAAAAGTTCTTGTGGCTTTGTTTTTGAACTATATACTTAACTGGCTGAAACAGGCTCCCGAAGTGAGGCCCCTTTGTGCGCTTTGCACTCATTATAATCTTAAACAGGTTCAACATGCTCCCTTTGCAAGCCATTATTCATCGGTGTAGGAACCTGTAAGCCCCATCATTTAAACAAAAAATCAATTTTTTTTCAAACTTTTGATAAATTAACGCCGTTATAGCATCTGCCTGGATACCCCGGGTCACCATGCAAATTTCGGTATTCAAACAAAAACTCAAGGCATTATTTTTTCTATATGTGCCTTATTTATGCTCAAAGTTACTAAGTTAACTCTTAATAATTATATTATTAACTCTACTTAATGAAAGAGTGTTTGCAAACAGTAATTTTAGAGCTAGGCCTAAAGTTGAAATTGACACGCTGTAACTCAAACATAGAATTGATTGATTGTTTACATGCCGTAATAAATTTGTTGCTTTTGATTGGCTAGTGGATAGTGTGCATGCAGTGATCACTCGATCGAACTTGGCAGCTCATGTTAGCTTCAAGCCCTAAGTGAAACGTTCCTCGATTTGCAATGAAATAACAAAACGATATTTCACTGTTGCTCTGAAGATATCTTTAGTTAATTTTTCGCTATATTTAGGCAACATATAATATATATGATGCATACCTTTTCTGACGGGCAATATTTGTAATGTCTAATATTGGTTGAGACCAAGAATACATCAACACTGAAATGAAACGGAAAAAGTAGAAATTATACAAGTCTTGAAATAGTGGTCCCCACAGTGTCCCCAGAGTGGGCTAGTATCATGGGCTAGTATAACTAAATTCACCCTCTGGGGTCTCATTCTGCATAGGCCTCATCTTCTGGTAAGTATCTATAGTCTCAAATACTGACTCAATATCACCAACTTTGACTGGGAAACTTCAATCTGATCCTAGGTCTCCCATAGCTGTTTAGGACTCAGCAGAATGAGGTACCCATAGGGTGAATTTGGTGGTGCTAGCCTGCTGTGGGGTAGCATCACTAAATTCACCCTCTGGGGACATCATTCGGCAAATGACAGACACATTATTTCAAGCCATGAAATTAATGTATGGATAGATTTTAACTTGAGAAAAGTATTTGAAGCAACACATTAGATGTAATCCTAGTTGGCAAAACCAAAGTCACATAAAGACACAGATAATCTTAACCCTTTCAGTGCCAAGTCTGATTTTTGTATCAACCCATATTTCCTTGATCATTTTACATTATTATAATCAATAAATTTGAAAAATGATCAAGGAAATATGGGTTGATACAAAAATCGGAATTGGCACTGAAAGGGTTAATGTCTTGAATTAAACCTGGTCGTGGTTGTGAATTAAGATATAGAGGGGCTAGAAACACAACAGAATACAGGGGTAAACTTGTCTCTGGTAACATGGACAAATGTTTGAAATAAACCTAGGTACACATTCCGAAGTACCACATGGACAATTTTCAAGTATACTAAATTAAGAGAAGTATAAGGGTAGTATATGCCTGGTGTTTTATAATATACTAGCAGGTTAGCCCGCCACTGGCGTGGTTGGTCAGAAACATGACATTTTTAAAATTATTTTTATTCAATGAGTTAAATTCTGCCTGTTTAATTTTTTAAGTTAATTTGTGGTTTTTCAATGAGTTAATTCTGCCTTTTTAATCAAGAGAAATGATGGTACCCGTCCCTAAAAGAGGTATGATTTACGGTACATCGGGCGGAAAAACTGACCCGATGAAATATCTCCCCCTTCCAAGGAACGACAGACATAAGAATCACACAACACGCATTTTTTTTTTTTCAATGAGTTAATTCTGCCTTTTTAATCAAGAGAAATTATGGTACCCGTCCCTAAAAGAGGTATGATTTAAGGTGACCCGATGAAATTCTCCCCCTTCCTAAGAACGACAGACATAAGAATCACACAACACGCATTTTTTTTTTCTTCAATGAGTTAATTCTGCCTTTTTAATCAAGAGAAATTATGGTACCCATCCCTAAAAGAGGTATGATTCGATGAAAATCTCCCCCGTTCCTAGGAACGACAGACATAAGAATCACACGACACGCATTTGTTGTTTTCCAATGAGTTAATTCTGTCTTTTTAATCAAGATAAATGCATTCCGCCGTTTTGCATCCGTAGTTTCGTACGCATAGGTAACCGTTTAGCAATGCCGATGGCAATAAAGAGCGTTACACGGTTAACAATGCCAAATTTTGTCAATATAAAGAGCGTAACTGCCTTAACCCCTGCAGTGCCGAGGACGGTGATTTTGATGATTGGGAGTGGAGAATGAGTGCTCAGAGCTTCTCCAAAACGCCGCAACGACCATTCCCGTGGGTTTTTACCCTTAGATGGGAAGTTTGAGCCCAATCGGTCCAGCCGTTTTCGAGTCTATAAAGGACACATATATTTATATATTTATATACGGAGTTCTCAAAATATATAGTAGAAAAGCATACTATATGACCATGTGTATAGGCACCAGTAATAAAAACAAGACAGTCAATGACTGTGGAGTGCTAACCTGACTTGAAAGACAGAGCAGACAATGCCTCTGAAGACTACAATAGTCAGTACTTGTCAAATCAAATCAGTAGTTATAAACAGGGACATAGCTAGAGGGTCTTCTTTGACAGGGAGGGGGCAGAGGGTGTTCAACTTGAAATTTCCAACTGCAAACCCCTGACTTATAGCCAGTCGACCCAACTGGACCATAATATATATTTTACAACTGTACTTCAAGCTCTCCAACTGTTGGAAATTTCCAACATGACATCCCTCATAAAGTTAGAATTATTCTAAATGTGGCCATTTTTTGGTCTAATTACAACATATCTTCCACTGAATACCAAAGTTTGGGGTCAAAACCGAACCCCCCCGCCCATTTCCCTCCGAATTAAGTGGTTCTAAACTCAGCTTATAAATCAAACCATGAAGTTAACAGTCCATATGTATATATATGGGGTAAATCTCCTATATCTGCAACTATTTGAATGAAATGTAAAACCCAATCTATGAGATGGACTGATTTAGAAATTTCAAAGGGTATATTTTAAGAGCTGAAGTGAATTCATTTTCCTCAAAATTAGTTACAAAATTATTAGTTATCAGCATTGCACCACTGATAATTGAACCTTGAAATTATAAGCAAAATAAATTAAACATATCATTAGCATAGATGAAAACAAGTTAATAGCCTATACATGTATACATAATATTGTATGAATGTGAAATAACAAGGTAATAGGCGTATTTGACCCTTCAAATGGCAAGGACAATCTGTCTGTTCTTGATTTTTCTCCTAGACCCTAGACTGATTTCAACCAAATTTGGTGTGGTGATTCAGAGTACCCCAGTGGATGTTATAATGGTGATAGTTTTTTTTAATTTAATTTGAAAAACTATTTTTAATTCATATTTAAAAAAACAAACTATTTTACTACTAGTATTTATTTTTTTTTAATTAAAAAAACAAGATTTTCAAATCTAAACCCCAGTCACGCAAGGACCCTTATTTGTAAAATATGAACCCATTGGGCCCAGTGGTACTTGAGAAGAAGTCGTTTTAAGAAATACTATGGAGGGAAAGAGTTATGGCCCAGACTTCGCAACTATTTGACCCAGTGACCTCTTTTGAACAAATCTGAATACCAGTCACATAGGGAATATCCACACCAAACATGAAAACATTCGGTCCTAATGATCTGGAGTAGATGTAAAACTGCACCCCCCAACTGGTTACAAATTTCCAACCTAATTTTATAATAACATCCTCTAATGTTGGTAAATATCCAACCCGATGGACATTTCAATCTAAAATTTTGACTTATAGTCAGTGTTATAGGAGAAAAATATTAAGTTTTTTGGTCTAAAAACAAGAGAATTTTCACTATATATGGATTGGAAACTTGGCAGGAAGGACACATACCCATCCATGCTATCAAGCTCCTTGGCTGCAGCTATACCCCCTTCTATCTCTGGGAGATCTCGGAAGAAATACTGGCCATATAGTATATTCCTTATATAGTCCTGAAATCATGAAAATAAAAGATATTAATTAACCCTTTCAGGCCAAGTCAATGATCAAGGAAATATGGGTTGATACAAAAATCGGACTTGGCACTGAAAGGGTTAAAGGAGGCAAATAATCTTCAAGCCTCAAAGCAGTCTTGTTAATCATTCCATGATGGTAGCTTCCTGAAATTTGTGAAAACCCTGTGCCAATGCATTCTCTTGTATATATCAGTCCCACAGAGGAAGCCTCACATATATAAGAGAATACATTGGCCTAACAATATTTACCTTGACCTTGTAAGCCAGTGAATTATCTTATATGTGCGAGGCTCCCTATGGGAGACTCTCGCGTATATAAGAGGATGCATTGGCACAGGATCTTTAATGCTGCACCATCACAGCTCCCATCATGAAAGGGTTAAAAGTAGACCATATTTCATTTCAATCAACTTATCATGACGGTCTGGGGACTCCCATGGAATAAATTATTTCAAACAGGAGGAATCGTGCCAATGAAATTACTTGCACATCGAAGAATGCATTGCTCAACCAATCAGTAGCTTCCTGCAAAACAAATAATTATTCACACTTTGTCACCTATTCATGAGTCCCGCCCAATGTTGCTAAAAATAGGTATTATGAAAAGAGCAAATTATGGCCATACGAAAACAACAAATTCTCGATGTTGCAATTTAAGATTGTATTAAGATTTTGAGTGTCCAACAAGTAATAAATATTCTCAGATTCATTCCAAGACTTCCCCATTGTCAATCAATTCAGAATGCATCAGAAATTGAACTAAGAGATAGAGTTATTCCCTTCTATTGAGTAATAGAATTTACAGTACAGTCCAGATCATCATTAGGCGCCGATCACACCTTGGTACTTTGACAAAAACAACATGTTCCAAGTTTAATCGACCGGATCAGTTGATAATTACAACGTTTTGAAGCTTTCTCATTCAAATGATATATAATATGGAATATGTTTTATATTTATAATGTGATCTGGTGATTCAAAAATTAAGATGGCTTTTAAACCAGAACAAGAGAATATTCTAGAAAACTTATTTATCCACAGAAAACACGTTTTAGCTATTCTGCATATGGGTATAATGGGTTACAGCCATTTTTATTAACACATGTGGGCACTTCAATTAAAAAAACAGTAAACAGTGCCTTATTTCAAAACATGAATATTAATGAGCTGCTGCGAGCTGTGGATTTCCACGTTCATCTCTGAAATCTGAAGTACTGGAGTCCCTCGACTGGGTGTTGACTGTAATGAAACCTTGGTCTAGTTTTAACGAGACTGGCCTCAAACCTAGTATCAACCTGCTTTTGTCATGTTCCTGTGATCAAAATGGGTTGATAAATCTACAAAGTACTATATAAGACTCCATCCAACGCCTACCAAAATGACATATTATATGTAGCTGTTTTTAACTTTCTTCACAAACACTCTTTATATGAAAACCACATGGCAGTTTGCGCTCTAAAATACACCTAATAATAGTTGCTTTAAAATTTTTCACAGTATCGAAATAGGTCGATAAATACTTGAACTACCTTTCTATCAGGGTATACACCCACTGGGGGATATCAGTGAAAAGATTAAATTATGCCTATTGTATTGTAAATCAAACTAATTAATCCCTATTGTGTTTTACCCAGCCAATGCTAGCCTTACTGCACTGAGGACTGATATCAGTGAAAAGATTAAATTATGCCTATTGTATTGTAAATCAAGTTAGTTAATCCCTATTGTGTTTTACCCAGCCATTGTGTGTCAAACTTGTGTTAAGTTGTTTCCCACCATGACCATAAATATGCACCATTAGCATGTATATATATTATATGTTGTTACCTCAGTAGTTTATTGGATTTTGTTTATTATTACAGCGTAAGCATAGAGATGTTTATTTGACCATTCTGTCAAAGCCAGCAGCAAAGACCAGCACACCGGATTCAAGCCAACAAAAGACGACAGTAACCTTCGCCAAATCATCAACCCAATATGGTGCAAATGACTCCCGCCAGGTCATGCTGACAGCACCTTCAAAGACTTCATGATGGTCAAGTGCAATGGCAGAGTTTAAGACCATTTCAACTTGTTGAATGTATTTATTGCTTGCTTGTTTTATCCGTTCCTTGTTATATGTTATAAAGTGATGTTTTTATTCAATAAAATTTGATATTTTAATTTAATTCATTTCATTATTTATTTGTGGGATCAAAATGGTTGGAAAATAGCAATTGTAATCAAATGTAATCAAAAAGTAATCTATTACATTTACTATAGTAATTGTAATCGTAATCGATTACATTGAACAAAATGTAATCAGTAATCATAACCATGTAAATCAAAAGTAATTGTAATCGTAATCAATTACATTGGCATGTAATCGCCCCAACCCTGCTTTCTATGCACAGGCCACTGGGGAAAATTACAAAAATACCTATATAGACTATACCAGTGAAAAGGTTCCAATGATCGATTTCGGCTAAAACCACACCAACTATCAAAACCCTAATAAATTCTAGAAATCAATAATTGCAGCCAAAATATCCTGAGGTGTGTCTTATTGGCAATAAAATTCCCTTTCATTTGACAAATAACTCGGCAAAATTGGACAAATCAAAGTCGAGATATCATATCGGAATCTAGCCAATGCTACCAAAGAAATTGGGTCATCAATCTCCCTGTTTGCTCAGAGGCCTTTGACCTACTTAGTTACAAAATCAATATTTTCAGCCTATAATTTGTCGCGGACGTGTACTTAAACATATAACCTATAAATGCTCACATATGTTACGCAAGTCATTCCGAAGCCATTCATACCTTTTTTATTTCATCCGATGCATTTGTGCCCAATTTTTCAACATTATTCATCGAATCGGCTTACTGATTGATTGACAATAATCGAGAGTAAAGTTCACAACTGATGGCTTGTAAAAATCAATATGCATGCATATATATATCTGATGGAGTAATGAAGAAACACTTGAATTATTAGTTTTCACTGTACCAAGAAGTTTATCTGATTTTAACCCTTTACCCAACAAACCGGCCAAATAAAGCTTCAACAGCCTAAAATATCTTCGGTCTGTCTCAATAGAACCATACAAATATGTGATAGTTACAGTTATGCCCTGTGCCAATGCATTCTCTTATATATGCGAGTCGACCATAGGTCGCCTCGCATATATAAGAGAATGCATTGGCCTAAACAAAAATCTTTTTTTAACACTTTTTACCATTTTTTCTTACATTCTTTAACAATTTTATAATTTTTAATGTGTTAAGCCAATGCATTCTCTTATATATGCGAGGCGACCTATGGTCGACTCGCATATATAAGAGAATGCATTGGCACAGGGCCCTTCTGTTGGGTAAAGGGTTAAAACAGAATTGAACTTGAAAAATTAAATTATTGGAATTTGTTTTGATACAATACTAAAATCTGCGAAAATAGTGTGACCCTGACCCCCCGCATTCTTGATATACTATCGATTTCAAAATATACAGCCAGTCGCAGACAAGTCTTGTTTCTGGAATTAATGGATGGCTACGGAATGACTTGCGGAACATATATGAACATTTATAGGTTATGTCATTGTGCTTAAGTACAAGTTCGCAACAAATTATTGCTAAAAAATATGGATTTTATAACTAGGTTAAAGGCCGCTAACTGGACAGGGAGATGGTCGATCGAATTTCTTTGGTAGATTTGACTAGTTTCCGATATGATATCTCGACTTTGATTTGTTCAATTTCACCGAATTATATGTCAAATGAAGTAGAATTTTATTGCCAATAAGAAACACCTGAGGATATTTGGCTGCAATTATCAATTTCTAGAATTTATTAGGGTTTTAATAGCCTATTCTTTCATAAAGATTCTCAGCCTATTCTTCCGTAAAGACTATTGTGTGCATATTTGAATTCAACTTACGCACATGACGTACCAGTACAATCGAAACACATAAAATCACGGGGCATTATATCCAAGAGTTTTGAGCAATGTGGACAATATGAACTCCTCAATGGAGAGTTTAATTTCTATGTCATCAGCTCACATTTATTCTATTTGACAATGTATTTACAAAAGAATAACTACAGTAATGCCCTAAATAATAGACTGCTTAACCAGGGTTTCCGTTAGTATGGCTCAGCGTCCGTAGGACGGCCTCATTCCCCTCGCAGATGATCTGTTTGATTCATACATGTACCAAAAGTCAGTAGCAATATGTCACAAAAAAATCTGGTTGCAACGGGAGTTCGGGTTAAACAGAATACTGGTGGAAAAAATGGGTCAATTGAGCACAGTGTGTTACCGGTACAGCGTAACCCTTTGAAATCAAAGCGCTAAAGCTACAACGTAATGATTGGTGTGCATTGAAATAGCGACATTATATACAGAGTAATAAATGTCGCGGTAACATCAAAGAATGTCGGACTGCTGAGTACGTATATTTTTTTGCACGGGATTTCTGTGGTTGAAACTACTCACGCTCGGAGATCCCGTGCTACCGTACGATTACATAATTTGATCAAAGAATGCGGAATTGCTGAGTTAGGCAGAGTAGGGATCAACATATGCCAACAGGCGGTTCCCCTACCAAAGGAGGTATATACCTCCGAGATCCCGTGCTATCGTACTATTATAATACGGAACCTGTCCCAAATCAGTCTTTATAGCGGGAATTCATAGTGACAACACCATTCATTTGACTCATGCATATTACATGCATGGAGGATAAACACAAAAAACATATCCCCTGCCCCCCCCCCCCCCCAATATGGAGATAAAGTCAAAGTACAGTCAATAATGGTTTTGTTGTCCCGCCTGGGTCCCCAAACACAAACAATGGCGCACATGTTCCCATTTCCTGCCAAAACTCAATTATATTTTATAACATGTTGGCTAAAACTCTGTTATATAGCAGCTATCGTCAGTTGTTGGACTAATACAGACTATTGACAAGCTGTGCGTTCCGAGTTTCAAAGATTTCGCTACCATTCGTATTTCGCCGCTATAAATATCTCATGCAGACAAACCCTGCAGTATGACATCACAGCGCACAAATAGTTTTACGATTGACAGAATACATGGAATATATCAGTTTCATTTTCACGGAAGCTACTTGAAATTCTAGGGAAATACTTAATTCAATTCTCCCAGCTAGGTATTATTGGACAATGCATAGATGCTTTTTAGTGTTTAGTTTCATTATACCTGTCGGAATCTTATTGTAAGTAATAATTTTTTAAACACTGTAACTTGTTCATTTATATAGTCTTCAATCAGACGGCAGTCTTACGTGCGAAATTACATGATTAATTATCTGGATACCATGAATAGAATTAATGCATCCACGGAAAATGATCGACTTGCGTAATATACGTAGCTTTGGATTGCTTTGTGGGAGCTAGGACACTCCGGTGCAAGGAAATTGCTACTTTTCAGTGTCAAATAAAAATGTTTTCGCCTGACAGGACGAACCATGGTTGTCCCGTCGCGTTATGTGTTTCCCCAAAACGGACTCATTAATTTCCCCTAGGCGGAAACCCCGGCTTAACCATAGCAGAATTATGGGTAATTCTGCTGTGGTTAAGGAGTCGATTATTTAGGGCATCACTGTATGAGTAGCTATTCTGTCAATTGGTGGACCTACAGGCCTATATTTATACATGAGGTAAGAATAGTCATTATATTCTGCCAAAATACTTCATTCAAAATACCCTGGTAGGAACCAAACGGCTACTTAGTAGCTATGGTAACCCACTCAATAAAACCTCTACCATGGGTAGACCTACAGCTAAAAGTGTCCCTGATGGACAAAACATTTCGAAAATCATAACAGCATGTTTCGGATGTCGCTTGCATTGACGTAAAAACACGGGCCAAACTTCTTAAGGCAAAATATCCTTTTCATTTCTGAAACTATCAACATACCACGAGCTCTGGTTTAATCTTCTCATATTGTTCCGTAATATGGAAGACGTTTCGTTCTTTCAGTGGAATAAATGGTTCATCAGGATATTTCTCTCTGTATAGATTGAAAAAATGTCCTTCAAAATCAGCCAAAACCTGGTCCATATCCAGCAGCACTCTAAGGCGGGGCTTTGGCACGAACCTTGATTGTGACTTGCCATGGTGTTTTGGCATGATTGACAGCTGTCTCACTGGAGTGTAGTGATGAGTTTGTAGAATTAACGATATTCGTAATGTATGAAATGTTTTCTCAATGGCCTTTATGAGCATTAGTGTTGATGATTTTGAACAGTTTCTTGATATAGATTTAAGATATGTAACATTTCTTCAGTATTTATCCTGCAAAAAATAAGAGAAATAATAAAGAGAAAATAATCACTATCTGTATGGTTTTATACAAGGTTCAAGCTGTAGCTTGACATTGCAATAATAACTCATATTTGGCAAAAATTAGTTTCATTTGACCAAATATTAAGCAAGAAAGTTTTCAATTCCACAAGTTAGTCAAAACTATTAAAGATTGTCGCTTGAGAAATCCAATTATTAGTAGTATGGTCCTTGAAACACGATTTTGAGAAGAACCTAGAACAAATTGTTGACAAGCTGTTTTTGGTGTCCTTCTGTCGGGCAGAATCTGGGGAACAATATAACCAAAACCTGCTAAAATGCACTTTGGGGAAATTTTTCTACAGCTCTTTGAAATAGGGTCCTATTTATGGCTTTTTGTGTCAATTTTGTAGTTACATGTTAGTCCAGTCAAACTGATGGAAAGAAACACACAACCATGAACAATTTGCTATGAAATGTCTTTTGGTGCTTTTGAATGTGACGTTACCCATATAATAATATATCCAAAATCACCATGAATTCCAGAATGGGTAATTCATCATTTTTGTGTCAAAAGACAGGAATAAGTTAAAAATAAATTATGAAAATCTGTGAAAATAAATTTTTAGTAAACAAATCTGCCGACCACAAGCCCTCAGTCGAGTTCCTGGACTGAAAAATGTGACCAAATAATAAAATAAAACAAATTTCCAGGCATTTCGTGGAGGGAAAGTAATTATTTTTGGGTAAAAATAATGAAAATATGTAAGAAATTGGTGAAAATTGGTATTTTAGTCCGGGAACCAGGTAGGCCAACATGGATCCCCTGGGATTAATTTTGATCCATTTATTTTGTTCATAAGGATGTCTGCTCAAACTATTTTGATGTTACCATGTAGCTTTGTATTTATTTACCAGGCATAATTTGACTGTAACAATCTAAAATGGCAGACAAAATGGCAACCGAAAGCAGTAAAATTAGCATTTTGGTGCTTTACACAAAGTTTACCAGATAGTTTCCATTTATAGGTGTAAATGGCTAGTTGCACCACCATACATGATGTCCAATCCTAATACGATAATAGTAAATCATACCCTGAGGATCTCTCAAAGACCTGCTGGCGAATGTAGAAAATGATGGCGTTGCGGCAGACTGTGGCAAGAATATGCCAGCTGAAGGCGGATTATAGTAGTGGGGCTACAACACTTGATGAATACTGGGGTGCCATTACATACTGCATAGCAGAATATCACTGAATAGATGGGTATGAGATGAATCTAAGTGCAATTGTGACTTTGTATTGACTTTAATATTGAAGTTTCTTTCGAATATATATTACCAGTTCAGACAGACTGTATCTCTTACATGTAGTTTATTTCATTCATCGTGTTTTCAACTTTCCATAATAAACGATAAACTGATAGTGTCTTCTTGCCATTAATAACGGACATCGGGGACAATTTGGGAATTAGCATGGGGTGTATAAATAATGACTGTATGTGAATATACTAGCGTAATAGTATTTTTCATTCCTCGTGTGGTTTTTGTGGGGGGGGGGGTGCAAGTTTTGATTCATTTCTGGCGAAATATGCCTAGAATGTAAAACCGTCGGAATAGCAAACCTTCAGAATAGCGAGCCTTCGGAATAATGAACATTCAGAATAGCGAATCTTGGGAATAATGAACCTTTGGAACAGAGAACCCTACCCAAGGTGAGTATCACAACATTATATCACCCTATTAGTGTAAACATATTTTATTCCAATCATAATAACATATATACATTTGACAAAGTGTTGACAATAAAACAGAATAGGATAAATGATTGTTGGATTGGAAAAGGGATTAAACAACAAGCCCAAGGGCTTTTGTTAAGTTTGTTCCCTTTTTTTTTTCGCGCCCACTCTTCATTAAGTGTAGAGGGGGGTCAGACGGGAAGGAATGGAAATATAATAATAATAATAATAATAATAATAATAATAGTAATGATGATGTTATGATAGACAGGAAGATATACATATATATATATATATATATATATATATATATATATATATACATATACATATACCGGTACATACACACATATACACATACATATACATACATATATACATACATATACATACATACATACATATATATATATACACAGAGAGAGAGAGGGGGAGAGAGAGAAAGAGTGAAAGAAGACGGAAAGGGAGAGAGAGAGAGAGAGAAAATGAGACTGTCTGGGTAAAGTGATGATGTAATTCAGTTGCAGCTGATTGGTTACAATGCTGTACATATACTATTGTTTGTGTCATTGCTACGCCCGTCGCCGTGAGATGTCAGACGATCTGGGGCGGGTAAGTTTCGCGCTTAGCAGTAATTCCATGCTTTTCACGAAGTGTGTGTACCTATCATATCCTTATGAAAATCGCTTTGTTTTCAAAATATATCTTTGGACCGCGTCAAATATTTTAATATTATCACGATGACTGAGTTCCTGTGATCCGCACAAAAGAGTATGTTCTGATAAAATAACATACGGTATGGCGCATATAAGTTCAGTCCTTTGTCCATTGTATTCAGGACATTCCAATAAGAAGTGATGTGCTGTTTCTATTTTGCCACAATGACAGAGAGGGGACGTTTTAATGTGATTACTCAATAAGTCAGAGTTCAAACTACTGCATTTTAATCTTAAGCGAGAGTGGAGTATATGTGATCTGCGACACTTATTGTGGTAGTAGTAGGTTGGGGGGCGCCGTGTGCTTGCGTTTAGTGATTTTTTGAAGTCATCAATTGTATTACAATTGCGTATTGTGTCAGGCAGAGAGTTCCACTCACTTATAGCAGATGGCAAAAATGAATTCATGTAATAGTTGTACGAGATATCGGGTGGCAACCTTACGTGCTCAAAACGGAAGTTATAACCGGTATCGTAAGAATCAACTGGCGTACGAGATTTCTCAGTATAGATGGTGCTGTTCCTTTGATCATTTTAAAAAATTGGCAGAGTTTGTGTTTTCTCCGTCGCGATGATAGTAGTTCCCAGCCTGTATCCAGTAGGAGGAGGTCTTTATTTGCGCTAATTGTTGCCCCTGTTACAATTCTAGCCATCTCATATTGAACTTTCTCTATGTCTGATGATAAGAAATCGGGAATGTTGTCCCATACAGGTGAGGCATACTCCAGTAAGGGACGTATAAAAGAAAAATATACTTTTTCCAGTGTTGATCTGCTTGCTCGATATCTTAGTTTTCGTACCAAATACACTCGTTTCCAGGCTTTAGCCAGTAATGAGCGAATATGGATCTCCCAGCTGCCTTCGTTATCAAAAATGAGTCCAAGATGTGTGTGGGTGTCAACTTCGTTCACTATTGTATCACCCAATGCCAAGGGTGGGTGTAATACGGGTGTATCTTTTCGAGAAACCAGGAGAGATTCTGTCTTCAGCGGATTAAATTTGACAAGCCATTTAGTCGACCATTTCATTAAAGTTTCTAAGTCATCATTGATAACTTTTGCGGCAAGATTGGGGTCTTCAATGGTTAGGAAAATCGAAGTGTCATCAGCAAAAAGGCGAATGTTGCATGTTATGATTCAGTTATGTCATTTATGTATATCAAGAAAAAAAGAGGACCTAGGATTGATCCTTGAGGAACTCCCGCAGAAACATTCTGCAACTGAGAACTTGATCCATCAATAATAACACGTTGTTGTCGGTGTTCAAGATATGATTCAATCAGTTTATGTAAATCCCCCGTAATTCCTATCTTCGTTAGTTTATAAAGTAGTCCGCGATGCCATACCTTGTCAAATGCTTTACTAATGTCACAGAAAACACATCTTATTTCCTTTCCATCATCTAGGGACCTGCATATGTTGTCGTATATTTCTGTCAGTTGAAAAACAGTTGAGTCACCTTTCACAAATCCAGATTGATAAATTGATAGTAGTTTATTGACTTCCAGAAATTCCCAGAGATATTTATATATACACTTCTCAAACACCTTTGATACACAGCTAAGTAGGGAGACTGGACGATAGTTACAAGTAATACCGGGATCTCCTGCCTTAAAAATCGGGGTCACATTAGATATCTTCCATTGGTGTGGGTAATAATTGCTTTCAATAAATAATTTGAAATAAGATGCAAGCGGTTCACATAAAGAAGATGCACAATGCTTGAGTACTCTAGGACTTATTTTATCTGGACCACATGACTTTGAGACCTTCAGAGATTTTAGAGCCTTATAAACATCAACAGACCCTATTCATGGAGAATGCAAATTCTACAGAGCCAATATGAACCTATTGACATGAAGTAGCATAAATATTATCTATATATGTAAATTAGGATCTGTCTGTCTTGTGCGTGAAGAATACACAAGATGCTGAATAAAGGCTCCCGAAAGAGCAAGTTTCAGCTAGTTTGTTATAATTATAAAAATCTCATAAATAGTCAGCCCAGAATGACCGTCGGGCCGAATTGACTTCGGCTACGAGTCGTCACAGAATAGGACAGATCCTAGGTAATTCACAATGAACTCAGTACTACATGCTTCCATATGAATGTAATGACGGGAACGGGACTACCCGCCCCCGAGACAACCCGCCCCTCTGCTATTTTGGGGGCGGGTTGTCCCGATAAATGAGGGTGGGTTGTCCCGAAATTGTTAATAGTGATTATGTTCTTTTATGTTCTTTGATGATATATTTTATTAAAGATTTTGATCAACAAAACATGTGTTTATTCATTAATTATGTCAATGCGTGGACTGGGGTAAAGAATGACACGATGTTTTGACAACTGAACGGCACTTAAGGTAAGTGAAGACTAATTAAAAGGGGTGCTTTCAAAACAAACATTTGATGCAAATGGTTCATTATCACAGTGTGTTGTCACAACACTTAGTGATCGTGGTTCATCTCATTGATGTTAACCGGAGGTGAGAATACAAACAGCCTTTGAACGATGCCGACGGAACTTTAAGATTTTAAGATATATCACAAATTCGAATTCTTGATATCACAAATTGATTTTATGATATCATAAAATCTAATATGTGATATCACAAAATAGTAGCATTTAGAGATATCACTAATTCTATTTTGTGATATCACATATTCATTTTGTGATATCATAAAATTGAATATGTGATATCACTAATTCATTCTACTATTTGTGTAACATTTTGTGATATCATAAAATCGAATTATTGATATCACTAAATGCTTACTATTTTGTGATATCACATATTCGACACTATATATCCAGGCCAGGAAGATTAGGGAGTTCTGGGATGATTGGTGTGAACAATATTTATTTAAGAAAAAAATCAAACATATGACATAAACATAATATACATGTAGAAATATATAGATTTATGAAGAGGCAATATTGGACAACAAGCAAAATGCTTTTTTAAAGTCCTCTCCTCGTGGAATAAATGTTATCTCAAGTGACAAAAATATCACTTGGGGTAAAGCAGACAGGATATATAGATTTGATTGATTGGAATATTATTTAGGATTGAGATACGGTATTACATTGTAATACGGAAGTTAAGGGTGAGAAAGGGAATGAAAGAGAATGAGAGAGATAGGGGAGAGTGTGAAAGAGAAAGAGAGAGAGAGGTTTGACACAACATACATTCGATACAAAATAACACAAAAAACATCCGTTCAGTGGGGAAATCACTTGCACGAATGCGTCACGACCACGGAGGAGAAAAAGCGGTTCATGCAAATGGAATGGAAATCTAGCCGCGTCACCTTAAGTGATTATGAGAAACGGCCACTATCTGAAATAAACTTCTGAACCGCCAAGAATATTTCGGAATTTAATTTGTTTGGAAGTTCGAGAGATCCGTACAATAGAACATCGGTTGTTATCATACTTACTGGTAAGTTACTTAGAAGTTCTGATCTAATTCTGGCGTAAAGGGGGCATTGAAAGAAGAAATGGTGAGCAGATTCAGTTTCAAAACTAATATTATTGTTGATGCATTTCTGTGTTCATAAGTTATACATGTGTATTTATTGTTTTCCGTGTTGTTAAATAAAATACAAATTTATAAAAAAAAAAAACCCAGTTTCGTTAAACAAACATCTCACAATCCCCTCACACCTCCTAATTAGCCACTGATTACCGCTAATTGATATTTGGGGGCGGGTTGTCCGAGGGCGGGTTGTCTCAGAGTGAAAGGGGGCGGGTTGTCTCGGGGGCGGGTAGTCACGGACCCGTAATGACTACTGAAGCGGAAGGTGTAGATTTCGTAGGTTTTTTATGAGTTGTCGTTCTTAGGTTTTTTAAAACAGATTTTTATTTGTCCGCACTTGCAAAATATTGGATACTATACTGGCTTAAATTTATATAACATAAATACACATTATCGGTACAGTGAAGTAATATGGGCTGCAGAATCACGCCGCATTGACGATGTCAGATCGCCGTATCAAACGAGCTGCCCCAGGCAGCTGAGTTTAATGCGGCGATCTGACATCGTCAACGAGACATGATACTGTAGCCCATATATATCACTTCACTGTACCGATAAAGTGTTTATTATATGACACATTTTTGGTTCATCCCATGTCACAAAGGGATCAGTTGGTCAGGATACATGTGCGGCAATAGAACAGATCCGTTTACACTTCAAACCTGATAAATAGTTCCCAACTTCCGGTGAAAAATACCACTATTGTTTGACGATCTACCGCTATACTTAAAGTAATTGACCACCAGTAACGTGGTGTCACCCCGTTAATATGGCGGTACTATACCGCGGTATCCTCCAATACCGCGGTACTGATACTGCTTGTTAATGCGAACAAGTATGTGTGAGTAAATACCTCCCCTCAAAGAGTTCCATGAAAATCACCGCGGTATTCAACAAAATTAATGCGGTGCCCGCTAAAAGACCGCGGTATCATTATCGCCCAATACCGTAACTCCACCGCCATGACCGTCTCGATACCGCTACCGTTTATAACCGGTATCACCGGGGTATCACCCCGTTTTTCTGTTCAATTACTTTGAGAATAGCGGTAACACAAATCGTCGGATCACACTCTGAGATTTCCCGGATCAAATCAGATCACACTCCTACAGATATTGCCGAGATGTCCGGAATTAACAATGACAGACTATGTATCTGTTAAAAATAGAGTATGTACTAAATACTACTATGTAACGAAAATAGGATATCAGAAACGTTATTTGCTCAGATAGTAAGTTAATAATCCGTATAACATCACCAAAGTAACAATTTTCAAAATGAAGACTGTCAATGTATTTGGCAGGATTTATTGCATTTCAATCTATAACCACCACTTTGAGATGTATTAATTTTCGTGATAACTTGTTACCTTCTTTGGGATTGTGGTTGTTGTTGGTTTCCGTAGTCACTAGCGGCATCAGCAACACCTATACGAAACTTCGGTGTCTGGATTCTGACCCGAAAAAATTTACACACTTCCGGTTAATGTTGATTGGCTGAGGCGTCAAACAACCCGCGAAAAAATCTCGCCAAACTGAGCACAGCAGTTTTTCATCGCACTGAGCACACGGGGCGTGACGGGGCCATGTGTGTGGGCCCCACTCATCACAAGGGCGTGCAGTAGAGGCCTACTAGAAGGTGTGTATTTATTTGTGATTTTCGAGTAAACATTAAACGGAACCCGAGTTTTAATGTCACAGACGAACTAGACTTTGAGATGTGTAACCCTTTTACCGGCATATTTTGGAGATCCTCCAGGGGTGTCTTTTTGCACTATACAATGCGACATCATTGACCAATTCAGCGATACTAAAATACCAATAGTCTATATCTGTATTTTAGTACACCCAGGGGCCTCTGTATACGATTAGTTGTTTCCGAGGAACATTTATTCTACATCACTGATTATGTGTGTACGCGGCCCTGCCATTAACTCGCACTGATATTGGATCCACCAGGTCCGGTTCCGTGGTTTTAGTACTAAGGTCAAAGTTATGGAGTGGCATGCTACTCTAGAACTTTGACCTGTAGCCGTGACTAAAATCGTGGAACCGGGGCTGGATGGATATCTGAAACAACGGAACGGAGCTGCATTGACGGATCCAACACGGCCGCGACCAAGTGGTCCCGCTATCAGAAAGCACATTATGTACATGTATATTGAATATGAAGTTGTCCGATATAATATCTCATTTATCTGGATCACTTATTGTTTCGGAAATAATATTTTTGAAGATTTTTACGGAATTGAAAACTTATACTAATACTCGGAATCAAGACTTAACATGTTGTTTAGTTTAATACTGGTTTTGGTTTGGAATTTATTGATAATGTCCATAAAACAAACGATCTATGCATCACTACACCTGAATTTGTCATCCATGGGGGGGGGGGTCAACCATTGGTCAACTAAATTATAAATGACTATTGAAGTTCAACGTGAATTTGGATTTCGTAAATAATGAAAGTGAAATATCCGTTATTAAATTTGAAAACACAACCGTTCGTTTTGAAACAATGTATATTGACTAATATTTTTATTTTAGTTTTATTGGCATATATTTATTTTGTTTCGACGCATATTGTTCGGCTAAACGGCCACCCATGGCTATAATCGCAACCCCCTTCCGTCGTGCATTTCTACAAACTTGCATCAATCTACGATTCATCGATCCACCAAAACATCTTCAAAATCGTCTCTGAGATCGCAAATCCAAATGGTCTCATGTTTTCTGTGTGTGATCCTTCAGTGAATATGTGATTCAGATTTGTTCGAAATGATCCAGCCTATTGAAATTGGAGAGGAACCAGGGATTAACTCGCCTTCTCCCAAATAACGCAGCGAAACCTAGAACATCTTTCCGAAACAATTAGGCTTATATGGGCTAGGTCTTCATGTAAGACGCACGAAATATATATATATGTATATATATATGTATATATATATATGTATATATATATATATGTATATATATGTATATATATATATATTTCGTGCGTCTTACATGAAGACCTAGCCCTTATATGGTATGTATACGTTCATGCATGTGCTCGCAAAATCGACATACATTCTTTTGCAGTCATTTCGATATATACAGAAGCTACAATGTTCCAGAAATCGAATGCAAAAATGCTTATAAAATTCATCTGTACCATATATATATATAGCTAACTATGTATGTTCTAAATAAAAACTATGTAGTTCAACGTGTAGCTATGCTATATTTAAATTTGCCTTGTAAATATAGCACGTAATTATCTCGCACGAATCAATCATATATATACTGGTATTTTAAAGGTACTCAATCCGATTCGACGGTCCCCATATCATCAGACCCCAATAACAACAACACTTTTGAAATGCCACTTCAGTTATCAGAATCGAGTAATTGCCCAAAATAATGCTAACCACAAACAATAGTATAAAATTGCCCGTAAACCTGTTATTTATCAACATTTTGTTCAACGAAATTTTTCCGGTTTGTCAATTAATATTTAACACAAAAAAGCCACTTGATTTTAGAGCTACCCATCTTCATCCGTAATTTGGTCTTCTCATCGACTGTTTACTGGGCCACTTAAAATTATCGGTGGTGAAAAATAATAGACTTCAAAAATCGATATCTGATCACTCTGAGCTTTGATGGGTGGGTTCCTCGACTCGAATCAAATATCTTTTACACCCGAAGCCACGGAAATAGTAATTTACGAGCGTTAATTCGGATTATGCATCTTTAAGGCAACGTGTTAGTAGCACCGTTGTATGTGGAACTACCGAAAGTTTACTTCTTATGTCGTTAGAGATATGAGAAAATGCCTGCAAAAATTCCACGCAAACTTGCCAGTGTATGAACGTACCCTTAGATTCATTCGGCTTCGATCTGATATCGTGGTAGCCGGATGACATATTCAGATATATTCAACAAGTTTTAGGAAACTACCTGGACGCTTAGTCTCACGAGCCTGTAAATACATCACCACCAACGTAGCTGCTTTTTAAAATGAAATAACTCCCAACGTGTGTATGCTGATAATTGGAATATTCAGTTATCACACCGTATTACCGATCCGGATTACCACCGGTCACGATGCGGATCACTACCGGCTGTTTTGACAAAAGCGTGCCACGTGGCATCATTGTAGTTGGATCATTTTCGCCCTACATTCTGTGGAAGGTGTGAATTTTTTCTCCCTTCGTGTATAGGAGTAACTGGGCTAGCGGAGGACGCCGATAAATCTGATAAGTATACAATATATGTTCACTTATTCTTATATTTGTAACGCATGTTTACCATTGTGTTTCATTATTTCGAGCAGTAGCTGATATGGATGGTTCATGTTTTATTTCTTTATGCGGTATTCTCGTGGTACGAAAAGATAGACCATTTACTAAGTCATTCGCCTAATGTACACGTTTGTATGTTCGATTTGTGGCCATCTGGGACGTTTTGAACATAGATACCCATGAAATGAACGGGTACGGATATGTACCGGCAAATAGTGAACGGTGCCGATCCGCATCCTGTTTTTTGGAACCCATGAGTATGGAAATCGATACTACGCGTTTAATTTACATTCAACTTGACAAACCATATTGCCATTTTGTACAGTTATGGACATTCTTGTATACGCAACAGAAATAAGAGAAAATTCCATGCATTTGCATCATGTATTGTGCCAATGAAGATAAATAATGGGCCACGTGCAACTAGATCCTAGTAACATATGCTACCTCTAAGGTTATCGTAGGCGATTATTTTATATTTTCTTGGCGTGGCCATTTTCTAATGTATGTAAGAAAGACGGCGGCAACAAACTTTGTGTGGGTTACATTCAGATATATAATATAATTAACGTTTGTTACACAAATTGCCACTTTCAGCCGGTAGTGATCCGCATCGTGACCGGTGGTAATCCGGATCGGTAATACGGTGTGATCACCATTAATGCCAACAAGGCTATACAAATCATATCTCATGCATTGATAGACTATTTGATGCAGATACAGTTATTTCGCTATTAAAGGTACTCAATCCGATCAGACGCTCCTATATTACTATTTCTTTGGCTTCGGGTGTTATAAATATTTGATTCGAGTCGAGGAACCTACACACCAAAGCTCAGAGTGATTAGATATCGATTTTTGAAGTTAGTTATTTCAATTGTTTGTGGGCCAGAAACACGGGGTCAAGCGGACGGTCTTGCAGATAAAGATGGATAACTCTAAAATCAAGTGGTAATAATATTTTGTGTATCTGATCTGGCGATTCGCAAATTAAGTGGGCATTTAAAGTGATGTGAAATACTCCGGTGGGATGATCACATAGAAATTGAGAATAATCTTTCTCAAAGTAGTTATTTTTACGAATATTAATCCAAATTGACCATATACACTGTCATTCTTATATATTAATTAATTGCAATGACTCTCGATGGCGAAATCATTTGTGTTAGATTATCGCCGATAGTTGCGTCCCGAATCGAAATGTAAATATTTACAATTGGGCGTAGTTTAGACGATGTTTTTCTATGGAGTGGTATGGTCGATTTCTTTCAAATTTTCGGCTTTCTACAAGCATGCATCAATCTACGATTCATCGATCCACCAAAACATCTTCAAAAATCGTCTCTGAGATCGCAAATCCAAATGATCTCATGTTTTCTGTGTGTGATCCTTCAGTGAATATATGATTCAGATTTGTTCGAAATGATCCAGCCTATTGAAATTGGAGAGGAATCAGGGATTAACTCGCGTTCTCCCAAATAACTCATCGAAACCTAGGCTTATAGGGTATATGTATACGTTCATGCATGTGCTCGCAAAATCGACATACATTCTTTTGCAGTCCTTTCGATATATACAGAAGCTACAATGTTCCAGAAATCGAATGCAAAAATGCTTATAAAATTCATCTGTACCATATATATATATAGCTAACTATATATGTTATAAATAACAAGACAGTCAATGACTGTGGGGTCGTTCACCAGACTGCAAAGACTGATAAGACTGGGACTCTGGAGACCAAAACAGTCAGCACTTTTCATAATCACTTTAAAAGAAGTAGATTTAAACAGGATATGTGGCTAGAGAGACTTAGCTTGGTAAAAAAACCACCTTGAAATTGCCAACTGTACACTACTGATCACCCCCCTCCTCCAGCTCAACAAGTCCCCTCCCAACCGGGATCCAGACTCCCAAGTCTTAGGTTGGAATTTCACAACCGACACCTCAAACTTTCTCAATTGTTGGAAATTTCCAATCTCACAAGCGCCTTTTTCTAAAACCATTTAAACATGTTTGAAGCCCAATTATCCATGGACCCAAAACACAATACATGTATGTCAGACCAATCAGTCAGTTCCAAGGTAGATGTTTTAATGAATTTGGTATTTCTATGATTTTATTGGACACAAAAGTGTTAACTCCCCATAGACTGCCATTTCTTGACAGGTTGACCTCATTTTAACAAATCTGTATCTCAGTCACTAAAGGATCTTCCTGATTCCTCCATACTATATGTAAGCTAAATAGTCCAAAATCCCTTGAGAAGACATTTTAAGAATTACTATAGAGACATATAGTTATGTCCCTGGTCCCACCCTATTTAACTGGGTGACCCCATCTGAATAAATTTGAATCCCAGACACCAAAGAACCCTTCATACAAATCATAAATATCAGTCAAATAGACCTGATGGTCCTTGTGAAGGAAGCATATTAAGAGGGAAACTGTCCTTCGCTTGGCCCCTATTTGACCAGGTGACCCCATTAAAAAAATCTGAATTGCAGTCAAGGAAGAACATTCCATTCTATATAAGCCAACTAGTTCTTGCAAACATATTTTAAGAATTACTATGTAGTGAAATAGTTAAGTCTCTTGCTCTGCCCTTATTTGACTTTGTGATCCCATTTTCACAAATCTGATAAGGATAAAAATTAAGTTCCCCAGTTGAAGTTGGTGATATTCACCCATTGGGCACCTCATTTATGAATTTTATTTTCTGCAAATTAGGGGATATAGAAACTTCCTAGAAGGGAAATTTAACTAACAACAATGTAAATTTGATACCATAGATACTTCCCAGAAGATGAGGCCTAAGCAGAATGAGGACGCCAGAGGGTGAATTTGGTGATGCTAGCCTGCTGTGCCGGATAGCATCACAAAAAGCGTGTCTATTCCAACATTGTGTATGCCTGGCCTCAAGCAACACAATGTATTATACAACAAGCCTTGAAATAGTGTGATAGTGTGTCTGTCATTTGCAGAGTGAGGTCCCCAGAGGGTGAATTTAGTTATGCTAAATTCACCCTCTGGGGACCTCATTCTGATAAAGTCCTCAACTGCTATGGAAGACCTAGAATAAAATTGAATTTCCCCAGTTGAAGTTGGTGATGTTCACCCATTGGGCCCCTCAATTATGAATTTTATCTTCTGCAAATTAGGGGATATAGAAACTTCCTAGAAGGGAAATTTAACTAACAACAATGTAAATTTGATACTATAGATACTTCCCAGAAGATGAGGCCTAAGCAGAATGAGGTCCCCAAATGGTGAATTTGGTGATGCTAGCCTTGAATCAAGCTTTGAAATAGTCTGTCTGTTATTTGCAGAATGAGGTACCCAGAGGGTGAATTTAGTGAGGCTATCCTGCACAGCGGGCTAGTATCACTAAATTCACCCTCTGGGGACCTCATTCTGATAAGGCCCTCAACTGCTATGGAAGACCTAGAATAAGATTGAAGTTCCCCAGTTGAAATTGGTGATGTTCACCCATTGGGCACCTCAATCATGAATTTTATCTTCTGCAAATTAAGGGATACAGAAACTTCCTAGAAGGGAAATATAACTAACAACAATGTAAATTTAATACTATAGATACTTCACAGAAGATGAGGCCTAAGCAGAATGAGATCTTGAGACTCTAGATACTTCCCAGAAGATGAGGCCTAAGCGGAATAAGGTTCTCAGAGGGTGTATTTGGTTATGCTAGCCTGCTGTGTAGGATAGCGTCACTAAATTCACCCTCTGTGAACCTCATTCAACAAATGCCAGGCACTCTGAGAAAATGAAATTAATCTGATTTTAATGACCACTGAGTGATAATGTAAACAACAAGGGTGCTTCATTGATAACACCATTAATCTCATTTAAATTATGGATGACATGAATACACTCCCTGGGGACTCTATCTGTGGTGTCTATCAGTTCATAGGAGAGTTGCCTTGTAATGGGAATTTAAAAAAAAACTTTATTTACCTGTGAGTTAGGATATGAGATAGGGTGGAATGCTGTTGGTTGGGGGCAGGGTGGGTTTCTGGGTCATGTGGGGGGGGGGTGATATTTGTTTTTGTATGTTAAATTGATCAAGGAGTTCCTGAATTTTTTATTATTTTTAGGGGAATTATGGCCCTGGCTCCACCACTATTTGACCCAGTGACCCCATTTGAACAAATCTGAACCCCAGTCATTCAATGACCCCACATACCAAATATAAACTAAATCGGCATAATGCTTGTTGACAAGAAGTCGTTATAAGAATTACCAAGGAGGAATAT
Source organism: Siphonodentalium dalli (assembly GCA_032622095.1). Classification (NCBI taxonomy): domain Eukaryota; kingdom Metazoa; phylum Mollusca; class Scaphopoda; order Gadilida; family Siphonodentaliidae; genus Siphonodentalium; species Siphonodentalium dalli. Next base: position 94,165,544 of record CP136065.1, read on the forward strand.
AGTTATGGCCCTGGTTTCGCAACTGTTTGACACAGTGACCTCATTTGAACAAATCTTAATGACAGTCACCTAGGGAACATCCACACCAAATATGATCAAAATGCAAAAATGTAATTTTTTGGTTTTTAGAGTTATGTCACTGGCTCTGCCCCTAATTGACCCAGTGACCCAATTTGAACAAATCTGATTCCCAGTCATCCAAGGTCTCTCAGTACCAAATATAAGCTAATTCGGCCAAATATTTTTGTAGAAGAAGTCATTGTAAGAATTACTATGAGTTATGGCACTGGTTTCTCAACTAATTGACCGGGTGACCTCATTTGAACAAATCTGAACACCAGTCACCCAAGGACCCTCCATACCAAATATTAGCTAAATCGGCACAATGGTTATGGACAAGAAGTCGTTGTAAGAATTACGGTGGAGGAATAGAGTTATGGCCCTGGTTTCGCAACTATTTGACCCAGTGACCTCATTTGAACAAATCTGAATGAGAGTCACCTAGGGAACATCCACACCAAATATGAACCAATTCGGTCTTCCGGTTTCAGAGGAGAAGATGTTCAAAGAATTGTTGACGGACGGACGGATGGACGGACGGATGGACGGACGGATGGACGGACGGACGACGGACGAGGAGTGATGACTATAGCTCCACCGGAGACTTCGTCTCAGGTGAGCTAAAAACTATGTAGTTCAACGTGTAGCTATGCTATATTTAAATTTGCCTTGTAAATATAGCATGTAATTATCTCGCAAGAATCAATCATATATATATACTGGTATTTTAAAGGTACTCAATCCGATTGGACGGTCCCCCATATCATCAGACACCAATAACAACAACAACTTTGAAATGCCGCTTCAGTATCAGAATCGAGTAATTGCCCAAAATAATGCTAACCACAAACAATAGTATAAAATTGCCCGTAAACCTGTTATTTATCAACATTTTGTTCAACGAAATTTTTCCGGTTTGTCAATTAATATTTAACACAAAAAAGCCACTTGATTTTAGAGCTACCCATCTTCATCCGTAATTTGGTCTTCTCATCGACTGTTTACTGGGCCACTTAAAATTATCGGTGGTGAAAAATAATAGACTTCAAAAATCGATATCTGATCACTCTGAGCTTTGATGGGTGGGTTCCTCGACTCGAATCAAATATCTTTTACACCCGAAGCCACGGAAATAGTAATTTACGAGCGTTAATTCGGATTATGCATCTTTAAGGCAACGTGTTAGTAGCACCGTTGTATGTGGAACTACCGAAAGTTTACTTCTTATGTCGTTAGAGATATGAGAAAATGCCTGCAAAAATTCAACGCAAACTTGCCAGTGTATGAACGTACCCTTAGATTCATTCGGCTTCGATCTGATATCGTGGTAGCCGGATGACATATTCAGATATATTCAACAAGTTTTAGGAAACTACCTGGACGCTTAGTCTCACGAGCCTGTAAATACATCACCACCAACGTAGCTGCTTTTTAAAATGAAATAACTCCCAACGTGTGTATGCTGATAATTGGAATATTCAGTTATCACACCGTATTACCGATCCGGATTACCACCGGTCACGATGCGGATCACTACCGGCTGTTTTGACAAAAGCGTGCCACGTGGCATCATTGTAGTTGGATCATTTTCGCCCTACATTCTGTGGAAGGTGTGAATTTTTTCTCCCTTCGTGTATAGGAGTAACTGGCTAGCGGAGGACGCCGATAAATCTGATAAGTATACAATATATGTTCACTTATTCTTATATTTGTAACGCATGTTTACCATTGTGTTTCATTATTTCGAGCAGTAGCTGATATGGATGGTTCATGTTTTATTTCTTTATGCCGCGTATTCTCGTGGTACGAAAAGATAGACCATTTACTAAGTCATTCGCCTAATGTACACGTTTGTATGTTCGATTTGTGGCCATCTGGGACGTTTTGAACATAGATACCCATGAAATGAACGGGTACGGATATGTACCGGCAAATAGTGAACGGTGCCGATCCGCATCCTGTTTTTTGGAACCCATGAGTATGGAAATCGATACTACGCGTTTAATTTACATTCAACTTGACAAACCATATTGCCATTTTTGTACAGTTATGGACATTCTTGTATACGCAACAGAAATAAGAGAAAATTCCATGCATTTGCATCATGTATTGTGCCAATGAAGATAAATAATGGGCCACGTGCAACTAGATCCTAGTAACATATGCTACCTCTAAGGTTATCGTAGGCGATTATTTTATATTTTCTTGGCGTGGCCATTTTCTAATGTATGTAAGAAAGACGGCGGCAACAAACTTTGTGTGGGTTACATTCAGATATATAATATAATTAACGTTTGTTACACAAATTGCCACTTTCAGCCGGTAGTGATCCGCATCGTGACCGGTGGTAATCCGGATCGGTAATACGGTGTGATCACCATTAATGCCAACAAGGCTATACAAATCATATCTCATGCATTGATAGACTATTTGATGCAGATACAGTTATTTCGCTATTAAAGGTACTCAATCCGATCAGACGCTCCTATATTACTATTTCTTTGGCTTCGGGTGTTATAAATATTTGATTCGAGTCGAGGAACCTACCCACCAAAGCTCAGAGTGATTAGATATCGATTTTTGAAGTTAGTTATTTCAATTGTTTGTGGGCCAGAAACACGGGGTCAAGCGGACGGTCTTGCAGATAAAGATGGATAACTCTAAAATCAAGTGGTAATAATATTTTGTGTATCTGATCTGGCGATTCGCAAATTAAGTGGGCATTTAAAGTGATGTGAAATACTCCGGTGGGATGATCACATAGAAATTGAGAATAATCTTTCTCAAAGTAGTTATTTTTACGAATATTAATCCAAATTGACCATATACACTGTCATTCTTATATATTAATTAATTGCAATGACTCTCGATGGCGAAATCATTTGTGTTAGATTATCGCCGATAGTTGCGTCCCGAATCGAAATGTAAATATTTACAATTGGGCGTAGTTTAGACGATGTTTTTCTATGGAGTGGTATGGTCGATTTCTTTCAAATTTTCGGCGATGTTAGTAGAATGCTACATTCCCAAAACATGGCATATAGCGCCTGAGTACTAACTTACCCATTTCACGCACCGAACAAGTCCATAATATGTCTTTAACAATGAAAATAAGATCAAACTAGATCTAGTTTTACATGTATACTTGCTAATGGCAGTTGTTTTACAAACTGTTATAAAATTCATGTTATTTCCCATGAACCCATTGCGAAGATAAGAAGGATAACTTTATACATTGATGTTTGAGCTTTTATTCACAGGAATTGTGCAAACAGAATCACACAAGTGAATGGTCATTATGGTATAATTTTACAGCAGCCGTTGTAACATTGCATGATTAATTATCTATTTCATGAAAACATGTACTCATTGACAAGCAATTCACGTGTGAAGTTATCAAATGAAATTTCAACAAACGACCATCTATTGAACTTATCATCTGAACAATTCCCAGACCAACGAATAAGCATCGCCTGCGTTGTCTGTTATATTTTCGTTTGTCTGTCGTCTGCTTACATTTCATAAAGACCCCTCCAAACTAATTATAGACAATTCCAATGCATACCTTAATAAATGAAAGGGAGAATGCATCCAGTAAAGAAAGGGTTAATTTTAAATATGTTTCTTTCATTCAAACAGGGCTCACGCTTTACGACAGATGAGTGAAAATTCCGCTAGTTATAATTCGATACAAGAATTATATAGAATCTGTGATTTCGCCAACGGAAGTCTATTGTCATCATATGCCATATTATTATTAATCCCTCTTGGTTTCAAGCAAATAAGTCATTGAAATAATGCCCCTTGGCATTTGTGTAGGGTCATGTAGCATAAAAAGATCTGGCAGCTGAATGGAACATGTACATGTAATACCTTAGGTTTGTTCCAATATGATTAAAAGAAAATCCACCATTTTGTATGAAATTTTTCGCTAACGTCCACGTTGAATGCCATAATGGGGAGGGTGTGTGTATTTTTACATATTGCACGAAAGCAGCGCCCCCTCGGTAAGAATTTTGATGAAGCGTAGCAAGGGAGATAACTCTAGCATGTAGTTTGGTATTTTGTGCACTGAAATTTTGTGCAAAAAAGTGGGCACATTTCTTAATGCCAAATTAACCCTTCTGTATACTAAATGGATTATACTACATTGGAAAGGTCTATTATTCACCTGGAGGGGGTGTTCAGAAAAAATAAGCAGACGACAGATAATCATAAAGTGCAGAAGGAGTCCTATTTATTGGAGGCAAATGTTCAGTTTGTTGAACTTATTATTCACCAATGAGTATTTAGTATATCGCTTACAATCATGAATTGCTCACAGTAAATGGTCCAATGTCAACTGTGATGTCGACTCACAGAAGTCACAAAACTCATGCAGTCTCGAACTGGGACCACGTACTCCCTACTGTGAAATATATTACAGGGCACAACTATTAACAAAGAAATATATTCCCTGCATTGTTTGTTGAATTTTATAAAGTTTCCCGTCAGAATAGGCCAGAACATCAAAAAGTTCACAGGGTTTTGAACGTGTGGAATATGATACCTATGGGCGTAATTATTTAGTTGCGTGTAACCTAGCTCTTAGTCACGTGAGCCAGTTCTAGCAACTGAAGTAAAAGTGGCGTCGTCCGTTTCAGTTCCTGGTTTCAGTTGAGCTTTCCACGCATATCCGCTATTGGGAGGAGCGTCTGCAGAAATAGTTTAATTGGTTCAACAGCGCTTGTCCTTATGCTATAATACACAGAAGGACCTACATTCTTTTCGCCTTTAATTGTGACATGTGATGTCACACAAAATGAAAAACTGTTATAATCAATTTCCAACTAACATCATGGCGCAAATAGAAATCTCGGTAAATTATGATTTGACAACAAGAAAGTTTCTTGAATAAAGGCAATTCGACGCTGATAGTATGCACGGATATCAAAATTAGGGCAAACAAAGGATGTTCATCGCAGCAAGCGGTCGGCTCAGTCGCTGATTGGTATACAATATATGTTAATAATTATTTGATTGACATCTGTGGAAAGGTCCACCAGAAACGAGATTCATGCTTGTGTACAATGTACACCAATTATACGTCATGTTTGGCACTGTGTTCTGTCGTATTCTGACACCGTGTGACATCGGTACATGGACAGTCCAGCTCAGTTCTCTAACTCCTGAGCCTGGTGCAACCGGTCGTGGTTGTTGAGTTGTGTATGTATTCCGCTTTGGCAGGCCAACCGTCCACTAGAATCGCTGTGAACGCCCCAGTGAACGCAGCGTCCATTGACATTTTGCGTCTGAAATATATTTTATTTGTATAATAATGCAAAATATATACAAAAGTTTTGTCAACTTATGAAGCCCTTCTCCCGATACAATAAAATTAAGCCCAGAAATGTTAAGTTGAAATGCCTCCCGGAGTGCAATGATATTGTTAATTTGGTAGCCTGGGTCGACCATGACTTTCGGAACTTATTCCCTATTTTGGACAGACTGTTCGAAATCCGAAAATGGTCATCATGCCATTTTCACTACCGGGATGGGGTGGTGTTCAGGGTTGGTGTGTTTCTAATGGATATTCAGAGTGGCCAACCAGCCACATGCAGGATCAAATTGGGGCGAAATTTGAATCGTTCCCGAAATGGTCCATATGCCATTTTCACCCCATCGGGGGTGTTTATATGGGCATATGGTGGGGCATCTATGTGGTGTCAAATTTGGCGAAATCTGAACCGCTAAAAAAAGGTTCATATACATGTACCATTTTACCATTGAGAGGCCTGCCCCCCCCCCCCCCCCCCCCAGTTATATAAGGAACAATTTGGCGAAACCAGAACCGTCCTCGAAATTAAATGGTCCTACTACTTCCATAAAATCTAAAATTGATTTAGTTTGCATTCAATTAATATTACCGAAAAGTCCAACCTGCCCGATCGTAAAATTCCAGAAAATACAATGTCAGAACAACGCACATATGTAAATATGCAACGTCCGAACAACGCACCTATGTAGATATTTAACGTCCGAACAACGCACAGATGTAAATATTTAACGTGCGAACAACGCATAGATGTAAAATATACAACGTCCGAACAACGCACAGATGTAAATATTTAACGTCCGAACAACGCACACATGTAAATATAAAACGTCCGAACAACGCACATAATTATGTAAATATCTAATCCTTGCCAACAAACAAACGGCAATGTTTCCACAAATGAGAGTATATATAGCTGCATAATAATTCATATAGAGAGTCATATAGGTTAATCATTTGGAAGCGGCCTTGGTGAGATTTAACCCTTTCTATTCTAAATACTCACCGACGAGTAGTTATTCCCTTAGGAAATTTTCAGATAATAAGTTCAACAAACGACCATCATTGGTCGTTTGTTGACGTATAATCTAAACATGTTCCACCAATGAATATGAATCCTTCTATTCTTGTATTATTAGTTTTTTCTGTCTGTCGTCTGCTTATGGTTTCTGAACACCCCTCCAAATTAATAATATACCATTCCCATTTACACTTTTATAACTGTGGGGGGGGGGTCCATTTAGTAAAGAAAGGGTTAATCAAGCTTCGATACCCCATGGCCATGGTGATGGTGCTGTCCAATATTTTTTTTGCCAAATTACAAGTTACCAAATTACAAGTATATCTGCCATCAAAGCGTCTATGGCCGATATATATGCGAGTGTGTGTGGTTGACAGAAAATCAAAACAGCCAAAACACACAGAAAATGATAACCATGGGATGGAAATGTGCGTTCGGACAGATAAAGCTTTCTAGATAATCATAGCAAAAACTCCAATTGCAAACAAGGCCAATTGACAGTAGATACATTTTGCACAACGAGTACTACTGTTAAGAATTACAAATAGCCGGTATTAGTCTTAAATTTTTCGGACTGTCCAAAAACCTTTTCGCACAATATATATTGACGACTATACGAGTCCGTTTGTGAGAAACTCGTGCCTTTCAAACTTCTTGCAGAAAGGTGATATGTTTCTGTTTTTCATGATTATTTTGTACTTAATTATGTTGTTATCAGGTCATAGATTGGCGCTTTGTGTTTCGCAAAATTCTCGCATTTCACGGCGACAAACGATTTGTTGCCACTAAGGGTCAATCCACACCGGGCGCGAGTGCGCGATTTTTACGGCCGTTTTCTGTCGTCCGTAGCGCTCAAAGCGCGCGATTTTTATATTCACAACGAAATCGACTGGATCACTTCGCCGCGGTCGATGCTTTGGGTAGATAATCGTTTGAGTGCATCATTTACAGGCAGGTCACAAATACAATGTATATGGGCATTTTAATCAGAAATTGCTAAACATGTACATGTAAGAGTTTTTCAAACTCATTTAATTGTCAAATATAGTATGTCAAGTGGAATTCTCATAGCAATTGCGTTTAATTGAATTTCATTCTATAATTCCAGTTAGTGAGTTATTTTTATCGGGGGGGGGGGTGCAAAGTGACCTCACAAGCTTGGAATGGATTGGGACCAAAATTAACCAGACGATCCTGTTATTACGTCGATCTCTTGTCAGGCATTTTCTCTTCTCATTTACATATATCCTTGCACTTCAGTTATCAGCATGTCGCTAAAGTTCTCCACCACCTTTGTTATCGCGACGACGAATGAATGTGTCGCCTTCAAATAGGATTAATACCAGCGTATAAATATCCTATTTGACAGCGTATTTGTGAGTTTTGTTGAAAACCCAAACAACAATTGCAATCTATATATATATAAAAGAGTAGGATCTGTCTGTCTGTCCGGATTTTTCTCCGAGACTGCTGGTCCGATTTCAACCAAATATGGTGTGGTGGCTCGGGGTACCTGGTGTATGTCATAACGCCGTTAGTTTTTCAAAATTTTGATTTAAAATAATTGATTATATAAATAAATTAAAAATAAAAACAATAAGCTCATTATTGGCCTGTTTCAGCACCATATGTACACTCTCTATATAAATGTGTTTTCACGGTGGCCCGCGCCATCCAACTGAATAACTAGTATAAGTCAACAATGGGCTTATTCCAGACAGGCCCATCGACGCTGAATAAAGGCCCCCGAAGCCTGTTTCAGCTAGTTACTGATATGGAAAAATTACAACCGATAGAAAGAACACAAATTCTAGTGATGTAGTACCCTATTCGTATTTATGATCAGTAGTAGTTCATTGTGCGAAAGGAGATTATTTTTCTGAAAGTGATCCTGATGGTGAATCTCCCAAAAAATTGTATTACAAATCTAAATATTTACTCCTTAGTCCGAACGCATCTTTGCCAATAAACAAACCCTGATGGCAATGCTTCCGAGCAAGCTGCAAGACAGACACACTTAATTTTCGAATGCCCAGATCACATTATACACAATATATTCCATATTAAATACCATTTGAAAGAGGAACCATATATATTATATTCCTCCAGAATACGGAACAGCTGTGGCCTAGGCGCGTCAACTCAAAATACTAAATTTTATTTTATTTTACGCATGCTGTGCATAAACCTTTTATAACCGGGTCAGCTTCAAACCTAATACTTCATAATATAATTACACTAATGCTACTATATATGGTTAAAGGTACTCAATCCGATAAAACTCCTCTCAATTACTATTTCAATGGCTTCGGGTGTCAAAAATATTTGATTCGAGTCGAGGAAGTCACCCATCAAAGCTCAGATTTGTTAGATATCGATTTTAGAAATCTATTATTTTTCATAATCGGGAATACTTTCTGGCCCAGAACTCAGTCAAAATTGCGTTATATATTACCACTTGATTTTAGAGTTATCCATCCTTGTCTGTTTACATCCCGAGCAGATTACGGCAGTTGGTGGCAATTATTAGTACTCATCTCGAGTAAATAACAAATTTCAAAAATCAATATCTAATAACTCTGAGCTTTGTTTGATGGGTTCCTCGACTCGAATCAAATATTTTTTACCCCCAAAGACAAAGAAATAGTAATATAGGACCCTCTGATCGGATTGTTGTTGTTGGAATATGTTGAGATGGGGACCCTCTGTTCGGATTGAGTACCTTTAACATTTTACAATTCGATGATGGTATTTAAGAAATTCAGTTGCGTCACATACGTCCGTAATATCAAAGCTACAATGAAAGTGTAATGTTATATATCTTCACTGCTATAGGTGAATAACGTTTTATTATCTGTTTACGATCTCGCCTCGGCGGTCCAACGAGTGATAGAGATTTTCAGATTCACCCAAGAATTCCCCCGTTATTTACAACAGAATGCACCATAATAAACAAGTAAGAGATAGAGTTATTCCCCTTCCGTTGAGAATAATAAACTGGCAGTACAGCCTATATATATATTGATATAAATTAAGCACATAACACACGTCGGAACATTGACAAAAACAACACGTTCACAGTTTATTCGACCGGATAAGTTGATAATACAATGTTTTGGAGCTTCCTTTTTCAAATGGTATCTTTTATGGAATATATATGTTGTATATAATGTGATCTGGTGACTCGAAAATTAAGTGGGCCTAGTGTTTTGTCAGTTGCATGTCATTATGGAATGAACTAGCCAATAACTTGCAATAAGAGAGATCACCGAGTCGCGGCCACATTGGATTCATCCAGCCCCCGTTCCGCGGTTTAAATACTACAGGTCAAAGTTATGGAGGTGTATTCCATGCATATATGGAACTTTTGAATATTCATGATTCCATATATGGAATTCATGAATATTCAAAAGCTTCATATATGGAATCCTGAATATTCAAAAGTTCCACAATATATGGAATGCACCTCCAGAACGTTGACATGTAGAACTTAAACCGGGGAACTGGTGCTGGGTGAATCCAATATGGCCGTGACTCAGTGATATCGCTTATACGCATTGTCTCTGAGTCGCGGCCATATTGGACCCATCTAGCCCCGTTCCGTGTGTTTGGTGCTACAGGTCAAAGTTCTTGAGCAGCATGCAGCATTCCGTATATGGAATTCATGAATATTGAAATGCTCCATATATGGAATCCTACTCCAGAACTTTGACCCGTAGCACTGAAAAACGGAACGGGGCTAGCTTGATCCAATATTGTAACCGACAAAATTCTTAAAGGTGGATTATCTCTTTGTAAACATGTATTATATAGTTACCGGGGTATAAAATATTAGATTTGAATCGAAGACTCCTGTCCGGAAATGCTTATATCGATTAATATTAATTTAATTTCGAATATTTTCTGGTCTAAAAAGGTGTGTTTGTTCAGCTAACGAACAATGGTGGTTACTGTTAACAGAGACCAGAAATTATATTGTGCAATTTTGTCACAAATAGATGTTAATTATACTCGTTATCGCTTATATCGTTGGAACAAAACAATACAAACAACCAATCTGTGACATTTGACATTCGTTGCGTAGCCGTGGGAACAGCCCAGTGCTCTATATCGCAATAAGGTCTCATCCGAATGGTCTGTTCTAAAAATAGTAACATAAATGGGCCCGATTTTATATTCGAAATAAAATCAATATTAATTGATAGAAGCTTTTCCGGACATAGGTCTTCAGTTCATATCTATTATTTTATACCCACGCAACTATATAAAATTTGTTATTTAAAGAGATAATCCATCTTTAAGTAAAATAAACGAATGGTTTCCTCTCATTCGTTGTACGAGGTGGCACCATGGCATTGTTCAGTCCAACGGATCAAGGGACTGAACTCAACCTTTTAATTTGCAACGAGAACAGCTTCATAATATTAAAAAATAAGAATAACGTTGCGTGCAGCCAATTTGGATATAATTATGCTCCATGAAAATAACTACTTTATTCTCTATTCCCGTTCGATGACACCACGCGACTTTAATAGGTTTTCCATATTTTATATATATAGTCATTACCGGAACGAACTGTCACGAAACTTTAATACGTTCTCCATATTGTATATAGTAATTAACGGAACCAAATGTCTGCGCATCTAATGACTTAATTCCTGTATTGTGATTGTGATCGTGACTTGAGTAACGATTTATCTGGAACAAATTAACTGTTAGTTCATAAAGGCTATACTTCAATATATCCTCGTTCAAATAGGTTCATATTGGACCTATATCCATTAGCATTGGTTCACATTGGACTGAATTGATTCTGGAATAAGCCCATAATAGACTTAAACCCGTTATTCCGTTGGATGGCGCGGGCCACAGTGAAAACACATATATCTGCTGCAACATGTCCTCGTTCAAATAGGTTCATAGTGGACTTATTATTCTGAAATAGGCCCATAGTGAGCTTATTTGAATTTTTTTTTTATATATATATTTATTTAACAATTCTTTTTTAAATCACAATTTTGAAAAACTAAAGCCGCCATAACCTCCGCCGAGTCAACACACCCACACCAAATTGGGGTTTGGTTGAAATCGGATCAGCAGTCTGGGACCACATGTTCGCACACATCACAGGCATAAATTATCCTACTCTTTTATATATATATGGATACTATTTATTATGCTTCTTTAATGTATACTCGTGCAAATAGGTTCATGTTGGACCTAATAATTGACATTGGTTCATATTTATTCATTTAACCCTTCCATGACTGGAGCTTTCTAAAATTTTGCGAAAACCCTGTGCCAATGCATTCACTTATATATATACGAATCTCCCATATATACGACTATAACAGGATGCATTGGCCTAACAATATTTGTTTGACCTTGTAAGCCATGCATTCTCTTATATATGGGAGACTCACATATATAAGATAATGCACTGGCACGTGGTTATTAATGCTGCACCAGCGCACCTCCCGTCATGAAAGGGTTAAAATCCTGATAAGCCTATACATATTTACAATTAGCATATCTACCAAACATGCAAAATAATTACGTGATTCCCACTTTACGTCGAGACAATCCATTAAACTATAGTTAAGATCACGTATGTGCAAAAACTGTCAGTCGACGGTATCCGTATATATACCACAATTTACACAAATATAAATAAAACAGCCACATGTTGGCGGAATTAAAATGCTGTTCGTGGGGACACGCATGCGTCATGCTGTGCCAGATCATAAGCCGTGCACTTTTCAATTGGCTAATGCACATTTTATTTTACTATTTTGTTGTTGTTTGGTAATCGGGTCACACACTAACACACCGCTGGTTATGTGGACTTGGGGTAATCCCCAGGTTATTAGGGCCTATAAATGATTTTCCGAAAAAAAAGTGCACATATTAGGATATAAATGTAGTTTTTGTAGACACGAGTAGCTTTACTCACCGACCGCGTTTGTTAACTTTGTAAGCGAAATCTCCCCTTCACGTAGTCAAAATTTTATGGAACAAATACAGTTTTTCTCATTTCTAATTATGCGTTCCAGTACAGACCGCATACGTCACCTCCACTAACCCAACTCTTCACAGAAAGTTCAGTGAATAGATGTAACATCTTTAACTGTTGGCTTGCTATATAATAACCCTTCCATGACTGGAGCTTCCTAAAATTATGCGCGTTTCCCATAGGGAGCCTCGCATATATAAGAGAATACATTGGCCTAACAATATTTAACTCCACCTTGTAAGCCAGTGCATTTGCTTATACATGCGAGGCTAAATTCCTATGGGAGACTCGCATATATAAGAGAATGCACTGACACATGATCTTTAATGCTGCACCAGCGCAGCTCCCACCATGAAAGGAATAAACAATTGACTCACCACGGACATATGGCACTCGACCTCCTCCTGTGTAATTGGGGGTGGGGCGTATCGAGCCATCTGTTCTATTGTTAGTTCAGTACCTCGTTGTATCAGCTGGCTCAACCTCTGTATTGTAATTCTCTGAAAAATGAATTGCGCTCCTGGTTAAAGGCATTCGCAGTGGGTAAATGTGCAAAAAATATTCAAGTGTATAAAAATATCACCCTAAGAACATGGAGAAATGGATCAATTTTGTTTTTATATTAAAGATACATGATCGAGTTAACGCTCCCAAATTACAATTTCTTTGGCTTCGGGGGTAAAAAAATATTTTATTCCGATCGAGGAACCCACCCATCAGATATCGATTTTTTAAATTTGTTATTTTCCCGAGTTATGTAATTTTTTGGCGGCCTGGAAAATATTCGCCATTCCGACGGTATCGGACCAACTTGCAGATGAAGATGGATAACTCTAAAATCAAGTGGATTTGGGTGTTAGATATTTGACAATCCGGTAAAATTTCGTTGAACAAAATGCTGATAAATAACAAGTTTTGGGCAATTTTATACCATAGTTGACTGTGTTTAGCCTTATTTTTGGGCAATTAATCGATTCTGATAACTGAAGCGGCATTTCATAAAATGTTTTTGTTGGAATCTGATGATATGGGGACCATCGAATCGGATTGAGTATATTTATAGATAGTGTATCTCTACACAATTACAACCGCAATATATTTTTATAAAACCAAATTTCAAGACTACAAATAGCTTTTTTTGTGTGAATAAAATACATGTGGCTAAAACTGAAGATGGCTACATCGTTTGTCTCTAACCCTTTACCCAACAAAACGGCCAAAAACGCCCAAATAAAGCTTCAACAGCCTAAAATATCTTCGGTCTGTCTCAATAACACCATACAAATATGGATATCATTGGAACCGGTTCATTGACCACATTGTGGTGGTTACAGTTATGCCCTGTGCCAATGCATTCTCTTATATATGAGAGTCGACCATAGGTCGCCTCGCATATATAAGAGAATGCATTGGCCTAAAAAAAAAATTTAACACTTTTTACCATTTTTTCTTACATTCTTTAACAATTTTATAATTTTTTCTTACATTTTTTAACAATTTTTATAATATTTTTCTACATTCTTTGACAATTTTATCATTTTTAATATGTGTTAAGCCAATGCATTCTCTTATATATGCGAGGCGACCTATGGTCGACTCGCATATATAAGAGAACGCATTGGCACAGGGCCGTTCTGTTGGGTAAAGGGCTAATAGGCACATAATTCGTGGTGAAATATCTTAGTTGAAATGAAATTTGACTGTAGTTGAAAATAAAATTTGCCTACATTTAGGGTGCTCCCTCTTGGTACGCTCCGAGCATTTTCGCTCGATTCATGTTCGAAAAATAGCCATTTCTACTCTCTGCGGGAATGTGATAGAAATTCTAAATAAAATTGAAATTATATGATAGAAACTTTTCCGGACAGATGCCCTCGAAGCGTATCTATTATTTTACCCTTAGCCGAAACGATGGTATTTTTGGGTGCAACGAGAATGTCTAAATATGTGGGCGAATCTGCCCGATTATCTGCATGTCCGGTGTACAACAATTATATAGGTACAAATTAAATTAATACGTACGTTTCCGTCCCTGGGTCTATTATGCGTTTGTGAGTAAGTCCTTCGCTGGTTTCCATATACTGGGTGCTCACGAACTATGAGAAAACAGATAATAAAAGCATAAATGCTTGTTGTCGCCATGTTTGAGAAAATCGTCTGAGTGCGAAATCGCAGACGTCCGGGCATCTATCGGTCTTCTGTCGGTAAAGAACACTGCAATATATATGATTGGTGCAGGTCTGCGCACATCACATGCAGTGGTTGCATGTCTGGGTATATTATTATAGACGAAAGCCTGCAAATTATAGTTGATGAAATCATGTTTAGAAGTTTGTATCAGTAATACGCAGCCTAGCGCTAAAAAAAAAGTCCCGTCCTGATTAATGAGTTGTTTACAATTCAGTGCGCGAAGTGATTGCAACCAGGAACGACGACCCCATGAAGTGCACAAAGATCACCGACATGCGGGTCGTAACTCAAACCCCATGCAGAGTTATCTCCCATCGCAGCGATAGCGTAGAGGGCGCTGCATGGAGTTTGGTCATAACTGTCATCGGTTGATTGCGAACACTGGCGGATTTGTCCATGAATGTCATACCCAGAGGTGTCTTGAAAATTGAAAACATGTCTGATTTCTTTCAATCAATTCTTTCCTCGAAACACTCCAGGTTACAATCTAGAGTTATCGCCATGCCCACGATTTATTACGTAACTGAGACATGCAAACTTGAGACATTGTGACTTTTAGAACTCCACGTCGGCCATAACTTGTCAAACAAGAAATGGTTCCAAACCATGCATATATACATATTCCTGAAAATTAATTGGTATTTCCACACGTACCCCCCTTTTTTGCACAAAACCCCACCCTCGCCAGTTTGGCGACAAACGTAGATATTTGGCGAACAATCCCATCCAAATATCCGACGAATTAACTACCTTAATTTATACACCATTCAGCTGCCAGAATAAGTTGAACCTTTGATAAACAATGTCCTCCGCATGGCTCCGTTGATGTGTTCTTGAATGTCATTTTTGAATGTCAGTACAAAACCTGGGAACTTTTTGATGTTGTGACCAGTTAATACCTGTTCCTTAATAATGTAGTTCACTGCAGGTGAAGGTCCCAACTCGAATTTGCACGATTTAAGTGACTTTGTGAGCGATTTTGCTTTACATCGCTTACAATGGAACTTTTCCCGTGTAATTAATTCAATGTTTATTGCTATATCGGCACCAAAAGGCATTACATGCAATCTTCAGCTACATGGGATCATCCGTAGCCACTACATGTATACATATTTGCCATACCCATGACCATAGGGTCAATCCAGGTATAAATATACACCTCACCAATGGTGAGCCCTTCCAGATATACGAATACCCACACACACGACCACTTATACCTTCCGTACTTGCATATACACATCTGTGACCTCGCACATGGCAATTCAGCAACTCACTGTATACTGTATTCATACACGCCGCTCCAATAATCCGTTAATATACAAAACACAAAATAAAGTCATTTTGGAGGGTGAGTTTCAATTTTGCGCCAAAAAAGTGTCATAATGTCTTAGCTTCGCGAAAATATATACATTTGTATACATTTTACTAGATTTTCCCGCTATAATTTGCATAAAACTGACTTAGGGTCTGATCTGAAAAATGGCGGCCAGGATGGACGTCATCTTGTCTGAAGTCTACACGGCCATTTTTTTCTTCTTATTAACATTGCTTAAAAGTTGAAGGACATAATAATGAACAAAATGAGTGGGGTGAAGTTAAGTCCCATGGGGCGGGTGCAAGTGTACCCCTATTGGCTCCCGGACTATAAGAGAATTCTTACGAGAATCGTCGATAAATATACAAAACAGCAATGTCTTACCGTAGGTACCTGATTAATATGATGTTAATGTTTCAGAATTATTACTGTGATGATAGTATCATGATACAACGCGGCTTTGAACGTTCCGTGAGGAGTATATAGGTTTTGAGTATGTTCAAGGCCAGTTACGTGATTTCATATGACGTTGTACGGTGCCGTATCAACAACCCTCCAGCGAAGAAAACACGAAGATTTTAAAAGCCTTTTATTGAACCCTATGTTCATCCAATCGGGCGACAGGCAGTCTATTTGTGTTCGGCACCTTCGAATTATGGTAAAAAAGTTGGTTTGACACTTTTCCGCGGAAATGCTTCTAGAAATGTCTTTTCTGAGAATTACGACTAGACTAACTGTAAAATAGTTCATGGGCGATCTGATGCATGCATCTTTCTTTCTTTTTTTCTTGTATCGCAGTTCTTGCTATATATGATCGAGTTCTCAGGTCGGGGTGGAAGCTGTTGGGATGTAAATAAGTAAATATGTCAGTCAGCTTTCTGTGTACTCCGGTTTCTGGTCGCCCGTTGTGAATTGTAACAGTCACATCCAATTGGAAGCTGACTGATCTATCTGAAAAGTCCATTTTCAATTTTATGTCAGGGTGTTGTTCGTTGAAGTCCATTTTAGACTCTCTTGTCCGTAGTGCCCTATCAGGAAGATGTCGTCGCTAAACCTGTAGTATTTCATAAGTTTAAGAGTTCGAGTTTCAAGAAATGATTTCTCCAGACGAAGTTAGCAAACCGAGGGGCCATAGACGTTCCCATTGCCGTGTCAGGTTTGCAGAAAGTTTTTACCGTTTTATTGAAGTTGTTGTGTGTCAAAATGAACTTTGTGAGGCTGAGAATTACTTGGTCGGGCAAGTTTGTTTTCACTGCACTTTGCTCCAGTGATAGTTTAAAATAATTCAGTCCGTCTTCGCATGCAACACTTGTATAGAGACTAACAACATCGAGACATGCAATAAATGTACCTTCCGGAATATTGTCTATAGAAGAAATTTTGTTGAGGAAGTCTGTTGTATCCTTTATATAACTCTTCGTTGCTTTGTAATTCCAGATCGGTCAGCTTTGAAATGTTTTCAGTGAGCGTTCCTATTCCTGGCACAATTGGCCGTCCAAGAATGTGTTCATTATGTACCTTGGGTAGATCTTGCCAAGAATCTCTAGTCTGGCTAACGCCCGTAGAGATCATATTCCACCAGTATATACTATATATAAAACCTTGGAACTTTTTGAAGTTTTGACAGGGAACCTTATAAAGTCGAAAAATTGACGCGGGGAATATATTTCTTAGTTATTATCTGTTCCTTAATAATGTAATTCACTGTAGGTGAAGGTCCCAACTCCAAATTTAAAGATTTGAGTGAATTTGTGGGCGATTTTGCTTTGCGTCGCTTACAATTATGGATTTCTTCTGGGTAATTAATTCGATGTTTATTGCGAGTCAGAGAAAATCATGAAATTTTTAGTTGGGACATTTACCCATACTGTGAAGAACATTATTAAAGTTACTCAATCCGATCAGACGCTCCTAAATTACTATCTCTTTTGGCTCGGAGGTAAAAGATATTTGATTCGAGTCGAGGAACCCACCCATCAAAGCTCAGAATGTTCAGGTATCGATTTTTGAAGTTTGTTATTTCTCGAGATGTGTGATAATAAACAGAAACACGTGGTCAAACGAAGGGCCTTGGACAAAATTGCGGATGAAGATGGATAACTCTAAAATCAAGTGGTAATACGGTCAAATTTCGTGATAATTTAGTGATAATACGGCCATATTTTGTTGAACAAATTGTTGATAAATAATAATAAATTTGATACCATAGTTGACAGTGGTTAGCATAATTGTTTTGCAATAAATCGATTCTGATAACTAAAGCGTATTAAGAAATGTTGTTGTTGTATTTTGATGGTATGGGGACCGTCTGATCGGATGTTCTTTTCCTATGACTATTTATAAAATCATTTCTGCTATTAACCCCTCTCCAGTCATGCATATATAGGCCTATATATGCATTCCAATTTGACAGCCATGCATACTTAAAATTATTTGTCAGAACAAAAATCAATACTTATTTTATAAACGAATAGATGTCGCTCCCAAATTACTATATCGTTGGATTCGGGGGTCAAAAACATTTTATTCGAGTCGAGGAACCCATCCATCAACGTTCAGAGTGATCAGACATCGTCTGATCGGACTGGGTACCTTTAAGATACAGCTAACAGCTATAAGAAATATATTCTCCACGTAATATTTTCGAATTTATAAGGTTCCCTGTCATAACTTCAAAAAGTTCCAAGGTTTTGTGGAATATGATCTCTACGGGCGTTAGACAGAGTAGAGAGAGATTCATGGCCTGATCTATACCTTAATTCGGCAGAATGTGGAATAGTCCAGGTTACCGCGAAAACTTGAACAAACGTCAATCGATTACATTCATATTTGATAAGTGGACCTTTCACAACAATATCTCGATCGAATTTGAAAACCAGGTTTGTCCGATTTATTTTACCTGAGTTATGGCTCTTAGTTCGCCTTTTTAGCTCAACTTGATGAAGTCAAGCTTGAGCTATTGCCATGGGTTGGCGTCCGTCGTCCGTCCGGGCGTGCGTGTCTGTGTCCGTCCATCGACAATTGCCTTTGGCTCACCATACAGGCCGCATCCCTTATCCGATCATCTCCAAACTTCATATGGGTTCTTCGGGGTGACCTCTATATGGGAGCCATCGATTTTTTCCCGAAATTCGTTATTACAAATCGTTAAAAAACATGGCCACCGGCAGCCATTTTGGATTCACACGTGTACACGATTTTTGACCTATTGTTTTCATTTGCACGACTATTTATACGTATATATTTACTGTGTATTCATAACTATATACTCTGTCATACCGGACACGTCCGGCGATTGGAGAATAAATTGTTATTCTGATTATGAACAATTTCAACCTCTTTTTTTGGTGTGAAATTATCCACCGATGGTGTATAAGGCATGACATTTCCAACTGTTAACATGTTTGATCTCGCCTCCCTAACCTAACCCTGATCGCTTTAACCCTGCCATGACTGGAGATGCGCTGGCAGCATTAACGATCATGTGCCAGTGCATTCTCTTATATATGCGAGTCTCCCATAGGGAGCCTCGCATATATAAAAGAATGCACTGGCTTACAATGTTAAGGTAAATATTGTTAGGCCAATGCATTCTCTTATATATACGGGGCTCCCTATGGGAGACTCGCATACATAAGAGAATCTATTGACACAGGGTTTTGGCAATATTTCAAGAAGCTCCAGTCATGGAAATGTTAAAATGTATGCAGCATTGTAAAAGTCAGACAATATATTAAACTACATCGACACGCGAGAACTTAGTACATTTGTATAAAAACTATTTCTGAAACAAAGTACAACTGCCCTTTTAGACTTTATATATAGGCGATAAGATTTGACTATAATGGGCACGTGCCATCGCATGGTAGCAGACACATTTATCAGGTCCCCTGGTTGGGTATCTCTCCCGGAAATGTATCTTGGGAAATGTTATCTGGATAATATCATCGTGATCTTACTTCCGGGTTTGGTGCAGCAGACCCCATGGGTGCATGGAGACTGCAGCGATTTATGCGACTTGAAACCTGCTTGAAACTTGGAAAAACGTCTTCGGTCGCAAGTTCCAAACTCCATGCAGGGTTTACCTCCCTTGGTGATTCGGTAAGACCGCTGCTATACCGGCGACATTTTACCCACATTTGGTGGACTTCCGTGATATAAATATATATACTAAGCCTTATTAAGCACCAACAAAATCGAACAACATTTGTGTAATTCCGTACCTTAAGTTAGGAAAGTCCCTCTAGAACCAAAGAACTATATTTTGCGAAACGGTGTGATTTGGTTCTCCGATTATTTTATCAACACAAATGTCAAAACCCACATGGACGACAACATTCATGGCAATTCAAACACAAGAGTTCTAATTTGCCGCCATTTTGCTATAAGGAGTGTCCGAAAATTGTCAACAAAACTACCGCTCTAATTCTCCATTATGTCAATAAGTTTTAAGTGCGGGAGTAATGTTGTTCTCAAAGCACATAGGAAATTTGACTTATGTCGATCGCGGTCTCGCCATTTTGTCTGGAAAAACCCGCGCTAAACAGGGGGGGGGGGGGGTGAAAAAAAAAATTCCGGCACATATGCCGGGGTGGGTGGGTGGTCAAAGCCACCAACAAGCAATTTTTTCCGCAACTAAAACAAAATAATTCCTGCTTGTTTTTTAGTGTTTTGGCAATGAGTTGGGCTTCAACACCACTTTGAATGAGAGAAATAATGTAATTCTAACTGGTAAACTGACTGCAGGCAGTTATCGTGTTGTATTTTGTTGCAAATTTTGAAATCCAAGATGGCCGCTGGCAGCCATGTTTTTTTGGCCGAATGACCTCAAAATGACTCATTCCTATTTACATGTCCATGTTAACATCCATGATAAATAGTATGCACAGAAATTCATATACAGCTGTTTACAGTGAATTTCCCCCCGCAAATCTCTGTTTTAGTGTTAAAAGGGGGGGTGAGTGTCAAAAAATGGTCGGAAAAAACTGTCGAAAACGGAAAAAAAATTGGCGGTGTGGGTGGGTGGGTACAAAAAATGATCGAAACGGAAAAAATGCCATACGTGCCTGAAATTTTTTTCCGACCCCCCCCCCCCTGCGCTAAATATAGAAAACCACAGACTAGAACCTATATATAGCCGGTGACAGAGTCAGAAGTATGACTGGTGCGCTCTGGTAGAGATTGCGCATTTTCACCAAATCTTAATCCGAGTTGACACCAAATAATTAGGAATTCACTTTTCCCCCTTTATTTGCAATCATCTTCATTTGTACATATATAGTACATGCATCGCGAAAATCCACAATTTCACGTCCATATATGTAGAAAAAGACCCCAATAATTCATAACTGAGAACGCTCTTTATTATCTACCGCTTTTGGGCGACGGGAGCATAGACGCTCTTTATAAGAGGCGATCATTGGAATTTTGGTAGGCTGACAAAAAAGTAAAAGCGTCTTAAATTTTCCTCTTTTGAAAGTCGATTCATTTATCTTTTGCAATTACTCACGGTTATAGTGGAATACATCCGGTGTTGTGTCGTGTATTAACGGCCTTTTTAATTTTTTTTGTACAGTGCCTTGATATACGGTTTTAATAATAATCTGTGACATAAAATGTGATTAAAATACTATCATTCATCACCATTTGGAACGTCTGTGTCCCAGAAGGCGCACATGGAGTAATAGCAAATAGCTTAAATCATAGAACCCCCCCCCCCCCCCCCCCCCGTTTCGCGCCAGAGTGCAACATAATTAAAACTAAGATATATAGAGTTATTCCCCTTCAATTGAAAATAATAGACTTTTCAGTACAGTTGAGATGATACTTAAGCGCAGAAAACACGTCCGTACCGCAACAAAAAACAAAAAGAAAACCAGAATTATAAAGTGACACTGGGGTGGCAAATCCGCCGTCCATCAGTTCCTCACAACATAACGTTTGACCAAGCTGCAAAACAGATTTTAGTCCCCAGCTACGCCATGTCTGACCGCAGCCGGCATGTGTATTTTCGTAATTAAATCTAACATATTTTATTGAATTGTTTTGTCAGTTACAATTCATTTTGGCTTGGTCTAGACAATTCTCAAATGAACATGGGCAGTTCAGTTTCTCAGAATAATGCAGAAAGATTTGAAACCTACAAAAGTCTCAAATGAATAAATGAGTGATTTCTTCACATTGTGTGTATGTGCTGGCAGCGGTATACGTCCTGCGTAGCAAGGGGCAGCATGAACTCTGCATGAACTCTGTATGGAGCTTGAGGTTTGACTTGACATGCTATATCCTAGAATAGTGATGAATCTGACATTTGCATACTGAGGTCCACATAGGTTTCTCAAAATCGCACTGGGGGGGGGGGGGAATATTCCACCATGACGCCTCTTGCATGTGGTAAAACTGGTATATATCGATAGAAACTAAATTGAAAATCCGACACCTCTCATACTTTGGAAGAATCGTGAACATGAATTGTGAAAGATTGTCTTTGAAACTGTACTATTTTACTACATGCGAGGAGAAAAACATTAAAAATACTTGGCTCGATTATACCAGAAAAAATCTCGAAGAACTGGGATTTTCTATGGGCAGCCGTTTGGTCGGAAAATACGTCCAAAACAAAATTAATTGTGGATTGTTTAACTAATTGCATGCATCAAGTATTCAATAGCGTCCACTGAATAAAGAGGGTTCACTCTATAACTTATTTAATTATGCTACCACCGTCCCTTGTGTTTAATTAATAGTTATAGGCACTATACCCAAACAGAGCGGTTAACCCTTTCATGACGGGAACTGCGCTGGTCCAGAATTAAAGATCATGTGCCAGTGCATTCTCTTATATATGCAAGTCTCACATGTGGATCCTCTCATATATAAGAGAATGCACTGGCTAACAATATCAATGTATATTTTTTAGGCCATTGTATGCGAGGCGCACAATGGGGTATTGGCACAGGGTTTTCGCGACATTTCAGGAAGCTCCAGTACAGAAATGGTTAATCAGTATAGGGCATATATCATTATGTGTGCTCTGTGAATTAAACAGCTGATTGCTAATTTGCTACAGTAAACGGCATTTATTTAAAGATGCATAGTCCGATTAAACGCCTCCCAATTACTATTTATTTGGATTCGGGGGTAATAAATATTTGATTCGAGTCGAGGAACACACCAACCAAAGTTCAGAGTTATTAGATATAGATTTTTGAAATCTTTTATTTTTCAACATCGAGACTTATTAGTGGCTGACGGCCTCGGACCAAATTGCGGATGAACATGGATAACTTTAAAACCCAATGGCTTTGTGTTGATAATAAGGCACAATTTTGTTGAATAAAATGTTGGTATGCCTTTTTTTTTGCATCTGGAATTTTCGGGGACCCACCACCCCCAAATCTGCAATAAAAATATTTGTTGACTCCCAATTTTTTGACACCCACCCCCAAATATCACTAAATTTGGTATAAAACTCTACTGATATCACTCATATGACTGGGCAATTATCTCATTTAGTTCAATTAACAGTTTAACCTGTTTCAGAAGCTGTTTTAATGAAAAAAAATGTTTAATAAATTGCTGATCATCTGTAAACCTATGTCATTGTGCAGGATACACACATTTCCATAATTTCTAACTATGTCCTGATTAGTCTGTCAACCACCCCATTATCTAATATATTCCATGCCACTTTTGTTAGTCTACTGGAGCAACTTCTATTATACTCAACTAGCTGAAACTGCTCCCTTTGGGCGCCTATATTCAGCTTCGGCGAGACCTGTGACCCCTGTGTGGGACTTCGCGCACATTTAATCATAGGCAGGGCATTTATTCAGCGGCGGCCCCTTTGTGCTCTTCAAGCATTTTGATCGTTGAAACATTTTGATTTATATATAATGTTTAAAAAAAAAATTAGATTGAACTTCTTGCTCAATTTAACAAAACCGTTTTTTTTTTAATTCAAATTTTTGAAAAAGTAACACCGTTGTAACATCTGCAAGGGTGCCCCAAGTCTCCACACCAAATTTGGTCGAACTCGTCCAGGGGTCTGAAAGAAAAATGCGCACATATCCTACTCGTTTAAATGTATAGATGCAAGCAGACACAGCACTATACCATACTTGGATACCATGCATTCTTGCGAGAGATAATCTGAGTTGATAGACATTCAAAAAATAGTGATAACACTATACCAGTTTTGTGAGAGATCATCTGAGTTGATAGACATTAGAAATTCAAAAAATTCACTGATTGGCTTGATGCACTGATGACAGTTATTTTCTAGCCACTGGTAGTCACATTAATGTCTGAGACAGTTGCTTGCTCTGTTCCATGCACGCAATGGCCTAGGCTTTAGTTACATCAGGACACGTTTGTTTATTTCAGTTTTACATTTCTCGAAGCCTCTTTGCGAAGTGTGTCGGGAAGGATTTTTTTTTCACCCCACCGTCCCATATGCAACATGCCATAGCTTAATGTCATCTCCGCTGAGGCCCATATGAGGTCCCAGTAACATAAATATGGTGTTTTTGCAGTTATACATTATTATAATATGTTTTAAACTGTTACTAATGTCAAATATGGGCACAAAAGGTCTTTAGTAAAAAAAATTGCATGAGGTTGTAAAAAACGCGTTTTTTGCCACTCGCACCACCCACCCACCCCTGCATACCTTCCTACAAATTTTTTATTACCCCACCCCCTAACTTTCCTAGTTTAAAAAAAAATAATTAAACCTTCAAACCAGTAATGTCACACTTAACACAGGCTGCACTGGCTGTTACCCCCCCCCCCCCCGATACCTATTTTTCTATTTTTATAAAATCGTGAATTTCTACCTCACTGTCATGGATAATTTGTTGTCCCTTTTCACCTCGCAGTCCATATTCACCACTATTTAGAGGACAAGTTTTATTTGAACAACGTAAACCAGCAAGTGAAATTGGTATCATGTACTGGTTTACGTCGAAGTACGGTTAGCTTACTCTTTTACAGCGTAAACAAGAGCTACGCTGGGCGTGCAATATACGCCCTCTCTTGGGTCGGCGGAAACTGGTAAAAAAGGGGCATAACTCTGGTAAAAATTGGCGGACGGAACTCAAATTTGAACTTGACCTGTGTTTTGGTGGGAGAAAGTAATATACCAAATTATCATTGAATCCGATAAGATCTAGTCAAGTTATCATCCGGACAACAAATTTCAGGGATTTTCTAAGTCAAATTACGTCAAATAAGGGGCATAACTCCGGTGAAAATTATCGGATTAAAACGAAATTCGGACTTGAGCTGTATTTCTATATATGTAATCCACAAAAAAACGGGTTTTGCGTATAAACATTCCAAAATCGAGTTATCATCCGGAAACCAAAAAACATAAGAAAAACTGAATTTTCTGAGTCGAAAAAGGGGCATAACTCTGCCAATAATGGTCGGACCGAACCCAAGTTCGAACTGGACCTGTGTTTTGGTGGGAGAAAGTAATATACCAAATTTGGATTCATTCCGATAAACTATACTAAAGTTATCATCCGGACAACAAATTTCAAGGATTTTCTAAGTCAAAAAACGTCAAATAAGGGGCATAACTCCGGTGAAAATTGGCGGGCGGAACCCAAATTCGAACTTGAACTTACTTTTCGGGTAATAAACCCACATCCAAATTTTATTAAATTTGGTTCACTCTAACTAAAGTTATCATCCGGAAACCAGGTTAACGGACGGACGCCCGGACGGACGGACGGACGGACCAATACTATAATACGGCCGTTTTTTTCAAACTGGCGTATACAAACGGGTCATCTAAAATCACCAAAATGACGGAAATGAATTAAATGTTACAATTGTGAAAGTAATCCGATTTATTCAATAGAAAACATTATATTATATAATTATTATATGATTTACCACATGCAATGTTAACATAATTTCATAAGAATACGAACTCAATTGACCTCGCGATGTCGTAACAGTTCGGGTCTTCTCTGAGCGAAAACAAACAGATCAAACGCAATTATTCCTAATTAGACGGCATACATATTATGTGCGTAATTTAACATAAGTGTCAGATCATACTACATCATCATGACCGTAACATATCGCTATTTCCGATCAATATAGCATCTTGAACTGATTTGCATCATTAAGTCGATTAAAATTTGACGCAAAATCCCGCCACTGGATCTGGGCGTAAGGTATTTGCAGAATGAGGTTCCCAGAGGGTGAATTTAGTGATGCTACCCCGCATAGCGGGCTAGCATCACCAAAGTCACCCTCTGTGATGCTACCCCGCATAGCGGGCTAGCATCACCAAATTCACCCTCTGGGAACCTAATTCTACTGAGGTGTAAGCAGAATGAGGTCCCAGAGGGTGAATTTGGTGATGCTAGCCCGCTATGCGGGGTAGCATCACTTAATTCACCCTCTGGGAACCTCATTCTGCAAATGACAGACACACTATTTCAAATCTTGGCTACACCGCTATATAAGAGTATTGCAATCATACTTCGGCGTATAAACCTACTGGTTTAATTGTCCCTATACCTATTTCACTAGCTGGTTAATTTTTAGAGGTACACAATCCGATTCGATGTTCCCCGTATTATCAGAATCCAACAACAGCAACAACAACAACAACAACATTTCTTCAAAAGACGTTTAGTTATCGGAATCGATTAATCATAAAAAAAATAATGCTAACCACTGTCAACTCTAGTATAAACATTTATTACACGATCCTACCATTATTCCATTCAATAAACCCATTCTATAAATTGTGATATTAAACGTTCGTATAATAACAGGAAATAGTGCCAGGTGACCTTTGACTTCCGGTTTACCGTCTACATTCCGTACGCTACGTCTCAAAAATACTATGACTTCCAATATTTTTCCAACAAACTATCATGACTGAAGAATTTGAAAAGTTATGTTATTAAATATACGCCATTAAAGCGCCAAATAGTCTTTATTTATCTGGGACTATTTCTTTACGCGGGCAAACAACGAATAGTTACGTGAAACGTCATCGCATGTCTTATAGAAGCCGATGTTAGTTTCTCGTTCCATTTGTTGATTTAAGTATGTTTTGTCGATGTTTTGGATCATGTAATAAATAGAATCTACAACTCGTCCCCAGTTTATAGCGGCTATAAACTGGGGACTCGTTGTAGATCCTCTATTTCCAAAACGTGCTATATATCAACATTTTGTTCAACGCAATTTGGTATCGAGATTATGTCGGTCGGCTCGTCGATTATCTGCAATGGTGCAAATGGCAGGCACGATATTTGCAGGTTTGCTTGCAAAAGGTCGCAATAACTCAGACAAATCGTGATTTAAGTTTCTTCTGTGTGGGAGTGTTTATTCCGATTAGTGTCTTGGATTGAAATTAGAGTTCCGTAAATCAAATTCAGAATTCATAAGAAAACAGAATGTGGAGGCGTCGTTTCCGTTATAACAGCGGTTTACTTCCGACCTTTCCAATTTGATGAAACACTACATTCGCCGATATCAATTGCTTCGCATGCCGAATACAGAATAAAAGGTATGGATGACTTGCTGCCAGTGCCCAATATCCTGAAAATGTCAGTGACTTTTTCTTTGTCTGAAAATTTGAGAATGACATTCGCATTTGTGATGTCAAAGCAGTCTAGCTCCAATCTAAGACGACAGATGTCAAGAAATTCTCGTGTGTGGGCATGTCAGTTTAGTTGGGTATACATGTAGGGACGTGGCTAGAGTGTCTCCGTTTGGAACGGGGTGTCCACATTGGAATGTCCAACTGTACCCCCCCCCCTTTTTTTTTAACGGAACCGAAATTTTCAAGACCGTGAAATTCCATTGCACCCGCACCACTTGTGTAGGCAGTTTCGACTGGTACCCCATATTGGAAATTTCACACCCCCCCCAAGATCTGGAAAAGTACTAGCTTATGGCCATTCCAGTCCAAAATTGACTGCAAGTATGAAAATTCGACTTTTGATCGAAAATCAACAGATTTTACACCAAATACTGATTTGAAAAAATATATATATCAGCAAACGTTGTGTCAGACATGAACTTCGCGTTTCTGACCAGTTGGGGGGGGGGGGGGGTAATTTAACATTTAACTAAAAGATGTAAGTGGTTGGTTCTTATGGACTATTGTACTTGCTTTTGGCTCTGCCATGCAGACAAGTTCACTGTCAAACAAGAAACAACTTCTTGAATGTATTTGGTTCCACGTTGAACCAGCTGGTTCTTTTGTTGGCTCAACATTAAATATGGTAAAGAACCTATTGGTTATTGGTTATAGGTTCCACGCTGTACATGTATTAGCGAAATACAAAATGGTTCTATGGTGGTGAAGAACATACTGTGTTAGTTCTGAAGGTTAGACAGGTCTGTGTTTTGGTTCCTGATAGTTTGTTGCTGTTTAGGAGTTGTCTGGCGCACTATTTTGTTCTACGATATTGTATTAATTTGATCATATCCAGTCAATTTCCAATTGAATAAGAATAGGTTAATATATAAGTTTCTCAGAATAGTGCAGAGTGAATTGTAACTAATAAATAATCTGCATAAAAGGTCAGAAAAATTTACAAGAATACGTGCATGTCGACAGTGTTCAGAGCTTAGCATAATATATAGCATAGCAACCGGCTCCGCTCACAGTTCAGTTACTCTCCACGAAGTTACGGATCGGAGGCATATATAGAGCTGGCGTCGGTCCAACTTTAACCCTTTCAGTGCCAAGTCCGATTTGTGTATCAACCCATATACCCTGTGCCAATGCATTCTCTTAGATATGCGAGTCATCATTTGTTATTATTTTTTACAATTTTTTACAATTTTAATATTTTTTTCTTATATTCTTTAACTCTTTCAGTGCAAGACTTATATAGCTTGAGCTGCATGTAGACCCCCCTCCCCCCTATGCGGATTTTTGGTGGTTATGATATCTTTGTAGAACTATATCAGTCCTTCAATTCGCCGGTTGTTTGCCATCTGGCGATGGGGGCTTTATAGAGTTATCGGTCTTTGAATCCAAGATGGCCGCCAACGTTGAATATCTAACCAGGTAAATTTAAATTCGCAATTAATCAGGAAGTTTATGAGGTATTACGTCGTACGATATGTCATTCTATTGATAATTGAGTACTCCTTATTTATTTGTAGGAATAAATTTCATATATTTAAAATGGCCGCCAAAATGGCCACCGGAAGTGGAAAATGTGACACTTTTTCACTAATATCTTCTATATCAGTTTCTGCTGTTTAGAACTGATTGAGAATTGTGAATTTATTTTGTATTGTTTATATTAACTGATCATTGGGGCAATGAAATAAGAAATTCTTTGGGTCCTAGGCCCTTCCGATCCCTCAAAAATTTGACTTTACAGGAAGCGGTATAAAATTTTCACAAAAAAAATCACAATTGGGATTCTAGTCACATTTCAACAAGGAATGAGCAGAACTGTGTTATGTAAGTGAGACATACCATTACCCGTGAATATTCCAAGTCATTGGAACCAAAATTGTTACTTTGGTCTAATGTAAATGTGTCACACTAAGGTCATTATAGAGCAAATTACTCAAGATGACTTCCAAAATGGCAACCAACTTGGGTCAAAAGTTCATTGTTCACATATATCCGGAACATTATTGTCTTGTCTGCTGTTCCGAAAAGTTAGCAAATTGTAACTTACTTGGTTATTATGCATGTTAGGTAATCAACTGACAACTAAATATTATTGGCTGTCCCGGTTCCTTATGGGGCATGACATTATGGGGCATGACAAATTCATTTTAAAGTTGCTTATGGAATTTTGCCGAAAATCTCTTTTGGGATTCTGGCCACTTTGAATCTTTGAAACGGAACTAAGATGAACCATAATCTGGGGTGACTATTCTGGCTATTTTGACTCATTAGGATAAAATTGATCACCTCGATACAAGAGGGAGGTCAATATGGTAGCCCGTGAGTTACTGCATGGTCATATGTGAGGTGAATAGGTATACATAGAGTTATTTTATGATCATGAATGATGTGAACAGATATACAAGGAATGTCTATATGATCGTGAGTGGGATGTCCATTGTGAGATGTATATGTATACAAGTAGTGGGTGTATGGTAATGTGTGAGCTGAATATGTTTACATGTAGTGACTGTATGGTTGTATGGTTATGTGTGGATGTACTGCTAACACGATGTGGCTGTACGGACAATGATATTGTGTGCGGATATAACGGGAGTAGCTACAATGTCATATATGTGTTGTTTATGTATATATGGAGTGACTATGGTCATGGGTGGGATGTATAGGTGTATATTTGGTGGCTGTATTGCCACATGTGGGTGACCATGTATACATCTGGTGTCTGTGATCATGGGTGGGGTATATGGATAAATAGGGAGTGGTTGGATGAATATGTGTAAAGTGTATAGGTGTACATGGACTGACAGCACGGCCATGAATATCATGTCTGAGTATATCTGGGTGGTCGTTGGCGAGCGTGTAGGTATATAGGGAGTGCCGTGGTGGTAATGTGTGGGATGTATATTTATATATGTCGTGGATGTATATTGTCATCGGTGGATGTATAGGTATACAGGGAGTAACTGTATGATCATGGATGGCGTGTATGAGTACACAGCGAGTGACTGAATTGTCATGTGTGGGGTGTATATAAAAGTCTGGAATGTATAATTGATCATGTGTGAGAAGTATTTGTACACCTGGAAGGACTTTATTGTCATTGGTGATGTGTATATGTACACCTGGAGTGACTCTATGGGCATGTTTGTGTTGCATATGTATATATCGAGTGGCTATATGACCATGGGTATGGTGCATAGGTATACAGGGAGTGACTGTGTGGCAATTAATGAAATGAATAGGTGTACAATGAGTGACCGTGTGATCACCAATTTGGTGAATATGTATACACGGAGTGAAATGGGTCAGGTGTAGGAGTATACCTGGTGTGCATGTATGGTGACTCATTGTCATATGTTATGTGTACGGGTATACGCCAAGTGGTTGTATGGTCATTGGGCGAGGGGTATATATGTATAGCACGTGTGACTATATGACCATTGCTGAGGTGCATATGTATACACGGAGTCACTCTATGGTTATGCGTGGGGTGTATATGCTTATCTTGAGTGGCTATTTCGCAATTGGCGTGGCGAGTAGATATGCAGGGATTGACCGTATGGCCAATGGTGATGTGAATATGTGTACCTGTAGTGACTGTATGATCATGAATGTGGTGAATACAGGGAGTGGCTATATGGTCATGGGTCAGGTGTAACAGTTTACATGGTGTACATGTATGTTGACCCATGACTGTGTGGGGTGTATGGGTATACGCAAGTGGGGTTATATGACCATTGGTGAGGTGCATATGTATACATGGACCGATGCAATGGTCATGGGTTGGGTGTATATGTATACATTGAGTGGCTATTTGGCCATGGGTGTGGAACATAGGTACACATGGATTGACTTTATGGCCAATGATGAGGTCAATAGGTATACAATGATTGACTGTGTGATCATGAATGTGGTGAATATGTATACATATAGTGACGATACGGTCATTGGTCAGTTGTAGGAGGTACACCTGGTGTGCATGCATTAAATTGTTATTGACAGATGTATGGTCATGTGTGGTGTGCAGGGATATACACAAGTGTGGCTGTGTGGTTATGGGTGAGGTGTATGTTTATAAATCGAGCGACTATATTGTCATATGTGTGTTGTTTATTTGTATTTGGAGTGACTGTATGGCCCTGGTGGGTTGTACATGTGTACCTTGGGTGGCTATCGCTTTCCACAATAACTCAATGATATGTTACTTGATATAGAGATCACACCAGAGAGTCCTCCTTGGTGGCGTGTATGCACGATGGAGGTAATGTTAAACGATTTTCATGACAATAGTTGATAAATGTTTATGCTAATGGGCAAGAGTAGCCACATATTATGGTCGGATGGTCCCTCTCAGTTCCGTTTCAAAGTTCTGCCCATTTATTTTCAAAATCTTGGCCAGAATCCCAAAAGACGTTTTCGGCACAATTGTACACTGCACATTTTAAAATTAAATGATCGTGCCTCATAATGTACAGTGTCAACCAGAATATAAAATGTAGTTGTCAGTCGATTAACTAACGTGTATAATAACAAAGTTAGTCACACTTTGCTACCTTTTCGGAACAGCAGATAATTATGTTCCGTATATATGTGAAAATCAACTTTTTACCCAATTTAGTTGCCATTTTGGAAGCCACCTTGAGTAATTTGGTCATTAAACACCTTATTGTGACACATTTAAGATAGATAAAACAATAAACACCTATCATGCCAAAGATAGTTACAGTTTACTTGCAAAAAATGGTTCAAACATGAGAAGAGATTTTTTGCCGATATTTATGTCACGTTTGTGAGAGTGAAATCCAATATTTCTGGTAATGTCTTTGTTACAATAGTTAGTAACAATGTTAGTATTCAATGTATAGAAGGCAGAATAGCCAATTTCATTCATCAACCACAAATTGTAAGCGATTCCAGGACACACTGGGGCAATATCTACCATTTTCCATATTTTGGCGGCCATTTTGGTGGCCATTTTGATCCAAAGTAACAACGTTTGTTCCTATGAATTGGAGTATCCATGTATAATGGTATTCCTCACTTATATTCCACAGTTATGCTCATTCTTTGTTGAAATTTGAACAGAAACCCAATTGTGATTTTTTGGTGAAATTTTATACCGCATTCTGTAAAATCAAACTTTTGAGGGAACGGAGAGGGCTAGGACCCCAGTAATTGCTTTTTTCATTACCCCAATGATTAGTTAATATAAAACTATAAAAAATCAGGTCACAATCCTCAACCAGTTCCAAACAGCAGAAACTGATCAAGAAGATATGAGTGAAAAATAGTCATATTTTCTACTTCCGGTGGCCATTTTGGCGGCCATTTTGAATATATGAAATTTATTTATACCTCTCAATAAGGACTACTCAACTATCAATAGAATAACATATCGCACGACTTAATATCTCATAAACTGCCCGAGTGATTGCGAATTAAAATTTATCAAGTCAGAGATTCAATTTTGGCGGCCATCTTGGATTCAATGGCCTTGAAACATGTGAACATTGACTACCTATATGCATCCATGTGCTCGTGGAATGTTATAGAAAACTGCCCTGGTCTATGTTCTCGTGGAAAATAATGAAAACATCGGTATTGTTCATAGTTTAATCACGTTATGCATGCGTAAGTTCACACACTGTACTTTTTCAGATATATCTTCAAAATAAACGAAAAATCATATCATCGGTGTCACTTTAAGAAAAATATCGAGTCAGGTGCCCATGTGACGCTATCTACGCAGACACTTGTTATATTCAGTTCGAATGAAACTGAGTTTGAGAAGATACATACAGTTTTAGTATTAATTTTGAGAGAAATATTTCCCCTACCCCCAATAAGGATTTTATCGCAAAAAATCACAGTAGTTTTATAAAAATCGATATAAAATGAAAAAGCCCCCACGCCCGAGTGGCAAACAAGCAGAAAAATGCGTGAAATACATCCCTCTATCGGAAAAACATAGTCGGCTAAAATCCGCACAGGGGGGAGGGTGGCCATATGGTAGCTCAAGGTCTATTATTTTGTAGGTTTAGTGCCAGGGAATCTTACGTTTTTCATGGGCATCAAAATTATTACCATGAATACTCGGTGATAGTTTTGAGTTATAACATGCCCCTAAGGTTTTAACCAGTTTGTTTTTAAATTCGCTATTGCATGCTTAAGCATACCCAAAAACAATTCAACCCCAAAAAAATAAAATAAAAATAAAAATAAAAAAAATAAATAAAAAATTTAGGGCCGATTTTACAGACCGTAAATTAGGGCCGATGAGATCGGCCCCTGGTACTGAAAGGGTTAAACCCCGTGACGCCGCTCGCCCATGCGTGCTCTCCCAGTGTTACCAGGCTTTTTGGTGAGCCAAGAAAATATTCTGGCAGCGATTGGCCGCTCGACGCCATTGCCGGTGTGTTTGCGTTTGACGAGGTCACGCCGTACAATTTGAATGTTTACGGGAAGCACGTTTTGTGACCAAACATTTAAATATAGACAATCCAATATCCCGTGTCCGTGGGAGACAATCATATTAATAGGACAAATATTCGCCCCATATCTCCATCATCGCCATTATTTGGACCTGTGACGTCCACCGACCAAACGTGTGCGCACACGAGATACTCCGAAACATCGCGTGACAGATGATCGTATTGAGACCAGACACACAGGTCGCTTACGGCGGAATACGCCCGCACTTATTGACTGCTTTGGTGGTATCCTTAATAGTCCCCATGTGGTCGTGGGAGATTTGAACCCGGGAAAAATGGATACAAGCTGATTGTGGTGTCATTCGACGCGGAAAAACACCAGGAACAACATATCCAAACTCGGGGGAAAACCACTGATGGGAACATTCCGGATCCAAGATAGCGTTCATATATGGCCGACACAATAAGTAAATTTCCCATCGGTTCCCTATAACATACAGAACCAAAACATATTCCACATAGAAAGTAACGCATGTTAGAACATACATAGTGATAAACTCGTTATCTCTGTGTGCTGATGGCTATCAATATGGCAGTCGAATTCTGGGAAATTATAATTTTCTATGTCTACTATATAGAGGATATACGAGTCCTCAGTTTATAGCGGAATTTATAAAACGAGTCCAGTAAATTAGGTCTGGATCGAGCCTTTGGCGAGGTCATGGCCTCATTTACTGGACAAGTTTTGTAAATTCCGCTATAAACTGGGGATTAGTTGTAGATTATATTTATTACATGATCCAAAACATGCTTAAATCAACAAATGGGATGCGAAACTAGCAACGGCTTCTATAAGGCATGCGATGACGTTTTACGTAATTATGCGTGGTTTGCCCGCGTAAACAAATAGTCCAATATAAATAAAGACCCTTTGTCGTATTTAATGGCGTATACATAACTTTTTAAACTCCTCATTCATTAGAGTCTGTTGGAAAAATAATGAAGCCATAGTAATTTTGAGACGTAACGTACTGGAATTTAAACAGACGACACACCGGAAGTAAAAGGTCACCTGACACTATTTCCTGTTGTTAAACGAACGTTTAGTATCAAAATTTATAGAATGGGTTTATTGAATGGAATAAGGGTAGGATCATGTAATAAATGTATTTATTACACACCTATACGGGTGCGATTTCCATTGAAAACGCTGTTAATTAAAAATGGCAATGTCACTAGTGAATTATGTCATTTCCCGAGACGTCATTGACGTTACGTCGCTTACTGATCTAGACTGAATTTTGTATGGTTGATCTTTCTCCACACCGGGACTTTCATGCATTAATTATGTGTGCTTTAATCACATTTGGCGAACCAAATTGATGCAGAAGTGAAGTATATAGAGTAATCAATTAGTTTCGAGAATTACGTTCAATAATTCACTCGAGGCGAAAGACGTTTGGGTAAGAAACTCGTGCGCTAACGCGCCCTCCTTTCTTACGGACGTCTCTCGCCTCTCGTGAATTATTTAACGTAATTCTCGAAACCAATTGATTACTCTCTATTTATTTAAAACTTAAAACATAAATTTTCCTATTTCACATTGTACTCTTGTGTACTATTTGTCCATCTGCGTTGAGTAGTTGACTCAACAAATCAATAAACTGACTCTTATTGTTCTCGTTTCAGAGAAAGATCTCTTGATGCACATGAGCATCCACGTGGTCTTTGAGTTGAATTTTCCCTTTCGCCTTCGGAGTTCGCGGTTTTGATTGATGGACCATTTCCATAACCATCGAACACTATGCACATAACTCCATATTTCGTTCGCACGTACTTAACATATTTGTAGCTGCTTCGCGGTACGTGCATATTATTTTTTGCCCACTTAACTCTGGAGAAGAGCCCCACCATCGATAACAGCGATGGCTTGCTCCAACAGATCACAACCCTGGACAGAATCAGTCAACGCTTTAGCTAGTTGGGCTTTTGCGGGTTTCCTCATCCCATGATCCTTGAATAGTGATGTTGGTATTGTTGTCAGCTCGTATGAAAAATATCTAGCCATGTCCTCGCGTTGTGCAATTGCTATCGATCGTGAGAATAGCACAGTTGGATTGAATTGCATTCGACCATTTTCGACTCTGATCCCAGAATATAAATGGTCAAGAGATTTTATTTGATCCTTCCTGTTGAGCTTTTTGTGGATCTCGGCACCGACACGTTCAGAATCATTGATACGGTTAACACCTTCCCCATCACTAGATGTTAACCCAGACGATGTTAACCAAGATGCTAACCTTCATTCAAATCAAAAGGCTCATCAAATCATCAGAGTCCCGTATGATCCTTTTTGCCCCGAACTCAGCATGCTGTTCACTTGTGGTGTGGTTAATTCTGTCATGGCATCATGAATCTCGGCACACCTATGCATATTATATATCCACTGTATTCGGACAGATTAGGTCATTCCTCTACCTCTTGTAAACCCTCCTCTGTGTTTTACCGAACGCATAATGACTTGTTCTATTATGAGATCTGTTGACAATCCTGCCCATAATCTATTGCTCCTACAGCATGAAACACATTTTCGACGAAACACTTGTACAGCCATGCAGTGGTGCTTATTAGGTAGTTCCAATATTATGCTGGATATACAGTCGACAGCTCTTGGCATAGTTGGTGTGACCGGTTGCGGCAAATAGATTGAGCATTTGCCCCACAATAGTGAGATGCAGACTCCAATTTCCTGTCCTCTCAGCTCCAATGAAATTCTTCAACGTTTGCACATATTCCATACTGAACCCACAACTTTGCTGTCGGAGATTTCTCAATGAGCAACGATTTATATTTTCTTAAACATTTCTCGAGTGTCATCAATGGTTGAGACCCAGCCCAGACACAGCAGTTGCAGGAATTGCTCTACATCGAGCACGTTCTCATTCTGCACTGTTCGGCCACCCCATGGGCTCGTCGGACTTATACTTGTTTATATATGGCATAATGTCTGATATCAGCTTATGTGTAAGGGCAGCATCAGTTAAGAAATGCCCACGCATTCCCCTTGATACTGCCTTCCCAGAAATCATATGTGTAATTGCATTAGGGCCTTACACATTCTCCAGAGCCTCTTCCAAACCCGAACCATTCATTAAGGAACCAATACTCCCCATGAAACTCATAATTCTATGAAAGCCACCTAGCCTGCAGACTATATTCATGGACTTGGTCATTATAATATTCATGGCCTTTATCCACAATGGCTGATCACATGTGATACATGGCGTCTGGATGTTTAGTTTGGTCGCTTGACCCTCAACATAAAGGAGCGTTGAATATATACAGTCCTCATCGGAGGGATTCAAATCTATAATCGGCAAAAACAGAATATCAGACTTTGTTGGGCACTTCTGGTCATCAGTCATAATATTTTGCATGAAGCCCGACCAATATGACCGAGGCTTTGTAGATTGGTTCACAAACCACCCGAGTGCCAGAGTAGATCAGTGTTGATGTCTGGGGGCAATGTGTGTGGAGTAATCAGTTGAAGCAAAGATTTGTAACACAATGATGAAAGGCCGTTATCGGGAGAATCAACGTAATGGCATAACTGGACTCCTTTACCTCGAACTATCTCGTCAACCTTCGAACGCTTGCACCTGTTAATAATACGTGACCTGAGGCTAAGCTGTGTTTGATCTTTTGGAGTAGAGATTGCTACTATGCCCATTCCATGGAATGTTCCCTGGCCGTCTAAAGTTGCTATGTTATGGTCTACATTGTCGGCCACCCATTGCGTAAATGTTCCGCGAAAATAGTCGGCTAGAATATCGCCAGGGCGTGTCATGCTCAGTCTTTCTTATTTCTGCTCGTAATATCCTTGCTGCTGTCAACATTATCTTTTTAGTTTCCTCTTCAATGCTATCTCACTTATCAAAGTACCATTTTTCGTTTATGATAAACATTGCCCATGTTTCCAAAACACACTTTATTGTTCCGTCCCTCAACTTCGGCGAAAAATATAAACTCCCCATAGTGGTCCTGTAGTTTCTCCTTGAGCCATTTTATACTATACATAATTATGAAAATCACCCGCATACTCAATCGTGTTGTCATGCAACTCCCCCAGAGTATATAACTACAAACCATCTCAAACCATTGTTGCATCCCCTGGTCTGATCTCCTACCACCTTTTGCCTTATCGGTCAATGTTGGATTTTATTTACCCTTCCAGAAATCAGTGTAACAGCGTGAATGGTAGACAGATTCTGCTGCTACCAGGTCTACGCAACCATACAACCGATCCTGTACCTCGGATGCCCATTTGGTGCCACTTTTGTCACATAATTTTAGGATATTGTCCCGCATCGGGAGGGTTGTTACTTGCCTCACCTCTGATTTGTCGGGATGTCGAGGATCTATAGTGGCAGGCGTACCACAAAACATAGTCTGTCTTGAAATCAAATGGCGACACACCAGATCTCAGTTGTTTATTGGGAGGCACGTCGGTAGTTATTTCGACCGAACGGTGTCGCCTTTTTGGGTCTGTGAAATCTCTACGGCAATCCGAATGGACAAGAACTTTACCGATTGTTGTCAGCTGATAGCACTCATTCAAATAATCTTTCAGGTCGTGTTGCCCACGATTATCACAGAAATTGATCAATGTCCCACTGCCTTTCTTATACACGATAACGGGAGGTTTGTCATCAAAACCGGATGGGCATAAAACACACATGTCACCCCGAAATTGCGTAACTTCTTGCGACTCGCAAAATACTGCCATGACTATATATGCAATACAAGACCAACTGATATATGGATTGACAATACATTAAATGACAGAAATATAGAATATGTACCGTCAGGTTTCAACAGGAGAAAAGTTATAAGCCTTCAATCCAGTGCTGCTGCAAATTAAAGTATGACTACTTGGATATGTGAGCGTGAGAAGGAACCCCAACCGGGAAGGTCTGGATTTATGACCTTGACCGAATAATTTGTGACGTCACATTCAATGTGATTGAGTGCGCTGTCATTTCAAGTTTAAAACATGACGAAAACGAGCGCTTAAAACATACGAATTAGTCTATATAATTAAATAATTATATAATAGGATCTAACTGCAACATGGACCAGTGAATATGTCGTTACATGGATCATATATGCTTCCGTAAGTCGCCTTAGATTTAGATTAAATGAACATTTTGCAGCGAAATTTGCGATTGTTTCGTTGAGTTGAGTCTATTTTAGCACCGATTAACAGTTACACGAGTTCATTACAATGTTAAAATCTATTGCAGCTAAATTATCGGAATTAGGCCTATCTCAGTCGATCCAAATTGATGGCGTTCCATGCATACGATCTCAACAATGCCATAGAAGAAATAGTGGTGTTGGAGCAATGTCGATGTGGTGGATGAGGTCACCATGAGGAGGGGGGGGGGGAATAAACCTAAACACTAAAACAGATAAATTCAAAATAATTATAATTTATATGTTTAGTTTATAGTATACCCCAGTCAACAGTGAACACACACTGGATGGAACATTGAGTTGTCAATGATGGTGATTAAGTGAATTGGCACAATAATTTAAATCAGAAATGCTAAGATCCAAATGCTAAAAATAATCTAATATATACCATTTTGTCATTTTCTTTGAATATTTTCTTTTTTAATCATGTTGTTAAAAAAAATATATCTATTATATATTTTGGAAGATCTGTCTGTCTGTGGTCTGTGTATCTGTGGTCTGTGTGTTCGCGATGAACTCGAAAACGGCCGACCCGATTTCGATGAAACTTCGTATGTGAGGATACTATCGGTCGGGAAGTGGCATAGGCATATTAATTTTCAGATCCGAGGTCAACTTTTCACGTGCCGAGGTCAAATCTGTTTTTACGCCGTTTTGCGCTAATATATTTCAGTTCGGTGTTCACAAATCGATTCGATATAGCGCGAATAATAAATTGCCAGTCATATAATTTGCACGATTAGAATATTTGGCGCTTCATATCTCCAATGATGTATCACACGCCTGTGTACGTTTAAAGTTTCTACCTTAATTATCGGGAAGAACGCAGGACCATGCTTCGCTCATCGAAAAACATTCCGTAAATGTATTACGCCGTCAACAGATCGTGACGTGATCGCGTTTAACTCTTAACCGGCCGATGTCGCGTTAACTCATCACCGACGAGGTATCCGCAAATGACATTGGGCAATATATATATATATCGGAAACGGGTGGAGCTATCGACTTGAAATTTGGTATGTGAATGTATCTTGCCCCGGATACGAATTTTTTCGGGTCGCCGAGCCCATGCGACGCCAGATTCGCGCATGCGCAGACCAGATCTCGGAAACGGGTGGAGCTATCGACTTGAAATTTGGTTTTTGAATAGCCGGACGAAGTCGGGTCACCTTCTAGTATATATATATAATAATAAGGCCTTTGTTTACGGTAACCCATCAGCCTCTATTTATATTCAGATATCCACCCCTACTAATTGTACTGCCCCCCCCCCCCCCCCCAAATATATATAATTGTACTCAGATCAGCTCTAATTTCTTGTCACATTATTTTATCTGTTAAATTAGTTGCCAAATCATTTAAAAATTTATAGCAGATTTCTTTCTCTTGACTTACATCTGTATACACCCTGATAGTTTAAGAACCCTTTCATTTTTTTAATTTTAATGTTTAATGTGCCATTGGAACTGATATTCAAAATAGTACCTTGGCTATGGGGTAACTTGATTGCAAAGCAAGTAAAGAAGATACATGTAGTAGTTTTCAAGTTTTGGGGGTTATAATGAAGTATGTAAAAACTTAAAAGTTCACACACTATGTGAGTATGTGTGGCTATAAATAAGAATAAATTCGATAACATTAGATTATATTTTTTCATACATCTGTAGGCAAGATTCAACTAATGCCCATTGTTATTCCTCTTCAAATGAATGGGGGTTGCCTGGGATGTCACATGCACCTGAAAATACGCCTAGAACATCAATAAAAAACATACATAGCATAGTATTCTAGGTATTGGAAATGATAATGAAGGCTAATTATTTTGTAATCCCTTTGTTTCTTTCCTTATGTCCCTGTATGGCCTAGACACTGCTCAGAATGTCTGGGATAAGCACACGCTGGGTAAGTTCCTCAATAGATGGAGTATTCACCCCTGGTTAAGTGGTCCTGCTAATTTGCTATGCTGCTGTTGGGTCCTGCTGAACATATGCTGGTAGGGCAAACTGATGCTGTTAATAAAAAAAGTACTGTTATCTATACTAATACCACCCAATTCTGTTTGTTTGTTTGTTTGTTTGTCAATTTAATCAGAATATTTGCCATTGACATCATAAACACAGAATGATCATATGTCTTAAAAGGGCACTAATTATCCATGATTAAATTTAATTAAACAAGAGGTGGCATCAGAGATGCTGTGTCTCGTTTTCGGTGGCTTACCGCCGGTGGCTACCGCCAATTGGTGTGCATCAGTATCGGTAGACTAATTAATAGGTAAAATCGAAAAATGACTAATTAAGGGCCATAACTCCATCAAATTTGATCGGGCCAGGCTGGTTTTCGAACTCGTCCGAAATATTCTTGGCAAGTATGTCTATTCCAAATTTTAAACAAATCGGAGGACGTTTGTTGAAGTTATCGCGCTAACGAGCTAACAATTCACGAAAAATGACAAATTAAGGGCCATAACTCTATCAAATTTTATTGGGCCAGGCTGGTTTTCGAACTCATCCAGGATATTATTGGAAGACACTTATATACCAAACTTCAATCAAATCGGATAACGTTTGTTGAAGTTATCGCGCTAACAAGCTGAAAATTCGTGAAAAATGACTAATTAAGGGCCATAACTCTATCAAATTTTATCGGACCTGGCCGGTTTTCGAACTCGACCGAGATATTCTTGGGAGACACCTATATACCAAATTTCAATCAAATCGGATAACGTTTGTTGAAGTTATCGCGCTAACAAGCTGGAAATTCGTGAAAAATGACTAACTAGGGCCAAATTTTATCGGACCAGGCCGGTTTTCGAACTCATCCGAGATATTCTTGGGAGACACCTATATACCAAATTTCAATCAAATCGGATAACGTTTGTTGAAGTTATCGCGCTAACGAGCTGAAAATTCGTGAAAAATTACTAATTAAGGGCCATAACTCTATCAAATTTTATCGGACGAGGCCGGTTTTCGAACTCATCCGAGATATTCTTGGGAGACACCTATATACCAAATTTCAATCAAATCGGATAACGTTTGTTGAAGTTATCGCGCTAACGAGCTGAAAATTCGTGAAAAATGACTAATTAAGGGCCATAACTCTATCAAATTTTATCGGACGAGGCCGGTTTTCGAACTCATCCGAGATATTCTTGGGAGACACCTATATACCAAATTTCAATCAAATCGGATAACGTTTGTTGAAGTTATCGCGCTAACGAGCTGAAAATTCGTGAAAAATGACTAATTAAGGGCCATAACTCTATCAAATTTTATCGGACCAGGCCGGTTTTCGAACTCATCCGAGATATTCTTGGGAGACACATATATACCAAATTTCAATCAAATCGGATAACGTTTGTTGAAGTTATCGCGCTAACGAGCTGAAAATTCGTGAAAAATGACTAATTAAGGGCCATAACTCTATCAAATTTTATCGGACCAGGCCGGTTTTCGAACTCATCCGAGATATTCTTGGGAGACACCTATATACCAAATTTCAATCAAATCGGATAACGTTTGTTGAAGTTATCGCGCTAACGACCTGAAAATTCAAAGGGCCATAACTCTGTAATAAATGTGCGGACGAACCCGATTTTTTGTCTGCAGCTTACGTGCATGGATATGTACTCACACACCGTCAATAAACGGTTGAGTTATAAGCAAAACACGCCGCCCGCCCGCCCGCCCGCCGCCAGCCCACCGTCCCCCATCATGCTATAAGTCGAGTTTTGGAGAAAAAAACTCGACTAATAATTACATACCGGTACCTAAAATGGCTGGAACCATGGAGCTGAACATTGTTACACAGGTTTAAATTGACCAGAGGAATGTCGTGTGATAGGTGCCTTTGGCCTCAGAGAAATTAAAGGGGGATCATGCGATAGGTGCCTATGACACCATATGACTTAAAGGCACGTGAGGCCTTAGTTGTCGAAAATATTCATATTTGTTCTAATCACCGTAAACAGAAAAACATTAAAACGCATACAGTTTCGTTCATATATACCATGACCATCGCGTAAACAGCATGTTATAATAAAGACCTACTATATTTTACCTAAGCAAGAGCCTGATTGTGTTACACAAGACAGCACAATGCTACTGGCTAATCACACACAAATGGCATAAACGCTCTTTATTGGTTCCATATCAGGAATTCACCAACAAAGAACGCTCTTTATGTTCACCATCATAATATAAACAAACACCAGAAAAGTACATACTGTTTATGCGATATTTCTTATTTGTATACGGACAAAGTCTGTCTACATTTTGATGTTCTTTCTGTTTGTGGCGGTTTTTGACGGGTGGAAATATTTTCACAGGATACCCACCGCCAAGGCCAACCGTACCTTTAAAGGGGTACTGATGTTCAATGAAGAGTATTTATTATTAGCTTAGACGATATTTGGAAAATTGGTACACATGGGTAACTTGATCAAGAGATTGTCAGGGACGTGTGACATGGATCACTTAAAGTGGCAATTAAACAATACAGAGCATTTTTCATCAGATTAGAACATTTGTACACTGAGGTCAATTGAAGCCATGTCTGCCATGGAGTGTCGTGGTATAGGTGCCGTTGGAATCAGATGTTTTAAAATGGCACTAATAATTAATTTAACTAGATAGTTAATTATATACTCAAAATGGGTGGGATCTGGTCGTTGAACATTTACCCGAAGAGTATCATGGAATAGGTGCTGCTGGTCTCAGACGACTTATAGGGGTACTAATAAACAATTTTAATTAAATAGTTAATCATATCCCCAAAATTATTGGACCATGGTCACTGGAAATTGGAAACATAGGTCACCTGACCAGGGGAATATCATGAGATAGGCACATTTCAGATGATGTAAACAGGGACAAATAAATTATATTAACATAGATGATCAGCGAAGAGTGTTTATTATTAGCTCCCCCCCCCCCTGGAAAACTTTTGAAAATCCAATGCATTTAGAGCTAATCTATTTTAATATATGTATGGATTGAAAATGCTTATAAGTTATTGTTAGATATCTTTTGGTTTAATGGATTATGCTTGAAATGAGACCGTTATCGCTCTAATTCATATAAAATGAAAGCTAGATAAAGCCAAACATACTTTACAGTATGATTCCAACTGTTAAACATAAATCTTTTTGTAAACTTAAATGTCTTATGTCAATATATATAAATATATATATATATCTTTTCATGATATGAATTGGGACCTGAATTAAAAAAAAATTAAATAAAACAAATATTATTATCTTTATTTTTTGTCAAATTATTTTTTGGGCGCCTGGAGTTTGGGCGCCCAAACCGGTAAACGGCATGAAAAACGGCCTGGATATGTCCCTGATATACGAAGAAGGCATCCCATAA
This sequence comes from Siphonodentalium dalli, assembly GCA_032622095.1. NCBI lineage: Eukaryota > Metazoa > Mollusca > Scaphopoda > Gadilida > Siphonodentaliidae > Siphonodentalium > Siphonodentalium dalli. The sequence goes on from CP136065.1 coordinate 94,210,157, forward strand.
ATGCTACTGCTGAAGTATTACACTTACTTACATGTCTGAATTACTTATTGCCATTACACCGTAACCCCTCCATCCCCCACGCCACCATTCATTTTCAAATGGTTTACATTCAGTGACTCCAGTATAGGGATGTTGCTGTTGATAGAGGGTCTTCATTGGCACATCAACCCTGCCCCAACCCCCTGCACACTTTGATAGATATTTTACAAATGGTAGCTAAACATTTTCAGACTTTTTGTCTTTATCTTAAAGGTACTCAATCCGATCAGACGGTCCCCATGACCCGATATCAACAAGTTACAACAACATTTCTTCAAAATGCGCTATTGTTATCAGAATCGATTAATTACAACAAAATAATGTGTTATTTTAATTTATCAACATGTTGTTCAACAAAATTTGGCCATATTACCACTTGATGTTAGAGTTATCCATCTTCATCCACAATTTTGTCCAAGACCATCGGTTTGACGTCACGACTCTTTTCTGGGCCACAAATAATTGGGTACTTTTATGATTATTCAATCTTAAAATATTTAATCTTACCAAAATACAAACGTCCTTTTCCAAATTCGAGCTATTCAATTGTTTCAGTTTACATCCGGTCACCGGATCCAGCGCTCGTAAATCGAGGAGCAAAAGCAAAATTGACTACAAAACTGCAAATTCGAAGGGTTTCAAATATTCAACACCCAATTTAACTCATGACAGTGAAATTGTGCTGAAGGGTGAAAGTGATGAGGACATTGACAGTGAAACCGATCTTTAAAAACCAATATTGGCATCTGGCGACTTGGATGCACTTGAGAACACTATGTCAGACTTGAAATGTGAATACGAACAATTAGTGACTATGAGAAAGTTGAAAGAGAAAGAAAAGGAAAGAGAAGTCATGGAAGAGAAGGTGCGTGAAGAAAGACGACGACTCAGAAAGCTGGACTCCGAGCCCAAGAAGAAGACACCTAAAGGTATATCTCAAACTATAAAAGACTTAAGAAATGATAAAGATTTGACACGGAGAGCAGAAGAAATATTGAGAAAATTGGACTTTTTAACAAGATTGAAAGTGATGATTCTGACTGTGATAATGATAATAACATTTCTTCAGATGAAGATTACAAGATTATCAAAGAGATCGGCTCGTTCGGGACTCGATTCTCAGTTGAAACTCAAGATTCAACACCCTCAGAGATGTCCCCACACCAACCTTCAAATGGAATTTGTTACAAAGGGAAGTGAATTCAATAACCTGACCTTTAATCAATTTGTAGCCGGGGAATTGGAAATCATTAGTAGCACAAAAAATGAAACTGAAAAAGCTGGAAGGCTGAATTTGTCATACTATTATATTTACACACCAAGTGTTATTATCACTAAATCCAGCATTCTGATTGGTCGGCGCCCACGTGGCTAGTTGCATTTATTTCTCGGTGAATGCGCAACAGCGTATAACTGCAAGCTCATAACAACATCGATACGTCATTTGGGTTTGGAAAGACGAACGCGTAATGTTTTGACTTAATAAATCATCGGGTTTCAATTGTAACCGTTCGGGATTTACACAAGTTATGACCACTTACCTCACGGTTACATCTCCATAAAAACAGTCCACATGACAGTTAATCCTTATATGAAATCTATGAATGGAAAGCACTTTTGCGATTTACGCAGCTTGGATAAGGAGAATAGAGTACGGGCAGAACCATTGGAGTGATAACCCTTCAGACATTGAAGTCCCTCTATTAGCAGGGTCAACGAGATAACCTAGGGGACCTAAAAAGCCCTGGCAGGTTAGCTCGCAAAATTCTAGTGTGAAGAGTACTAGTCCTTCCACTTACAAATGGTTTTGCCCGCACTTTCAGAGACAGAAGTGTGAAGAGTCTGGCCCTCACACCAAAACTATTTACAATGCAGTTCGAACAGTGCATCACTATTGTGCCACTTGCTACAAAAAAGAGAATGCACAGTTGCCACACCCAGAAAGCTCTTCGGCCTGTCCATATTTTAAATGACATGATTACCCGATTGTCGTCTCTGATTCTTCTAAGCCCAATTTAAGGGGCGGGGTTTCACAGACTATACCAGTACAACCTTTAAATGTATCAGATTTTGATTTGTATTCGGTGATTCATGGAACATCAACCAATTTGGATTCTGAATTAAATGAGGTTAGCTGGGAAAGTGACCCAGAATTTGACTGGGGCCCGCTCAAGAAAGACATTGAAGAAAATAATCAATCTGAGTCGACTTCAGTGGCAACTCTTAATTGGGAGGTTCCGGTGGTTCAGGGAGTCTGTAACCCGCCCTTTGAAATATTGGACTGGAATCAGGTCGACATTCCAGAATATTCACAAACACAATGTTCTTTGCCACAAAATTCAGATGTTTGTCATATCAGTTCATTGCAGGAACTGAATTTTGAATTACTGTCGCCTTCAGCAAAATTTTATGTTGAAGCAAATCAAGTAATATCTTCATCTGATATTCCAAATTGTCTAAATTGTAAGATTCCAATATATTCCAAATTAGATATTCCTTACATTAGAAACCAGTTAGTGGACTACTATGACAAACAATTAATTGAATTTTTGCAGTATGGTTTCCCCATAAATGTTGATAACTATAATTTTCAACAACAGAAACACATCTCTCCTAATCATAGAGGAGCCCTACAATACCCAGAAATTATAGCCCAATACATAGATAAAGAGATAACGAATGGTTCCGTCATAGGCCCCTTTCAAGAGAACCCTTTCTCAAAAGAAATTCGCATTTCACCCTTGAACACAGTTCCCAAAAGAGATACAGAGGATAGAAGGATTATATCTGATCTGAGCTTCCCCCAAAACAATTCAATTAATGAGCTTATTGCAGATGAAGAATACTTTGGTCAGTCTACCAAAGTAGCCTACCATTCAGTGGATAATCTGGTAGATCTCGTGAAGAATTTTGGTAAAGGATGCCTTCTTTATAAACGGGATCTTCGTAAAGCATACAGACAAAATTTTCTGGATCCCGCAGATATTCATTACATGGGTTTCATCTGGGAGAAACATTTATATTTTGACACGGCACTGCCCGTGGGATTAAAATCTTCTGCCTATATCTGTCAAAGGGTTTCCTCTATGATTCCGTTTATGATGCATAAGAAAAGATATTTTCTTCTGAATCATCTGGATGATTTTGCAGGAGCCGATTCCATTCAGAGTGCCAAATTAGCCTTTAGTTATTTGATGAAGCTTCTGAAGAACTGCGGTCTGAAAGAGTCTGTTGAGAAAGCTTGTGCCCCCAATACAACAATGCTGTTTCTTGGAATAAAGTTTGACACAATTTCCCATACATTGAGTATTGATGAAGACAGAATAGAAGAAATTTTAAGCCTAGTTAATATTTGGATGAGTAAGAAAAGGGCGTCGATTAAAGAATTACAGTCTTTATTGGGTAAACTCCACTTTGTTAGTCAGTGTGTTAGGCCAGGGCGAATTTTCGTTTCTAGGCTGCTAACTTGGTTAAGGGAATGTAATTACAGAATTCCAAATAGGCAACTGGTTATTCCAAACTTCATTCATGCAGATTTATTATGGTGGTCAAAATTCCTGAGAGAATTCAATGGGGTGTCGATTATGCAGATGGAACAAACAATGGTCAAAACCAGATGAAGTTTTCTCAACAGACGCCTGTCTTTCAGGGTGTGGTGGAACTTTAATGCTCAGTTCTTTCGTGCCTCCTTCCCATCTTTTATAACAGACAGAGGGTTAGATATCAACTGCTTAGAATTATTAACAATTTGCATAGCCTTAAAAATTTGGAGTGGACAGTTACACGGAAAGAGGGTTAAAATATTCTGTGACAATCAAACTTCAGTCACTGTAATTAATACAGGAAGAAGTAGGGACAATTTTACTATATTGTCTTCGTGAAATTTGTTATTTGGCAGCAAAAAATGAATTTGAAGTAAGAAGTGTTCATCTCAGTAGCAGGGCTAACAGAGTTTCTGACCTGTTATCGAGATGGGACACTGAGTCAAATGCAGAATCAAAATTTTATTCAATCGTGACAGAAAATGGCCTGACAGAAAGAATGTCAGAGATATCAGTTGATCCGGAGCTTTTTAAATTCAGAAATAATTGGTAGTGAATAATCAAAGAATTTCGGATGGCAAGTAATGGGCATTTTGAACACTTCCTCGTAGATGCGGAACTGCAGAATTTAACATGAGTTGCGGTTCGTAATAAATGCGTGTAGCCCAAATGGAACAGAACTACGATCTCGTGTTTTGAGTCTTCAGAGCCGCCATTTTCGATCGCTGATTTTTGTGGGAGGCGATGGAGCAAAATCCGACAGAAGCGACAATGGAACCGGCCATGTGGAGTGCTGGCGATGTTGAGCAATGGTTGATCGAGTGTCAGACTGCCAGTTGACAGCACGTGTTGCTACTTTTGAAGGTGATTATATTAGTTATCTTAATTTATATTTAGGATGTTTTGTAAAATAATCTCAGTTGAATTTAAATAAGGCTTAATTTAAGTAAACTTGAAAGCTTTCAGATTGTAGATCTATATTATTTAATTTACGGTATTGACTAATATTACCACTTTATAGGGCGTTCGCTGCAGTTCTTCACGTCGCCAAGAACCGATATTATGGGGATTTGGTTCTTCGCGCTCTCTAGAACACCGACTCGCGCGTTTTGAAGAACCAAACGAAGAACCAAATTTCTATGCTAAACTGAACTTGAGTGAAACCAAAAACCAAGACATAAACTTATCACCAAGCACTCTGACTGGCATCAGAGCCGCAATTCATCGACATATCAGCACAGTATTATCATTCTGCTTATATAGGCCTCATCTGGGAAATATCTGTAGTCTCAAATTAACTTTGCTTTTTAGTTACCTTTTCCCTTCTTAGAAGTTTCTATATCCCCTAATTTGCAGAAGATAAAATGCATAATCAAAGTAACTAATGGGTGAACATCACCAACTTCAACTGGGGAACCTCAGTAGGAACCTAGGTCTCCCCAGCATAGCAGTTGAGGCTTGAGCTGAATGAAGATATCAGAGTGTGAATTTGGTGATGCTAGCCTGCTGGGCAGGATAGTGTCACTAAATTAATTCTCTGGGGACCTCATTCAGCAAATGATATACACAATATTGCGAGCTTGCTCGCCAGCGAATATATAGTCATTAACCCTTTCTGTACTAAATAATCATTGACGAGTACATGTAGTCTCTCTGGAAATATTAAGATTACAGGTTCAACTGGAGTGGTATTTTATTAGACTGATATGAATGTTATCAGTAATGTAGATGTATCATATAGCAATAGTTTTTATATGCAAAATCTGATTATTGGTGAATTATTGATAATAACAACAAAGTTTTACATGGTAGGCCCTAATTGCTGATTGACATTTCGCATGTGCGAATTATAAAATAATAATTATATAATATAGAAATGAACGGTGCCCGTGTATCTGCGTGGTATGCATCCATGTCTTGCCACCAGTCTGTGTGTGCATCTTAAATGTTTGTTGTCCGGATGATAACTTGAACAGTAGTCAGTAATACAATTTGATGAAACTTAGCACATGGAAGATTTGGATCCATCCAATCATTCTGGTTATGTCCCTTTTCGAATTAGAATTTGATGATTATTTTGTTGTCTGGATGTTAAAGGGGTACTGTACACCAAATGTTGTTGTTGGTTTCTATAGTCTCCGAGTCGGAGAATAAGGTAACAATTTTTTCATTATTTGAAAGTCTGTTGAGTACGAAGTAGTGTTACGGATGACAAATTTACCGGAATGCAAAAATACAAATTGTCGTTGTCGAGTAATTTTTGTACAGTTTTCAACCAAATGAATCAAATAAAAGTTATATTATAGGCATACTAGTCCCATATAATCATTTAAGTTATTGCATCGTCGCTAGTCAGTGAGTGGTTTGAGTGTTCTCCCCGTATCATCATCATATATTAAGCGATCGGTTTAACAATCCAGTATCCCTCAATTACTTTGTTTGATTACGGAAATTCGTAATTTAATTGACGCCATTTTATGGCTCCAGTCATAAATTCAATTTATATCAAATTATTAACTTTTAAATTATAAAATTTTAAGATAGCCTATTAACCTGAGCGTTTACAGAATACATCTTCGACTCAAATTACTTATGTTTCTATATATTATCGATATTAGATCGTTGTTGTCACCGGAAATTTAATGAAAATGGCGTACAGTACCCCTTTAACTCAAATTATGATTATCCGATACCTTTCAAATTTACTATGTGGATTAATTACACGAAAATACATTGTCAAACAAAGCCACCTTATTTGGGAATTTTTTGCCTTTTATTAACCTTTCCTTGGCTGGAGCTTCCTAAAATTTTGCGAAAACCATGTGTGCCAATGTATTCTATTATATATGTGAGTCTCTCATATGAGATCCTTATTAAGAGAATGCATGCTCCTAACAATATTTACCATGACAATAAGCCAGTGCATTCTGTGGTATATGCGAGGCTGCCTATATGAGACTCGCATATATAAGAGAATGCTTGTCACAGGATCTTTAATTCTGCATCTGCTGTACCGATCCCATCATGGAAGGGATATTAAAGCCACAGCGCGGTTTGTGATCCATGATAGAAATAATATTATTAGCTGCAGAATTTTTCCAAGTATCGAAATAGTTCGATAAATATCTTAACTACCTTTCTACGAGCATTCTGTAAACCCAAAAGACGCATTGAAGTAATGAAAAATAAAACTGTGAGTCTGTGAATACCGTGTTAGGGTCCCAAACACAAAACAGCCATTTACAAGAAATGGAACAGAAAAGAACGTTCCATGGTACTCTACTCCTGATATGGTAACAATAAAGAGCGTTTATCTGACTTCTGGCGAAAGTTGAAAATGGCTGAGAAATGGCTGTGACTTTGGAAAAGTGTTTTTCAGAGCATATGAAGCCGGTGCATCAATAGTTTGTTTACTTTCGACCTATCGTAGGAACAAATTTGGCAGTTCGAATGAGCCATGTACGTTTAAGGCCCTGAGTCCTTCAATGAGATATTATTTTTTATTTGTAGATGTCCAACGTGTCAGGTCAGTTTCAAAGACCGGTTATCCCTGAAACGTCATCAGTTGCTGCATATAGACAAGAAACGTGTCAAATTATGTAACTGTTGTGACTATGTGTGCCCGCGATCTGTTTCATAGAGGATCATTGAGATGTCATTTGGAAAGATATCGCCCATCTAGCGGAGCTGTCTTCAAATGTGATGTGTGTCCATTCGAGATGATTGACGAGAATATATTTAGTAGACAATTTCAATCTGCAGATTCACAAAGGAATGTAGTTGGAATCTAAATGCAGAGAGGTCAGATGAAACCATGTTAACAGAGAACTATGATATTCAAAATAAGAATGAACGACAATGTGACCGTCAAAATAAGGATGAGAAACACTTTGACATTCCCTGCTCTAAGCATGCCAGCTATGAAACCGTGGATCGGCATTGTTACCAGAATAGTCAGATAATGTCCCATTCTGTTAAAACATCAAGGAATGTGGATGATGAGGGCGTCGGATGGGAGCGACTTCAGAATATCTTACAGACTGAATATCCCGAATCATTCTCCGTGACATGGGATGATTCAGTATTTAGCGGTCTCACTATTCAGGACTCAGAATTATCCAAACTGAATTTCAACAATCAGCTCTTTCCTAAAATAGATTATGTTAACCTTTCCATGACTAAAATTTTGCGAAAACCCTGTGCCAATGCATTCTCTTATATATGCGAGTCTCGCACAGGGAGCCAAGCATATTTCAGATAATGCATTGGACTAACAGTAATTAACTTGACTTTGTAAGTCAGTGTATTCTCTTATATATGAGGAGTATGGTGGAGTATTTGTAAATATATTTGAACAAAAGTCATCAAACAATTGAATATTTAAATTTCAAGTCTCAGCTCATTATAATATACATATGCCAACATTTTAAAACAAAATCACGTTTACAACAAAACCATAAATGAGATTATTGACTGACTGAAAAAATGATTTGTCCTAAAAATTATTTTTAAAGTGACAAATAAATCTACAAGCTATGGTCTACTATCCTTAAAATACTCAACACCTAAAAAATATTGTGCCGAAGTTTTCACCTGACTATATGTAGTATAATTTTCAAGTTTAATGAATAAATTATTATATTTATGAAAACATTTCTTGATTCACCTGTACGCAGAAGGATATGAATTTTCAGTGTTGATAATGCAAACGATGTCACATATCCAATTGGTTCTTGGTGCTGTATCCAACATGGAACCAAATTATTCCAAATGAAGAACCAATGGTTCTTGGTGGAAGGGAGGAAGGGGGATTGGTTCTTGAGGAAGAACCAAATTGGAACCAATGAAGAACCAGGGTTTGGTTCTTGAGGAAGAACCAATGTAGAACCATTTGGTTCTTGAGACGAAGAACCAAATGTTAATCACGAAGAACCTATTGGTTCCGCCTGGAGGACAAACTTGAAAAACCAAATTTGGTTCTTCAAGTTTCTCTGTGAGGAACCATTATTATTGTTGAAGAACCAAATTATTACTACCGAAGAACCAAATGGTTCCACATGAAGAACCAATTTTATCAATGAAGAACCAAATTTTCGTCCGTTGAGAACCAACTGGTTCTGTTGGTGTAAATACTGAAGAACCAAATGGTTCTAAATTTGGTTCTCAATAGTCACAATCATGAGGAACCTAATGGTTCTTGGTTTGGTTCCCGATAGACCCAATTCTGAAGAACCAAATGGTTCTAGGACCACCGAAGAACCAATTGGTTCTTCATTTGGTTCCGCCTGGAGGACAAGTCGGGAACCAACGAAGAACCATTGGGTTCCGATATTTTCTAAGAGTGTATACATGAAGTAGTCTGATCTTATCAAGCTATTTCGGTTCGAATATATATATTCCACATAATTCATTTGTCAGCAAGTTATTTACAATGACACTATTCTCAAGATATGAATATGAATCACAATGTCATGTGAATATTACTGTGTCTAGGTCATTATTACTACTACTACCAGTTGTCGTCTGATTTCAACACTGATTGTGTAAACTGTATAAGTGTAATCAATGCATGTATAAGTCATCAACTTGAATAAGTGTATTGTAATTGTCAATATAAATTATAATACATCTAACTTCTAATATCGATTTTGGGGAGCCTGTAGCTCCCTACTTTTTCGGCAAATAAATTATAATCAGTACAATTTTGTCAAGTCGTTTATTCTCGGGAAGATTTGGTACTTTTATGATTATTCAATCTTAAAATATTTAATCTTACCAAAATACAAACGACCTTTTCCAAATTCGAGCTATTCACGTGTTTCAGTTTACATCCGGTCACCGGTTGTATCGCGTGTTTTCATTGTTTGCTAGCGAAAGCTCTGATCCAGGAACAGGCCAACTAAATTTATGCCATTTTTACTCCATGTGTCACTATTTGTCACTCATCTGAACAACCGTGCAAAATTAATCAACTTGTCTATCACCTTAACCAATTCCTCAACCAAATCAAGCAGTATTCACACCCATATTTCATTGATCACCTTAAAATACTGGTATTCCCCACATTCTTGAAAATTGCAAGACGATCGCGCAGGTCTCAGCATAAAGACTTGAAGATAATCATATTGGCTACCAGATAAAGCATAACAACTAAAAAAAAATGACTATAATCGCAATCTCACAACCCGACCCCCACCCCATGCCCACCCCTTATTGTCCATCTCTATACGATAATACACACATTGTAAATACGAACCCGCACTATATACACCCAATATACGTACACATAACACTGTATCATTATACAAGCATAAGGGCCCTGCCCTTGCAAGTTAAACTTTTTGTGGGGTCCTGTTTTTATATATATATATATTATAATTATATTGAATACGAAATAAATCTTATTGAATCTTGAATCTTGAATCCAATAAGATAGCTTGTAGTATCTCTCTGCGCACCCGATTGGCGTACCTAACAACTGTCAAGATTGACACGTCTTCGATCACTATAATTTTGAATTTGAGCTCGAAAGCTCGTTTTTTGAATACCCACCTCCCTTATTTTCCCTTTATATAGAGTAGGTTTACAGTATAGACTGAGAGCGGTGTACTTGCGAAAAATATTATTTTAATTGGAAATCGGATATAAGTTAATGATCTTATCAAGCTATTTCGGTTCGAATATCTATATTCCACATAATTCATTTGTCAGCAAGTTATTTACAATGACACCATTCTCAACATATGAATATGAATCACAATGTCATGTGAATATTACTACTACTACCAGTTGTCATTGTCTGATTTCAACACTGATTGTGTAAACTGTATAAGTGTAATCAATGCCTGTATAAGTCATCAACTTGAATAAGTGTATTGTAATTGTCAATATAAATTATAATACATCTAACTTATAATATAGAATTTGGGGAGCCTGTAGCCCCCTACTTTTTCGGCAAATAAATTATAATCAGTACAATTTTGTCAAGCCGTTTATTCTCGGGAAGATTACACATTTCGAGAAATAATAAATTTCAAAAATTTATATCTGATCACTCTGAGCTTTGATGGGTGGTTTTCTTGACTCGAATCAAATATTGTTCACCCCCAAAGCCAAAGAAATAGTCATTTTGGGAGCATTAATTCGGATTAATCCGATTATGCATCTTTAAAATAACAAATTTCACACTAAATACTGTATGGAAATTCAAGCTATTAGTTTCAGATTCAGAACAGTTTCAACTCCTCTCAATCTGTTTTGGACTGAAATATCCACAGCCTTGCAAAGGTGTACTTGCGAAGTTGGGTCAGGTACAAATTTCAAATTGTTGACAATTTTTACCAAAGTTGGGGATTAAACAGTCAGCTAACAGTGTCACACCCACACCCCACCGCAATATTAAATGTGAATTTGGCCTCCCATACTTTTCAAAGACCGTGAAGTGAAGAGAAGTCTTAAATTACCCCCCCCCCCCCCCAATCATGACTCACTCATCGACTGAAATTCGCAATAAATTATTCTAATAATGTCAAATTAATACAAGTGTCTAACTTTTATTTTATTTATTCCTGGTTGGTCGAATACATCAACTCTAAATAGATCGTGATTTATAACCGATTGTTAATGTTATTGAACATTCAGTTATTTCAGTATTCAGCTTTTCAAGTTCAAATCGGCATCTTCAAAACTTTGTTGATATCCGCGCACCGTTAGTCCTGGATAGCCTGCGACGAAAGACCATCATGTTAGATTTGTGCGCATGCGTAAATCGGACCTACCCGGTTGGGGTTCCTTCTCACGCTTACCACTTGGATATACACAACCGGAAATGAGACAATACAAGCAATGATGCAATATATGTGCGGAAAAGCAGCCGATATGCGAGACCTATAATGCGCATCTGTGAGAACAAGCATATAGCATGTGTTATATAGCAAACGCTCTTTATTGTATAACAGAGCGACATTGTCTGTAATGTTATAGCTTGCACTTCGTCATTGGCTCCCATAGGTTAACTGGCCCATTGATCCGGTTGGTTACAAATGATTCATACTCTGCCTTCCCGTAAGATGCTCTCTGGAGAATGTCCATCTTTACTTCTTTGGGGACCACCGATTTATTAATGATATTGATGAGATTGTCACCACTTGACCAACTTGACCATAAGGATTACAATCCAAACGGGAAAACTCTCCAAACGAATGCGGATGGCAAAATCGTTGAGTTGAAGGATAACCGATTTCTGTTTGCCAGGATGGCCATTGTCGCGAAATCACGACCCGAACTGGATGTGTCAAATACTATAAAAATGTATGAACTCTCATGTGTACCAAGGTCACCATTTTCACCGAATGGATCATTATTGCCATGCAATGACAAATCGAAGCTAGCACAGATATTGGAGACGATTGGTGACAACCCGGCATCAATCACTAGTGCCAACGACGACGACAAATGCTCACCAAGAACACTCATTGTAGATGGCATGGCACTGGTTCGTCAGATACCAAAAGGATCCCCCCATGTCATCATGCAACGACCTTGCAAAATCATTCATTGGATTCCTGGAAAAAAAATAATCCCGTTATCAATCTGTGCATGTGTGTTCGACCATTACGCAGACGATTCACTTAAAAATGCCACACACGATCGCCGAAAAGGGTATGTGAAGGATAATCGAGAGTATATATGTGTTGACGCTACCCCAATACAATCTGGGTTGAATGTGTTCCTCAGCAATTCGAAAACAAAATCAAGTCTTACAGAATATCTTGCACAAAAAGTTGTTGATTACTACAAGCAATCACCAGAGATGTTATCGTGTCAACAGAGAGTGGCACAAGAGGAAATTCACGATGTGCCAGTCATCTGTCAACAACACAAGAAGAAGCAGACACGATAATGATGCTAAACGGGACAGATGCATCTAAATCAGGATACAAAGTGCACATATTATCACCAGATACTGACGTGTTGGTGTTGTCGCTTCGATGAGCTGAGGAGCTTGGACCGTCAACCCCAAATTATATGGTGTACGGGGAATGTGGAAGACTACCATTGCAAATACAGATATATACAAGAATGATGAAGTTCTGGAGTAAGATCATGAACAGTAACGGCGGTAGATATCAAAAGCTAATTTTCAAACTAGCACATTCGATGTTCGATATAAACGACGAAAGATTCCCCTGGTTACATAAAGTTTATAATATATTAGAAGACAACGGACAAATACTCTATTGGCACATGGAACAGATACCGGATAGCAACCAACTTATCTCATACATGAAATGTAGTTTAATATCCCAGTTTAGAAAATCATGGGAAACGGACTTAAACAACTCGAGCCGAGGCCGCATATATAGAATTTTCAAGCACGATTTGTCATTCGAAAATTATCTTGTAACACTCAACATAGCAAATCGTTTCATCTTGTGTAAATTTAGAACAAGCAATCATCGACTCCCGATTGAAATAGGCCGTTGGAGAAACTCCGAACAATCCGATCGTGTATGCCAACTCTGCAAATCCGGTAAAATTGGAGACGAGTTCCACTACCTTCTCGAGTGCGAAAGCTTATCTAAAGCCAGGCGTCGTTTATTAACAACGCTAACTGACAAACGCCCCAATACAATCACTATGAGCGAACTACTTAATCAGAAAAATCCAACAAGCCTACGACGACTATGTGATTTTATTAAAATTGTTAACCGCGAACTATCGAATATTGAATGATTATAATATATAATATTGAAGCGATTGTAATACTCCATATGGTATTATAAAGATAACTTGAATATGTAGTATTGATACACTGATAACTAACTCTGTGTGTGTATGTGTGCACAAAATGTATATGTTCACTTCTAGATATATTATTACTATTAATGAATAATGTTATATATATAGCAATGACAGTGCTATTATATTTATTTATAATGTGTTTATTGGTATTTATTTATAATGTGTTTATTTATATTTATTTATAATAATGTGTATAAAATGCTTATATTTGTTCCATGATATATGTAAATAGTGTACAAATGTTATCTCGATACCTATGTATTATAGGTCATGAGAATAAAGAATTGAATTGAATTGTGATTCTAAGTGCTGGCAACAAATTCCGACAGATTAATCTCAACCAAGTAACCAAAGCACTGGGACCAGTCAAAGTTGCTGCACTTCCTGGATTTCACGCCTTTACTGGTTGTGATACAACTGGCCGTTTCGCTGAAAAGGGGAAGCTAAAATGTTGGAAAGCATTTGATAACGCGGACAATCGTATAATTACAGCATTCGGTGCCCTTGGAAAAAGCGAAATGCCCAGTGAAATTCCCATTCGCCAAATAGAACGATATGTCTGTAAACTATACTCCCCCAAGACCAAAATTGAAGACGTCGGGGAACTACGATGGCACCTCTTTAAACAAAAGCAGGCATAGGCAGAACAATTACCACCAACAAAGGAAGTCTTGTTAAACCACACATACGGGTGCACTACCAAGGAATCGTTTGGTGCAATGATCTTGTGGCACAACCAAGCTTACCATCACCACTAGCCTATGGATGGTATGAAGACAGTGAACGATGTCGTCCAAAACATCAAGCCAGAAACCTGCACCCGGTGCTGTATTACAACTAGTTAGATGTTCATGTGGCAAAGGTCGATGCAAAACTAATTGTTGTTCATGTCGCAAGCATCAGATGAGGTGTACAGAAATGTGTTTATGTGAAGGGTCTGAAGATGATTGTGAGAATACTGACATTGATGCACATATTGAAGAAGACTCCGGCTACTCTGACGACTATGATGAATAATTATGTAAACCATGTGAATGTAATGTTCGTATGTATGTATAATTGTTTAAGTATGTGATTAATAATGCATTAAGATATTAAGGTGTCTTGTGTTAATACTCTTCTAATCTTTTCTGATATGTCACGGGGCAAAAAGTTATATTGTATAACAATTTCCTGAAAAATTAAAAAATTAGTCGAAAAACACCAATATTTCCATATATACCCAACCGCGTTTTCTCAATTCTTCACGAAAGCTTCTTGGATGGGCTTAAATAGATTCCTGGCATCACTACGGTTATTTTGATATGCATTATGCCATACTTTGTTGTGCATATGTAACAAAACAAAAAAATTCGAATATTTTACCCCACCCTTTCGAAAATCGGAAAATTTTCACCCTAAATGGTATAAAAAAAAAATGGCACCAAAACTTTTATGGTGTATAATTGCCTTATAATTGCAAAAAGCAAAAGAAACTAGATTTTACAGAGAAAAATTACTGGGGTACACATGGCACCGGACTACAAGCTTGATTTGAACATTTCCAACTGACGGCAATTTCAGTTCAAAAAGTATTGACCGAAAGTATAGGGAAATATGTGACTTTTACATGGACTAAACGTTTTTTGGTGCAATAAATACTGGTTGGAAGATTAAACCATTATACAAATTTCAGCAGTGAGAAAAATGGCTGAGAACGCTCTTTTCTTGTATTTAAAATACTGCAAAATTTCTTACCGCTTACTTAAAATAAGAAATGAACTTTCTAAACGCAAGAAAAAATATTTTCTTATATATCTAGAAATTTCAGAAAAATTTTCTTACTTATGTCTGGAATATAAGAAATTTCCTTTCTTAAGGTATTAGAAATAATTTCTAGCTATAAGAAATGAACTTTTCTAAATGTTAGAAATTGCAAGAAAAACATGTTCTGATATTTCTATAAATTTGAGAATATATTTCTTACCTTTTTCTAGATAGTAAGAAGGTGCATTTCTTAACGTATTAGAAATAATTTCTAACTTTAAGAAATACATATTCTAGATATAAGAACAAGAACATTTGTCTGAGAATACTCCCAAATTTTCTATTCTTTCCTAATTTTCTAGTCTGGTGACAAAATAATTTCTTGACATATAAGAAATTATTTCTTACCTTTTTCTAGATAATGAGTATGACTTTCTAGGATTTAAGAAATAATTTATTACTAAACATGGTGTATAATTGCCTTATAATTGCAAAAAGCAAAAGAAACTAGATTTTACAGAGAAAAATTACTGGGGTACACATGGCACCGGACTACAAGCTTGATTTGAACATTTCCAACTGACGGCAATTTCAGTTCAAAAAATATTGACCGAAAGTATAGGGAAATATGTGACTTTTACATGGACTAAACGTTTTTTGGTGCAATAAATACTGGTTGGAAGATTAAACCATTATACAAATTTCAGCAGTGAGAAAAATGGCTGAGAACGCTCTTTTCTTGTATTTAAAATACTGCAAAATTTCTTACCGCTTACTTAAAATAAGAAATGAACTTTCGAAACGCAAGAAAAAATATTTTCTTATATATCTAGAAATTTCAGAAAATTTTTCTTACTTATGTCTGGAATATAAGAAATTTCCTTTCTTAAGGTATTAGAAATAATTTCTAGCTATAAGAAATGAACTTTTCTAAATGTTAGAAATTGCAAGAAAAACATGTTCTGATATTTCTATAAATTTGAGAATATATTTCTTACCTTTTTCTAGATAGTAAGAAGGTGCATTTCTTAACGTATTAGAAATAATTTCTAACTTTAAGAAATACATATTCTAGATATAAGAACAAGAACATTTGTCTGAGAATACTCCCAAATTTTCTATTCTTTCCTAATTTTCTAGTCTGGTGACAAAATAATTTCTTGACATATAAGAAATTATTTCTTACCTTTTTCTAGATAATGAGTATGACTTTCTAGGATTTAAGAAATAATTTATTACTAAACAGAAATTATTTCTTACCTTGTTCAAGATTGCGAGAAAATTACTTTCTTACCATTAAGAAATCATGAAAAACTAATGGTTCGTTTCTTATAAAATTGTAAGAAAAATACTCTCATATTTTAATTATAATTTCTTTAAGAAATGTATTTTCTAAATATTAGAAAATTTGATGTAAGAACATTTTCTAGGTATTCTCCCAAGATAATATTTCTTGTTTTATGTTTTTTTTTCTTCTCAAAATTAGTAAATCCTTTTTGGCAGTGCATATTTTGTCTGAAATTTCCAACTGCATGTCGTTATGTCCTGAAGGTATAACAATTTTCAACTCTTGAACATTTTATCAAAGTTGGGGAGGGTGTGTCGATTTTCAATCAAGCTACAGGCTTGGGAACCATATTTCGGTAACGAATTGGATTCACAAATTTATAATTATGTAACTTTGAAAAACCAAAACCAAAAACAGTGCACGTAGTCTCAGATTGTAGAGACTCGGTCATTGCACCGATGATGACATCTAACTTGAACATTCTTATGTCCAATTATTGGCTTTGAAAGAATGGTTGACAGGACGCTTGAAAGTTTTATGAAACTATGAGACTCTGAGTATGTAGTAGTAGGCAAGTAATCTATATATATATGAGCCGATCAGCATGCATTTACCGTACAAAGAATGAATACGTGCAGGTACATGGCGACAGTAGCGGGATCAAAATGTCCAACAGTTGGAAATTTCATACCTGACACAGAAATAGTTGGAAATTTCACACCAACAATATGATAAAATTGTTCTCGCAGTTTGATTTTCCAACAACTTATCAATGGGAAAACTGTTGTTTTAGACCAACATTTACGCATTTACCTACTTTTATTTAGGCCTTTTTGTTTACTGAAATGGCCATCAGCCAGGGATGGTTGTGTCAGGTTTGAGATTTGCAATATTTGGAAAGCTTGAGGCCATTCTAAGATTTAGCAATTTTCAGGTTCAGACTAAAAAAATATTCTCACGCCCGGCCGAACCATGGTCCATTCCCCGTGGCCAATAAAAAAAATTGCCAATTAATTTAAGAAAAACAAATCTAGGTCTTAATTTGTATGGAGTTTGACCACTAGATGCTAGTAGGATTTTGGAATTTTCAGGTTGAGACTAAAATTGTTCAGGTCCATCCCCCCGTGGCCAATACACATTTTAAGAAAAACAAATTGGGGTCTGAATTCGCCTGAAGTTAGACTATTAAATGTTAGAATTTTTTGCAATTTTCAGGTTCATATCTAAAAAAAATTGTCACATCTGGCCTTGTCGTGGCAGGTCCAGTGTATGCTGTTCCTCCCCTGGTGGGAGGGGGTGCACATGGAATTACGAAACTTGTGAGTTTGGTCTGGTTCGAAAAAAGGGGGGTGTGGTTGGAAATTCCAAGGTGGACACCCCCGTCCCAAACGGAGACCCTTAAGCAGCGTCTCTGTATAAGAGACATTATGCAATGTCTATATGTTCAGAGATGCGGAGCGCTCCGCTGGGGTGATCGAATAGGAATGCGGAATAACGTTGCTATTTGTTCGACGGTCGGACAAATAACCTGGAAGGAAACCATTTGTTGCTATTCCTCCGGCTTGCTGTCGGACAAATAGTCCAGAAGCCACTTGTTACTATTTGTCCGACGGGATGAATATCCGATAAGCAACTTGATACTATTTGTCCGGCCGGTCGGGTGAATATCACAGAAGCCACTTCTTACTATTTGTCCGGCCGGTCGGATGAATAGCACAGAAGCCGTTGTTACGCCCTCTTAATGTGTGTATTGGTAAACATATCTGGCCCTATCGTAGGAGGTAATGGAATAAATGTGATTAAAACTTACTCAGTATTTGCGTACTTGGATGGACTAAATGTGATTAGTAACGTACTCGGTATTTGCGTGCTTAAACCATATAACGAAGATCGAAACATTTGGCCTGTTTATTATTCTGCATGCTATGTCATGCACTATTCAGACCGCTATATATTTTAATATAAATTTGAACAAATAACAAAGTAAATATACATGCCAGCCGACAACAATTCAAATGTCGTATACGAGAACCGAGAAATTAACAGTTTAATGTATTTGCTGGCAGCGCGTCAACATAATAACGTGTCTATCGTCAATGCGTTCGTCACTTTTTTTGGCAACGGGTGTGTGGTTATTGGTGTATCAATGCAATGGCCGTTGCATGTTTGGCGATTAACCTTTCAACCAATTGGAACGTATGCGCCCTTTGTGAATATCATACGCAACATATGGTATGTAAATATTTCATAATTATCATAGCTTTAGTTTGGCACGTCCGATTTAAAAATAAATGTCTTCACATGCTTTCTCACCAGCAGATACGGCATTTTAGAACACGAATTTTTCCATAAAAAATACAGCGATAAATGGCATTTATATTTGAAATATTAACAATATTATCTGATGAACAACGTAGTCGAACCCATAGATTCCGAATATGCAATAAAAAGTTTCGCGCCCAAATAGCAGGAACGACATTTTAGTAGCCGTGCACCATTGTAGTCTAGACATTGTGTTTTAACACCCACACGGTAGTCCTGACATTGTGTTTTAGCACCCACGGCAGTCCTGACATTGTATTTTAGCACACACGGTAGTCTTGACATTGTGTTTTCTGAAATTGTACGATCGGCAATATTCGTTAATGCTACATTCCTTCAGTGGACATTGTGCAAAGTGCCTAGGTATATAGTCACTTATCAGTTTCATTCAATGGAATATATAAGCACGCTACACTATGTTTTAACCCTTTACCCAACAGAACGGCCCTGTGCCAATGCATTCTCTTATATATGCGAGTCGACCATAGGTCGCCTCGCATATATAAGAGAATGCATTGGCTTAACACATATTAAAAATGATAAAATTGTCAAAGAATGTAGAAAAATATTATAAAAATTGTTAAAAAATGTAAGAAAAAATTATAAAATTGTAAAAAAATGTAAGAAAAAATGTATTCTCTTATATATGCGAGGCGACCTATGGTCGACTCGCATATATAAGAGAATGCATTGGCACAGGGCAAAACTGTAACCATCACAGTGTGGTCAGTGTGGTTTTCCGTCCGGCACTTGATCCCTCTATACCCCCTCCTTGAACAATATTTTTCGGATCTAACATGTTTTCCCCGTCTGCTAAACTTACCCTATGTGGCATATACCAGGGTAAACTTTCCTTCTCCGGGGAAAATACTTGATAAAAGCCTTTGGGCTTGTTGTCTTATCCCCGTTTTGAACTCTATTATTATTTATATCAAGTTGTTTGTATGTATTACATGTTTTGTTCGAAATTAAATATTGTTTATGCACCAATGAACCGGTTCCAATGATATCCATATTTGTATGGTGTTATTGAGACAGACCGAAGTTATTTTAGGCTGTTGAAGCTTTATTTGGGCGTTTTTTGCCGTTTTGTTGGGTAAAGGGTTAATCTGATAATTGATAATTTAACCCTTCCATGAGCCATGACTGGAGCTCATAAAATTTTGCGAAAACCCCGGGCCAATGCATTCTCTTATGCGTGCTAGTCTCCCATATGGAGCCTCGCATATATAAGATAATACATTGGCCCAATAACAATATTTACCTTGACCTCGTAAGACAGTGCATTCTCTTCTATATATGCGAGGGTCCTTATGGGATACTTGCATATATAAGGTAACGCACTGACACAATATATTTAATGCTGTCCCAGCTAAGCTCCCGTCACAAAAGGGTCATTTGGGCAAAAGGTGCTGCTGTGTGATAGGATAACTAATGACAACTGCTTCATCATAGTGTTTTGCGCATGCGTAATATCTTCGAATGTCTGAATCATTGAAGTTTGTCGCTTTGTTTATTTGTAATCCCTTGATTATTTCAACATAAATCTCCAGCATCTCTTATCTGTGAATCCCATTTGCAGCCTGTTTAGTAATTGATCTGTTTACGTTGGTTTACGTGATAACCTTGGATTGAAATGGAACGTAAACATGGAATCTGGTGGCTGTATTGTGTATAGGTCATTTCTTATCAGATGTTTTCCGAACACTCCTCGAATGTCTGAGATTATCATCAATTCGTTTAACTGCGCGGTATTTTAAAATCCAGATTGACTCATACTATATATAAGATGTTGCTTCGATGAATGTAACCACGAAAACCAAGATTAAAGGGACCCAAAAAGCAGTCGCAGTGGCTAAATATGCAAAACATATTAAAGTCTGTAAAAACATCACCACCAAGAAGAGCAAGAACTTATTTGTAATGATTTTTTTCTTCTTTGTTTTGTTTATATATATGCTCTTCATTGTATGGAGGAATAAAGATATATATATATTTTATATTCATTATTGATAGTTCTGCAATAACGAAATTTCGCGCGTTGAGACCATTGTTATGTAAACAGACGTGTACAGTGATTTGTCAATAAACATCGCTGATCCAAATAAAATGATATTGAAGACTTCAAAATCTCAAAGAAATCGACCATACAACTCCATAGAAAACACCGACTGATCTACGCTCAATTGTAAATATTTAAATCTCGATGCGGGACGCAACAATCGGCGATAAACTTTCCGCAAATGATTTCGCCTTCGATACTCACTGCATTTTATAAATATGTAAGACTGACGGTGTGTTGTAAATTTTGATTAAAATTCATAAAAATAACTATTTTGAGCAAGATTATTCTCCATTTCTATTTGATCACTTTAATTTTGCAGATCTCAATAAAATGTTTATAGACTGGGGTGTTGAAATAGGGTTAACATAATAAATGTTTTTTGTTGGCTTAATGTGTAATCTACGAGTCTCCCGAGTCTGTGCAATTGATTGAAGGACTTTGAGATATACCATCCCGTAAGTACCCGGTTATAGAGGTCTGAACCCTAACTGTGCCAAAACTTTTCAGCAGTTTGAAATTTCAATCCTGACACAACAGAAGCTGGGAATTTCTTACCATAGAGGACATATTATGGGCTTGTTCGGGTGCATGAAATTGATAAGTTAGTACTCATGCGCTATTCCAACCTGGGGAATGTAGCATTCTACTACCATCGCCGAAAACTTCATATAAATCGACCATACCACACCATAGAAAACATTGTCTGAAGTACGATAAATTGTAAATATTTACATCTCGATTCGGGACGCGACTATCGGCGAACAAACAAAAATGATTTCGCCATCGAGAGTCATTTCATTTAGCATATCAGAACGACGGTGTGTGTGTGTTGTCAATTTGGATTAATATTCATACAAATAACTACTTTGAACAAGATTATTCACCATTTATATTTTATCACCCTACCGGAGTGTTTCACATCACTTTAAACTGTTCTAACAGTTAGCAACTAATGTTTAGTGTGATATGTTGTTGTTTGAGGTCAAACGTCGAATATTTTCCTACTTTCGGTAAAATTTTGAGCCTAAATTTGCAATCAGTTAGAAATTTTCCAACCTCAGGAGTTGTTTACTGGAATTTTCCAACAGTTGGATAGTTTGAGGTAACAGCTGGAAAGTTCTAACCCAAGAGGAGTGGAAATGGAATTTCTCGGACTCGGATATTTCGGTCTGGTTAAATGGGCGTGTCATTGGAAATGTTAAGGTAGACACCCCAATATATAGGGACCTCTAGCCACATCCCTGTTTGAAGAAAAAAAACGATTTCTTGTTCTTGTTTCCAATTAATGTCAGGTCTTATATGGGATATGCCATAAATAAAATACAAGCAACATCAATATAAATAAACTTTTAAAATATAACATTGGTAGATATAATTAAGATAACCAACATACAAGCACGGTGGGTTGTAACATGCTCCGCTGCCCCCCCCCCCCCCCTCCCACAACCCACACTGCCCTTATGCGCCTTACATATATGTATACGCGCCTGTTTTACGTTATGGTAGTATAATTATATACAAGAGAACATATTTTAATAACGTAACATGGGGTGAAGGAGAAGATCACTCGATATTTTCGACCATCCCGGGCACTTCGCGCCCAACTACTGTCTTTATATAAGTAACACATGCATGTGCGTATGTAGGATGGCACATATACGGACAGTGTTGGGTATGGGTGGAAAGGGGGCAGTGGATCTCGTTAAAATTATAATTACGTTACAACTACAATTACGCCCCTGTGAATACAAGTACTTGTTTTGACCTATCTCTTCGAAGAATTTCCGGACCTTATTCGAGAATGTAGTGCAAACATGTTCTTTTTGTTTTTCATAAGAAGTATGAATTTATCGTCATGAGATCATATATTGAAATTTGGGTATCTCTGATGAAATGTAGATGAAAAATCTTTTGCGTGTTCCACTACACTTCACACATTGTATAACGACGTGTTTTTTCCCCCGTTGCAATTTGGTTATCATCACAATATCTACATAATCTCTTTTCGTATGCTATTTTTGGTTGTCAGTGCAGGGACGTAGCGACAAAGGGATAACAGCCCCCACAACTTTGGTCAAAATATTCAATAGTTGGAAATGTTATACCTCACACAACATTTGTTGGAAATTGTATAGCACATATAGTTTGTAATAGTTGTCATTGTTTGATTTTCCAACCAATAATAAGTGGAGAATTTGTTCCTTTTAGACGCACAGTACCACATTTTTCTATATTTAGTCCAAGATTTGGTCTGAAATTGCTATCAGTTGGACATTTTCTAACATATGGGGGGGGGGGGTGTCAAGTTGGAAATTCCCTACAGTTGAAAAGTTTGAGCTATACCACTTGAATAATTCCAACACAAGGGGTGAGCGGTTGCAAATGCATGGCAAATTTCAAGGTCGACATCCACTCCCAACGGAGACCCTCTAGCCACGCCCCTAGCTCTGGCTCATGTCTGCCTTTTTCGACTTCAAGACAATGTCTACTCTGAGTGTACTAAATGTTTTTCTAGTTTCGAAATTCTTCACGTTTAGTAGATAAGTTTCCAGTGCATAAGTATAAAACAAAATTCCTTTAGAGATTCAGACGTGGATTCGTAAACACAGATGCGTGATCGGGGAACCAGATCACGGTTATAAAGTGTGAAAATAGTATATAGATGCAGGATTCCAATGAAACTGCAGCTTGCATCTAAAACGAGACTATCTAGACTGAGGTGTCATATCATAACATTAATTGGAATTAACACCATGCAAGGCAGTATAAGTTAGTTTATACTTTCTTTACTATAAAATACTGATCTGCGAGTAGTCAATTCACCCAGGAATTGTTCAGCTAATAAGTTCAACAGACCGTTTGTTGAAGCTATCGGGTGAACATTAATGAATGGAATCCCTTATACACATATACCTCTATATGAAAGCATGTGACCATGCATGCACAGAGTATGTCACATATTTTTGGTGTCACCCCTATGCCCTCTTCATCCTGAATACCAGGGGTGAATCCTGCATGCGTACAGTTAAGAAACTATGGGATACCAGACTTAATAATTTCACACTAATATCATATATAATTTTCACACATTTGCAGAAGTAATAGCCATAACTTTATATCAAGATGTATGGGACTAAGTTACATTAAAATATGTCATTTGGGCTGGACGATCATGCATCAGTTTATGTAATTGTGTATCATAAAAGCTGCGTATATCAGCCTTTTTGTTGAATCCATGAATACCAGTTAAAGTGGGCATAGCATCAATCCCGAGCACAGGGGCGTGTCGTTAAAAATTAATGAGTAAACATATAAATTAAAAAAATATATATTTAAAACGTGCGCGCCCAGGGGGCCACTTTAAAAAACGATATCGATATAATACGTTACATTTCTATGTTTACCCATACCATAGTATGGTAAACATAGTGTCGACGTCAGGATTGACCACTCGTCGTTCTTCCGTCCGTCTGCATGTCTGTCCGTTGACACTTAACATATGGTGCGATAACTCAAACATTTTCTATCTGATCGGAACCAAATTTTGTATTTGAATTTCTGAGCCTAAAAGACAGATCGAGTTGGAATATGGGTTTGGTCCGAGTATTTTTAACTGAGTTATGGCCCTTTTTCGAAAAAAATTCACTCTTAAAAAAAAATTTAGACTGAATTCCTTGCTCAATTTAAAGGGGTACTGTACCCCAATTTCAATAAATTCCCGGTGACATTAGCGATCTAATATCAATAGTATATTTTAAAATAACTAATTTGAGTCGACGATGTCTACTGTAAACGTTCCGGTTAACAGGCTATCACAAAAGTAAAATTGAATTATTTAATATAAATTAATTTATGGCTGGAGTCATAAAATGGAGTATTATGCCAGTACGAGTTACCGTTCTTGAAATCGTATCTGTTGCGTGTCTTTTATCGACGGCCGTTCGCGAACATTATTGAGTTGCAAACAAAACATCAAACATGTTACCTGCAAAAGAAAGGCCGCTATAACCGATTCGGAAAAAAAAGAGAAAGAAACAAGAGTCATAAAGCGTCAAGTATTTTTATAGGGAGTGAGATTGTTCGATGGAA
Organism: Siphonodentalium dalli; assembly: GCA_032622095.1. Lineage (NCBI taxonomy): Eukaryota > Metazoa > Mollusca > Scaphopoda > Gadilida > Siphonodentaliidae > Siphonodentalium > Siphonodentalium dalli. Next base: position 94,235,052 of record CP136065.1, read on the forward strand.
GAGATTGAAGACATCAATTGAAGCTGTGAACAATGAACTTCCGGTTCTTCCTGCGACCTGAGTATTCTCCGGTGAAGGTCAAAAACATGGCGCGTACTTTGAAATCGTAATATATTCGTTTCCAAGATCAATATTTTCTTCGGTAAATTAGGTTTATACGAAACTCATATAACACGAACACAATCTAACTTGAAAGTTATTTCAATGGAAGTAAATAAAAAAAATTGTCTATCCCTGTGTACAGTACCCCTTTAACCAAAAAAAAATAGATAAATAAATAAATGATTATAGAATTTTTTTTTTTTTTAAATAAAAATAAACAATCTTTTTAATTTAATTCAGATTGAATTCCTTGCTCAATTTATTTTAAATTTTTTTTTTTTGTAAAATAGAAAAAAAAAGAAAACTAACAACAATATAACTCCACCAAGGGTACCACGAGTCACCACACCAAATTTGGTTTAAATCGGTCCAAAATTTTGTATTATGTACTGGTAATTTTTTTTCGAGCGATATTAAACCCAATTCATCAATTCCATCCCATGCCTTTGGACTACTTAGCTATTGATATGGCTATATCATTTTCTGATGTCTCTTATGTCAATGTGCACACAAAGAAAGCTATGGTATCTGATTGTTTTTAAATGTCTCAACAATACACATGGCATGCTATTAACAGTAGACTAGAAAATCTTTGCTGCATTGCACAGCTGAGTATATCACTCTGCAGATTCTGAGGTCATTATACATGTTATAGGTTAATAGGGATGCCAAGGTTCAGCATAAACAATGTTAGTGATTAGTTGACAGCTCTGCTATATAATTGATATTAATGGGTCAGCAGTGGTGGGCTTATCTTGATGGCTGTGATGTTTAGAATTTGATACATTATCATTGTAAACTTAAATTGGGTTACCTTTTCAGATTTAATCCAAGGTTACGCTGGTGCAGCATTACAGGACCTGTGCCAGTGCATTCTCTTATATATGCGAGTGACTCATAAATTCTAATGATTTGTGTTATGTACATTTGTCTACAATAGTACATAACAGTATACTCTATAATTCAACATCGAAACTCTAATTAGTGATTCCGATAAATCATAGTAATTTATTATCGCCAAGGGATGGGTTAAACATCTGCCGATCGTGATCGGCCTCTCGTTTTAAGTGATGTGCTCGTTTTAAATTTAAATATTTTTAATTTAGATTTTTGACTCGTTTTAACGACATAACGCCTCTGTAATCACGAGTGTTGTTAATTAACAGCGCTGGTATGAATCCTGCGTACCACTTGAAATGATAGTTGGCGCTAACATGACCCGATGTCGTTATGAGGCGACCGAAACAACACAGATCAAGATACCTTTATTTTTTCCAATTCCCTGCATTATATATATATAGATATATCAGATCAAATAATATATATCAACATGTGAGAATGACAACGTAGTATATCAACTAAAACATAATTGCTTCTGAAGGCGTCAAACTTTTACTGATTACAGTATTTGCATTTATGCAAAGCGTCATAAGTAATGATTTCGGTTGTTTTTATTACAAAGCAAATGGTATAGAACGACTTGCGTGCAGCCATTGCACGTTTATGCAAATAAGTTATTGATGAAATACGCGGCGCCTGCATGAATGTATCTGATCAGTGATACTCGTTTTCTGTATGTTATAGTAACATCTCATTTTCAAATTGGGAATATGCCTTTAAAGGTACTCAATCCGATCAGACGGTCGCATATCATCAAGTTACAACAACAACAACATTTCTTCAAAATACGCTTTAGTTATTAGAATCGATTAATTATACAACAAAATAATGCTAACCGCTGTCATCTATATGTATTCAATTTCCCAAAACGTGTTATATATCAACATGTTGTTCAACGAAATATGGCCGTATTATCACTGTCTTGACTATCACGAAATTTGGCCGTATTACCACTTGATTTTAGATTTATCCATCTTCACCCACAATTTTGTCCGAGACGGTCGGTTTGACGACTTTTTTTTGTCTGGGCCACAAATAAGTACACATTTCAAGAAATAACAAATTTAAAAAAATCGATATCTGATCACTCTGAGCTTTGATGGGTGGGTTCATCGACTCGAATCAAATATTTGTTCACCCCCGAAGCCAAAGAAATAGTAATTTCGGAGCGTTAATTCGGATTATGAATCTTTAAACACATGAAAGTTACCAAATTGAAAAAAATGGCATCCTCTTCAACGCACGGCAGATAGGAGTTTCCTCTCACATTTCCACGTAGACTGTTATATGTGCATTGATAATCTCCCGGTGGACAAACTAATGCTCATGTTCATTGGGTATATCCCAAACTCTCTCCGTGGCATCGCTGATGATGTCCTGGAGATTGTCGATTTTATGGTGAGAGAAGCCGCTCAAATCTGGTACCTTTGGATGTTCGGGGATAATAGACATTAGTTCATTATAATGTTCCCCATATCTCATTCCTTCTCTAACCACACTGCGTTGATATTTTCCATCGTGTAATCTTGTACGTGTATATGCGCATGTTTACGGTTTTCAGGCCACTATATATGTGTGTGTCCAATTATATTAATGACTTGTGTCTCTGTGTTTGTACATAATTGTTTGTGCATGAAATATTTGTGTAATTCCTTATTTATATTCTACGTATTTTGCTTTATTATATATTGACTCTTCAGAAATGGAGGAATAAAAGATATATAATAAGTACACATTTCAAGAAATAACAAATTTAAAAAAATCGATATCTGATCACCCTGAGCTTTGATGGATGGGTTCATCGACTCGAATCAAATATTTTTTCACCCCCGAAGCCAAAGAAATAGTAATTTCGGAGCGTTAATTCGGATTATGAATCTTTAAACACATGAAAGTTACCAAATTGAAAAAATGGCATCCTCTTCAACGCACGGCAGATATATGAGTCGCATGCATAAAAAGCTTCAAGTGGGCGATCGGCAGATTCCGTTACCACATCGCCCCCAACATCTAATACATGCACACATAAAGTCACGATTAAAAATCGCAGAGAAAGCATGAATCGAATTAAAGTCACAGACAATGCATGTCCAATGGAGTGGCACCTGAAGACGTCATCGCAGGAGAGAGAAAAAAATGTGTCGATAATGCGACCAATAAGATACAGAGCAAATATTCCTTCAGCGCTGTCAAAATCTATATATCCCCATCGCCTTGGATCATTAATCGGAAGAAAGAAGACAGATACCGGCATTATCATGGAAGTCTACAGAATGAGAGTCGCTATTTCAGTTTGGACTGCGTTGGTTGTCATCGTTTCGTATGGGGCGCACGCAAAGGATGACATGGATATCATGGCCGTTCGGGAGGGTACTTCGATAAAAGAAAGAGTGCGACGATCGGTGAGTATATACCACACTATATATATAGGGACGAAGTAACTTGGCATTTAAAGGTACTTAAAATTACTATTTCTTTGTCTTCATGGTTGAAAAATATTTGATTCGAGTCGAGGAACTCACCCATCAACGCTCAGAGTGATCAGATATCGATTTTTGAAGTTTTATTTCTCGAGATGTGTAATAATGTGTGGCCCAGAAACACGTGGTCAAACGGAGAGTCTCGGACCAAATTTGATGAAGATTGATAAATCTGAATTCAAGTGGTAATATGCTCAAATTTCGTGATACTTTAGTGATAATACGGCGATATTTTGTTGAACAAAATGTTGATAAATAACAAGTTTTTGAAGAAATGTTGTTGTTGTTGTATCTTGATGGTATGGTGACCGTCTGATCGGATTGAGTACATTTAAAGGGACACAAGTATACTCGGAGTTGGTAAATGTGCAAAACATATATAAGTATGAGCAACATCACCACTAAGAAGAACATGGAGAAATAGACAAACTTTGTTCTTATATTCATTATTGATAATTATCCAAGAACGAAATGTTGCGTGTTAAATCATTATTCGGTGAACAAGACTGCCACAGCGATTTGTTGACACAGCGATTTGTCAACAAATCGCTAAATCGTGTAGTAAGTTCATATAATTTAGTCTGAACATGTCTTTCAGAATATTTGTCAATGTGTTGGCCTTTTCCAATGTATATCGTCAATTTTGATTAAACTTTGGTATCTTATTGGTCTAATTAGACTTTTATCGGTATAAATCCGCTGTAACAGTACTTTTTTTTTTTTTTTTTTTTTTACATAACAGTAATATTGTCATGCGAAGTCTAAATTACTTGAGAGTTATTCTCAATGAAAATAAGTAGAAAGTAAATCTATTTTCTTCATGTACTTGTTGATGATAGTTGTTTTACAAACTTTTATGTTATTTCAAATAAATCCACTTCGAAGAACCTGAGTCCCTTTAACGAGTGAAAGTTGAATTGATAGACAGAGTTCGCTCGCAGTCTCTGTACTGAGAAGATGGTCGTTATATCTCCGCAGTTAGATCATGCCATGATTCTCTGTACTGTGGCTATACGCCCGTATACAGATAGTTTGACGGTGAACTTTATAACATTGAAAGAAAAAAAACTCAGATAAATATATTTCTTAGTTTATACGGTACTGTTCCTTTAAAATGTAATTTACAGATATTACTGTAGGTGAAGCTACCAGCTCGAGATGGCATGATTTAGGTGAGTTGTGTGAGTCGATTATGCTTTGAATCGATTATATTCATGGAATTTCCACAGGGTGATCAATTCAATGTTTATTGCGAAACCGGTTCACAAAAGTCGTCAAAATCATATAATCTCGAGCTGGTACCGTCACCTACTGAGAATTACATTATTAAGGGATGAGTATCAACTATGAAATATATTACCTGCGTTTTTCTTTTTTTAATAAACTTCCCCTTCAGAATATCCCATGTTTTGAACTGATGGGGTGTGATCTCTACGAGCGTAGCCATAGTATATATTCACGACTACGCTTGTTTTTGCGCCACGTTTAAGCCTCATATCGTCCGTATTTTGATAAGATACATATTTTTGACGCACGCGGAAGTAACCGAGGACAAGGGGCCCGGGCATAACTGTTTTCAGTTATATTAGAGGTATTGGCCAAAATGGCAAAACTTTGGTAATCATACCACATTTTAAGCACTGCCCAAGGCTCATTTTAAGCAGTTATAGAATGGGTATATTTGTTTCTTATATATAAGGTATATGAGGTATATTTTGCCATTCTATGAAGTATGAACGGGAACTTTGATTATCGGTCTTAAATGTGTCACACGGATGTGTTTTTGGACAAAATTACTTAAGATGGCTTGCAAAATGGCAACCAAATTTGGTGAACAAATTCATTTCAAAAGTATGCGGTATGATAGTGCCAACCACATACTTTAAGTCAGTTATATTTTATGTGTTGAATAAATTTCACACAATCCTGTGGCAAAAACTCTGATCGATAGATCATATAATATAAATGACAATGCCTTGGTAATATCTTTGGATAACTTTCAGCGCACAATATTCATCTATTTCTTTTGAAGAAATCGCTTGTATATCATGTTGGACATTTTGTCCACCGTCATGCATTTGCATGTATATTGTGCACATAGCAGTTCAGTGTATTGTCGTAGTTCCATTCACTTGTGATGCAAGTTCAATAGTGCGCATGTTTCACTGAGTTATGGCGCTGGCAGTTGTGTAGGCAATTTGTCACGCAAAGGGCTGAACACACTAAATTCAAACTTGCTAAATTAACCCGAAAAGTAGTAAACTTTTACTACTTTGGGTAATTCGTATTCATCCCGTTACCTTGGGAGGTTATTTATTCTACCTGGTGGGTAGTTAAAACTTCAAATACCTTAGGTAGTTAAATTAACTAACTTGGGTTGTTAAATTAACTGCCTTTGAGTAGTTAAATTAACTACCTTTGGGTAGTTAAATTAACTACCTTAGGTAACAGGAGGCTAATATTTAACTACAAAGGTGTCCGATCTATAGTATTTTAGGATATGAACGACAAACTATTAGTATCACACACCCTCTGTATTCACACAATTAGCTTCCTTAATAATCTGTATATCGCCGTACGGTTTACACGAACGTTTCCAGTGTTCACCAAGCAATAACGCCACTGCATGTAAAGCTCAGAGTGATTATATATCGATTATTAAAATTTATTTACGATTCGGAGATGCATGTGGGCCACAAGTTGGCAGAATCATGTGCTCAAAACGGACAAATTGCGGGTGTAAGATGGATAACTCTAAAATCAAGTGATTACTGTTAACAATAATAACCACTTGATTTTAGAGTTATCCATCTTACACTCGCAATTTGTCCGTTTTGAGCACGTGGTTCTGCCAACTTGTGGCCCACATCTCCGAAAATGAACAGATTTCAAAAATCGATATCTAACCACTCTGAGCTTTGATGGGTGGGTTCCTCGACTCGAATCAAATATTTTTTTACCCCCAAAGCCAAAGAAATAGTAATTTAGGAGCGTCTAATCGGATTGAGTACCTTTAAACCAACAAATTTTTGTCAGTTTAAAATTGCAAACTTTATGGATGTTGGAAAGCTTGTGGTGTCAGTTGGAAAATTCAAATCCATGGGGGGTGCCAGAAAGGATTTCCGCGCCCCTATAGCATATTGGGTGCTGCACGTAGTTGATGTACATACAAAGAGACATACATATATATATTACATGTATATTTGTCATAGCATGATCGTGCCTATATATACATGCTGTGTGCAGACAAATAAGATATCACCTGTCAGAAATTTCTGAAATGTTTAATGCTCAATCATACTACAATACATGTATATGAAACGAATATATACGTGTACGACATGCAGAGCTTTGCTATATTTGTTGTATGTATAATTAATGTTGTTATTTTCCAACTGTTCAGTTGTACGTGGTAGCAGTTTACCTCCACAATGTTATTTTGTATCAAAATCAAACAAAATATGAAATAAATGAACCCTGTATACGTACACACATGGGCATAGTAAATAACCATGTTCAACTACATGTACGTGTAACTTGTAACGTGTGTTGCCATTACCAACGGAAGTTAGCTGACTCACTGGCCATTTCGCTTCCACGTACAGGGTCAAATCGTGTGTAAGTTTTGTGCCCAACGTGTAGCATAAGAAACTTGAAGCAAAGACGGATGATCCAATCTTTTGATAACCGAATGAGCAACATATGCAAAGGCCGTGTAGCAGTGGGAGAATGGGATTTGTTTGCGCGGAAATATTTTATTTTGATTGAAGCCAATGGCGCCTATCGGTGGTCGAATTGTGGCAGCTTGTCCTCACCACCCGACTATTATTTATAGGTTTTGCTAGACATTGGCCGATATCTATTATAAACGTTTCCTCCATGTGCACATCCATAGAATACCACAGTAAAACATACGTTACAAGTTACAACTATATACGTGTGGCTGAACATGGATATTATTGAAAATTTAGTTGAGAATTTAGTGTCTCAAATATAGGCGCCTGTGTGTTGTATAGTCCCAAGCATGTTCAAAGAGCAATGATCGGCATGTTTCGGAGGCATAAAATATATAGAGGATATCCACACTTTTTCAGTGGATATGGGTTATATCTCATGAGTGATGACAAAACATTGAATTTCCACGAGTGGCTTTAGCCACGAGTGGAAATTCAAATGTTTTGTCATCACGAATGAGATTTAACCCATATCCACTGAAAAAGTGTGGATATTCTGTTTATTATACACTTTAGTTACTTGCCTATGGCCCCAATGAATGTCAATACATCAGAAATTTCACCAGTGGGATATCACTTATATCTCACTAGTGGGATATCACTTATATCTCACTGCTAAAACCTTATAATTCATGGGCAAGTATATAATAAAATATGCTACTATGCTATATCTCCTATATAATATAATTGAATATATACGTGATATCATTATGTTTATTATTTCAGCAACATTTATCTAGAACTGTGGAGGTTAGTTAGCGTACGTATATGACTCCTCGTGTTGCCTTCTCAACTGCCTCACTTCACCTATAATAATATCTATACATGTACATATCTATAGACACCCACACTCCTTCTTCCCTAACGTGTTCTCCGGGTGAAATTCTTCCACCCTTCCAAAGTAGACATGCACGATAGTCCTCCTTTTCAAGTCATATTTATGTATATAGTATTCCCGCACTTTTTAATATTGCACAGATTTATACACTTTGTGAGTTTAGATTGATAAATACACAGCACGACACGAGTGTGTTGATATGACACGAGTGCTAGCTACCGCGATGGCACAAGTGCCGTATTGACAAATCCTTTAACACGGGTCGTACATATATACTGTGTTTATTACACAAAATCCGTGAATTAAAAACAAACAGATTTACATGGTTTATTCAAGCACTTACATGGCTTATTTATGGCATGTGTGATGATGCTTTTATTTGATCATTCCAGGCCCTTCCACATGGCGTTTGTGGAGCATATCGCGCGGCATGCCAAGTTTTCCGCGGCGACGGCGTTTTCTGCGGTTACTCGTATATATGTTTCCGTTTTGAACTCATGCGGTCAGATGCTCGTAGCCCTTTTATATATAACCATGGGTATATGCCAGATATAACCGAACAAAAAAAACACGGTTCTTTTTACCGTGTATTTATCTATGGTGTGTGTGCCTGTGGTTGTCCGTAACATGGTGCCCGGTGTTATTGCTTTATATTTACATACTAAGTGTGATTATCACTAAATCCAGCATTCTGATTGGTCGGCGCCCACGTGGCTAGTTGCAATTATTTCTCGGTGAACGCGCAACAGCTCATAACTGCAGCCTCATAATTACATCGACGCGTCATAGGTTTGGGACAGACGAACGCGTAATGTTTTGGGCGCATGTGGACTCGCGCAGGATTGACTTAATAAATAATCGGGTTTCAGTATAAAGAGAAATTGTTCCTGTTAACTTTTGCCAAGGGTGCTATGGGATATTTTGGGCTGGTTTTGTCACGATACACTTTTCGATTTAAATACATTTACAAAAGTGGCTTTTTCGCTAAATGTATATAAATATAAGGATTAACTGTCATGTGGACTGTTTTTTTTAGATGTAACCGCGAGGTGAGTGGTCATCACTTGTATGTAAAACCTTCGGATTTTACACAAGTTATGACCACTCACCTCGCGGTTACATCTCCACAAAAACAGTCCACATGACAGTTAATCCTTATCTAAAGGTAATCATGTTCGACTGGTGTTGTTAGATTGGTAATGAGATTAGCGGTTTCTATGTCTTGTCTGGTCATTTACTGTTTGAACTTTGTCTGAAATAGACGCACTTTTTATACTATAATTTGCGGAGCGCAGGGAAATCGCACGTCGAGTTGGTTTAAGGGTTTTTAGAAAAAGTATTTATATGATATAGAGAGGCCAACAGAACGATACCATATATTATACTATATGCGACTGCATCCAATTTGGGTTTATTGGGATTTCTTCTCCTTTAAAATATTTATATGATTTCAGGGGTGACGCCAGGATATCCCCGACGCAGGGGCTATACGATTCCCCGACAGGGGGGTCCGGGCTTTAGTTACCGGGTTGACCATTGCAGATCTCACCGAAGGGGTTGCTATCCTTCCCCGAAAGGAGTGGGGATGTAGCCCCTTGACCCCTCCCCGTGTACCACCCAACATAATTTAGTGTCGATGATTTCTCGTCTTCGGTGAATGCAAGACCGCGCTCTTAGCATGGGGTGCCAAGCAGGGGCGTGTCGACAGGTGTGGTTATGCAGGGGTCTTACCCCCATACTGTAGTCAAACCCAATGCAACATTAGTTGGAAAATTCACACCAAAATTAGGTTGAAATTGTTCTCGTGGTTTGATTTTCCAACAATTTATTCGTGACGGATTTGTTGTTTTTAGACCAACATTTGCATATTTCCCTTTCATTTGCAAAATTCTGACTGAAATGGCCATCAGTTGGCAATTTTCAAACCTAAGGGTGAGTCTCAGGTTAAAAATTTCCCCGATTTGGAAAGCTTGAGGCCTGTCTAGATGCTAGGATTGTCAAATATTCATGTTCAGATTTTCAAAATGTTCTTACATCGGGCCTAACCATCGGCCGACCCGTGTGTTCTCTGCCCTTGCCAGTAATTACTTGCTAATCAATTTAAGAAAAAAATTCACCACCCACCCCCTGCATGGCCAGTGGCCACAAGACTACTGGTCCATTTAGAATAGGCTACCATCTAGTAGTCTGTGGTGGAACATTTTGGGAAAATCAAAGCACCGGGGGTGTACAAATTGAATTACGCAAACTTGTGAGTTTGGTGTGGTTCAATAGGGTGGGGTGGGTGCAGTTGGAATTTCCAAGGTGGAAAAATCCCTCTAGCCAAGTCCCGAGTGCCAAATATCCCAGACTCAACCAGGGGTTTCGGTATATAGGCCTATTTGTTTTCTATCCGAGAATACACTGCACCGGCGGCAATATATTGACCATACTCTGAATGAAAACGCTTCCGTGGCGATCACACGGTAACGTCGTGCTGCAAGTAAGACGATAATTGTGTTGTAGAAATGATACGGAAGACCTATTGTCAAAAAACGTGATATCAAAATACACAGGGCAAGGCTTATCGCATAAAACTGTGGAGTGTGTTTTCATTGTGTATTTCTCGCATATACCCATGGTTATATATAAACGGGCTACGAGCATCTGACCGATGGTGTGTATTTTTTTTTTTTAAATGACTGCATGGTGAAGCGATGCACATTCACAGTCCAAAACTGACCTAGACTGAAAAAAACTCACTGTGTAGGAACTGTTACATCGGAAGTCGTTCTATCGCCGGTATTGTGATGGTTCTTGACTGATTTTTTACGGTTCCTTATGATTAAAAATAACAATTTTCGGGATAAAATCACTCATAATTATAAATATCTTGAATGTATTTTACTTTCCTGAATGAACAGAGGCTGCATAAATGCCGTATTATCGAAACCTGAACTATGTATCACAATTAACTCGGAATTAGCTAGTTAACGCGTAAATATCAACATGTTATCACTGAAAATCAAGCCACGTAGACGCAATTCCTTTGTTTTGGTGGCGTATAAAATAAGAAATGCATTCTGAACACGAACCCTGAGTGTAAAGTATACCAGTGTTATTCTTCTGTAAAATAGCTGAGAAAATATCCCGATAGCGGTTTATAATTTGGAACAGTAGCCTCGTAATCAACACGTGTGCGTGTTACGGTTCTATTCCAAGCCAATCGTGGCTGTGACGGTTCTATACTTGATATTTATTCGAACGATTTCTTCACTTTGGGCCGATTATTAGCGAGTTTGCGATTTCAAACCGGTACGGGTACCGGTACGCGTACGGGTAGCTACCCGTACCGGTACACGTTTTGAAATCGCAAACTGTTTTACCGGTAGAGTTCATCACATCGATGGTAATGTATGGTAAACCAACTGTAACAAAAAAGATAATATGATATAGATTGTTATTCGCGTTATTGGCCGATGTTATACTTAGCGTTATGGGTTGTTGGAAATATGTATTTAGATTAGATGAGCCCCATGATAATCAGTTGCTATCATCAAGGACGAGCTAGGTGGCAGTTGGAAGAGGACGTTGCTTTTCTTTCACTCATATTGTTAACATTTTCAACAATTGGACTCTACACGTCATAGACCGATCGAGTGTTGACAATAAATCTGTTGGAATTTTTAAACTTAGAAAATAGATTATGATAGCTCAAATATACAATTACGTTATATATAGTTAAAATGTCCAACCAATATTCGGTGTAAAATGAATTGTTTTAGACCAAGCAGGGGGGGTCTGCAAAAAAATTCCGTATATAGGGCCGGGGTGGGTGGGTGGTCCAGAGGCGGAAAAAATGGTGCTTGTAATTTTTTTCCAAAATGGGTTTTTTTCAAACAATTTACAAGTACTGACCATGTAATATTGTTTGTAATCATGTTAGTACCATGCTTGTTGGTATAGGGCTATATAGGCAGCTAAAGTGACTCTTTAGCCTCAGATTTAGCAACATTCTGGAGTTCACAGTATCCCGGACCACTTCACAGTGGACCACAGTATTAACGTTCAGGAAACTTATGATCAACGGAAGAAATATTTAGTAACAAAATTAATATATTACCCAGTTGTATTATCTGAATAAAAGTAATAAAACAAAAAAACTCTATCACAAATTGGATACTACATGGTGAATACTCAATGATGACTACTAGTAGATATCATTAACCTGATTGTTGCATAACATGAAATTGAAAAGGGTATCTCATAAATTTCTAATGTCTGAAATACTGTCTTGTTCTGGCATGTAATCAAATTCATTCCTTCTGGTTATTTCTCATCTTGAATGATTGCAAGTAATGTTAATTTGCAACAATTATCCAAATAAAACTGAATTGGTTATGATGAATGACATTACTGTTTACTGCTCAGACAATCCCAAATGAAGGTGACGCTATTCTCATTGAATTTCCGAACTTCATCTGGGAGCTTTACTGCTCAATAAGACGAAACTAAAATACTATAAAGGTACATGAACTGACACTTGAGTTAAAATTCAAAATGTTTGTACGGACAGACGGCTCGAGACGTCAACTATATACCCGCCGACTAATATCGGGCAGTATAATAACCATATATCTATGTGTATACATAACCAAAAAACAATTCCCCTCCCCACCCCATCCCGTTGGATAAGACTAACGAGTTCTTTGATCATGCACATATAATTGTGGAACCCCTGACCTGTTTACCACTATTTACACTGGTCAGACTGTCAGACACAACACACTCGATATATTAAGGCTATAATGGGGTCTACGGCAATTTGTGACATATAGTGTACCTACACAATGCTTAATTAATATTGTTGTTAGATACTGAAAACACCAGGAAACACATGGAAATACAGTATATTTTTCGTTTTTCTGATCTGTGTTTACCAATTAGTAAGGCAGTTAACACAGTTATTGAAGAACGGCTAAAAAAAACCTCTGAAATTTTGATAAAAACATGAGAAACGGGGGGGGGGGGTGGGTCCCCAAAATTTTGGAGGAAAAAAATATTTTTTTTGCAAATATGGGGTGGTGGGTCCCTCGAGGTCGGAAAAAAACTTTTTGGGCCCTATATGTGTAATTTTTTTCCAACCCCCCCCCCCCCTGGACCAAGGGTCTAATATTGTCCTACATGTACTTTCAGTTCGATATAATACCGCATTTGTCCCTTATTTTAGTTGGGGAATATTTAGTCATATTAAAGATGCATAATCCGAATTAACGCTCCCAAGTTACTATTTTTTTTGGCTTCGGGTGTAGAACAAATATTTGATTCGAATCGAGGAACCCACCATCAAAGCGCAGAGTGATCAGATATCGATTTTTTAAGTTTGTTATTTCTTAAATTGTGTAATTATTTGTGGCCCAGAAAAGAGTCATCAAACCGACGGTCTCGGACAAAATTGCGGATGAAGGTGCTTACTCTAAAATCAAGTGGTAATGCGGCCAAAATTTTATACTATAGTTGACAGCAGTTAGCATTATTTTGTTGTAATTAGTCGATTCTTATAACAAAAGCGTATTTTGAAGAAATGTTCTTGTTGTAACTTTATGATATGGGGACCGTCTGATCGGTTTGAGTAGCTTTAAGTAAACCGTTGTTTGGAATCTTTCAACAGATCGAAGGGTCGGCCCGTCGGGGCAAGGGAATATTTATCCCAAGAATTGGGATTGTTGTCGGGATCTAAACCCGGAGGTATGTTGAAATGTTTAACTTAGTAACAAAAAAGGTGTCAAAATGTAGTCTGTTTATTATACGGATTGAATAAAGAGCGTTCGCTTTACTTCTGTGCGAAACACAGAAAACAGCTGAAACTCGCTCTGCTTATGCTTAGATATTGTAGAGTATGTATAGGTATTTCATGTATTTGGCGACCTATATTATCCCCACTACAGTATACACAAGTAGTGTGGTTCAAATGCGCCATGTCCGTTCATATAGTAAATATATATTAAAATGAGAAATCAGTCCCCACCTACATACGATAAGGTAACTAAACAGTAATTGTATTCAAATGTGCAATGCATAGATAAATCCACGGTATATTTATGTCCTTGTACAATGGGTTGAGACAGGGACGTGACGACAAGGGTGTCTTAACCCCCCCTCCCCAACTTTGGTCAAATGTTCAACATTTGGAAATTTGATATACCTGACACAACATTTGTTGGAAATTTCACACAAACAATAGGTTGAAATTGTTTTCGTAGTTTGATTTTCGAACAATTTATTAGTGGATAATTTGTATTTTTTAGACCAACATTTGCATATTTCCCTATTTTTGTTAAAAAAATTGGACTGAAATGGCTGTCAGAAACAGTTGGAAATTGTTCAAGCTTGGGGGGGGGGGGTGTCAGGTCTCAAAATTTCCAACAATTTGAAAGCTTGATGCCAACCAAGGGGAGGGTGGATTTACGCGCAAACTTGTGAATTTGATATGGTTCGAGATGTGTAGTTAGAAATTCGAATGTGGACACCCTTCCTAACGCGCAGACCATCTATAGCCATGTCCCTGCAACTGGCGTCTATAGCACCATCTACTAACTCTATTAATCACAACCGGTCATTAATGCAGTGAACAAAGTTGTTAGTGAAAACAAATCGGCCTTCCGTATTTATCTAAGTGCTAGAAGCCGCCTCGAGAATTTGAACACAAATCCTGGGTTAAAATGACAACTTTATCAATAATATTTGCCCATGAAATCTTTCAATAAATAGGTTAACGCATAGCTGACTGGAATTTCATGGAATTCTTGGACCTTTGAGTGAGAAAATCGTAGTGACAGGCTACCGGTCAATGTGACAAATCTACCCGTTTCAATTCGCTATTGCTTTATGTGCTGCATTTGAAAGTACCCAAGTGACCGTGACGATGTTCACAGATTTACCCGTATCCGTTCCCGTCTAACGGGTATCGCAAACTCGCTAATGTCTTGTGTATCTGACATTTTAAACCAGATAGTGCATGCAGATTATGCCATTTACATAATACAACAGGTATAATAAGAAATAATACAATAAATGCCTAATAATAATAATAGTAAGTGACATTAATTGGCAGAAACCAAATATTGAAAGTCCAGAGAGGTATAATATCATAATCATGCCCGCCTATATAAATGACCAATGGTAATAGAAATCTACTCTCATGAGATTATGAGAAGTTATATTCATTTAATTAATACAGGGTCATGATTGATAGATCCATGTGTCTGCACTAACATATTTCTTCCTCGAAAGTCCCGCCTAAGGAACATTTACGCATGTTTGTCGCCCAGACATGAACATATCTTATGATATCACGTTCAACTTAATAATTAATATGTTATGGCGTGGCCTGGGGTGTGGGTGGTGGGGAGGGGTGGGGCTTGGACAGGGAGGGGTGCTTATTTGGTGTCTGCCCAACTTTTGTCAAATTTTTCAACAGTTACAAATATCATACCTTACACTAGATTGGTTTGAAAATTCACACAAATATATGTTGAAATTTGTCCCTTAGTTTGATTTTACAACAATGGCAGAGGAAAGTCCCTCCTTATGTACACACATTGTAATAATAATGTGTTCGTTTAAAGTATAATTGTCCGCCGTGCTCATTAAGAATAATATTAACAATATTCAATTCCTATCTACTCTTCTCTCGACTTCGCGTCGGGTCGTCTTCGTATTGGGCCATCTTCATATGGGGTCGACTTCACATGGGCCCGACTTCACTTGTACTCTTTTGACCAACAGTCACATGGTTTTGTGAAACTTCCATTGGCTGATTGAGTGACTTTTAAAGGTTTGTTATTGGTACCCGTATTTACACCCCGGAATAGCCCTGATGATGCGTGACTACTCATGTCCAAGACCAGTTGCCTCGGGGTAATCATACATGTTCGGGGCGACTGCTATAGTAAGTCAAAGGCGAGTGACCAATAATTTTTGCTTTCACTTCATCCAATTTTTATTTTATTTATTATTACAAAAGATAGCCTTTACTAGTATAAACAACTATTCCCTCTTACATGTGAGTGGATACAATTAATTGCGTGATGGGATGCAATCAGGTATCTCTTAACAGGAATCTGAGTGGCATGGCTTCACTGTCTAGAGGCTAAGAAGTTAGAACAAGCATTGATTGATTGTCGGTCAGATTATCCTGAACAACGGAACAAGTGCGATAAAGAAATAACGAATTCTAGCACCTAACCTATATAATCAGCACCAGCAAGCGGATGCCCAACTTAAACATCATAAATTGTGTAATCAGAACAATGTATGGGTGTCACCGAACTTTTAACGTCATATTTTTGTTGGGGTTTTTGCAGACTAAACTGCGTCTACGAAAATAGACAACATAAAATACAAGACAGATAACTCTATATATCCCGTTTACTCTCACGCTTTCTGAAGTCCAGCGCTATGAAATTCCACTATAACTAACCAACTATTCTCATGACAATGTTGGGTCTGCAAAACGGGTTATTTTTCAAACTAGCTGCCGACTTGGTGAATTTTGATAGCGTAACACAGGTTATTGAATAAGCACAGGAAGGCAGTGTAATTCACAGAAATTGATGACAAGTGGTGCAAATTTCAACTTAATGCATATTTTGTTGTGTTTATCTTTGGTTAATTCCACGACATGGTCAGTTTGAACCATTATCCTGCCAACTATTAGCCATAGTATTGCCCGTATAAAACCGATTAAATGGGGAGAGAACCGACTCGATCGGGAGAGAACCCAAAACAAATAGCAATATTCGCGGTTTTCGTCTTTGTTATGACTGCACAATGGAATTTTCGTTATCATTACGCTCGTTGGGGCCACCGATTGTGAGGGGAATGGAAAAATTAATCGAATTAAAAGCTAGATGGCTCCAAAATTGCGTTTTAACTGTCAAAGAGTTGTATAATTTCGATCATAAGGAACCGTCACAAATCAGTCAAGAACCATCACAAACCGGCGATAGAACGACTTCCGATGTAACAGTTCCTACACAGTGTGAAAACTACTTGTTTCCAGTGTCTTCGTTCTATACCGTCATTGCAAACCGTGGAACACTGGTGCAATCCTGCCACAGAATTGTCTGCGATGTCGCCCACATCGCACGCCGTGTGCAGTACAAGCACGCATTGCCTACTGTAACAGTGTGTTCTAATTCGACGAAACACGCGGCATGCCGCGCCGCAAACGCCGTGTGGAAGGGCCTTTGTGGTTCAAGCGACAGTAATTTACGTCGTGTGCATGGAATGCGCGTCCGTTCGGATTTGTAAATATGGAACAGCAGCTAGAAACACTGTGATTTTAGAACAAGCGAGTAATAAAACTTCTACCTTCACTCGTCAAGCATGACAGACTATAATTATGTGAGCCCGACGTGGTGGTGTATATTATCCAGTAGTCAGTTATTTTCTATTTCCAAAGTCCGTGCAACATTTAGTGCTTTTTATGTCAGTTAGACACGACATGTTCCATACTATAATTAGCATTAATTCAGTCCTAACATTCACACTCGTTTGTGTGCAAGGTTTATCAACAGACTACAGATGCTCTACGATTAATCACGATCTCCCGCCACACTGTGTATATAGTCTGATATTACTTGAAGGGCGAAATTAGAAGTTTGTAATCTAAATCCATGTATAATATATACCTAATCGGATACACAAGCCCAAATATACCCTCACTTACGTTCCACTTGAGTGTCCCCCTGTAATAATTATTAATAGTTATCCAATAATCCCGTGTTAATATCGTAGTTATGTAAACAAAACTGTTACAGTGATTTATCATCAAACATCGCTAATCGTGTAGTAAGTTCAAATATTTTAGTCTGAATTCGATTTTTAGAATATTTTTCAATGCTTTGACCTTTTTCAATGTCAAGCGCCAAGTATTGATTGAACGTTTGTATCTTATTAGACAAAGCCTTGAATAGTGTGTCTGTCATTTTCAGAATGAGGTCCCCAGATGGTGAATTTAGTGATGCTACCCCGCATAGCGGGCTAGCATCACCAAATTCACCCTCTGGGGACCTCATTCTGCTTACACCTCAGCAGAATGAGGTTCACAGAGGGCGAATTTGGTGATGCTAGCCCGCTATGCGGGGTATCATCACTAAGTTCACCCTCTGTGGACCTCATTCTGCATATATGACAGACACACTATTTCAAGGCTTGTATTAGACTAATTGGTCTTTTATCGGTAATTCCACTGTAACAGTATTTTTTACATAACAAAGGTTTTAATACGCGACGTCTCGTCAATGAATAGTTGTAAATAATACAAATATAGTATACATCTACATATAGTATTGGCTGTTTTATAATACCATGTTAAGTTTTATCAAGAAAGATCTAAGTTATTTTATATAGTTTTACCTTTTAAAAGATTATATTTTTACAAGAGCGTTGAAGTTTCTAGTCCCAATGTTGTTTCATAAAATCATCAAGGAAAAAGCTAATTTATTTTAGTTATACATTTTCTGAACTGTTTTATTTACAGGATGGTTGAAGGTCTGCATCCTAATTTTACTTATTATTTTTATGAAATTATTTGATTCCAGATTTGTTTTTAAAGTTTTTCTAAAAATTGACATGCCTAGCTCTTTCCGAAGGGTGTCGGGAACTTAGGGAAGGAAGTTTTTCACCTCACCGTCCCATATACCAAATGCCACAACTTAATGCCATCTCCACTAAGGTCCATATGAGGTTCCAGAAACATAAATATGGTGTGTTTGCAGATGTGATATATTTTAAGCTGTTAAAAATGTCTTTTTATAGGCACAAAAGGTCTTTAGTACAAACAATTCCATGAGGTTGTATAAATTGTGTTTTTTTTCCTCTCGGATCACCCATCCACTCCGGCATACCTTTCTGCAAATGTTTTACTACCCCCCCCCCCCCTGTAGACAAGATTTATTTTCAGTCCCTAGTCTTACAAGAATTTCACAATGTGTATCAACGTCCCCGCTGGAAGGTGTCCACATTGAACTTCGAAATTTTCAACTACACACCCCCCCCCCCCCCTCACGAACCAGCTTCCAAGTTATAAACATGCATCATCTGCACACCCCTTCGCTGGATATTTCCAACCGGTTTCCACAAGCATTACAAATGTTCTTTCCAACATGTCACCCACGTATTTTACCTATATAAAGATGTTTGATAACCGCCGCGGCCATTGAGCTCCGCCCATCGACCCAATCGTGCGTCTTGATCAATAAATAAGACTATCAATGGGATTGTTCGGAAAAACAACCTAGTAACCTTGACTAGAGTGTCTATATGGGGTACGCATAGTTTCACTGTGAACATGCCAGAGAGTCGAAGCGTCATGCATGGGGTCAGCTTGAACAACTTTGCGGTTGAACTCGATGACGTGATTCCTGAATGCCCGGTGACGTGTTTAATGCGCATGATCAATGCAACTTGCTTCATTCAAATTTGATCCCCTTTGGTGTATTTACATTGCTGTAGATCTGTATACAGATCTGTGTGAAGTCACGTGTCGCAGATTACTGTGATCACAAGATGATTACTGATAATGAACGCGCGCTCATCAGTACTCTGGTAATTGACAATTCACTCTGAGTCGTGTCAGTTTAGGCCAGACAAAAAAATGAATCAACTTTCAGCAGACCAAAGCAGTTTATTCTTACACCAGTTGATAATGGTTCGAAGAAAGAATGAAAGGCGCATGAGAACAAATCACATATGAATACACAATACACAACAGTTTACATGTACACAAATAGAAATAGGGCTACTTCATCTACCAGTACACAGGTTCTCGCTTACAGTGTGAAATACATGGGTTGAAATGACAAAGAAAGATTAAGTGTGCACATTCTCCAAGCCCGAGTAACAATTAATCAAATCAGATTTGCCTGTCGCAATGCCTCAGTGTTGACCGTGACTTATAACGGACACGATTTTTGCTCACACGAACGGATACCGTTTTCTTTCTGTGCGCATTTCTATATCAATCCGTTTACACTAGTATGCGTGTAGAACTGTATACAGATCTACATCAATGTAAACGGACTCTTTACCGGTCGCTGCTGGTGAATCTGAAATTTAATTCATCAGCTCTTGATATTTAACTAGAATTATAATCTAATAAAATAAGTTTAACTCAAGAAAAGTTTACCAAACACATTCAATTTTGTTAATACAGGTATACTCAAACTATGTTCAGTTCTATAGAGTGTTGGATTTGAGTGTAGTTGAAGGTAAGGTTGGTGGTATGGGTTAAACATTTGTTAGGCGTGATTGGCCTCTCGTTTTATATTGTTATACATAATAAAAGTGTAGTGTATTATAATGTTAGAAAAAATCCCGAACCCCCGTGCAGAAGTTTCTTTTAAAATTTGTTTCAATTGTGACTGGTTTGAATTTCAGGATTTGGAACGACTGGTGCAGGTTTGTAATTGTTTATGCCTAAATAAAGACCTTTGTCTCCGCTAACCCGACCGTTTTCAGTCTATTACAAATGTCTTCGAGGAGTTAATGTCTATTGTGCACCATATATATATATACTCAAATGAGGTCATGTAGTATAATTAATATAGTTCATGGTAATTGAAGTTACACTTGGAACATGGAACTTGAATTGTTTTGTCTATACATGTAGCATTAATTAACGTTCAAGAGAATTAAATGACGTTGATCATGTTTGAAAATTGAGTCTGATTTTTTGGAAAGGGAGTGACAAGTCCAATACAGCAACATAATGTGTATCATATGACTTCACATTTCCCATGTGACTATGTCCCTATACTTCATCTTACAACTAGATTATTACAAATGAAGACAAAATTGTTTGTGAAAGAATTTATTGCTTCTTTATACACTGTATAAAGAAACAATAAATTGTTTCACAAACCATTTTGTATTCATTTGTAATAATCTAGTTGTAAGGTTTATGACTTCCATATATGGAAATGCTACTCCAGAACTTTGACCTTTAGCACTAAAACCACGGGCCTAGTGGATCCAATATGGCCGCGAGTTAGTGACAGGAGGTATTGAAAACAAAAGAAACGAAAAAACGTGTTACCTTCCTACTGATCCTATTAGTTTATCAGTCCGTTAGCGGAAACACATGTCTTCTTTTTTTGGGCCTTCTTATTATCTTAATCCTGTAGAAATAGACCAAGCCCATATACAGTTCTCATAATTATACTTAGATACGTCGATCCTCCAACATTAGACAGGATCAGCTATACGTACATGTAACTTGTACCGTGTGTTACCATGTCATTGCTATGGATATGCACTTGGCGGGAAAGGTCATGTGATTTTACGGCCGCCAATCCCACTCGTTTTTGTATCGCCCAGCGTCAAGTAAAACTTGTAGATAATAGTCGGATATAGAGAAATCGAATCAACTCTATTGTCTTATTGGTCAAGTTTAGCTGATACTAGAACCATGATGAATGTTGCATTCATGTTGATTTCCTCCGGGCCGGTAAATCGCCGTTGCACAGTACTAATCTGTCATTATATAAGCAAAATATTGGATTATTCCTCTTCGCTACACGTTTCGTGGACGTTGGCATAACACTTTTGAACGGTTTGACGTATTGTACGTGTAGGCGTCATGGTCACGTGAAACAGGTGACTTTCGTTGGCAATAACAACACACGTTACAATTTACACGTACGTGTGTCTGATCCTAGCTATTGTTTCAGTCATGTTATGCAGAGCCGGGAATCTACGTCATACACTGCTCGGACATGGTGGGTAAGATCGATCACGGCTGGTAATTTAAACATTCGTTCTTTTCTATATTCTACTAAGATATTATGAAGCTATTAGACTAATGGGCTATCCCATCAACTCATCACGGATACTGCAAAAAGACAGATGTCGAACATATTTGTTTTAACCCTTTACCCAACAGAAGGGCCCTGTGCCAATGCATTCTCTTATATATGCGAGTCGACCATAGGTCGCCTCGCATATATAAGAGAATGCATTGGCTTAACACATTAAAAATTATAAAATTGTTAAAGAATGTAAGAAAAAATGTTTTTTTTAGGCCAATGCATATATAAGAGAATGCATTGGCACAGGGCATAACTGTAACTATCACAATGTGGTCAAGGAGCCGGTTCCAATGATATCCATATTTGTATGGTTCTATTGAGACAGACCGAAGATATTTTAGGCTGTTGAAGATTTATTTGGCCGGTTTTGGCCGGTTTGTTTGGTAAAGGGTTAATGAGATTTTGGCGTTAAAACAGTATACAAAAAATCCAGGAAATATGGTCCGGGTGGGTGGATTAATCTGACCCATATGGTAGATTTTGTTTCCCAATGCAAATTCCATTTTTATTCTAAATAAATGGTTAAAGACAATTGTGACAACTAAAATAAATATAAAATTAAAGTTCAGGCTTATACACTGAAACCATAATTGATAATAAATCAAGAGAAGGAGCTCCCAGTTTAAATATTTACCCGATATTTGTTCTTTTACTACACGATATCATGGGTGCGTCGGATGAGGACAAATTGGACAGAAGAAGCAATTTCATCAGTTATCACATGTTTTCATTGTTGTGTTTCACCTTCAATTTTAATGTGATGCCAATGTCGGGTTATTTAATTATTCTAGTGCTCTAAATGGTATGAATATTGAAAGATATACAGATTCTCTGTATTATTGTATGTTCATCCTTGCATTGGTAGATCGGTGTGGAATTTCTTGGGCCCACTCCTGCAATAAAAAGCTGAGTCATCTATGGGCGGCCATTTTGTCAAAACATACGTCGAATAAAATTCAATAGATGTTAACTAATAATCAGTGAGTCAATTTCAACAGATGTCATTTTAAAATTATTAGACGTCAGTTGAAAATTAATAAAGGTCGAATTAAAGCCAATAACTCAATTCGAACTCAACAGAAGTCTTTTTAAATTAAATATGCGTCAAATGTAAATTAATAAAGGCTGAATTACAGCCAATAAGTCAGTTCCAACTTAACAGAAGTCATTTTAAAATTAATAGATGTCAAATGAAATTAATGAAGGCCGAATTACAGCCAATAAGTCAATTCCTACTTAACAGAAGTAATTTAGAGATCAATATTCATTTTTCCAAATAAACAATAATGAATAATGGACTTGTCGACAGTTAACATACACCGCTGCCAATATCAATCAATGGGGAAGAACTCTGTCGTGAACATATTTTTAATAGATACATACAATACAACCCCAATTATTTTCATGGGGGGGGGGGGGGGGGGGGGGGCTGGGGGGGTGTCCGAGATAAGACATGAAAAAATTGCGTTTCCGGGTTGAGGGTTCCCAAAATAAATAAAAACCTCAATATTTCAATCTTGTATCCTGAACTTTTTTCCGACCACCTGGTTCAAACCTAGAAATATGGTTACCAATGTCAGTTGAACACTTGTATCTTCTCAACAAATATAGTGACACGAGGAATGGGTTCATAGTGAACTGGCAAAAATTGATACACATAGCTCGTTCACTATCTTTTTGTTAAGAGTTATTTATATAAGTGACAAAAACGAGGAATACTCACTTTGATGTGAGACATCTTACCGACATTTTCGAGCAATTTTTTACGTACAGTAATGTCCTAAGTAATCGACTCCTTAAACACAGCAGAATTATGGGTAACTTTTCAGGATTTAGTCGGAAATATGGCTTGTTGCCATTCATCGGAAAGACTAAATCCCGAAAAGTTACCCATAATTCTGCCGTGTTTAAGGAGTCGATTACTTAGGCCATTACGTAGGTTTTCCCGGCCTTGTTATGATATTGAGTAGATTTGGTGTGCATTTTTAAGGATCTACTCATATTGTCTGTATATACTTATATATACCCGTATATTACCTGCATATGTTGTATCGTATTTGTGTACAGTTTCATGTGTGTTTTGTTATAGTTTAGTGTACTATCACTACTCATATGTTTTGTAAACTTACCTATATTTATACGAAATGATAACTGTATCGATAAGAACCAATTGTACATATCTATGACAACAATATTATCAATTTAACCCTCTCATGACGTGAGCTGCGCTGGCGCAACATTAAAGACCCTGTATCCATAGGTCGCATCGCATATATAAGAGAGTGCATTGGCCTAACAATTTTTTTGTTTTTATCAATTTGTATTACATTCTTTAACAATTTTTTGAATTTTTTTCTTACATTATTTATCGATTTTTTTTTCTAACATTCATTAACAATTTTTTTTAATTTTTATCATTATTTCTTACATTCTTCAACAATTTTTTATCTTTTTTTTTTCATTTTTTCTTACATTCTTTAACAATAAATAATATATCATTTGTTAGGCCATTGCATTCTCTTATATATGCGAGGCGACCAATGGTCGACTCGCATATATAAGAGTATGCATTGGCACAGGGTTTTTTGCAAAAACAATCAGGAAGGTCCCGTCATGAAAGAGTGAAATTTAAATATCTGTTGGAAATGGCGCAAGTACACATGTGAATGATGAGATTTCAGAGGATCGTCGCATTATTTCCAGCTCATAGGAGAAAAAGTCTCGGTGGAGCTGTAGTCATCACTCCTCGTCCGTCTATCCGTCCACACATGCGTCAGTCCGTAGACACATGCTATACGACACGACAACTAACGTTTTATGTTTATGATAACACCCTCCTCACCTGTTTATTTTAGCTCACCTGAGACGAAGTCTCCGGTGGAGCTATAGTCATCACTCCTCGTCCGTCCATCCGTCCGTCCGTCCATCCGTGAACAATTCTTTGAGCATCTTCTCCTCTGAAACCGTAATGCCGAATTGGTTCATATTTGGTTTGGATGTTCCCTATGTGACTGTCATTCAGATTTGTTCAAATGAGGTCACTGGGTCAAATAGTTGCGAAGCCAGGGCCATAACTCTGTAATTCTTACAACAACTTCTCAAATTTCATTGGGCCGAATGGGTTCATATTTGGTACAAAGGGTCTTTGGGGGACTGTTATTCAGATTTGTTCAAATGAGGTCACTGGGTCGAATGTGGGCGGAGCCAGTGACATAACTCCAAAAAAAATTAAATTCAGATTTTTTGGAATTTTCACCTTACTCAATTTAACAAACAAAAAATTATATTTTAAGCATATTATAAAATTTGAAAAAAAGTGACACCATTATAACATCTGCAGAGTTATGAAACTTTAATCTTTAATCTTCTGAAATTACAAAAATATTCCATTACCCACCCCCTCCCACATGGCCCAGACCCACCCCACCCTGCAGTGGCCTACACTCAACCAACATCCCTTCCAACGGATATCATTTCCAGCTTCCAACATTAATACTTGTTCTATTAAAGTTGCAGATATCTCTTTGTGGATAGACAGAGAGAAACACAGGTCATTAATCTAGATTAGAATAAAATGTCACTGACTGCTTGTATAAACATACTGCTAGCAATTTTAAACAAACTGCCTGAATTTAGTGTGTCTGACATTTGCAGGTCAGAGAATCATTAATAAGAGGCACAATCTATCATGTATTGTTCAACAGGGCAAATAGGATGTCTGTCATTTGCAGAATGAGGTCCCCAGAGGGTGAATTTAGTGATGCTATCCCACACAGCGGGCTAGCATAACCAAATTCACCCTCTGGAGACCTCATTCTGCTTAGGCCTCATCTTCTTGGAAGTATCTATAGTATCAAATTAACATTGTTGTTAGTTACATTTCCCTTCTATGAAGTTTCTATATCCCCTAATTTGCAGAAGATAAAATTCATAATTGAGGTGTCCAATGGGTGAACATCAACTTCAACTGGGGAACTTGAGGGCCTTAGCAGAACGAGGTCCCCAGAGGGTGAATTTAGTGATGCTAGCCCACTGTGCAGGATAGTGTCACTAAATTCACCCTCTGGGGGACCTAATTCCGCAAATGACAGACACACTATCACACTATTTCAAGGCTTGATTGTATAATACATTGTGTTGCTTGAGGCCAAGCACATACAATGTAGGAATAGGCACACTATTTGCAGACTTGCTCCTTTGGTGATTGTGGTTCAGATTTGTTCAATCAGGGTCACCAAGTCAAGTAGGTGCAAGGCCAGCTACATTACTCTTTCTCTACATAGTAATTCATTATGTGTCTTCTATGCAAGAATCAAATGGCCTATTTTGCTTATATTTGGTATGAAATTACCTTGGGCGACATATTTGTGAAAATGGGATCACAAAGTCAAATAAGGGCAGAGCCAGAGACTTAACTATTTCACTACATAGTAAGTATAGGGGCCAAACGAATGACAGTTTCCCTCTTAATATGCTTCCTTCACAAGGACCATCAGGTCTATTTTACTGATATTTATCATATGTATGAAGGGTTCTTTGGTGTCTGGGATTCAAATTTATTCAGATGGGGTCACCAGGTTAAATAGGGTGGGACCAGGGACATAACTATATGTCTCTATAGTAATTCTTAAAATGTCTTCTCAAGAGAGGTTGAACTATTTAGCTTACATATAGTATGGAGCAATCAGGAGGATCCTTAAGTGACTGAGATTCAGATTTGTTAAAATGAGGTCAATTTGTCAAGAAATGGTGGGGCTATGGGGAGTTAACACTTTTGTGTCTAATAAAATCATTGAAATACCAAATTCATTAAAACATCTACCTTTGAACCACCTGACTGATTAATCTGACATACATGTATTGTGTTTTGGATCCATGGATAATTGGGCTTCAAACATGTCTAAATGGTTTTGGAAAAAGGCGCTTGTGAGATTGGAAATTTCCAACAATTGATAAAGTTTGAGGTGTCAGTTGTGAAATTCCAACCTAAGACTTGGGAGTCTGTAGCCCGGTCGGAGGGGACTTGTTGGGCTGGAGGAGGATGGGGTGATCAGTAGTGTACAGTTGGTAATTTCAAGGTGGATTTTAACCAATCTACATATGTGAAGTCTCTCTAGCCACATATCCTGTTTAGAGCTATTTCTTTTAAAGTGATTATGAAAAGTTCTGACCGTTGTAGTCTCCAGAGTCCCAGTCTTATCAGTCTTTGCAGTCTGGTGAGCGACCCCACAGTCATTGACTGTCTTGTTTATATTGATCGCTTGATTGGTTTAGAAATTATTAACACTCTCCATCCATCCCATAGACATGTTTTATCCGATTAGTTATTCGGTTTACAATATTAACACTTTCCATCCATGATATAGACACAATCATGCTATCCGATGCATTAACTCAAATATTTTCAATCTGCTCATCCTCATATTCTAGGTCTACGTTAATAATGGCACATTCTTTACCTGTTTTTGGATTTTGGAATTGATCGATTGATTAGTTTTGAAAACATTAACTCTTTCCATCCATCGAGAGACACATCATATCAATAATTCAGAAGTGATTTATTATCAGAAGTCATGTCCTGTTTTGAATACAAATCCTTCAATTTATTCTGATGATGAGCTATTAACACCATTGGAACAAATTCAGTTTATTACCTACTGCGTACATAGTGCCATACATGTTAATGTTGGTGCTTGCTCTGAAATATATCATATTATATATGACTGCAGAAATTAAACAATCGAGCAGTCTTGACTGCAGAAGTTAAACAATTTGCAATGTAAAATGTGTATGTTATGTATTTGTACAGTGACCCGTCTATACTCTTGCTCTTATCGTGCACCCATTCCATAGACACGACGTGCTATACATGTTATAATAAGATATTTTTCATAATTTGAATCAGGTTTGTCATGGCACACTCTTCGTCTGTGTAGATACATGTATGGTATCCATTTTGGAAATATTAACGATTATATCTATGCCTTAGACACATGCTATTTGGACAGTAACTCAGTTGGTTTTAGAGCAGAATAAATTTAATCTTAGATTTAAAGATGCATTCAGTGTTCCATACATCTAGTTGCAACAAAATCTAGTTAACATCGTGTTCTGATTTGTTTTGTTGGAAAAATATTGGAAACCAATTGTGACATATAACTAGACCTATATATGCCAAAGAATATAATTTTTTATACTAAACAAATTAACAAAATAATTTTTGTGTCCCACTAAAACGTCGAAATGACATGAAATATTATCTCAGTATTACCAACTGACTGGTTGTCATGACAATGCCCACTGATGTGAATATGAGGGATTTTCTGTAATTTTTCAAAATATGTCCGCCATTTTGGGCATTATTTTGGATTTGGGGGAATTTTTGTTCGATGAGATATAACGAAATTACTTCTCAGTATTTCCAACTTACAACAGTAAGATCATGGAGTTGTTGTTACAATGACGCTCACTGATGTGAAAATGAATTATTTTCGGTGATTTTTCAATATCTGGTTGTCATTTTGGCCGCCATCTTGGATTTGGATCAATATTCCTCAACTCAAGTATAAGTGGAATCCCAGCCGGGATATTCCCTGCACATATAAATGCATTGTGGATTTATAATAACAATAACACCCACTTATTCGAAATAGACATTTCGCTGTTAGGGTGGATACACACATGCATGTTATTTCTGTATGTAAAATACATGTATTACATGTATTTTACATGGCCACACCAATAATTGACAACATTAATCACCTGCGCGCGAGCGGTTCATTGTTAACATGCCAGACAAGTGAGTAGTGATAAGCGAGGTCAAACTGTCTGCTATTAGGACATTTAAGGCCATTCCAAAACATGTCTTCTCTTACGGATGCGGAAATTAGTCAAGTATGTGTGATATCTGGTATTTTATTAATGCACGAACGCCAGAAGCGACACGTCTGGCATATACAGGCTTGATACAGAACATGTTCGACCATGATGCTTGCTTTGCGTGGGGTCTCGAAAGCTTCAAATCGCTAAGGGACTTAGTTGAATGTATCGGTCGGAATAATCTGGGCAAGAAGGAACAATATATTATGTTTTACTTAAATAGCTCAGAGTTAGCTACCCCTGCCTGGTAGCTTTCGGGATCATATATAGCCCCAAGTCGGGGATCATATATAGCCACAAGTCGGGGAAATCCTGATCCACCACTGCTATAAATATTAAGAGAGGACTACACTTTAGCAGACATTGGCTATCTGCTCAAACATGTGTTTAGTTGTTTTTACGCGCGCCGCGTGTATACTGTCCTAGAGATTCTAGATAGCTATGGTTCGCTGGGCGTTTTATTTATAGATAATGGGTTTTTTTGTGAGGATTAAAAATCGAACTGCGAACCGGAGGCCGAGTCCGGTAAAAGGTGTAGTTGGGAATTTCAATTTCGTTTATTATCCTTTACATTATTATGTCAATAATGTTGATTTTTGGTCTGTGACAAGCTATGTCAATTACAAATAAAATGAAAAAGATATTTGTAAGTATTATATTTCAACTTTTATAGACATTTTTCGTTCTGCAGCCCACTGGGGGTTGTGGTCGGAGACGGCCGAGTCGGCCGCCGGTTCGTTAATTAGGTGCTGGTTGTTATTGTTATTTTAACGGAATTCTGAGTTGGTCATTCGCAAAACCAATATAGTTTATATTCTATAATTACAATCATGGGTATATAATATATTATCTTGAGCGCGTTACCATTTCTGACTATGGTTTTCTTGTTTAGTTTAGTGTAGACTGGTAATTATTTAGATAGAACGTCCACCATATGACCCATATGGGTTATCCCACGAACAATTATTTTAAGTGACCTGGCGACTCGGTCCAAGATAGAGGTTTCTCTACATTCCGACTTAATTGGAACTATAACTCAGTGCGGTCAGCACGTCTGCAATGATTGGGTTGTCCGTGAACACATATTACATTGTCTGTATGATCCATGTAAAACGCCAAATCTATATCCATATTTGCGAATGTATGTCTGTCTGTGTTCTATAGAAATTCACAGGGGACCATCTAGATGGCACCAAATGGTTCTACTAGGGGTAACTTTTTACGAGAAAGATAATGGTGCGGGTTAGGATTTTCTAAAGTGACGCTGTTGTTGTCAGGGGCAGAAAAGGGGAGGAGCAGAAATTTGTTTGTCGCCGATTGCCACGAAACTTATATATAATCATCCCCATGATATAAGGAACCTGGTGGTGTGGTTTAAATATGTCAAAAGTGGCACCATTCACGTGAGGAAAGCACGGAATGGGAGAGGGGCACCAAAATTGATAAACTAAGTTTAGCACCGATGGACCATCTAGATGGCACCAAACGGGTCTACTAGGGGTAACTTTTTACCAGAAAGATAATGGTGCGGGTTAGAATTTTTCTAAAGTGAGGCCGTTGTCAGGGGCAGAAAAAGGGGAGGGGCAGAAAAAATGTTTGTCGCCGATTGCCACGAAACTTATATATAATCATTCCCATGATATGCGGAATATAATGGTGTTGTTTAAATATGTCAAAAGTGGCGCCATTCACCCCAGGAAAGCAAGGAAGGGGAGAGGGGCACCAAAATTGATAAAACTAATTTTAGCGCCGATTTCCAACAAATTGATATATATTCATCTCCATGATACAATAACTCTAATTGTGCGATTTAAAGACTCCAAATTGATATCGTTTGGATGAAAGATTGTGGGAGGGGCACTCAATTTGATAAGAATGGGTTTAGACGCCGATTGCCACCACACTTATACAATATCATCCCCATGGCATGATAAGTTTAATGTTGTGGCTTAAATCTGTCAAAAGTGGCGTCATTCGAGTCAGGGGTTAACTGAAAGGCAGAGGGGCACCAAAATTGATACGCAATAATTGTATCGCCAATTTCCACCAAAGTGATACGCATTCTTATCCATAATACGAGGAGTCTGATCGTGTGATTTAAAGATCCCACGTTGGTGCTGTTTTTGTGAGAGATGGGGTGGGTGGGCACTACTAAATTTGATCAAAATTGATTTAGTCGCCGATTAGTACCAAACTTATCAATAATCATCTCCATGATATCAGGAGTCTAATTGTGTGGTTTAAGGATGTCACAAACTGTCACAAGTGGGGCCATTCGAGTCAGGATGCAAAGAGGGTGAGAGGAACACAAAAAAGATTAACAATATGTTTAACGCCGATTTCCACCAGATTGATACATATTCTTCTCTGTGATACAATAAATCTAATCATGTGGTTTAGATACGCCAAATTGGTGCTGTTTGGATGAGAGATGTGGGAGCCCTAAATTTGATACGAAATTGTATATTCGCCAATTTTCACCAATGTTATATATATTTTTATTATATTTCCATAATGAGTCTAAGTGTGTGGTTTAATGATGACAAAAGAGGCGCCGCCTCCGTCTGAAGTAGGGACGGAGAGGGTCACCAAAACTGATCAAAAACGTGTTTAGTGCCAATAACCATCAAATTCATACAAGTTCTTCTCAAATGATACGAGGAATCAAATCGTGCGTGTTAAAACGTATAATTAGCTAGCAAAACAGATACATAGAAGAAAGCATCAAACGTATATTTCTCTTTTTATTTAACAGATACACATATTCTTACAAACTGATAGACCTCGAACCGTCAGGGGATTGCATATTATAATGGATCATGTATATATTATAACACAATTGAGTCTGTTCCATTCAATATAGTTTCCACACACACACAAATAAACCACTCTAAATCGCGCTCTGTGTCGGGCACATGTAGCTGATATACGTACATAGCAACATTTCTTTTAAACTGATAACATTTCGCCAATAGATAGCGCCATGAACAGAGGAGCACTACACCTGGACATTTCTTTAAAACATCTGTATCTTCGTGGAGATATGATAGCCAGGTGTCCTCAAAATCTTAGTCTAACCAACTAGATTGATTGATACATCTCTATATATGTAAAGCCCAATTGTCGTCTTAAATCTTGCGAACTAATGTGTTTATGATGTTCATGTTTCATGTCATAATGTCTGACGTATACGCAGAAAATAAAATAAATACTTCTTTATTGGTGGAACGGATTAATCGCGATAAACAAAATGACAATTGACAAGGTGAGCCACTACTTACATTCCATGTGTGAGAATCATGTTTTGTGATGCTATTTGAATATACAATTTATGAGAATACGTGTGACACTTTGAGCAAGAGTAAGCTCTATTCCCACCAAATATCCACAACACGCAGAGGGGTTCACATCACTTTAACCTGGGCAACGCCGGCTAACCCTGCTAGTACACGATAATTACAGAGATTACATGCATGTGTGTATCCACCCTTAGAGTCAATTCGGTTTTGACCCACAGGGGTCCGGGAAATTTTGTTTTAATTATTATTTTATTATTTTAGTTTTAGAAGGGTCACATCTCCCCATTTTTAGGAAATCACAACAAGCTTGAGGAAAATAGCTTCAAAAACACTATTTTTCAAAATATCAAATGAGTTGATAGCACTATCCAGGGTTCGCGCTGCCACTTGCCAAATTTGACAATGCCAAAAATAATTCACATTTGGCAAAAAATATTTTCATTTGACAAAAGTTTTGGCAAGTCACTTTGTAATTCCTCAATAAAGTTGAAAAATATCGGTCAATCAATACCATTCATTTTAAGAAACTTTACAATATTAAATTTCGGTCCAGCGAGGACCCTGCCACTACCGCTTCCTTAAATATTAGTCTTCAACACTAACTTCAATAAAATATGATAAGACAAAACAAGTTTAAAAATTCTAATCCCAAATTAAAAAACTGATCGATATTTTAAAACTGCCGATATGGCCGTCCGACGTATAGATATTTTGTTTTACCCAAAAGACACGTAATTTCTAGCAATTTAACCCGGTCACGTGTTAGTATACTCGAACTAACTGCATAAATGTCAAATTATACCTAGCGCAACTTACCAAGCACAAACATATGTTCAGGTCATTCTAATGAAAGAAAATATTCAAGTTTTATTAATTTCACAAAGCTGATGGACCTTGTACATATCAAGCAAATCGGGCGCCATAATGGACGCCATATTGTCTGGAGTCTATGCCATTGTTTTCTTGTTAACAGCCGAAAAACAATTAGGCAGAAAATTAGTGGGTTGAAGTTGAGTCCTGAGGGTGCAAGGATCGACCAATATCTCCTGGACAAAAGCTGCAGTGTCAGTTTGGAGAATGATAAGCATTTCCAGCCGACAACACGCATATACTATCTGACAAATTTACATCCAATTGTGTTCATATTTCATGTCAAAGTTATGCTAATATACAGTGAAAAAATTAGCCAAAAATCCGAGACCAAAACACAATATTGCTGGCCGGATACTTTGGCCCTAAATTGAGGAAATCAAAGATGGCGGCCAAAATGGCAACCAGAAATTGAAAAATCAGCGAAAATCTCAGATGTTCAGATCAGTGAGAGATATTGTTACGACAACGCCATCAATGCTTACTCTTATTACTATGGAATACCGAGGCGAATAATTGTCCTTATAGCTCATCCAACAAAAATCCCCTAAATCCAAAATGGCACCCAAAATGGTGAACAGATTTTGTAAAATCACCGAAAATCCCTCATATTTACATCAGTGGGCGTTATTGTCATGACAACTCCATCCATGCTTACAGTTGAGTTGGGAATACTGAGGTGAAGTAATTACCTTACATATCATCCAAGAAATTGTTTCCCAAATGGCGGCTAAAATGGTGACAGAAATTTGAAAACACGCCTATATTCCTTTACGTTCTGACAATGGGCGTTGTTATTATTACGCGAATACTACCCCATTGACGTGTGGGTACTACTATGGGTAGGGAACATTGACACGACGTATTCGTTTGAGTTGAGCAATTTATACTCACAGTCAAGATGGCGGACAAATTGGTGACCAGAAATTTAAACGTCGTCGATGTTTGCACTTATTAATTTTCACTTGTGTCATAATATCGATATGTATAGACGAACGTACATAAATTATCTACAGAATTAATAACCGCGATGTGGCATTTCAAAATTCGTTCTCCAGTAAGCGCCGGCAATGTCCGTAACCGTAATTACGTGAGAACCGAATTCAATGCGTTCGATAAGTTTGTGAATTGACAACCATATATTGAGAAGTGGCTAGCTGACTGGGAAGATCACCACTGAGAAAGACGTAGATAGAGATGACCTTCTGAAAGCTATTATATGCTCGTCGATCGTATGCTTTTCTATTTGATCTCACTCAAGTCCCATGTGTATAGAAGATTAAATATACCACATACTGTCACGAATGAAGCTTCCAAGAATAAGGATAAGAAAATACCCGCTTTTGGGGCAAACTCGTGAACTGGAAACCGGCATGCATTGTTTGAAAGTCCTGATTATGGGACCCTTCTCCCGGGAAGTGTAGAATACTTTTTTGGTCATCGTTTCGTCTTTGCGTGCAATTATGTCGCCCGTTGATTTTCTCGCACAATGAGTCTACTTGGAACGATTAAACTGTTGCGTCTCGCGGAGATTGATCTGTGATCAACACGCAGCGATATTGTATGCTTCTGATAGATACAGTTACATTATAGCTCGGAATTTTTCTCGATCGTGGCAATCCACAACATATAGGAGCTAAGCTCATTCACACACAAGTTGTCCATTTTATTGATATGAACTCATTGCATATATTTATCAACTTACCAAGTGAACTTTATGTGAGCACGAGCAAATAAGACTGCGTTTGTCAACCATCTCGATACCTTCACGGGTCAATGCGTTCAGGTAGATAAATCCGATATATGATTGACTGTCATGACAACGACGCTGATATAGAGCTTGGTAGACTCACTGTGCGATAACATAGACGGGTGACGCACCATCGTAAGGCAGCATACCTACTATATGTGTCATCGCTACTATGGTACGTGTGTCTCCGGCCATTCTGTGTTCAGTCCATCATAGCAGGGGACTGAACTCTGCATTGCAGTTGGATACACTCCCGGTCACCTCTTCCCCGATCTCACGTTTTTTCTGAACTCTGTTTTAGCAGCAGCACGGCAGAGGAGCGAACACACGCCAGGCTATGTCACAATTCCTGGCTATTTTGCACGGAAATGGGAGTATTTCACAAAATCTTTTACAGCAGCTGACGAATGGTTTCGCTCCAGCCCCACCCACACCGGAAGAGGTCCAGTGTGAAATACAAGTGGTACGTATAGTCATCCATGTTAGTAACTGAAATAGCCAACAATGAACACGAATTTCCCAAAAATTTTGTATCATGTATATACGCCGTGTAATTGATCGGAGGATTCTCCGTGCTCACAGAGGATTCTCGGGGCAGCCTATATATAATAGGAGGACGTTTTAGTTGTGTTATTTTTATTTATTTTTTTGGGTAATAATAGATTTGGTAGGATCGACGGACATCTTTTCATTCACCAATACATTCCGCTTCCAACATTTCAACGTAAATTCTACAAATGGAAAACCGTTAATATATTCGTAAAACATAAGGACCTAGAATATTGTTGTTCATATTTTGCCCCCCCCCCCCCACACACACCCCCCCCCCCCCCCGCACACATACACACTGCGCCAAAAAAGCGCGCATATTTGCACTGAGAGGCTAATGTAAAACACAGATAAACCATGATGGATGACAATGTTTCACCAGATAATAAGATGCATCTGCAATCCCTCGAAGAAAGTCGTTGCTCTTAATTTTGTTTCGTACATGTTTAACGGGGTATACTAAATACAGCATGAAAATTAATAAATGGCTGGAGTAATAAATTCATTCTCATTATAATTACCATGTTGTTTGCATCGTTCATCGAGCACATGGGTGTATTTTGCACTAATCCATGGCTCAAATTCTTCATTTGTTGCATATATTCTGTTGAGTATAAATGGAGAGATGGTCCCATAAATGGCCGGATTTATTGTGTGTACAGTACCCATTTAACGAAATGAGAGAGAAGTTCGAGAGCCGCGCAAAAAGTTAGCAGCGCCCGGAATCGCCGACCGGTCACCCATCCAGGGGCCAACCGAGCTCGACGTTGTGTAAAGGTACTCAATCCGATTCAAGTTCGATGGTCCCGGCCAGTATCATCAGATTCAAACAACAACAACGTTTCTTCAGAAGACGCTTTAGTTACCAGAATCGATTAATTAATAAAAAAAAATGCTAACCACTGTCAACTCCAGTATAATTTTTGTCCAAAACGTGCTATATATCAACATTTTGTTCAACGCAACCTGGTATCGAGATTATAATTATGTCGGTCGGCTCGTCGAATATCTGTCAGGCCGCCATATATTCCAGGTTGTGAAAAAAAAAAAATCGAATCAAATGTTTACCCCCAAGCCAAAGAAATGGTAATTTAGGAGCGTTAATTCGGATTATGTGTATTTAACTTCGGTGGTCACGCAAGCGTCAAACGACTGCAACTGACCAAGATCTGGATCTCTCGTGTGGAGAAGTCATAGACCTTCTGTATTCACACCGCGCGGCCGTTCACCTGTATCTCTGTTTACCGGAAACGACTGGCCTGGTTCTGTGATGAAAAAAGTTCAAATGGCTTCATCCCTGTTTTTCCGTGGAACGCGTGGGCTGTGCGAATTGATTTAACAACATAAAATACCACCCGTTGTCCCTTGTGTGCTTTTAATCAATGCTCGCGGGATTTCTTCGAAAGCTGTCTTATTTAAATTACCAATCAGTCATACCATGATCCGAGAGACTACTTGGTTCTATTTGCACACACCCCTTCTTGAATTAAAACACCAGGGGATTCTGATTCTTAAACGACGACTTGCTGATCAGTGATTAACAAAATAAAAATCAGCTTGCACTCAAAACTTCGATTATATATAGAAGTATTCAATTTGGGGATTTTTTTAGTGGAGTATCCGGCCTCTATCGATCTAAACACCAGGAATGCGGAACTTAAGAAATCAGGCTTCTTTGAAGGCTCGAACCATGGGATGTATGAAATATGTGGCATCATATACCGTGTGACGTGTGTTGCCATTGCCAAATAAAGTCACCTGCCCATGACGCCTACACGTACGCGGTCAAACCGTTCAGAATGTTTATGTCAACGTCTATCTCTACGAAACGTGTTGCGGATTGGAACAAGAAAACCATAGTCAGAAATGTTAACGCCCTCAAGATCATATTATTAGCCATATACACAATATAACAACTTTAATGTGGTGATTGTGAAAAATCTCTATATAGGTAACGCCTTATATGTAGTTGATTATATGTGATATTTTGTTCTAATTTCATTTGAAATACTAGTCTGAATAGCGCATGAAATAAGCATGCAGAATAATAATCGGGCAAAAATTTGCGATCTTCGTAACAAGGTTCAAGTACGCAAACACCGAGCACGTTTCTAATCACATTTAGTATCCAATTACGCAAATACGGAGAATGTTTTAATCACATTTAGTCCACCACCTCCTGCGACAGGGTCAGATATACTTGCCAATATACACCACAGGATGGCGTAATGCTGATCTAAGAATTGCCTCAGGTAATGCATTCCTGGTATGACCTCTCAAAAGGATTAATTAAAATACATATATGGTTCCATGGGGGTAAATTAAAATATGGTCGCACCCAGAGAGGGTTAATTTAAATATGGTGCGATGAGGGTAAATGAAAATATGGTCACATCACGGTTAAATAAAATATGGTCCCACGAGGGTTAATTAATATATGGTCCAATGAGGGTTAATAAAAAATATGTTCCCGTGATGGTTAATTAAAATTCTACCCTGTATGTTAATTAAGATATGGTCCTATGAGGGTTAATAAAAATATGGAGGGGGGGGGGTAATTGAAATATGGTCCCCACAAGGTCAATTAAAATATGGGTACTGTACGCCATTTCCAATAAATTTCCGATGATAACAACGATCTATTATCGATAATATATAGAAAAATAAGTAATTTGAGTCGAAGATGTATTCTGTAAACGCTCAGGTTAATTAGGCTATCTTAAAATTTAATAAATTAAAAGTAAATAATTTAATATAAATTGAATTTATGGCTGGAACCATAAAATGGCGTAAATTAAAATACGAATTTCCGTGTACCAGACGTAATCAAATTATAATTGAGGGATACTGGATTAGTAAACCCATTGCACACACGATCGGTTGAAACATTATGCTGATACGGGGAGAAAACTCAAGCCACTCACTGACTAGTGACGATAAATGAGTATATGGGACTAGTATGCACATATAATATAACTTTTATTTGATACATTTGGTTGAAAAATGTACAAAAATTACTCGACAACGACAATTTGTATTTTTGCATTCCGGTAAATTTGTCATCCGTAACACTACTACGTACTCAACAGACTTTCAAATAATGGAAAATTTGTTACCTTATTCTCCGACTCGGAGACTATAGAAACCAACAACAACATTTGGCGTACAGTATCCCTTTAAAGAATAAATATATGGTCCCATTATGAGGGTTAATTAAAATAAAAATATGGTGTCATCAGTGTTGATTAAACTACGGTCCCACTGGGGTGAAATACAATATAGTCCCATGGGGGTCAATTAAAATATGGTCCAATGATGACTAATTATAATATGCCCCCTCCCCATGAGGATCAATTAAAACACGGTCACATGAAGGGGGGTAATTTATGAACATTCTTCAATAAATATAGCATTCTGATATATCATCGGTACACATAAATAAAAATGATGTTTAGAATTAGGCCACGTTGTATGTTAAACAACCAATGTGAAGGGTTAGTGTTGGAACTTTTCTTAATAACATCTCTATTCATAGATCCGATATATTCCGCATACAAAGAAATGAAAAGTCAATATTTACAAACAGCACGAAGGAGTAACGTGGGAATTGGTTAATAATTACCATCCCAATTCATTTAGAATATAACATGCCGATCGATATTTGTCAAGTATAACTAAATTAAAAAGTTCACTAAACGATATTAAATAACATGTAAAATACCGATATAAACAAACGCCTCGTAGGATTCATGTTCGAGTTAAATTTCTTATACAATCATCAAATTGTAGATAGCATTCCGATTTACGTCACGTGAAAATAAACGAAAGATGTTCAAATAACAATGCAACAAAGCAGGTTAAAGAACAATAGAAACACATGACGCGCAGCGCGCTAATGGTTAACACGCGAATTCCCGTTAGAATTAATCGGCTCGCACTTCTTGGCATGCGAATAACAAACCATGGTTCCACCAAGCATGTCTCGAGAGATGTCCGCTGCATGAAATAATAATGTAAACGACAATAAACGAAATTGAAATTCCCAACTACACCTTTTACCGGACTCGGGGACGCACTACAACTTTTAATGTGTCCCAAAAATCCCCATTTCTATAAACAAAACCTCCATTGAATACCAAGAAACAGTAGCTGATTATACACCCGGAGGGCGAAATAATCCAATCTTTTGCTTACAGAATGATAGTATACTGTGCAGTCAGAGATTTGATGGCGCAGAATTATTTAATTTGGTTGATGACAGTTGTGGGTTCTTATACTCGCATGTCGAGGTTGAAACATAACGGGAATCAACATGCATGTAACATTCATCATGGTTCTGATTTCAGCTATTAATGACAAATAAAACAATAGAGATGCCTCGCTTTCTTTATATCCCACTATTATCTACAAGTTCCACAAGATGCTGGCCGATATAAAACCGTGTAGGGTTGGCGACGTAAAATCACATGACTTTTCTCGCCAAGTGCATATCCATAGCAATACCATAGTAACACGCGGTACAAGTTACACGTTCGTAACTTCGTGTGGCTGCATGATCCAGAGGAGAGGGCGGAGAGGCCCACATTGTACTTCGCCATTGTGGAGGGCACGGGACAGGGTCATTCCTCGTATATGATTAAATTAACATAAAGAAAACGTTTACATTGCACTGAGATCAAATAGTATATCCATCCCCGTAGCTTAGTACGGACATGACTATTGAGTTTGCTTCAAGCCACGTAACTGTTGCTGGAGGGGTCAGGTCACTATATACTTTTTTCTTATATTTGCCATTTGGACCAGGCACCAGTCGCGCACATAAACATACATGAGAGTCGCGGCAACATTTTA
The DNA here is from genome assembly GCA_032622095.1 of Siphonodentalium dalli. NCBI lineage: Eukaryota > Metazoa > Mollusca > Scaphopoda > Gadilida > Siphonodentaliidae > Siphonodentalium > Siphonodentalium dalli. Next base: position 94,275,157 of record CP136065.1, read on the forward strand.
ATGCATGACTATTATTGACTGACTACAGCTAGAGAGCATTTTTCATTCACTGAGCAATTATACGTCCTCTTATATGGTGTATATTTGCAAGCACATATGGCCATGTCGTAGGAGGTGATGGACTAACATGATTATCGAGTTTGCTGCAAGCTACGTTACTGTTGCTGGAGGGATCAGGTTAATATACATTCTCAGATTTTTGCAGTTTTTGGACCAGGCACCATTCTACACAGTAAGAGACGTTGAGTGCGCGCAAAAATAAACAGACATGAGAGTCATGGTAACAATGCATGACAGACGACAGCTAGCGAGAAATGTTCATTCACCAAGCAATAATATCAACTTTGAGACTTATATGAAGTAGAAACTTTAGACAGTTGTTGACGAATTTCGCGCATTAGACTGGTCCTTGTCCCAATCGGACCAGCTTGCTGAGCAAACTCCATGCAGGGTTTACATCCTTTGTTGACTCGGTAAGACCGCTGCTACCGGCGACATTTCACCCACATTTGGTGGCGATATTAAAATATATACTAAGCGAACAGAGCAACATGCTGCCCCTGTTAAGCACACAGAATATCGAAAAAAAAATTGTATAAATTTTGGACCTTATGCTTGAAAAGTCCCACTAAAACCGAAGAACTATATTTCGAAACGGTGTGATTCGGTTCTCCCGATTATTTGATCAACACAATAGTATATTTACATACACCTAATATCTGTTCCGATTTCCCCATAGCGTTACGATAGACACGCCCCCTTATTCAATGCGTTCATAAACCTATGAACGCAACGTGACGTCACTTCCAATGTCGTTCATAGGTTTATGAACACATTGGTCCCGGATATGACCGGAGATTGTCGGACATTGCCGACTGATTGAGTATCTATATAGTACGTCCGGATTTGGCAAGAAATTTATTTTGGTCTATAATCAGTGTTGTTGCCCGGTGTTACTGAGCGTTGATGTTCAAAAAGCCCGCTACTCAATAGCGTTTTATCATTTTCCTTACCGCTACAAATATCCCCCCGAACCTCACAAATATATCATTATGGTAGAACGGCGTGTTGTCGATTTCTTATCCACAGCCGAATCTTAATTGTTAGTTTCAGATATCATTCTTGAAATCAACACGTCTACATTAGTTACTAGCTAAACAAGACAGTTTGTCGTATGTGTATACTTAACTATATTTACATACACCTAATATCTCCTCCGATTTCCCCATAGCGTTACGGTAGACACGCCCCCGTATTCAATGCGTTCATAAACCTATGAACGTAACGTGACGTCACTTCCAATGTCGTTCATAGGTTTATGAACACATTGGTCCTGGAAATGACCGGGGATTGTCGGAAATTGCCGACTGCTTGAGTATCTATATAGTACGTCCGGATTTGGCAAGAATTTTTTTTTCAAAAATCCCGCTACTTAATAACGTTTTTTCATTTTCCTTACCGCTACAAATATCCCCCGAACCTCACAAATATATCATTATGGAAGAACGGCGTGTTGTCGATTTCTTATCCACAGCCGAAACTTAATTGTTAGTTTCAGTTATCATTCTTGAAATCAACACGTCTAGCTAAACAAGACAGTTTGTCATATGTGTATACTAAACTGTGAAATTGCGTTTTTTCCCGTTCTTCAAGAACGGATTCTCAAAATGTTTGGTTTTCCAAAAAACGAGGATTCGCTCTTTCTGAACTGAACTCCATGCGTTCATTTAAATAGATGAATAAATAGTGGGAAAGACAGACAATCCTATAGTTCATAATGAATTTAAGTATATAAATATAAATAATAAACGGCGGATTCAACGTGGTCATGGGTTTTGACCGCGATAAAAAATCAGCAAACTCCGCATGAACCCCTTCGGGGTTCATGCAGTTTGCTGATGTTTTCTCGCGGTCAAAACCCATGACCACGTTGAAACCGCCGTTTATTTCTTATATAAACGCACGTGTACGACATTGTCACAACTCGAACGGCATGTCAAACACCAGAGTTCTAATTTGCTGCAATTTTGACGAGTAGCTTGCGAAAATCGTCAACAAAACCACCGCTCTAATTTGCCATTCTGCCATTATGTTTTAGTGTGAGAATTGTTCGCAAAGCACATAGAAAATTTGACATTGGACTTGGAGCGATCGGGTTTCGCCATTTTTTGCTGGAAAATCCCATGCTAAATATAGAAACACAGACTAGTACCCAGCCGGTTACAGAGACAGAAAGGAAGCATGACTGGTGCGCTCTGGTAGAGATTGCTTGCTGAGTATAGTTATCCCGTAGGAAATGTTCTGATAATAGCCAGGACGAGACACACGTACGTGTAACTTGTGTTACTATGGTATTGCTATGCATGGATGCGCACTTGGCGGGGAAAAGTCATGTGATTTTACGGCGCCAAAGTTACAGTTTTGAGATATCGGCCCAACGTGTAGCAGAACGAAAAACGGTGGTTGAGTCAAGTCCACGGTATATACCACTGCCGATATGCTCAATTAGCTTCAATCAATAAACATAGTTATATTGCACCAACTAGGCACTGCTTTCCATCAATGAGCTTAGTATTATATTAGGGACGCTTGGTTTTCGTTCTTTATACTACCATAATTCAAGACATATTACTATAGTGTCGGGGTGCTTACTGAACATCCAAGCCACAAGCCTTCGTGGTCTTATTACGCCCTCTAATATAGTGTGTATATTGACAGGCGTAATTGGTCGTGTCGCATGAGGTTATGTGATTAAAACGTACTCGGAATTTGCGTCTGGTATTGTATGTTTTCTGTAAGATCGGCCATCTGCAGCTAACACTTTGTACAAAATAACACTGTGATTTCGCTCCGATCAGTCGATCATCTATAATCAAAATATATAATCACTAATATAATCCGTTGTCAATAACTTTCGCAGTCGCTAATTAACACTACGATTGATGTGTCTTTTGAATCATGGGTGGTCCGGGTGAAATCTTTTCTTTTGCGTTTAGTGGGGCTCTGGCAGTCGTTGGGTTTTCGCCAACACGAAGACATAAACTTGTCTTTGCAGGTGGACACCACTTACATATTAAAGAAGAAGGCAACTAGAAGACGAACACTCGCCTCGTGTGTAGTCTGGTCGATAAAAGGTTTGACCTAGAATACATTTGGACTAAGTTGGTTTTTATTCCATTTTGAAGAGAATATATCCTCTACAACATATCCAAAATCCGCTAAAATCCGCTTTGAGCAAACTTTTTTACATAGATTTAAAAAAAATGCCCATTTTTCGATCTTGCACATGTGAAGTTCGTTTTTCTACAATATCCATCATCGGCGACACCAGAACGCATTAATCCTCCATCCGATATATACGAGTTTGTGTGAAATTAGAGTATATGGGGCGAATAGAGTGACAGGACAGAAAATGCAATGGCGGTGATGAAATGGCTGTCAAAATGGCCGCAACTCCAATCCATGCTACGACGAAAGCAACATATATATTGGATAACCACCTATAAGCGAAAATATACATTGGTAATTTACAAGTATGTTGTTATATATCTTTAAAGGTACACATAGAAATAAAACATATCTATCTGAATGATTTATCGATCACTGCAACGCACGTTAACCCAATAATTTACGTTCGGGTTTTCTGCTTAGAATGCATCCAACGTACAGTCGGGCCAAAAACAGTTATTTCGGGTATGCAACACACGAAGTAATATTTCGTCACACAGTGCGTGGTAGTTTCATTTGGAATGATGATTAATTATTGAATGTAACGCAGAAACTGAAATGCACACCCTTGCTGTGTAAATATTAGTTATATTTCTGGAATTTTCAACACTCTCTGTGATAATAAACCATACACGTATGTCGTAATGCTGATTATACTGCAAAGAAACACTTCATCTCTTCAACAGAATAGTACCCTATCTTACTAGATCGAAGAGACTGTGCATCGTACATTTTATTTAATACTAATTTTCATGCTGCTTCCAAACCGGTTTCTTGGTAGACAATTTTGTTCAAATTACTTCAATCGGCACTTTACATCGGGAATATGTACCACGTAATGCACAGTATTAGTTTTCAGCATCTTGTTGTTTGAAATGATATTACCATTGCCACCCACACACTTGCGCTATGTGTAACATTAGGGAGAATGTGTAAACGCGGCGATGCGGTCGCAGAAAAGGTTTACAGCTATAAAGACAGTCTCTGCCACAGAGTATGTAAGCAAATTTGGTTATGTTGAGAATTGATTGAAGATAGTCTATTGTACTCCTTTGTATTTTGATAAATTGCGTTCATGGTATACCACCATGTATTTGTGTGATAAAAGGGAAACATTCGTGTTTTATCACTTGACCGGAGGCAACTACATGTATAGCTGCTATTTTAAGACACGGACAATAGGATCTACACATTTTACCTAGTACCATATGAATAGATCTCATACTGTTCTATAGTAGTGAATTTTGACAGATTTGGTGTTGTAGATTTCAGTAAAAATAAATGATGATCGGTCACATTCGTGAGACTGTTTTCATTACATACATTTCTGCTTCTAGAAAAGGTCACATGATCAATACATCCCTTTTAGATCACATTTAACTGTTTAATTACACATATATTACACGATTCAAGATAAACAGTACAGATAAAACTGCGTTATTCTTCTGTTTCTTGGCGCCCAAAAAGTCCATATTTAATCGTTGTATGAGACCTGGCTTTCGTTTGCTCTCTCGCGAGATACATTAGAGAGAATTCGTACATATACATGTATTATAAAAAAGCTCCCCTTATACTCTTCAGAAATCATTATACCCGCAACGAGTTGTGTGGGGGGGGGGGTATACTGGTATCAGTTTGTCCGTCCGTGGACACAATTTTGTCCGGAGTTTTTCTCAGTCGTTTTATGATCATTTTCCGTGAAACTTGGCACAGACATCAACCACCATGGGAACCTGTGCATCTGCGATTATGACGTCTGTCAGACTTTTTTTGGTGGAGTTATCCCCCCCCTTTTTCGACTTAGAAAATTTTCGCAACATGTATAATATTGTCCGAGCTTTTATTCCTACATTTTTAGGTCAATTTTTTTTAAACTTGGCACAGATATTTAGTACCATGGGAACCTGTGCACCTGCGATTATGACGTATGTCCGATATTTTTTGGTGGAGTAATTATCCCAATTTTTCGACTTAGAATTGTTTTCGCAACATGCATAATTTTGTCCGAGCTTTTATTCAGTCAATAAATTTAGGATTAGAGTTAGGGGTTAGGGTTAGTGGGGTTATGGTTACCTGTTCACATAATTTCAGTGCCAAATATATGGTAATGGCTACTTCATTCGAATAAGATTTTGAATACGGGGGGTATTACTTAGTCCCATCTGGAACAAGCCCATCTCTAGTTCTTTCTCGTATAATTCGAGAGCTTGTTCGGTCTTGTATGACTAGCTATATATTAAATTTTCCACAAATTGTATATTTCATTCGATTTTGTCCATTTTGGCGGCCATATTGGGACAGAAAATCTACCGATATGGTTTACGACTAAGCATTGTTTGTGTGTATTTTATTTTATAATTTGGTATTAGTTGGCGCACCTACCACAGAAATTCATAATTTTTCATTACCAACTGCCATCATGGACTACAGAAAATGCTCAAAGCGGATTTTGAGTATGTTATAGAGGATATATTCCTCTTCAAAATGGAATAGAAACCAACTTAGTCCAAATTTATTCTAGGTCAAACCTTTTATCTAGGTTGAGCCTAAAATTTTAGTTTATGACCAGACTATTGTGCCAGGTAGATGTCAACGGTGTCGTTCATTTTGGTAACTGCACATAGCGAGGGATTGTGGTCACTAGTTTCAGTGCAATCTTACGATCTACTTGTATTGGCAGTATAGGCTAACATACTTTTACTGCATCATAGCACAAGGACCTGTTATCGTGAACGTGTCGACAGGGTGTTTCGCCCCTAGATCATGCCATGAATCTCTATACTCCAGCTGCGAACGTAGATATCATACTCAACTATATCAAAACCTGGGAAATTTTTGATGTTACAACAGAGAATTCTGTAAGTTTATAACATTGAAAAATCAGTGCAGGTAATATATTTCTTAGCTAATATTTGTTCCTTAAAGATGCATAATCCGAATTAATGCACCAAAATTACTATTTATTTGGCTTCGGGGATAAAATATATTTGATTCGAGTCGAGGAACCCACCCATCAAAGCTCAGAGTGATCAGATATCGATTTTTTAAATCTTTTATTTCCAGAGATATGTAATTTTGGGTGGTCTGGCAAATATTCGTAAATAGGACGGTTTCAGACAAATTGCGGATGAAGATGGATAACTCTAAAATCATGTGGCTTTGGGTGTCAGATATTTGACAATCCGGACAGATTTTGCTGAACAAATTGTTGATAAATAACACATTTTGGGCAATTTTATACTATAGTTCATTGTGGTTACCATTATTTTGGGCAATTGATCAATTCTGATAACTGAATGGGCATTCAAAAAAATGTTGTTGTTGGAATCTGATGATATGGTGACCATCGAATCGGATAGAGTACCTTTACAACTGTATTTCATTGTAGGTGACCGTCCCAAACTCCAATATATTTTATATATGCCTAATAATATGATCTTGAGGGTATTATCATTTCTGACTATGGTTTTCTTGTTTTTCTTATCACAGGTTATGTCTGTTGGGGGAAGATGCGTAAGATGGGTTGATAGCGGAAGCGCCACAAACTATGCATGTCAGTCCGGGATAACAACCGACATATTCAACGAGGAGTGTGCCAGGTTGTACGCGAACCAGCCGGGCGATGGCGATGGTGAATGATGAATATCAATGGGATGCCTGTTGTCGAGCAACCATCAAACTATATATATATAGGTTCAATGATGTGCGCATCATGTTTTCCAGATCAGACAGGATATGACCACAGCTGCCTCAACAAATAATTATTAGCAGATATATTCTACCAATCAGCGACTGAGTCAATCATTTGAAGTTCCATTGCATCCCCTTGGGTTGGAATTTTCCAACTGGTACTTCATTATAATCAATCAATCGGAACAATTTTATTATATATTTAGTCTGAAATTTCCAACTGATCTTGTACCGGACATGAAATTACCAACTTTTTAACATTTTGAGGGGGACACCCTTTGGATCATGTCATGAATCTCTACATGGATGTGCTGATTATAATAGTCCTCCGAAATATTTCAGGGAACAAAATGGGTTGTAACTCATGTAAAAATAATTGTACAGAACCCATATTTGACCATGGCCTGTGTCTTTAGCTGGGAAATACACATACCATCTTTGGTTCAGATCAAATATTCCAAACTGGAGTTATCGGTCAGAAACCAAAAATGTTAACAGACAGTCAAATTCTAAGTCGAAAAATGGCCGTAACTCATGTAAAATTAATTGGACGGAACCCATTTTCGAACTTGGCCTGTATTTTTTATTCAGATCAACAAATTCAAACTGGAGTTATCAATTGGAAACCAAAAAATGTTAACGGACAGACTGACAGACGGAACGAGACAGACTGATTACAAAATACAACCTTTTCTTCAAAATGGCGTATAAAAATCCCAATAAAGCATGCAATTTCGAGCTGGGACCACCCCCTACCGTGAAGTAGGAACAAGTATTAACAAAAAAATATATTCCCTAGTGGATTATGATCTCTACGTACGTATCTAAGAGTAATTCAGAAATTCATGGCATGATCTACCTGTCTCTGTGTTAAAGTGATGTGCTATAACTCAGCTGGGGTGATCAAAAGGTATGGTCTTCCTCAATGTAGTTATTTTCATGTATATCTGTATTGGCAGCACATATTTTCTTATTTTTTATATATGAATTATATGTAGTGACTCTCCTTGGAATTAGACCAAGTCTTCTCGGTCCACAGCAGTTTGGAATATCGGTTGGGGTGATGCCGTTTTGGACCGAGTTCTGCCCTGTTTCTCTTCTATAACGGACTTTCATTAAAAAGACGTACTACATGTAATGTGGAGCCCAGGCATTCATGTAAACCTCCGAATCTGATTAATCTTCTGACATGACCATGATTAATCGGTCTACAAAATGATATATCGATTACCGTGAAAGAAAAATGGATAGTGATGATACAATCATTTAATGTATTGTTTACATACATTTTCTGATAGTGCAACAAATCGAAATTATCTAAAAAAAACAAGGCTTTGTTTACTTATAAATCTTGTTTCTTTGACATTTAACAGATAACTTATGTTTGATACCAACATGCTTGGGAAATTTTGCCCTCTAAGTTCATATATGTAAAAACTTCGATTTGACCTAATCCAAAGACATACAAGCAAGATAACTCCTGCCCATGATTCTTGGCATCAGGTCAGTTATAGAATATTAACAGGATGGGACAGTCCAAAACAGTCGAATAACAACCGATATCTCAAGCTGTTGTGGGCAGAAAAGACTTGAACTACTTGGAGTAATCGTTGTCGTTTTATCGGCGATTAATTGGAATGTTGGACTAAATATGTTTACAATTGTGCATGATCGTGAACATCAGAGGATTTATTTTCTGAAATGGTATGACACATGTGGTTGCCTGGAATAGTTGTTTGATACCACTTTCCATTCCAATAGACACCTTTCAAATAATGAACTACCACTGATAAGAATTACGAATAGGGTACTATACGTCAATACAGGATTTGTGTTCTTCCTCAAGCCTTGAAATAGTGTGTCTGTCATTTGCAGAATGAGGTCCCCAGAGCGTGAATTTATTGATGCTACCCCGCATAGCGGGCTAGCATCACCAAATTCACCCTCTGGGGACCTCATTCTGCTTACACCTCAGCAGAATGAGGTTCACAGAGGGTGAATTTGGTGATGCTAGCCCGTCAAGCGGGTAGCATCACTAAATTCACCCTCTGGGGACCTCATTCTGCAAATGACAGACACACTATTTCAAGGCATGTTCTTCCTATCAGTTGTCATTTTACTATATACGTAGTTGTGATTACAATTTCTGGTTTTCAACAAAACTCACAAATACATCATATAGTAATAAAAGGTCGCTGACCACACGTCCCCTGAAAAAATATGGTTTACTTAGGAGGTTTGAAATAATTAAGTTGATGACATTATTGTGCATCTACCGCATCGGGTCGATATGTCAAAAGTGTCTAATGTTAATCTCGCTTTGGATTTTGGGCGCAAATTCTATAATAGCTAACTTATGAGTAGTTGTGATCGATCAGGTCAAAGGTTATCAATAGAGGAATGTACTGTGTGAATCTCTGTCATGCTACCGTAATTACATATTTTGATGCCAAAATATTCCTTTACAATGATGCTGGTGGGTCCTGCTGAATTAATAATGATGCTGTGCAAACTGATGCTGTTAAGAGAATGTTCCGTTATTTTTTATAAAGTTGTCATTTTACTATAAAGCTAGTGTCTGCATGAACATTCATGAACATATATTATTTTTTAAATATTTTAACATGGTCATTTGGGTGTTTGAAAAGTGACAGGAATAGCCATTTTGATTATGCCCACATGTCCCCAGAACAAAAATTGATCCCACTTAATACTATAGAAAGGTACCAAACTTAAATCTATAGGATTAAGTTACTGGAGGTGGGGGTAAATTTTTGTTCTGTGGACCTGTGATTATGACCGGTTTGAAACAAGCAACTCTGTTATTATTAAACTATTTTACAATAGATGTTTTGTTCAGATTAGCCAAAGGCCATGAAAATGAAAACTTTAGAAAAAAATCACGGTATATAGTATATACTTAACAGTATGCTTGTTTTTGCGCCACTTCTAGGCCTAATATTGTCCGTAATTTGCAAAGATATACATTTTTTACGCACTCGGAAGTAACTGAGGACAAGGAGCCGGGCATAACTTTGTTCAGTTATATAAGAGGTATTGGCAAAAATGCCAAAATGTCAACACTTTGGTAAACATACCACATTTAAAAAAACTTTGCCCTACCAGCATCATAGCAAATCAGCAGGACCAACCAGCATCATATCAAATTAGCAGGACCACTTGAGCAGGGGTGTATCTCTCTCTCATACCAGATTTAGCAGGGGGGTATATCCACAGAACTGACGTCTGAGTATTACAGGAGTGGTCCCACCAATCAGCAACGTGTGTAGTTTATAACATAGCAATTTTCAGACAAAAGAGGCAAACATTGGTGTTGGTGTAGATAAAGCCTGAATTTAGTGTCTGACATTTTCATAATGGGATCCCCAGAGGGTGAATTTAGTAATGCTATCCTGCACAGCAGACTAACATCACAAAATTCACCATTTGGGGACCTCATTCTGCTTAACCTCATCTTTTGGAAAGTATCTATACAAACTCCAGGCAGAGTCTCTCATCGCTCCGCTGAGATATCACTGCCATAAGGACATTTGGTAAGGATTTCTTACGTGTTCTTAGTTATTATGTTTTGGGATTAAAATTGTCTATATCTAGCTCAGTTCATATTGTTCTTATCAATGCCGAAAGAATTACCTTTCTTGCAAACTTTTGGTGGTCAAAATAAGATAATAGGTGACAAAATATTGTTCCGAAAATATGTAATATTAGATGTATCGGTCCGCAAACTACCATCCTTGTGACAGTGCTATATCGCAGTGATAACGTAGTGGGAGTTTGGTATCTATAGTCTCAAATTCACATTGTTTTAGTTACTTTTTCCTTTCTGTTGAGTCTCTATATCCCCTAATTTGTAGAAGATAAAATGCATAATTGAGGTGACTAATGGGTGGACTTCATCAACTTCAACTGGGGAACTTCAATCTGATCCTAGGTCTCACCATAACAGTTGAGGCCTAAGCAGAATGAGGTCCCAAGATGGTGAATTTGGTGATGCTACCCCATTGTGCAGGACATCATCACTAAATCACCTCTGCAGACATCATTCTGCGAATGACAGACTCACTAAATTCAGGCTTGGACTGCAGATAAATATAAAAATATCTTATATTGGTTGTTGTAAATGGTAGCAAGGAAAATACCATCTTATATCTACAGGGCAGCTAGGCCAGATTGTGGTTATTCATGTGCCAATTTGGCATATTTTGTTGTATATATATATATCTATATGATGTACGAAGCTTGCTAAATCAATAAGAATTAAAATTAAATTGCTCAATATATTAGCAAATCAAGTCATCTTCCTCAGCAGTTCCACTGTCAAAGAACATTTTCTGCTGTGCAGATTATTCACCCTCAAATGCCCCTGTTAAGTTCTAATATTACAGATTGTAATGGTCTTTACTTTGTTTGTTGGGATGTCCAGAACGTAAGCAGTTGACAGGAAGAGATACACCATAAGGATCCCATTCATTCATTATTTCATGCGCAGAATTGTTAAGACTGGACCATGGGAATTTAAACAATTACCCCAAGGCTGTTTGTTCAACATAATAGCTGAACATCCCTACAAATTAACCCTTAATATACTAAATGAATTCTCTCATTCAGTTATAAAAGCATACATCGGAATGGACTATTATCTCGAGGGGTTCTAAGGATAAACAAGAGCTGGGCTGTCGTGCAGTGCATACCCCTATGTGGCATATCACCTGGTGCGGGCATACTAGTACCTATAACCTGTGGCTGATATACTCCTTATGAAATGTTCAGTAATAAGTTAATCTGAACATTTCCCACAAATGAATATGAATCGTTCTGTTCTTGTATTATCTGTTTTTCTGTCTATCGTCTACTTTTATAATTTTATTACTTGAACACCCCTCCAAATGAGTAATAGACTGTTACAATGTATAATTTTATAACTTATTGGGAGAATTCATCACAATAGAAAGGGTTCAAGAGTCAGGGGAAACGATCTTTTTGACTAAAAACAGATAAAAACTAGAGGTGTGACTGTCCCAATGGGACTACGGATACCCCCGTTTTTAAAATACTAAGATGTTTCACATGTCAGTAAACATTTAGTTAAAATAATAAATGAACAGTTCCCATTGCAGGTGTACAACCATAACCCTAATCTTAAACAGATTGACCGAAAAATGTAGGAATAAAAGCTTGGACAAAATTATGTATGTTGCGAAAAAATTTGTAAGTTGAAAAAGGGGAATAACTCCACACAAAAAATGTCGGACAGACGTCATAATTGCAGGTGCACAGGTTTCCATGGTACTAAATAACAGTGCCAAGATTAAAAAACATTGACCAAAAAATGTAGGAATAAAAGCTCGGACAAAATTATGCATGTTGCAAAAAAAGTTTCTAAGTTGAAAAAGGGGGATAACTCCACCAAAAAATGTCGGACAGACGTCATAATCGCAGGTGCACAAGTACCCATGGTACTAAATATCTGTGCCACGTTTAAAAAAAATTGACCAAAAAATGTAGGAATAAAAGCTCGGACAAAAGTATATATGTTGCGAAAATTTTCTTAGTCGAAAAAGGGGGGATAACTCCAACAAAAAAAGTCCGACAGACGTCATAATCGCAGGTGCACAGGTTCCCATGGTGGTTGATGTCTGTGCCAAGTTTCACGGAAATTGATCAAAAAACGACTGAGAAAAACTCCGGACAAATTTGTGTCCACGGACGGACGGACGACGGACGGACAAGCTGACTCCAGTATACCCCCCCTAACTTCGTTGCGGTGGGTATAACTAGAGGTGTGACTGTCCCAATAGGACTACGGATACCCCCCCCCCTGTTTTTAAAATACTAAGATGTTTCACATGTCAGTAAACATTTAGTTAAAATAATAAAATAACAGTTCCAATTGCAGGTGTACAACCATAACCCTAATCTTAAACCTATTGAACGAAAAATGTAGGAATAAAAGCTTGGACAAAATTATGCATGTTGCGAAAATAATTCGAAGTCGAAAAAGGGGAATAACTCCACACAAAAAATGTCGGACAGACGTCATAATCGCAGGTGCACAGGTTCCCATGGGACTAAATATCAGTGCCAAGATTAAAAAACATTGACCGAAAAATGTAGGAATAAAAGCTCGGACAAAATTATGCATGTTGCAAAAAAAGTTCCTAAGTCAAAAAAGGGGGAATAACTCCACCAAAAACAAGTCTGACAGACGTCATAATCGCAGGTGCACAGGTTCCCATGGTGGTTGATGTCTGTGCCAAGTTTCACGGAAATTGATAAAAAAACGACTGAGAAAAACTCCGGACAAATTTGTGTCCACGGACGGACGACGGACAGCACAGCTGACTCCAGTATACCCCCCCCTAACTTCGTTGCGGGGGGTATAATAAGCTGGTTTTAGTCGAATGAAATTTGACTACTGTGTATTTCAACTTGATCCTGAAGGCCTAATGATGTCAATAATATCATAATTGCAGTCAAATGATTTATTAAAATCAATCACAGATTGGGAGTCTATAAACAATTGTTCTATGAACAAATAAATAAATAGATGGAGAGTAAATATAATTATAATTTAAAGCAACTATTCTCATGTTAACTACCTTACTCAATTATAATCAGTGCAGTACTATTTTTTGTGCATCAATGAAACTGAGCTAAGACCAAACAGGGAAAATATGAGGGCTATATGTTGATAACATAGATACTAGTGGATAATACTCTCAGGTGCCTAATAGTGTCAGTACATGTATAATTATTAATTTTGGAGAAAATTCCAAACGATCACTATTATTTTGCATTGAGACAAGAGTGAAATTGCCATCATTATTATTAATTTCAGCCAAAATCCCAACCCATCACTATTATTAGGCACCTGAGAGTAGACAATTATATTTTCATGCCAGCAGCCAATCTCAACATCATTATTCATACGTAAAGCCATAAATCAGGGAAATATCTTTAATGTTGAAATGGTTATAAGAAATACATATATTCCAGACTGAAAGTGCAGGAAAGCATGTGTCCATATTCACATCCCTGGGGTGACAACATGGCTAACCAGTCTGAGTTAGTTATATCAACACAACTATTTAAAATGCACTCAGGCAAGTTTTGATTTTTTTTCTAAAGTCAGCAACCTATGTGGTTGTGGTTTTACTACCTTTGAGATCAATTCAATAATGTTCTAACTAACCAGAGTTTACTTGGTTCATTCTGTATGCCGTTTCGTTTCAGGTCTGAGTGACGTTATACGAGAAATTTTAAACTGCACTTTTCTTTGGTCTTTGCGCTGCACTCTTTTTGGGGGTATAAATAAGTGATTTAGGACAAAAGGTGTGGATTTTGCAAGTTGTGACTATCTCTTTAACCCTTTCAGTGCCAAGTCCGATTTTTGTATCAACCCATATTTCCTTGATCATTTTTCAAATTTATTGATTATAATAATGTTATACATTGATGGAAAGAGCTCTTAGAGCACTTTCCATTATGTATCACATTATTATAATCAATAAATTTGAAAAATGATCAAGGAAATATGGGTTGATACAAAAATCGGACTTGGCACTGAAAGGGTTAAATAAAAGAAAGATTATTTACACCATATAAGCACCCATCTTCACAACAATATTACTGTGCAGTTCTGTTTTACTCAATGTAAATTTTCATAATGATGGTCTTTAATATACACATGTACATGTATCTTCAGGGATGATTAAGAACTGAAATTGTCATCAGATACAAGTCATTAACTGACTTCAAAACTGAGGGAAAAATAGTACTGCACGGATTTAAATACAAGGTGGTACGGTTTTCTTGGAGAAAAAATGAATGATAAATTAAATTTGTCACAGTTACTGTGTAACATAACATAACAATTCTATTTTGAGCACTCCTTGAGGTAACTTAGAAATTGTCTGCTGTTACAACCTGTCAAGGACTCAAGGTAAATAAAAGGTCGCAGACCACATGTCCCCCGACTCGAGTGGTAAACTTCATGATTGGATTTGTTTGTAGGATACTATTTGCAACAATGTTATACAGTATATAGATGTTGCAAACCACCGCAAAATTTCTTGGACAAAACAACCCGATGAACAAATGCATGCAAACACGAAAAAAATGATATTTTTGTATTAGCTATATAGATGTTGCAAATCACCAACATGTTAGGAACAATATCCCAGAGTTTCAAATCTCTACATTTAAAACTGTAGGAGGAGTTGATTACACCATGAAGGTACCCAATCTCATCCAAAAGGCAAAAATGTTCAAAATTTTCTAAGTCGAAAACCCCCCAAAAATATGGAAAAAATGATATTTTTGATTAGCTATATAGATGTTGCAAATCACCAACATGTTAGGAACAATATCCCAGAGTTTCAAATCTCTACATTTAAAACTGTAGGAGGAGTTGATTACACCATGAAGGTACCCAATCTCATCCAAAAGGCAAAAATGTTCCAAATTTTCTAAGTCGAAAACCCCCCCAAAAATATGGAAAAAATTATATTTTTGATTAGCTTTATAGATGTTGCAAATCACCAACATGTTAGGAACAATATCCCAGAGTTTCAAATCTCTACGTTTAAAACTGTAGGAGGAGTTGATTACACCATGAAGGTACCCAATCTCGGACGCACGGACACACGGACGCACGGACGCACGGACGGACGGACGAGGGTCATTTCTATAGTCCTCCGACGGAAACGTCGGGGGACAACAATTACAGCCACTTATTGTCATCTGTCTATAAATTGTGAAGTCCGGTCTCAGAATTTTGTCAGTGATAGCAGTAATTGCCATATGTGTAAAAAAGGAAACATTCCTGATAATTTCCAATAATTACACCAACTTCATTTTCTAAAGAATTTTGCCATAAGCTTAGAATAAGCAAATCAATTCGAAGTGACAGTTGAGTGTAGGAATTTCGTCACAATGACATGCGATGTTCCATCAACGTCACAATAAAGTTCCCAATTTGTTTATGATATATCCAACTTGAAATGTACTATTGTGTTGATATATTCTGTTGAGATGTAATTATAAGAAATAATCACTGTTTCCGAATATAATTACACAGTTTAAAGACATTTGCCTAACCACAAACTTTTATAAAACGCTTGGCGATTTATAAGTTTGTAATAAGGCAAATGTCTGTAAACTGTGTAATTACATTTGGAAACAGTGATTATTCCTTAAGTAAATTCACATACGTCATTTGGGCACAAACTTTTATTTAATAGCACAAAAAAGCATCCCCAAATGTCCAATGTAACATATTGTTGACAGCTACTTTACTAACCAAACATTAAAGACATGTTATGGACTTGTTCGGTTGCGTGATATTGATAAGGTAGTACTCATGTGCTATGTCAACCTGGGGAATGTAAGATCCTAGTAGCATCACTGAAAATGTCAAAGAAATCGACCATACCACTCCATAGAAAAGATCATCTGAACTACGCTCAATTGTAAATATTTACATTTCGATTCGGGACGCAACATTTGGCGATAATCTAACAGACTAACACAATTGATTTCGCCATCGAGAGTCATTGCATTTACTTAATATATAAGAATGACAGTGCGTGTGGTCAATTTGGATTAAAATAACTACTTTCAGTAAGATTATTCTCAAGTTCTATTTGATCACCCTACGAGAGTGTTTCACATCACTGAAGTATTGAATTACAGAAATCAACATGTCAAGATGAACAAAGAAGAATAAACACACTGCGGCGAATGGCATCAAAAGAAGCTGGATAAAGTCTACAAGAAACCCGCGAGTTAACAGAACTCCGGAACATTATTCACAAGAAACATGATTTATATTAACCCTTTCATGATGGGAGCTGCTAGTGCAGCATTAAATATCCTGTGCCAGTGCATTCTCTTTGACCTTGTAAGCCATTACATTCTCTTATATATGTGAGGCTCCCTATGGGAGACTCGCATATATAAGAGAAAGCAATGGCTTAGGGTTTTCGCAAAATTTCAGGAAGGTCCAGTCATGGAGGTTTTAACATTTGATCTGGGATTCTTGCATTCTTCCGGGCTTCTTGTAGATGCGATCCGAGTTTGTTGTAGACATGGGTCGGGTTTCTTTGGATGCCGTTCGCCCAGTGCGATAAATATAGAATGGAAAAAGATAAAAGGTCATGTGACCACTTTTTTGAAGATATGCTCATGAGTAACCAAATACCAAAAAATATCATTGAGTTCTGACAAAACATCGCTCAGTTTATAATGAGGTACTCAAGTAAAGAAATCAACATATCACAATGAACAAAGAGGAATAACTCTATAACCTGAAATTCAAGAGACCATTGAAGGTCAGTTTGGAGATTATATTTTGGGCTATTACCAAAGAAAAGTCTTGTTGGGATTGGATAACACACAAGTGAGTAAAAACCCTCTTTACACTAAATGGATTTTCCCACTCAGTTATAAAATTATATAGAGGATATCTGGTGTTTTTGAGTGGATACAGAAAATTATGTCATGAGTATGTGAGACAAATGTTTATTATGAATAACCATTTATCTCATTCAGGAATGACATGACTTTCGATATCCATTCAAAAACACTAAATATTCTTTTTATTATATGCGTTTCCAAAGAAATCGACCATTTACAACAATAAATTTTCAGATAAACACCATCAACCGATGCACCAAAGCTGATATCTGTCAACTTTACATCTTACTTCACTGCCCACCATAGAGAAATATAGTTCTAATATGCATAATCCGAATTAACACTCCCAAACTATTATTTCTTTGGCTTCGGGGGTAAAAAAATATTTGATTCAAGTCAAGGATTCAAGTCACCGGTACTTTTTGGCGAGAAAACGGTCTCAGGCCAAATTGCGGATGAAAGTGGATAACTCTAAAATCAAGTGGCTTTGGGTTTTACATATTTGACAATCTGGCCAAATTTCTTTAAACAGAATGTAGATAAATAACAGGTTTGGGCAATTTTATACTATAGATGACAGCGGTTAGCATTATGTTTGGGCAATTAATCGATTCTGATAACTGAAGCGGCATTTAAAAAAATGTTGTTGTTGGAATCTGATGATATGGGGATCATCAAATCAGATTGAGTACCTTTAACTTAACAGCTTCACAATGATTTTGAAATATTCATGTCGTGCATTGGTACACGTAAGTAAATCTGTCGCTCGCACACTGACTAGTATGAAAGTGAAATTTCTATATCCTCTTCTGGGGGGTAACAATATTTATCTAGCTTCAACTTTTTCTATAATCGATTGGTATAATAAACATTGGAATGGTCTATTATTCTTTTGGAGGGAAGGGCAGCAAACATAAACAAACGACAGATAATAAAAGTGCCGAATGAGTCCTGTTTATTGGAGGGAAACTGGTCATTTGTTGAACTTATTATCTGAACATTTCCTATGGGATAACTACTCATCAATGAGCATTTAATATAGGAAGGGTTAAATGGACCCAAGGCACTCACAGCAGCTAAATGTGTAAAAATTATAAAAATCTATTAAAACATCACCACCAAGAAGAACATGGAGAAATGACAAACTTCACTCTTATACTAAAGGCCCACTTAATTTTCGAACCCCCAGATCACATATAAAATATATGCCATAATATATACCGTTATTATTTTCAATGGAAGGGGAATAACTCTATATCTTAGTTTGAATTATGTTGCATTCTGGGAGAGAAACGGGGGAAATGTTTCTATGATGTCAGATATTTTCTATTACTCTATGGGCACCTTCTGAGACATTCCAAATGGTGATGAATTATAGTATTTTAATCATATTTTATGTCATAGATCATTATTAAAACCATATATCAAGGCACTATAAACAAGGGGTACGCATCTAAGATGCTTTTGTCGAGTTTTTTGGCAGTCGAACCAAACTTCTGCCAATAAGGTGCACAACTCCGGGAAAAAAGTTGTACGGTGGTATATTATTGCAATAGACCTATATACCAAATATCAATTGAATCCGTTAATATTTCATTGAGTTATCACACTAACGGTGATAAAATTGTGATTAAAATAGACAAACTAAGACCCATAACTCCGGATTTTTTTTCCGGACAAACCAGGTTTTTCAAACTCGTCCGAGATATTGTTGCAGGAGACTCATATACCAAATATTGTTGAAATCGGTTAATATCTCATCGAGTTATCGCGCTAACGGTGATAAAATTGCTAAAAATAGACAAACTAAGACCCATAACTCTGCAAAAAAAATTCAGACACCTGATTTTCGAACTCGTCCGAGATATTGTTGCAGGAGACTCATATAACAAATATTATTGAAATCGGTTAATATCTCATCGAGTTATCGCGCTAACGGTGATAAAATTGCTAAAAATAGACAAACTAAGACCCATAACTCTGCAAAAAAAATTAAGACACCTGATTTTCGAACTCGTCCGAGATATCGTTGCAGGAGACTCATATACCAAATATTGTTGAAATCGGTTAATATTTCATCGAGTTATCGCGCTAACGTGATAAAATTGCTAAAAATAGACAAACTAAGACCCATAACTCTGCGAAAAAAAATCGGACAAACCTGGTTTTTCGAACTCGTCCGAGATATTGTTGCAAGAGACTCATATACCAAATATTGTTGAAATCGGTTAATATTTCATCGAATTATCGCGCTAACGGTGATAAAATTGCTAAAAATAGACAAACTAAGACCCATAACTCCGGAAAAAAAATTCGGACAAACCTGGTTTTCGAACTCGTCCGAGATATTGTTGCAGGAGACTCATATACCTAATATTGTTGAAATTAGTTAATATTTCATCGAGTTATCGCGCTAACAGTGATAAAATTGCTAAAAATAGACAAACTAAGACCTATAACTCCGGAAAAAAAATTCGGACAAACCTGGTTTTCGAACTCGTCCGAGATATTGTTGCAAGAGTCTCATACACCATATATTGTTGAAATTGGTTAATATTTGCGTGAGTTATTGCGCTAACTAAAAAACATCTAAGATGGATAACTCTTGTAAAAAAGTTCGGACGTGACCCATTTTCTACAGGCAGTAAATAGTCATTGGGAGCAACTGACATACCAAATTTTTAATCCATTCACAAATGTCAAAGTTATAAGGCATTCTTTAGTCCACCCGCCCGCCCGCCCGCCAACCGTCCCTCGTCAAACCATAAGTCGAGTTTTTGAAAAACTCGACTAAAAAATAATATAAATTGGGCCTTTAATTATTGATAATTCTCCAATATTAATGAAATGTTGCATGTTGAAACCATTGTTATGTAAACAAAACTGAATTGTCAACAAACAATGCTAAACGTGAAGTAAGTTAAAATATTTTAGTCTGAATATAATTTTCAATGCTTTTTTTTACCTATTTCAATGTTAACTGTCAAATTTTGATTAAACTTTGGTATCCTATTGGACAATTGGAAATTTATTGGCAATTCCACTGTTTACATTACAATTGATTTGAAAAAATCAATATGGCGAAATCCCGTTATTGGATAGTTACTAATACTGAAAATAAGAACAAAGTCGATCTATATGTTAATGATAGTTGTTTTACAGACTTTTATAAAATTTACTTTATTTCGCATGAATCCACATTATTGAGTGCCTTTAATCTACATGTACTTAGCACTAAGTATAAAATGTTTCTCTTTCATCAACTGAGATTCAACGGACATCTCAGGGGGACAGGGGATAAAGCCAAAGCGATTTTCCCCAGTGACAATAACAATATCGGAAGAGAAATATGTGTGATTGACAGACAATGGCAATAAGTTGTCGGGCAGCAGAGAAATTAATTGTTTTATCAGTCACCTGCAAACATTGTCTTTATCCCTTCCTATACTAAATACTCATTGATGAGTAGTTATCCTTTAGGGAATGTTCAAATAATAAGTTTCAACAAATGGCCGTAGGTCGTTTGTTGAACTTATTATCTGAACATCTCCCATCAATGAATATGAATCATTCTGCTGTTGTATTATCTTTTTTTCTGTCTGCCGTCCGCTTTTATTACCTGAACACCCCTCCAAATGAATAATAGACTGTTACAATGTATACTTTTATAACTGAATGGGAGAATCAATTTAGTAAAGAAAGGGTTAAAATAGTGCCATAATTCACTTTCATTGAACTTTGATATAGGCTGCCAGAATACTGGAGTGTTTCATGTCCATTTTGTTGGCTTTTCAATGGGACAGACGGTGCTCATTTTCATGTCACATACAAAACAATGAGCAGGAACCTACATCACCTATCAAGTGTCTAACCCAAAGCAGTTTTTATTTTAAATTTGTTTAAAACATATATAACTGTCTTGTCTGATGGCTAAACTGGTAAATGAGATATGCAAATTAACAATGCACAATCAAATACCAGTAATAGTGAAAAACTCATATTTATAACTGAAATTTACAAGGAATCAAATATGTACCGATTTACAAGGAATCAAATATGTACCGATTTACAAGGAATCAAATATGTACCGATTTTGAACATCAAACACACCTCAAACATTTAATAGATGTTCATAAAATTCACATAACTCCTTTAACCCTTTACCCAACAGAAGGGCCCTGTGCCAATGCATTCTCTTATATATGCAAGTCGACCATAGGTCGCCTCGCATATATAAGAGAATGCATTGGCTTAACAAATTAAAAATTATAAAATTGTTAAAGAATGTAAGAAAAAATGGTAAAAAGTGTTAAAAAAAGATTTTGTTTAGGCCAATGCATTCTCTTATATATGCGAGGCGACCTATGGTCGACTCGCATATATAAGAGTATGCATTGGCACAGGGCATAACTGTAAATATCACAATGTGGTCAAGGAGCCGGTTCCAATGATATCCATATTTGTATGGTTCTATTGAGACAGACCGAAGATATTTTAGGCTGTTGAAGCTTTATTTGGCCGGTTTTGGCCGGTTTGTTGGGTAAAGGGTTAAAGGTACTCAATCCGATCAGATGCTCATAAATTACTATTTCTTTGGCTTCGGTGGTAAAAAATATTTGATTCGAGTTGAGGAACCCACCCGTCAAAGCTGAGTGATCAGATATCAATTTTTGAAGTTTGATATTTTTTTAGATGTGTAATAATGTGGCCCAGAAACACGTGGTCAAACGGAGGGTCTCGGACAAAATTGCAGATGAAGATGGATAACGCTAAAATCAAGTGGTAATACAGTTAAATTTTGTGATACTTTAGTGATAATACGGCCATATTTTGTTGAACAAAATGTTGATAAATAAAAAAATTTGGGAAATTTGATACCATAGCTGACAGTGGTTGTTAGCATTATTTTGTTGCAATAAATCAATTATGATAACTAAAGCGTATTTTGAAGTTGTTGTTGTGGTATCTTGAAGGTATGGGGACCATCTGATTTGATTGAGTACCCTTAATTCGTAAGTACAATAACTCCTGCAACAAATATCTAGCTCAACCACTGCATTAGTTCCAGGTACATGTAGCATCTATCCGAATGCCTGAAGCGACAGTTTAGAGATTACATTAGTGACAGATTCCTGGCCCTGAACTTCTGAAGCGACAGTTTAGAGATTACATTAGTGACGTAGGTTCCTGGCTCTGAAGAAATTATAAATATGTTATGATTTTGCGGAGAAAATTTTAACGATTTCATCATGTCCGAAATCTCTGGCAATATTACAGCATGAGAGTTTGCCCATCTCGAGCAACGGATCAGCACCAGATTTCACAAGCAACTCAGCAACACCCTTATGACCTGCAATTAACATATTAAATAAGTTAGGTTGTCTGTTGGTACAGCAAAGATCAATACAGTAAGGATGACATTTTTAGGGACCTGCGAATATCAGCAATTTCCCACAGATTTGAAAAACTAATTCAAATTGGGAGGCCAATGTCGATTCACGATAAATTTGTAAAACTTATATATATATATATATATACAGTAATGTCCTAAATAATTGAAAATTTAACACACCACGAGTGCTGCAACAAGTATTGCCAAGTCTGGAAATAGTGTGTCCGTCATTTGCAAAATGAGGTCCCCAGCGAGTGAATTTAGTGAGGCCACCCTGCACAGTGGTCTAGCATCATCAAATTCACCCTCTGGGGACCTCATTCTGCTTATTATCTATAGTCGCAAATTAGCATTGTTTTTAGTTACTTTTTATTCGCCCGTTTGAAAAAACAGTCGTATTATGTAAATGGGTTGTCCGTCCGTCTTTCGCCCATCTGTCCACTTTTTGTTTCCGGATGATAACTTTAGATTGAATCGAGTGAACTGAACTAAATTTGGTACATTAGTTTACCACCTCAAAATAAAGATCAAGTTCGATTATGGGTTTCGTCCGCATGATTTTGACTGAGTTATGCCCCTTTTTCAAATTAGATTTTACCTGCTTTGCGGTTTCCGAATGATAACTTTAGATTGAATCAAGTGAACTGAACCAAATTTGGTATATTAGTTTACCACCCCAAAATAAATATCAAATTGGAATATGGGTTTCGTCCGCGTGATTTTGACTGAGTTATGCCCCTTTTTCGACTTAGATTTTACCTGATATGCGGTTTCCAGATGATAACTTAGATTGAACTGAACCAAATTTGGTATACAGATCAAGTTCAAATATGGGTTCTGTCTACATGCCCCACTCTACTCCAGAAACGGGCGTATTATGCCATGCCCCGACGGCGTGCTCTTGTTCCCTTCTGTTCAGTTTCTATATTCTGTAATTTGCAGATGATAAATTGCATAATCGAGGTGACTAATGGGTGAGCATCACCAGCTTCAACTAGGGAATTTCAATCTGGTCCTAGGTCTCCCATAGAAGTTGATGCCTAAGCAGAATAAGGTTCCCAGAAGGAATAATGCTAGCCTGACAGACACACTAAGGCATCAAATCTGTGAGAATATTTCCATGGAACAGGTCTCGAACAACATCCTGCTAATCGATAACTAATAATTGTGATTGATTATGCGGAAATGTATTTAACGCTCTTTGCTATTCGCAATGTACAGGGTATTCCATTCAAATTTGTTTTCCCATAATTGGGCAAAGCTGCTGAAACGAAAACTAAAGGTAACTGCTCTCGACCAATCAGAATGCATGTTTTAGTGACAAATATTTAACCCTTTGAGTGCCAGGTCGATTTTTGTATCAACCCATATACCCTGTGCCAATGCATTCCCTTATATATGCGAGTCGACCATAGGTCGCCTCGCATATATAAGAGAATGCATTGGCCTAAATTTTTTAATTTTTTTACAATTTTAATAATTTATTCTTATATTCTTTAACAGACTTATTTTGTAGGTTTAGGGCCGATAGGGTTAACAATTAATAATAATTTACCATGCATAACAGCCAGATGTAGGGGAGTGGCATTCTCACACTGCTTATTAATAGCATTTATATTTATCCCTTCAGCCGTCAACAGTATCGAGACAACCCGATCATTTCCATTATTTGCAGCAGCATGGAGTGGTGTATTTCCTGTTTCAGCAGCCAAGTTAACATTAATCTTTGGTTTGACCTGTTATTGAATGGAAGTACATATGTCAAAACATCAGTCACATTAACGAATAAAAACGTAAAGAAATGTAACTTGTAATAACCCTTTATTTACATAATGAATTCTCACATTCAATTACAAATGTTTCCGGATATGTTGGAAATGCCTATTGAAATGCCTGAAGTATATGACCCTTTAACCACAGCAGAATTATGGGGTAATTTTTCAGGATTTAGTCGGAAATATGGCTTGTTGCCATTCATCGGAAAGCTCTCATCGAGAGCTTTCCGATGAATGGCAGCAAGCGATATTTCTGCTGTGGTTAAAGGGTCATATACTTCGAGCATTACTGTATTCTTCATTTAGTAGTAGGGATGTTCAGATAATAAAAGCAGAAACCACTTTGGATCCATTTTTTTGTAACGTATTTTAAATTTAATTACATAGTATCAACCTGCATTCAAATATAGTGCAAACTTTTTGGTAAAATATTTGCTAGGCTGACAACTATTTGAGATGGAAAAAATCAATATATTTCAAAAATCGAAATCTAATAACTCTGTGCTGGAAGGGTATGTTCCTCGACTTAAATAAAATATTTTTTTTCCCCCGAAGCTGAAGAAATAGTAAATTAGGGGTGCTAAATTGGACAAGCTATCTTTAACATGTTTGCACTCTTGTGTAACTTAAACTTTCATGATGGGAACGACGCTGTTGCAGCATTAAATATCTTGTGCCAGTGCATTCTCTTATATATACAAGTCTCTCATAGGGAGCCTTGCATATATAAGAGAATGCACTGGCATATGGTTTTCAAAAAATTTCGGAAGCTCCAATCATGGACGGGTTAATGTAATCACCTATTTATTTCAACAGACAGGTACAATATATATGTATTTACCTTATGTAAAAGGTACTTTAATATATCATGCTTCTTGTGCATGACGGCTGAGAAAATGATTGTCTTGCCATGTGAATCTCTTTTGGTTGGGTCGACATGTCGGCCTGAGATAAGGTAGTGTACCACATTCAGGAACCCACAGCTGAAAACACAAGGAACACTAATTTTTTGTTAAAAAAAAAGTGTAGGTAGGCATCTGTATGTATCGATAAATTAACAGCATATTGATCTGGAAATATCAAGCTCTGACTCAGAGATGTCTCAAACTGACACAAGTAGATCTATTGTTCTACATTCTAACTTAAGCATGTAGGTTAGGTTCATTTGTCGTAGGTGACAGGTATAACAAAAATCTACTTGTCACCTAGAAACAGTGACCTGTCAGTGACAGGTGGACAGGTGTACATTTCGAGCCATGGTTTTCACTGTTAGTGTTATAAACCTCTGAAAAGCATTGAATGGGATAAGTTTATTTATGGATATCACTCACATAAGGGTGATAACCTTTGAGTGATTATAAGTCAGATGACTGAAAAAGTTAGACCAAAAAATATCAGGTTTGTCCTATTTGTATTTATATGCTCTGAGTACTGAAGCTTAGTAATTGATTATTTAGGTAAAACCATTTTTCCCCAAGTATATAAACATTTTAATATCAAATTATCCAATATCAAGTTATCTAGACCATTTGAAAGATCCTTCTATTTCATAGTGTGCCAATGCAGAAATTAACCCTCTCTATACTAAATGTATATACTGGAATGGTCTATTATTCGTTGAAGAGGTTTTCGGGAAAAATAAGCAGACAACGGATAATACAAGTGCTGAAGGAGTGCTATTTATTGGAAGGAAATGTACAGACACTGGCAATAAGTTCAACAAACGACATTCCTTAACCACAGCAGAATTATATGCCTTGTTGTCATTCATTGGAAAGCTCTCACTGAGAGCTTTCCGATGAATGGCAACTAGCCATATTTCCGACTAAATCCTGAAAAGTTACCCCTGGGTAAGGAGTCGATTATTTAGGGCATTACTGTACCGTACTCGTCAATGATAATGAGTATTTAGAATAGAAAGGGTTAAATTAGGATTATCTCGTTCACAAATACTCACCCAATGGCTTGATGAAGGCGTGCCTCATTAATTGGTCGATTGGTCGCTGTTGGTAACGGAATGCCAGAGAGACTTGAAAACTCTCCATGCAAATTCCTATAGAAATTAATGACAGATGACCAGATGTTAATCAGAGTGAACGATCTCGCCGCCAGCAACCAATGAGCATACTGTTTATTTCTCGTTGAGAGTTTGACGTTAGATAACATGCTCTTGTACTGCTTAGTCCGCTCAGATGTAAGAGTATCCAAATAATCTAAAAATAGGTATGACCCTTTTGAGCTGAACAAACTTTCTGGATACTCCCTGAATATTGCACCAATAAGGCTGTTAATATCCGTCATGGTAACCTTCCCTGATTCTTTACCAGAAGCAAAAGCAAAACTGAGTTCCTCAGTAAGAATGTCCATCTCAAGTTGAAAGATATCCTTTTTCTGGTTATCTGGAAATTGTGATAACCAGAAATGTGAGAACTGGACGAAGTTATCATTTTTACAGCAGAAATCACATAAATCGTTAAGAGATTTATTTGATCTGTTTAACCAACCTGATACTATAGTAGCATCCATGAATTCCATGAGATCATCAAAATTGTCTCTCGAAGTTCTCGTATTCGATTTCAACCTGGATGAAGAATCTTTCTCAGTTCGCACTTCTTCACTTATATAGTCTCTTAAACTTGTTTGACTTGACTGCACTGGTGGCAGGGCAGGAGGCTTTGGAAGTTCATGTCTTGTTGGTAGTGCTGTAGATAAACTTTTCTTCTTTCTCCTGTTCTTTTTACTCCGTTGTTCTGAATCTAATTCATCATTTTTAACATGAGGCTTCACAGTTCTATCAGGTTGAGCAAACTTACTTCCCTTGTTTAGCCAAGAATCTGCTGAGTCAGCCGTCCCAGGTGGACTGCTATTTGTATGGAATCCAGAATCAGGGCTCATAGAAGTTTGAACGAATGATTGTATCTCACCAGAGCTAGTTGAACTGACTGACTCTGACCTACCGGTAGTACTAAGTGATAGGTTATCTAAGTCTCTCCTGGCTGACGAGTCCTCATCGCTACTGAAGACTTCTTCATCACTCTCACGGTAAGTTAGCCGCGACACACAAATCAAGTCCCTCAAATCTCGAATTCCTCGACTCATTTTCAGAATATATTCTCAAGAATCCTAAACAATGATCTTCCTTAGAAATGTTGATTAAGGTCCTTAACATCTATTATAAATGAATATATGAGTCGTTATGTATCACAGATTGTCACACAAAAATATTTCCGTATCACAGTAAACAACACGAACAGTCACATTTTACACATAAGGTTGAAACCACAGCAAAGTCATTTCCAGAATTTTGAATTTTTCTATATAACAATAAGGAACTGGAAGCGGAGATTTACAGCCATGGACACCGCAGTGAGAAGAGCAGGTAACCGAATTCTGGATTTCCATGCAAACGAAAAAAAGAACATAAGAGTTTGCGACAGCGTTTTTCCAGACTGTCTATAAATCTCAATGCACCCACTTAACATCGGTGCAACCTGCTCCAACATAAAAGCTATCCTTTTTATGAATTCTATATCATTGTCAACAAAGATAATGTGCAAATGGTAAATGAATGTTCAGTCATCAGCATGGTGCAGAATATTAACTCTCAAATCTAAAAAATGGCACATCACAGCTGAGAAAATAGTAATCTCATATGCCCGCTTCCAGGCGAATGAAAACAGGAAGGTGAGGGTGGAGGAGAGATCTTCATTATGTGTCCACCACATCTTATGAACCAGGTATAAGCTGTAAAGAGAAAAAAATTCAAATAAGAGTTCAATAAACAGGCAAATAAATTATATGATGTCTTGACAAGTTGAGGTTCATCTTAAAGGCCTATTCAGATAGCAATGCAACTTCTGCATCGACACTCAACTAGGACAAACATAATATCACTGAGGCATTCACATGGTGTCGCGAGCAAATTGATTCGACCAAAATGTCGATGACAAGAATAGCATTTGTTCTGATTGAGCGATGCGACCAGAGTGTTTACTCGAGTGCTTTTCAGCTTTTTCAATGATGGAGATACAGGTAGATGAAATCACTTATTGTGGAATCCATCAGCATTGCCAAGTTCATTTGAGGTAAACAGAATAGCTACTTCAAATCCAATATTTATAGCGAATATTATAATCACAGTGCAAAATCATTAAGTATTATATAATAAGACTCTGTATCATACAAAACACCCTTGAAAGACAACGTATGGAATATGGATGGGCATTGTGTTCAGTCTACAAGTGAATGGATGGTATAATTAAATTGGCATTTTATTAGAAGGCATTAAAATGTCTATTTCAGTGTTATTGACTCGCGTGTTGGACCAATGAGCAGACCCTTGGAGAAAACTACCACATATACCATATGTTATGACTTGCTGTCAAGTTGCCATTTGAAAATGCAAAACAAACAAGAGGAACACTCAACATACTCTAGTCTGAGCCAAATAAACATACATGTACGTTTATTAATTTTATGAAATAAATCCACCCTGCACAATGATTTTTCGGGTCTGCATGTTTTTTTTTAAATTGATGGCTCGATAGTGGAAATCCATCCAACGGCTGCCGGTGCAAATAAAATACCAGAATATCGGTCTCAAAGTAGCAGTCCTGAGACAAACATCTCAGTATTCTTACAAGAACATGCGGAATTGTTGTTATTACGTAGTTGCACTTCCGGGCATTTGAATAATTACATGTATTGCCTTTTTCTTTCTTGATAACATACTTCAACCCTGTATTTCTATTCTGCCCTGCACTATTACTAATTTTGTTGGAAGTTTCCACCTAGTACATGTATTCCTCCTTGCACTTCTATTTGGCACATGAGAGTAGGATGACAGAATTTCCAGAAGAAAATTATGACGCCATTGATGCAAAACAACGTGTCACTCACATCACTCATGTCACCATCTATAAGGGCCTTAAAGCCACATACCGTATCATCATGATCATCATCAACTTCAAATTGAATGAGGACTAACTACTGATTCCTTATGTCACAATCATGCTTCAAAAAAGAGGTTGATGAATTCATAAATACATACTGATGACGATACTGGTATTCTACTAGTAAATACAATGAAAAGTCTTATTCAAGTTTATTAACTGCTTTCAAATTTACAGAAATAATTACGAAAAATGTTCTTTATTTTTACTGTACCAAGAAAAAAAACTCAAGAAATGCCCTCTATCGTCCTGCAGAGAATTTGAGACCTACATTTATTTCTTCTTTTTAATTTTGAACTGATATATAATACCAATCTCTACCAGAACGCTCCAGTCATATACTTCCTTTCTGACTCTGTCACCGGCTGGGTACTAGTCTGCGATTTCTATATTGAGAGCGGGGTTTTCCAAACAAAATGGCAAAAACCAACTGCCCCAAAATCAAACTTCCTAAATGTGTTTTGAGAACAATTCCTGTGCTAAAAACTTAATGACAGAATGGAGGATCAGAGCAGTAGTTTTGTTGACGATTTTCACAAACAGCTCGTCAAAATTGGATCAAATTAGAACTCTTGGGTCTGACTTGCCATGCGTTTTGTCAGGACATTGTCGTCCATGTGCGTTCTGACTTTGTTGATAAAATAATCGGAGAACCAAATCACACCGTTTCAAAATATAGTTCTTTGGTTCTAGTGGGACTTTCCAAACTTAACTCATTGAGTGCCGGCGACGAGATATCTCGTCGCCCGAAAGACCCCATCTGAGCGCCGGCGACGAGATAACTCGTCGCCCAACATACCCCATTTATAACATTCTGCCTTTAATATGAGCTAATCTCACAATTTCAATCTGTTTGCACATGATTAGAACCCTACATACTACAAGTCACATTTTGGGAGAAGTGTTTGTTTCATTTTCAATGGGGGTGGGGTCTGTATATACGCGCATGCGCAGATTCAACTAGTACATTATGGTATAGCCCAGCATGTCTCCGTTCAAATGACGCATCAGGCAGCTCCGCATGTCGAGGCGTTTAAGAGATACAGTCGTATGAAAAAAAGGTGGTGAAAATTGATGTGATTTGTGGGCGTGACTAAGACTTGCAGAGTTCAAACTCTCTGAGAGGTCAACACATACAGCGTACATATCTGTTAATTGGAAACCGATTTTAATTGCGTAAAGGTCGATTCCTATTAAGTGGAGAATGCCCTGATCCATGGTAAACTTGGTTTGACACCAAACGACACAGGAACACTGATGTCGACAACGTACACATTATGTCAATCAAACTCTGTACCTTAAGGGGTTCGCCAAATTACAATGAAAATTTACTATAGAAATAATTGTCAGTATATTGCTCTTACATTGTTTATGATATCGAACTGAAATTTGGTATGGGGGGGGGGGTGGGGGTTCGATGCGCTGAATCGGATATAATCGTCACCGGGTTAATCCGATGTACCAATATGTGGCATTGACACCTAGATACAGTACAAACTAGAAGTAGGCCCCACCGCAGAAAGTGCGAATAGTATTGGCCAAAAAGAACTACACAATACATTTCCAAATAGTTTTCAATTTAATAATCTGCTTTTCTCGGAGATTGTTCATTGTAAACATCATCCCATACTGTCCTATTTGGAAAAATTCGTTTAGTCAAACCAATTACCCCCACCCCACCCCGGTCCTAATTGCCATACTAAAATGCTATGTTATTCCACCAACAAAATTATTGTCTAAAACTACACTGAATAAATTATTTAGATGGACACACAAAACAACAAATTTGTAATTTCAGTGAATCAGTGTCAATTTTAAGTCCTCATTGCCATGACATTTTTGACCTATGACAGGGTTTCCGCTATACCGGCAGGGGGTCCCCTTGACGGCCCCGTTCCCGTGAGTGAACACACTCTAAACGCGTTGTAATACAGAAAATTGAAACAGGAAGTGATCGGAACTGATATCGCTAGAAGCTATGCCTTTGAGGCTGGTTAGTTATGTTGCGGTTAGTACCCGGTTATGTTATGCAAAAGAGCAGTATTTTAATCGTACCTGTCATGTTTTATACCGCAAAATATACTGTTCACTTTGTAATAGAGCGAGAGAGAAATGTGGGAGTAGCCGCACCGGGCATCAAGGCATCTTGATATGTAATCAGCCTTCTATATTTACACTGCAGCTGCTAAAATATATTCCGATACATTATGCATCCGTAATATCTGCTGGGTCTTCCACAGTGAGTCTTTTAACATTAACGAGCACGTTTAACTCAGGATCCAAATTACTGGTGTTCTGTACTTCGTAAATTAATTTATATCTAATAAATTTACTAGTTTTAAAGTTACAGGTACATGTATAAGGTTTGATAGCTTGGCGCTTGGGCAGAAATGGAACAAAACAATCTGCCATTTCTACTCTCACACGATTCTATTGGCCGATATAACGAAAGTAGTTCAACCAGTGCTAAAACAGGCTACTTTTACCTGGATTTTTCCCCTTGACGGTTACTGGCCCCATTCCCCTACCGGAAACCCTGCCTATGATGACCCCCGAGTACCTGACATGGAGTTTAAAAGCAGTTCATAGATACGGCCTATACCAGCAATGCCTGCTGTCAATTCGATTCGTTCCTATATTGAATAGTCAAACTAATATAATATAGTTAGTGTGAATAATGTTCTTTTTTTCCCAGGAGACCTGGTGCACAGATATCGGTTCCCCTCAGGAGACCTGGCGTTCAACGAGTTAAGGTACGAAACCACACAAATTTTGTTTCGATATTTTGTCTGCTTAATAAGGGCAGCATTTTGCTCTGCTCTCTTAGTGTACATTTAATATCACGGAAGTCCACCAAATGTGGGTAAAATGTCGCCGATAGCAGCGATCTTACCGAGTCACCAAGGGAGGTAAACCCTGCATGGAGCTTGATATAATACCTGTACTACTTCAGTAAGTTATTTCCAAAGCATGTATAGTTTGTTCATGAGCATTTCCCCAACACATTGTTAAGATCACAAGCGACATGCATTGCGTTGTCCTCTTTCGCGTGTCCGCTTGACACCACTGCATTCACACGTGAATATTGAATTTCGTACTGCATGTTCCAAAGGATCTTAACAAGCGAAATGTTTGGACATTATTCTTGACGGTATTTAGTCATACCGCGGTATTGAAATTATGAAGGTGGATACCTTGAAGCTCTAATGAGAATCAAACCACAGTTACTGGACATAAAGTCCCAAAAATAAGGTTTTAATAAAATTTATAAATCGGTATCCTAATATAAAAGAGTCAAGTTATGAAAGAATTACCAAATAGCTGGACAAATTTATCTCAAATAAAAGCTCTAAACACAAAACACCGGGCATACATGTATGTCGCCTGTTTCCTATAAATAACATACTAGTACTCATCTAAAACTCTGCAGCAATAAAATCATTCACGGACGGCAAATTAACAGAGTTTGAAACATTTTTCACCATTAGCGATGTCCATATCACCATTTTGATTTCTATACTTGTTCAATCGGCAGTTGGAAAGACCATGTTCTGCAACTAATAGTATGTCGGAACACATGCACTTTTTTTTTTAAAGGAGACCAGGAGTTTGAAAACAAAAACGGAATTATTCAAATGTGAATGTAAATAAAACAAAATTAAAAGATACTACAAACTAGGCTAATGCAATTCAGCGCTGATATTACGCGACCTCGTTGACTCCCGAGCAATATGTTAAACTTTAACGCGATCCGCGTTAAACTTCAACGTGGTCCACGTTAAACTTCAACGTGGTCTTAACATTAGGGCTGGGCGATATTTCAATATATTGACTATAGACGGTTTAGAAAAGAAAAACCGCATTGAAACCGTGTGTAAAATAAAAATTCAATATATCGCAACCGCAATTTTTAAGATGGTTTAAAATTACAATCCAATACTGAGTTGAATACTTTAAATAGCGGACCGCTGATTGAAAGCAGCCTTTATCGGTCACTCCCAAGTCTCCATTGTCTTTTATTGTAACCAATTACACAACGGTTGTATTTTGGGCTGAAGTAGAGCGATGGAGTATCTTCTTCCGTATCCAACCTGGTAGCGGAGTAATGTCACAAGCGATACTTTGTCCAAACTTTCCGACTCACGACTCGGCGGTACCGGTATTTGTCGTTCAATTATATCTTAGAACTTGACTCAGGAAACGAACATGTCTCAATCCGTCTAGAGTTGACATGTTAATGTTTGTTGCCAAGAATTTGTACAAATAAACTCACAAACTGCAATATTGTTCAATGATTATCTTTCCCGTGTTCAAAAGTTAATTAAAAATGTTCCGTAATTCATTGTGTGTGATAAACTGCAGAGAGCCCAGAACGAACCATCTTGGCCCAATTCTACTAGATCCTCTATCAACTTATGACGTAACAGGAATGTGCATCGCATGCTGATATATAAACAATGGAGTAATCAGGATAACTTGAGCCTGTAATTCACACACGTTTTTGCGTATTCCAGAAGGCAGGAACTTTATAGAATCGGCACATGCCATTCTGAGAATAGTTTATAATTTTCTGCCTGGCGATAGTGTGTAAAAATTTTATATCCCTTATAACGAAAACGCGGAGTGTTATATCTCTCATTTAAAATTTGATTTTACGTGGTATTTTTCAATAGTAAAATAATATTCAACAAAACCGTATATCGCGGTGTTATTTTGGAAAAATCCCAGTTTTAAAAAATGTCAATACCGCCCAACCCTACCTAACATGCACTCAATGCATTATCAATGCCATGACTGCGTTGACATTGTGACTGCTTTGTTAACGGCTGAGGACCGCATTAAAAGGGAAACTTATTTTGATAATATGTGTATCTTTCATTCCAGAAACTATTATCTAATTGGTCTTTAAATCTCTGTGGCAATTTGACATAAACGACAGTGTCTAGTTAATTGTTCCAAATTTGTGACCACTCATTGCGAAAATAAGTGTTTGCACACCCCTTTGACAGTCGTAACTGCTAGGACGGACACAAAAAAATCAACATTTCCAAATAAACAAATATGAATAACTCTAGGACAGAAAACCCAAACAAAACGTTTGAACACTTACTCCTCTGAATCCTCATAGTAGTGAACATCCATACCAAATTTGATTGAGATACAACAACCTTAAGCTCAGTTATCTGCTCGGACGACAAAAAAATGGCAATAAGTCACTCGTCGCTAATGGTGAAAAATGTTTCAACCTCTGTTAATTTGGCATCTGGAATGATTTTATCGCTGCAGACTTGTAGATGAGCATGATGTTATTTAAATTATAGGAAACAGGCGACATATGCCCGGTGTTTTGTGGTTTTTGTGAGATATGTTGATGTCCAGCCATTTGGTAATTCTTTCATAACTTGACTCTTTATATTAGGATACTGATTTATAAATTCATTTAAAACCTTATTTTTGGGACTTTATTTCCAGTAACTCACTAACTAGTAACTGTGATCATGAATGTAAATGAGATACATCGCTGCTGTGATAAAAGTTTCAAACTAAGACAAGTCAGGGAGAACCTAAAATCAATGTACTAAACCTCGATATGTGTAAAAAACCTTGATCGAGGTTCTTCGAGATCATGTGCCATGTGGCCACTGGTCAAGATACTCACCCATGTCGGGCCATGATATAAGGGGAAACACTCTAAACCAAATATGATACTAATGCCAGTAATGGAAGTAATATAGTAATAGTGTGGAGTACGTATTTCATCTTACAGTTACACTATGGTAGTGAGTCCATGTAACTGATCACATGATCTTGAAGAACCTCAGGCTCGATCGGGGTTTTGTACTTAATTCGAGGTTAATTAATACCTCGATTTCAGGATTTCCCTGACCTGTAGGCTGTATAGGCTATAGGCAAGTATAGCTAGTGTATTAAGACTAAGTAATAGTAAGAATCATGATTCTGATTATCGTCAGATTTTACATGTACAGTACACTGGCCAGCAGAACTCATTCCATTCATATTTACCATGCTCATGTTACTTTGCTGATTCAAAACGGGCGTAATAAATCATTGAATGGAATGGGTCAGTGCCACTGAGTGGGGAAGTTCACACGACACAATCGTTTCGACGATTCTACGACCAATTCCACGATTCTGCGGCTTGACAACCACGGTGCTGCGGCAGTTCAACGATTCTGCGGCCTTATTATACGTGATATTTTATGACAAACATAGATAAAGAGGCCTTTTACTGAATTGGGACGATAAAAGTGGGCTTCTTCTTGCATGCATCGTGTAGAGTAGACTTTGCAGGTCCACCAGGTTAATTCACGGAATACATACGAAGATGAGATCTATACATAAAATGAGTCACAATCGGCTCGGTCAAGTCTGGATAATCCGATCAAACCGCGAACCGATCGCAAAAAGTTATTTCTTGGGCTACAAGGGGACATTAACGGTGCGAAAATTAACATCCAACGTAAGCTTTGATAAGCATAAATGTATTATTTGTCAAATTCGTACCCCCGTTGACGCAATATTCAATTAAACTATACACAGAAATGCAGTAACGGTGTCAACTATTTGACAACGCCCTGCTTCGACCATGACAACGACGATTGGGCGACTCGTTGAACGGTAATTTTCATTTGTATACGATGTATCTGTCACTGCACTGTCATCGGACAGCTTATTTATGCGTATAAGCCTGTGTATGCTGCATCAATAAATGTTTGGAACAGTGCCTTCGTTGTACAATGCACATGTCCTGGATTCAATACAGTACTGTGTATTTACTGCATGATCCCCACATGTGAAGCTATAGAGACCAAGTCACATAAGAGATATAGTCATGGATTGGACAAAGCGTGACACACATGCTCGTGTAAAAATATATGTTGATACGGGTCGTAAACCCAAGCCAACCACTGACTATTGACTATAAATGAGTATGTTGGACTAGTATGCATATAGTATGAATTTTATTTGATACATTGTTTTGAAAACTGTACAAATATTTATCGACAACACGAATTTTGTATTTTCGCATTCCGGCTAATCTTCAGCCGTAACATTACTTCGTACTCGATAGACTTTCATATAGACTATAGAAACAGCCATATGCGTGCGACGTGACCTTGACCTTGAAATTGGGTCAATTCAAGGTCAAATCGAGAATTTTGATGGGATTTTCACGAAATTTGATACATTGGGTTACTTTTGCCACTGAGTGTTTTGGACGGGTCAAATCGTGACCCCGACCTGACCTTCAAAATGATCAATTCAAGGTCAAGTCGGGTAAAACCGGATGGATTTCGACGGGCATGTTTGTCGGGTACTTTTGTCCGGGCAGTGTTTTGGACTGGTCAAATCTTGACCCCACTTGACCTTGACCTTCAAAATGGACAATTCAAGGTCAAAGCCCGGACGAAGTCGGGTCACCTTCTAATATCTATATAAAAGCTGAGTGTGTGTGTCTTTCTGTAACTATGTCATGCTTTACGATGCGTTCAAAATATATGACCCTCATATCCATTGCGCCCAATTATTTATCATTTTCTGCACCACATCTTAGAATAAGCGAGATCACCGAGTCGCGGCCATATTGGATTACCCAGACCCCATTCCGCGGTTTAAGTCTACGTGTCAAAGTTCTGGAGGTGCATTCCATATAATGATTTTTTAATATTCATGAAATACATGTCCGCGTTCACGAAAAATATATAGCGGTAATTAAGGACGGATGATATAAATGATTTATATAGAGGATCCCCAACGATAAATGTTGGGATATAACATTTTATAAAACGAGTTTGATAACTTTCTTTATGCCCTTTTTTAAAATATCAAAATCTTTAAAAGAAGCTGAAAATGCATGCACAATGGATATATTTACGGTGTCGGCCGAGACGCTACACAAAGGTATACGACAGAATAGCGCACTCTGGCTGGCGACGAAAAAATATAGTTCCCCAATTTGCCTCTTTGTTTTTGTGTCTATTTTCGTCAATGCAAAGGAGTTGGGACCAAAATTTC
Source organism: Siphonodentalium dalli (assembly GCA_032622095.1). Lineage (NCBI taxonomy): Eukaryota > Metazoa > Mollusca > Scaphopoda > Gadilida > Siphonodentaliidae > Siphonodentalium > Siphonodentalium dalli. Next base: position 94,312,668 of record CP136065.1, read on the forward strand.
AAATATCTAATGTAGGGGTGCCACGATTAATCGTATAATCGATGAACCGTTGATAAAGCCGATAATCGATTACCATTTCCGTCGTCGATTAATCTGCGTTATTTATTTCGGACGTTGGAAAATGCCGGTTATTGTTGAATACCCTGATAAGAGATTCCGACAACTTGAGTACTACTAGTATATGTTGCAAACAGCCGGCAGTTCATTTGATGACATGGTTACTCTTCGAGTCATTGTATATTCTTCAAATTGCATGGCGCCATGATGGCGGCACTGCAGCTTTGAACTTATGCCGACATCGTTGTATATTTCTACAAGAAAGGCGGCACTACGTCTTTGAAATGGACTGACTGTCAGTGAACTGAATGCCCTCGCCCTTGAATCTCATTGGACCAAAGGGGAGTTGATTGACATTCTCTCGATATCAGGGAACCTACGGCATTTTAATCAGCGATATTCTCGGCGGTGTCATTTGCAGCAATTAGTATACTTTGTTTGTATAAGTATACTTAGATGTTACTAGTACAGGCTATCGCTTATAGTGTGGTGACTGCTAAATGAAATGAACTATTACCAAATACTTATTTTTGTATGTGTCCTGAAATTTGCGGGCAGAGGCCCACCTTTGTAATTGTTATCCATGCTCTGGAAGTTCGCTGAAACGTATAGTTTCCGTAACATTAGATTCCTTTTTTTTTAGGAACCACCGTCGGTCCGTCGTGCATTCCTACTTTTATATTGCTTGTATGTTTGGCTGTTAAATTAATCGCTACGTTCGTTCCAATGAACTCACAAATATTATAACCATGACATCGCCGAGAACTGTGCTTGTATTGAACACATTGTGCTCATTAGTCATTACCGGTGGTTTATGATGCACTTTATTAACACAAAAATTACATCAGCCGAAGCCTCAAACATGCAGCGAAAGCAGTTAACCAGCATCCAGCCAATATGGCAATAGGCCATATTACGGAATACTTCTAGTGATGTTATTATTATTATGTACGATTAATCGATTATAGTCGATTATTGACGACCGATTATCGATTATCAAAATAAATAATCGTGGCACCTCTAATCTAATGTTGGTGTCATGCGCGGTTTTTCGAAAGTACTATTAATCCGCGCGGTCATTGCGGGTGTGATGTCAAGTATCCCGGGAAGCACGCACATATTCATCATTAGTGGATATAAGGAAATATGCAATATTAGGATCTTTTAATGATACAATATATACAACTTTGCCAAAGTGAAAAAAAACCACATTTAAAATGGAACATTATTTTGTCTTGAATGTGTCTTTACTTCCTCTTGTGTTGTGGTAAGGAAATCAATATTATTTTTGTTAATCCGTCTTTTTAGCTCGTTTTCCTTCTTAAAATATGATTATGTGATAAAGTGGATTTCAAATTCGTCCCAGTTATTTGCAAAATAATTTATTAACCTTGTCCATTTTAAAGTCAGCTTGAAAAAACACATTAGAGATTATCTATCCCTCCCCATTTCCATATCTCTCTCCCTATCTCTCTCCCCTCTCTCTCCATCCCCTCCTCCTCTCTCCCTCCCCTCATATCTCCCTCCCCTCCCCTCTTTCTCCCTAGATATATATATATATTAAGTTTCATGTGTGGAGTTAATTTCTAAGGCGACCATTCTCCATCATCGATACCACAACGCAACTGAGAATAAGACATGTTGGCGATAAGAAAATACCGAGACATTGTGAGTCGACTGCGTACAGACAGACGGAAGGAAAGTTGGATAGGCGGAAAGGCAATTTAAATCATGTAATGTGTGGTGCACATATATGGAAATTAAACATGTACAGTATAGCAATATACGATTCGACATTACGTTATTTTCCTCAGCTGGCTCAAAATAAAAGAGTCTTAATCTCGCAGGCTTGAGGTCGTGTGATTCATATGCGTATTCATGTCTATAGCGAGCGTGCCATTCATTAGAAAACGACTTCTCGTGAGCACAAGTTAATGAAATTTCAATTGCTGGTCGCACAATCGTCGTTGTCATAGTCGACTCATCGGCGTTGTCAATTGAATGCGATGATACCCCCGCAAATATGGACACAGCGCCATCAATCACAGAACTGAGGTTAACATCAGTTGTGAAAAATCACCCAAAGACGTATGGCTATGTTATTATTTGGTTTCCACTCAATTTTATAGGACATTATATATTTTTTCTAAACTCTGAAGACGAATTTCACTCAATGATGTGTGTAAAACCAGAACAACCGGTCTATTTGTGTCAAAGATTATGTATTGTTGTGCTAACTGTCTAGTGCTGAACTCTCTATCGAATCGAAGATCGCCGTACCTAATAGAAATATAATATATGGTACATATACCTACATATTTATTTCTGGATTTTTTTTTTTAGTTTTTATCGCATCGGCCTGGTCGCAGAATCGTTAAATTGCCGCAGCACCGTGGTTGTCAAGCCGCAGAATCGTGGAATTGGTCGCAGAATCGTCGAAACGATTGTGCCGTGTGAAGTTTCAAGTTTTGCGAAATTCTCAGTAATGACAGTAGTCAGTATGATTATGAATAATGAACAGATGAAATTTTCAAATTTTGTCTTATTTTACTTTTTAGTAATTTTTATACCTCTAACTAAATTTCCAGGCTTCTCAAATCGATTCTGTGCTAGTTCATAAGTCACTAATCATGGACATGTCACGGACATTGCGATTTTAAATGTATAGTTTCAGTATTTAAGTTACATTTTTGTTCAGTTTCATTTGCGTTCTTCTTCCGCAACAAACTTGGTTCCTATGAAACAAAAGCATTTTCTATTGCGTGATCTGATTGGCCAAAAGAGACCAATGGCCAGAACGAGAACCAATCAAAGATACTTTAGCATTTGATTAATAAAATCAGGGTAGACTATTCTAAAAACAGAAAGCTCGTTACCTCCCTTGTTTTGTTGTAAGAAGTGGGCGTGGTTCTTTTTCTTCAAACTTAGAAATGGATATCAAATTTGATGGAAAGCGAGCATTAGTTACTGGCGCCGGCAAAGGTATGCAACTGGAGGAATAATCAACTATTCTACAAATACAGCTCACACAACATGACATATACATATACCATGCTAAGTAATGGAAATGGGCCGGCTCGTCCCTGTTTTCAGGATTTAGTCGGAAATATGGCTTGTTGCCATTCATCGGAAAGCTCTCCAGCAGGGATGTGGCTAGAGGGTCTCCGCTGGGGGGGGTGGGGGGTGGTGTCCACCTTGGGAATTTCCAACTGCACCCCCCCCCCCCCCATTGAGTTGGAATCACACCAACACAACTTTTTGCATAATTCCATTCGCACCCCCCCCCCCTTAATTGAGTCGGAATCACACCACACCTGTACCTCATGCTCAGGCCTAATTAATTTCCTATATCTATCTATATCTATAGGTTTCTCCTAACCTTCATTATGCTGAAGTTTTAAAGAAGGCGCATGAGGTGTAACTATACAATTTTTGTGCAATATTTTTGGTGAATTTTGGATTATATTTAAAAACATGATAAAACTCAGGTTTGGTACAGGTTGGTTATGGGAGTTTAAAGTGGTCGCTATAGAGAGTAGATTTGAATTTGTCCAGGTCTGTGAGGGTGGCAATAGAAGGGTCGAGAGAATTCCATGCAAGGATAGTGCGAGGGTAGAATGAGGTGCGGATGTATTTGGGTCCTGTATAAAAGAACACAAATTTATGACCTCTCGATGTTGTGAGGGGAGCAGTGTCTCGTATGTTGACAATGTTGTTTTTTATTTTATAGAACATGACAAGTGATTGGTACAAACGCAGCTGTTCTAGAGTAGGCCATTGCAGCTGTCTTAGTATATCGGAGGCACTGCTTGGGTAGTTGTAGATGTTCATTGTGTACCGGGCTGCTCGATCTGTGTTGGACCATTTCTATTTGGTCTCTTAGGTATACTTGCATGCCATATGGTTGAGCAATATTCCAGTTTAGGGCGGACATATGTTTTATAGGCTAGTTCTTTTGTTTTGTGGTTATTTGTCCTGATGTTTCTTCTGATGAACCTCAATGAGGCATTAATGGCTTTGTTTGTGATGTTGTTTATGTGAGAATTCCATGACATATCTTTAGAGATGGTTATTCCTAGATATTTTGCCTTTTCTGTGCTATTTAGTTTCTGATGGTGGAGATAGTAGTCATGGATTATAGGTTCCTTTTTCCTATGTATGTGGATTATTTCACATTTGTCAGTATTGAATGCCATTTGCCAATCATCTTCCCACTTTTCGAGTTTGATCAGGTCTTGTTGGATCGTGTTGCAGTCTGAGGGTGAGGATATTGTACAGTAGACTATAGTGTCATTTGCAAAGAGGCGGGAGTGACTTAATTGATAGAGAGGATGGGAGGTCATTTATGTAGATGAGAAAGAGACAGGGCCCAAGGACAGAGCCTTGTGGAACCCCAGAAAGTACGAGACGAGCGGATGATTCTTGGCCATTGACAACAACTTTTTGTGATCTGTTGGATATAAGTCTTTAATCCAGTTTACAGCTGTGTTGTTTATGCCGATACGCCTGAGTTTTAGGATTAGCCTTTGATGGTCAACTTTGTCGAACGCTTTTGAAAAGTCCATAACTGCGACATCGGTCTGCTTGCCTTTGGTCATATTTTCAAAAATTTCTTGTGTGAAGGCAATGAGCTGGGTTTCACAACTCAGTTTTGAGCGGAAGCCATGTTGGTTAGATGCTAGGAGCTGTTTTGAGTCTAGGTACGACATGATTTTGGAGACAATAATGTGTTCGAGCTGCTTGCTGAGGATACAAGTCAGGGATATAGGCCGGTAGTTAGCAGGTTTAGATTTGGAGCCTTTTTTGAAGATAGGAGAGACTATGGCTTTCTTCCAGTCTGATGGTACATGGCCAGTGCGGAGCGAAATTGAGAAGAGATATGCAATGACGGGGGCTATTTCTTTGTGGACCATTTTCAGCAGGTGAGGGGAGATGTTGTCAACCCCGAAGGCTTTGTTTGGTTTGAGCTTTGTCAGCATTTTTGAGACGCCATCAGTTGATACTTCAATTTCACTCATTGAGCCAGTTGGAGGGTTTGTGATCAAGGAGTTGGCTTCACAGATGTGAGAGAGTTTAAGGGGTTTAGGGGTAGAGAAAGCTGAGTAGAATTGGTTGTTTAGGGCCTCGGCCTGGTCTTTAGGGTGTGTTTTCATCATCCCATTTACTTTGAGGGGGGACACTCCGATGTTTTCACTTTTTTGTCTTTTGATGAATGACCAGAATTTCTTGCCGGGCCTGCTTGGCTGATTGGAAAGGGTGTTAGGCTTTGTGTCATGCATATGATTTAGCTGGAGGTTATCATCATGAATGATGCTCTCTACGTGGCTCCAGTAGGCTCGCCTTGAGAGTTGTTGAGTGAGGCATTTGAGAGAGCAGTATATTTTCTGGATTTGCTGCTTGTTTTTGGTGGTTTTCAGTATATTCATAAGCCATGCTTCTATTTTCCCAGTATGAGAACATTAAGATATTTTAACCTGAAAATTGCCCCAAAAAAAACAACTAGTGATCTAATTCCAGACAAATGCACACAGCTACCGACAACAGACCAGGAAACACCGGACCGACCATGGTTGTTTGGCCCGGTGTGAGAAAATTTTGAAAACTATACAAGAAAATCGCAAATCCTAGCATCTAGACTGGCCTCAACTGAAGCTTTCCTAGTGTTGGAAATTTCAAACCTCATGCTCCCCCTCAGGTTGGAAAATTCTTCAACTGCATGATGACCATTTATGTCTACAAGTTTGACCAAATGTAGTAAAATATTGTTTTGCTGAACTAATTAGCAGTTTTGTATTGGCCATGTGGATGGGGCAATGACACACCGGGCCGACCATGGTTCGGCCCGGTGTGCGAAAATTTTGAAATCTGAACAAGAAAATCGCAAAATCCTAACATCTAGACTAGCCTCAAGCATTCCTACTGTTGGAAATTTCAAACCTTACACCCTCAATTAGGTTGGAAAATTTCCAACTGATGACAATTCCAATGACAATGTTGACCAATTGTATGACATTATTGTTTTCTTAAATTAACTAGAAGTTTTTGACTGGCCACGGGGGATGGACCAGGACACAAGCTTTCCAAGTGTTGGAAATTTCCAACCTGTCACCCCCCCCTAAGGTTGGAAAATTTCCTACTGATGACCATTTCTGTCAAAATTTTTGACCAAAAATAGGAACATATGCCAATATTGGTCGAAAAACAATAAATTCCCCCCAATAAATTGTTTTATAATCAAACTACAAGAACATTTTCAACCTATTGTTGGTGTGAAATTTCGTTGTGGCAGGTATGAAATTTCCAACTATTGAAAATATAGCTCTCTGCTGGGGGGTGAGACACCCCCACACCCCCCCCCCCCCCTCTAGCCACATCCCTGCATCCCAGGGCCAACTCGGTCGGCTTACTAGAGTCTAGACCTCACCCTGTTGAGTCAAATACATGATATACATCTGTATTATCTATCAGAGTAAATCTGAAGAGCTTCCCTGGAGATATCGGCTTACAGTCAAGTGATACCCAAGTCAAGTGTGTGTCCATGCTCTGAACAATACTGCCCATCCCGTTTCAAGCTGTTTTCAATTGTTCGCACATATGAAACAAACGATCTTTATTTTACCATATCAGAAGATGACTCTTTTCTGTGCACAAGGCTGGTTTTTTGTTTGTGGACTTTTTTTTACACTCATTTTTTGTTACGTTTGCGCTACCAATTGGCATGAAGTATGCACATGGCACACATATAAGGGCAATGTGGGGAGAGTTAGAAGCTTGTTTCATTTGCAGTCACAGTCTCATTAAATACGTTGAATGTTAATGGTGGTTGTGGTGCTGGTTGAGTTGTTGAATGGTTCGGTGATGGTTGTGCTGGAGCAGTCAGTGACGGTTGTGGTGCAACAAATTCACGGGTTGGCGATGAAGAATCTGATGTGGTTGGCGACGAAGAATCTGATGTGGTTGGCGACGAAGAAATTGATGTGGTTGGCGACGAAGAACGTGATGTGGTTGGCGATGAAGAACGTGATGTGGTTGGCGATGAAGAATGTGATGTGGTTGGCGATGAAGAACATGATGTAGTTGGTGATGAAGAACGTGATGTGGTTGGCGATGAAGAACGTGATGTGGTTGGCGATGAAGAACATGATGTGGTTGGCGACGAAGAACGTGATGTGGTTGGCGATCATAATGAAGAACGTGATGTGGTTGGCGATGACGAACGTGATGTGGTTGGCGGTGAAGAATCTGATGTTGTCGGCGCTTAAGCGCAAATATGTGTATATCAATTTATTTGCGCTTAAGCGCAAATCATTTGCGCTTAAGCGCAAATACCTAACACTCCCTTACTTCCCTCTGATTGTGAATGATTGAGTCCATCTCATAGTATATTGTTATGGGCCCATAGTAAATAGCCCCATACAGACTCGAAGTTGAAGAAAAAACATATTTCCATATGCATATCAGCATCTCTGTCCCTGGTGTCCCAAGAATTGGTGCCTCATTCCCAGAGCTCTAGTATATTTTATTAAAGTTACATCTCCTGCACAGATATATACCATTTCCATGGCCATAAAAAGGGAATTAGGGGTTACCGGGGGCTTGCTTCCTTCATATGGTGTACTTATTGACTTGAAATAGGGGGGAAAACCCTATTTTCATATTATCAGCATCCCTGTCCCCAAGAATTTGTTTCTCCATCACAGAGATCAAGTATATTTTATAAATGAGACATATCCTGCACAGATCTATACCTTTCCCATGGTCATAAAATGGATCTAGGGGTTACTGGGGGATTGCTTCCCTCATATGGTAGGCCTATATAGACTTGAGTGATGTGTTTAGGCCTGTGCAATTTAAAATTAATTCAGGGGGGAATCAATGAATATTAATTTTATTTGCGCTTAAGCGCAAATAACCTCTATCATTTGCAAATATTTGCGCTTAAGCGTAAATAAATAATAAATGTGAAAAGGGCCTCCCATAGTTGCTGCTCAGTATTATACATGTATGTATGGTGTTATATATAGAGTGTTACATATTAAAACATCCGCTGTATGGCACTACATGTATCTGTGATCACCCAATGTAGGATTGTTCAATGTACTTTCCACAGGTTAATCAAGTCACTGTCTGCATGGTAATAGGCCATGGGCCAAAACAAAAAATCACGTTTGCACCACTTTGACCCAACAAAGGTTTATATATATCAAATTGATGGTTATTATCTCCCGCATCAGAACATACATGTTGCCAGACTGACAAAGTGTCCAAACATGACGAAAATTACAGGAGATAACTCCTGCCCTATTATATTTAGGACAAAAACTACCTACACCCCATTAATTATATTCAACCCAGATGCCACACTCCAATCACAATATGGCACATTGCAAACTTTACTAAATATTCAATGATTAGTCGACTTTTGTTTTGCCTAGACATACATACGTGTGTCACTTGTCGTACATGTCAATAAAACCTTTTTAAATCGATTTTAACCCTATTTCCATCCACAAGTCATGGATAACAGCATTACATTAATACAAAATATGCCTCTAACATGCATGCATATACGCCAAATTACGGCACATGCTGTCTAGCCCTATACCAAATGAGACTGAGTATACAAATAAGAAGCGATGTCTCTGTGTTATTTGATCTAATACATTAACTGATAGTCTGCCTAGTTGTCCCCGACATTCCTTGCGTGTAATACCGTGTGTGTGTATCCGTCCATCTGGAACTTTTCCCAAGCCTGTATTCTGTCATTTTCTGGTCAAAATTTGGCACATATATCAACCAGCATGGGAACCTGTGCACCTGCGATTTTGAGTTCAGTCGGAGTCATTTTTGCAGGGTACTGTTTTACCCTTTAACAACATAGAATCGTACATCGTGAGATGCATCTTTTGTCCGAGTCTGTATTTCATCCGTTTTCACTCAATTATTTTAAAACTTGGCACAGATGTCAAACAGTATGGGACCTGTGCACCTGTGATTTTGAGTTCAGTCACATTCATTTGGCGGAGTTATTGCAATTTTTCGACATAAAAATAATTTATGTTTTTTATTTTAGAATTATTGACCCTTTCTGAACACATTGAATATGTGCAACATATTAGTGAATATGCACTTTGTATCATATTGGTGTAGTCAATTTCTCCTACAGTATGTAGTATAGGGATCTGAAACCCATAAATCCTTCAAACCTGCCACCTTCGTCGGGGACATTTTGGTCAGCGATCTTTTATTTGTATAGTTGATTCTGAAATACACACATCAATACATACGTAGTATACATGTAACTTGAAAATAAAGGGCAACAAATACATCCAATTAACTGGTTCGCTGCTAAATATCCTACATACACATAATGAAATGCGTATATATATTTCAATAAACAGAAAATCATTTGAATTTTATGCTCGGAGTAAGTAATTTACTACATTTGCACTCTTTTCTCAAATTTTACCCCCCATATATATACATTTGTGATTAGGTTATGAGACTGGATGTCTCATTAGGCTAGGGTTATGAACCTGGATGTCTCGTTAGGCTATGGTTATGGGCCTGGATGTCTCATTAGGTTATTGTTATGAGCCTGGTTGTCTCATTAGGCTATGAGCCTGGTTGTCTCATTAGGTTATGGTTGTCAAGGGCGCGCCCCCTCTATTTTCGCCAGAACAAGGAATTTTTGGGAGGTGTCCTGGTGCCATTTGTCTCTGGCGCCTGAAGATTCCGCATATTCCGAATATTGCTAACATGAATGTAAATACAGCAGTTTACATGTTTTACAACACTCAAACATATACAGTTATTTTAACAGTGGGTTGAAATTACTTCTCTTTGGTATTCCATGTAATATGTATAGCCATGCAATGGGCGATTCCAACTACCCGAGACGTGGGGCCCCGGCCTATATATCGCCATGCAGAGCAAACAATTTCTGTGACATTCTGCTGAGTGTCGGAAAATATCTTGCCCAGCGCCAAGTTTTGGGTGCCCAAAGTTTCAACACTGAATATTTATATAAAAAATAAATATAGCAATTCAACAGTAGAGTCAAAATTTAGACAATTCCATCTATATATGTACAGAGCAAATGAATGATAAGCATTGTCGACTACACTCTAGGTCATACAATGTAGTCCAAGCTGATAGTACGGATGTTTGCCTCAGACAATATATCCGACCATCGAACAATCGGAATATAACACACTGCATGGCAGCAGTATCATTGTAAAGATAGTATACAAAGGCACATACGCAATGCTATACTGTGGTATACATGTGCCATATACATATCATACTTTCGAATTACTAGTAGTATAGAAATACAATGCTGGTTAGTTTCCAATGGTATATATGCATGGCATATAAAATTAGTTATATTTTCCATCACATGTTGTGTCACCCAAATTGGAACAAATGTGTGATAATAAGACATCTTTATGTCTTGCCAAAAACGCATCTGACATTGCTTAATAAAAAAATGACAAAACAGATATTAATATACATACAATATTTTTAATTAACATTATGGATGTACCATAATGTAGATGAACAGGCGATTGGAATACTAGTTAATCAGTCTGGTCTCAGATATGTTTTGGTTAAAAACTGTGTTTATACTAATCAAATGCTACATGATTGGAGTATGATCGGACCACCCATTTGGCTTGTATTGATTACTTATTTTGCTGGTGTAGAATGAAGCTGATGGCTAGCTGTTAGGAGTAAAACTGAAAAATTCAGCATGGGCAATGGAGGAAATTAAGTGGTTGGATAGATGCATTGTATTGCCAGCCGAAACACATCTATACTAGCACTAGAAGCCAGGATTTTGTGACTATTTACTTCTTAATTAAACAATATTCTCCTATGCACCGACCCAAACCACAGGCAACCCGGTGATTCCGAGGCACATTCTGTAGGCATGTCCAGCGCTCCCAAATTCCAAATTGTCATGTCGCCCAGATAATTCACTATCATTTGCACAGACTTTCAGAAAATAAATTCATTGTTCAAAGGAGCTTTGATCTTCCATTACTAACCCTCCATAGTATACCATAATTATACTGAATGTTATTGTCACTCGCTCCATATAGGCCTAATATAAAGCTACACAAACTGGACCCAGAACACAGGAAAGAGTGTCATTTTGAATGTAGATACACAAAATTTTCCAGGGGGGAGTCCCCAGACCCCCACCTACGAGAAGGGGGGGGGGGGTTAACCCTCTCCTCTCGTGCTCTCCCCCACTTGCCGCAAGCAGCTCAGATGATGCTACGCATCATCTATACAGCAATACATAGCATCCCCCCCCCTTTTCAAATTTTCTGGATCCACCACTGGTTGTCGGATTAGGTTATGAGTCTGGTTGTCAAATTAGGTTATGTTTATAACTTATAAGTTTGTTTTTCAGAATAGGTTATGGTTATGAGTCTGGTTGTCAAATTAGGTTATGGATATGAGCTTCGATGTCTCATTAGGTTATGAGCTTGGTTGTCGGATGCCTTTGGGCAAAACAATTTGTCATTTTTCTCAATCTTTTCATAATAGAAGTACCTTTTCTGTCAATTTTAACGGTCGGCATCCATTCAAACTTCACAATGTCCCAATTTAATTATATATATAACAATATTTCTAAAATATTACCGGACAAACTCTATTTATATCATTAAACTAAACAAGCAGTGTCGTTGCCAAAGCCCAGATCTGGGTTCCAGCACTCTTACATAGGGTCCAAATGTGGGCTTTCAGCACTAAACCAGTTAACCAGTTTATCTCATTGGTTGTCCAGCAAAATCCTCTCAATCATAGCAATGAACTTCTGCTTTGATATGCTTTGGATATATTTTTGGTAATCCAATTTAATAATGAATACAATTGTTAGTCTTTAAGAGCATGCAATAGTCCATAAATGCATGAGTAGGCATATGTCCCATGTATTACCGACCTATATAGTTGGATCTCTGGAACGTTAAACAAGACAGTATATTCTTGATTTAATTAGAGACGTGGAGATGGTATGCCGCTGGACTGGTCCATTCAATCACTATATCCATCTGTCCTGCCAATTTAAGATGCAAACTATAGCTACGCAATGCACAAATCTAGTGTTTTTTATTGTGAGATTAGACCTGAGATGTCGTATAACTGATTAAATTTCAAGCATTATTAATTCTGAAATGTCGTTACCCATATACAACATTTCAGAAGCACCTAAAGTGAGCAACCAAAATTTGCAGAATAATCACAGGTCAAAACACCCTTATACGGTCGACTTTTGGAGTAAGTGTTGATTTTTTCTGATGTAATCGGACCTGTAGTTTCTGATTCCAGCAAAAGTGATGTAGCTCGAAAACCCTGTTTACAACCTTTTCTAGGCTGACCATCGACATACATTTGCGTTGACTCAATTATCCCTCCACCCATCCACACATCACATGCACTAATTTGGGTGCCTTTCATTTTCAGGCATTGGTAGGGATATAGCAATAAAACTGGTAGAATGTGGTGCTGAAGTGTTTGCTCTGTCTCGTACTCAATCAGATCTTGATAGTCTTTTGAATGAGGTGAGCCGTTTAAATTATTAGTGAAAACAGCGAAAACATCAAAGCTTATTTGCAGCTGTATATAACATACTCTGTATATTAACACTTTACAATGTATTTCATTAGAAAAATACAATGTACACACATGTATGTTTTGTATTGAGCTGTGTATACAGTACTGTACACATTACAGATCATTAGCAAAATAAAACTTGAACAAACATGGCTCGTTTGAAGCTCTACCAGTATATTATTAGATGAGATCATGAGTCTCTACATTAGCTACAACCGTAGAGATCATATTCCACCAGTACAAAACTTTTTGTGCTTAATAAATGATGCCACCTTTAAGCCCACACCATTAGATTCCATGTAGGGCTATAGATGATAATTATATAAGTTGAAGGTGAAAATCGGCGAAAAAAAAAATTTCATGCACTTTTGGTTCTACTCCCAATCACTGACTCGAATAGGGCCACATTGGTTTTTTTAAACCACATCATTAGATTCCTCATTGTGATGACTATATATAAGTTTGGTGGATTACGGTGACTAAACACATTATTATTAAATTTAGTGCAACCCCCCCCCCCCCCCCCCCCCATTTATTTCAAAAACCCAAATTGATTTTGTAAAGTGAGCGACATGAGAATTAATTTTAGAGTATGATCATCTGCTAATTGATTAGGTGATAGTGATACAGCTTAATTGGTAACAAGAGGCACTTATGGCAGTGCACTATAAAACAATGTGATACAACAGTAATGAGGATTAACACTAATGAATCCTTTATCTGTCATAAGGCTGAATGGTAGATGGTGGGCAGTGGTATATTGTCAAGTAACAATGGTGGGATTAAAGAGGTCCAGACACGGTATTTGTAGGTGTGGACATAAGTATATAGAATGTTAAATGTTAAATAAAACAGAAATATTCATTAATTGTGAGACCAGAAAATGAGGATTTAATTTGCCCAAAGTTAATTTTTATTTTGGCCAAAAAGAATCAGAATTGGCACACAAAAAAATTGGCCAAAAGATTTTTCGGCCCAGCGTGAACACTATCTGAGAGTTTGATTTTCCTCTGAGAACTGGTGAATAACTTAATTTGGAATGACACTGTACAACTTTATATTTATAGGTTACAGGGAAAATCCATGGTATTTGTTTGGATTTAGGAAAGAGCTGGGAAGAAAATCAGAAAGCTATCCAAGGAATACTGCCCATACATCTGCTTGTGAATAATGCAGGTGTTGGTGCGGGAAGTTCTTTCACTGAAACAACGGAGGGTGAGATAGACAGGTCAGTATATCTCATCTTGAATTCTTTAAATGTACACAATCCTATTCGACATCAGATTCCAAGAACAACAACATTTCTTGAAATGCCACTTCAGTTATCAGAATCGATTAATTGCCATAACATAATGCTATCCACTGTCAAATATAGTATAAAATTGCCCAAGAATTGTTATATGTCAACATTTTGTTCAACGTAATTTGGTATTGAGAGTATGTCGGGCAGCAATCGTCGAATAGTTGCCAGCCCGCCAAATATTCCAGGTGATGAAAAACAACAGATTCCAAAATCAATACCTGATAACTCTGAGCTTTGATGGGTGGGTTCCTCGACTTGAATCAAATATTTTTTACCCCGAAGCCAAATAAATAGTAATTTATGAGCGTTAATTCGGATTATGCATCTTTAAAGCCAGCTCTATGTTGAAAATAGTCATTCTGCCTGGTTTACTGGCAATGAAAGCTATCAGTCAGTCAACTAGATACCCAGAGAAAGATAAAGATATTAGAATTCTTCTGCAAGGTGGTTAAGGGGAAACTCCCAGCCATTCACACACAATTTACTGAAGGATAAGAAAGGACCATACAAGTGACAATATAATATCGAGCCAAGAGTGTATCGACTCACAATCATTAGAGCCAATATGAACTAACACGGAGCAATACAATCATTCATTCCTCGTGAGAACAATCAGGGACTGGAACAGCATAGAGGAATGCGCATGCTCAGGGCTATATCAGGAGAAACAGTCGAGCAGTAGCGACAACAACATCCAAAAGGCTCCTCGGCAAGATATTTATAGATACAGATTAGTTGCTGAAAATCAAATTGGATGAATATTTTTCCATCTTATTATTTTAAATTTACATTGATGTGCTATTGCAATAGGATTAACCCTTTACCCAACAGAAGGGCCCTGTGCCAATGCATTCTCTTATATATGCGAGTCGACCATAGGTCGCCTCGCATATATAAGAGAATGCATTGGCTTAACACATTAAAAATTATAAAATTGTTAAAGAATGTAAGAAAAAATGGTAAAAAGTGTTAAAAAAAGATTTTTTTAGGCCAATGCATTCTCTTATATATGCGAGGCGACCTATGGTCGACTCGCATATATAAGAGAATGCATTGGCACAGGGCATAACTGTAACCATCACAATGTGGTCAAGGAGCCGGTTCCAATGATATCCATATTTGTATGGTTTTATTGAGACAGACCGAAGATATTTTAGGCTGTTGAAGCTTTATTTGGCCGGTTTTGGCCGGTTTGTTGGGTAAAGGGTTAACCCTTTCTATATAATAATTACTCATTGATGAGTATAGTTATCCCTCAGGAAATGTCCATCTGTTTGCTCTTTGTTTGTGGATGATAAATGATCTATACTGATCAGTATACATAGTAAGCTTTGGTATATGTACCTTTATTACCATCACAATAATAGAAGTTGCATATGTTGGTTACATATCTATATTCAGAAGGTCCACTATTCGAAGGTCAGATACTACAAAGGTCCGATATGCTGAAGGTCCAATGCTACGAATGTCTGATATCCGAAGGGTAAATACGCCGAAGGTCCGATATTCCGAAGGTCTAATACCCGAAGGCCTGATACTCACCAGAGTTATGGCCCTTTGTTGGAATTACCACAGGTGTATTTTGCTACACCCTAGTGATACTATTGTTAGTAACTCATGTCAAGAGACGTCAATTGACCATATCAATGATTGCATTTTGGATAGCTTGTCACATTATATGACTTTTGCAACAAGTAAGGTTGACACGTTATACAAAGTAAGTTATCCACCAACAAATCCGGTGACTTGTCCCAACCAGATGCATCTCTATAGCATTAACATAGTAACACACACAATATGTTACAAGTATTTGTAACTGAACCTAGGTAGTCTTAGAATTTTTTTCTTGTAATGCCTCTGAATTCAAGCCTGCAAATAGTGTGTATGTCATTTGCAAAATGAGGTCTCCAGAGGGTGAATTTAGTGATGCTATCCCGCATGGTGGGCTAATATCAACAAATTCAGCCTCTGGGAACCTCAATCTGCTTAGGCCTCAACTGCTATGAGAGACCAAGGATCAGATTGAATTCCCCCAGTTGAAGTTGGTGATGTGTCACCCTGATTATGCATTTTATCTTCTGCAAATTTGAGACTATAGATACTTCCAGAAAATGAGGCCTAAGCAGAATGACCTCATTCTGCAAATGACAGACACTATTTGCAGGCTTGTTTGAATTGAATCTCGTGCTTCATTGTTATAAGCTTATTCTTGACATTGCAGATACCATATTTTTATTTCAGAGTATTCGCTGTCAACTACAAGGCGGCATATTGTTGTGGTCAGGTATGTCATTGAAGAACTGTCTTCTCTGTTTTATTAATCAGTTTGATTAACACTTTCATAACGGGAGCTGTGTAGGTGCTGCATTAAAAATCCTGTGCTTATATACTTACATGTATATATGCAAGTCTCCCATAGAGAGCCTCACATATATATATATATATATATATGTATAAGAGAATGCACTGGCTTACAGGGTCAAGGTAACTATTGTTAGGCCAATATATTCTCTTATATATGTGAGTCTTCCTATGGGAGACTCACGTATATTATAGAATGCATTGGCACAGGGTTTTCACAAACTTTCAGGAAGCTCCAGTCATGGAAGATTTATTTACCATAATATTAAGTGTGCATGCTGTGGTCACCCGGATAATTTAAGTTTAATTTTTTTCCTTTGTCTGGTCAGAGCAGTTGGAACATGGAAGTCTATTTGCTGAAGATATTCCAGGGAAAGTAAGAAGAATGGGTTTGGTAGGTTGGGAGAAACATACAAAGACATTTGGCTTGACCTACATGTACATATACATGTACTAGTATATCACAAGTTTATTTTTAGTAGTTTTTGTAATTTCTAGAGGCTTACAGTGAGCAGTTCCATTTTTAACCCTTTCTACACTAAATACTCACAGGCGAGTAGTTCATTTGGGAGATGTTCAGATAATGAGTTCAACAAACAACCATACTGTCATCTGCTAATTCATCCTGAACACCCCTCTAAATGAATAATAGACCATTCATATGCAAGTCTCCCACAGGGAGCTATATAAGAGAATGCACTGGCTTACAAGGTCAAGGCAAATATTGTTAGGCCCATGTATTCTCTTTATATGTGCGAGGCTCCCTATGGGAGACTCGCATATATAAGAGAATGCATTGGCACAGGGTTTTCGCAGAATGACAGGAAGCTCCAGTCATGGAATGGTTGAAATAAGCTCAACATATGTGGAAATATCAATGTACATGTAGTTTATTTCTATAGCCTTGTATCCACTTGATGGTGCTCACAGGCTTTGAAATAATGTGTAATCTCATATATATTTTGAAGACCTCTGTCTGTCTGTTTGTCTGTTTGTATGTCATTTATACAAATCTACGATTCTCGACCGATCGGGACGAAACTTGGTACGTGTGTGTAGTTTGACCAGGCGGTCGTCGTTGTCGTATTGGCGAGCCTGTGCGACGCCCGTGCAGCGCATGCGCAGACGAGATCTCGGAAACGGGTGGAGCTATCGACTTGAAATTTGGTATGTGAATGTATCTTGCCCCGGATACGAATTTTATCGGGTCGCTGAGCCCGTGTGATGCCAGCTTCACGCAGGCGCAGACCAGATCTCAGAAACGGGTTGAGCTATCGACTTGAAATTTGGTTTTTGAATAGCCCGGACAACGTCGGGCTCATCGGCTAGTCTCCTATATATTTTGAAGACCTCTGTCTGTATGTCTGTATGTATGTATGTATGTCATTTATACAAATCTACGATTCTCGACCGATCGGGACGAAACTTGGTACGTGTGTGTAGTTTGACCAGGCGGTCGTCCTTGTCGTATTGGCGAGCCCGTGCGACGCCCGTGCAGCGCATGCGCAGACGAGATCTCGGAAACGGGTGGAGCTATCGACTTGAAATTTGCTATGTGAATGTATCTTGCCCCGGATACGATTTTTATCGGGTCGCCGAGCCCGTGAGACGCAAGCTTCGCGCATGCGCAGACCAGATCTCGGAAACGGGTGGAGCTATCGACTTGAAATTTGGTTTTTGAATAGCCCGGACAACGTCGGGCTCATCGGCTAGTCTATTATATATTTTGGGAAATGTAAACTTGGTATGTGGGGGTGCTTTCGGCCGGGGAGTGGCATGGGCCTGTTAATTTGCACGTGCGACGTGACCTTGACCTTGAAATCGGGTCATTTCAAGGTCGAACGCCCGAGTATCACGGGATTTCGATAAAAATTAGTGTCTGGGGATACTTTCATATGGGGAGTGTCGTAAGCCTATTCGTTTGCCCGTGCGACGTGAACTTGACCTTGAAATCGGGTCAATTCAAGGTCAAATCGCGAATTTTTATGGGATTTCGACGAAATTTGATACATGGGGTTACTTTTGTCCACTGAGTGTTTTGGACGGGCAGAGTCGTGACCCCGACCTGACCTTGACCTTCAAAATGGACAATTCAAGGTCAAATCGCGCAATTCGCCGAAAAGCAGAGGGGAAACAGCCCAGACGAAGTCGGGTCCACCAGCTAGTCTACTATATATTTTGAGACTTCCGTATATATGTGTGTATATATATATGTGGGTACTTTATAGAATTGAAAACGACTGGTCGGATCGAGTTCAAACTTCGTATATAAGGGTAAAAACCCACGGGGATCGTCCTCCCTTCCCAATCATCAAAATCACCGCAAACGACACTTCGGGGGTTAAGGCATCAACGATCTTTATATTGACCATATTTGGAGTCGTTAACCGACAAACGCTCTTTATTGCCATCGACGTTGCTAAACGGTTAACCATGCGTACGAAACTACGGACGCAAAACGCGATATGCATTTATCTCGATTAAAAAGACAGAATTAACGTGTTGTGTGATTCTTATGTCTGTCGTTCCTAGGAACGGGGGAAATTTTCAATCATACCTCTTTTAGGGACGGGTACTGCGTGTTTAGTGATTCTTATGTCTTCTTCACCGTAATCGGGTAAAATAAGGTCTAATCGGGTAAAATATTGAAAAACCAAAAATTAAATTAAAAAAATTAAAAAATCCAGTAAGTTAAAAATGCACGGGTGAAATATTGAAAAACCAAAAATTAAATTAAAAAATTAATCAAAAAAATTAATTAAAAAATCCATTAAATTAAAAATGCACAATTAACTCATGTTATAAACAAAAAATTAATATTAACTCATTGAAAAAAAAAAATTTAATTAAAAAATTAATTAAAAAAATTGTCATGTTTCTGAGTGTAATCGGGTAAAATATTGAAGAAAAAAAAAATTAAATTAAAAAATTAATCAAAAAAATTAAATCCAGTAAATTAAAAATGCACAATTAACTCATGTTATAAACAAATTAATATTAACTATTAACTCATTGAAAAAAAAAATTAAAATTAAAAAATTAATTAAAAAAATTAAAAATTGTCATGTTTCTGATGAACGCCGCCAGTGGCGGGCTAACCTGCTAGTCTATCTTACTATATATTTTGAGACTTCGTATATGTGTGTGTGTGTACTTCATAGAATCCAAAACACGTGTAAAGATTGAGCTCAAACTTCCTATGTAAGTGTCAAATCCCACCGACACGACCGTGGTCGCAGTTTAGAAAAGCTCAGAGCACCCGTTCTCCAATCTCAAATCACCGCAAAGGCACGGCGTGGGTTAATCAAGTGATTATTTAAAGGTACTCAACCCGTAAAGAGGGTCCCCATCTCAACAGATTCCAACAACAACAATCCGATCAGAGGGTCCTATATTACTATTTCTTTGGCTTTGGGGGTAAAAAATATTTGATTCGAGTCGAGGAACCCATCAAACAAAGCTCAGAGTTATTAGATATTGATTTTTGAAAATTCTTATGTTCTCGAGATGAGTACTTATAACTGCCGTCAATTTGGTAACATGCTCGAGATTTTACGCCAAAATTCTATTCAAACAGACAAGGATGGATAACTCTATAATCAAGTGGTAATAATTGACTACGTACTGGGCCAGAAAGAATTCCCGATAATGAAAAATAATAGATTTCTAAAATCGATATCTAACAAATCTGAGCTTTGATGGGTGACTTCCTCGACTCGAATCAAATATTTTTGACCCCCGAAGCCATTGAAATAGTAATTGAGAGGAGTTTTATCGGGTTGAGTACCTTTAATGAGCGTTTGTTTTTGACGCATCTCTATAAAGAGCGTCTGTTTGCCATTCAACGCTATTTGCATCTGCAGAGAGATATACGGAACATACATTAAATTTAAAAAACATTTGTTTCTGACCAACCCTGCGAGCACGGATGGCGCGCTTTGTTTTTACAGTATATAGTTATATACCGAAATCATCCCAGATAATCACGAATATAGCATCAGATTTCTCCCCAGATGTACCGTTATAAAAAGCTACTGGAATCTGCCAATCTACGGGAAATTCCAGGGAATGCCGATTGAGCTCAAACTTGCTACCCACGGGAAGTGTCATATATATGAGTGTGTCCTTTATAGACTCGAACCGATTGAGCTCAAACTTGCTAAATAAGAAAATAGCCCCCAAGCCGTAAATATCAACAACAACGATATTGCTACCTACGGGGAGCAACGTTATTAGCATCTGCAGAATTATGCAGAGAGAAAATGCTTTCCTATTTTTAGAACGCAACACATGTTTACGTCGCGTTGGTGATTGAGGTTCACAACGGGGTTAATTGACTGTCCGCTCTTTGCGACGATGAGGTTCACGGCGGGGACTATTGACCAACACTCACAATTTCGTCTTTTGCATCAGATACCAACACCTCGACCGATCGGGACGAAACTTGGTACGTGAGTGTAGTTTGACCAGGTGGTCGTCGCTGTCGTATTGGCGAGCCCGTGCGACGCCCGTGCAGCGCATGCGCAGACGAGATATCGGAAACGGGTGGAGCTATCGACTTGAAATTTGCTATGTGAATGTATCTTGCGCCGGGTACAAATTTTATCGGGTCGCCGAGTCCGTGCGACGCCAGCTTCGCGCATGCGCAGACCAGATCTCGGAAACGGGTGGAGCTACCGGGTAAAAATTTTTCTTATTGAAACGCGTGGAGCTAAAAATTAAAAAAAAATATTAAAAAAATCTCATGTTTCGGACAAGCCGCCGGTGGCGTGCTAACCTGCTAGTCTCTTCTATATATTTTGAGAACTCCGTGTATTCGAGAGATAGCCCACACCCTCCGGACCTCAATGATATGATCGTGAATCAGTATTGATATACCCCACTAAACTTTGACAAACACCAGTAATGGTGTGTAGATCATTTACATATCTCTCCTATATATTTTGATACAATCTATCTAATTTACATATCTCTCTTATATATTTAGTGTGTGTGTGTGTTGTACTTCATACAAATCTACGATTCTCGACCGATCGGGACGAAACTTGGTACGTGTGTGTAGTTTGACCAGGCGGTGGTCGTTGTCGCATTGGCGAGCCCGTGCGACGCCCGTGCAGCGCATGAGCAGACGAGATCTCGGAAACGGGTGGAGCTATCGACTTGAAATTTGCTATGTGAATGTATCTTGCGCCGGGTACAAATTTGATCGGGTCGCCGAGCCCGTGCGACGCCCGTGCAGCGCATGCGCAGACGAGATCTCGGAAACGGGTGGAGCTATCGATTTGAAATTTGCTATGTGAATGTATCTTGCGCCGGGTACAAATTTGATCGGGTCGCCGAGCCCATGCGACGCCCATGCGACGCCCGTGCAGCGCATGCGCAGACGAGATCTCGGAAACGGGTGGAGCTATCGACTTGAAATTTTCTATGTGAATGTATCTTGCGCCGGGTACACATTTTATCGGGTCGCCGAGCCCGTGCGACGCCAGCTTCGCACATGCGCAGACCAGATCTCGGAAACGGGTGGAGCTACCAGGTACAAATTTTTCTTATTGAAACGCGTGGAGCTAAAAATAAAAAAGAAATAAAAAAAAATGTCATTTTCGGACAAGCCGCCGGTGGCGGGCTAACCTGCTAGTACTATATATTTTGAGAACTCCGTGTATTCGAGAGATAGCCCACACCCTCCGGACCTCAATGATATGATCGTGAATGAGTATTGATATACCCCACTAAACTTTGACAAACACCGGTAATGGTGTGTAGATCATTTACATATCTCTCCTATATATTTTGATACAATCTATCTAATTTACATATCTCTCTTATATATTTATGTTTGTGTGTGTGTTGTACTTCATACAAATCTACGATTCTCGACCGATCGGGACGAAACTTGGTACGTGTGTGTAGTTTGACCAGGCGGTGGTCGTTGTCGTACCCGTGCGACGCCCGTGCAGCGCATGCGCAGACGAGATCTCGGAACGGGTGGAGCTATCGACTTGAAATTTGCTATGTGAATGTATCTTGCGCCGGGTACAAATTTTATCGGGTCGCCGAGCCCGTGCGACGCCTGTGCAGCGCATGCGCAGACGAGATCTCGGAAACGGGTGGAGCTATCGACTTGAAATTTGCTATGTGAATGTATCTTGCGCCGGGTACAAATTTTATCGGGTCGCCGAGCCCGTGCGACGCCCGTGCAGCGCATGCGCAGACGAGATCTCGGAAACGGGTGGAGCTATCGACTTGAAATTTGCTATGTGAATGTATCTTGCGCCGGGTACAAATTTTATCGGGTCGCCGAGCCCGTGCGACGCCAGCTTCGCGCATGCGCAGACCAGATCTCGGAAACGGTGGAGCTACCGGGTACAATTTGTTCTTATTGAAACGCGTGGAGCTAAAAATATAAAAAAATGTCATGTTTCGGACAAGCCGCCGGTGGCGGGCTAACCTGCTAGTCTACTATATATTTTGAGAACTCCGTATATAAATATATGTGTCCTTTATAGACTCGAAAACGGCCGGACCGATTGGGCTCAAACTTCCCATCTAAGGGTAAAAACCCACGGGAATGGTCATTGCGGCGCTCAGAGCACCTGTTCTCCACTCTCAATCATCAAAATCACCGTCCTCGGCACTTCAGGGGTTAAGGAAGTCAAGCTCTTTATATTGACCAAATTTGGCGTTGTTAACCGAGTAATGCTCTTTATTGCCATCGGCGTTGCTAAACGGTCACCTATGCGTACGAAACTACGGATGCAAAACGCACCGGAACGGCGGAATGCATTTATCTTGATTAAAAAGGCAGAATTAACTCGTTGGAAAACTACAAATGCGTGTCGTGTGATTCTTATGTCTGTCGTTCCTAGGAACGGGGCAGATTTTAGGGACGGGCACCATAATTTCTCTTCATTAAAAAGGCAGAATTAATCAATGACATGTTGTGTGATTCTTATGTCTGTCGTTCTTAGGAAGGGGGGAGAATTTCATCGGGTCACCTTAAATCATACCAACTCAATGAAGAAAAAAAAATGCGTGTTGTGTGATTTTATGTCTGTCGTTCCTAGGAATGGGGAGATTTTCATCGGGTCAGTTTTTCCGCCCGATGTACCGTAAATCATACCTCTTTTAGGGATGGGCACCATCATTTCTCTTGATTAAAAAGGCAGAATTAACTCATTGAAAAACAAAAAATTAAATTAAAAAATTAAAAAGGCATAATTTAAAAAATGTCATGTTTCTGACCAACCACACCAGAGGCGGGCTAACCTGCTAGTCTATTATATATTTTGGAACTTCTGTCTATGTGTGTATATGTGTGTTATAGACTCGAAAACTACTTGACCGATCCGACTTTGAATTTGGTATGTACGCCTACTTTGATACCGAACAGTATGGGCGGGTCCAATTTCACATGCGATCGTGTCCTTGACCTTCACATTGACCTCGCTCATATATGCTCATATATGCATTTTTCTCGACCTCGACCAATCCAACTCAAATTTGGTATGTAGGCCTACTTTGATCCCGGGAACAATATGGGCGGGTCCAATTTCACATGCGACCATGTCCTTGACCTCGCTCATATACGCTCATGTAGGCATGTATCTGGACCAATCAAACAATAGTTTTTTCTTTCTCCTTATACTTTTCAACGTTGAAATCCCTAAATAGCCTTGACATCAGCTAGTTACATGAATACAGTAGAATAAATATATATTGTCTGCACTAATTACATTTGCATTTACATTTGAAGTCTTGGAAATCTTGGACATTTCTTTACCCCAGATATTAAATTTTCAAATGGTATAGGGCATATCAGATTATCTGGGAGACGGGTCCATAAGATGAGACTTATGACGGAAAATGCACGATCCCCCACCCATGACCAAACTGTCTTTTTCACATTTTAAGGGGAAGGAAACCCTCAACAAATCAGGCCTTTATATATTTAGTATATCAACCATGGTGCGATAAGACAACTCTCATTTCTCAGTTATGCTCAGACACAACAATATCACAATGTGTTATTCAAAACTTCCACTAATTATGACGCGTCCATATTTATAAGATCATGATGTCACAGCCCCAGTTCTGGTGTTACACATCCTTAGTACTGATATTTATAAAGGCTATCACACTAAAATCATTTTGGCGTGTTTGTTTGTTATTCTGTAGAAAATCTGAACAATCACAGCCTATTAAAGACTACTTACATGTATTGTAAGCCAAATGATTTACGTTATAATTTTGAACAATTAATTTATGGCCAGTTAATGGTCGCATAACATTTGAATGTGACAATCTCGGTCAAACCCACATGACTTCGATACGCGCAAATACTAGTATGCCAACCGAATTAAACTATAATTTATTTACAGCAGATAACAATTTATTGTGCACAACTAACTTTCACTCTGCTGTTTTATATAATTTCTTAGATTTTTATATAAAAATAGATTATCGTATGCAACACAGTTTAGCATTAAGCAACCATGCAAGTGTGGCAGTGACGTTACAAACTATAAAGGGAGATAATTTGTCCTCCAAAATGACGAAATCAAGTTAGCAGCGTAATTGCTTGCGCTGGTTAGTTTGAGTCGCCATATCTCCGATCTTGTGTGGAGATTTGTACTGAAACTTTACACACGAACAGAGAACAGCCTTTTACACATGAACATAGATCAACTTGCCTAACACACATGCCTTTTCGTTATACAAAAGTTTACTTTCCCTTTAATAGAGTTTGTAGATAATAATATAAGATACATGTAGATACCTTGCAGCTAGGCCATTCATACATTTATAAGTCAGGATGAGAATCTTGAATTCAATACATTCTTCAGTTGGCAGCCAGCAGAGTTCATTTAAGATTGGATAGATACTGTTAAATTTCCTCGTCCTAGTGATAAGTCTGACTGTGGCATTTTGTACTATTTTGTCTTTGTTCACAATGGATTGTTTACAAATGAGCAGTAAGCTGTTACAAAAGTCCAGTTTTCTGCTAAAAAATTAACGAGATCTTCCATTGACAAAATATTTCTGTACTAACTTCTATGCTTCTATCTATTCCAGGCTGTGGCTCGAGACATGATTGCAAGAAAAGAAGGTGGATCTATCGTAAATCTTTCAAGTGTAGCTTCGACTTGTGCTCTGCAAAATCATGGTGTCTATGCTTCTTCGAAAGGTGCTCTTGACAGCTTGACAAGAGTCATGGCCTTTGAACTTGGGCCTCATAAAGTAAATAAAGAAA
Source organism: Siphonodentalium dalli (assembly GCA_032622095.1). Classification (NCBI taxonomy): domain Eukaryota; kingdom Metazoa; phylum Mollusca; class Scaphopoda; order Gadilida; family Siphonodentaliidae; genus Siphonodentalium; species Siphonodentalium dalli. Next base: position 94,338,269 of record CP136065.1, read on the forward strand.
AAGATACCATTGGTTGTACACTATTTGTAGAAATATAAACTGTGGATCATGCAGAATTTGCATTTGGCAAATATTTTCATTTGGCAAAAGATTTGGCAAGGAAGTTCAGAAAAAAGCTAAGAAAATTAAAACTAAACTAAAATTTATATGAGAATTTAGTCGCTTAACCCTTCCATGATTTGAGCTTCCTGAAATTTTGCAAAAACCCTGTGCCAATGCATTCTCTTATATATGCTAGCCTCCCATAGGGAGCCTCGCATATATAAGAGAATAGATTGGCCTAACAATATTAAGACCTTGTAAGCCAGTGCAATCTGTTATATATGCGAGGCTCCCTATGGGATCTACAGGACCTTTAATGCTGCACCAGCTCAGCTCCCGCCATGAAAGGGTTAAACCACATATATCAACAAGTAGCTACTCCGAATGCATATAGAGAGGTAGGGTCATTGAGTATTTTGCTCATCTTATTCCCTTTCCTTTGAGTTTGGAGGTGTGTAAGTTTATTTACAGTAATGCCCTAAATAATCGACTCCTTAACCACAACAGAATTATGGGTAACTTTTCAGGATTTAGTCGTAAATATGGCTTGTTGCCATTCATCGGAAAGCTCACAGTTTGAGCTTTCCAATGAATGGCAACACGTAAGAAAAGCAGGCAGCACCCTTGGATTCCTCCGTCGAAACCTCAGGAGAGCGGACAAAAAAAAAAATGGCCTATGAATCCACAGTAAGATCCACCCTTGAATATGCAGCAAAAAGACATCAACGCAATAGAAAGAATCAACAAAAGAGGGGTGCGTTTCATCGAAAATAACTACCACACAAGAACAAAAGGGGCTGTAACCGAAATGCTAAATGAACAACTCATGGAGCCACTTCATCAAAGAAGAAACACGATGAGAATGAAGCTGTTCGGCAGAGTAGTGGATGGGTTGGTGCCGGCTATTCTATCAAACGACATACTTATACCAAAAAAGAAAGGAAGGAAAATAAAGGCGAAAAAGTACCCAGGCTTTGTAACATCAAACCTTGTCGAAAAGGAGGAGTGTATCAACTCAAACTCCATCGAAAGGATACGAGCAAAAACGGCACAATTCAGAAACTCGTTCTTTGTTCGCGCTATCGAGGAGTGAAACAGTCTGGAGGAGAGCACATGCGAAGTAACAACGGACACAACATCATAGTCCTCCCACAGCGCAAACGAGAGGCTTCAGCGCTGAAACATATACAGATACAGATACGCCATATTTCCGACTAAATCCTGAAAAGTTACCCATAATTCTGCTGTGGTTAAGGAGTCAATTATTTAGGGCATTACTGTACACCTTCTATAATTATAATGGCAGATGATTGGGTTCTTGTTTGATGATAAACCACTGGAGGGATAAATAAAATTAAGAATAATTATGTCGAGATTGGTTTATTGTCCTTTTATCTCAACTTGGCGTAGCCTACCTTTGGTCATGTTATGATTGCTGATGTCTAAAAATATTCTTATAAGTAACTTTAACCCTTTGGGGAGTATCTGTAACGTCATATACATGACATCATGAGTAAATTTAACGTCAACGTTATAGCAATAATTATTAACAAGTTCGGGTCAAAAGGGTCCAATAATTCGTTTCAATTTATGTGCATTTTTTTTTAAACGTTTGTTATCATGATTGCACTTATACATTTGGGACATTATATTAATCAAAATAACTCCTATACAAATAATTTATAAATCAGATGATTTATTGAAGTTATTTCTACATAAAATAACACTTCCTGAAACGACATATGTCGTTCTACTTCTCAATCGATAGACGACATATATGTCGTTCTACTCGCCAAAGGGTTAAGAATCAACTTGATATTCCATGAACACCTTATTAGCTCAACTTTACGAAATCTAGCATGAGCTATTTCTTTGGGTTGGCATCCATCATCTGTACATGCGACAACAATTTCCTTTGGCTCAACCTACTGGCTGCATCCCTCATCCAATCATCATCAAAGTTCATATGGATCTTCGGGATGACCTCCATAATTTTTTTCCGAAATGTAAAAAAAAAACATGGCCACCAGCAGTCATTTTCGATTTCAAATTTTAATCCATTGGCACCCCCTGCAGCCTGCATTTATTTGAGAAATGTATTGAAAATTTACAGGCATATTTAGGGTCACTTCTAGATGGGAGTTTTAGCGATTTTCTATGAAAAACATGGCCGCCAGCAGCCATCTTGAATTTTACTTGTTACATGACTAAATCCTTTGGCATACCCTGCAGACAACATCGCTCATCTGATTGCCACCAAACTTCATACTTCTATGACTTAATCATTTGGCATGGGCTACAGGTCAGATCATCTTGCAATTTGTCATGGCTGTTAACATTGACATGTAGATGGGAAACGAGTCATTTTGGGGTCATTCGGCCATAAAACATGTCCGCGGGCAGCCACCTTGGATTTTACTCATTGGCACACTCTACAGTCCACTTACCTCATCCGATCATCACTAAACTTTATATTAATCTTGATATTGATCTACTAAATGGAAGCTATCAAATGTTTTTGAATTCATTGGAAAACATTGCTGCCAGCAACCATCTCGAATTTTACTTTCTAGATATCACTTCATGTTGATAATCTAGTATTACTTAGACATGTCAACTTTCCGCATTCCTAATCGCTCCATTGACTGTAACACATGGAATTTATCCCTTTCAAATTGAGCTACAGTGTCATTGACACTTTCATTTTGTTTCCAGGAAACTATATAAAAGAGATAGAACATCTTTAAGTCAGTGTTTCTCACACAGATACATATCTAAATATAACCTATGTGAATGCTTCAGCATTGCTGAACATGTTAGTTGAACTTTCTTATAAATTAATTCACAGCCTGTTGTTTGCTTATAGTACCTGAACTTCCCTATAAATGAAGGATGGACTATTCCATTATTGACATTGATAACAAACTGGTAAATAATAATTGCGTTGTGTTTCAGATTAGAGCTAACTCTGTTAATCCCACAGTTGTGATGACTAAAATGGCGAAGGAACACTGGGGTGATCCGAAAAGAGGGGATCCAATGAAAGCTAAAATACCAATGGGACGATTTGTAGGTGAGTGATAGTTTTATGATAATCCGCTGTCTAATGTTCAGATTTATATGTTTCTTGACCAATAGTTTGCTCTAGAGAACTTTTAAAGGGACTCGGGGCAAGGCTTGAAATAGTGTGTCTGTCATTTGCAGAATGAGGTCCCCAGAGGGTGAATTTAGTGATGCTACCCCGCTTTCTGCTTAGGCCTCATCTTCTGAGGTATATATAGTCTTAAATTAACATTGTTTTTAGTTTCTTTTTCTCTTCTGTTCAGTTTCTAGATCCACTAATTTGCTGAAGTCTCAGATTTAAGTTCCCAGATGGTGAACATTGTGATGTGCACCATTGGGAACCTTGATTATGGAATGTGTCATCTGCTAATTTGGGGATATAGAGAAACTAAACTGAAAAAAAGAAGAATCTTTCTAAAGAAGTTTCTATTAAACAAACTTTAAAACTTGTTAGTTTGGATAGTAAAGATTAGCCCCAAACAAAATGACTTTCCCAGAGGGTGAATTTAGTAATGATAGCCCGTCATCACTAAATTCACCATCTGGGGACCTCATTCTGCAAATGTCCAGCACCACGATGCCCACCAGTGAGACCCAAGTCAGGTTCCATATTTTAGTTTAGCTGCAGCATAAATTGAAATTCCAAAAATTATGTTTCCCTTATTGGATTGCTACAAAATTTCATACAAAAAAAAAAGCAGCATTCAGAATACAAGTCTCAATGGCCTACTACCTTACACACCTTTCTATTCTGTTGTACATGTAGATGTCAAGCATAATATTCCTTGAACGTGGATAGAGCATCCAAAAGAAACAAAAAATGCAAATCAAGTTTTTTCGCCTTAATAACCCCTTAAGAATGTACCACATACAACCATGTTTTAACATGTTTTATCATGATATGCCATTAGTATTACATGATGTATCATGTTGCAACTTAACATGATGTATCATCCAAAACAACATGTACATTTTTTTCCAGAATTTGGGACATAAAATCATGTTTTAACATGAATTTATATCATGTTTTAACCCTTCCATGACTGGACATTCCTGAAATTTTGCAAAAACACTGTGCTAATTTATTCTCTTATATATGCAAGTCTCCCATAGGGAGCCTCTCATATATAAGAGAATACATTGGCCTAACAATATTTACGTTGACCTTGTACATTCTCTTATACATGCGACGCTCCCTATAGGAGACTCACATATATAAAAGAATGCACTGGCATAGGATCTTTAATGCTGCACCAGCGCAGCTTTGGTCATGAAAGGATTAAATTTGAATATCATCCAAAACAACATATTAAAGGTACTCAATCTGATCAGATGCTCCTATATTACTATTTCTTTGGCTTTGGGGGTAAAAAATATATGATTCAAGTCAAGGAACCTACCCATCAAAGCTCAGTTTGATCAGATATCGATTTTTGAAGTTAGTTATTTAAATTGTTTTTTAACCAGAAACACGAGGTCAAACTGACAGTCTTGCAGATAAAGATGAATAACTAATAATAAGCACTTGATTTTAGAGTTATCCATCTTTATCTGCAAGACTGTCCGTTTGAACATGTGTTTCTGGCCCACAAACAATTGAAATAACAAACTTCAAAAATCGATATCTGATCACTCTGAGCTTTGATGGGCAGCAGAGCTGTTAAGTTTCACGGATTGTCCGTGAGACTCCCAGATTGCCACGGCAATTCCGCAAATACGGATAACCCCCAATTTCTCCCGGATTCAGCAAAAACCCGCATTCAAAATCCATATTATTTTTTATTTGTTTGAATAGATATTTGCGGGGGATTCCCCAAATGACAGGAAATTTCCTTATTTCCAGTACCGTAAATACCCACACATTAACATTCACAGAATGTACCGTCGGTAACTTTTGATTGAAGACTGATCAGTGGTGAACTGTGACTGATATTAATTGATTTTCACACTCTGGTGAAGCCACACGTATAAAGGTGTGTTGTTATAGTATACAATATGTATAATCACATGTGTGCAACTGTATTGTTAGGCCTCATTGATGAACATGTCTTAGTAACGGATTAGTGCATTGCAAACGAAATAAAACTGTTAGGTGGGTCATTTTGTATTTTCGTTTTAACCCATACATGTCTGGTTGTAACCTTTGTAACTTGGTTTCGTTTTTACTTATTTTAAACAAAGTATACAATACGTTTAATCACAAGTGTGCAGCTGTATTGTAAGGCCCCATTGATGAACATAAGTAACAGATACTTTATGATTTAAGTTCACTGATAGTGGTATGCATTGCGAACGGAATGTGTCCATTTCTTTTGCGGGTAAAACTTTTAAGACGGGTCATTTTGTACTTTCGGTTTCACGCATACATGTCCGGTTTTAACCTGTGTAATTCGGGTTCGTTTTTACTTACTTTAAACAAAGTTTCTGCTTCTTAAAATTTGTTAATAAATGGTGGAATGTGTGCATTTCTTTTGTGGGTTAAACCGTAAGACGAGTCCATTTTGTAGTTTATTACGATTGTGTACTTTCGGTTTCGCGCATATCCGGCTGTATCCGGTGGAATTCTGAGTATTTTTACGAAGTGTCTGCTTCTTTCTTTTCAATAAATGGTGGTGTCTCCCACACACAGCAGCTCTATTACAATTACCAACAGGACATTCATTACCATTTTATTTAGGTCTATATATTTATAAAATAAACAAAATCGAAACTCATAAAAACTATGTAATCTTCATCATAAAAATTAATTTTGGAACATGAACATATTTGGGCATACCGCCTGCAAAAATCTCCCGGATTGACATTTTCAAAACTGAACAGGTCTGATGGGCAGGTTCCTCGACCCGAATCAAATATTTTTTATGCCCGAAGCCAAAGAAATAGTAATTTAGGAGCATCTGAACGGATTGAGTACCTTTAATTATCATGTTAAATTTATTAAAGGGATGGATTCCCTCTTCTGTGCATTAATCCATCTCATTTAATTCATAGATAATTAAACAGACCAGACACTGATTACATTTCTTTTCCTTTTACAGAAATTGATGAGGTGACCAATGCTGTTCTCTTCTTGCTCAGTGATAAAGCATCGATGTGTAATGGTGCGTTTCTCCCTATAGATGGTGGTCTCCTGATCGCCTGACATGTTTGTCTTTCGAGGACAGATGCACAAAGCTAGTGTATTATATGCAAGTGTATCCAGGGGATTTACTGCACACCCATTACTTTATTTTGGCAAAATACATCAAAATACAGAAGGTTTAAAAATGTTCAATAAAACAATCTGTCTTGTCCTTGGACAAACAAGCCTATTACGTTGACAACGTCAACCTTATAAACAGTAAATTTGTTCACTTTTATGAGGTATATGCTATCTAAATGACTAATTTGTTCAATTAAATAAGGTATTAATAACATCAATTTTAGTATATTGCAATCTGCAGTCTCTGGGGTGTGCAGTAAACTTGTTTGTCGTGCCATCAGGTACAACTAGAACCTGTGGTTCTCATTGTATATCTTTACATCACAACAAACTCGTGCAACAACGTTAACCAGTTCAAACACTTGTGTCATTCTGTCAAGCAAAGCATTTTCGTACTTTTGAAATGACAAAACATTGCCGTTGTTTCCTAATGTCATGTTATTTTGAGCGACCGGTTGTCCATATCAGTTAACAACACAATTATCGTCTTATGAGCCTGCATTATGTGACTGTCTGATTAGCAAAAAAATGTATTTCATTGACTTTCTATAGGGTTTATACATCTACAGGAGAAAATAAGACGCTCATTATGTGTACAACTGATGTTGGGCATTAGGTACCTGTCAATTTCAGCCCTTGACTAACCTTCATGAAATGTGACCCAACAGCAACATTGACTTGACAATACAAACCATTAACATCATTGCCAAGCTAACAGCTGAGGTTAGAAAATGATGATCCTATCAAACAATCACGCACCAGCAGACCATGGCCAACCGAGGATATGCACAATGGAACAATACACAAGCAAAACTCTGCTTGTGTATTGCTTGATTATATGATATAGATACACACATGTGTATACACAAGCTTCATTCATTTCACCATTGGTTTCTTCTCCTCACACCAGTTTCGACAGTCATTCCAACAGTCATCAATTCAGTAATCTTTTAACCCTTTGAGTGCCAGGTCGATTTTTGTATCAACCCATATACCCTGTGCCAATGCATTCTCTTATATATGCGAGTCGACCATAGGTCGCCTCGCATATATAAGGTAATGCATTGGCCTAACAAATTTTTTATTTTTTTTTTCTTTTCACAATTTTTTACAATTTTAATAATTTATTCTTATATTCTTTAACAGACTTATTTTGTAGGTTTAGGGCCACTGAGATCGGCCCCTGGCACTCACAGGGTTTATAATGAAGTCACCCAGCTGTTGCATTTAGGATTAGAATTAGGATTTAGCCATAGCAGCCCGTCTGTTCGAAATTAAAAATAACCGAGATATATGTTTTAAATGCAAATCCTTGGCAAATTAAAGTTCTACGTTAATAATCGCATTGTGCAGATACAGTAATGTCCTAAATAATCAACTCCTTAACCACAGCAGAATTATGGGTAACTTTTCAGGATTTAGTCGGAAATATGGCTTGTTGCCATTATTCGGAAAGCTCTCACTGAGACTAAATCCTGAAAAGTTACCCATAATTCTGCTGTGGTTAAGGAGTCAATTATTTAGGGCATTACTGCATGCTGAATAAAATATGCCATTGCCAAGCCTGGATATAGTGTGTCTGACATTTGCAGAATGATGTCCCCGGAGAGGGAATTTAGTGATGCTACCCCTTACGGTGGGCTAGTATCACCAAATTCACCCTCTTGGAACCTCATTCTGCTTAGGCCTCATCTTCTGGGAAGTATCTATAGTCTCAAACTAACATTGTTTTCAGTTACTTTTTCCCTTTGGTCAGTTTCTATATCCCCTAATTTGTGGAAATTAAATCGCATAATCGAGGGGACTAATGGGTGAACATCACCAACTTCAACTGTAGAACTTCAATCTGATCCTAGGTCTCCCATAGCAGTTGAGTCCAAAGCAGAAGGAGGTTCCCAGAGGGTGAATTTGGTGATGCTAGCCCACTTTGAAGTATAGCATCACTAAATTCTCCCTCTGGAGACCCCATTCTGCAAAGGTTTCATAGAATTATAAGTTTCAAATATGTACCAGTAAGTGCCTTTCATTAAATGTTCATCAAAGCAAGGGACCATCACAATATCTATCCAAATGCTTCAGACTTTAACCACTTCAACATTGTTCCTTGGAGTGTGATCATCTGAACAATATGTTTACGATATTGTAATATCAGTTTACTTGAATTTCGTTCAGTTAACCCTTTCATGACTGGAGCTTCGAAAACCCTGTGCTAATGCATTTTCTTATATATGCGAGTCTCCCATAGGGAGGCTCGCATATATAAGAAAATGCATTGGCCTAACAATATTTACCTTGACTTGTAAGCCAGAGCATTCTGTTATATATGTGAGGCTCCCTATGTGAGACTTGCATATATAAGAGAATGCATTGCTGGCACAAGAAACATGTTTTTGTCGCTCAAACTTGACCGAAAAAAATCAATATTTGACCGATAAAAACGTGTTTCAAAGTCAAATAAAAACCGAATTTGAGCATGTCAGTGATTGTCAAAGCTTAGACATGATTCAACCAATGTTAGATCTTAGTAAATGAAATGGTGTGTTGAAAAGATGTTTTTAATGTAGCAGAATGGCATTTTATTTTAACAAATTTGATCTTTCTCAAATACTGTTTGTGACAACTTAAGTCTTTCAATGAATTGTTTGGAATTGATTTGGATTTGATGATGAATATATCTGGAATTATATGTCCGATCGGGACATGGTTTGTTTCTATATATAGAGTAGCCTTTTGGAGAATGATGGATGATGGCAAATAGTGAATAATATTTTCATTATTTTAAAGGCAATTTTTATCCTGAAGCTACCAGTTTTAGAAGCTGTGTCCCTTTCCCAAGAATTATATAATTAAATTATCCACAATAAAAGATTCCTGCCCCTGTGTTCAGAACAAGCTATTTGTAGTCTTAAAGGGGGATTGTACACTAAATCTGGCCATTTATGGGACCAACTCCTGGGACTCGAGTCATTAACTCATTTTCATTATAATTACCATGCTCTTTGCCTTGTTCATAGAGCTCATGAATATATTTTCGCTAATCCATGGATCAAATTCACTCATTTGTTGCATATATTCTGTTGAGTATAGAAGGAGATGGTCCCATAAATGACCGGATTTAGTGTACAGTACCCCTTTAAAATCAGGTTTTTATAAACAAATTATGTTGTTGTTGTAATTGTGGCCCAGAGGATCTTAAACTCATTCATGTCTCAATCATGGTCTCAATAATCATTCCTTCTTATGTTATAATCAAATGAAATATTTGTAAATTGATTCAGCATTATCCATCTCAGGAAGTAGCAGAAATGAGATACATTAGTATTTTATTTAAATTGATGCTTTAAATTGTATGAATCAGCCATATTCAGATTTTTTATACATAAATATAGTGAAGGATGTTAAATAAATACTGATATTCAGCTTATCAAGATATGTTGCTTCATTGTGATTTTCTAATGCCATCACACAGATGAATAAATGTGTTGTACCTTGCAGTAGAATATTCCTCTGATACATTAAGGAGCACCAGGGCATAGTGGGACAACTGCCCTTCACCAGGGTTTGCCATTGTTATATATTATTGTCCTAAGCGCCAGGGACCAGCCTAGAAGGCAACTCGGGAGATATCTTCTCCATAAATTGTACTACTTCTCCCGATTTTAGTTCAAGGGAGAAGTGACTTATCTCTCTCATAATCGAGCATGCATATGTCCAAACAGCATATATTAAGTTTATTTCCTGATTATTATACCCCCATCCCAAAAGATGGGGGGGGGGGTATACTGGATTACATGCATCCATCCGTCTGTCGTACCGTCCGTCCATCCATCCGCTGATATATCTCAATCATGGGCGATCAGATCTCAATGCAATTTGGTATGCAGGTTTGTCATCAAGAGGGCTTTCAAAAGAGGTTCATTGACATTGTTCAAATTTTCCCTTCAAGAGTTATCCCTCTGTTTATCTGAGAAAGTTGGATTTCTGTCCGTCCACTCATATATCTCAACCATAGGTTATCGGATCTCGATGAACTATGGTATACAGGTTTGGCATCGGGAGGGCTTTCAAAAGAGGGTTCATTGATGTTGTTCACATTTTCTGTTCAAGAGTTATCCCTCTTTCTTTATCTGAAAATGTTTAATTTGAAACTTCTAGACTGGTCCCTGCTAAGAACAAAATATATCCATTCTAGTAACTGGATATGAGCTTGGTTCTGGAAATAGTGTGTCTGTCATTTGTAGAATGAGGTTCCCAGAGGGTGAATTTGGTACTAAATTCACCCTCTGGGGACCTCATTCTGCAGATGACAGACACACTATTTGCAGGCTTGAGTGTAGTTCTGGAAAGTGCTTTAAATTATTGCATGATTCGGCGACATCATTTTAATTAGTTGGTTTACGAACCCTTCCTGACAACTTTTTTATTACAGAAATTGCCAAAAAAAATTGCCCATGGTATTCAGTTTATGTAAGACTTCTCACCAAACTGTTCTATTAGTCATGATAGCATGATGGGAAAATAATCCGAAAATTGGATCCTCAAGAAAATACAATTGTTTGTTTCTTACCATTTATAATTCAGCCAATTTTGCCTCTACGATGATTCAAGATATTAGTGCCACATATGGCATATTATTGAGTGATATTACCTGGATGTAGGGCATATATGCACCCTATTATGATGTCCATCCACATAAAATATATCATGTCACATGTCTCACATATTGACACAGATATCGAAAAACAACACTCGACATCTGCGAAATATAATATAAAAACATCTGAAGTAGGCGTAAGTCTTTCTATATCCTGGTGTTGGGGGCATATTAGATAAATATATCAGGGTCTGGTGCCCCTGCACTGTCCTTAAAGATGCGCCGTCTCTATGGGAGGCCAAATTCACATTTAATAATGAATTGCGCTTAAGTGCAATTGATTGCGCTTATGCGCAATAAATTAATAACTACTATCTAACCTACCCATAAACTATTAGCATGACCTGGTGTATCACCTAGCAACACAAGATGAGCATTGGGCTAATTTTGACCTGTACCCAACAGTCAACTGTGAGTATGTGTTCAACAAGGAGAATCCCTAATTACATATTATCAGCATCCCTCTATCCAAAGAATTGATGTCGCCTTCCCGGAACTCTAGTAATTTTTTGTATGATGTTTTTAATGTATTTTTGCACAGATTTTAGCCTTTACTATGGTAATATCCTATACATACATGCATGCGATGTCACTGCATGAGGGCTTTCTTACCTCATACAGTAATGCTCTAATTAATCGACTTCTTAACCACAGCAGAATTATGGGTAACTTTTCAGGATTTAGTCGGAAATATGGCTTGTTGCCATTCATTGAAAAGCTCTCGAGAGCTTTCCGATTAATGGCAACAAGCCATATTTCCGACTAAATCCTGAAAAGTTATCCATAATTCTGCTGTGGTTAAGGAGTCGATTAATCAGAGCATTACTGTATGGTTTACTTATTGACTTAAATCAGGGGAAAAAAACCCTATTTTCATGTTATCAGCATCCCTGTCCAAAAAATGGTGTGTAATTACTGGAGCTTTGATGTCTCAGTCCTGGAGCTCTAGGTTTTCTTATTAAATCAGCATCTCTTGCACAAATCTATAGTATTTCCATGATCATATAGTGTGAATGTGGTGTCACCGAGGGCTTGCTTCCCTCATATGGTGTGCCTGTATACTCGAAAATTGAAGAAAATCAATGTCGCCCCGACTAATACAGAAAGTAATGCTATTGCAAGTAGCCCCAACTAATATATACCGAAGATAATATAATGCTATCACGAGTCGCTCCAACTAAAACAGAAGGTATTACTATTGCGAGTCAGCCATTTTGATAAAGAAGTTGGGCTAGCTCCCTACCCATCCAAACCAATGAAACCAAGAGGTGACATGTCAATAGGAGTTAATGCTAAGTTATGGAGAAACCTATTTATTCACCAGGGGTGTTTTGTTACATTATAACCATGAATTGCGCTTAAGCACAATTAATTATTAAATATGAATTTGGCCTCCCATACGTCTCATGTATACTACCATAAATGAGGGCCCCTCCCCCCCCTTTCGTACGCCGGATTCGACCCATTTTTGACCCGTACGCCGGATTCAAGACACATATTAAGCTGGATTCCGGATTCATGTATTTATATAAACGGATTCCATTTCGAGTGATATATTGCGATTTGGTTCCTCATTTGGTCATAATATCATGAATTTTATATGGGATCCAATCTGATGCACACTCTTAATCTTATAGGACTTAGTCCGTTTATATTCGTTGTATACAGTGCTCTTTATCTTTCCGGTCATTATTTGCGGCAACATCTCAAAAATTGCCCCAAAGACATAGCAAAACAATTTGGATGATGGACTGCCAATTATATTTCCGTGAAAATGCGCTGTGGGCATAAACTTAACCCACAATTCAAAAATGTGTATGTTATATTGGGCTACATACCATCAACATATAAACAACGGTACCTCCGATGGCTAGTTAAAACAATATAACCTTGCCAGGATAGTGTGTGGATTTCAACCATGCTATATGTAAAACTGTTTACTCTCCGACACTTAGCTATATCATCAAACACATTAATTCAAATTGCGTTTGTTTGGCGGTTTACATGCGATGTGTTAAGCATGATTGTTGATATTATTATCTGGGACCCAAGCGGCCACACACACGCATGCAAATACATGGATGTGTATTGTTTGACTACCAGTGGATATTTACATATTATCAGGAGCTCCAACTCCCGTGCTACATGCATATATTTATATATCAAAATCAATATGTAATCATAGATTAATCCCCAATTTTCTAGTGGAGCGTGCGCATTATGTTATTGATCTGTCCGACCGTCTGTCCATCCATCATTCGGTATTGGTTTATATGTGGTGGCTTAAGATACGTATCAACTTTCTAAACTTAATTTAGTATTTGGGTTTTCTAACACAGAGTGCAGGCCGGGACCACGTGTTCAGTGACAACCGGCCAATTTCCGCTATAGAATAGGGCCCCCCTTTTTTGTTGGGATTTCCTTCCATGTGCGTCCCCATGTGAGGGCATTGGTAAGTCCAAACTGGTTTTACTGGAATTACTGATCCGGTGCAGGTTTGGTTCGAGTTTGGAGTCCACCCGAGGGTTTTACATGTGTTATCACATCGGGGTATTAATTCTGGGTCAATATATCACGCCCATATAAAGAGCGTTTAATTTATTAGTTTTTACACGGGAATGTGATAAAGATCGGTTAATCCAATGGAGTCTAGACGTATATTCTATGCCTTTGTTACTCTTATCCTAACATTTTGTAAACTGCTGCAAGGTAGACTGCTCTGGACCTCATTGGTGGAGTTTCCACTACTGGGGTTCAAGACGGGGGTGCCTTTATATGTGGGACCGGGATGCGAGCATCCACCTGCTCATATATTATGGGTATCACAAAACTAATCAATAATATCATGTAAACTGAAGGTGAAATCGGTACCGTATTTGTTTTTTAAACTGGATTCCGGATTCCAGGGTCAATTTGAAGCTGGATTCCGGATTCCAGCGTCATTTTAAAACTGGATTCCAGACTCAAGGGGGGAGGGGGAATGGGCCCTCATAAATTAAGCAAGTGCTTAAGTGCAAATAATTAATCAATGTGAAATGGGCCTCCCATATTTGTCATGCATATTGGCCATACATTTTAACTTATGGGGATGTCAGGTGGGACTGGTCTGGTTGTCTGGTTAGGTGAGGGTTAGCGATTGGTCAGTGGTGCATGCGCAATTAGAAACTTCAAAGTAATATGGTCCCTTCCTAATGGAGAACCTTTAGCTATGTCCCTGTTCAGAACTGCCGTATTAAGTGATTTTGACAAGTAACCAGCGCGTACTAGCTGACATTGTAGTCTCCACAGAGTCACAGTCTTCTCAATCCGTACAGTCAGGTGCACGAGCGTCTCAACAGTCATTGATTGTCTTGTATTTTCACCAAAATACCGTCAAATTAAGTTTACCGATCTTGATGTCCTCACATTCCTAGTCTTTTTGTTCGTAACGTTCAGGTTCTGAACATTACTGTTCGACATATCGGGCGAAATCGTCTTCGGGTACGAAAAGTATAGTACGTGTATTTACACACGTGTAAAGATGGCGCGAATCGTCAGAAGTTACTTTTGAGTTTTCGTGCTTTATAGTTATACAAAGCATTAAAGGTTCAGCATTATCTCTTAATTGGGGGAATTGCTAAAGTGAATAACTTTGATCGTAATATTTTTATGCAAATAAGATTGTTTTCGACACGTTCAGCAATGACCGAATCTATTGTTGGGTGGCCTCAACTGGCCCGATCAGCACAAACTTGACAAAGCCAGAATTTCATTTGAAAGTTTTTGCCACAGTTGTTGGAAACTTGTCAAAAAACCCGAAAAGAGATATCACCACCCCTACTTATTAATATAATTGACAAGTAGGGAAAGCTTCTGAGCCCATCTCCCATCAAACCATGTCACCGCTCGTTTCGTGTTCAATTGCAACAATAAAACATTAATTTCAGAAAAGTATCACAACCTTAGGCTTAAGCCTCAACCTAGTAATAAAACATATATTTCTTTTCACGTTTACCGTAAGTGCAGTAGAAAAATTATCACTTTATAATTACTTTTATCGTACACAACTTCCCAAAACAACTGTGCAACTCTGGGCTGCCGATTCCACGAGTCGCCATCCGAGAGTCAATGGCGGATAATTTCCAATGCTATTATCTGCGCTTGACTCTCGGATGGCGACTCGTGGAATCAGCGAGCCGATGTTGTTTGGGAAGTTGTATGCGATAAAAGTAATTATAAAGTGATAATTTTCTACTGCATTTACGGTAAACATGAAAAGAAATATATGTTTTATTACTAGGATGTGATACTTTTCTGAAATTAATGTTTTTATTGTTGCAATTGAACACGAAACGAGCGGTGACATGGTTTGTTGGGAGATGGGTGGGCTCAGTAGCTTTCCCTACTTGTCAATTATATTAATAAGTAGGGGTGGTGACATCTCTTTTCAAGTTTTTTGACAAGTTTCCAACAACTGTGGTTTTTGCACTGCAGAAAAACTAGGAAAGTGGAAACACTGACTGTCACTGTTTGATTGTTCTATACATATTAATTTTACTGATTTAGGTGGGAGTTTCCAGGCCAATCACTCATATGTAATGAATTACTAATGATCGGTGAAACAATTCTCTCAAAGTTGTCAAATTCAGTGAGTAAACAATGATTGCACTTTGCAGGTGCATATGGGGTCGTTGTCCTAACGTTTTATACACATAAATGGACACCGTGTGCATTTATGTATAATTTATGTATACATAAATACACACCAGTCTCAGTCGACCCGAGATTGAAATATAATATGTTGCTGTAAATAATTGCTGTCTGCTTCAATAAATTCAGACTATTTTACTTCCGCGTAGTTCTGATAAAGGCATTCTTTTATCACAATGACGAAACTGCAATAAAATTGATCATCGGTCGCATATTGTCTTATTATTGATCTTAATACCGGTATTAAACACGTCTGCATGTATGTAGAAAACACTACGGCAATGAACCTGTCAAGTGACAATGCATGGGAGACTGCATGGTGTGCTTTAAATTTATGTATGTAGAAATGTACATGGTGTTCATCTATGTGTAAAACATTACGACAACGACCCCATTTGAAACAACATCAACGGCAACAGGCCAATTTTAAGCTTCCTCACAATCGCGTCTAAATTGAGTAAAACAGAAATTTTTTAGTTGTCAAAAATTTCCCGAAGTTGAACCAGACATTGCACAGCCTCCATGGCAGGTGCTAATGCTACAGGATAGAGTTTCTGCTCTTGCTACACTATTGTGATCTACATGTAAATAGCAACCTCAAAGGTTTTTGGAAAAGTTCATGTGATTGTTTAGATATTTATGTTTTTTAGAGATGGGCGGTATTGAAATTTCTATCTCGGTAAATTTTTGTCGATTTACCTCGGTAACGGTACGTTAATCGGTACGGGTATTGCTATTATATTATAAGACCAGAGCAGATATTCCCGGTAATTTGCGGTAATTCAAGTTTTTAACTGAACAATATACATGAATATATGCACATGGTCCATAGATTTACTACATTCGTGACAACAGCTAAATTAGGCAACAAAATGACCTACACAATTAAGTGCATATTCACACATCTATTTGATTATTTACACGCATGCCGTCGCACTGCTTTTGAAAAGAGTTACCAGTAAGAGCATGACAATATTTTTTCGTGTCAATTTTATTTTCGTAACATTTCCGTGAGCGAATAGAATTGTGAGTATTAATCAGTGATCACAATTCACAAATTTATGAACGTTCGCGCAATGTCATGAAAATCGGCAAACCATGGCAATTTCCGAACTGCAGATGCTTAAACCCACAGGTGGTTCACATTCTCCTCCTTGCAGCGTAATATACCATCCATGTATATAAGAGTCCCTCTAATTTATAGCAGGCAAGCTAGCACATGGTGCCCAAGAGTTAATTTAAAGTTATCATGTGATCTTTTATTGGTCAGATATATTTATAATATACCAGTAAGTATATATGTTTAATAAAGTACTCTAGTGATCCGAATAACCGTACCCGTACGATTGTTAATTTTGGAGAAAAAATCCACCCCCTACGATTCTTATTCAAGCCCCTACGATTATTTAATTTTGATCACCCATACTCCATGAATGATCGCATTATTCGTAGTTTTTAATCAAATGGCATGCATGAAACGGAATACGTTCAAAGAATTCGCGCAACTGTCTGGCATCGCAATATAATCAATGATTTGATCCATGGGAAGTAACTCCATCCTCGCACGTGTCGCTATTTTGCAATTCGTGCGACCCTATTGCAATAGACAGACCCCCCTCTGCGGGTATTGTTTATCGTTCAGTGAGGCGAACAAAGGTGACAACTCGTTATGTCTGTTTTTTTTTACAATTGACCCGTTATTAACTAAGAAGTTAATCAACGTCTGGGGCTCACGTTTGAAAGTTTCTTTAATTAGAACACAATTGAGTAGTTGGTGGACCGATTCCGACCAAAGAAAATTAATAGTGTTGAAATAAAGAAATTTCGAGAGGAATTGCTCAGGTCGACAGCGCCAAAAGATCTCAAATCGTTGCTGAAATTAATAACAAAACCAGAAGGTGTTGTTCTTAAAGGACAATCTGTCGATGTGCCCAATGATGAGGGCTCTGAACATTTAGAGCATGATTCAACCAATAATGATGCAGATGAATTGCAAGAAGATGATTTTGAAATTCTTTCTGATGAGGAGACTACTAGTACTGACTCACCTGACACTGTGGCTTCATCACAAGAAACACTTACTGGTACTAAAAGTAGTTCATGTAGTAGTGTCAGCGAAAATGTAGTGCTTTCAGAACCAGTCCTGCCCTTAATCGGGGATAGTTCTACAGACTGTGACTCTAAATTCCTAAATGAAATAGGCAGTGTCATACAGAGGTACGACTCATCAAGACTGTTCTTACCATATATTTGTCAATTTAAAGACACATACTCTAAAGCTCGTCGTAGCATGAAGAAGCGCATTACGAGTATCTCTGCAGCCAGTACTAGTACTACCAGTAGTAGCACAAATGAAGTTGAATCAACCCAAAAGTCATCAACAAGTATGGCTAGGAGTCAGGAGTGTGAGCCTCAAGGAGTTCAAGATCACCACGTTTATACAATCCAACATACTACCAGTAGTACTACAGACGAAACTTATAAAACTGGGTGTTATGTTCTGATAAGAAAGGGACACCATACCCTTCCCGCATGTGTTACCGCTCAGGATCCCCTGAGTGTTAGATTTTTCGAGCCTTGTGCTGGAACTGAAAATTCGTATAAAAGTGTTGACGCAGTGTTCTCCGTTCAAATCAATGACATTGAAAAGGTTCTGCAAGAACCAGACGTTGTCCGTGCTGGGTCGAGGAGTGTTTATTATAAGTTTTTGTTTGATAATTAAATCAGTGTTCTTCAATGATCTCCTTTTTCATTGACATTTCCACCCCCTACTATTATTCCGACCCCTACTATTATTAAAATTTGGCAAATTTTCCACCCCCTACTATTATTCCGACCCCTACTATTATTCGGATCACTAGAGTAATTTATAGTAGGATATACATATATATATGTACCGACATATATGTGCACAATTTGCCAAGAAGATTTGCAATTAACAAGATCAGGTTGTATCAAATAATCCGCAATGCGTATATCAAGTCGCTATTGCATCACCGTCTAATTATAAAGTAACCGGTGGGGGTTTCAATTTGTTGTGCACGGGGACCCTCCATAACACATGATTCGATTCCAACTTGGACACGGAATATAGACTTGCAGCCTGTCCCGAGTTTCCCCAACGCATTTTCCAGTTTGCACGATACCAAAATTGATACATAACGCTCCAACTACAAGTAGTCAATGTCATGATGTTAGTTACATTGTCATTACTATGTCGTGAAGATCAAAGACGCCGCCAGCCAGCTGTGACCTTGATGTAACAACGCTGCTATAGACTGATACATATAATTATAGTGCCGACTTGTTACACCGAGTTATCCTAATTATATGATTCTCGTTGCTTACGGTTAACCGGTCATACAATTCATGTCAAGGCCGCAGTGACAAGGTTACACACATACATGTAAGTTGGCAAAACATGAATAATTTCATTACCGAAAATACGGTATTTTTAGTTTTGATTCGGTACGGTAAATCGGTATTATGCCGATACCGATACCGCACGGTAAATACCGAGTACCGCCCATCTCTAATGTTTTTTCAGAGCCAGAGATACCTACAAGCATATATGAAACCAAAAACAAAAAGAAATTCCAAATTTTTTAAGTTCAGGCTTTGAAACAAAATGTCTGTAAGGTTTGCGATTCATAGTGGGAGCATGATGAGCCCAAATTTCTTAGCCATTACTTAAATCAGTGTCATTACATACAAGGGGAAGCAGACTTCTCAGGGGCTGTCTTTGCAATGGGCCGACTTCGTGCAGGGCCAACTTCTCCTGTAATCGTGACATAAACTGGTTATATGTCACGAATACAAGTCGGGCCCCATACGAAGACGGCCCCATGCAAAGACGGCCCCCGAGAAGTCTGCTTCCCCTTGTTTGTAATGAACTACTGGTACATGTATGTGCGTAATAATTCTATGTACAGAATATTAAAACTTATTGTACTGTAGTGTTATATTTAATAAAAACTTGTAGAAATTTAATAGCCCAACACCCCGGAAAGAGAGATCTTCAAAATTTATCTCTACTGACTCATCGATCACGGAATAATCACCTTGTTTAGATGATTTGAAACGATCAATACAACGTTGTCACCGCCCGGATGCATTACATTAATAATAGCTTGCTCACACTCCTTTGGCATGAGTCTCATCCTCATAAACATATACTTTTCTTGAAATCTTCATAGTTCTATGGCAGTATACATATTGACTGATACAAGTACAGCCATGCTACTGAATTCTAAATTCACACTGTGGTATACCTGTGGTATATTTCTGTAACTACATCCATTTTCACTGAAAACGAATGGTCAACAAGTCTATCATCATACTAAAAAGATAGCAGGCTTCCAAAAAAAGTTATGCAAATATTTTTAGCTTAACACAATTTGTTTTGCATAACCTTTTTTGAAGTATGCCGATAGCTGAATTTATATATTTAGCTTCAAATCACGGAAGTGTTTCCATACTGACACTGGACCGAAAACTCCAAGCCCGAATTGACCCTGGGCCGAATCGTCCCGCTCCCAATGAAACAATAAATTTTTGCAAAAAAAAGATGTTTACTAGCTAAAGTTTTCATGACATATGTGGGAATTGTTTCTGTATAGAGTTTAAACTTCAACCTTTGCTTATGTTGGCAGAGTTTAAAGCTGTTTAATGTTCCTCAACAGGGAGATATCACTTAAATAAAGCATTACAAACTGTCATTGTCATCCGATCATGACATCGCGGGAAATGATTGAAAAATTTTGTTTCCACTTTCATTATTAAATTTAAAGCAGTGATTATATGTGGTAGTGTTATATAAACTCAGTTTATTATTTCTGTGTATATTTAGATGTATATATAGCTTGCATTTTTAGTATCCATTCACAGCCGCATTTTAGATGATCAATTCTACTGGTGCCGAAAATTCGCAAGTTCCAATAATCAATTTCTAACTGAAGTACATTTATTTAGACAGATCAACTACCCACAAAAATCAAAAATCACGAGTACTAGTATGCAGAGCGTGCAACTAGTAATTTTATCTAGGCCAACGTCACACTGCCGAGTGTAATGTGTATTGCAATAAGTTAAAACAAGAACGAGGCCCGCACAAGTAATTGCTCGCCACTCACGGAGAGCACTGCCGACTTCTCTGGGGCCGTCTTTAAAAAGAAATTTCTGTCAATAATGTGATACAGATTAATAAAGTTTATATAATCAATGTGACTACAATTACATGTGTTTCCTGTTTAATTACTTCCCTCAGCCTTGATGCCAGATGTGTTGACAATGAATTATGTGAGATTCACAGAGAATTGGTCACACTGACAGGATCCCGTCCTGACAATGTGGGAGATAACTAGATAAAAACTGATTCAAATAATTTTCTAAACAAATAACGGCTAACACATTCAGACAACAACCAATTATCAATCTTTTAGTTTACATGTAGTTTCTTTGTCACGACACTTTACAGTGACACTGAGTTAAACCAAACAATGACACCTAACTGTCACACCTCACACAAAACTTTGAAGTATTTCATTATAGTAGTCAGTCATTAGTTTTTAGCTCACCTGCCTGAGGCGAAGTCTCCGTTGGAGCTATAGTCATCACTTCTTGTCCGTTGCGCCGTCCATCTGTCCGTCAACAATTTTTAAACATCTTCTCCTCTGGAACCGTAAGACCGAATGAGTTCATATTTGGTGTGGATGTTCCCTCGGTGACTCACATTCAGATTTGTTCAAATGAGGTCACTGGGTCAGATAGTTGCGAAGCCAGGGCCTTAACTCTTTCCCTCCATAGTATTTCTTAAAACGACTTCTTGTCTAGAACCATTGGGCCGAATTAGCTTATAATTGGTATGGAGGGTTCTTGAAAGACTGGGATTCAGATTTGTTCAAATGGGGTCACTAGGGTCAAATAGGTGTGGACCCAGGGACATAACTCCAAAAAAAATATTTAAAAAAAATTCAGATCGAACTCCTTGATCAATTTAACATACAAAAAAAATTATTAGTTTTTTTTTAAAACATTCAAAAAAATAGAAAAACTAACACCGTTGTAACATCCGCAGAGTTATGAAAATCTTTAATGAAATCATGGAAACTTTCCCTCTCCATCACCCCCCCCCCCCCCAACATGACCCAGACCACCACCCTGCCCTCAACCAACAGTATCCCACCCCATCTCATCTCCTAACTCACAGGATCTCTCCCACCAGCAGATTCAGTCAATTGTATTAGCTACAAACAGACAGACAGAGAGGGAGAGAGAGAGAGAGAGAGAGTTAATATAAATACAGTCATCAGATGTTGAGACATTGAGATGTTATCAGGCTGACAGGTGTGAACAAATGCATTAGCTAGCACTCCTGCCAGTGTGTTATTAAAATCAAATCAAAACAAATTATTGTTCTCAAACCTGAATTTAGTGTGTCTGACATTTGCAGAATGAGGTCACTGGGTCAGATAGTTGCGAAGCCAGTGCCATAACTCTTTCCCTCCATAGTATTTCTTAAAACGACTTCTTGTCTAGAACCATTGGGCCGATTTAGCTTATAATTGGTATGCAAAAGTTCCAATAATCAATTTTTACCTGAAGTACATTTATTTAGACAGATCAACTACCCACAGAAATCAAAATCGCGAATATGCAGAGTGTACAACTTGTAATTTTATCTAGTCCAACTTCACACTGTCAAGTTTTATTCATGTGTATTGCAATAAGTTAAAACGAGAACGAGGCCCGCACAAGTAATTGCTCGCCACTCACGGTGAGCACTGCCGACTTCTCTGGGGCCGTCTTTTCAGAAATTTCTGTCAATAATGTGATACAGTTACATGTGTTTCCTCTTTAATTACTTCCCTCAGCCTTAATGCCAGATGTGTTGACAATGAATTATGTGAGATTCACAGAGAATTGGTCACACTGACTGGATCCCGTCCTAACAATGTGGGAGATAACTATATAAAAACTGATTCAAATCCAAACAAATAATTTTCTAAACAAATAACCGCTAACACATTCAGACAACAACCAATTATCAATCTTTTTGTCACGACACTTTACAGTGACAATGAGTTAAACCAAACAATGACACCTAACTGTCACACCTCACACAAAACTTTGAAGTATTTCATTATAGTAGTCAGTCATTAGTTTTTAGCTCACCTGAGACGAAGTCACCGGTGGAGCTATTGTCATCACTTCTCGTCCGTCCGTCGAGCCGTCCATCCGTCAACAATTCTTTAAACATCTTCTCCTCTGGAACCGTAAGACCGAATGAGTTCATATTTGGTGTGGATGTTCCCTAGGTGTCAGACTCACATTCAGATTTGTTCAAATGAGGTCACTGGGTCAGATAGTTGCGAAGCCAGGGCCATAACTCTTTCCCTCCATAGTATTTCTTAAAACGACTTCTTGTCTAGAACCATTGGGCCGATTTAGCTTATAATTGGTATGGAGGGTTCTTGAAAGACTGGGGTTCAGATTTGTTCAAATGGGGTCACTAGGGTCAAATAGGGGTGGACCCAGGGACATAACTCAAAAAACATGTCGTTGGTCTTGTTTCCAAACCAGCATTATTAAAGTCCGGCGTCAGATCTGAAAATATTGTAGAAACAATTCATCAGTCACTCGTTCTGCCTCAGAGGAAAACTAAACATCATTCAAACCAGTCTTGAAATAGTATGTCTGTCATTTGCAGTATGAGGTCACCAGAGAATGAATTTAGTGACGCTCCCCCGCACAGCAGGCTAGCATCACTAAACTCACCCTCTGAGGACCTCATTCTGCTTAAAGCAGAATGAGAATAGGCCTCATCTTCTGGGAAGTATATAGGGTCTTCAATTGACATTTTTACTTACTTTTTCCCTTCTGTTTAGTTTCTATATCCCCTTATCTGTAGAAGATAAAATGCATAATTGAGGTGCCCAATGGGTGCACATCACCAACTTTAACTGGAGAACTTCAATCTGATACTATATCTCCCATAGCAGTTGAGGCCTAAACAGAATGAGGTCCCCAGAGGGTGAATTTGGTGATACTAGCCCGCATTAGTGTAAACAATATTTAATTTTCGAACAGAACATTTAACACAAACAAATTGACATAATATACAACACATGTTCAAAAACGGGGATTAGACAACAAGCCTGAAAGGCTTTTATCAAGTCTTTTCCTCGGAATAAGAAGTTTACCCTTGGTATCAGAATAGATACCATATAGGGTCAATTTAGCAGACGCGATATTAGAGCTGCAACGATAAGCTTCGCCAAAATACGATACGTATCACGATACAAGACCAATGATACGTATCACGATACGTATCGCGATACACTAATTCATTACTATTATGTACATGTATCGCAACATTAGTCTCAGACTATTGACTATCAGCCTCAAGTTCTCATGAAATAGATGCAGTGATACTCAGTAAATTATCCTGATAAGTCATAAATGTGATCATTTGATATATATGTTGGAAATGGCAAACTAGGTTAAAGTTATAAAGTTATTTTTATTAATTAGACTACCTGGTAGGCTGCTACCAGTATTAATAATATAATAACTATAAACTGCTTCACATTTGACATATGTGGACTGAGGGTCATTTAATGTATTGATTTACATACCAGCCTAATAATCCAAACTGTCCAACTGAAGAGTTAATATAATCAATTTATCAGTAGTTACGATTTATGAATATCACTGCAAACAAAGAATAGAGCAATAGACCTGCACTCAGTGAGTCAGTGTGCACGGACTGAATTTAATCTGGCACTATGTTAGGTCAACATGACCGCTTTCGCAGATTGCTGCTTTCAGAAGGATACGCACTACATGACTGAACTAGCACTATATATGTATCATTGTATGCTATTCGAATTGAATGGGAAAAGAAGCTGCTCAGTACATGTATAATCTGAGTATATCAAGCAATAATTTAATACTCTAATACATTTAATGAAATATTAATATTCAAATTTTGGCTAAAGTGTCTTCACTGTCTTGTATATATATTTTAACTTTTTCAGTTTTCACCGTTCAATCAATTGCAAAGACATTTACATATATTTACCCAGTTATTTTTGTTTGGCCTTAATGTTATGTCCCACTTAGTTTGTGAAGTTAGCTGAAATACGTTTTCAATATTTTAATTACAATTATTATTTGTTTTATCGACTTTCCCATCGGCGTCTATATTGAAGCCAAAATGAGCCCACACTTTACTTTTATACGCCGCCGGGGCATCCACAATATTGTCGTGGCTCTTGGCGGACATGTTGACTTTGAAAATGAACCATGTGCGAAAAAGACCGTGCGCGGTGATGAAACAACATCGCTGATTGGATAGAAAAAACAAATCGGACTAGGTCAGCTCAGGTCACGCTTTGTCGGCCAATCAGATCGAACATTCGAAGCAAAACTTGAAAAGATGTCCGTGATGGTTCGTCAAATTCCAGCTATTTCCGCAAGAGAAAATTAAAAATTAGGAATCTGACGCGTATCCAAACAGACCGGAATCCGGCTTTCTCCGTGAGAAAATTAAAAATTAGGAATCTGACGCGAATCGTAACAGATCGTCAGAATCCGGATCATATCGTGTATTGAATCGCCGGAAATGAATCGCGATGCATCGAAAGCTCGATGAATCGTTGCAGCTCTACGCGATATCATGTTAGATCTGATAGAGGGATAGAGTGCAGGAAGGAAGAACGTTTGTCAAGTTAATTGGTATTGTATACCATACATCAGCCAAAATGAAAGATGGGAGTGAAGCGAAGTACCGTATATATTTTTTGTTACACGACTTTGATATTTAAAACATATCTATTTACTAACCATGGAAAATTCAAAATCAAATTGAATCGAAATTGCAGGATTGCATCATGATTCATTAAATTCATCTTTTGGGGACCTCATTCTGCAAATGTCAGACACTATGTTCAGGCCTGGCTGTTCGAATATTATTTCCTTAACCACCAGTAACCAGTTGAACTCATTATACCCTGATTTTGCAAGAAAACTTGGGGGGGGGGGTATATTGAACTGAATTTGTCTGTCTCTATGTCAAACTGTTCTCCCATCCATCCATCTGTCTTCATGTCTCTATCCGTCCATCAATTGTTTTCTTCTCCAGATACATATTAAAGACCAAATGTCCCCTAGGTGATTTACATTCACATTTGTTCAAATGAGTTCATACGGTCTAATAGGTGAGAAGCCAGGGCCATAACTCTTTCCTTCCATAGTAATTCTTAAAACAATTTCTTCATTAGGCCTATTTAGCTTATGTTTGGTATGGAGGGTCCTTCGGTGACTGGGGTTTAGATTTGTTCAGATTTGGGGTCATTTTAGGAAATTTGAGGAAAATCAGTTCAGTTCAACTATTAAAATCTACCGTCTGAAATTACCAAATGAATGGATCTCATAGATGGGGATTCACGTTTGTTCAAATAGGGGTGGAGATAAGAGATTTAATTATCAACCAGCCACCCTACCTGTGCTTTTTGATACTGGTATAATAATGTATAGATTCCTCTCGATTTCTAAGCTGTCTGGGTGGGGGGCAATGGGGCGGAAGTGTAGAGGGGGGGGGGGGGGGGGTGGGGTTTTGACACCTGCCTCTACTTTCATCAAAATTTTCGAACAGTTAGAAATTTCATGCCTGATAGTGTTACATTTGATTTTTCAACCAGTAACAGTCCATATTTTCCTACTTTGGATTAAACTGTAGGACCGAAATGGCCACAAATTTTAACTTTATGGGGGCATGTCAGGTTGAAAATTTCCAAGGTTGAAAGCTTGAAGTACTTGTAACAGTTGTAAAATTTCATTCTAAGAGGGACGTGCAAAAGGAATTTTGTGAACTCAGGACTGTGGTCTGGTTGTCTTGTTTTAAATTGGGTCACCTGGTCAAATAGGGGCAAAGCGGAGGACAGTTTTCCTTTTAATATGCTTCCTTCACAAGGACCATCAGGTCTATTTTACTGATATTTAGTATGAAGGGTTCTTTGGTGTCTGCGATTCAAATTAATTCAGATGGGGCCACCAGGTTAAATAGGGTGGACCAGGGACATAACTTATGTCTCTATAGTAATACTTAAAATGTCTTCTCAAGAGAGGTTGGACTATTTAGCTTACATATAGTATGGAGGATCCTTTAGTGGCTGAGATTCAGATTTGTTAACATGAGGTCAACCTGTTAAGAAATGACGTGGCTATGGGGACTTTTGTGTCTAATAAAATCATTAAAATACCAAATTCATTAAAACATCTACCTTGGAACTAGCTGACTGATTAATCTAACATACATGTATGGTGTTTTGGGTCCATGGATAATTGGGCTTCAAACATGTCTAAATGGTTTTATAAAAAGGCACTTGTGAGATTGGAAATTTCCAACAATTGAGAAAGTTTGAGATGTCGGTTGTGAAATTCCAACCTAAGACTTGGTAGTCTGGAGCCCGGTCGGGAGAGGACTTGTTGAACTGGAGGAGGGGGCTGATCAGTAGTGTATAGTTGGTAATTTCAAGATAAATATTCACCGACCAACATACATGAAGCCTCTCTAGCCACATATTCTGTTTAGATCTACTTCTTTTAAAGTGATTATGAAAAGTTCTGACTGTTGTGGTCTCCAGAGTCCCAGTCTTTGCAGTCTGGTGAGCGACCCCACAGTCATTGACTGTCTTGTTTATTTCTTAGCCACAGTACTGTCACAAATGTCCCCTTATAAATTTGCAACTGAAGACCTACTATTATATTTCATTAATATAAATGTTGTAATTCAACCCCACCTGCACCACATGCATAATAACTGTTTTATTTGTACTGCACACTTCCATCTACTTCCGTGCACTGTCTCAAGGTGCCCTTCTATTTACATTGGAAGTTTCATGCACGTGCAAGTCTTGCGTCATGCATCATGACGTGCTTGGCAACACTGCAGCAGAGCATGTATGGTGCATGCTTTAAGCAGGATATAAGAACACAGTTATGCTTGGAAGTATTTGGACGTTTGGATTGTGGAATTTATGTCAAGTTGCTTAGAATTTGGCACGAACAGGAAAAACAGTTATGCCACGAGGACTTTGCTCGAACGGAGCTTGAACGAAACACTCGTTCCTTCAATTTTTAAAGGCCTGATTGAATATGGACTTTGTATCATATTGGTGTAATCGAATCCTCCTACAGTTTGTAGTATTGGGAACTGAAACCCATAAACCTGCCACCTTTGTCGGGGGACATTTTCGTCAGCAACCTTTTATTGAACCTTGGGTTGTTTACCAAAATTTGACCCCTTTATTATTGCGAAGAAGGCTAAATTATTTGGATTATCTTTTTTCCAAACTGAGTGGCATATAGTATGCTGTATGTATGTCAGGACTGGTGCTTGAGGTCACTCAGTTATCTTAGGCAACACCAATTTAATTAGTTGTTTCCGCAGGGTTTCCGCTATATCGGCATACGCTCCGGACCCACATTTGACAACCAGAAGCGATAACTCTACATTTGCTGCTTGGGCTATTTCCGTATCAGCATGTGACAGTTGATGCTCCGTTATTTGCGACCAGAATTTTTGCTGCTGTTTATACATTTTCAAATAATAAATATCGGTACGTGATTATTTCATTCCTGGGCTCAATTCTTATAATTTTGTTACTTAGATATCGTATCAAGATATCGTATCGAGATCTTCCCAGGTGCAAGGAAATGAGGGTTTCTGGATATTCAATTTAAAAAATCACCTATGGCTAGCCAAACCATGGTCGGCCAGCTGTATCCAACAGACCCAATATTTTTACCCTAGCAGAAACCCTGGTTTACGAACCCACCAACAATTTGTTTTTACAGAAATTGCCATAAAAAATTCAAATTTCTTTATTTTGCCCATGGTGTTCAGTTCTACTTTGAAGCCAGTATAGAATATCATGCAATTCTAAAGCAATATAAGAAAAATACCAACTCCAAAAGTTGCATGTGTGATATCATTATTCTTTCAGTGTAGACAATCATGGATGCATGTGCATTTTGCAAGCATGGTACAGACGTTGCTGAATCTTGCGGGAAACTTCTCCATGAAAAAGATCTTGTTGCTCATTTGAAGTGTCTGGTATGTACAAAACTATCAGTTATAATTAATGTATTTTCAATCAAACCCCATTTTTGGCATAGCTACTGCAACTCAACAAGCCACCCCCTTTACATTCCAAAGCCCTTGGGAGAAAGTATAAAGGATATCATTGTTTTTTTTCTATTCATTCTTACTGGAGTTATGGAACTTGTTCGACTTCAAAATTTGTGAATTCTCTATCCATAAACATTTTGTTGAGCATCCGTCTGTCCATCGGTTCGTATTTTGTTTTCAGATGATAACTTTAGTTCTACTCCACTAAATGGAATGAAATTTCATATATAAGTTCACTTCCAAAAAATAAAGTTCAAGTTCAATTTTGGGATCCGGCCGCCCATTTTTTTCCAGAGTTACCAGGGAGTTACTTTTCGTTTCTGGATACTGGTAATAACTTCAGTTAATCTTTTCATGACTGGAGCTACCTGAAATTTTATGAAAACCCTGTGCCAATGCATTCTCTTATATATGCAAATCTCCAATAGGGACCCTCGCATTTATACATGTCAGAGAGTGCATTTGCCTAACAATATTTACTTTGACCTTGTAAGAAAGTGCATTCACTTATATATTTGAAGTTCCCTATGGGAGACTCGATTATAAGAATGCACTGGTACAGGATCTTTAATGCTGCACCAGTTCAGCTCCCGTCATGAAAGGGTTAATATTAACTGGATGGAATGAAATTTGGTATGCTGGATTACAACCATAAAATATGGGTCATGTTTGATTAATGGGTGCCGTCCGCCCATCTTTATCAGAGTTACAGACCTTTTTCAACTTAGAAATTAGAGTTTGGAATGCTAAAAGACAAGCAAACAAAATTGTCACACATCAGGTTTCATCCAAGGAATTTTGTCAGAGTTTTTCGCCTTATTGAATAGCAATATGTTCCATCTGCAATCATTCAGCATTGTTATGCCAGTACCAACGAAGGTACCAACAATTCTTGACATCCTTTTCCCAAGAATGACAATATCTCTTTTCTTAATATCAAGTCATTTGTTTTTTCCAGCAATACTCATCATCACTCACACAATACAAAACAGATTCATTTGGTGGATTTCAAATTGACAAAGTCAAGGAGGAGATCAAAAGAGTGCGATCATTGGTGAGTTTCAAATTAATTCTGTACTCTTGTGTTTATAATAAGACCATCGGCCGATATTCTGGTCTGGTTTCATGTAAATCATAGTCTAGGCCAGACCACCTTGATCACAAAATGTTACCTAGCTTTGAACCGAGTAAGCTGGGATTATTGGTACGAATTGATTTGTATGCTCTTCTTTTAAAAAGCCTGTGTCAGATGTGTTCATATTTCTTACTATGTGGAAACGTAAGAGGTTTGGTCACAAAACATAGGTAGTCTTTAAAACATATATTTCCATAACAAAATAGGAGAAATTTTGTATTTCTATGTGTAGAGGGAAGATTCCAATGATGATTGAACTGGACAAAATTGAGCATAATCGTTATTTCTGTGTGTTAGAGGTAATAGTCTATAGCTGAGACCTAGTATCCCCCCTGGTCTGGGATTTAAAAAAAAAGAAGACTTGAACCGATATCTGGTTTCGATGTGACGCTTGTCTTCGATACAATTTATTAATTTGATTGTGTATAATAATAATAATAAGCGGGTTTAGCTGGCTTTACAGCAGAGTAATATTCTAATATGCTCGCACTCTTTGATAGTATAACTGTGTATATGAAATGAACAATGATTAATGTGATATTCTATGTTGTGTACATAGTGTATATATGTTTTGCTTGTTTCACTGTTATGTGACTTATGCAATAAATCAATCAATCAGATCCTTTACATGGATCATTTGATGTAATTAACATTTCCAGATTATCAAAAACCAAAGAATTGTAGTGAATTAGGGTGTCATCAAGCCTTGAAATAGGGTGTCTGTCATTTGCAGAATGAGGTCCCCAGAGGGTGAATTTAGTGATGCTACCCCACATAGCGGGCTAGCATCACCAAATTCACCCTCTGGAGACCTCATTCTGCAAATGACAGACACCCTATTTCAAGGCTTGGGTGTCATATGACTCTATTGACTAATCAAACTGACGTGATATGGCAATCAGCTGAAACAACACTAAACCCTAATAAATCAATCAACCAACTCTCAGTTTGATCTACACTAATGCCTCTTGGCTGTTCGGGTCATGGAGATCATGCGCACAGTCATTGCAACAATTAATATTAATTCTTTTGCTGCCAATCGTCACCCCACAGCCAAGCATCCATACATGTATACAAGTATTATGGGTGTGCATGGCATGGGATATATTGTTGAAACTTTATGTATATGAAGTATTAAGTCCTCTCCTTGGATGACACCATCTATTCTTGAAGCCATTCGAAAGCGACGCAGCTTCGAAAGAATGTGGCGTTCTAGTGGTCTGACTGTTCACCGTTTAATGCTATCTGATCAGCGGAACAAAGTCAACCGTCTCTGCAAAAATTCTAAACGCGAATTCTATTCTTCCAAGGTGGCTGAAAATGGATCAAACACAAGAGCACTCTATACAGTCATAAATAAGTTAATGAATAGACAGAAACAAATTGTTCTCCCAGAACATGAGTCTCAGGTAGCACTCGCAAATAACTTTGCTGACTTTTTCGCCAACAAAGTCGATTCTATTCGAGCAAAGTTCGGTATATCTAAAGATTCTCAGGATGAGTGTGTTACTTTTAAAAATGAGTTATCGTTGTTTGAACCTACCAACACAGAACAGCTGGAGAAGCTGGTGAAATCACTACCGGCCAAGTCGTGTGAGTTAGATCCTTTACCGACATGGCTACTCAAGAATTGTTTAGATGTTCTTTCACCGTGGTTGACAGATATTGTTAATAAATCGTTGTCGACCGGTGAGGTGCCCGAGTCTTTCAAGCACGCTGTGATTACACCTCTTATTAAAAAAACAACTCTTGATCGCGATGACCTGAAGAATTATAGGCCTGTTTCGAACTTATCATACGTCTCCAAGCTTATCGAGCGCACTGTCGTCAAACAAATAAATGACCACCTCAACACAGAAGCCTTGAGAGAAACGTTTCAGTCTGCATACACATCGCACTCAAGTACAGAGACTGCAATTATTCGAGTTCAGGATGACATCCTTTCAGCAATGGACTCACAACGCTGTATAATTCTGATTCTCCTAGACTTGTCTGCTGCGTTCGACACGGTTGATCATACCACAGGAGCTTGGAATTTGGTCAAAACCCCTCTTTTATTGGCGGAACCACCACCCGGGACCAAAGGTCACGGAAGGAACGAAACAGAAAATTGTTGCCACCTATTTTGAACTCGACTGTATTCCTACAAAAAAATTATTTTCACTCAAAACTTTTGGTACCTCTTACACCTTAGATGCCAATCTACAACATTCCATAGGTATATTTTTCCAGTTCTTCGAAAACCTCACTTTATTTCGGTAATGTATTGTAAATTCACCAACGAACACAAATCTGCGACACCTACATCACCCGTTCTAGAATCTGAATGACAAATGGCACAAAACCATTTTTTCGGAATAACAAAGTCGGAACGAAATAAAATCGAAACCTAAATTTAAAGCCCGCGAAATTTAAAAATATTTGAAAGTGCGTGCAGTTTTCGAACTTAGGCGCCAGAAAACTTAAATCTGTTTATGTTTGCGTCATACTATGCTCGTTTTTGAAGATCTAATCCTGATGTTTTGTGCATTTTCCTGAAAATTTCTGTATTTTTCTGTGTCTGCTGTTCTTCATTAGACTGAATGGTAATTTGTACATATATTTCATATTTAATTTATTTCTATTTATGGCACGACCACCTGGTATTGTTTTTTTCTTATTGTTTTATGTTCGTTACGTACAGGTAGGCCTATATGTACTACTTGACTTTGTAATGCTACTGGTTGCAATGATTGGTCATACAGGGACCAAAACTCTCTAGCTCCCTCTCTCTCTCTCTCATAGGAGCTTGTGTCGCGCTCCATTGTATAGGCCTAAAATATCCATCATATAATAGTAATAGTAATCAACCAACTGATTACTGGTCGAATATCACGAAGTAGAAGAAAAAGATATATAGACTCACGGGGAGGCCTGGTATATATGCCTATGCATGAAGCGATTCCTTTGTGCGTTTTGGTGCAGATTCGTTGCCAGAATATCTTAATTATTTCCACATCAAATGCTGTTTTTTTACTAGTTCTGACGAACAAATATATGTCTTAGTTGATGAGAGAAGACATTTTTCTTGAGTTAGGTAACGATATTGGCCATGCATATATAGAACGAGTGTTTAGTTTCGCGAAATTCAAATTTGTCAATGTAGGGTACAAAAACTCGCCATTAATATGCCAAATACAGTAACAAAATGTAATAAGATTCTTTAATGTAAGAGCACAAAATTAACCTGCGTATTCTTCACAGTATACGTTTTATTTGTGCGTTTGCAAGTTGTATATAATACAAACTGGTTTACCGAATAACTAGTTTATAAATTTGAGTTAGTGATAAACTCGCTAACATAAATTTTATTTAATAAGCAACTATAAGTATTGTCAACTGTACCGGTACCAGGATCTATAAATAGTATACGTCACTCGTGACTCGTGTGTCGTAACGAATCATCACCAAAACTCTCAAAGAATGGCTTTATGCATATGATTATATAGCCTGTGCTCATGAATTGGAAATTCAATTTTTAAATTCAAGACAGCTAGCCACCATCGGCATTGTTTTTCTCAAAATCAAAAATACCAAAAAAATATTAAAAACATTACTTAATGTAACTTTCGCTGTCACAAGGCTACGCGATCCGATCACATTCGTAGCCAGGTTTTTTAATCGATCACAAATGTAGCCAGCTTTTCTATGGCGATCACATTTGTAGCCAGCTTTTCATATTCAGGCGAGCCTCAATGAACACGATCAGGTTAATCTAATTTTTCTGAGTTGATTGATGAAAACAACTTGAATTTAGTTTTGATATAAGTTCATTTATAACCTGATGTTTCGGATCAATGTCGTTGGAATGCTCGAATTATATTCCAATATAAGTTGATAAACGAAGTCAGTTTTGGAGCATGTCGTCGACATTTTAGTCACGAACGTGATGACGTCATATTTCGGGCAATATAAACCACGAATTAGAAAAGCTGACTACGAATGTGATCGCCGGTGAAATAAGCTGGCTACACTGGCTACGAATGTGACCGTCACTGACCGGAGTCTTGTGACAATGACCCCATCGGCGTAACTTTCATGGTCGATGAAACGAGTGGCTGAAATCCGACGGCGGCCATGTTTCTATGACTAATTACACGACGATCGCACCAATGTTAGTCTCTAGCAATGCTGCCAGTGGCCATGTTTTTATGCAAATGAGCCCAAAATAATTCGTTCCCATCTAGACGCCAATGTTATCATCCATCAAAAAGTTCATGATGATCAGTGCATCGGTACGGTCATGTAATAAACATGTAATCAGCAGCTATGTTCGAAATTATAAACGGTACGTTCATGCTATCCGTCTCCGGATCATAGTTTTAAAGTTTCCGCATATTTCGGTACCATTTCCGCTACTCAGATTCTAGAACGGGTGATGTAGGTGTCGCAGATTTGTGTTCGTTGGTGAATTTACAATACATTACCGAAATAAAGTGAGGTTTTCGATGAACTGGAAAAATATACCTATGGAATGTTGTAGATTGGCATCTAAGGTGTAAGAGGTACCAAAAGTTTTTAGTGAAAATATATTTTTTGTAGGAATACAGTTGAGTTCAAAATAGGTGGCAACAATTTTCTGTTTCGTTCCTTCCGTGACCTTTGGTCCCGGGTGGTGGTTCCGCCAATAAAAGAGGGGTTTTGACCAAATTCCAAGCTCCTATGATCATACCATCCTCTTGCGTCGTCTCGAACGCAGACTTGGTATCACGGACAGTGCTCTGAAGTGGCTGACATCATACCTTGACAACAGAACTCAGTCAGTGAAAATAGGACCATGTCAGTCAAGGAGAGTCCCTCTCAAGTGTGGTGTTCCTCAGGGATCCTCTCTCGGCCCTGTTCTCTTTCTATGCTACATACTGCCGCTAGGAGATATTATCCGCCGCTATGGTCTCATGTTTCACCTATACGCAGACGATTGCCAGCTATATGTGTCATTTTCCGCTGGCAGTCAGGATTCTGTCGTTGATGCCGTTGGAACTGTGGAACAATGTATTTCGGAAGTGAAAGATTGGATGTTTCAAAACAAATTAAAACTAAATGATGATAAAACAGAAATGATAGTTATAGGAACCAGACATCAGCTAGCAAAACTTGATTCTCCTCTTCTTATTAAGATCGATTCCAATTCCATCATGTCAAGTGAATCCATTCGCAACCTCGGAGCTATGTTCGATACCAACATGGCTATGGACGCTCATGTAAATAATGTATGTCGAGCATGTAATTATCATTTGAGAAATATTGGTAAAATAAGTAAATACTTGACAGTTTCGGCAACTAAATCAATTATCCAGTCACTTGTGAGCAGCAAGCTAGAACGGTTGCTTGTTCGCCATCACTAGCTCACTCATCGCGAAATTGGAGCGAGTTAAAAAAACTGCTGCTAGAATTGTCGCGAGGGTACCGAGAAGGACAGAGATGAGTCCAGTCTTGCAAAATCTCCACTGGCTGCCCATCCAATACAGGATCCAATTCAAGATCATATTGATCACATTTCGTGCTCTTGAAGGAACGCCGCCCGACTACATCAAAGAGCTAGTATGTTTAAAGACTTCAGGTACGATGCAGCGAAGATCAGACGGGAAGAGATTTCTAACACTTCCTAACTCAAACCATCCTACGTTAGGGGACAGCCTTCTCCATCACAGCTCCAACGTTGTGGAACAAACTCCCGGACGTTATGAGGCTTACGGATGATCGTTTAGAATTCCGTAAACTTTTAAAGACACATCTTTTTAAAATAGCTTATGGACTCAACTGAAATTTTTAACTGACTTTATCTGGAGCTTCTCTTCGAATGACTTTTTAACCATTAATTTATATCTGTGATTTTTTAGGATTTGCCATCTCTTAGACTTATTTTATCCGCGTGTTTGCACTTTTATCCTATAGTATGATGTTCTTTTATATATAGATATATATATATATATTTTTTTTTTATCACATAATTTATGTAACAGCGCCTATGAACACAACTCTGTAGTGAAATAGGCGCTCTACAAATGTTAATAATAATAATAATAATAATAAGCATGGAACATTCATAGCCACTATAAATATGGAAATTTAGGAATCAGTTGAGGCATTTATGAATTATGTTCATCAGAAGTGAGGAGGTATTGAAAATAGTGAAATCCCGTGTAACGTATTATATCAATAACGTTGTGTTTGTTAAAGTGGCCTGCTCGTTATTTTTAGTTTTTTTTTTATATGTAAATTTAACTTTTTTTTAACGTCATGCCCCTGTGACTAGAATACATATTTTAGTGACAAATATTCAGTTAAGTCTTAACATATCCTCTTAATAGCAAACAAAATCATAGGTTGTTATTACCTCACCTGTTTGAGTGTCACTTAACTCATAATATGTGCCTAGTATACAGTAATGCCCTAAATAATCAACTTCTTAACCACAGCAGAATTATGGGTAATTTTTCAGGATTTAGTTATGGAGTCGATTATTTAGGGCATTACTGCATGTGTTGATGGATTATTATGAATTTGCTGCTATCTCTTCCACAGAAATGTTTCCTGTGTGTGAAGAAGAAGAAGAAAGCGAAGTTGGCCGGTGCCTCGGCTGGCTGCTCATACAACCGCTGTTCAAAAACATTCCATTTTTACTGTGCTAAAGTCGACCCAAACGTGATCACTAAGAGGTTGAAAATATCAGACATAAATGGAGCACAAGACTCGATTATGTACTGGTAAGATCTGTTATTTACTTGTAAGATCTGTTATGTACTGGTAAGATATGTTATGTAGACTGTGAGCTACCATATGTCCACCCTCCCCTATGTGCATATTTGCCGACCATTTATTTACCGATAGACTGATGTATTTCACACATTTTTCTGCATTGCCACTCGGGCATTGGGGCTTTTTCATTTAATTATTTTCAAAGTACATTGTATTGACCCATTAGTCAGTCTATTTCTGTCAAATTGGGCAATTTAAATCACCTTGTATTGTATAGAACTGACCATGATCATTTAAAATATAAAATGGAAGGGTCTATCATATACAATGTAAATCTGTTATTGAATGAATTGCGGATGGTATAAGGATATCTTTCATGAGAGCTTAAAGCTCAAGTGATATTTGAAACAAGATTCTGGTGCTTGTTGTTTTCTGTATTTATTGCACAATTGTCTTGTATCAAGACCAAAACTTGACCTATGAAGGTCAGAACCAAAAATCATGAATCTAAAAATTTCAGAAACATTATCTTTTTGGCATATAGATTGGCTTGTTTACCCTTACATGACTGGAGGTTCCTGAAATTTTGCGAAAACCCTAAGCTAATGCATTCTCTTATATACGACATATAAGAGAATACATTGGCCTAACAATATTTACATTTACCTTGTAAGCCAGTGCGTTCTCTTATATATGCGAGGCTCCCTATGGGAGACTTGCATATATAAGAGAATGAACTGGCACATGATCTTTAATGCGGCGCCCGTCATGAAAGGGTTAAAGGTACTCAACCCGTAAAGAGGGTCCCCCATCTCAACAGATTCCAACAACAACAATCCGATCAGAGGGTCCTATATTACTATTTCTTTGGCTTTGGGGGTAAAAAATATTTGATTCGAGTCGAGGAACCCATCAAACAAAGCTCAGAGTTATTAGATATTGATTTTTCAAATTTGTTATGTTCTCGAGATGAGTACCAATAACTGCCGTAATCTGCTCTGGATGTGTACTCCAAATCTATTCAAACAGACAAGGATGAATAACTCTAAAATCAAGTGGTAATTTTTACGCAATTTTGACTGAGTTCTGGGCCAGATAGTATTCCCGATAATGAAAAATAATAGATTTCTAAAATCGATATCTAACAAATCTGAGCTTTGATGGGTGACTTCCTCGACTCGAATCAAATATTTTTGACCCCCGAAGCCATTGAAATAGTAATTGAGAGGAGTTTTATCGGGTTGAGTACCTTTAAGAGTTTGGGTCTTTGTTTGAAACTTTTGAGATCATACTGACTGGATCATATATGTAATTTTATCTGACAATAACAAGATGTGAGCATTCTTAATATCAAGAAATACTAACATGAAACACTCCTGAGAGCCCTCGGGGCTGACGACGAAACTAGTTTCATTCCTAATAGAGTCTAGGGTCTGAAATGACGATAAATCAATATATGTCTTGTCTTTTTCAGTGTCTTTTGCTCAAAGAAACATGAAGAGTGCTTCAGGCAAAAACTTTGTCAAAGCCTTGGTAAGCGTAGTTTCACCATTGTTTGTTGCTTTATCATTTTGTGTTAAATTTCTCACATAGGTCTTTCTCTGAATTTATCACAGTTCATTATTTATATTTGTGTTCTTTTCTTTATGTTATTTTTAGCTCAACTTTACTTTGTAAAGTTTGAGCTATTGCCATGGCTTTGTCGTCTGTGTGTCCGTGTGTCCGTGTGTACGTAAGGCGTCAACAATGCAGTCTACAGGTCGTACCTTTGGTCGGACCATTATGAAATTAGCTGTTGACATCAACATTTAGACCAGAATGATTAATTTTGGGGTCATTCGGTAAAAAAACATGGCCGCCAGTGGCCATCTTGCACATCAAAATTCAATCCATTAGCACGGGCTACAGGGCGTACTGTTTGTCTGATCGTCATGAAATTAGTCATGGATGTTAATATTGACATGTAGATGGGAACAAGTAATTTTGGGGTCATTCGGCCCAAAAACATGGCGGCCAGCAGCCATCTTGGATTTTACTCTTTGTATGACTAAATCCTTTAGCACGGGCTACAGGTCCTACTTTTAGTCTGATCATCATAAAATTTGTCATGGCTGTTGAAATTAGAATGTAGATGGGAACGAGTCATTTTGGGGTCATTCGGACAAAAAACATGGCCGCCAGTGGCCATCTTGGATTTCAAAATTCAATCCATTAGCACGGGCCACGGGTCGTACTGTTCGTCTGATCATCATGAAATTTGTCATTGATGTTAATATTGACATGTAGATGGGAACGAGTAATTTTGGGTTCATTCGGCCAAAAAACATGGCGGCCAGCAGCCATCTTGGATTTTACTCTTTGTATGACTAAATCCATTAGCACGGGCTACAGGTCCTACTTTTAGTCTGATCATCATAAAATTTGTCATGAATGTTAATAATCACATGTAGATGGGAACGAGTCATTTTGGGGTCATTCGGCCGAAAAACATGGCCGCCAGCAGCCAACTTGGATTTTACTCTTTGTATGACTAAATCCTTTAGCACGGGCTACAGGTCGTACCTTTAGTCTGATCATCATAAAATTTGTCATGGCTATTGATATTGGAATGTAGATGGGAACGAGTCATTTTGGGGTCATTCGGACAAAAAACATGGCCGCCAGCAGGCATCTTTGATTTCACTCTTTGTATGACTAAATCTTTTAGCACGGGCTACAGGTCGTACCTTTAGTCAGATCATCATAAAATTTGTCATGGCTGTTGAAATTGGAATGTAGATGGGAACGAGTCATTTTGGGGTCTTTCGGACAAAAAACATGGCCGCCAGTGGCCATCTTGGATTTCAAAATTCAATCCATTAGCACGGGCCACGGGTCGTACTGTTCGTCTGATCATCATGAAATTTGTCATGGATGTTAATATTGACATGTAGATGGGAACGAGTAATTTTGGGTTCATTCGGCCAAAAAACATGGCGGCCAGCAGCCATCTTGGATTTTACTCTTTGTATGACTAAATCCTTTAGCACGGGCTACAGGTCCTACTTTTAGTCTGATTATCATAAGATTTGTCAAGAATGTTAATAATCACATGTAGATGGGACGAGTCATTTTGGGGTCATTCGGCTGAAAAACATGGCCGCCAACAGCCAACTTGGATTTTACTCTTTGTATGACTAAATCCTTTAGCACGGGCTACAGGTCGTACCTTTAGTCTGATCATCATAAAATTTGTCATGGCTATTGAAATTGGAATGTAGATGGGAACGAGTCATTTTGGGGTCATTCGGCCAAAAAACATGGTCGCCAGCAGCCATTTTGGATTTTACTCTTTGTATGACTAAATCCTTTAGCACGGGCTACAGGTCGTACCTTTAGTCTGATCATCATAAAATTTGTTATGGATGTTAACGATGACATGTAGATGGGAACGACTCATTTTGGGGTCATTCGGCCGAAAACATGGCCGCCAGCAGCCATCTTGGATTTTACTTTTCTCTTCATGTCTATAAACTAGTATTAGACATTCAACTTTCCACATTCCTAATCGCTCCATTGACTGTAATACATTAACTTATTCCCTTTCCAAGTTGAGCTACAGTGTTATTGACACTTTCATTATTATTTGTTTCTTTTTTGTTTTGAAAATGGTCAATATCATTTCCTGGTTGGGTCAGTAATTGCTACTAACATAATTACAGTAATGTCAGTCACAAAAATATATGTTTTACTAAATACAGAACCAAGTCATTTTTGAAGATTTTTGTGAAACCATGGAGAATTGAAAGTAAAGTTTAATTTGATTGTCAACCAAGAAGAAGAATTTCATAGTAAGATTGACGAAGAAAGGTCCCCAGATACACCTCAAGTTGAAGTAGCAGATGCTACACAGATCAACCAGAACAGACAGAATGTGAAAATAATAATTCAATGATTGTAGACAAGATAGCTGCTCGCTCGCTTACCAGCAGTTTACCAACTCAGAAAATAGGTTTTATCGGACTGGACAAATTTGCTCAGATTGTAGATGCTGGGGGAGTTCTTCAAGTTGAGGAAGTGGGTCATATTGAAGAAGAATTTGATGTAAGTATTACATATGGTACCATAGTGCTATATTTTGGTTAAGCCAGCAAATAGTGTGTCTGTCATTTGCAGAATGAGGTCACCAGAAGGTGAATTTAGTGATGCTATCACACAGTGGGCTAGCATCAGCAAATTCACCCTCTGGGAACCTCATTCTGCTTAGGCCTCAAATGCCATGGGAGACCTTGGACCAGATTGAATTTCCCCAGTAGAAGTTGGTGATGTTCATCCATTAGTCACCTCAATTATGCATTTTATCTTCTGCAAATTAGGGGATATAGAAACCTCCCAAAAGGGAAAATGTAACTAAAAACAATGTTAATTTGAGACCATAGATACTTCCCAGAAGATGAGGCCTAAGCAGAATTAGAATTTTCATAAGTATTTTTATAAAATAGAGAATACCTACAGTTTTTGTTTGAATACGGAAATATCTCATGAGTATCTGTAAAGAAATATCAAATTTCATGAGCCGCGAGTGGAAATTTAATATTTCTTTCCCGACATGAATGAGATGGTTCAGGTATTCGAATAAAAAACTATGTATTCTTTTAATAATGTGCTCCTTATTTATGCTCAAAGTTGCTAAATTAACTCTTACTTAACCTCTATGCTGCTAAATTACGTTATGATGTCGTGTGCTGGGATGTTGACGTTATTGCCATTTTCCAATGGGAAACTATAACGGGAATACCACAAGAACTATAAAACTGACTCGGTTGAAAGGCTATTATCGTTCACAATCGTGGAACATCATACACTGTTAGAAACTTGGAGATACAGTTATTCCGATGCACCAATCACTGAGTTCCAGCTATGTATAATGGCCTACTTCTATTGTGCTGAAGTAGGTCCGTAGTACCTACGGACCATATAGCACACGGCGTGCACTTTTACGTCCGTAGTAGTTACGGACGTCATAGCAGCGAAGAGGTTAATTAAATTATTAACTCTACTTAATTAAAGAGTGAGTGTCAGTGTTTGCAGACAAGTAGGAGTCTGGTATGTACTGGGCATATTGATTCGCGCTGTCATAAACTGCCGGCAAGTTGCAATGAAATATCGAA
This sequence comes from Siphonodentalium dalli, assembly GCA_032622095.1. Lineage (NCBI taxonomy): Eukaryota > Metazoa > Mollusca > Scaphopoda > Gadilida > Siphonodentaliidae > Siphonodentalium > Siphonodentalium dalli. Next base: position 94,380,137 of record CP136065.1, read on the forward strand.
AGTTTCAGTGAAATAACAAAATCGTATTGTACTGTGGCTTTTAAGAAATACATACGATGATCTACGTTTTGATCATTTTCAGCAATTTTATAGGCAAGAATATAATAAAAATAATTATTATTCCCTCTACGAATACATCTGAAAAGCTGAAATTAGCTGATTAATCGTGGACACTATTTTGTCTGGACTATTTGTCCCCCGAAATTTTTCGGAGGACTATTATAATCAGCAAGTCCATCCATCCGAGGTTGTCCGCATGATAACTTGAGCAATATTCAACAGAATTTTTTATATTTGGCACATGTACGTGGTTCACATTTGAGGAGACTCAGGCCAAGTTCTAATTTGGACACGTCCGATGATATATGATGGAGTTATGCCCCTTTTTCGACTTAGAATTTGCTTTTTTCGGGTAGTCCGCATGGTGACTTAAGCAATATTGAACAGTTTCTTAATATTTGGTGCGTGGTTCACATTTGAGAAGACGCAGGCCAAGTTTGAAATTTGGTCAAGGTTCAATGATGTTTGACATCCGAATGATAATTTGACTTAGAAATCAATGTTTTTCGGTTGTACGCATGGTAACTTGAGCAATATTCTACATAATTTCTTGATATTTGGTACGTTGTTCTCATTTGAGAAGATGCAGGCCAGTTCTGATTTTATTTGACTTAGAAATTATATTTGTGTTTTCTTAGTGTTAAATTGAGCAAACTTAAAAAAAATCTGTTGGCTCACCTATGTGGCTCACCTATGAGAACACACAGGATATCGTCTTGTTGCAGTCAAGTATTGCCAGAATTTCACCTGTTTGTTCTTAAAAAAAGCCAACTTCCAAAAAATCCACCTCGATTCGGCAGACCTTTTATTCGCTGTTGCTTAATATCATTCAAAACTTTTCACATTCTGCAAAAAATATCAACCATTATGAAGACCTGCAGCCCATTTAGAGTTAGGTTACCAATGTATGCAAACACAACTGAATGATAAACTTCAAACATTGCCATCATCGGGAAAACTTCTCAACCACTTGAAACTAAAAGTCACTCGATAACTGTTCCCGGATACATGTGATGATTTAACAGTTTTCTGACTTATGTCTTTTTGACAGCAATGAGTCCAATGCCAATAATATTAAAATAATTTTGTGGTATGCCCAAATGTATCAAAGCTATATATAGGACTCAATCCTGTTCCCTGAAATATTATCCAGTACATGTACATAGATCTATCATCAAAATCATATGTATATGTTCTGGATCTGGCATCACATTTATATTATCCAGTACATGTACATGTATCTATCATCAAAATCATATGTATATGTTCTGGATCTGGCATCACATTGAATATTATCCAGTACATGTACTACCATGTATCTATTATCAAAATCATATGTATATGGTCTGCATCTGGCATCACATTGAACAGCGTACTAATCAAGTGGTACCAGCACCAGGTTTTTATCTAGGATTAAAATATAGAGTCCTTAGAACCTAGGATAGGACCATGGTTTGGCCCGTTGTATGCAGATTTTCAAATTCAAAGTCTAAAAAAAAACGTTGCAACAGAGAATTGTGCTGGGCGATTATATTGGGCTATAAAATGACTGCCATGTCCAAAACACCACAATATTATGCACTTGCAATGGCCTATAGCAAGGATCATACACCTATCCTGGAACTGGCAAAAATTAAAAATGAACATCAGTGTTCTTGAAACTCTTGGAAAAATTTAAGTTTTTTTTAGCAGTTCTGTAAAATAGTGGAAAACCCAGATAATATTGATAGCACTGGCTACAAGTACCTGGTAGCATCATCTATTGACTTAGCTTCCTTTTGATTTTGCAATCATGCCTGTCAAATCGCATATGGAAGAAGTTTGCTGTTGTCACCGTAACATGAACTATTCAAATTTTATGTTCCTTTTCTCATTGATGATTGCTGTTAACACAATGTATATCATTCTTATTATTGACCAGGGACCAGCCCAGTCACTTCTCCCCATTTGGTTATTAGGGAGATGTGGACTGTTAACAGGGGGAAGTAACAATGGCTGAAGTTCAATTTACACCCCAACATCTACCTTATAATGATCCATTAAGTATTATTCAACACAAGAGCCCATTTATAAAACCATTATAGTGAATAAGAACACCATTATAATAGGGCCCTGCAAACCTTAAATTTTAGGTCGAATTGAACCTTGAAACCGAATCATCGTCTCGGTTTCAAATCGAACCAAACCTCAAACCCAAACACTGACCTTGTTGTTGTAGACTCATGATAGAGTGGGCAATCAGAACTGTTAGTGGACATTATTATAGTAAAATTAACAGTTATTTAGGTACTGCCCATCTACACTATAAGATAATTACATAACAAAGAATTATTTTATATTGGAGATGGGTAGTCTGTTTAATCGTCTGCGACTTTGGTTTCAAATCTACGCATTTTGTGTTCTGATCTTTTCTGTTTTTGCAAGTGACTTACGATTTTTTTTATCGGAAAAGTAACAAACGTAGGATCCCAATTAAGCACTGTGCAGGGGGAATTTTCTCTTGTAAATAAATTAAGTACCCGTACGGCATATTATTATTGTAATGTCGACACTCGGTAACTATTAAAAGACAGCTAAATTGTAGCAAGACATCAAAGCACTCGACTGTCAATCTATAACTGCGACAAAGATCAAAGCGTGCAGACGTCGTGTTGTAGCAATTAAGTGTCACACAGTCACAAGACAAAGCACATCAGGTAACATAATCATGTCAATCATTTATGCTGATAAACAATGACCACACCCTCTCCTCACTGTGATTGGTTGAATCCCATTGTAGACACAGATGTCCTGCCCGGAAATACCGATTTCAGCCAGTTTACGGAATTCAAAAAAGCTTGTTCGATCTGTATTTATGTATTCATCAATAATCATAACTTGTTGTCTCGTTAGTTAGGTATAATTATGTCTATTAGTAAAATCATATGGAGAATAAAACATGCTTTGATGACAGACTGAGATAGAACACCAGAAATGTTATAGTTTTACTAATTAATTATCACGAATATGACATGTCTGACCGGACCGTTTAGCGGGAACGGAATAAAGTTATTATGCCAAAAGACCTCTTCAATGAAATATCACCCAGTTACCCTACCCGAGTAATGATCAAATTAATTATGTCCAATGTAAAAAACAATGTAAACATAAAATCATAGTATTACACAGTTGTGTGTAAACCAATTAACATACTGTATATAATCAATAAACAATTCGTAGCATGCAAAACTTGCCCATTTTGCGGGACTAAATAAAAGGTTCAATATAAACGAATCCCGTCTTAAGGTTTCGAACCGGACCGAATCATCACGGCGTTTTCGAATAGAACCAAACCTCGAATGGTTCGCAGGGGACTACATTATAATAAATTAATATACTCTAAACATGCTAGCGCTGCTGACCCATATGCATGCTGGTATATGAGAGAGAGGTCACTTCTCCCTGGAACAAAAATAGGGAGAAGTGGCTCATTTTAGGGAGAAGATGTATCCTAAGTTGCCCTCTAGGCTGGTCCCTGTTCTTATTTGTGTGTTGATCTGTTTATTTGTTGATTAACAGATAAATTTTAATTAAATAGATCTATATAATATAAAACATATTAATATGACTGAAAATATACTGGATATTTGGTCTTAAATGCTTGAAATGTACTGGAAAAGTACTTGAATTTCACTTTGAACAATGTGTATGAACCCTGCTATAGGAATTGAAGCAACAAGTTACATGTTTCAATGTGACACAATATGCTGATATTTTCAGACGTGTGGAGGATACCATCAGGATTTGGTGGTTGACCCAAAAAATTCAGAGAACCAAAGACAAGCACTCGAAAAGTTTATCTTGACTGATGTTACTGGCTTGCCGCGAAAAGGTAAACTTGTCTCTGAATCTGACCCTTCCATGACTGGAGATTCCTGAATATTTGCGAAAACCCTGTGCCAATGCATTCTCTTATATACGTGAGTCTCCCATTGGGCGGCCTTACATATATAAGAGAATACTTTGGCCTAACAATATTTACCTTGACCTTGTAATCCAGTGTATTTTCTTATATATGTGAGGCTCCCTATGGGAGATTCAAATATATAAGAGAATGCACTGGCACATGATCTTTAATGCTGCACCAGTTCAGCTCCCATCATGAAAGGGTTAACACTCTGCATTAAAGATCTTGTGCCAGTGCATTCTCTTATATGTGCTACTCTCCCACAAGGAGCCTCGCTTATATACGAGAATACATTGGCCTAACAATATTTACCTCGACCTTGTAAGCCAGTGCATTCTCTTATATATGTGCTCCCTATGGGAGACTTGCATATATAATAGAATGCACTGGAACAGGATTTTTAATTCTGCAACAGCACAGCTCACGTCATGAATGGGTTATATAATCTGCAGATAAGGCCATATGATTGGGTGTGAGAGGTACTTTGATCACTTTGATTTGAAGTTTCTAAAATTGATTGCAGAATACTGGAATTCTGTCTTTGGTTACCGTTTTGTCTCAGTGATAATGCTAATGACTATATGACACAAATTGGCAAGTAACAACTCAATTGCGTACATATGATATAAACTCATGTGTGAGTGCTAATTAGTATCAATTGTCTGAGGTCTCCGCGTAAGTATGGCTGTAGTCCGGCCGCCAACCCACCAGTGCATGTTTTAGCATATAAAGTTTTTTACTCGGTGGATTCTGAAGAATCCACCGGCTGGTCAGCCATCAGCTTTGGGGAATTTGAGAAATCAGGACAAAACAAAGATGGTGATCAAAATGGCCTAAATTGTCACAAGACAACGGCTTGTACTGTTCAACCACGGAGTTGGAAAACGTACACAAAAAGTAGAGAATAAACAATGGTTATGTTTTCTGGATGAAACTCAATATCTATATGCTTAATTATTGGTAATGGTTTCAAAGATGGTTACCAAGATGGCGGCTTAAATGCGCGAAAATCTTAGTTTTCATAAATGTCCACAAATGACTATCAGTATATGGAATATGATACTAAATTTAATTTACTAACATACTTTCCTAATTAGTTATCCATTTTGACATGAATTTTTGAAACCATTGAAGGATACAAACCAAATCGGCTTCAGAATATTACGTCTGGGCTTCTGAGTTGGGGCTATCAACGCTGGTCTTATTATACAAAGCTAGCTCATTTATTGATGTTGGCAGATTCATTCTCTACACACAGCATGTTTAGATTCATTCTCTACGCACAAGCATGTTTGTTCATTGCAACACCCAACTTTTCGTTCGATTTTTATGATGTTCTTATAGATTTTGAGATACGCGTCTCCCAGGTGCCAGTAAATAATGAATTTGAGAGTTACTATGTCATTGATATCAACAGATCACAAGTAGCAAACTGGAGTGAATTGGTTTTCTATCAACCACTCGATTGTCAACTAATTTCATAATATTTTTCACCTAGTACATCGACATATATATATGGTATCACAAAAGATCATTCTGTAACATTTCCTCGAACTCGATCATTTCTCGCCTACCAAGGGGGTATTGTAGCATTCACATGCCTAGTTATGACAGCAATGTTTTCCTTGATGTAGTTCGCGATCTCAAAGGGATGTTGCCCCGGGTCCTAGTGTATATTAAATGATGCGACTCATCTTTATGTCGCCAGAGAGTGGTAATGTTATTATACTACGTTTTTAAACTTTCACAGTTTTGGACCAGAAACAGGTCTATTCACCAGTAGAGATTGATTCGAGTCAATAAACAGAATTGGGGTCACTAAAATAATGACGGGTGAAAAATGTATAGCAACATCCATTTACTAAGCAAATTTATTAAGTTTGAAATATGTTATTAAAATGCACTTTTAATTTCCGTGAAGTAGAAAATTAGACAGCTGATGCCGAATTAAACTTTATCCTTGCCCCAAATGAACGAACTGCCTAATTCGTAGTAGCTTGACCAATTTTGTGAGATTGTGTACCGAATTTTCTTAACTGTGAGATGTCTTTACTTGCCCACAGTGCCCAAAGATTATGGTTTCAGTGGTATGCATATGGCACCGGATTGCCATGCTCACAAGGCTAAAGCCATAAACAAAGTCTTTAATAACATAGTACTCCAAATTCCGCTATCTGCCCCCATCAAACTACAGATTCAAGAACACTGTGCCACCAGTGTACCCACAGAACCAATGAAAGTCAGCAGCTCATGCAGACAGTCTAATTAATCTGTGGACAATGTCACATAGAACAAAATCTAGAGAGAAATCTTACAGCTGCTGATCGGTTGTGATCCCGTGGACCACGAACCGATTGAGATGTTGTGCTTTCACATGACAGTTGTAATAGTTTCTTGAGCAGCTGCGGAATGCTTACATATATGTGAAACATTGTGTTTTTGCTGACCACTCTGACTTGGTCGTTCTCACGTTAGGATGTTGCATTATAACTGTTGAATTCGGGACTGTTCTCTAAAAAGACAGTATCTGTCAAAAACATTTGACTCATGGAATGAGAAGGAGTGTCCAGCTGGTAGATCTCTTAAACTTCTTTGCCTCCCAACTCTACATAGCATGAGTCATTGTAACTTTTATCAATCTCGGTATCTTTGTTTATACTGATTTCTCAAATTCCCAAATACTGACTCTGTGTCAGCCGGTAGATTCTTTAGAAGGGGACCCTAGATCATCAGAATCCGCTGAAAAAAACTTGATACACGAAAACAAGCATTAGCCAAAAATCAGGGTTTGGCGGCTAGACTACAATGAGGGATGTTATATACAAAATAATCAAATAAAGTCAGTAATAAATAGATATATTATATTCGCACATACATCTCTCTTACTTCACATTCTCTCCTTGCTTGCTACATTTGCCCACCAGTGGCATCAAGTTATACATAAACATTATTTGTAATTGGAATACATTTCATGTTTTCAAATAGTTGAGGCATTTTATATTCTATTACTTGGTTTACTGATTTTTTGGTGAATTTGTGAATTTTGTGAATTTAGTGATGCTAGCCTGTTGGTGACCTTATTCTGCAAATGATAGACATACTATTTCAAGACTTGTTTGAATGATGTTTAGTTTGCTCGTGCGGCAGAACGAGTGACTGATGAATTGTTTCTGCAATATTTTCAGATCTAACGCTGGACTGTAATAATGCTGGTTTGGAAACAAGATCCACAACATGTAAGAACAGAAATGAGGTGGCTGTATGAAGAATTTAGTCTCAGCTGTACAAGGCAGCAACACAAAGTTAATGGTCAGCCCTTTAGATTCACCATGGCAATCAGCAATGCCATAGCCCACAGACCTCAGCACGATGAAGTTAATGATCAGCCCTCTAAAATCGCTACGGCAATCAGTAATGCCGTAGCCCTTTGCTGCAACAAACAGACCTCAGCTTGATGAAGTTGTGCCCTCTAAATGCGGTACGGCAATCAGCAACGCTATAGCGCTTGGCTGGATCAAACAGACCTCAGCACAATGAAGTTAATGATCAGCCCTCTAAAATTGCTACGGCAATTAGCAATGTTGTAGCCCTTTGCTGGAACAGACCTCAACACGTTGAAGTTAATGATCAGTCCTCTAGATTTGCCACGGAGACAACAATGCCATAGCTCTTTGCTCGGGCAAACAGACCTCAGCACGATGTAGTTAATGCTCAGCCCTCTAAATTCGCTGTGGCAATCAGCAATGCCATAGCCTTTTGCTGGAACAAGCATACCTCAGCATGATATTGTTCATGCTCAGCCCTCTAAATTAGCTATGGCAATCAGCAATGCCGTAGCTCTTTGCTGGAACAAACAGATTTCAGCACAATGAAGTTAATGCCCGGTCCTCAAAATTCGCTTCAGCAATATCGTAACCCTGTTGGAGCAATTACACGTCACTACAGCAATCAACTTTCATAGCTAAACTATAATTGAACAAGGAGAAGCATTTTTGATCAAATCAAATTCAGATGACTACAGCAAAGTAGCAGCCGACAAATATGAATTTAGAGGGATGAATGCCTTGTTGAAAAGAGCCAAAATTGATGGTAAACTATTGCTATAGGCAGGCGAAAGTAGTTTGACTTTGAAGTAGTTAACTAAGATAACAAAGATGTTGTATTCCAGAGAAACTGTCCAAGATACTCATCAGCACATCCTGTACAGAGCTTTCATATAAAAGCCGCAATATTCAACTATGCTTTTAACCCTTTCATGACGGGAGCTGCACTGGTGCTGCATTAAAGATCCTGTGCCAGTGCATTCTCTTATATATGTGAGTCTCCCACAGAATGTGCTGGCTTACAATCAATGTAAAAATATAGTTAGGCCAATGGGGGAGGGGGGTATGGGGAGGGGGTGTAATGGGGAATCATGAAATCGACATGGATGGTCACTTTAGACTATTTTACCAACTGGTGTGGTCAGCCTATCTGGCCAGTTACTATAGCTAGTCATGGTGGTTTTATATTAATATGTATTTCTAAATATTAATATTTATTAATAATAAATTAAATATTAATATTACTAATATATTGAGGTCACAAGTAATAGCCGTAAATTGGCGTAATTTAGACCTTTCCACAGCTGCCGCCCTCTTGTTTCGATTATTATACAGGCACTAATTTTCTGCCCACAGGTCTACCAGCTTGTCAATCAACCAGAATTCTTGACTTTAATTTTGAATAGCGGTCACCGCTAACTATTCCGACTTTTTGAATGAGGTTTTGGTCATGTGACAATCGGTCATGTGGCAAGCAAAACTCGCGATTTGCCATCGTCATGATCCGTATTCTCCTGATATCAAACTCCGTTTGATCCATTCGATTAAATTGGATCGGACAAAAACGGCTTGATTGATAGGCGCACACGGTCCCGATTTATCTGTGTGCGCCGACACTTATGAGACTATATATAGGAATGGTCTATTTTTCAACAAACATATGGTGGAAGTTGTTACCTGAACTTGTCCTAAGGAACTACTAGTCAATGAGTATTTAGTATAGAAAGGGATATGAGGTGCTACTGAGGTTTGTATTTACCCTGTAATGTCAAACAGTTATATTGCAATTTCATGGCAGCTTTTTTCAGTCAACCCTTTCTTTACTAAATAGAGTAATGCCCTAAATAATCAACTCCTCAACCACAGCAGAATTATGGGTAATTTTTCAGGATTTAGTCGGAAATATGGCTTGTTGCCATTCATTGAGAGCTTTCCGATGAATGGCAACAAGCCATATTTCCGACTAAATCCTGAAAAATTACCCATAATTCTGCTGTGGTTAAAGACACGGTTGGCCTTGGCGGTGGGTATCCTGTGAAAATAACTCCACCCGTCAAAAACCGCCACAAACAGAAAGAACATCAAAATGTAGATAGACTTTGTCCGTATACAAATAAGAAATATCGCATAAACAGTATGTTATGGTCATATGTTTGACCATTGTTATGTAAACAAAAGCATAAAAAGTTACTTTTCTGGTGTTTGTTTATATTATGATGGTAAACATAAAGAGCGTTCTTTGTTGGTGAATACCTGATATGGAACTAATAAAGAGCGTTTATGCCATTTGTGTGTGATTAGCCAGTAGCATTGTGCTGTCTTCTGTAACACAATCAGGCTCTTGCTTAGGTAAAATATAGTAGGTCTTTATGATAACATGCTGTTTACGCGATGGTCATGGTATATATGAACGGAACTGTATGCGTTTTAATGTTTTTCTGTTTACAGTGTTTGGAACAAATATGAATATTTTCGACAATTAAGACCGCACGTGCCTTTAAGGAATCGATTATTTAAGGCATTACTGTACTCATTGATGAATAGATCCCTTTTGAAATGTTCAGATGATAAGTTCAACAAACGAACATATATGTCGTTTGTTGAACTTATTATCTAACCTTTTACCACCAATGAATATGAATTTCGTCTTGGCTGTCATCTGTTCATATATCTTTAAATCCCTTCAAATGAATAATAGACCATTCCAATATATACTTTTATAACTGAATTTGAGAATCCATTTAGTATAGAGAGGGTTAAGTGTTGCTTATTTGTGTTATATTTCAATAAAAATCAGTATTAGTAAGTCGCCAGTTGACCTCACTTTCTTCAGACTAACATGATTTTAACCAATTTGCCTATGTTGAGGTGCTGGACACTGTTGGCACTTGCTTTTATTGCACCATGTTTTTAGCTTGACCTGTCTGTATCATATGATCAATGTGATAAATTCATTCACTGTTTGAAATTAAATGCATTAAAAGTTAGTATACGCACTGGTATTGTGTATACATATACACATGTAGTATGGTGTACTCAGTATTTTCACCTAGGCTCAAAATAAGTTCGGTCACGTTCAATGTCAATGAAAAATAGCCTATGGCTGGTGTACTTTTGTATCTGTCTGACATTTTGTCTGACGCATATTTTTAACATTGAAGGTGAAAAATCACTCTTTTTGAACTTCAGACCAATTTAGAGAGAATTAATTATTTCATTTGTGAATTGTAAATATCATTTATGAAGCAACATAAAGTTGTGAACTTTGAACTTTTGAAAAAGAAAATAACATGGTTATACATGTATACCCAGGTGTCGATTCAGCGGGGGATATAGCAATGGGTTCCATCTGCCTGTCTGTCAGGGCATCTGTCCGTCTGTCTGGCCATGCCAAAAAGTTGTCCGGGGGTTATTTCAAACAATTATTAATGTGTTTAAAAAATGTTTGGTATGTGAGTTCACAAAAAGAGTATCTGAAAAGATTTCACAAACTAAATTCAGCCATACAATTTCACCAGAGTTAACGTCCTTTGATTGTAATATTTTGGCACTTGGCACCCAGGAAAAGTTTCTGGATGATAACTTTAGTAAGTCTGAACTGAATGGAATGACATTTGGTAGGTGAGTTTACAAGCCCAAAATACAGGTAAAGTTTGAATTTTCACCAGAGTTAAGGCTCTTTGTTGTAATTTCCACGGGCATATTTTGCCACGGCCTGGCGATGCTCTTGTTTAGCAGATTTTAATAATCCCCATTCCTGACTTTTCCCACCTAGGCATGGGATACCACCATCTGCAAAGAAATCAGAGACAACCATATGTCCCGTAATTCGGAAAATTTGACGGGCACCATTATGAAATGACCAGCATCATCCATTTGGTCAAAATGACAGGCAGAAAAAAAATTAATTTTGATCCTTTATTTTCTCACTGGTACGGATGTTAATATTTTTATGTAGTCGTTAATTATACCCCCCCCCCCCCCCCCCCCATCACCGAAGGAAATGGTGGGTATACTGGATTACATGCATCTGACTCCGATCGTCCGTCGAACCATCTGTCCGTCCGGGCAGATATCTCAGACACTGGTTGTCAGATCTCAATGATATTTGGTATAGAAGCTTACCGCCATGAGTCATTCAGAGGAGTGTTCAATTGTTTTATTAAGGTTTTCTTCTGGAAATGTTTGTTTTTAGTCCGTCCGTACAGATATCGCAACGATAGGTTGTCCGATCTCAATGAAATTTGATATAGATGTTCACCACTATCAGTACATTCAATGAAGTGTTCAAATGTATTGTTCAGGTTTCCCGTTATAGAGTTATTCATCTTTGTTTATCTGAATATGTTGATTTTGTTGCCGAACAGATATCTCAACCACAGGTTGCTGGATCTCAATGAAATTTGGTATGGATGTTCACCACTATGAGGACATTCAGAGGAGCGTTCAATCATTTTATTTAAATTTTCCATTCTAGAGTTATTCATCTTTGTTTATCTGGAAATGTTGATTATTTTTTTAAAAGATTATCGTATAGTTTTTCAACTAAGCGATATCAACATATCCATGGAAACACAGGCTAATAACCATTCAGGAGGAGCTTGTAAGCAGCTATGGGCAGATTGTTATATCATCAAATCCTTAACTCTAACGGGAGCTACTCAAATTTTGCAAAATCCCTGTGCCAATGCATTCTCTTATATATATATGCGAGTCTCCCATATGGAGCCTCGCATATATAAAATAATCCATTGGCCTAACAAGATTTATCTTCACCTTGTAAGCCAATGCATTCTCTTATATATGCAGTGCTCCCTGTGGGATACTTGCACATTTAAGAAAATGTACTGGCACAGGATCTTAAATGCTGCACAAGCGCATCTCCCGCCATGAAAGGGTTAATGGGGACCGAGGCACTCATGGTGAGTAAATGTGCAAAAATTATCAAAATTTGAAAAACAAGCACTGTCGATTTTATTATTTATTTCCCGAAAGATGTCCGTAGAAAGTTTGTAGATTTGTTCGATTTATTTCCACTAAAATAACTATATCAAGTTTCACTGACACAATTTTGTCTGAGATTCCAGTCCTGATTTTCCCGACATATTGAATGCGAATGAAATGGTTGCACACACAAGGTTTTAGAAATTATCTTTGTGTGGCTTAACCCTTTACCCAACAGAAGGGCCCTGTGCCAATGCATTCTCTTATATATGCGAGTCGACCATAGGTCGCCTCGCATATATAAGAGAATGCATTGGCTTAACACATTAAAAATTATAAAATTGTTAAAGAATGGTAACAAAAATGGTAAAAAGTGTTAAAAAAGATTTATATAAGATTTATATAAGAGAATGCATTGGCACAGGGCATAACTGTAACTATCACAATGTGGTCAAGGAGCCGGTTCCAATGATATCCATATTTGTATGGTTCTATTGAGAAAGACCGAAGATATTTTAGGCTGTTGAAGCTTTATTTGGCCGGTTTTGGACGGTTTGTTGGGTAAAGGGTTAAATGTTTTTTTTTTTTTTTTTTTTGTATACAGCAGGCTCTAAGAAATCCAACAGCACTGCGGTAATGGAAAATGACATCTCGGGATTCTCGGCTACACAAGACGACGACCAATCAAAACTAGGTGATAACAAGGGCAATGAAGAAAAGGATTATGACGGACCCAACAAAAGTCATATAAAGTCTGCACCTGGAAATCCTGAGTTACATGGCTCACAGAAAATCAGCACACCAACACTGAAGCCAATTACTAATTCTGTAGTTATGTTAAGCCCACTTGATACAGATAGTGCCGGCGGGGACATGGTATGTATTATTGATACAGATAGTGTGGGCAGGGACATGGTATGTATTGTTGAAAGCATTCTCTTTTGGTTTCCAGATGATAACTTTAGATAGTCTCAACTAAATTGATTGAAATTGGTATGTGGGTTTACAAGCACAAAATACAGGTGAAGTTCGAAATCGGGTTTCGCTCGCCAATTTTCACCAGAAATATTGTCCTTTTTGTTTGAATTTGCACTCATTTTTCATTTACGGCTGATAACTTGAGTAAGCCTGAAATGGAATGAAATTTGGTATGTGAGTTGACTCGCCCGAAGTACATGTCAAGTTCAAATTTGGGTTGTGCCTGTCAATATTCACCAGAGTTATGGCTCTTTGTTGGAATAAACAAGGGTGTATTTTGCCATGCCCTAGCGATGCTCTTGTTAAATTTTCAATCTAAAATTATTCATAACTAACATTCTTAATGTGTCTTGTAGAATTCCTGCAGGACCTTGAAAATGTGGAAAAGCCTTTAATGCATTATTTACGCCTCATGGCTAGAGGTTGGCGGTTGTGATTTTTTCACTTCGGTTTCGTTTTTTTTTCTGGTGGTTAACTCAGGTTATGGTTATTACTCGGTTATTACCTCCCTCACACACGGTGGTGTACCTACCCATCATAACAACATCGACTTGGTCACTTGAGAGTTGAGACTGCTGGTACACTCATGACCCAAATACACATTTCAATTACCGTAATTACGTATCGTAGTTCCCTGCGCTTAATAATTAAAAGTTAAAACAAAAACTGTATACAATTACAAGTGAGTGCGGAGTGTAGCACATGTTGAGATCTTGTTGAGTCCTGACCAACAGCCAAAGCTCGTGAAACGCGTGCAGAAATAACTCGCTTATCAATATCAATCACAGTTTATCACGCCGCTGTCAGCCTGATGCTGAGTTATCGAGGTGTGAATTATCATGCGTCAATGGCAAAACTAAAACCGTTCCATACTATATATCCTTTTCTAACTCGGTATGTTCTACTGTGATAATGTTGAGTAAATATTTATATGTTATTCCCGATGACACTTGAGTCGATTGACAAATGGAAATGTGGTTTACTGATAAAACAAATTTGACAATGAGGGTCAGTCTTTCAGAGAAGTTCAAACACGCGTAGTGCATAATCTTTGGAATTCGGTCAAGCAAGAACACCATGTGTTTTTTGGGCGGGTTTGAAGCTCTAATTCAATTAATTGGTTTTAACCAATCGCAGTGAATGATTTCTTCTAGACGAGAAGAGGGCGGTAACTTGAGTCTACTTGACCCAATAATTTATTCTGTTTATTTACAGTTTTACACACTTTTCGTGACTTAAAAGCACTAATTCTAAAGATAATATGTGACAAATTAGTCCCAGACAAGTTGTCGCATGCGCTCACTGGGACGTAATTCACAGGTGTGACATTATTTATTACTTTTAATTCACCGAGAAATCTTTATAAAATTAAATCTCCGCTAAGTGTGTAATAAAATGTGAAAATTCGTGTCACAATTTCACAAGATTATGATATCCCAACTGCGGTCATCCATTCGCACAGATTGCCAAACTGGCTTGTAGTATGGAGCATCAATTTTCTCACAAGTTCCTTGATAAAAGATTGAAGATATGAAACAGCTTTTGGGTTGCTACAACAACAATGTGCGTGCAGAATCATACAAATTACTGATGTATGAGAAGAATGGTCACTCAATTGAATTGATCATATTAGATCACAACAGGGAGGAAGAACGGGAAGAGTGAAGACATTGTGCAGCTGATCTCAATCTTCAAACTTTGTCGACTTACATAGTTTTTATAAACCCCACTGTAAAACAGTTTTAGTATGTCGTGGTGTCAGTAAAATAATCCAATGCATTCTCTTATAAATGCGACGCGACTTATGGTCGACTCGTATATATAAGAGAAAACAGTTTTAGTATATCGTGGTGTCGGTAAAATAATAATAAATCTTATTGCTTTTCTGCATGTTGTATTGTATGTGGTACGTAACGAATACGATATCCTTACGTTGTGTGAATTTAGAGTTGTCCTCCCTGCATCAGGTCACGACTCACAAAGTCACAAACATGACTCAGAGACGCCGCGGCACTGACGAACATTGACACGTGACACTGACCCACTGTAATTCACACCCCTGCTGGGCAGTTTCACGAAAACCGAAAAATCGTTTTTTCCGGTTCGCACGGTTTCGGTTTTCGGTCAAGAGAAAAAAAACGAACTGATTTTTCGGTTAACAGGCAATCTCTACTCATGGCGCTATGTTGATTTGTCTGCCATAATGAGTACAGTACTTAGCTTTTTTATACCCCCCGCAACGAAGTTAGGGGGGGTATACTGGAGTCAGCTTGTCCGTCCGTCCGTCCGTCCGTCCGTCGTCCGTCCGTCCGTCGTCCGTCGTCCGTCCGTCCGTGGACACAAATTTGTCCGGAGTTTTTCTCAGTCGTTTTTTGATCAATTTCCGTGAAACTTGGCACAGACATCAACCATCATGGGAACCTGTGCACCTGCGATTATGACGTCTGTCGGACTTTTTTTTTTGGAGTTATCCCCCCTTTTTCGACTTAGAAAATTTTCGCAACATGTATACTTTTGTCCGAGCTTTTATTCCTACATTTTTCAGTCAATTTTTTTAAAACTTGGCACAGATATTTAGTACCATTGGAACTTGTGCACCTGCGATTATGACATCTGTCCGACATTTTTTGGTGGAGTTATCCCCCTTTTTCAACTTAGAAACTTTTTTTGCAACATGCATAATTTTGTCCGAGCTTTTATTCCTACATTTTTCGGTCAATGTTTTTGAATCTTGGCACTGATATTTAGTACCATGGGAACCTGTGCCCCTGCGATTATGACATCTGTCCGACATTTTTTGTGTGGAGTTATTCCCCTTTTTCGACTTAGAAATTTTTTCACAACATACATAATTTTGTCCAAGCTTTTATTCCTACAATTTTCGGTCAATAGGTTTAAGATTAGGGTTATGGTTGTACACCTGCAATGGGAACTGTTATTTTATTATTTTAACTAAATGTTTACTGACATGTGAAACATCTTAGTATTTTAAAAAGGGGGGTATCCGTAGTCCCATTGGGACAGTCACACCTCTAGTTGATTTTGTTTCTTTGTACAAGTATGTCTTGA
This sequence comes from Siphonodentalium dalli, assembly GCA_032622095.1. Classification (NCBI taxonomy): domain Eukaryota; kingdom Metazoa; phylum Mollusca; class Scaphopoda; order Gadilida; family Siphonodentaliidae; genus Siphonodentalium; species Siphonodentalium dalli. The sequence continues at coordinate 94,396,457 of CP136065.1, forward strand.
TTTTATTGTTCTGACAAGTTCAATACGGAATTTATTTTACTAGAAGCATTTGATGCTCTTTTGTCTATTATATAGTTGTTGCCCAAAATTATTTTTTGGCAGACTTGTAGAAATGAGCAGTGTCCTGTCTGCATGTCTGTCCATCCGAAAACGATTGTTGTCCGAATGTGAACTTGAATAATATCCAACAGAATTTCATGAAACTTGCTGATTATTTTGGTGTCCGGGTTATAACTCAAGTTATGATTTTCCAATAGCTTTCAAAATTATGTGAATTAATCACATGAAAATACAAGTCAAGTTTGGGTTTGGGTTTCTGATGGAGTTATGCCGCTTTTTCGACTTAGAATTGCTGATTATTTTGTTGTCAGAATGTTAATTTGAATAGTATTCTACAGAAATTGATGACACTTGGTATTTGGCCTTCATATTATTAAATCCAGGTAAAATTTGAATTTGGATCCGATCATGCCATTTATGGTGGAGTTATGCCCCTTATTGACTATTTACTGATTATTTTATTGTTCCAGTTGAGAAGTGGATTACAATGAATTTTTGTTTGCTCATCTCATTTTTCGATGCAAAGGTTTCTGTGATTTCAATTGACGTAGCTCCCGTGAACTTCCAAATTATTTGTGATTTTGAGTGGAAGAATATGAAAACAAACCTATTTGGAATATTTCATTGATACAGCACTAGAGATCATGCTTTGTTTCTGATAGATCCCCATGCCATCTTCATTTCAAAACATATTTAAGGAATATGGCCCTCTTTTCGTCTTTGAAGTGATAATTTTTATGACTTCACCAAGTCTTCCGAGGCATTTAAAGTCTATTTAAAAGTATTTCACATCTTTACAGGCTTATTTTGATCCTTTCAAGTAGTGATGAGCCGATAATCGGAAACGACAATCGGAATCGGCCGATTGTGGCCCATCGGATGACAATCGGTACTCGGGTTTCAACATCGGCATCGGCATTGTTGAATAAATGACCAGTAAACATGGGGAAAGTGTAACCAAACACAAATTTCGGATGTGTATTGGTTGTCAGGACGCAGGAATTCGTTCACAAGTCCACCCATACCTACCTTTATACTTACCCAAACGTATACTTATGTATACTGGTGTATAACTGATGTTGTTGCTTCCAAATCAAAGTAGTATATAACACATATAACCTATTTTGGTATAATTATTACAATAATCGTATTCGGCACCTGAATCGGCCGATTGTGATCTCAAATAATCGGCAATCGGCGCAAGGATCTATTTGACAATCGGCTCATCACCACTACTTTCAAGCACAGTTGTTGGGAATTAATCAACTAAAATTATTATAAAAATCCGAAGATAAATACACATATCACCACTTCAATAATATATAAACAAGTATGGAAAGCTGGCCTATTTACTGAATTCAGAGGCAACCGAACTCCCGCTACCACCAGTCGTTTCAAGTCCTATTTCAGCAATAAAATTGTACAAATTGTAAAATTATTTCTTTCGCTCAATCAACTATATATCTTTCTTGAAAGTAACACTGAAACTCCGAAATTATTTTGCATTTTTTACGTTTATCGTTTTGAATTTCCAATAACACGGAAATCAAAAATCTGATGAGTCGTCATCCGAGTCACATTGGTTGGTTATGACGTTACAATCTCGGATGGCAACTCATCAATCTCACACATGAGCTTTCCTTACTTGTCTATATTATTATTAACCCTTTGAGTGCCAGGTCGATTTTTTTATCAACCCATATACCCTGTGCCAATGCATTCTCTTATATATGCGAGTCGATCATAGGTCGCCTCGCATATCTAAGAGAGTGCATTGGCCTAACAATTTTTTGTTTGTTTTTTTTTACAATTTTTTACAATTTTAATAATTTATTCTTATATTCTTTAACAGACTTATTTTGTAGGTTTAGGGCCGATGAGATCGGCCCCTGGCACTCAAAGGGTTAAAGAAATGGTATGTGTATTTATGAGCAGATTTTGATAAAAACTTTTGATAACAACTGTGCTTTGAAGTAGGCAGGAATGTTTTCAAAAGCAAGAATTACTATGTAAGATTTTAACTTCCAAACTAACACAGGACTAAACATCAGCGTTATGTAAATTTAAATTATTTGAATGCAGTATATTCTCTTTATGTCTTTCAGTCTGGATGTAACAGTCCTACTCTAAGTACTGTGGCAGATAACCAGAAGTTTAGCTCCGAAATCGAGTCAGATGGGTCATCTGATTCGGATCCTCCGAAACCAAAAGAACACGAACAAAAGGATAACAATGTGAGTGGTTGTATGACTAACGGAAGAAATACAGATTGCATCCAAAATCTAAAGGCACGATCTGGAAGGACTATTAAAACAACGCAGAAGTTCCTGGAAATGAATCGAAACCCTCCTGCCATGAAGCTTACCAAATCATCGAAAACTGACAATGTTGAAAAGATGGGAAAAATTATTCAGGCCAATGCTAGAGAAGTTTCAGAGTTTAAGGATGTCAGAGCTGCACAAACCAAAGGTACGTCATATATTGACACAACAAATGCAGAATAGTTTATATCATTCAGTACTGAAGGTATACATTGTACTGTAAATTTTAGTGTATAAGTCGCATGCGTGTATAAGATGCAACCACATTTTTCAACCCCAAATCCTGCCTTTTGTGAAATACCTTTGTATAAGACGCACCCATTTTTACATGCTGGAATTTCAAAAAACTGTCGTGGTAAGTATTGTACTGGTAAGTATTGAGAGCCAAGTATTCACACATCACATTTGCAATAGACAAACAATAAAAATATGGAATGGGAACTGAATGATTTAATACACAGAATGCACAAACGGACAAATCGTCTTCCTTTTGAAGATTAGAGTCGGTTTCAGCTTTGAACCATCGGCCATGCAGGCAAGGACGACGGTGAAATGGGATCGTTCGTGGCCGGTCGTCTTGATCTGAATAGTCTTCTCCCCAAGCTTGTTGACGGTGCATTCTGGCGGCATGTCGAAAAACATCGGCACCTCGTCCATTTTGCCGATTTGATAAAGGGAGTAATCATATCTCTTTCGTTGGTTGAAACTCGAATAGGCGGTCCTCGTAATCTTTTGGCATTTTCTGTGAGATCCTGGTTTTGGCTCGTAGTGAAAGTTTATTCCGTTTCATGAATCGCGTCACCCAACTGTTGTGGCCCTTGAAGTCGGGTATGTCCATCTCCTTGGCTATGATGATCGCTTGGATCCGGATTGAATTCCTGCTTACAGCCAGCAAAGATGAGCGCCTTTCTTCAATCCACCGGACAACTCGCTGCTCAAGATCAGGCCACATCGCACTCTTACCACGGTTAGCACGCTTGTCTCGACGCATTTCGGATAAAACATCCTTCAATCGCCTCCAATCTCGTACTAATTTCTCACTGACACCATACTGTCTTTTGGCAGCACGGTTACCGTTCAGTTCTGCAAACTTAACAACTTCCAACTTATATCTGGTTTCGTAAATGACGTTTGCGCTTAATACCACGTTTATCCATAACGATCGATGTATGTGAATATAATATATAGAAATTTACGGTATGAGGAAAGACACAAAATATCCTATCATTTATAGGAATATAAAATTGAGACTCGGCTTACTGTTGTTTTAGGATAATGGCCTCGTTAATTTAGTTGTCGCTTAATTGTCGCGGATCATGAATGCAAACATTTTGGGCTAATAGTGATGCAATGCACTCCTCAGTATTAAGTGTCAAATATACTCAATGTGGGGATTAAATGTTTGCACCCGAAGCGTGCAGCATAAAATAATGTTTATGTAATATCAACAGGAGTTCGCGGCTTCGCACTGAAGCCTCATTATAATATTTGGAGTCAGGGTTTTTATTATGCTCATTCCCGGGCTTTAAATAAACATTCCGATGTGACGTAATCTGGTAGAAGTTTGCAGCCACGTGCACCTTCTAAACAGTTTGCTATGTCGCAACACTGGAGACATCAAAGTGATCACACCGCAGTCATTGAATGTGGGTCAATTGTGCACGTGTCCAGAATTGTTGCACAGTCAGTTCAAGGACACCAACTGTTTTTGAATTTGCTGCTGTTTGCGGTTGAATTCTTAGATACTAATGCATATAATATGATAAATAACAGTGAAGATGGGGGTGTTTATTTGTATAATAAATGGTGTAATAATGAGTCCATTTCTTTCAGAGGTGAAACCGTAAGACGAGTCCATTTTGTTGTTTATTCAGAATTTGTACTTTCGGTTTCACACATATCCGGTTATATCACACTTTCTTTCCGAGATTTTGGGAATAAAAGTTAATAATAGTGAAGAGTAAGATAACTGTGTTCAATATTTTAATTCAATGAATATTATCCTTCTTTATGGAGAGTTTTGTGGCTGAATCTCCGCCGATATTTGTTGTGAATATCTCCTTGTCTTCCTGACACTTGTGTACTTACCGGTCGTGGCTCAAACTCTCCGAAAATGAGTCAAGATTTCACCCCTATTTTCAGTTACCGTTGTATAAGGCGCACCAATATTCTGGGCTTTTTATTCAGGTAAAAAAGATGCAACTTATACACCGAAATTTACGGTAATGGTCTATTCCAGTGACAATATAAGAGAATCAGAGAAACACATAGCATTCCATATTTTCATTTATAAGGATACTGAAATGAGATCACCAAACAGCCATTGTGAATTGAGATATGATATATATATCAGAAGCATTAGTCAAAGACTGCTACATTATAAATACATTATGACTGCAGTTCATTGATTTAGCCACAGTAGCATATCGAGTTGAAGAGGTCAGATCACTGGATCAAATAAGCAGATTAATTCACTAGTAATTATTGGTTTAGTATAAGACTTGTCTCACACATATTAAACCAAAATAACATTTGATGGACATAAACCTATGTAAAATGGCGATGGATTAGAAAAAACACAAATAAGCGATAACCGGAAACAACCGTTTTAAGCACATCCACAATCCCTAAGTTTATACTGGATTGTGGTAATACATCGGATTGCTATTCTAGAGTGGCATTTGGGAAAGGAAAACAATAGTCATACAATAAGGAGTTGTAACACCACTTGAGGCCCATTTGACTAGAGTTGTTGCGTTATCAGTTTTTATAATTGATTATTTTCCATAAATTATCATATATAATCTATAATAAAGTCACACCCAACAAGCTCTGAAATAATTAAATTTTTATCAAGTATACTACTAATAGTCTACTATACATGTGATTCATTACCTAGGTGCTCAGTATTAAAGCGTCAGTTGCCTTCGTTGTTTGGACCTCATGAGCAAAACAATCTTTCTAAACTATAAACTAGCCCATTATTAGTGAATTGCATCTTGGAATTCACAGTGATACCAGCTTTTAATTGTCTCCCGATAAAAAAAATTCAGGGGACTATTAAAATAGCTGGTGTCTGTCCGGACGTGCGTCCATCTGTCCGGAAATGGTTTCTGGATGATAACTTTAGTTTCGGTTATTACTTATTAGATCAAAAGCAAATTTCATAGGTGAGTTTATCAGACCAAAACACAGGTCAAGTTCGAATATGGGTTTTCTCCGCCCTCTTTTGCGAGAGTTATGGCCCTTTTTTTACTTAGAATCTTGTAATTCTCTGGTTTCCAGATGATCATTTGTTTGTGTGATCATATCTGAACCAAATTTGGTATGTGAGTTTATCAGCCCAATATACAGGTCAAGTTCGAATATGGGTACAATCCGCTCATTTTTGCGAGAGTTGTGGCCCTTTTTCGACTTAGAATCCTGTCATAATTTCTGGTTTCCGGATGATAACTTCAGTTTGTGTAATCATATCTGAACCAAATTTAGTATGATAGTTTATCAGCCCAAAATACAGGTCAGGTTCGAATATGGGTTTGCTCTGCCCATTTTTGTGAGAGTTATGGCCCTTTTACGACTGAGAATCCTGTCAATTTCTGGTTTCCGGATGATAACTTTAGTTTGTGTGATCATATCTGAATCAAATTTGGTATATGAGTTTATCAGCTCGAAATACAGATCAAGTTCGAATATGGGTACGATCCACCCATTTTTGTCTGGTTGCTTCGGATTTAGGGTCCTTGTTATTTTTTTTCAGAAAAGCTGATGCCCCCAATGAAGCCACTTTTTCGGGGGACACTGCGGCCGGACGGCCTTTTATTTTTTTCTGAATATTAGTGCTATGACCAACTTTTTAATGCCAACAAGTGTTTAACCCTTCCATGACAGGAGCTTTCTGTATTTTGCGAAAACCCTGTGCCAATGCATCTCTTATATATGCGAGTCTCCAATATGGAGCCTCACATATATTAGAGAATTCATTGGCCTTACAATATTTACCTTGATCTTGTTAGCCAGTGCATTCCCTTATATTTTAGAGAATGCACTTGTACATGATCTTTAACCCTTTGGAGAGTATCTGTAACGTCATATACATGACATCATGAGTAAATTTAACGTCAACGTCAAAGCAATAATTATTAACAAGTTCTGGTCAATAGGGTCCAATAATTAGTTTTAATTTATGTGCATTTTTTGTTAATGTGTGTTATCATAATCGATTGCACTTATAGATTTGGGACATTATATTAATCAAAATAACTCCTATACAAATCATTTACAAATAAGATGATTTATTGAAGTTATGTCTACATAAAATAACACTTCCTGAAACGACATATATGTCGTTCTACTCCTCAACCGATAGACGACATATATGTCGTTCTACTCGCCAAAGGGTTAATGCTGCACCAGTGCAGCTCCTGTCATGAACCTCATGTAAGGTTTAACTCTTTCAACCCGGTAGCCCGCTAAAGCGGGCACGACATAATTAACGTTTATCCTGGCAGCCTGCTTTAGTGGTCAGAGCGCAATTTTCGGGAAAAATACAATATTTCCAGGGATATATGTACAAATGATTTTATTGGTTAGAGCCTTGTATATCCTTTGGGTGACATTCGGTATCAATACTAATTGATTGGTGTATACGCATACCTAACATGTGCGCCATCAAGAGATTTCCTGGCCTAAATATAGACTAAATATAAATTGGTGTTTCCTAAAAATCATTGACGCAATACTGCAACAGGTGTGGTGTTTGAGTCACATTTCGATTTGGTTTATAATTGATATGTACCACAACTTCAATAAAGTTAGATGCGCATGCGTGTTATAAACATGTCATCGACATTCATAAACATTTTGGGAACCCGATCAGGACATTAGCTGTTTTTTTACTCATAATTGCTCAGCATACTTGCAGGTAAAACCATGTGGCCTAAAATTGCTAAATGTGGGAAAATATAACTATTTCGGTTAAATATTGTCTTTTTTTTCATACTATTTTAGTACTGGTTTGCTCTTGCCTTTGATAAAGCAATTATGATCAATGAACCAATTGGTTAAACATTTGAAACCATGCAGGGTGTCATCACAACCACACATATACACCACACTTGCAAAGAATGATACATAAATGTATTGTTGTAATTGTGGGAAACATTATGCTAAGATGATATCCCAGATACAGGTGATACATGCAACTAGAGTATATATTGGGGTTCAATATCACTTCTCGGTTCTCACCTGTACACACCTTAGTTATCATCTTGTTAACCAACTGGTATATCACACAAATTGAAGATCACTTACTAATGATCATAAAACATGCAGTTTGCCATACCCAACATCAATATCAATGTAGTATTGAAGCAAGACATCACAGACACATAATTTTACTTAGGCAAGCTGATAATCCAGGGTTCTGTGACATCTATATCTGTATAATCAGGGATGAAAGAGCTAAGGATTATTTTGTTACTTATTTCAGATTGCATCATATGTTTCCCAAACATAAAGCATCTCACTGTGCATCAGAAGAAGGCCCTTCCTGACAGAGCGCGGGATTCTCTGCGGTGTCCGAATGCCACAGTGTGGACCATGGATAAAGTCGACACCCACGAGTTCCTCTGTAAAGAGTTTGATCTCTGTATATATCTCATGAAGGTCATTGCAGAAAGTCTAATGTAAGAAAAATAACAACCTGGCACAGAATGTCCACAATTCCCCAAACAAGCCTGGAAATTGTGTGTCTGACATTTGTAGAATGCAGGCTAGCTTCACCAAATTCACCCTCTGGTTACCTCATTCTGCTTAGGCCCTCAACTGCTAATGGAGACCTAGGATCAGAATGAAGTTCCCCAGTTGAAGTTGGTAATGTTCACCATAAGTCACCTCGATTATGGAATTTATCTTCTGCAAATTAGGGGAAATAGAAACTGAACAGAAGGAAAAATGTAACTAAAAACAATGTTAATTTGAGACAATCGATATTTCCCAGAAGATGAGTCCTAAGCAGAAGACACACTATTTCCATAGTCATTTCATAGTTCAAACAATGTACCCAACGGACTAGCCCATTTTCGTATAGACATTTAACTGATGGTAATCAATGGCGACTGACGACAATTTCACAAATTTGATCGACTGATCTATAACCACATGCTTTCTGCATTGCTCGACGCTTGACTTCCAAGTGCGGTGTGGAGTTTATTGAGGTCAACACACAGTGCAAACTCTCTCCCTTGCTATGATCGAATTGATTCATCTACGGAGAGTGGGGCGCTGCTTGCAGTTTGCATGTAATGATCAAGGGTTGAGTAATCCAGAATGTCTGTTATATATTTTAAATGTGACTGGTTATAAAATCTAGTGGATAGGGACCTATGCCCAAATAGACTTGAGCTGCCCATATATCACTATAGTTTCAAAATTAGGAATATGGTTCATACTGTGCGTCATTCAATACTACCATGTAATTTATGTTGGTTACAAATATAGGCTAACACATCTTGGCCTGCATGAGACAAGTAGGGATGTCGATATTGGGGGGTATTTTTCAAAAATGAAAAGTTAAATGAATGTGAATAAACAAAATATACATCATTATTGATTAATACCCAAAAAAGAGAAAACTGACAAAGGAAGTAGTGATGAGCCGATGATCGGAAACGACAATCGGAATCAGCCGATTGTGGCCCATCGGATGACAATCGGTACTCGGGTTTCAACATCGGCATTTCCGATTGTCTAAATAATAATCAGGTGCTTGTTTTTCTTCAATAAACTGTGTTAAATATAAATGACCAGTAAACATTGGGGAAAGTGTAACCAAACACAAATTTGATGCCTAACACAGGTATAAACCCCCGAAAGTACATGTCACCTGACACATAATTACGCAGTTGACTGCATTCACCACGCTTCAGTTATTATATATCGAATGAATTGAAATAATTATACAAAACGAGACCCATTATATAGTGTAGTGTGTTTACAACATCTCCATTGTTCACCAATTAACAACTACTATTCATCGTAGTGATCGCTAATCACCAGTATTCAAACTGATATCAGGTCAGCCAATGACCTCAATGACCTCTAATCTATAAGCTGACATAAAACAAACCCGTAGACAGTAAACAAATGTTGCGTCATGCCATCGCATGTTATGCATGGTTTCCATGGTATTGTCTCAGGATATGGTATTGAGTTCAGGATAATGTGGTATAACATCAATATCCCTTCCTCAGACGGAGGTCTCATGTTGAATTCTTGTATTTTATTAATTGGATAGGGATAAATACACTGGTAACAATTATTAATATTTTATTGTTTTTGTTTGTAATTAAACATTTCGTTCCTGTTTTGATGTGAACGGTCATGCACTCTTCTGAGTTGTCATCGCGGCGAATGCCAAAACTCACCTATGTCTATGATTGTAGCCAGAATTCAGACCCCCTATTGACTTACAGTTGTATAAGGCGCATGTACATTTTGAGGGGAAATACTGGGTCAACAAGTAGCGACTTATAGACAGAAATCTACAGTAAATTGAGCATAATATAACATGTGTATTGGTTGTCAGGACGCAGGATTTCGTTCACAAGTCCACCCATACCTACCGTTATACTTACCCAAACGTATACTTATGTATACTGGTATGTTACTGATGTTGTTGCTTCCAAATCGAAGTAGTATATAACACATATAACGTATTTTGGTATAATTATTGCAATAATCAGAATCGGCACCTGAATCGGCCGATTGTGATCTCAAATAATCGGCAATCGGCGCAAGGCTCTATTTGACAATCGGCTCATCACTAAAAGGAAGTCAATATAACAAAGTGCAACGTGTATTGGCTCTGAATGTAGATGAATTCCCAGTCATCAAATTTAACAATCACTCAGCACATCCTGAGTGATGCACATTGTTTATGAATAAACAAAATTATGCATTTTTGTGACGTTTAAAAGTCAAACTTTCTTTCTGTTATTGCCTTGAAATTGTCAATAATCTGTTCCCAGTCATTCTCATTGAATCCTCCCAGTGCTTCGGATGCACATGCACGATATTTTCTAGTGTACATGAGCGTACTGGCTTTTAAACGCGACATTGCACTGATATTGACTATTTTGGCCCTGACATTGTCGAAAGCGAGATGCACGTGCTGCATTTTGTCAAGTCACTAAATACACCATAAAGATCAAAGAGAATCGAATGACGTCAAAGAAATACAATCGATGTCTTTGACAGAACACAATGCCGACAACTGATCAGGATTAGATTACACATGCCCTGGTGCATTGATTTGACTCTGAGCGTATGTGATATCTACTGGCAGTTCATATTATATACGAAAGTGATGTATCATGTATGGATGGGGGAAAATTAACCGAGTGGAAAGGGACCTTAAAAGGGACCCACTGCCCCCAAAGGAAGCACTGATATTACACCCAATTGTTTTCAGTGTTTAGGTTTTAATTCCCTAAATGGAAATGCCCCAAGAATTTTCTATTGGACCATAAATTATTGAGAATGGCCAGAGTTTTAGCCCATCGAATTTCTAGTCCAGCTCGAATGCTGTCCCCCAAATAATGTTAATGGTTCCATGCAGCTTGAGATTTTGACTTTTCTAGTTCCTACAAGTGCACGAAAACCTTGATAGTGCTTGAATTTGAATTTTTTTTTTATCTTAAAAACCCTTGAAACAGGCTCCCTTCGGGAGAAAAAACAAAACTGTCATAAATCACAGATTTTCTCCCCCATTGCAAAGTACTTTGAGGTTAAGGTATGAGAAAAAATGTTTACATAAAAATTAACTAAATAAAAAATTTGAGGAGGGGACCAAAAATAGGGTCGGGAGGGGATGATAATCTAGAAATTGTTTTATATTGGCCTTATGAACAAGCCTGATTATAGCGTTCTGTCATTTGCAGAATGAGGTCCCCAGATCGTGAATTTAGTGACGCTAGCCCCCTATGTAGGATAGGATCACTAAATTCACCCTCTGGGGACCTCATTCTGGATGACCTCATCTGCTATGGGAGACATAGACTAAGATTGAAGTTCCCAAATGATGAATATTGTGGTGTACACCCATTGGGAACCTCGATTATGCAATGTGTCATCTGCCAATTTGGAGATATAGAGAAACTAAAAAAAATAATAATAATAATATCTTTGTGAAGAAGTTTCTATAGAAATTTGACAATAAATAAATTTTCAATATAAGGCCTAAGCAGAATGAGGTCCCCAGAGAGTGAATTTAGTGACGCTAGCCCCGCTATGCGGGATAGCGTCACTAAATTCACCCTCTGGGGACCTCATTCTGCAAATGACAAGACACGCTATAACCAGGCCTGCTTATGAAGACAGCCAATGATCTTAGTATTTCATGGATTGACAGCCTATGATAAATGTGTCCATTTCTCTTTTCAGGAATGGAGAACTTGATATAATTGGGAGGCTATTTTTTGATACCAAGTGGTTCGAGAAACACATTGAGTTCATAAAATTTACGACAGCAAATTACCGAGACATACCAGATGATATCAGACAGAAGGTTGAGTTCTCATTGACTGAAAAGATCTCTGAATATTTTCGGACAGTTGAAACACAACTCGGTCAAGTTTTAGGCTCATTTCAAGATGTGGATGGTTGCCAAGTTGTTTCTCTTCTACTCAATGACACAACGGATAAAAAATCCAAACTACGGAATGAACTGAAACGGAAAGCATTACCAACCATATTCGAAATTGGACCAAAAGTAAATGTCACTAACTATTCTGGCTTAGTGGATGCAGAACTCAAGTATATGTTAGATGAGGAGTTCTCAATTCTATCAAACTGGTTATGTGAAAGCATCGGTCAAAGCAAGATTTATTTTATCAGTTATCCGGAGGAAGACTGTCTCAGATCTCAAGGTCCCATGGAAACGGTTGCCAGTCGACTCACAGAGCAAGTGAAGGAGTTTCTTCATATGACTTCCGACGTGGCTTCTGCTGATTGTGTTCTTGTATCGATAACAAACGTTGATAAGAAGATTATTCGGAGCTGTAAGCTTTATGTTACGAGGATAATCAACATGTTGATGGAGAAGTTCCCGGAGAAATTGAAACTTTATTTCATCTTCGATATCGGATCGGAATTTACCAAACATAGCTGCATGGTGCCCGAATCATTGAAGAACTACACGACTGTCCTGTGTGCTCGGAATGCTGATTCTGAACCCTTGTCATGTGTGATCCTATCCATCAACTCTCCTGGTCAGTATAATATGTTATATATATGTGAATCTAAATATGTGACTACAGGGCACAAGGCATCTTGTTGCTGGACAGTCGATTGTAGGTAGTAAGCCTATATCCCCTTTAATCGAAAATCACTTTCATCTAATTCAAAGGCAGGCTAGCATCACCAAATTTACCCTCTGGGAACCTCATTCTGCTTACGCTACGCTATGGGAGCCCTAGTATCAGATTGAATTTCACCAGTTGAAGTTGGTGATGGACGCCCATTAGGCCTAAAAAAAAAATATGTTTGTTTCCGCTAACCCGACCGACCCTATTTTAAATCCCCGACCCTTTTATTGCCATTGCAAAAAAAAAAAAATTGGACCAAAAAAATAAATAAAATTAGGTCCCAATTCATATAACGAGATGCAAAACATTTATATATTTATATATATTGACATAAGAAATGTAAGTTTACTAAAAGATTTGAATTGGAATCAAACTGTAAAGTATGTTTGGCTTTATCTAGCTTTCATCTGTGAGTTCAGGTATGTTATCATTCAGCGTTCAGACTTCAGTATTTCAATCAATTACAGCACAGGAACATTAACAATTTGATCAAATCAACCTGGTTATCAAGTGGGATCTCATAATACCAAATGAAAAATTAATATAGAGATTAGTACCATATATAGTCATTACTACCTTAATACATGTACATTGTTTCTGTACTACATGTACATGCAGTATTTCTGTACTATGTACACGTAGTATATTATGTATGGTATGTGTCTCACTTGAATTTTATAAAATAGCCTATTTATGAATTAGAGTGATAATGGCAAGTCTCATTTCAAGCAGGATAAGCATAATCCATTGAACCAAAAGATATCTGACAATAACTTATAAGCATTTCCAATCCATATATATATATAAAAAGTTCCAAAGTTATGCTTGAGAAACTTGATCAAATTGACCTCTCAGTAAAATTCAAAATACTGACTCAAAGAGCCTTAGCTTAGCTCTAAATGCAATGGATTTTCAAAAATTTTCCAGGGGGAGAACCCCACCATCATCAGGTGGTCACCCTTCCCAAACATTCCTCCGCTCAGGCCTTCAGGTTATGCCTTCGGCATATCATTGCCCAAAAACAGGTGTCCCCAAACAATACCTAGATCCTTCACTGAATGCGGAGGAGAAGGTGGTGTTGTGAAGCCATCCTTAAGAGATCGGTACAAGATGGTCACTCCAATATGTGAACAGTGCAGTGGTGCTGGACTGACTCCAGTTGTCGCCAGACCATATGGGAAATATTAGGATTATCAAAGACTATATTAGTATATAGACTAGTATATATGTAAATATTAAAACATATGTAAGATTGAATTGGAGTTTCTAGTTCCTCTGTCATCTGGGTTAACCTGATTGGGGCTAAGAAGTGCATAGTTTGGGTTATTGACAAGTACAAGTATTTATATACAGTTATTTTTAAAGATACTGAAAAAAAAAAGTTACCAAAAAAAAAAAAGTTAAGCCTACCTACCTACCCTAATTTTTTTTAGCTCGTTATCGGAAACAAAGGTATTTTTTTTTTAGGCCTGAGTCACCTCGATTATGCATTTCATCTTCTGCAAATTAGGGGATATAGAAACTTCCCAGAAGGGAAATAGTAGCTAAAATCAATGTTAATTTGAGACTACAGAAGCTTCCCAGAAGATGAGGCCTAAGCAGAGGTCCCCAGAGGGTGAATATGGTGATGCTAGTCCTCCGGGGACCTCATTCTGTAAATGACAGACACACCAGGGTTCGCGCTGGACCGAAATTAACTTTTGTAAAATAAAATATTTTTTGTGAAATTATTTTAGGAATTGCTAATTGCGATAGGAAAGCAGTTAATTATTAACAATTCTCGCCTCTCTACTGTGGATTATCATAGAACAATAAACCAATTACTGAACAGTACGTTTGTTGAAGGGTTGCTTCACCAGAATGCCAGAGAATGGCAAATAAAAAAAGAGGATTTTCTATGTAAACACCACCACCATAAATACTATAGTAATCACATCGATACTGGTGCTATCAGATTAATTGCATCTTGATAAAGGTGTTAACATTTCCTAACCTTATAAACCACCACTAATTGCAATAAAATTAATGTCATTGAGTGACCAATAGTTTTCTTTCTTGAGAAGTTAGAAAGTGACTTGCCAAAACTTTTGCCAAATTAAATTTGTTTGCCTAATGTAAATTAGTTTTGCCATTGGCAAGTGCAGCGCAAACCCTGAGACACACTATTTGCAGGGTCGAAAATATATTGTAACCCTTGTCATGCATGATCCTATCCATAAACTCTCCTGGTCAGTATAATAGTCTTGAGGCAACGCAAAGTCAATTCCCCTTTTCACGGGCTCACATTCATGGACCTGAAACCCTGTGTACAACCTTTTTATTCGTCCGTTTTGGAAAAAAACCCGGTATTTTATGTTATTGGTCCATCAGTTTGTCCATCTATCCATTCGCTTTTTATATGCTCGTTTGGAAAAACGGGACGTATTATATTTGTTCGTTTCCAGATGATAATTTAAGTAAGTGTTACGAAGTGTTTTCATTTCTAGATGTTAGTTAACTTTAGAACATCTGAACTGAATCGAATGAAATTTGGTATGTGAGTTTACTAGCCCAAAATACAGGTCAAGTACGAATTTGGGTTCCGCCCGCCATTTTTCACCAGAGTTATGGCCCTTTGTTGAAATTACCACAGGCATATTTTGCCACTCCCTAGCGATGCTCGTGTTTCATCTCCGGATGTAACTTTAGTACGTCTGAACTGAATGGAATGAAATTTGGTATGTGTATTTACTAGCACAAAGTATAGGACAATTTTCACCCGAGTTATGGCCCTTTTTGTTGGAATTTGCACTCAAAAAAGTGATTAAATGTTGGTGCTCCTTCCCAACCCCATCCCTGACCCCATCACATACGCTACCATTCAATTCCATACACCATGGAGATAACTATTCATAAGTTTGGTGGAATTCGATGACAAAAACATTTTCATTAAATTTGGTGCCCTCTTCTTTTTCCATCCCCAACACTGTCACTATAGATATTTTGCATCATTATCTTCCTCGTAAAAAGTTACCCCTGTTTAATTATTTTATTTTGGGTTCCTCTAGATAGTGCCCATGAATTTCTATAACAAATATATATAAGATCGTGTATAAAATAAAGGCATAGAAACACTGCATATGGATGGCTTTGCTTTTTGTGTGTGCTTCCCTGATGATTTCATGAATTTTATACTTTATATGTTTCAGGGGAAGCGGTGTTAAAAATTAAGCCACAAGCTAACACACAGATGAAGCGTAAACCTGGTCCGAAGAAAAGAGGTGCAGAGAAAGCCGAGACTACTCAGACTACATCTAAAAGGCAGAAATTGTCACCAAAGTAATAACAAACTTGAGGAGATGAAGTCTTGTAGAGGCTACAGTAATGCCCTAAATAATCGATTCCTTAACCACAGCAGAATTATGGGTAATATTTCAGGATTTAGTTGGAAATATGGCTTGTTGCCATTCATCGGAAAGCTCTCATTGAGAGCTTTCCGATGAATGGCAACAAGCCATATTTCCGACTAAATCCTGAAAAATTACCCATAATTCTGCTATGGTTAAGGAGTCAATTATTTAGGGAATTACTGTGGGTCTTAATTATATCAACAGATGTGGCATATTTTCTGAAAAAATTCCTTATTATGCAAATCACACAGATTAATAAAACTGAGATTTTCTTAATAAATTCAATAGGCCAAGATTCTAAATGCAAAAAGTAAAGTTCTGTTTTATTTTGAATTACTTTCACAACATTCCAGATCCAGACTCCACTCGATATGTAGAACTTTTGATAATCAGAGAGAACCGAAGGCAGCAATAATTTTAACCCTTTCATGACGTGAGCTTCACTGGTGCAGCAACAAAGGTCTTGTGCCAGTGCATTCTCTTATATATGTGAGTCTCCCATAGGGAGCCTCACATATATAAGAAACTCCACTGGCTTAGAAGGTGAAGGTAAATATTGTTAGGCCATTGTATGATCTTATATATGTGATGCTCCCTATGGGAGAGACTCGTATAATTATATAAGAGAATGCATTGGCACAGGGTTTTCAAAAAATTTAAGGAAGCTCCAGTCATGGAAGATTTAATTGAATTCATTTAGCTCTTTTGATTTTTGTACTAAGGCCATCCTAAATTAATTAATTGTTTCTCAAGCACCGTAGCAGTGATGGAGGAAATGATTGTTTTTAACCGCAGAAAATAAATGAAATGTTAATAGTAAGTGATTGGCACCTTAATATATGTCTTCGACACAACAATATTTAACAAACCTAACTGTCATCCATATTAATCATTTATAAATCCACAACAAATGTGGTCAAATAAATTTAAAACTGTCTGTTTTTTATCATCAGTATCCTGAGATAGGGTCTAATTATTATTTCTTCAAATTATTATAAGAGATTTCTTGATCAGTGTTTGTTCGAAGTTGTGCAGAGCTACGTGAATATAAGCAGTGTAAAGCTCACATTCTGTATAGGGTTAATATTTTACTAACAATCACACTGATTATGCGACTACAGAGCACAAGGCATTTTAGTGGTGGCCAGTCAATTGTATTCAGTAACCAGACCTGTTAAGTTTTGAATATGGCCATCCGGGTGATTTTTGGTCCAAAACACAAATTCCCCCTGTGTTGAGAGACTACCACCATTTATTAAAGAGAAAGAAGCAGACACTTCATTAAACTAATTTTAAATACTCAGAATTTCACTGGATATGGCCCAATTTGCGCGAAACTGAAAGTACAAAATTGGAATAAATTAAATAGACTCGTCTTACGGTTTAACCCCCAAAAGAAATGGACACATTCCACCATTTATTAACAAATTTTAAGAAGCAGTAACTTTGATTAAAATAAGTAAAAATGAACCAGAGTTACACAGGTTACAACCGGAAATGCGTGAAAATGAAAGGACAACATGGACCCGTCTTACAGTTTTACCCACAAACGAAATTGACACATTCCCTTTGCATGCTTTGTGACTTAGCGGTTATTTAACCCTTTACCCAACAGTAATATGACTAACGTCATTACCTCCAGCCAACAGAACTTTCTGGTGACGTCAAAGTTATTGGGAAAAAAATGTATTACTAAATTGTATGGTGGCTCTTGTTTTATGAAATTATGTTCATCTACATGGATGTGACTGGGAGTAATTTTTTCAGAGTTGTTAATCCCCCTCCCCAAGCATGATAGTATGGTGAATATTTATTAGGTTTTATATTTATATTTTATAACAATAAATGTAATAAACAAACAAAAGGTAAGTATTGTTTTATCAACAGATCAATGTGACTTTCAGTTTCAATTTCTGTCGGAAAAGCACATCACGAAATTGGGTGATTTATTAATATTTTAAGCAATGGCTACGTGGTGAAATGAAACATAAAATAAATCATCAAGTGACATATCAATTCTTGGATAGTTACGTGTAAATTCAGTTACAATTGTCTGCATTATTAGTCCACACCAGTCCACATTGTACCATCGATTACAGTACATCGCACGTGTGTTTTGTTTACTTTTGTTTCTCCGGTTTTTGACCTTGACATTGCAGTCAATACATTCGCACAGCCTCAGATCTTGTGCAATTAATAAATTAAACAATTTTTTCGTGCCTACATTGTATCTTACGATTCTTTTAGTTAAATTTTGAGCAATCATATTCAATATAAAACGACAAGACAATGCCGATAAGTAATTCGCAGTAAATGCCTCCCGCACTATTCCGAATTGATGCACGCACTTTCATTTTAAAAATAGCCGGGTATGCTCGTGAACTCAAGTGTTCAAATAAAAGTAACTAATGTAATACAATGTTATTTCTTTGATTTTTCACATCATGATATGGCCAATTTACTGAAGTATTTCGCAGTGTTAAAGCGCGCAGAATAATAATTTTATTAATCAAACGAGAGAACAAAATGGCTGATGCACATACATTTGTGCTACAGTATTTTATCATTGCTGCTATGACGTCGACAAGGTTCCTAGATTTTTCATCATCATCAGGTGATCAATAAGTGCAATGACAACATTCGATAAATGGTATATTCTGTTTGAATTTGCAATGAATGTCATTTATGTATTACCGAATGGGTAATAGTTATAGCCATGATAAATGACAGTCCCCATTGTGCGCCCCAATTTCCAACCACGTGATTACAGGTACATATATTTTGCGCACGTTATCAGTGGGCGTTTCTTGGCGTGAGTGTTTTTTAAATAAACCATTTGGATTGAATCATGTGTCCATTCCTTTGTATTTTTCGATCATAGTGTGGAGAATATACTCAAAATTATGTATTTGTCAATGCGCTTTAACAACATAATTTATTTGGGTACTAATCCAGGCAATCCCTGTGCCCACAATATTGGGCTGAATTGGCGTGACGTTGGGACGTGTAACTGAAGAGAAAATCGAAAATGTTGAACTTTCCGATCAATACTTTATTGAATTCTCAAAATTGCTCACTCAGTGTATTAAAATAAAATATTATTCATATGATCTTGTGATGAATGAGGGGAAAAATCAAATCAAATGACAGTTTTATTTGAGAACATATCTAGGGCCAAAAGAGTTTGAACAACACGGCATCCTTAGTAACACCCACACTGCAACAGCGCAGGTGTCTTGGAGTTGACTCGGAACTGTATTTGCTTCGCTGGTCAAATCATGATATTGGTCTTTTTAATTCAGGTGCATATTATTAATAGCTCAAAAACATAAACAAGTCAAATAAATATTTTATTAGAAATAAAAATAAAGTTTGTAAATAAAAATCTGTAGAATAAAACTATATTAGATGGCTGTACACAGATCACAATTGCGGAGTACATTGATTTAGTCGACTTGAAAAATAGCACCGCGACGATGCAGTTTTCGTTTTATTACGATTTTATTATGAAATGTCGATTAAATTGTACATTATCTACCACAAAACCCAACAAAAACATAAATATTAATAATGTAACATCCATTTTATTGTTTACATGAAAAATAAGATCAATTTGTTGTGTTATAATGCAATATTTTTGTTGTAAACTATGACTGAAACAAATACAAAAACTCCAGGCGCTCTGGGGCTTTCTGGACGCTACACGGCCGGGTGCTCTGGGGCTCTCTGAACGCTAAAGGGTTAACAACTGTGTGATTCTATCCAGAAGCTATTAACAATTACAGTAATGCTCTAAATAATTGACTCCTTAACCACAGCAGAATTATTGGTAACTTTTCAGGATTTTGTCAAAAATATGGCTTGTTGCGATTCATCGGAAAGCTCTCGGCATATTTCCGACTAAATCCTGAAAAGTTACACATAATTCTGCTGTGGTTAAGGAGTCGATTATTTAGAGCATTACTGTAGGTCTATTGAAATAGAAGCATGATTGCACATTTGTTTTGACAAACGCTTGAATTGTCTCAGAACAATTAATTAATATATTGAGGGATGCCCAAACTGTGAAAAAGGGATTAGTGGCCATTGCGTGTACTCATTTTATCTGTTGACATGCATGGCCCTACTAATTTGGGCTCCACGTTGTCACATGTGGGAGAAATGGTTGGTTATCATTTGATTTCGCTATGACAATCCGTGAAACTTAACAGCTCTGGTGGTAACCCTAACTGCCCTTTACTCAAAAATTACTTTCATCTAATATGAGAATTTCAAAAGAACACTCCACAATCAGACCAAGTTCTGGAACATTAACCCTTTCTATACTAAATACTCATTGGCAAGTAGTTCCGTTAGGAAATGTTCAGATAATATGTTCAACATAGAATGTTTGTTGAACTTATTATCTAAACATTTCCCACCATTAAATATGAATTCTTCTGCGTTTATTTTATCATTATACCCCCACTTTCGAAGAAAATGGGTGGTATACTGGATTGACTGCGTCCGTCCGTCAGTCCGTCCATCACGCTTTCTCCGTCCGTCCGTCTGTCCGTCTGACCTCATAACTCGAACAACTATGAACCGATTTCAATAATATTTTATATGCAATCTCCTTAGGACGGTCTCTCCGCATGATGCTAATTGCGGTTCTGTCCGCCTCATTTTCGACTTAGAAAATTCTGTCCGACTTAATAACTTTAACAAATATGAACCGATTTCAATAATTTTTGGTATACATGCTTCTCACAATACCCTCTCTACATGATGCGGCTAGGGATTGGCTCAAACTGTTTTTCGTAATATTACACTTCATTTTCGACTTATTTTGACTTAGAAAATTCTGTCTGACTTAATAACTTTAACAAATATGTACCAATTTGAATAATTATTTCTGTACAAGCTTCTTGTGACACCATATTGATATAATTAGTCTGAATTTTTCTTTAAAGTTAAAAATCTTTTTTGTTGGGTTTACGGATAATGTGGGTTGAATTTGCCACGGTGGGGGTATGCTAGCACTCGAGTGCACACCTCTTGTTTCATCTAGATGTCATCTGTTCCTATATCCTTAACATCCCTCCAAATTAATAATAGACCATTCCAATGTATGCTTTTATAATTGAATGGGAAAATCCATTTAGTGTAGAAAGGGCTAATTAAAACAAACATGACATGGTAGATCTGTCGAAGGGAGAGTGGTAGTACAGGCTAACAAACATGACATGGTAGATCTGTCGAAGGGAGGGTGGTAGTACAGACTAACAAACAACAGCTCACAACACACCTGACTGGGAAGTTGTATGAGATTAATCAAACAATGAAATACTTTTTTTCTTGTGATAACTTTGCAAAATGTGATATATCTCAGTTAAATCTTTATTGATTATTTAGTTTTGGATGGTTATGTTAAATGATCAGGAAAATAGATATAGTATATTAAGTTAAGATCGTGTGGTGGCTATCAAATCACCAACCGTCCTTATAGTTGGAAATAAAAAATAACATCCTCCCTCCCTCACTGATCTGAAGAAAAAAAAGTTCTTGAGAAACAATTTATTAAGTTAAGGTGGCCTAATAGTTTTATTTCTTAATTTTCAATGAGAAAATATGATCTTAGAAATTAGTCAAAAGTAACCAAACCGAAGTTAGCTATTCTTGATTATTTCTAGCAGTTAGTGCTTGCCGTTCCAAATTTCAAAATCTAGTCATTTATGTTTGTAAAATATTGTCATTTACTGTTGCCATACCTAAGTTTAAGTTGGCACAAGGTTTGGGATGAATGATGATGGTGTCACCCCCTACCCCCATGAATCCTGAATACAGAGAGGGGTGAATCCTGCATATTGGATAACAAATTATAGAATACAAATCATGGCTATTTCACAATAATATGATAATTTTCACACATTTGCTGGAATGACATTAAAATATGTCACATTTGGGTAAAAAAAAATAATCAAAATTTGAACAATTTTATGCTATAAAAACTGCGAACCAGCCTTCTGAATACCAGCAAAAATGGGCATATAAATCACCCGAATCCCATGCACCAGAAAAGTAGGTGGGGGGGAGGGGGGGGGGGGGGGATTATAGGTGACATCCTCACAGATGGAATTACTGGTTTGTTTTTGAGGCTCAATATACTCATCCAAATTTGACAACTAAGTCCTCTAAAAGCACAATTTTATTGACTAATCTAACAAGCAGTTGGGCTTAGTATATTTCCAAGATTTGTTTGTCATGAGAAATTTTATTGACATTGTTGGATATAATGACCATCGTCACTTAACCCTTTCATGACGGGAGGAGTGCTGGTGCAGCATTAAAAATCCTGTGCTAGTGCATTCTCTTATATATGCAAGTCTCCCATAGGAAGCCTTACATATATAAGAGAATGCACTGCTAACAAAGTCAAGGTAAATAGTGTTTGGTCAATGTATTCTCTTATATATGCGAGTCTCCCTTGGGGAGACTCACATATATAAGAGAATGCATTGGCACAGGGTTTTCGCAAAATTTCAGGAATCTCCAGTCATGGAAGGGTTAAATCTGTATACTGTTTATTTTCCCGAGATGTGCTTCTGAAGAATGTATGTGTCAAAATATTTTCCATGAAGACAGTTTTGTTTGTTGTTATATACTGGTCAGGCACATCTTGAATTCAACTTTTAACTATAAGAGTTGAATATGGAAAACACTGTTTTGTCAATTTGATTAAAGAGGGATAATCCCAAATTATGTTTAAAAAAATGTTATTTAAAATAAGTGTCGCACTATTTCGCTAACATATATTTGTTTTTGTGAAGAATAAATTGTGTTGATTCTTACGAATTATTAATATTGAAGACATATGATAAGGGAGTCAGTTAACATTCAATTAGGAGCGATTGTGTCGTCAAGCTAATGTCATTTAGAAAGGCATAAATGTGGTAATATTAAATAAAATAAGGTTGTGCAAAGTGTTGTAAACAAAGTTTATCTGGAGACTCTTCATTTGCTGCAATATTATGAGTTCATTTTTACTATGCACCGGGCGCACAATCCCAAAGTTTCCACGAAAACCAGCGAAAACAGGGAAATTAATGGCTCTGTCAAATTCAACTGTAATAATTAAAGATGCATAATCCGAAATAACGTTCCCAAATTACTATTTCTTTGGCTTCGGGGGTAACAAATAATTGATTCGAGTCGAACCCACCCATCAAAGCTCAGAGTGATCAGATTTCTATTTTTGAAAATTGTTATTTGTGGCTCAGAAAAGAGTCGTCAAATCGTCGGTCTCAGACAAAATTGTGGAAGAAGATGGATAACTATAAAATCAAGTGGTACTGCAACCAAATTTCATAATACTCAAGTGATAATATAGTTATATTTCATTGAACAATATGTTAATAAATAACACGATTTGGGAAATTTATACCATAGTTGACAGCAGTCAGCATTATTTTGTTGTAATTAATCGATTCTGATAAACAAAAGCATGTTTTGAAGAAATGTTGTTGTTGTAATTTGATGATATGGGGACTGTCTGATTGGATTGAGTACAAGCCTTGAAATAGTGTGTCTGTCATTGGCAGAATGAGGTCCCCAGAGGGTGAATTTAGTGATGCTACCCCGCATCACCAAATTCACCCTCTGGGGACCTCATTCTGCTTACACCTGAGCAGAATGAGGTTCCCAGAGGGTGAATTTGGTGATGCTAGCCCGCTATGCGGGGTAGCATCACTAAATTCACCCTCTGGGGACCTCATTCTGGCTTGATTGAGTACCTTTAAATATAACTATAATAGCTGAGTTCAAGATGTGCCTGACCTGATATATGTTCGTTTTTAAGGTAGTTCAGATATTGTATATGATATGATAGTCAATTGTAACAACCTACAGTAATGCTCTAATTAATCGACCTCTTAACCACAGCAGAATTATGGGTAACTTTTCAGGATTTAGTCGGAAATATGGCTTGTTGCCATTCATCGGAAAGCTCTCACCGACCGAGAGCTTTCCGATGAATGGCAACAAGCCATATTTCCGACTAAATCCTGAAAAGTTACCTATAATTCTGCTGTAGTTAAAGAGTCGATTACTTAGGGCATTACTGTATATGTTCGTTTTTAAGGTAGTTCAGATATTGTATATGATATGATAGTCAATTGTAACAACCTATAATGTTTCTTTCATATATTTATTTATTTTTAACATGCGAGGTAGCATTGTGATTTTAGTCTTGATCTCAGTCAGAAATCAAGATCATTTATTTTCTTTTTTCATTCATTGTCCATTGTTATCAATACATCAGGTAACATCTGATCTGATGTTGTTCAGTGAATCTGTGTTGCAATATTGAGTCAAATTGAGAAACATCAAATATTGCCTGTAGGAACCCATTTGCAGAACCAAAGAATGGTATCAGGCCAAAACAAAAAAATTCTCCGTTTCCGATAACATTGGGATAATTTTCCAGACAGGCAGTAAGCCGTAAGCGATATAATTGTGTAGTCAGTCCCATGGAATATGGTAGATCAATGTGTATTGAAAATGAGCCAAGTAGTGGATAAAAACATGCTGTCCCTTGAATTCATTCACTCTGCAGTAAGATCTTACCAACACTGAGCTTAATAACTAACTAATTTTTGCTTTTGGGATTGGGAAAAACGTTAAATATTCACATTGACACTCTAACAGGTAACTATAGACTAGCCTTCTGGAGAAAATTGAAAAAAAGAAAGAAATTGAGGAAGGCAAGAAAATCTCAGCCAGGCTGGGTATCGGAAACAAAGATGTTTTTCTTTTTGGCCTCATACATATCTTTTCAATTTTGTCTGAAGTTTTCAGCAGATATTTCTCATTGCTGTTGCAACTATCTTTTAGTTTAGGTTGATGGAACAATGTGAACCGAGAGACACAAAAAAAAGAAGATAAAATGCAGACCCTGTTTAAAAGTCCAACAGTTCGTACGCCTATCCTGGAAACTGGAATATACTAAAAAATGAACATTAGAAATTCCAGGTTCTTGAAACTCTTGGAATAATTCATGTGTTTCAGCGATACTGGAAAACTCATAGGCACATTATATTTATAGCACTGGCTATGAGTATCTGGTAGCACTTATATTGCATTCACCTTCCCTTTGATTTCAATTTCACTAATGTCAATCTGCATTCGAAAGCAGTTCTCATTGTTGATTGATGTTAACATAAAGTTCATTCTTGTTATTATTGACATAGAAGCTTAGTAGATCTGTATGTTATAAAACATATTAATGTGACCGAAAATATGCTGAATATTTTTATCTGTAATACTTGAAATGTACTGGAAATGTACTGGGATTTCACTTTGAGAAATGTTGACTAACCCTATTGGAACATTTATTGTGAAAAGATTGGATGTGATTAACCCTTTCTATACTAAATACTCATTGATGAGTAGTTCCCTTAGGAAATGTTTGTATAATATGGGTCCTTTGTTGAACTTATTATCTGAACATTTCACATGTATGAATATGAATTATTCTGCTCTTATAATATCTGTTTTTCTGTCTGTTATCTGTTTTTATTGCCTTAACACCCATCCAAATAAATAATAGACCATTCCAATTCATTCTTTTATAACTTAGTGCGAGAGTTCATTTAGTATAGAAAGGGTTAACTTGCTTGGAGCCAATTATGAGAAAATATAGGAACAGCTTTATATTTATCAGTTAGAGGGATAGTCAAAGTAATGTCCAGTTCATATGGGGGGGGGGGGGATAGCATACACAAACTTGTAAGTGTGGGTAAACTTTTCCTAATATGGCAGCTGAATTTGGGTCTTAACCGTTCAGTTATAAAAGTATACATTGGAAGGAACTATTATTCATCTGGAGGGGTGTTCAGAAAATAAAAGCAGACAGCAGTTTGCAAAATGAATCCTATTCATTGGTGGGTAATGTTCATGTAATATGTTCAACAAACGACCTATGGTCATTTATTGAACTTATTATCTAACAATTCGTAAAGGATTACTAATCCTCAATGAGTATTTAGTATAGAAAGGGTTAATCTGCATTATGGTGGGTTTTACGCAGTTGAATGTAAATTGTAGAGATGAAATACATTGGTAATGGATGGGATTCAACCTACCCATGTTTCAATTTGTCTTTGTCACAGTGGGGTATATAAGCACTCGTGTAGGCCTTTTTGATGAAATTTGGGCACATCACGACGGACATTTCAATGTGAGAAAAATTTGAAATTTAAGCCCCCCCCCCCCCCCCCCCCCCCCCCCCCCCCCCCAAGAAAAAGAGAGAAGAAATTCTTAGTCAGCATGAGTGCAAAAATTACATTTTGCTGTTTATTTTGGGCACATTTCCATATTATCAATGTGATTTTGGGGTGCACTGAGAGACTGCCAATCAGTGGGGCAGTATTAATCTGAATAGTTCCAAGTTTCCTTCAACGTAAACCAGCTAGTGAAATCGATAGGGAGTATACTAGAGTATACTGGTTTCCATCTTATTTTTCTGTAGCGTGCTTTAAGTGTAAATCATCCGATCAACAAAAATGACCAATAACAGTAATAACATGTCAGAATTGTGAAATTAACCCAGTTTATTTCACACCCAATGGCTTATTTGTGCGAAATACAGCAAAACACAGAAGAATTGAAACGTTGAATAAAAAAACGTGTATTGTTCTTGAACAATACAAACCTATTACATCAACAACGTCACTGGCGACATCAACTTTAACAGAAAATGTCTTCGCTAAATTATGGGGTATAGTCTACATTAAGCACATGTTTGTTCAATAAAATACAACAATATCGACCTAAATGTTAGTATGTTACAAGCTGCAATAAACATAGAACAACACAGTTGTGTGAACATGTTAACGTTATTGCACTCGTTTGTCGTGCCGCGAGGTAAAACTCAAACCTCCGGTTCTCGTTTTACCATCGCGTCACAACTCGTGCAATAACGTTAACCAGTTCACACACTTGTGTCGTTCTATCTATTTATTCCATAGAAAACATTATATTATCTGAACTGCACAAGAGTTGTCAACTGGAATTAGCAATTTGATGTGAGAATATATTTTATCACAATGTTTACATAATTTCAAAAGAAAACAAACACATTTGACCTTGCTAACTTCATTACAGCTCGGGTTTTCTCTACACATAAACAACCATATCAAATATGAGGTTACTCCTAATTACATCGCACATCCTGTGCGTAGTTTAACACACCAGTTAGATTATACATGTAATACATTATTATGACCTGTTTCTGATAAATATAGCATTTTGTGTTGATTTGTATGATAAAGTCGATTCAAATTGCGGAAAAATCATTCCACTGGATCTTGGCGTAAAGTCTAATATAGAAGAGTAAGGCAACTGTACTTTGTCATAAACTAGTATTATCTCTATCCATTTCACAAGCTGGTTTACGTCAAAGGAAACTTGGACTGGAATTTTAATATTTCAAATGGGACTGATTACAGTTAATTAATTATGTTCTGTATCAATATGTTTGTAATTTTGTTCAAGCCTGCAAATATGTCTGTCATTTGCAGAATGCAGAATGAATTTAGTGAATCTAGCCTGTACCCTCTGGGAACCTCATTCTGCTTAGGCCTTAACTGCTATTGGAGACCTACGATCAGATTGAAATCCCCAAGTTGAAGTTGGTGATGTGCACCCATTAATCACCTCTATTATGCATTTTATCTTCTGCAAATTAGGGGATATAGAAACTTCCCAGAAGTGAAAAAGCAACTATAAACAATGTTAATTTGAGACAGATATTTCCCAGAAGATGAGGCCTAAGCAAAATGAGGTCACAGAGAGTGAATTTGGTGATGCTAGCCTGCTATGCGGGATAGCATCACTGAATTCACCCTCTAGGGACCTCATTCTTCAAACGACAGACACACTATTTGCAGGTTGATTTTGTTCTGTGTTTTTTACTGCTGCCAGTGACAGCTTTATAAATTACAGGTGCTATTGTTTCCCTTTTATACCTGTCTTCGTTTTGAGAACTAAAATTGTTCTGTTATTTTATTGCCTAGTTATTTTTTGTGACTCCCAAATTCAGTATTCAGATCTTTGACCACCATCTAATACGTCTGGTTAAAGATCCACTGTCCGAATTGATGCCCCTAAATTACTATTTATTCCATTCCCATCAGTTCTCATTGCAGTGAGGCACATGTACAGTAATGCCCTAATTAATCGACTCCTTTAACCACAGCAGAATTATGGGTAACTTTTCAGGATTTAGTCGGAAATATGGCTTGTTGCCATTCATCGGAATGCTCTCGGGGAGAGCTTTCCGATGAATGGCAACAAGCCATATTTAGATTTAGTCGGAAATATGGCTTGTTGCCATTCATCGGGAAGCTCTCGGGGAGAACTTTCCGATGAATGGCAACAAGCCATATTTCCGACTAAATCCTGAAAAGTTACCCATAATTCTGCTGTGGTTAAAGGAGTCGATTAATTAGGGCATTACTGTATGCAACGAAATTCCACCAATGGAATACATATTATATGACTCTGACTATTCTTCCCTAAATAACACTATTGTTTGACGATATAATCCAAATCATTGGAGTGAGATTTCCCCTGATCAAATCAGATCACACTCCTACGGAAATTGCCGAGATGTGACGATTAACGATGACAAACTATTTATCCGTTGAAAATAAGAAAATTAACCTGCTGAAGTGAACAAAATCTGTAATGAAATGGCTATTATTGTAAACTAGGTGTCATATAATAAACCATTTATCACCGCATGAGTTGATCCGTGTCATCGCATCACGTCTCATTGAGGTGGGCCTGCAGCAGCTCATTTAATCCAGCAATCTGCTCGCCTCAACTTGACATGATACTATGACACGGATCAACACACTGTTGTGATCATATGTATTTATATACCTCTAGTGGAATTGAAGCTGGAACTAAAGAAATGGATTTTATTCTTTGCATCACTAAATACTTCGGCATGGCCAACAGCAAACATTTTTTCCCCAATTGATCCCAAACTTCATATGGCTCTTCGGGTTGACCTCTACTATTAGTTAAACATTTGAACTTTCCACATTCTATTATCGTTCCATTGACTAATGTGTGACATAATCCCCTCTCCAAGTTAAGCTACAGTGTCATTGACACCTAATTATGTCCACCAGAGGAGGTTTGAGGCATGTAGTCATGGGTACCATACATCTGAGCAAACACTTCACCTTGTAACTGAACTGGTTGATTATGTCCATTCTTATTGTGAAAGTCTATCTTCGGGAAAAGGTTATGCAGGCCACATACTATGGTCTCATCCATTTATTCTATCAGAGTTATGGCCCTTGTTGGACTTGGAAATGGTCTATCAGAAGAATTCACCTGACGCGAATATGCATTAACAGGTTTCATTGTCCCTTTGGTATATGGGATGATAGCCAAGTTAGGCGGAGGGGTGGGGGCATATGCATGCTTTATTTGACAAGTTCTAACAGATTGTAAATTAATTCCAGACATGGGTGGGTGCCTCTGGAAAAGAATACTTTTTTGAGGGTTATAGACGTTTTCTGGGACCTATAATTTTGTTTTATAAACACTAATTAATCGGGGACCAGCCTAGAGGTCGACTAAGGTGAAATTTCTCCCTAAAATATGCCACTTTTCCCTATTTTGCCCCAAGGAGAAGTGACCTCTCTCATATTAAAGGAATAATATTCTGAAAATTTGTTAGCATTTTCTTTCAATATACCTATATTATATATTTAAAATGTCCAATTTGCCCAAATAATCTTGTGTTTGGTCGTTAATTTTGTTTTTATAACGAAAAACAAAAATCCGAAAAATGCCGAAGATCTAATGCTGTGGACGAAGTCACGTGATTGAAGTCACATTATCAGCGGCCGGAGCCGTCACATGATTTAACACTGACGTAGTGATTAGGTGAGTTTTTGTTCTTCTACGATTATCGACTTCTTATATATATTTGAATGTATACCAATTTGCCTTATGCTGCTTGCCAGTTTATCTATGTGTATATGGCATGTGCATATATTATCGACCTCTTTGTGTCAATTACGCATAACAATAGCATTATAAAAGATCTAACTGTTGGCCGTGGTTAGTTTGAACATCCAATTATATATAACACTTTTTGAAGGAGGGTTAATTTCCGGTTTAATAAGTAATCATATATACAAACGCTCTTTATTCGCATCATATCGGGAATAGGCTTAACATGGAACGCTCTTTGTTGGGTCACGGTAAAGGAAAATGGGGACTGCTTAGAATAGTTGTCGTTGTGAATATTTACTAATTACACCAATACACGTAAATACATGTACACAAACTTTCGATATATATGCTTTATATGCCCGTCAAAGTCATAGCAAAGTTAGTCATTTCCGGTTTATTAAACGCTTTTTATTCGCACCATATCAGGAATATGCTTAACATGGAAAGCACTTTATTGAGTCATGGTGAAGGAAAGTGGGGACTCAACATAGAATAGTTGTCATCGTAAATATTTACAAAATTATTCACCAATGTACTCCCCACTTTAACTGCAGTTTTTAGTCGAGTTTTTTTCCAAAACTCGACTTATAGTTTGATGAGGGACGGTGTGTGAGTACATATCCATGCTCGTAAGCTGCAGACAGAAAATCGGGTTCGTCCGCACATTTATTACAGAGTTATGGCCCTTTGAATGTTCAGCTCGTTAGCGCGATAACTTCAACAAACGTTATCCGATTTGATTGAAATTTGGTATATAGGTGTCTCCCAAGAATATCTCGGATGAGATCGAAAACCGGCCTCGTCCGATAAAATTTGATAGAGTTATGGCCCTTAATTAGTCATTTTTCACGAATTTTCAGCTCGTTAGCGCGATAACTTCAACAAACGTTATCCGATTTGATTGAAATTTGGTATATAGGTGTCTCCCAAGAATATCTCGGATGAGTTCGAAAACCGGCCTCGTCCGATAAAATTTGATAAGAGTTATGGCCCTTAATTAGTTATTTTTCACGAATTTTCAGCTCGTTAGCGTGATAACTTCAACAAACGTTATCCGATTTGATTGAAATTTGGTATATAGGTGTCTCGCAAGAATATCTCGGATGAGTTCGAAAACCGGACTTGTCCGATAAAATTTGATAGAGTTATGGTCCTTAATTAGTCATTTTTCACGAATTTTCAGCTCGTTAGCGCGATAACTTCAACAAACGTTATCCGATTTGATTGAAATTTGGTATATAGGTGTCTCCCAAGAATATCTCGGTTGAGTTCGAAAACCGGCCAGGTCCGATAAAATTTGATCGAGTTATGGCCCTTAATTAGTAATTTTTCGTGAATTTTTAGCTCGTTAGCGCGATAACTTCAACAAACGTCCTCCGATTTGTTTAAAATTTGGAATAGACATACTTGCCAAGAATATTTCGGACGAGTTCGAAAACCAGCCTGGGCCGATAAAATTTGATGGAGTTATGGCCCTTAATTAGTCATTTTTCGATTTTACCTATTAATTAGTCTACCGATACTGATGCACACCAATTGGCGGTAGCCACCGGCGGTAAGCCACCGAAAACGAGACACAGCATCTCTGATGCCACCTCTTGTTTGTTAAAGTTACCATGCCCGTCTTGTAAATATAAGCACTCTTTATTTGGCATATGCATTCGCTTTTAGCGATAGGTTCGATTGGATATACTCATGACTGGACGCTCTGTCAAATATATATTATTGATGGGAGAAATGAATGTAGAATTATACCTAATTGAGAGTCACTATACCGGCCACAGCCGAAAACACTGCATTTATTTGGCATTGTCACGAATGAATGAACAAAAAATGATTGGGAATATACGGGACACTCGGGGCATATATATGGAAAATTAATACAACACCGTGGGCACGCACGCGAATATATAGAGTTCACATGTTGGCTCGTGTTTTATAAGCTTTATATTTGACACAACTGTTATCTACCCCGCTAAATCGGCCTTCTATATTTTTGTCAGAACAATAACTTTCCAAACAGCACTTATGACAAATCACAAGTGAAGGTAACTCACCGGGCGATGACAATTCACTACGTATACACAATGTAATTGACATGCCCCGCAGTAATTCCAGTACACTGACGAGCTCATGTCGATTCCACATTTTACATCGCCACTCAGATGACGTCATATAGGTAGACACAATTAACTCTGACTCCGAATCCTTGTTTTTAATTAGTCCACTCATTTGATGTCGTATGAGGATTTGCGACGGAGATAGCCGACAGCCGGTGGGGGTATTATTTATTTATTAACTCAACTTTACTTTGTAAAGTTTGAGCTATTGCCATGGCTTTATTGTCCGCTGTGCGTGTGTGTGTGCGTGATCCGTCAACAATTTCCTTTAGCACGGGCTACAGGTCGTACCTTTGGTCGGATCATTATGAAATTTGTCATGGCTGTTTACTTTGACATGTAGATGGGAACGAGTCATTTTGGGGTCATTCGGCAAAAAAACATGGCCGTCAGTGGCCATCTTGGATTTCAAAATTCAATCCATTAGCACGGGCTACAGGTCGTACTTTTCGTCTGATCATCATTAAATTTGTCATGGATGTTAATATAGACATGTAGATGGGAACGAGTCATTTTGGGGTCGTTTGGCCAAAAAACATGGCCGCCAGTAGCCATCTTGGATGTTACTCTTTGCATGACTAAATCCTTTGGCACAGGCCACAGGTCGTACCTTTGGTCAGATCATTATGAGATTTGTCATAGCTGTTGACATTGATATGTAGATGGGAACGAGTCATTTTGGGGTCATTTGGCAAAAAAACATGGCTGCCAGCAGCCATCTTGGATTTTACTCTTTGCATAACTAGGCCTTTCAACTTTCAACATTTCTAATCACTCCATTGACTGTAACACATGAAATTATTCCCTTTCCAAGTTGAGCTACAGTCTCATTGACACTTTCATTTATCAGCTTATTTATTACGCGATTGTTATGGGACTTGGATCATTGTGATCACAATAGGGGTGGCTTTCCAATAGTGTTTTGTTATATTCATCAGGATAGCAATCCTTTAAGTATGCATATGTCCCAACAGCGTGTTTAAAATATATTTATTGATTTAATGATGTTCTTACTCACTACAATGGTTTTATAAATGATCTCTTGTGTTGCATAATACTTTTTGTATCATAGAATGGTGATGTTGGGTTGTAAATTGAATTTCAGCCATTGTTATTTCTCCCTGACAACAGTCCTCTTCTCCATAGTAACCAAACAGGGAGAAATTTTCCCAGTTTAGGCTGATGCCTAATATTTATGATTCCCCATTTAATTCTAGTGTCTCCTATATCATGCTGTTACAACAACTGAATCTCACCAAAAGCTGCTTTTGCAGTCAATAGTAACTTATTACCAATAATTATCCCCCATATTTCTTAGAAATACTCGTATGCGCAATCTAGTTCTTACTGTAGTCAGCTAAATTCATAGATCCATAGCATTTATCGTCTCAGTGAAAACCAAACTTGGATGAAATGTTTTAGAGACCGTCTGACACATGTCAGGTACTAATAGAAGCCTGTCTGACACTTTCGTCTGACTTGGGTAACTTTGCAAAGAAAATTTCCGTTTCTATGGAGGGTAAATGAGGAAAAACAAATTTATTTCTATTATTTCATCTACTTTTTTGTTGCTCTAAGGACAGAAATTATACACTTGTAGTACAAATCCTACCCATATTCCATTCAATAAACCCATTATATAAATTGTGATATTAAACGTTCGTTTAATAACAGGAAATAGTGCCAGGTGACCTTTGACTTCCGGTTTTTCGTCTGTTTACATTCTTTACGCTACGTTTCAAAATACTATGGCTTCCAATATTTTTCCAAGAAACTATAATGAATGAAGAGTTTGAAAAGTTATGTCATTAAATATATGCCATATTTAAGCCAAAGGGTCTTTATTTATCTGAGACTATTTCTTTACGCGGGCAAACAACGCATACAGTAATGCCCTAAGTAATCGACCCCTTAAGCACAGCAGAATTATGGGTAACTTTTCTGGATTTAGTTGGAAATATGGCTTGTTGCCATTCATCGGAAAGCTCTCACTATTCTGCTGTGTCGATTACTTGGGGCATTACTGTAGTTACGTGAAACGTCATCGCATGCCTTATAGAAGCCAATGTTAATATCAAATCCCATTTATTGATTTAAGTATGTTTTGTCGATGTTTTGGATCATGTAATAAATAGAATCTACAACCTGTCCCCAGTTTATAGCTGAATTTACAAAAATTGTCCAGTAAATTTGGTCTGGAACTCGCCAAAGGCTTGGTCCCGACCTAATTTACTGGACTCATTTTGTAAATTCCAGTATACACTGGAGAGCCGTTGTAGATCCTCTATATCTCTATTATTTATATTAACACATCCAGCTGTATATGACAAAAAATGAATTTATTTTGTTTACTTTCTGACTTGCTGATAAGCATGCAAATAAAAGTGGTGAGGATATTCCTGACTAATATAAGAAATGTTTGTGGTTATTATCACTAAATACTGTCAGACACCATGTCAAACTCAAATACAAATGAACAGACATTGGGTTGTTTTGCATCTGACAATGTGCGATGTCAGGTGGTTAAATGCAGATATTCACTGGAGACAGCTGGGTATACTAACGAGAGGATGTGTCCTGAGTCACACAGATATACACATGTAGCTGGCATTGATTATTGAATTGAGGATTAAGTAATGTCTTCAAATTCAAAACTACTGCTCGATCACAGGTAAGTGTGTGTATTGTAAACTTCAGAAAAATAGTTATCAACAATGAGTTCAAATTGAATTTCATTCTTATTCAAAATTGGTGGTGGTTGATCAGAAGCGTGATAGATGTATAATGCTTTCTATATTAAATACTCATTAATGAGTTGTTCCCTTAAACAAATTTTGTTTTTTATTTGGTTGAATTTTTTTTGGGTATACTTAAGCATGCTATAGCGAATTTAAAAACAAACTGGATAAGTCCTTAGGGGCATGTTATAACTCAAAACTATCACCAAGTATTCATAGTAATAATTTTGATGCCCATGAAAAACGTAAGATTCCCTGGCACTAAACCTACAAAATAAGCCTGGCACTGAAAGAGTTAAGAAAAGTTCAGACAATTAGTTCAACAGGTCGTTTTGTTGAACTCATTATCTGAACATTTCCCACCAATGAATATGAATCCCTCAGCATTTATATTATCTTTTCATCTGACTGTCGTCTGCTAATTTAACCAGATCAGCTCTCCAAATGTATGACGGACCATTCCAATGTATACCTTTATAACTGATAGTAATAGAAAGGGTTAAGTTAATTAAGCGCCCCCATCAATTACTATTTATTTGGATTTGGGGGTAAAAAAATATTTGATTCGAGTCGAGGAACCCACCTATTAAAGCTCAGTTATTAGATATCAATTTTTTAAATCTATCATTTTTCACCATCAAGAATTATTAGTGGCCCAGTAAAAAGTCGACGATCTCGGACCAAATTGCGGATGAAGATGGATAACTCTAAAATCAAGAGGCTTCCTGTTGAAATAAGGACAAATTTTGTCGGAACAACATGTTGATAAATAACACATTTCGGACAATTTTATACTATAGTTGACAGTGGTTACAGGTGGTTAGCATTATTTTTGGGTAATCAATTCTGATAACTGAAGCGGCATTTCTAAAAATGTTGTTGTTGTTGGAATCTGATTATATGGGGACCACCAAATCGGATTGAGTACATCAATATATACTATTTTACTTTACTCACTGAATTATGGTGGAAAGATGGTCTATCTCTTCCTGTAACAAGTTTTATATAGTTTCCTGGGTATAAAATAATAACTATGAATCGAAGACCCCTGTCTGCAAATGCTTCTATCAATCAATATCGATTTAAATTTACCCCCTTTTTAAAAAAAAAGGGGGGTATACTGTTTTGCACCTGTCCGTCCGTCCGTCTGTACATCCGTCCGTCCGATGTCTGTTCATGTCATAACTTGAACAATAGTGCTCGGATCTCAATGATATTAGGTATGGTTGTTCACTACTATGAGGACATTCAATAGAGGCTTCCATCGTTTTGTTCGGATTTTCCATTCTAGAGTTATTCATCTTTGTTTATCTGGAAATGTTGGCTTTTAGGTCTGTCTGGTGTCTGTTCATGTCGTAACTTCAACAGTTGTGCTGGGATCTCAATGAAATTTGGTACGGATGTTCACAACTATGAGGGCATTCAATGGAGGGTTCCATCGTTTTGTTCGTATTTTCCATTCTAGAGTTATTCATCTTTGTTTATCTGGAAATGTTGGCTTTTTGGTCTGTCTGTTGTCTGTTCATGTCGTAACTTCAACAGTTGTGCTGGGATCTCAATGAAATTTTGTATGGATGTTCACTACTATGGGGACATTAAAAAGAGGGTTCCATCGCTTTGTTCGGATTTTCCATTATTGAGTTATACATCTTTGTTTATCTGGAAATGTTGGCTTTTTGGTCCGTCTGGTGTCTGTTCATGTCGTAACTTCAACAGTTGTGCTGGGATCTCAATGAAATTTGGTATGGATGTTCACCACTGAGGACATTCAATAGAGGGTTCCATTGTTCTGTTTGGCTTTTCCATTCTAGAATTATTCAAGTTCGTTTATCTGGACATGTTGGCTGTTTGGTCCATCCGATGTCTGTTCAGGTCATAACTTGAACAGTAATGCTTGGATCTCAATGAAATTTTGTATGGATGTTCACCACTATGAGGACATTTAATGGCATATTCAACTGTTTTGTTTTGTTTTTTGTGCTATAGTTATTCATCTTCGTTTATATGAAAATGCTGATTTTTGGGTCTATCTGTCTGAGTATAGCAGTCATAAGTTATAGATATGCCCACACTAGGCGGTATGCCACTAGGGGGTATGTACCGGACGACAGTCCATCTCTTGTTTTTAATTTTATTGGAAATACCTTCAATCAATTTAGGACATTTTACGACTCGAGGAAACATTCAAACCGGGAGAACTCTATCTCTGAATGAGATTGCCTGAAAATTAGTATAAAAAATATGTCCAAATTGGTTATCACATTATGTAAGAAAATATTTATATAAAATCAACATTAATTGATAAAAGTGTTTCCAGACAGGTGTCTTCGATTCATATCTGTTATTTTATACCCCGGAAACTATATAAAACTTGTTATAGGAAGTGATAGACCATCTTTAAAGCGTGTGTTTTCTATGATTTTTTATACGCCTGTTTTTTTAAACGTGATGTATTATGTTATCCATCTGTCGTGGGGACTTGAGTAAGTTTGAACTGAATGGAATGAAATTTGGTATGTGGGTTTATTAGCACAAAATACAGCTCAAGTTCAAGTTTTGGTTCCGCCTGCCAATTTTCACCAGCCCTTTATGTTGGAATTTGCACTCAATATTCGTTTCCAGTTGGCAAGTCTGAATTGAATGGAACTCTGTCTTGTGCAACATCACATCAGATCAGCCTGTGTTCATGTCTACATTTTTGATAACCAGGGGGGTATTTTGCCTCGCCCTGGCTGTGCTCTTGTATAATGGTTGATTTGGTTCAACGAAAGACCTGTTTTTTACATAACATTAGTCACATTGTTTTTGACATAACACTACAGTCACATTATTTATAAAAAACCTTTTCTTTTTTTGTGATTCATACATTTTCTTATGCTATCAGAATGATGGTCAGATTATATATTTTCTGTTCTGTTAATTCTATTGTAGCTTTTGTAGATACCTGTATTTCTAATAGATGAAAGTGATGGTTTCGAGATTCTCCATATGGATAATGTTGAGTACATTTACATCTATATCCTCAACTGGTAAGACATATCCTAAATTTAACCCTTTCTATACTAAATATTCATTGATGAGTTCTTCACTTAGGTGATGTTCAGATAATAAGTTATTAACACTTTACCCAACAAACTGGCCAAAAACGCCCAAATAAAGCTTCAACAGCCTAAAATATCTTCTGTCTGTCTCAATACCACCATACAAATATGGGTATCATTGGAACCGGTTCATTGACCACATTGTGATGGTTACAGTTATGCCCTGTGCCAATGCATTCTCTTATATATGCGAGTCGACCATAGGTCGCCTCGCATATATAAGAGAATGCATTGGCCTAAAAAAAATCTTTTTTTAACACTTTTTACCATTTTTTCTTACATTCTTTAACAATTTTAGAATTTTTTCTTACATTTTTTAACAATTTTTATAATATTTTTCTACATTCTTTGACAATTTTATCATTTTTAATATGTGTTAAGCCAATGCATTCTCTTATATATGCGAGGCGACCTATGGTCGACTCGCATATATAAGAGAATGCATTGGCACAGGGCCGTTCTGTTGGGTAAAGGGCTAATAGGAGGTTTGTGTTGAACTTATTATCTGAACATTTACCATAGGTAACTTGTTGAACTATATTTAGTCACCTATTATCTTATTTTGACCACCAAAAGTTAGCACTAATGGTAATTATTTCGGTATTGATAAGAACAAAATGAACAGAGCCAGAAATTGACAATTTTAATCCGAAATCATAAGAACTGAGAACGCATAAGAAATCCTTACCAAATGTCCTTATGGCAGTGGTATCTCAGCGGAGCGATGGGAGATAACTCTGCCTGGAGTTTGACCAGATACCTTACATTAGAATTCACCCTGATGTTTATAAGTTATAATTGACATGACTTCATACCAGGCACCTTACATTAGAATTCACCCTGATGTTTATAAGTTATAATTGACATGACTGCAGACTATCTGTGATCGATGAGAAGGGAGGAAGAGAGATTGTGATATTTGCAAGCTTAATACATGGACAGCTATGTGTCCTGGTAAAAAAGGCAAGTGTGCCCCCTTTGACTGATGGCATGGTGTCCTGCGGCCCCGTCTGCCCATTGATCTGGCACCCCTGCCTCTGACTATTTATGTAGTATTGGTTTTAACCTACCCGAAACCTGCTGTATCCCATGAGACTGAAGGCAGTATGGGATATGGCTGGTTGAGGGTAGAAATTTAAACTGCTATGTGAACAGACTCTGGGTAACAAATTTATCTATTGAAATTCCGTTCCCATACCCAAAAAGCAAATTAATATCCGGAACGAGGCTCCTGCACGATACAGAGAGTCAGAAACCTTCTGTGGAGGCTCCAACTTAATATGGAAAATGTCTATTGTCTGGGGAGTTGGTTGTAATTTCCGGAACGAGGCTATCACATGATAGAGGAAATATTTCAGTGGTTTGGTGGAAATATCAAGGGTTTCAATGCAGATAGCCCATGTTATGTGTAGCAATCGACAAATTCAATATACTGATACACACTAGTCAATAGATAAAATGTGGAGATCAATCTCTACCAGAGTGCACCAGTCCTACTTCCTTTCTGACCCTGTCACTGGCTGGGTACAAGTCTGGTTTTTTTATTTTTAGCAAGGGGGTTTTCAAGCCAAAATGGCGAAACCGACCGCCTCACAGTCAAATTTCCTATGTGCTTTGAGATCAATTCACTTGCTAAAACTTAATGACAGAATGGAAAATTAGAGCGGTAGTTTTGTTGACGATTTTCGCAAGCTACTTTCAAAATTGCAGCAAATTAGAACTCTTGTGTTTGACTTACCATGCATGTTGTCATTTGCGTTTAGAATTTTGTGTTGATACAATTATAAGAGAACTAAATCACACCGTTTCACAATATAGTTCTTTGGTTCCAGTGGGACTTTCCAAACTTAAGGTACGAAATTACACAAACTGTGTTCGATATTTTATATGCTTAATAGGGGCAACATGTTGCTCTGTTCACATACCGGTAGTATAAATCTTAATATCACAGAAGTCCACCAGATGTGGGTCAAATGTCGCCGGTAGCCACAGTCTTACCGAGTCCTCAAGGGAGGTAAACCCTGCATGGAGTTTGATTGAAATTTGGATGTGATATTAACCCTTTCTATACTAAATACTCATTGATGAGTAGTTCTCTGATTCATTATCTGAACATTTCCCACCAGTGAATATGAACCATTCTACTCTTATGTTATTTGATTTTCTGTCTGTCGTCTGCTTTTATTACCTGAACACCCCTCCAAATGAGTAATAGGCCATTCTAATGTATCATGTTGTAACAGAATGGGAGAATCCATTTAGTATAGAAAGGGTAAGGGATAAATATTGTGCAGTTCACATGTTAATAAGTTGGTACCATGCACCTTCTATCTGAATTGACTAATATCAATATCAATATCAATTTAACAAGTCATTCGACTTATAGTCTCAGATGGTATTGCAGTAATATCACAAAATGGGGTATCAACCGTAAAAGTCATATTTTTATCATATAGATACATGTAGGAGTCCATCATCCTTTTAAAATTTGTTAAAGTTACAACACCAACAACAAACTCTGGCAAATTGTTCCCCAAGTTCACTACGGTACTCTTTGGCAGAAGAAGTATTTCCTAATATCATTGCTGCATTGTCGAAGTTGTAGCTTCTGAATGTGTCCTCTTGTATTACGATACAACACACTTTGGAAAAGAGTTTCTGTGTTTACATTGTATTGGTCATTGAGTCGATTGAGATATTTATAGGTCTCGATTAAATCACCACGTAGTCTCCTGAATTTCACCGACATCAAATTCAATCTCACTATTCTGTCTCTGTAGTTTTCCAGAGTGATGCACTGGTATTGGAGATGCGTTTCCAAGACAGTACTACAATATTCCAAAACAGGTCTTACCATTGTCACATACAACTTACTGATATACTGTCAGATGACTTTAGAGCTCCTTAATTGTCATTTTCTCTGAATTTAAAGACATATTATGAACTTACTGTAAAAGTACATTTATTCTTGTTGTTATAATTTTCGTGGTTGTTGATAACCACGAAATTAAAAACCCCACGAAAACATGTTATCTTCGAAACTATCGTGGTTGCCATTTTGAGAATGTCATGTGGGAGGAACATGTAACTCGATTGACCCGATGTACATTCAAAGTCTAGGGAGTTATGTTATGAGAAGAGAGTAACTTTCACCTAGGTTATGTAGGTTTATGTAATACAATCCCGTTGTTGACATTCTCAATAGTCAACAAAAGCTTGGATATGCGACATGCTAATTAATTAAACGCCAACAGTGCGGATGCGCAATTTACGACGGATCGCAGAGGTGTCTGCACTTTTATTAGTTTGATTGATTGTTATTATTGGGGGGTTTGGAGGCGACTTTTAATACCGTCGGACCCACAAATTTACAAACCCTCGAAAAAGTCACAAATGGCTGAACCACGAAAATTTATACCAATGAATATAAAGCCATTCACAGTATTTCTCTACCTGAAAATGATATCTTATCTGGCATCTGAACTTTGCAAAAAATGTAAACAAACAGTCCATCATTCGTCCAGAACAAATCGCCGACAAACAAACGAGAATGATTTTGCTAAGGAAAGTCTCTATATTTTATTTAGATAATTGAAAGATTTATTCGCTGTGCGCCCCAGCGATGTGTTTCACATCACTTTATGATTTACTTCCAGATCAGAACTGCGGAATACCTTGTCCTTGTTTTATGGATGGGATTTATCATGATCTCGGGGATAAGTGGAGCGCTGAGAAAGAGCCATGCATCATCTATGAATGTTTGAGAGGTTACTACCAAGTAGTCGAAAGAGGTATGTATACGTAGTCAAGCCTGGTGAAGGATCAAAACCTCAGAGGTTACTACCAAGTAGTCGAAAGAGGTATGTATACGTAGTCAAGCCTGGTGAAGGATCAAAACCTCAGAGGTTACTACCAAGTAGTCGAAAGAGGTTTGTATACGTAGTCAAGCCTGGTGAAGGATCAAAACCTCAGAGGTTACTACCAAGTAGTCGAAAGAGGTTTGTATACGTAGTCAAG
The DNA here is from genome assembly GCA_032622095.1 of Siphonodentalium dalli. Taxonomy (NCBI): domain Eukaryota; kingdom Metazoa; phylum Mollusca; class Scaphopoda; order Gadilida; family Siphonodentaliidae; genus Siphonodentalium; species Siphonodentalium dalli. The sequence goes on from CP136065.1 coordinate 94,438,583, forward strand.
CCTGGTGAAGGATCAAAACCTCAGAGGTTACTACCAAGTAGTCGAAAGAGGTATGTATACGTAGTCAAGCCTGGTGAAGGATCAAAACCTCAGAGGTTACTACCAAGTAGTCGAAAGAGGTTTGTATACGTAGTCAAGCCTGGTGAAGGATCAAAACCTCAGAGGTTACTACCAAGTAGTCGAAAGAGGTTTGTATACGTAGTCAAGCCTGGTGAAGGATCAAAACCTCAGAGGTTACTACCAAGTAGTCGAAAGAGGTATGTATACGTAGTCAAGCCTGGTGAAGGATCAAAACCTCAGAGGTTACTACCAAGTAGTCGAAAGAGGTTTGTATACGTAGTCAAGCCTGGTGAAGGATCAAAACCTCAGAGGTTACTACCAAGTAGTCGAAAGAGGTTTGTATACGTAGTCAAGCCTGGTGAAGGATCAAAACCTCAGAGGTTACTACCAAGTAGTCGAAAGAGGTATGTATACGTAGTCAAGCCTGGTGAAGGATCAAAACCTCAGAGGTTACTACCAAGTAGTCGAAAGAGATATGTATACGTAGTCAAGCCTGGTGAAGGATCAAAACCTCAGAGGTTTCTACCAAGTAGTCGAAAGAGGTTTGTATACGTAGTCAAGCCTGGTGAAGGATCAAAACCTCAGAGGTTACTACCATGTGGTCGAAAGAGGTTTGTATACGTAGTCAAGCCTGGTGAAGGATCAAAACCTCAGAGGTTACTACCATGTGGTCGAAAGGGGTATGTATACGTAGTCAAGCCTGGTGAAGGATCAAAACCTCAGAGGTTACTACCATGTGGTCGAAAGGGGTATGTATACGTAGTCAAGCCTGGTGAAGGATCAAAACCTCAGAGGTTTCTACCAAGTAGTCGAAAGAGGTATGTATACGTAGTCAAGCCTGGTGAAGGATCAAAACCTCAGAGGTTTCTACCAAGTAGTCGAAAGAGGTTTGTATACGTAGTCAAGCCTGGTGAAGGATCAAAACCTCAGAGGTTACTACCAAGTAGTCGAAAGAGATATGTATACGTAGTCAAGCCTGGTGAAGGATCAAAACCTCAGAGGTTTCTACCAAGTAGTCGAAAGAGGTTTGTATACGTAGTCAAGCCTGGTGAAGGATCAAAACCTCGGAGGTTACTACCAAGTAGTCGAAAGAGGTTTGTATGCGTAGTCAAGCCTGGTGAAGGATCAAAACCTCAGAGGTTACTACCATGTGGTCGAAAGAGGTATGTAAATGTAGTTAAGGCAGGTGATAGATCGAAACCAGAGGTTTCTACCATGTGGTCGAAAGAGATATGTAAATGTAGTTAAGGCAAGTGATCGAAACCTGAGGTTTCTACCATGTGGTCGAAAGAGATATGTAGTCAAGCCAGGTGAAGAAAACCTCATGTAAGTTTTTGAGGACCTTCTTAAAGCAATGGTTTTTTATAGACTGGATATGTGGAGGGTGCTTATATATTTAAGCTGGCAAACCGTATAATAAATACATACGTACAGAGATTCATGGGGGCTATATACACAATTTTTGGGGATGATTGAAATCAGTAGCATCTGTCTGTGTGTCCAGCCTTGAGATATTTTAATCTGGAACATGTATGTATTCTCTCGAGTTCATTCCAATGATGACAATAACTATTTAAATATCAGAATAATTACTAGTAGCATACATGTATACAGCCATCTTCATAAAAAAAATTATGATGCTGTTATGTATTACACAATGTAAATATCGGTCGCGATGTTCATTAAATTTACACACATATTTTCGGGAATGATTAAACACTGAAATTGTCAATTCATTTTTGCAGAATTATTATACTCCCCCCCCCAAGTTATGGGGGTATATAGGAATCAGCTTGTCCATCTGTCTGTCGGGGCGTCCATCCGTCCATCGAAGGAACATTGTCCCAGCTTGTATTCCTACATTTGCAGTAAAATTACAAATTACATAAAGTTGTAAGTGGTCGAACAACATACTTGGCACAATTTCGCTTCAATTTTATAGGCCCATAAATGCAACCAAAAAGATGTTGCTTTCATATTTATTCACACCGTGACAGTGTTAATTTATTCACCATGATTTACTTTCCACAACAAAATTGTAATTTATGTAATCTCCACAGGTATCAACTTTAAGGGAGAGTGTAAGAAAGAAAATGACACATGGAGCGATAACTGCCTCACGTATCGAGGATTTGTAGAAGGGACATATCCTTACTACAAGCTCATCGAAGTAGGTAAGGTTGCTAATAAAGGCCCACTTAATTCTCAAATTCCCAGATCACATTATATACCACATATTCCATAGTATATACCATTTGAAAGAGGAGACTCCAAAACATTGTGTTATCCACTTATCTGATCGAATAAACTGGGAACATGTTGTTATTTTTGAGGTACCAAAGTGTGTTCTGTTCTTAATTATACCCCCCGCAACGAAGTTAGGGGGGGGGGGGGTATACTGGAGTCAGCTCGTCCGTCCGTCCGTCCGTCCGTCGTCCGTCCGTGGACACAAATTTGTCCGGAGTTTTTCTCAGTCGTTTTTTGATCAATTTCCGTGAAACTTGGCACAGGCATCAACCACCATGGGAACCTGTGCACCTGCGATTATGACGTTTGTCGGACTTTTTTTGGTGGAGTTATTTCCCCTTATCGACTTAGAAATTTTTTGCAACATGTATAATTTTGTCCGAGCTTTTATTCCTACATTTTTAGGTCAATTTTTTTTTTAACTTGGCACAGACATTTAGTACCATGGGAACCTGTGCACCTGCGATTATGACGTCTGTCCGACTTTTTTTGGTGGAGTTATCCCCCTTTTTCGACTTAGAATTTTTGTTGCAACATGCCTATAATTTTGTCCGAGCTTTTATTTCTACATTTTTAGGTCAATGTTTTTTAATCTTGGCACTGATATTTAGTACCATGAGAACCTATGCACCTGCGATTATGATGTCTGTCCGCCTTTTTTTGTGGTGTTATTCCCCTTTTTCGACTTAGAACATTTTTGCAAAATGCATAATTTTGTCCGAGCTTTTATTCCTACATTTTTCGGTCGATAGATTACGGTTAGGTTTGTGCACCTGCTATGGGAACTGTTATTTTATTATTTTAACTAAATGTTTACTGACATGTGAAACATCTTAGTTTTTTTAAAACACGGGGGGGGGGGGGGGGGGGGGGGGGGGGGGGGTATCCTTAGTCCCATTGGGACAGTCACACCTCTAGTTTTAAACTGGACTGTATTGCCAGTCTATTATTCTCAATGGATGGGGAATAACTCTATCTCTAAATTTGAATTTTGATGCATTCTGGGTAGAGGCGGACTGGGCCAAAAATACGGCCGGGGAAATGAATATAATAACGGCCCATCTGCCGAAGGCTATAAGAGGCGCAAAATGTTATGTTTTCTATAGAATAAACGGTAACTGGGCCAATACTGACATTTTGTCAATGGCATTAGTAATGTTAAAGATTGTCTGTCTCTTCCGGGCCACAATTACAACAACAACATAATTTTTTATAAAAGGCGGGAGGGGTGTGTGAGAAATTTTTGGGGATTTACAGCTGGGAGTTACCGTTAAAGTCTCGAGATTAACGGGGTCTTTACGTGGTGTTATATGATGCTGACAAGTTCATTTAATGACAAAATTACAATTAGTCATGCGTCGACAGATAAGTAGAACCATTGAGCATCCATAAGAGAAATAACTCCATGTAATTAACGAGCATTTCAAGCAAATTGCACGGCGTGTAATCATCTTAATCGTCTGTGCCGATAAACAACTAATAGGTTTAAATGTAAACGGTCAAGTAAGGTAACGAAAGAAACCGACATCGTTTGACGTGAGTGCTTGGTGTGAAGTAGCACTGCAATTCTTCAATTTCAGGAACATACATGTATGTGTGCATTGATATTAGTATAATAAGACATGCATTCACTCACCGGCCCATCGGGAATTTAACCGGTCTCCCGATCGGCCAGTCCGCCTCTGATTCTGGGTTAATAACGGGGGTGAATCTGAGTATTTCTATCACTTGGTGTACACTCCTAGGCGACAGCTGTTCTGTATTCTAGTGGATATATACAGTAATGCACTAAATAATCGACTGCTTAACCACAGGATTTAGTCGGAAATATGGCTTGTTGCCATTCATCCAAAAGCTCTCGGCCATATTTCATCGGCGAGAGCTTTCCGATGAATGTCAACAAGCCATATTTCCGACTAAATCCTGAAAAGTTACCCATAATTCTGCTGTGGTTAAGCACTCGATTAATTAGGGCATTACTGTATATTATTAGTTTTATTTCATGCCATCAATAGTCATAACAGTGACTCTGAAAAGAAATAATCGGCACTAAAAAATTTAGTGGGCCTTTCAATGTGTGTTTTGTTTACGTTATCGTTAAAAAATATATAGAGAACCTATCTATAAACACCGGCGACAGCCAATGGATGATTAGATTCCAGGGTACTTGAATAGAATGAGATAAATTTGAATGAAATTCTGGGATATTGACATTGTTTTATTGTCGTCTTACATTGAAGGTTACACATTGGTTTCAGATTACTTCCGTATTGCGAGAGTGACTAATAGCCAATCTTGGTGCCAAGGGAGGTGACTGAAAGACAAATTTGCAGTTTTAAAGTTTTGAAATGCTGTCCAAACGCTATGTTAAATATGTTATGTTAAATACTACTACTGGTATACAATTGCTTATATTAGTCCAGTGCATTTGTGGTTTTACTCAGAACTAATTGCAACAGAATTTTTTTTTGCTGGAATTGGTACATATACCCTCCATAAACAACATACTAAAAATCAGCAAAAATCGGAAAAAGGGAAATTAGTGAATTTCGTGAAAAAAAATAGGAAAAATTTGGTCAAATCATCAATTTATGGATTTTCATGAATGGAAACCATTCCCAGATTCCTTAAGTATTTTTCAAGTTGTGTGCCTTCAAAATCGCGAGTTTACCTGATTTCGGAGCCTTAATTTCGCAGAATGAGCCAAATGCCGTATTATATGGTTAATTATTTAAAAATCTAGAGCAAAATTAATGACTTTTTCACTATTTTAGTAATTTCCTCACTAGATTAAACACAAAATATGATTAATATGTGCATCTATGAATAAGGAGAATAAAATATTCTCAAACAAAATGTGTGTTCCATTGTATGGACGTAGCCAAGTTTGCCTTGACACAGAACTCGTGTGATGAAATGCCATATTTGAGGTCATGTAACTCAATAAATTAATATCCATATGCTCTGCTTTTCTCATAACATTTTGAGAATACTAGATTGAACAAATTGTGAAGGAATTTCCAAATACATTGGTGAAGAAAATAAAATTATGGTCCTATGAACTCTTAGTCTAGCCTCTTTTCCGAAAATGCTATTGTGGTGCGTTTTTGTCAATTTTAAATTACCATTGGAACACCGCTCCAAGGGTTTTATGTCTCCGTCGAGGCACCAGTAAATTTTAAAATTCGCGCCGGTCATCTCGATTCTCACAGCGCGAGATTTTGCGAGAAGCTACCGCTTCACAACTTCACCTGCGAGCTTCCGACAAGAAAGCTGATGCAAGATGGTGCAATACTATTGGTAAATATATATTCCTTTCTCAACGTTATAGATTGTTGTTAAATTAATAACCATCGTAAAGTTTTATGAGTAATTAGTCAGTCAAAATAAACTTCCAGCAAATTATAGTTTCCACTTACGGAACTATATCTTATACTGCGCAGCAATACGCTAATTAACAACTGCGCACTTCCTTTCTATCTCTGATCTTCAAGGTGTGCAGTTCACAGTTATAGAAACTCCTAAACTTTTTAACTTTTCAAGGTAGGTACCTGCCGCTGAGCTCAAATTGTTTTAGAATTTAAGTCAATAGTCGTTTCTTGATGGCTTATTACGTTCCACACAGGGAGATCCGTGTAGCCGTGGTTGGGCACTCATTCATTCGTCGCTTGGGTGAACAACTTGGCTACGCGGATCGCCATGGGTCGACTTTCGAGGGTCACGATTTCTCGGGGGACCTCAGAATTCAAAATTACATGGGCATCCCGGTGAATATCAGATTTTTCCACAAAGGGGGTGCTCATGTCCCAGATCTGTTGTCTTTACATACAGAGTTACGACAGTTCCTACCACATGCCATTATCGTGCAATGTGGATCCAACGATCTCTGTAGGAGCACCCCCACTTCAGTAGTGTCTGATATTCTTAGCATTTGCACCGTGTTCCGGAGCATAGCATCAGTAAAGAAGGTTTTAGTGTGCCATGCTATGCCCCGTTTGGCAGTGCGGGGCCATAAATCTGTGGAAACCTACAATGGCCACGTTTCCGACTTCAATGACCAGCTTAGTTGGGCCTTATCGCAAGCTACAGCAGCTTGGGAAACGTGGCCACATAGGCGTTTTATTGACGAGCCCCTGCACTTTAAATCAGACGGTGTACATTTATCTGGCCAGTCTCTGGTTTTGTATATGGCCAGTATCCGGGATGCCATTTCTTATGGAATTGCGGCTTTGTCTTGGTTAGCCCCCCCTTTGGTGGCCCCCCTCAGAAATGCGTGATCTTTGTAAGTATTTCTGCTCGTGTGATGACACGCAGGCTATTTTGCTTGACCAATTTAAATTTTTATGAGCTTGGCGGTGGGTGCCATTTGCCCATCAACTTCAGCTCCACTGCTTTGCATGTCATTGTAAGTTGCTTGTTTTTCTGCTACTCTACTCAGAGGTGCCTATTAAGCGTGTCAAACAATTGTTAATTCTGGGAGTTTCCCAGCGATCATTAATTACATTTGGGTTCACTATATTTAATTTAACCAATATTCACCCACCATTATAGACCATCACGTTTTATAGGCACCTTAGAGTATGTCACAGCCATCACCGGATATATCATTTAGCTCTCATTTGTTTATTTTCAGTTCACATATAACCACTGTTCTTTTGTGGGTCTGTCAGTTGATCATAACAACTAATTTAAAAACAAAAAATTCTCAATAGTTTGTGGCACATTTCAACTTTTACGTGTCAGTTTGAAGTCGTTTAGATTTTAGACAGTGTTTACATTGTTATTGTCCAGATGAGTGAGCTAATGATTTTTCTCATTACCGGTGCAGAGTTTGGTTTTTGCTGAACTCTGGAGCTTTAGCAGTTTTTAAGGTGCTCTTAGCCTTAAATTAGCACAATGATTTTTCTCGTTCATTTCCGGTGCAGAGTTTCTGTTTCCGGGACTCTGGAGCTTGATGGCATTTTTAAAGTCCTTAGCATTGAATTAGCACACCTACTATGGGTTAGAATTATTTTTCAGGCTCATGAGTTTCACTCACTTGTGGTTTCTGCTTCGGTGAGATTTTTCACATCAAAGATACATTTATATATTATAAAATAAAAAAATAAAAAAAAATAAATAAAAAAAAAATAATAATAATAATAATAATAATAAATTATTAACCAGCTCATTGTCCTACATGATGGCATCATGAGTGGCTAATTGTTAGCATTTTCTTTATTATATATTTTTCCCCAAAGCTCACCTTAATAGAAAGACAAGTCACCATAAATGTCGTTTGTTTTCGCTACCCACGCATGTTAACATGTGTCTAGCTCGCAAGTATTGTACATGACTTTATGCTTGTTTCTGCCCCTTTTCAACAGGTCAGATTGTAGCATTAGTTAATACACCGGTGTGCCAGGTTTGCCAACCTTCAGTTGTATTTCCCTCATTTGATCCTAATAACAAACACAAAACAAAAAAGGAAATATGTTCATACCGGTCAATTCCGGCATATAATAATTGGTTACAATAATTATTAATTTTGGTCAATAATAATTTATTGTCGTTTCAGGCTATACAATGCTGTTGTTTGGCAAACCCCCGTTTGATTTATCAAAATTCTGACTGGTTTGACATGTCAGCTGCACCCGCATTTTTACTTGTACATGTATGGTGACTAAGCTTGAGCATACTGACTATTCTTTCTTACTCGAAACTAATTGCGTTGTCTCATCAACATTATGTCTATGTGTTAGCATAAGGTTGTTATTTCAATTAAATTGGTAACAGTCAAGGACTTGCACAGGTACATACAGTATTTCAACTACACCATTTTAAGTCGCCACACAATGCAGATGTTCTGCTTTGGTATGCTCAAGCTTGGTTTCTTAATCTAAATTGATAACCTCATGCTTTTGACGGTCCTTAATTTTACAGTGACTACCTGTGACATCAATCCTCATCATGGTGAGACCCAGCAAAACTGCTTCAGCTCCTAAACGCAGAGGGCGCCCACCAGCAGCATCTCGTGCGCAACCACAGCCCTCTCGTCCAGTTTACTGCCAGCCTCATCCTGGTTCGGCTTCGTCTTGCTCCGTTACTGCCGGTTCTTCTGCAGCCAGTACCAGTTCTGCCAGCTGCATTACGTCTCCGTCCAGTGGCTCTGCTTCGGCTCCTAATCGCAGAGGCCGCCCACCAGCAGCATCATATCAAGTTCATCATCAGCCTACACATCCGGTTACCTTACAGCCTCATTCTGGGTCGTCTTGGACTCCCTCTGTTCCTGTTGGTTTTTCTCCAACCGGTATCGGTTCTGCCACCTGTGTTACATCTCCATCCAGTGGCTCTCTCCCAGTGTCTTACGCGGAGCTGTCTTGGACTTCAACCATACCTATGGGTTATACTCATACCAGTTCGAGCTCTGCCACGTTTAGTACATGTACATCATCCTGTGGCTCTGTTCCGCTCACTCATACTGTTCCAGCATTACCAGTGACGATGATGTCAACTTCGCTCGCGGGTGGCATTGGACAGCCTATCAGTCAGCCTTTTATTCCATTGCCGGTCTCCGGTCTGACTTTTCCTGCCTGTTCGATTCAGCCTTCATCTTACCAACAACATTCATCACCCCCGGGACTTCAGATGCCGTTCCCTCCGGGAACAGTGCCCAACCAACATGACTTTTCGATGCCGGGCAATACCTTCATGCCTCATCCGATGGATGGTCTGCATACACTCCCAGCTTCACCTCGAACCAGCCCGCTGTTCAACTCTGACATTCCTACCGGCATCCAAGCTTCTGCGTCCGGTACGCCACTCTTAGACTTTGTGTCTTTAGCATCACCACTAGATGCTCATGTTCCAAACAAATTACGTGCTCAGATTTGGGCTGATGAATTCGTCCCTATGATCTCTCTATTGCCCGACTACGAACACAATCCAACCGCATTTTCATTGGACATGGGATATCCGGGCGTTCAGGCTTTTCTGACGCCTCCAAAACCTCCGAAAACAATTTCAGACATAAATCAGTGGCTTGATGCTTTTATCGTTTTCACAATTATTTACATTTCACGCCACCCTGAACAAATTACTAAACTACTCAGCTACATGATGCGTATTCGAAAGATGGCTCGTACAGGTTATAACTGGGCTTCATATGATCGCCAGTTTCGGCTGATGAGGCAGTTCAACCCAAGTCTCTCATGGGACCATATCCAATGGGAGTTGTATATGCAAACCGCTCCAATGCAAACCGCTCCACGGTTTCCAACTTTTTCAGCCAACAATCCAGAACGAACGAAGCCGCGTTTTCAAAATTCCACCAATCGTGCGCGTCAACCCATTCCGAACGGGTTTTGTTGGGACTTCCATCGGGGAAAAAATTGCTCCGGATGCAACTTTTCCCATTCCTGCTTTTTCTGCAAACAGCAGCATAGCTTCATTCGATGCCCGCGTCGAAATAACAACCGAAATAACAACCGTGCAGGCAATTTCAACACACAACAAAACAATCAAGTCAATCGCGCCTCGCGTCAATCAAAAACTTCCAACACCAATACGGGTCCGAATGTTAAATGAAATGTTATCAGGTTACAGTCAAAGGAAACGTGATTTCTTAATTGACGGATTCAAAAATGGTTTTCGATTGGGTGTCAGGGGTGAAATATCGTCTCGCGAACCAAAAAACTTGAAATCGGCTTTAGAATTTCCTGAAGCAGTTCGTCGCAAATTAACACATGAACTGTTGTTGGGTAGAATTGCAGGGCCCTTTAACACTCCTCCTTTTAACGACCTTATAATCTCTCCCATCGGGGTTGTTCCCAAAAAACAACCTGGGGAATTTCGCCTAATCCATCATCTGTCCTTTCCCGAGGGCGACTCCGTAAATGATCATATACTCCCAGAGTACAAGTCCGTTTCTTACTCTTCGGTCCAAAATGCTATCGACATCATTCAGAAGCTTCCAAAAGGCTGCTTCTGTTCAAAAATTGATGTACTTTCTGCATTCAGGGTTCTCGCATCGCATCCGGACGATTATAGCCTCCTAGGTTTCAAATTTGAAGGGAAATATTATTTTGATAAATGTATGCCGATGGGGGCTTCTTCAAGCTGTCATAATTTTGAGGCTTTCAGCTCCTCATTGGAGTGGATAGCTCAAAACAAATTAGCTATACGTCATTCCGTACACTACTTGGACGATTTTATTCTCTTGGCTTCAACGGAATCCATTTGTGAGGCGTATTTATCATCCTTCTTAACCATGTGTCATAATTTAGGTGTTCCCATTGCACATGACAAAACTGTGTCACCTACTACATGTATCACATTTTTAGGTATACAGCTGGACACAATTAACATGACAGCCTCTCTACCGCGTGACAAAGTACAGCTATGCATCTCAAAAATCGAAGTCTTAATAGGCAAAAACAAAGTGCCGTTACGTGAACTTTTGTCAATTATTGGTCTATTGAATTTCACTTGTTCTGTCATTCAGCCCGGGAGAGTTTTTCTCCGTCGATTAATCAACCGAACGATTGGAATTAAGAAATTACATCATCGAATTAGAATCACAAACGATGTCAGGGAGGACTTGCATATCTGGCTTCTTTTTCTTAGACATTTCAACGGTACGTCTTTTTTCCTAAACCGGCAATGGGCAACGTCCCGCACATTATCATTCTATACAGACGCAGCTGCTTCTGTGGGTTTTAGCGCCATTTTTCATAATGAGTACTTTGCGGCTAAATGGTCTGACCGTGAAAAAACTTTGAATATATCTGTCCTTGAACTATATCCAATAGTGCTAGGGTTACATATATGGGCATATACTTTGAAAAATAGCTGCCTATTATTCTACTGCGATAATATTGCGGTGGTTTCTATCATAAACAAGCAAACAACTAAAGACCGTCACTTGTTGCTACTTTTAAGACAGTTGGTCTTGATATGTCTGACACATAATATAATGTTTAAGGCTAGGCACATCAGTGGGGTTTCTAATGTTAAAGCGGACCTTCTGAGCAGAGGCAAATTTAAGCTGTTTCAGCATATGTTTCCTTCTTTTCAGGAGGTATCTTTCAGTCTGCCAACCAAGCTCCATCTAGAGAGCTTACTGAGACTCTAAATTTTTTACTTTCTCGATCATTGGCTCCTTCTACACAGAAACAGTACTCAACGGCATTGAATCATCTGGTATCATTTGGTCTGGCTACATGCCTTCCACTACACATTCCATTATCTAGTGATACAATCTGTTTATTCATATCGTATTTGTATCGTAAGGGTTTAGCAGCTAGCACAATTACCAGTGCTATTTCAGCGGTTGCCTTCGTGCACAAAATAAGAAATGCACCAGATCCAACTCAAGCTTTTATAGTAAAGAAGATCTTAATGGCCATTCGCAGACTACTTCCTGTTTGCGATGTTCGTTTACCTATTACATTAAATATACTTAATAGGCTTCTCTCTGTAGCACCCCTTTTGGGCATTTCAGTTTTTATGCAGAGACTACTCGCGGCAGTTTTTACTACTGCCTTTTTTGCTATGGCTCGAATCGGTGAGATTTGTCCAAATAATCATGCTAACAAGGACAAGATCTTACAATTGAGCGATTGCATTACTTCTGCCTCAGACTTTACCTTAATTTTCAGAATATTCAAACACAACAGTGATGGCCGTCCTCACTTCATTCGGTTATTTCCTCAAACACCATTAAAACCATGCCCAGTTGAAAATTTAAAGGCTTTTTTGTGCATTAGAGGCAATCACCCGGGTCCTCTCTTTTCTTATCCGGATGGGCAACCTTTGTTGCGACATAAATTTGATAATCTCCTCAAACAGTGTTTATCCATATGCAATCTAAACAGCAAACGCTATTTGTCACATAGCTTTCGCATAGGCGCCGCATCATGGGCGGCAGACTCAGGATATTCAGATTCTCAGATAAGACGAATGGGTCGTTGGAAATCGAACGCTTTCCTCAGATACATTCGCCCTTCGCCACTATCCCAAAGCTGAGTTGGTTCTCCTGCATTTCTTGCTTCGTGTTCAGATTACCATTCACATGTACTCACTTGTATATAATGTTTATTGTTGATTATGTGATGGCTAATTGTTTCTATTTTATACTTTTTCGACTATCCGTCCTCTATTATGTGATATATTTGTGATTTGGTGCTAACACACCCAAGGGTGATTATTCCAGTGTTCATGCATGTATGCACCCAAGGGTGATTATTCCAGTGTTCATGCATGTATCTTTTTGTTATACATGCTCTTACTATATAGTTTATTCACGTTATTTAAGCTCAAATTTTTGGTGCTACGTTTATCATACTGCCTCATTATCACAGCTTTTGTTTCGAGCATGGAACACCCCCCCCCCAGTCGTGTTTTTTTCCGGTTGCAGTGGGTTGAGACTTTGTCAAGCTTTTACTGTCTTAATGAGGGTATTTGCTTGCCAATGTCTCGTGGCATCTTTGAACCCACTGTTCATATGTTTTTTAACATTTATTTGGCTACCTTTATCTTTTTTATTATGTGAACCATATATACATATTTTTGTTATATAAAGGTAGTCCACATCGCAATAGATCTTGATTAACCCTTTACGCCAAGCCGGGGAGATAAATTACCATTGGAACACCGCTCCAAGGGTTTTATGTCTCCGTCGAGGCACCAGTAAATTTTAAAATTCGCGCCGGTCATCTCGATTCTCACAGCGCGAGATTTTGCGAGAAGCTACCGCTTCACAACTTCACCTGCGAGCTTCCGACAAGAAAGCTGATGCAAGATGGTGCAATACTATTGGTAAATATATATTCCTTTCTCAACGTTATAGATTGTTGTTAAATTAATAACCATCGTAAAGTTTTATGAGTAATTAGTCAGTCAAAATAAACTTCCAGCAAATTATAGTTTCCACTTACGGAACTATATCTTATACTGCGCAGCAATACGCTAATTAACAACTGCGCACTTCCTTTCTATCTCTGATCTTCAAGGTGTGCAGTTCACAGTTATAGAAACTCCTAAACTTTTTCCCGCCACCACCCCTTCGACCACCTTCATTCCATGCTCCTAGATAAGCCTTACAATTACGGATGTGTCAATGGGATAGTTTTATTGTCAAGGTTCACATTTTTAATCTTTAGGTTATCGCATCCACATAAACCCCAGGTACATCACGGTTTATTAATCTGGTCCTCACGAGCCGTCTTTTCTTTCCCATTGACATATCTCTTTTTTCATTTACCGGGTGACTGGTCGGTATTATGTACTTAAGTCGCAGTCCTTCTTTTCAAACCAGATTTCATCTATTTCTGGTTTCACCTTTGAAACTACCGGTACTGATACGGTATTTTATCTTTATACACTTAATTTCACCGCCGACTCGTTACCCGGTTATTTCATTTCCATCTCATTAAGTTGTTTGGCGTCTTTGAACCCACTGTTCATATGTTTTTTAACATTTATTTGGCTACCTTTATCTTTTTTATTATGTGAACCATATATACATATTTTTGTTATATAAAGGTAGTCCACATCGCAATAGATCTTGATTAACCCTTTACGCCAAGCCGGGGAGATAAAAGGATTTTAGGCATATTCAGAAAAATTAACGAAAGTTTATTATGTAAAATTATGTGATCTGTCCTCTTAAATCATTTTTTTGTTGAGAAAATAGCATTTCAATGGTTATACCAATGAATGTTACTGGATTTCACTCATCATTGTGGAAACTTACTCCAAATTTGAATGGCAGAACAATGGGGTAGGGGAAAGCATATCAACAAAAACTTCAAAATTATGCATCTTGAAGCATAAAACTTTATATTAACAGCTTCTGCTTACATTGTTCTTTCATACATAATTTCATATTTCCTTTGTTTATGTTTATTGACAGAGCTATAATATTTTTTGTCATAATTTGGCAGTGAAATGTCAAATTGGCATTTTGAGATTGTTTTTATACAACATAACCATAAAATTCTTAATCAACGTCCGATAACGTATTAAGCAGTTTTATAATGCAACAGGAATGTACACAAACTGAAAGAAAACAACATTGTGTCTGAAATGGCTGTAATTTGGTGATAAGATTGCATTTTGTGATTTTTCCTACCCCTATACCAACGTTAAAATTTGGAGTCAGTTTCCTGAAAAATGAAAGAAATCAAGTGACATACTATGGCATAACCAATGTAAGGCTAATTTTTTATCACTAAAGTGTTGTGGGAGGAAAGTTGAAATAAATTTACATGTTAAAACACCCATTGTTTTTTGTTTTTCATCTCGTGTGTGCATACTGATATGGCCGTATGGCGTATGTCTACCCATTGACATTTTTTGCTTTCTTTATGTGGAAATAACAAATTACCATGTGATCTATGCCATGCATTTCGAAGGGATGAAACATCGATCCTCTCTTTCGGCTATCTCTCCCAGTTGCGGCATTATCTCCCGTTGCATCTACGTTGTGCATCCTTGTCGATTGTTTGTCACCAATACATGGAACCTGCAAAAACAATTCAAACGGCACTTTGTCTTAAAATGGCATATCTCCCTGTAAACACGTTTCATATAGTTTCAGGGGTATAACATATTAGATTTGAATCGAAGACCCCTGTCCGGAAATGCTTCTATCAATTAATATTGATTATATTTCGAATATTTTTGGTATAAACATGGGTGATTGTTTAGCTAACGACCAATACTGCTAACATATACCATTATATTGTATAATGTTGACAAATAAACGTTAATTATACTCATTACCGCTCGTAACTATAGAATATAACGATACAAACAATCAATCTGAGACACTTGGTCTTCGGGAACACCTTAATAATATCTATAGCTATCTGATAACGCATGGACGTTCATGAAATAAAATAAATAAATTTCCCTTTTAATCATCTAACTTTACCTGACTATCTACTGTATGCTGTGTTCCTGGTCGGGCATCACTGTATTCAGTTCCTTCCATATTTTTAAAGGACGATCGGTAGATTTACTCTGGAAAATAATAATATATTTTGAACATACAGTTTGGAAAAATATCAAACAATGGTACATGTACATTAAAATGAGAAATATGCTAACGCCCGTAGAGATCATATACCACCAGTACAAACCTGGAAACTTTTTGACAGGGAACCTTATAAAGTCAAAAAATAACACGGGGAATATATTTCTTAGTGATTATCTGTTCCTTGATCGTGTATGTCGCTATATGTGAAGGTCCAAACTCGAAATTGCATATTTTTCTGTGACTTTTGTGAGCCAATATCGCAAAAAAACATTGAATTAATTACCCAGGAAAAGTTCATAATTGTAAGAAACGCAAAGCAAAATCGCTCACAAAGTCACCTAAATCGTGAAATCCGAAGGCGCTGGCCAGATACTTACCCCATCCGAACCCCATAAATACAAATTATTAAATGAAAATCGGACAGCACTTCCCCTCCCAAGGTGCTGGCCAGATACTTACCCCACCGAACACCATAATCACTTAAAATAATGAAAATCGGACAGCACTTCCCCTCCCAAGGCGCTGGCCAGATACTTGCCCCACCTTATCTTTATACACTTAATTTCACCGCCGACTCGTTACCCGGTTATTTCATTTCCATCTCATTAAGTTGTTTGGCGTCTTTGAACCCACTGTTCATATGTTTTTTAACATTTATTTGGCTACCTTTATCTTTTTTATTATGTGAACCATATATACATATTTTTGTTATATAAAGGTAGTCCACATCGCAATAGATCTTGATTAACCCTTTACGCCAAGCCGGGGAGATAAAAGGATTTTAGGCATATTCAGAAAAATTAACGAAAGTTTATTATGTAAAATTATGTGATCTGTCCTCTTAAATCATTTTTTTGTTGAGAAAATAGCATTTCAATGGTTATACCAATGAATGTTACTGGATTTCACTCATCATTGTGGAAACTTACTCCAAATTTGAATGGCAGAACAATGGGGTAGGGGAAAGCATATCAACAAAAACTTCAAAATTATGCATCTTGAAGCATAAAACTTTATATTAACAGCTTCTGCTTACATTGTTCTTTCATACATAATTTCATATTTCCTTTGTTTATGTTTATTGACAGAGCTATAATATTTTTTGTCATAATTTGGCAGTGAAATGTCAAATTGGCATTTTGAGATTGTTTTTATACAACATAACCATAAAATTCTTAATCAACGTCCGATAACGTATTAAGCAGTTTTATAATGCAACAGGAATGTACACAAACTGAAAGAAAACAACATTGTGTCTGAAATGGCTGTAATTTGGTGATAAGATTGCATTTTGTGATTTTTCCTACCCCTATACCAACGTTAAAATTTGGAGTCAGTTTCCTGAAAAATGAAAGAAATCAAGTGACATACTATGGCATAACCAATGTAAGGCTAATTTTTTATCACTAAAGTGTTGTGGGAGGAAAGTTGAAATAAATTTACATGTTAAAACACCCATTGTTTTTTGTTTTTATGGCCCAAAACCTTTTAGAATGGACAAAAATGCCTCAAACTGGCATCTTTGGAAACAAGCTAAGACTAGGTATTCAAAGGGCCATAAGTTGATTTTCTTAAATAATGTCCTGTTTATACCTTTACAATTTGTTAAATCCAACATACTTAAAAGGTTATAAGAAAAGCATGGCATATGGGAATTAAATTATTGAGTTACATGACCTCAAATATTGCATTTCATCACACACGTTCAGTGTCATAGGCAAAATTTGCTAAGTCCATACAATGGAACACACATTTTGTTTGAGAATATAATCTTCTTCTTAATTATAGATGCACATATTAATCATATTTTGTGTTTAATCTAGTATACTGGATCGTGTTTTTGCCTTACATCCGGGGCTGAAACAAAGGTTCTGTTCATTTTCAGCAGACTTCTCTTTACATCCGTTTTCAAATTTGCTGAGAGTTTTTTTCAGGGTATATGTTTTATAGCAGTCGTTTGACATGTGGTAGCTGAAAATGTTGTTCAATGTGGAAATTCGTTCGTGAACTTCATCGCCGCGTATCAATGCTGCTGCTTTCACCTTTTCTTTGCCATTATCGGTAGAAGACAGAGGTGTATTTGGGTCATCCGTCTGGCATATGATACACAG
Organism: Siphonodentalium dalli; assembly: GCA_032622095.1. Classification (NCBI taxonomy): domain Eukaryota; kingdom Metazoa; phylum Mollusca; class Scaphopoda; order Gadilida; family Siphonodentaliidae; genus Siphonodentalium; species Siphonodentalium dalli. The sequence continues at coordinate 94,456,022 of CP136065.1, forward strand.
ATCTGGTCGTATGCTCTTCTCCTTCTTCATTTTCTTCAAACGTGTGCATGTCTCCTCGATAGAATCGCCTGTGGCATTCTGCAAATACAAAAATCTAAATTAACCTTAAATAATAACTCGGTGGAAGCTGTTGATATAACAATTGGCTAAGCGAGCAAATGGCTATTCAAGTGGAAATAAGCGGGAAAATGTGTCAAAACAACAATGTTGACGGGTATCGTATCATTTCTCCATGTGAAGGGTGAAAACGAAGCACCTGTGAAGATGGCCTCATCTAAGACATATATTTGCGTATAAGGGAATGTAAATTGTTTGTATATGTCACCAGTGAGGTATGCCGAGTTTGAGTCAGATATGTTATATTAACTTAAATGAGATTGGAACCATTCGGGATACTCATTCACATCGGAATTACCTGAAATTATCATTATGATGAAACTGGGCTAACACGCGAGACTGGTGACATGTCTATGACTTTTTGAGTCAGATATGTTATATTAACTTAAATGAGATTGGAACCATTCGGGATACTCATTCACATCGGAATTACCTGAAATTATCATTATGATGAAACTGGGCTAACACGCGAGACTGGTGACATGTCTATGACTTTTAGAAAAATCTCATCTAACACTGTAAAAGTATAGCAAGTGCCACAATTTCATCTCGTGTGTGCATACTGATATGGCCGTATGGCGTATGTCTACCCATTGACATTTTTTGCTTTCTTTATGTGGAAATAACAAATTACCATGTGATCTATGCCATGCATTTCGAAGGGATGAAACATCGATCCTCTCTTTCGGCTATCTCTCCCAGTTGCGGCATTATCTCCCGTTGCATCTACGTTGTGCATCCTTGTCGATTGTTTGTCACCAATACATGGAACCTGCAAAAACAATTCAAACGGCACTTTGTCTTAAAATGGCATATCTCCCTGTAAACACGTTTCATATAGTTTCAGGGGTATAACATATTAGATTTGAATCGAAGACCCCTGTCCGGAAATGCTTCTATCAATTAATATTGATTATATTTCGAATATTTTTGGTATAAACATGGGTGATTGTTTAGCTAACGACCAATACTGCTAACATATACCATTATATTGTATAATGTTGACAAATAAACGTTAATTATACTCATTACCGCTCGTAACTATAGAATATAACGATACAAACAATCAATCTGAGACACTTGGTCTTCGGGAACACCTTAATAATATCTATAGCTATCTGATAACGCATGGACGTTCATGAAATAAAATAAATAAATTTCCCTTTTAATCATCTAACTTTACCTGACTATCTACTGTATGCTGTGTTCCTGGTCGGGCATCACTGTATTCAGTTCCTTCCATATTTTTAAAGGACGATCGGTAGATTTACTCTGGAAAATAATAATATATTTTGAACATACAGTTTGGAAAAATATCAAACAATGGTACATGTACATTAAAATGAGAAATATGCTAACGCCCGTAGAGATCATATACCACCAGTACAAACCTGGAAACTTTTTGACAGGGAACCTTATAAAGTCAAAAAATAACACGGGGAATATATTTCTTAGTGATTATCTGTTCCTTGATCGTGTATGTCGCTATATGTGAAGGTCCAAACTCGAAATTGCATATTTTTCTGTGACTTTTGTGAGCCAATATCGCAAAAAAACATTGAATTAATTACCCAGGAAAAGTTCATAATTGTAAGAAACGCAAAGCAAAATCGCTCACAAAGTCACCTAAATCGTGAAATCCGAAGGCGCTGGCCAGATACTTACCCCATCCGAACCCCATAAATACAAATTATTAAATGAAAATCGGACAGCACTTCCCCTCCCAAGGTGCTGGCCAGATACTTACCCCACCGAACACCATAATCACTTAAAATAATGAAAATCGGACAGCACTTCCCCTCCCAAGGCGCTGGCCAGATACTTGCCCCACCCGAACCACATAAACATATTATAAAATGAAAATCGGACAGCACTTCCCCTCCCAAGGCGCTGGCCAGATACTTGCCCCACCCGAACCCCATAAACATATTATAAAATGAAAATCGGAACCACATAATTACATATTATACCTGCCCCGTATACATAACAATAAAAATATGGTAACGGCATGCTCAAGGTTACTATATAAGTATATTATATAACACAAATAATATAAGTTAACTCCAATACATAGATTATATTTCTATAATTACCTGTAATCTTGATAAGATCTTTGACCTGTGTCTTCAGAAGCAAAACACAAACTGCATATGTAGGTATTATTTTCAAACAATGGCTGAATGCAGTCAAAGATAGACAACTCTCAAGAAGCCAAAGGCATATGGCGAGATTCCAGTTTAGATGTCATGAAGTCGATGACGTCATAGTGACGTCACATGGCCCTTTACTTGATATGTGATATGGTGGTCTCTTCTAAATATATGTTATATTCAACATAGGGGGGGGGGGGACTCGTTGATTCCTGCAATGGCTATAGGGCAGACATTGACTAAGCCCATTCTCAATGATATTTGATTGTTACCATGGCAACGGAGATATATATGGCCAGCCAACTTGTACCTAGCATTTCCCATTAAGTTAGATATGTTTATATAGCAAATATAGATATGTGCAGGCAGTTATAACAAATCCAACGCGAGATAAGTGGTTAAATGCAAGCATTTCAGTTGTTGAAACCTCAATATTTGGCATGTATATTTAAGCCGTTGCCATGGCAACCGCAGGACTTTGTGTGATGTATACCCAAATTTTTTTGAAAGCATATAACCTACTGATTGAAGTGCACATATAATCAGTTCTCCACATGAAAATCCTACGGGGGTCAATGGTGGGGCCAGTACTATAGTGAGGAAATTACTAAAACACTGAAAAGTCCCTTCAGTTTGCTCTAGTTTTTTTTTATAATTAATCATAAATAAGGCATTTTGGCGAATTCTTCGAAATTGAGGCCCCGAAAATGGGCCGAAATGAGGTAAACTCACGTTTTTGAAGGCACACAACATGAAAAATATGTAATGAATCTGGGACTGGTTTTCAGTACTAGGTTCAGGAAATTGAGGACGACACAATACGCATGCTATTTGTAGGATTTGTGAATTTGATTGTTTTTATATACATCCATGATAATCCATAAATTGATGATTTGACCAAATTTCCCCAAATTTATTTCACGAAATTCACCAATTTCCCTTTTTCCGATTTTTGCCGATTTTTAGTATGTTGTTTATGGAGGGTTTATGTACTTATTCCAGCAAAAAAAAATTCTGTTGCAATTAGTTCCGGGTTTGGCATTTATTCTCATAAATGCACTGGACTATATGGTCAATGTTCATACATTAGTTGCCCATCTTGGCATTTATGATGCCGATTTAGCTGGGTTATAGAGGACATGGTTACACAGATATTACGCTGTTTTTGGCCTATTTGTCAGCATTACTAACATCAAGCTAAAAATAAATGCCAAATTTAAATATTGGTTTCATCAAATTATTTTTACATGAGTTATGGCCCCTTTTCAACTTAATTCAGTTGCTTTAATAACAATTTACAAGTAAACTAACAGGCATATTTAGCCACATCCCAGTTATGCTGTTGTTATATGTTCAATAACAGTATTATGTAATCAGTTGTCGGACCATCCCACCGTCTGTCTGACTTCACGTCAACATTTCGGGTTTCCAGATGATAACTTTAATCGATCGGTTTGACAAATTTGCCTGCAATGAGTTATTTTATTTGTTGTTGTTCTTGATATCCTAGATACTGTTTAGAATGCTGAATGAAACTTTAACCAATATTTTATTCTAATGCTTATTTATATGGCAGGCTGTGCTGATGATAATGGGGAAACATTAACCCAGATTTTATTCTGTTTATTTATATGGCAGGCTGTGCTGATGATAATGAGGAAACATTAACCCAGAATTTATTCTACTGTTTATTTATATGGCAGCTGTGCTGATGATAATGGGGAAACATTAACCCAGATTTTATTCTATTGTTTATTTATATGGCAGGCTTTGCTGATGATAATGGGGAAACATTAACCCAGATTTTATTCTATTGTTTATTTATATGGCAGCTGTGCTGATGATAATGAGGAAACATTAACCCTGATTTTATTCTAATGTTTATATATATGGCAGGCTGTGCTGATGATAATGAGGAAACATTAACCCAGATTTTATTCTGTTTATTTATATGGCAGGCTGTGCTGATGATAATGGGGAAACATTAACCCAGATTTTATTATAATGTTTATATATATGGCAGGCTGTGCTGATGATAATGAGGAAACATTAACCCAGAATTTATTCTGTTTATTTATATGGCAGGCTGTGCTGATGATAATGGGGAAACTTTAACCCAGAATTTATTCTACTGTTTATTTATATGGCAGCTGTGCTGATGATAATGAGGAAACATTAACCCAGATTTTATTCTAATGTTTATATATATGGCAGGCTGTGCTGATGATAATGAGGAAACATTAACCCAGAATTTATTCTGTTTATTTATATGGCAGTCTGTGCTGATGATAATGAGGAAACATTAACCCAGATTTTATTCTGTTTATTTATATGGCAGGCTGTGCTGATGATAATGACTTCACGTCAACATTTCGGGTTTCCAGATGATAACTTTAATCGATCGGTTTGACAAATTTGCCTGCAATGAGTTATTTTATTTGTTGTTGTTCTTGATATCCTAGATACTGTTTAGAATGCTGAATGAAACTTTAACCAATATTTTATTCTAATGCTTATTTATATGGCAGGCTGTGCTGATGATAATGGGGAAACATTAACCCAGATTTTATTCTGTTTATTTATATGGCAGGCTGTGCTGATGATAATGAGGAAACATTAACCCAGAATTTATTCTACTGTTTATTTATATGGCAGCTGTGCTGATGATAATGGGGAAACATTAACCCAGATTTTATTCTATTGTTTATTTATATGGCAGGCTTTGCTGATGATAATGGGGAAACATTAACCCAGATTTTATTCTATTGTTTATTTATATGGCAGCTGTGCTGATGATAATGAGGAAACATTAACCCTGATTTTATTCTAATGTTTATATATATGGCAGGCTGTGCTGATGATAATGAGGAAACATTAACCCAGATTTTATTCTGTTTATTTATATGGCAGGCTGTGCTGATGATAATGGGGAAACATTAACCCAGATTTTATTATAATGTTTATATATATGGCAGGCTGTGCTGATGATAATGAGGAAACATTAACCCAGAATTTATTCTGTTTATTTATATGGCAGGCTGTGCTGATGATAATGGGGAAACTTTAACCCAGAATTTATTCTACTGTTTATTTATATGGCAGCTGTGCTGATGATAATGAGGAAACATTAACCCAGATTTTATTCTAATGTTTATATATATGGCAGCTGTGCTGATGATAATGAGGAAACATTAACCCAGATTTTATTCTAATGTTTATTTATATGGCAGGCTGTGCTGATGATAATGAGGAAACATTAACCCAGAATTTATTCGGTTTATTTATATGGCAGTCTGTGCTGATGATAATGAGGAAACATTAACCCAGATTTTATTCTGTTTATTTATATGGCAGGCTGTGCTGATGATAATGAGGAAACATTAACCCAGATTTTATTCTAATGTTTATTTATATGGCAGGCTGTGCTGATGATAATGGGGAAACATTAACCCAGATTTTATTCTAATGTTTATTTATATGGCAGGCTGTGCTGATGATAATGGGGAAACATTAACCCAGATTTTATTCTAATGTTTATTTATATGGCATGCTGTGCTGATGATAATGAGGAAACATTAACCCAGATTTTATTCTGTTTATTTATATGGCAGGCTGTGCTGATGATAATGAGGAAACATTAACCCAGATTTTATTCTACTGTTTATTTATATGGCAGCTGTGCTGATGATAACGGGGGAAACATTAACCCAGATTTTATTCTAATGTTTATATATATGGCAGGCTGTGCTGATGATAATGAGGAAACATTAACCCAGATTTTATTCTGTTTATTTATATGGCAGGCTGTGCTGATGATAATGAGGAAACATTAACCCAGATTTTATTCTGTTTATTTATATGGCAACCTGTGCTGATGATAATGGGGAAACTTTAACCCAGATTTTATTCTGTTTATTTATATGGCAACCTGTGCTGATGATAATGGGGAAACTTTAACCCAGATTTTATTCTGTTTATTTATATGGCAACCTGTGCTGATGATAATGGGGAAACTTTAACCCAGATTTTATTCTGTTTATTTATATGGCAACCTGTGCTGATGATAATGAGGAAACATTAACCCAGATTTTATTCTGTTTATTTATATGGCAACCTGTGCTGATGATAATGGGGAAACTTTAACCCAGATTTTATTCTGTTTATTTATATGGCAACCTGTGCTGATGATAATGGGGAAACTTTAACCCAGATTTTATTCTGTTTATTTATATGGCAACCTGTGCTGATGATAATGAGGAAACATTAACCCAGATTTTATTCTGTTTATTTATATGGCAACCTGTGCTGATGATAATGGGGAAACTTTAACCCAGATTTTATTCTACTGTTTATTTATATGGCAGGCTGTGCTGATGATAATGGGGAAACATTAACCCAGAATTTATTCTGTTTATTTATATGGCAGGCTGTGCTGATGATAATGGGGAATGTCTAGATGTCGGAAGGAGGAGAGAACATCAATGTCATATACAGGAATGTCAGATAGTCGATGGCTGCTTCACGATGTCACAGATTGCTCATGGTATGTTTAGGAGCAAGCCTTGAAATAGGGTGTCTGTCATTTGCAGAATGAGGTCCCCAGAGGGTGAATTTAGTGATGCTACCCCGCATAGCGGGCTAGCATCACCAAACTCACCCTCTGGGGACCTCATTCTGCTTACACCTCAGCAGAATGAGGTTCCCAGAGGGTGAATTTGGTGATGCTAGCCCGCTATGCGGGGTAGCATCACTAAATTCACCCTCTGGGGACCTCATTCTGCAAATGACAGACACCCTATTTCAAGGTATGTTTAGGAGATTAACCCTTTCTTTACTAACCACTCACTAATGAGTAGTTCCCTTAGGCCAAATAAAAAATATTATTTGAGTCTCAGACACTGCCGCGTTGAAATAAATGGCCCGCATTGGACTTTTTATTTTGATTTTTGATATTATGACCAAAAAAGTGGGGGGAAAAAAAAATTCAGAAAGAGAACAAGAGAAAACCTGTTGATACTGCTGCGCCAGATACCGTTAGACCAGAATGCGATGCTGTAATCCAGCAAGAGAAAAAGAGAAAGCTCCCTGAATCTGAACAGACAGAACCAAAACGATCGAAGCATGCCACGTCATTTAAAACATCATGGAACAAGGCTAGACCGTGGCTACTGTACGTGACAGATGTGGGCATGTTTTGTGAATTCTGTCGGAAGCATGACATGCAGCCATTTGACTGCGAGACATGGAACACACAGCCATGTAAACGCCTTCGCTTAGAGAGCATTGTGGATCACGAGAAGTCGAATGCGCACAAAATTGCATCCAAGCTTAGCGTCGATAAACACCAAACAGACGTCAAGGAAACTATAGTTCCGTCGTTGTCAATGAACGACATGAGCAGAACTTTCGCATGCCTGTACTTCTTGTGCAAACAAAGAATTTCACATACAACAAACTTTGTACATCTACTCGACCTAATGGACTATATGTCTCTGTTCAGGGGCTGCTAGATGAACCAGAACTAAAGGTGTTAGAACCCTCTTGAACACGATGGCTTTCTATTGGGTTATGTGTGGCACGAATAAAGAAAACATTGGCCAGCATTATTATCAGCTTGGAGAGAGAATCTGAAGAACGAGGTGATGCCAAAGCTGCAGGTCTGAGCATGTTTATGTCGGACTTTCAATTTATTGCCACTCTACTTTTATTCTGTGATGTTCTGCCCAAAATCAACTGACTGTCCAAAATATTCCAGGACAGTGAACTTGATTATGCTCTTGTATATAGCTCCCATTGTGCAATCAACAAGAAATCAAATCTCGAAGATGTCCGAAAGTGATTATGACGCTGACAACTTGAAAGAAATTTTGGCATACATTCTTTGAAAGAAGCAGGCGTTAATGTAAGCTACAACAAACGAAATATTCGTGGAAAGGGTGACACTGAGAGTGAAATGGTGGACAAATATCGTGCTGACGTGAAGATTCCCTTCATTAACAATATTATTTCAAACTTGGATAACAGATTTACCGATTCCGGTGTAATTACTTCATTCAGAATATTCAACCCTTCTCATATGGACAAAGGAGATAAAGTTTATGGAAAGAGTGAAATTCAGACCCTCATTAACCAATTTGGCGGCTATTCAGTTGATGAGGCAAAGGAAGAATGGGATGATTTTCGGGAATATATGGCATTGAACATGGAGAAGATGAATACTCGAGATGTTGTGCGTGCTTTGACGGGGCATTCGAAAAACCCACTGAGAATGGTTTATCCAATAACATCACACTTGGCTGAAATATATCGAGTGGTACCACCACATACCGCAAACGTTGAGCGTGATTTCAGCCAGATGAAACTGATCAAATCATGTCTCAGAAACCGTATGGTGGAGGAAACGTTAGACGCAGTCATGCGTATAGTAATTGAAGGACCGCCCCTGGAAGATTTCCCCTTCCAAGATGCGGTTAAACTGTGGGCAGATGGAAAGAATAGGCGATTAAAAGTCCATTCCATGAAAGTGTGACGTAACTGAAGTTGTATAAACAAACATTGTAAATAGACGACACTGTGTATAGTAAAAAGAAGGAAATCACGTGGGAAATATGACATGACGCGATTAGTACTCAGGCGATGATTGGCACGTGTTCGTGTGACGCTGTTGTTAGTTCTCTCCAAGACAGCCTTTGATATTATGCCGCCGTTTCAGTTTACTGTACCGGATTAACCTGTTAAATAATTGGATTTATATAAAGAATATGCAGGGGAATCTTATACCGGGTGAGTTACACTGACTTTCAAATTACGTTCGCCCAAATTTAAAATATGAAATGTCCCTATTTTATGATAATTTGTCAGAGGCCTTGTGGTGTATTTTACACCCGAAATGCAAGGAAAACGCGTTTGCGGGCGCTAATAATCCAAATTTTCTTCCGATTGGCCGAACCATGGTCGCCCAATAGGACTGATGACCCTCCCGCCCGGGACTATTTTTGGGGATTGGCACATCCCTGTAAATGTAACAAGAAAAATATATACCAAGGAATTAGTGATGCGGACCGGGCCGGACCACCTTGGGTGGTCCGATCCACTGCCAAGGCAGTCCAGTCCGGTCCGGTCCAGGCCATTCCGGTCCGGTACACATGCCTGGACCGGTCCAAAACGGTCCGGTCCACCTATAGTAGGCTATATGTTAATGAATTCTCTGTTTTCTCAAAGTTTTTACTCTATATAGTACAAACTATAAGGTTACTGAGTTCAGTGCATTGCAATGAGTTCATATATGTTAAAACATACATTGTTTGCCGAGTGTATGCATCATTGTCTGTCTCTGGTGGGATATACTGGGAACGATGCACGATAATAGTATTTCTAGTAATGCGAACATGCACTAATTCAATGTATTGGACAGATATATAGCTAGGGCCAGAATGTGTTATAACCAATCTAACATGGCACTCAACTGATCGTATGTATGATTCGTATCATATTTATTTTCATTAAATTGAAATTTAAACGAAATAACTATACTGATGAAAATTATACAAATGTGTACTAATATGACTACTACATTAATATTGGAGTCTTGGAGATTGTGATTGCTGATTGTATAGTCCTGACAATTACAGTTATACACCTAAGTACAACTATACTATTGGATTAATGTGACTGTCTTGTGTATGTACTATGTAATGTGGTGTGCATGGTTCTTCGATAATTATAACTGTGAAAAACAATAGAATACTCGATTCGATATCCATCCAAATTGATTAGTTGATGCCATGTTACACTGTTTATGACAAATAGTTCCATACGCATTCAGTTGCATGTTTGTCGCATTGATAGGGTGCTACATAGACTGTTGGCCAGTGTTACACTAACACATTTTAAGGAAAGTGACATGTACAAAGTACATCTATACATTGTTTTCGTGGCATCAAACGTTTAATAGATATTAACCACTTGAATGTGTCAATACATCGTTGCTAATTGATATGACGGCAAATACGCAATAATATTCGCGATAGTTTATTATAACTGAAGTAAAATAGTGGACCGGACCGGAGAGTACCGGACCGGCAGCAAAAAGCAGTCCGGTCCAGTGACAACCGGTCCGGAACGGACCGCGGTCCACCCCTGGACCGCGGACCGGACCGGTCCAAAGCGGTCCGGTCCGCATCACTACAAGGAATATACTATGTAGTTCAGTATGTAAGTATCTTATTATGGAATATGTATTTTCTATTTGAAAATGTTATTTTTATATCAGATTAAATGAGTGTATATTAGTGCTGGGACGGTTGGGTTTTTTTCCTAACCGGTTAACCACGGGCATTAACCTAATCATAACTGATTAACTGAGACCATCATTACCCTAAGTACGAGATTGAATACACTGGTCACTATATCAGCAAAACAAGTGTTTATTACACGTCCCGGACACATTGATATACATGCGATCACAAACGATGTCTTGGTCGTACAATGCAGGCCCGTTATGGCGATCAAATAGTGGTAAATGTGTATAAATTAATTCAGTTTTGAGCCCAAATAAACTCAAATATAATATATATTGGTAGTGCGCTAGTATATCGATGTTTACGGGAGTTCCGCGCCGCATAAACAACGCTTGCTTGCAAAACCTTCAGCGACGAAATATAGTTTCTTCCTCGTGTATATCCCGGGCACGATTAGCCCAAACATGTGTACTACAAGGTACTGAAGGTAGGTATACTGTTGTTTAGTAATGTTTACTAGTGTCTGGGTATAGGTAGGTATGTATTAATCACAGTGGCTCCACGATGTTACTTCAATTATTTAATAAACAAATTCAAACAAAATTAAATCGTTGTGATTCATTACACAAGCCCCAGTCAGTGTTTAGGAAATAAAGTTATCAAACACATCACTATACTCCGAGTTCCCACTCCCAATAGGCCTGTGTGTATTTTCTGGTTGTGCGACTTCATATTGGATGTTGATCCAGAATAAACGAATCGCGTTCGGCAGGCCTTGCATTCCGCCCAGTTCTTCTTTTTTTTGCGTCATCTTCAATTAGGACTAAATGTCCCCAAACGTTCAATTTCCGTTTTTGTAGGTCTTCTATCATCGCTTTGAGACGAACTAATGGTAATGACAAAGGGAGGGGGCAGTTTCAAGAAAACAGACATACTATTGATGACGTAGTAAAAGTCTAGATTGCTTTGATGTATGCCGCGGTGCGCGTGCAGCCGGAATCAAGTGTAGTTGTTGGTTTCATGTCTAGAAAAGCCGCCGGTGATCAAACGGGCTTGTGTTGTGGGGTATATGAATACACAATCAACTTTCCAAATCACTTCTAAGCGGCTTCTTATTACTTACTCTCATTACTTAAACTTCCGTAAATGATTTCGGCAACATTTACACGGAGTACTACGATGATAGTACGATCGTTATCAATAGTACGGTTATCCGGTTGTGGCCTCCTCCAACCGGTTGACACGCGTAACCGAACCGTAACCAGATATCTGGACAACCATCCCAGCACTAATGTATATGCAATACAAAGTTCTTTTTTTTTTACTATTACTAGACAAGGGAAGCTATCAGGAACCATGCTTACAATGTGCACAAAAAAGATATAAAATCCTTCCTCTCTCATTGATTCAGATAAAAAATTGTCTGAGACTCAAATATTTTTGTTTTGGCCTTAGATACTAGTTTTACATCGTCTGATCTCTAAAGCATAATTAATTCAATTCAGATATATACCTGATATTCCAATGGTTGACTGTAGTATCTCATAGTGTTTGTCGAAAGAGTATTTGTATTGTGTTTGTAATCATCGAATTGAAAATTATTTGTATTTTAAGCAAATACGTAGGCATGCAATGTAATTGGCTCATCTCTTGTTCATTGAGACATAATGTTTGTTTTTTTTAGCTGGGAGTGATTTACTTAGACACCAATATATAATTCTGAATGTGATCTGCATGTTTCTTTTGCTTTTCAGATTGTTTGACTAAGGAAGGTTGCAAAAAGAAGGACTCATTCTGGCATGATGGCTGTAGTGTATATCAGTGTGCAGATAATGGTGGTGATGAAGTCTATACTACTCTCGTTAGAGATGGTTAGTTTTATATTTAAATTGAGTCCTGCTACAGTAGTGCTCACAAACGCTGTATTGTATATCAGTGCACAGATAATGGAGATGGTGAGGTCTATACTAATTTTGTCGTTAGAGATGGTTAGTTTCATATTTAAATTTATTCCTGCCTCAACAGCACTCACGAAGGCTGTATTTAAATCTGTATATATGCCGGTGGTGATGAAGTCTTTTCTACTCTCGTTAGAGAAGGTTAGTTTCATATTTAAATTGAGTCCTGCTACAGTAGTGCTCACAAACGCTGTATTGTATATCAGTGCACAGATAATGGAGATGATGAAGTCTATACTTATTTCGTCGTTAGAGATGGTTAGTTTCATATTTAAATTTATTCCTGCCTCAGCAGCACTCACGAAGGCTGTATTTAAATCTGTATATATGACGGTGGTGATGAAGTCTATACTACTCTCGTTAGAGAAGGTTAGTTTCATATTTAAATTTAGCCCTGCCTCAGTGGCGCTCACGAAGGCTGTATTGTGTATCAGTGTACAGATGATGATGGTGATGAAGTCTATACTAATATAGTTTCATATTTGTTCCCTGTTAGCCATTACATCTTCAAATGACACCTATCTGAATTTCCAGTTGTGCTTAAATTGGAGATTGAGTTTTCAACTCTTTGAAAGTTCTGTAAAACTTTTTGATAGGTTCAGTTTGGGTAATAGAGGAGGTGCCGAGAACACGTTAATTTTATTTATAATAAGACTATTGTTTTTCTTCTCCCAATACCATTATAGTAATGTGATCATTTCCCGAACATCGGATCAGCTACAGTTTGATCTGATGTCATACCACCCTTCTCTCTCTCTCGCATATTGCGCATGCACATATCCATAAAAAGCCTATTTATTAAAAGACTATTTATTATACAAAAATATTTCCTTGTTTACTCTTGTTACTAGTGACCTACATGGGGTTTCATTTCTTAATTCATGACAGATATTGTGCTTTTTAAATAAAAAGCATGTCATATAACAAACCTGTTATTGCTGCAGTGAATTTATCTGGGGTTCTTATCATGTCTCGTTTGAAGAGGTCAGATTGCTGCATCAGACTTTACGCCTGCAGCAATTCATTTGATCCAGCAACCTGACCTCTTCAACTCCATGTCATACTTCGCCCAGATCAATTCACTCCAGCACTAACATGTATTTATTTGGCATAAAAGATGATTAACTCTTCACAGAACACATAATGCGTTGGCCGAGGGGCAAGTATGGAATACTGGAGTCCGACACGGGATGCCCTGATGACGGAGACTCTGATTGGATGACTGGCTCTATTCTTCACTACGGCAATGGCTCTAATGATTGGTCATTTGAGTTTAACTTAGGAGGGAATTACACAGAAGCATTTTTCAACCATACGTTCTGTATCCATGACGACAGCCTTGCAGGCTCATCTGCAGATCTGGAGGAGGAGGATATGTCATACGATACATTTTGGGAGCCTGGGTGGTATTGTGTGATGAAGGTTGGGCAGTGTGCTAAAGGTAAGCAGATTGATTGATTTTTATTTTGATAATATGATCAGCATTGTATAGATGATATTACTTGGTTTGTTTGATATTAGGCCCGATATCAGCCCGAGGTAACCTCATATCAGCCTGAGACCGAAGGTCAAATGCTGATATGAGGTTACTGATGGCTGATATCAGGCCAATAATATCAAATCAACCAAGTAATATCCTATTTATTATTTAGATCGCCTCTTAGTAACTTTTAAATGATTGACGTCACAAAAATATATATATCTACACATTATTTAGCAGTGAGATAGAGTTATGGCATGTCGTAAAACCGTATTACTCAGAATTGTGATGTCGTAAAGTGATATTACTTGGATTGATGATGTCATAAAATTATATTACTTGGTTTAACCCTTTCAGTGCCAAGTCCGAATTTTGTATCAACCCATATTTCCTTGATAATTTTTCAAATTTATTGATTATAATAATGTGATACATTGAAGGAAAGAGCTCTTAGAAATCGGACTTGGCACTGAAAGGGTTACGGGCAAATTGAAGCGATATTCACCTTGTTCAATAACAATCAGTTCTGGGGAAATTAAAAAACATGTGTATACATTACAAAGATAAAAACATTACAAAAGATACATACAGTCATACATTGAGTAGAGTTGAAATTTGAATAAGGACGTATTTATGTAGGCTTGTTAGAGGTTGTAAAAGTGGTAGCTTTAAAGAAGAGAGGTGGTGGGCTGTCGGGTCGTAAATAGGACAATTGATGACACAAAAAAGTCCCATAAGGGACTTATTTCCATTATGGTCCCTAAATGTCTCCCGGCAATATGAGAGTGTATGATACAAAATTTGTTAGGACATAGTTGTCAATTAAAGAGTTGAAGCTGGAATGTCATTCCTTTACCACAGAAATTGGGTTTGTTAACATTTACATATAGCTATATATATATAAAATAGTAATTGTGATTTTTCTCCCAGACCCCTGGACCGATATCAACCAATTTTGGTGTGGTGACTCAGGTTACCATGGCAGAGATTATATTGGTGTTAGTTTTTAAAACTTTTGATTTAAACATTTTTAATTAAATAAATAATAATAAAATAAATTAAATTGAGCAAAGAGCTCAATCTAAAAAAAAAAAATTAGCTGCCACTGAATAAAGGCTTTATCTAAGATCAAAATGTGTGCTGAGCACACACAGTTTCGATGCTTAATAATGGCTTCCAAAGGGAGCCTGTTTCAGCTAGTAGTATATAAAATTTAACATAAATTAAATCAGTATAAAGAAGGCGGAGAACAGTGTTGTGTGGCACTACTGGAGGAAAAGGGATGAGAAGACGATGGTACCGTAGAGACGGCAAACCAAATTTAAATAAATAAATGAATACATTGAGGATATTGCTATAATATCAATAATAGCTACATCCACTTCATTTTCTATAGTATTTGCCATCAGGTTTGAACAATTTAATGTCTTATGTTTTGATCTGAAATGTCACACAAGCCTTGAAATAGTGTGCCTGTCATTTGCAGAATGAGGTCCCCAGAGGGTGAATTTAGTGATGCTAGCCCGCTATGCGGGGTAGCATCACTAAATTCACCCTCTGGGGACCTCATTCTGCAAATGACAGACACCCTATTTCAAGGCTTGATGCCACACCTGAATCAACATCACGCAGTTGAACATTTTGACAGGCCAAGGGAGAGGTAAGACATTCCCAAACCACCTTGTGTCCACATCCTTGGTTATAAGTTATATGTATATCAATAGTTCTTTCATCTCAGATTTTAGTTGTCTGAATGGGTGGGGTTTGTCACATCATTAGTATTGATGCACAATTTTCTGGAAGTCTTGCTTTGTCTCTGTTGGTTTGCTATGAGCACTTCTAATTGTTTTGAGTTTGTTTGGTCCTGAAATTTCTCAAAATCTTAAATATTGACATAATAGAGATGGATAAAGTGTTTGTCAATACTAATAATGCTGATGTTTGTGGTGGGATGGGTAATTGTGCAAAATTTCAATGTTAATGAAGTTCCATTGTCTAAGATGCCTGATACACTCCTTTAATAGGCTGCCTTTAGCCTAAAGTTTAGGAAAAGAATCAACCCAAGTGCTGTCAACCTGATTTCATGTACACATTTCATGTACTGTAAATTTTGTTTCCCCTACAAATTGTTACATGCTACTAACACACACAGAAGTCTTGTCAGGCTTGGTAGTACAGAAGAAAATGCAGTGTCCAGATACAGTAATGCTCTATGTAATCAACCCCTTAACCACAGCAGAATTATGGGTAACTTTTCAGGATTTAGTCGGAAATATGGCTTGTTGCCATTCATCGGAAAACTCTCGGGGAGAGCTTCCCGATGAATGGCAACAAGCCATATTTCCGACTAAATCCTGAAAAGTTACCCATAATTCTTCTGTGGTTAAGAAGTCGATTACTTAGAGCATAACTGTATATAGGACTATGGTCGTTTGTTGAACTTATTATTTGAACATTTCCTAAGGGAACTTCTCGCCAATGAGTATTTATAAAGAAAGGGTTATTGTGGGGCTGAACATTCCCTGTGGGATAACTACTCATCAATGAGCATCTGAACAGCTGAACGTCTATACAAATTGATGAATAATAAAGGGGCAGCAGACCACAGTGTCCCCTGAAAAAGTGGCAAGTCGATGCCGCTTTGTTGAAGAAATTAAAAAAAATGTTGAAATTTACTAAGTTGAAAAGGGTTAATAACTCCGTAAAAAAATAATTCTTCCATCATCTATATACATGTTGCACATCTCCAATATGTGGGTAACAATACTCTGAAGTTTCAAATATCTACGATCAAAACTGTAGGAGGAGTTGATTACACCACGAAGGTACCCTCATACAGAAAATTATAAAAAATGCTGAAATTTTCTAAGTCAAAAAGGGTTAATAACTCCGTAAAAAAATAAAAAATTCTGTCATCTATATACATGTTGCACATCTTCAATATATGGGCAACAATATTCTGAAGTTTCAAATCTCTGGGATGAAATCTGTAGGAGGAGATGATTACACCATGAAGGTACTCAAAAGTGTGACGGACGGATGAACGGACGGACGGAGCCCGTTTCTATAGTCGGGGGACAAAAATTAAGAAACAATTAGTAAAACTTACAACCCGCTTATTTCAGACAACCCACTTATTTCAGGTTTTCAAAATGGTTTCATTCGGATGAATGATAAATTGTCGGACACACAGACCAGGTCCTACACCGGCCGCCTGCCTGATGGATCATATCATTTAATGACAAAGTTTGAGTTCTGTTGCCGTAGAGATGGCTTGACAACAAAGCAGATTATACTACCGATGAGGAATCCTTTCATGCTGTTCATGGCAGAGGAAGCAAACGCTTGCCAAGAAGTCAGGGGTATGTTGTTCTCCTTTGGAATATACTAAGATAATATTCATGTTTCGGCTAAAACAAAAATCTTTCTATGATTTCAGCTGTTTTCTATTTCTCTAGGGGCATCTTATGAGACACAGGCGTTTCAAATGGTGATGAATTATAGTATTTTAATCATATTTTATGGCATAGATTGTTATTAAATATAGAATACACCCATAGTAGCCAAGAATAAAAAAAATTCACCACGAGTGGTATTGTGGTTACAATTCCACGAGTGGTGAATTTTTTTTATTCTCGGCTACTATGGGTGTATTTTGTTTATACCATAATTATCATTCTTCGGTCGCTTCGTAAATGTATTGCTACTCTGTTGGTGACTGTTAACATGTATGTGCACCGAGTGACCCAAATATGTTAAGCTATCATGAATATGGGTCACGCATAGTACTACATATTTCTAGGAAATTCGGTGATCCGCCACTTTCTTGGGCATCAGTCAGCTGATGTGAACACACATTCAGATTTCCCACATTGCAGATACCATTAACAATCTATATGTTGTTGTCAAAATGTAAGCCGTCATTCGCTTTAAACACGGAAAGGCAGACGAACACGTGCGTTTGTTTTTGTTTACATTTTCAACAGCTGTCGCCGACCTATATAAAACGTGTACTTTGTCAGTGCATCTAGCATAAAACATCTTTAAACTAACTTTAATATGTCATTTTTCGACAAATAAACCCAGTAAATGGAATTGGATGGTATATATCTCTGTGTTTAGACCACTTATCACATTTCAGAGTGTTTTGAGTCAGAAAAATTGTGTATTTACTTCGCGAAGTGGGCATGACGAAAAATTGGGCTAAATTTCGACAGCGAGGTCACCAGAGGTCAAATGACGGGTCGTTCTACTATGGGTATAAACTTTTAACACATAAAGTGCCGTTGAAAAATTTACACAACAGTAGAAATTTATACCAATAGTAGGAAACTTTATACCCACAGTAGGATGTAAAGATGAAATTTACAAAATAGGTGTTATACACACAGTAGCATAGCCAATTATGGTATAAAACCTTATATCAAGGCACTATCAAAAAAATAATCAGTGACTCGAAAATTAAGTGGGCCTTTAATAAAATCTAACCTCTTTGCAAAAACATCTATTAGGTACACATTTTCTGTCTGATCATTCCCCAATCATGAGGTAATGTACATAAGCTGCCGCCATGAATATGATTTTCAGCTGGTTATGAGCATTTATTGTTTATATACAAACTTTCTGTACAGGATTTCTCCTTTGATTTCATAACACAGCATACGATCTTGACAATAACATGCTATTTATGCGATATTTATGATTGGTATAAGAAGTCTGTCTATATTTTAATCTTGTGCTGTTTAATGAATGTGACTATATATATTTTAACAACAATAATCACTGTGAACGCTATCCATATCTTCAAATATTTTAAGCGGTTTTAAAACGAAATAATGTCCTAATTTAAAGGTACTCAATCCGATCAGATGCTCCTAAATTACTATTTCTTTGGCTTCGGGGGTAAAAAATATTTGATTCAAGTCGAGGAACCCACCCATCAAAGCTCAGAGTGATTAGATATCGATGTTTGAACTTTGCGGTTTCTATTGTTTGTGGGCCACAAACTGATTGAAGCACGAGGGTCAAATGGACGGTCTTGCAGATAAAGATGGATATTATCCATCTTTATCTGCAAGATCGTCCATTTGACCTCGTATTTCTGGTAATCAAACAATTGAAATAACAAAATTCAAAAATCTATATCTGATCAATCTGAGTTTTGACGGGTGGTTTCCTTGACTCGAATCAAATATTTTTTACCCCTGAAGCTAAAGAAATAGTAATTTAGGAGCGTCTGATTGGATTGAGTACCTTTAATGACATATGCCTTGATTGTATGAACTGGAGCATTCCGTTCTCCCTATTGTCAAAAAAATTAGTCCTTAGTCAATTTACAGTTTCTCAGCCCTGCATGGTCCAAAAACCCTGTGCGTGCAACCTTTTTGTTCTCGTTTGATCTGTTGGAAAAAAATTATAATCAGTACAAAATAACTGTTAAGTTTTTATACAAACTGCTCATCAATGAGACCCGTTTCCTGATTAACAATCATTTTAATTACTGTAATTTGTAACCATGTACTAAAATGCGATGTTTTGCATTTGCTAACTCAATAAAAATGTGTCTGACACTTTAGGGCAAAAAAAAAAAAATTGGTTCTCAGGCCCCGCCGCATTGAATAAAAAGGGCGGCATTAGGCCTTTTTATTGCAATGCCTGATGTTATGACAAAAAAACTAACGGAAAAAAAAATTTGAATTTTTTTTATTTTTTATTTTTATTTTTTTGTAACATGTAATGTGTTAAAAAGTGACTTGCAGGCTTACAACATGAAGTAGATGACTACAATTAAGAAAATGATTAGCTGATCCTCATGCTCTTCTTACAATTAGTCATTGTGAACAACTTACACTAATTGTAACTTTATACAATTGAAAGGCACAGGACTAAATTCAGGATCACATATTAGAATGGGGAGGTATCAGTTTTTAGACAACAATACAGTAGTTAATGTCAGGGGCATTATATATTGTTAGGTAATCCCAGTCATACACTGGTAGTACAATGTCATTTTTATATAAGACTAAATGAGTTTATATGCATAACAGTTCCCTCTACCTTTCTGGTTATTACTAGACAGAGGAAGGTATCTTTGTCCATGCTTACTATGCGCAGAAAAAATAAAAATAAAAAATAAAAAATAAAAATAAAACCCTCCCTCCCTCATTGATTTGGAAAAACAAATTGCCCGAGAACCAAAACATTTTTTTTTGGCCTTATTGGGTTATTTTTGTATGAAATAGATCACTTGGAATCTATCAACTAACTTTCTATATGTTTTAGAAATTATGGCCGCTGCCAACTGAAATTATACCCAGAGCTAGCTGATACAGAGGTGGAATTTTTTGTTGCCTTGTGAGATATAAAATAATAAATTAATTGCTGCGTTTGAATGTTTTCAAAATTTTTTGGCCTGAGAAATGGGAATTTGAGTGGTCTAATATTATCCTCTTAACCCTTTACCCAACAAAACGGCCAAAAATGCCCAAATAAAGCTTCAACAGCCTAAAATATCTTCCGTCTGTCTCAATAACACCATACAAATATGGATATCATTGGAACTGGTTCATTGACCACATTGTGATGGTTACAGTTATGCCCTGTGCCAATGCATTCTCTTATATATGCGAGTCGACCATAGGTCGCCTCGCATATATAAGAGAATGCATTGGCCTAACACTTTTTACCATTTTTTCTTATAATATTTTCTACATTCTTTGACAATTTGATCATTTTTAATATGTGTTAAGCCAATGCATTCTCTTATATATGCGAGGCGACCTATGGTCGACTCGCATATATAAGAGAATGCATTGGCACAGGGCCATTCTGTTGGGTAAAGGGTTAACACGATGTATTTTTTGGTATTATTTAGGTATGGTTTCGAGTGTTGAGTTCTTCACCTTTGATGACGCATATGCAGTGAGTGATCAACAGAAGTCATTGGGTATACAACCTGAGATTAAGACAGAAGATGGAAGCACGAGTGTATACTTCTGCTACTACAAACCCGTCTTATGTGGTAACTTTGTTTATTTACAAGAATCTTGAAAATTTTTATCAATAAATTGAGACCAAAATTGTATGATGTCATATGATTGCAGTTTCATCTTTTCCAATAAACTAACCAATGACTGTTCTTATTGCATTGTCCCATTCAGTTATAATGGTATATATTGGGACAGTTTATTCTTTATATGGAGGGTTTTTTATAATAAAAAAAATGCCAAAAAAATTGAATTACAGTAATGCCCTAAGTAATCGACTCCATAACCACAGCAGAATTATGGGTAACTTTTCAGGATGTTGCCATTCATTGGAAAGCTCTCACCCGAGTCGATTACTTAGGGCATTACTGTACACCTCTGTGATTATCCTGTTTGGTCATTTGTTGAACTTATTATATGAACATTTCCTACGGGATAACTACTCATCAATGAGTATTTAGAATAGATAGGGTTTACTTACTAAGATTGATAACCATTACTTTTGGAAGGATCATTTGATATATAGAAGTCTTAGTTTCTTAAAATAATACCATTGATTTACAGTTACCAAGGCCATTTGTTGAAACATTTATTTAAAGGTACAAATCTGATTTGATGGTCCCTGTATCATCAGTTTCCAACAACATCAACATTTCTTCAAAAGACGCTTTATTTATCAGAATTGATTAATAACCGAAAAATAATGCTAAGCACTGTGAACTCTAGTAAAAAAATTCCAAAACGTGTTATATATCAACATTTTGTTTAATGCAATTTGATATCGAGAGTATGTCGGTCAGCTCATAGAATATATGCTTGGCTGCCAAATATTGTAGGTGGTGAAAAAAAAACAGATTTCAAAAATCTATATCTGATAACTATGGGCTTTGATGGGTGGGTACCTCGACTTGAATCAAATATTTTTTACCCCCGAAGCCTAAGAAATAGTAATTTATGAGAGTTATTTCGGATTATGTATTTTAAAACTTTTTTCCCAAGTGAACTACATGTACAGTAAGGCCCTAAATAATCAACTCCTTAACCACAGCAGAATTATGGGTAATTTTTCAGGATTTAGTCGGAAATATGGCTTGTTCAACCCATAATTCTGCTGTGGTTTAGGAGTCGATTATTTAAGGCATTACTGTATGCCTTAAATATTTCCATGTTTTTCATCTCATCCATGTAGGCTGTACAGACAATGATGGAGAATATATGCCACTCTGGAAGGAAGTAACCAAGAACTGTGTGACAAAGCGGTGTATACAGGAGTATGGTGTGCAAGACCCTCAGATAGAGATAGTCAGTGGAGGTATGTAATATGTACAGTAATGCTCTAATTAATCGACTCCTTAAACACAGCAGAATTATGGGTAATTTTTCAGGATTTAGTCGGAAATATGGCTTGTTGCCATTCATCGGAAAGATCTCCCCGAGAGCTTTCCGATTAATGGCAACAAACCTGAAAAATTACCCATAATTCTGTTGTGTTTAAGGAGTCGATTAATTAGAGCATTACTGTATGGGCAAGACCACAGACTTAGGCGAATGGTGTAGTTTTCATAAGTTCTGCAGAATTTTTATATTCCCATTTTTTAAAAACTGTCTGTCTGTCCATCGAGGTAGCCTTCTGTCCGTCCATTCGTTTTTTTTCATTTCCAGATGATAACTTTATTAAGTCTGAACTGAATGGAATTAAGTTTGGTATGTGGGTTTTCAAGCACAAAATACAGGTCAATTTCAAATTCGGGTTCCACCCGCCTATTTTCACCAGAGTTAATTTACAGCCCTTTTGTTGGAATTTGCACTCAATT
The DNA here is from genome assembly GCA_032622095.1 of Siphonodentalium dalli. Classification (NCBI taxonomy): domain Eukaryota; kingdom Metazoa; phylum Mollusca; class Scaphopoda; order Gadilida; family Siphonodentaliidae; genus Siphonodentalium; species Siphonodentalium dalli. The sequence goes on from CP136065.1 coordinate 94,478,767, forward strand.
TTCATTTCCAGATGATAACTTTATTAAGTCTGAACTGAATGGAATGAAATTTGGTATGTGGGTTTACTAACATAATATACAGGTCAAGTTCGAATTCAGGTTCCACTCGCAGTTTGTGGGTTTACCAGCACAAAAACAGGTTTCTTTCCCTTTTTGTTGGAATTTGCACTAAATTTTCATTTCCGGACAATAACTTTAGTAAGTCTGAACTGAATATAGATAGATAGCTCTTCAAAACCTTAAGAAAACTACACCTCTCAGCAGACTATGCTAAGGCCTGTATTATACAGCGAGCTAAACACCAGGAATTCTGGTGTAAAAATGGCAAAGTCCAGAAAAGCATGTGTGAGACACGACATATAAAACCATCTGGCTTGTTAAGTTTTCCCTGGCATGAGCTAATGTAAGGCACGTCTTGTCCGGAAATGCTATAATGATCTATCGGGCATGGTAGATGTGTGGCTGATCACATAAATCCATGTTGTGCTAACCACGGGTCATACTAAGATGATTCAGTGAAAATCACCCATTTGGAGTAGAGCATGCACAATTTTAAGTTATTTGCAAGATTGCACCATCCCTGGATTGTCCTACTATGACCTGTGTCTGGCACATCGTATAAAACAGTGTCAGGCTACATATTTGTTGACCCTTGGCCGTTGTCAGTATACATTGAAGGCTACGGTACTATGGTGACACACATGTATTAAATGACAAAGGACGTTTCACGAAATTTGGTCAATATTTACCTATAAATCTAACACATGTTACATGTGCCGGAGACGCGCAATGTCAAGCCAGATGAAAATAGCATGACCAATGTTTGGCACGGCAAATAAAATGGGCATATCACACACACTTGGTGTCATTATACCCCCCTCACAATGAGTTGTGGGGGGTATACTGGAATCAGCTTGTCTGTGTGTCCATCTGTGCGTGGACACAATTTTGTCCAGGCTTTTATTCCTACATTTTTCAGTCATTTTTTTAAAACTAGGCACAGATATTTAGTACCATGGGAACCTGTGCACCTGTGATTATGAGGTCCATCTGACTTCTTCTTTTTTTGAGTTATCCGCCTCTTTCGACTTATTTCAGAACATGCAGAACTTTGTCTGAGCTGGTATTCCTACATTTTCAGGTCAATTTTGTTTAGAACTTGGCACAGAGGCCAATCCAGCTTTTTCATAATCCATTGGTTATCCCACTTTCTCGCTCGTTTCCACCTGAGTAAACTTTACTGGATTAACATATTGTTATATTTGCGACTTTCATTGAATCATCATTGTTGAAATTACTGATATGAAGTTTAAAGACATATTATGTGGTTATTCCACTACTTCAAACTGATATTTTATGACTCAGCCACTACACCCATTTGAAAAATGTGTCATTAAACTATTATTGTTGAACAATTTAACAACAAGGGATGTACCATTTCATAAAACACAGTGTGTGAACTGCGCATAAATGTAAACAAACAGTCCACCATTCATCCCGAACAAATCGCTGATAAACAAACAGTCCACCATTCATCCCAAACAAATCGCTAATAAACAAACAGTCCACCATTCATCCTGAACAAATCACTAATAAACAAACAGTCCACCATTCATCCTGAACAAACAAACAGTCCACCATTCATCCTGAACAAATCGCTGATAAACAAACAGTCCACCATTCATCCTGAACAAATCACTAATAAACAAACAGTCCACCATTCATCCTGAACAAATCACTAATAAACAAACAGTCCACCATTCATCCTGAACAAATCACTAATAAACAAACAGTCCACCATTCATCCTGTACAAATCACTGATAAACAAACAGTCCACCATTCATCCCTAATAAATCACTAATAAACAAACAGTCCACCATTCATCCTGTACAAATCACTGATAAACAAACAGTCCACCATTCATCCTGAACAAGTCACTGATATACAAACAGTCCACCATTCATCCCGAACAAATGACTGATATACAAACAGTCCACCATTCATCCCGAACAAATCACTGATAAACAAACAGTCCACCATTCATCCCTAATAAATCACTGATAAACAAACAGTCCACCATTCATCCCGTACAAATCGCTGTTATACAAACAGTCCACCATTCATCTCGAACAAATCGCTGATAAACAAACAGTCCACCATTCATCCCGAACAAATCACTGATATACAAACAGTCCAACATTCATCCCGTACAAATCACTGATATACAAACAGTCCACCATTCATCCCGAACAAATGACTGATATACAAACAGTCCAACATTCATCCCGAACAAATCACTAATATACAAACAGTCCACCATTCATCCCGAACAAATGACTAATATACAAACAGTCCACCATTCATCCCGAACAAATGACTAATATACAAACAGTCCACCATTCATCCCGAACAAATCACTGATAAACAAACAGTCCACCATTCATCCCTAATAAATCACTGATAAACAAACAGTCCACCATTCATCCCGTACAAATCACTGATATACAAACAGTCCACCATTCATCCCGAACAAATGACTGATATACAAACAGTCCAACATTCATCCCGAACAAATCACTGATATACAAACAGTCCACCATTCATCCCGAACAAATGACTAATATACAAACAGTCCACCATTCATCCCGAACAAATCACTGATAAACAAACAGTCCAACATTCATCCCGAACAAATGACTAATATACAAACAGTCCACCATTCATCCCGAACAAATCGCTGATATACAAACAGTCCACCATTCATCCCGAACAAATGACTAATATACAAACAGTCCACCATTCATCCCGAACAAATGACTAATATACAAACAGTCCACCATTCATCCCGAACAAATGACTGATATACAAACAGTCCACCATTCATCCCGAACAAATGACTAATATACAAACAGTCCACCATTCATCCCGAACAAATCGCTGATATACAAACAGTCCACCATTCATCCCGAACAAATCGCTGATATACAAACAGTCCACCATTCATCCCGTACAAATGACTAATATACAAACAGTCCACCATTCATCCCGAACAAATCGCTGATATACAAACAGTCCAACATTCATCCCGAACAAATGACTAATATACAAACAGTCCACCATTCATCCCGAACAAATCGCTGATATACAAACAGTCCACCATTCATCCCGAACAAATGACTAATATACAAACAGTCCAACATTCATCCCGTACAAATCACTGATATACAAACAGTCCACCATTCATCCCGAACAAATCACTGATATACAAACAGTCCACCATTCATCCCGAACAAATGACTAATATACAAACAGTCCACCATTCATCCCGAACAAATCGCTGATATACAAACAGTCCACCATTCATCCCGAACAAATGACTAATATACAAACAGTCCAACATTCATCCCGAACAAATCACTGATATACAAACAGTCCAACATTCATCCCGAACAAATGACTGATATACAAACAGTCCACCATTCATCCCGAACAAATGACTAATATACAAACAGTCCACCATTCATCCCGAACAAATCGCTGATATACAAACAGTCCACCATTCATCCCGAACAAATGACTGATAAACAAACAGTCCACCATTCATCCCGTACAAATCACTGATATACAAACAGTCCACCATTCATCCTGAACAAATCACTGATATACAAACAGTCCACCATTCATCCCGAACAAATGACTGATATACAAACAGTCCAACATTCATCCCGAACAAATCGCTGATATACAAACAGTCCACCATTCATCCCGAACAAATGACTAATATACAAACAGTCCACCATTCATCCCGAACAAATCGCTGATATACAAACAGTCCAACATTCATCCCGAACAAATGACTAATATACAAACAGTCCAACATTCATCCCGAACAAATCACTGATATACAAACAGTCCAACATTCATCCCGAACAAATCACTGATATACAAACAGTCCACCATTCATCCCGAACAAATGACTAATATACAAACAGTCCACCATTCATCCCGAACAAATCGCTGATATACAAACAGTCCACCATTCATCCCGAACAAATGACTGATAAACAAACAGTCCACCATTCATCCCGTACAAATCACTGATATACAAACAGTCCACCATTCATCCCGAACAAATCACTGATATACAAACAGTCCACCATTCATCCCGAACAAATGACTGATATACAAACAGTCCAACATTCATCCCGAACAAATCACTGATATACAAACAGTCCACCATTCATCCCGAACAAATGACTGATATACAAACAGTCCACCATTCATCCCGAACAAATCACTGATATACAAACAGTCCACCATTCATCCCGAACAAATGACTGATATACAAACAGTCCAACATTCATCCCGAACAAATCACTGATATACAAACAGTCCACCATTCATCCCGAACAAATGACTAATATACAAACAGTCCACCATTCATCCCGAACAAATCGCTGATATACAAACAGTCCACCATTCATCCCGAACAAATGACTGATATACAAACAGTCCACCATTCATCCCGAACAAATCGCTGATATACAAACAGTCCACCATTCATCCCGAACAAATGACTAATATACAAACAGTCCACCATTCATCCCGAACAAATCGCTGATATACAAACAGTCCACCATTCATCCCGAACAAATGACTGATATACAAACAGTCCAACATTCATCCCGAACAAATGACTGATATACAAACAGTCCAACATTCATCCCGAACAAATGACTGATATACAAACAGTCCAACATTCATCCCGAACAAATGACTGATATACAAACAGTCCACCATTCATCCCGAACAAATCGCTGATATACAAACAGTCCACCATTCATCCCGAACAAATGACTAATATACAAACAGTCCACCATTCATCCCGAACAAATCGCTGATATACAAACAGTCCACCATTCATCCCGAACAAATGACTGATATACAAACAGTCCAACATTCATCCCGAACAAATCACTGATATACAAACAGTCCAACATTCATCCCGAACAAATGACTGATAAACAAACAGTCCACCATTCATCCCGTACAAATCACTGATATACAAACAGTCCACCATTCATCCCGAACAAATGACTAATATACAAACAGTCCACCATTCATCCCGAACAAATCGCTGATATACAAACAGTCCACCATTCATCCCGAACAAATGACTGATAAACAAACAGTCCACCATTCATCCCGTACAAATCACTGATATACAAACAGTCCACCATTTATCCCGAACAAATCACTGATATACAAACAGTCCACCATTCATCCCGAACAAATGACTGATATACAAACAGTCCAACATTCATCCCGAACAAATCACTGATATACAAACAGTCCACCATTCATCCCGAACAAATGACTGATATACAAACAGTCCACCATTCATCCCGAACAAATCACTGATATACAAACAGTCCACCATTCATCCCGAACAAATGACTGATATACAAACAGTCCAACATTCATGCCGAACAAATCACTGATATACAAACAGTCCACCATTCATCCCGAACAAATGACTAATATACAAACAGTCCACCATTCATCCCGAACAAATCGCTGATATACAAACAGTCCACCATTCATCCCGAACAAATGACTGATAAACAAACAGTCCACCATTCATCCCGTACAAATCACTGATATACAAACAGTCCACCATTCATCCCGAACAAATCACTGATATACAAACAGTCCACCATTCATCCCGAACAAATGACTGATATACAAACAGTCCAACATTCATCCCGAACAAATCACTGATATACAAACAGTCCACCATTCATCCCGAACAAATGACTAATATACAAACAGTCCAACATTCATCCCGAACAAATGACTAATATACAAACAGTCCACCATTCATCCCGTACAAATCACTGATATACAAACAGTCCACCATTCATCCCGAACAAATCACTGATATACAAACAGTCCACCATTCATCCCGAACAAATCACTGATATACAAACAGTCCACCATTCATCCCGTACAAATCACTGATATACAAACAGTCCACCATTCATCCCGAACAAATGACTAATATACAAACAGTCCACCATTCATCCCGAACAAATGACTAATATACAAACAGTCCACCATTCATCCCGAACAAATCACTGATATACAAACAGTCCACCATTCATCCCGAACAAATCACTGATATACAAACAGTCCACCATTCATCCCGAACAAATCACTGATATACAAACAGTCCACCATTCATCCCGAACAAATGACTAATATACAAACAGTCCACCATTCATCCCGAACAAATGACTGATATACAAACAGTCCAACATTCATCCCGAACAAATCACTGATATACAAACAGTCCACCATTCATCCCGAACAAATGACTAATATACAAACAGTCCACCATTCATCCCGAACAAATGACTGATAAACAAACAGTCCACCATTCATCCCTAATAAATCACTGATAAACAAACAGTCCACCATTCATCCCGTACAAATCACTGATATACAAACAGTCCACCATTCATCCCGAACAAATCACTGATATACAAACAGTCCACCATTCATCCCGAACAAATGACTGATATACAAACAGTCCACCATTCATCCCGAACAAATCACTGATAAACAAACAGTCCACCATTCATCCCGAACAAATGACTGATATACAAACAGTCCACCATTCATCCCAAACAAATGACTAATATACAAACAGTCCACCATTCATCCCGAACAAATGACTGATATACAAACAGTCCACCATTCATCCCGAACAAATAACTGATATACAAACAGTCCACCATTCATCCCGAACAAATCACTGATATACAAACAGTCCACCATTCATCCCGAACAAATGACTAATATACAAACAGTCCACCATTCATCCCGAACAAATCACTGATATACAAACAGTCCACCATTCATCCCGAACAAATCACTGATATACAAACAGTCCACCATTCATCCTGAACAAATGACTAATATACAAACAGTCCACCATTCATCCCGAACAAATGACTAATATACAAACAGTCCACCATTCATCCCGTACAAATCACTGATATACAAACAGTCCACCATTCATCCCGAACAAATGACTGATAAACAAACAGTCCACCATTCATCCCGTACAAATCACTGATATACAGACAGTCCACCATTCATCCCGAACAAATCACTGATAAACAAACAGTCCACCATTCATCCCGAACAAATGACTGATATACAAACAGTCCACCATTCATCCCGAACAAATCACTGATAAACAAACAGTCCACCATTCATCCCGAACAAATGACTGATATACAAACAGTCCACCATTCATCCCGAACAAATCACTGATAAACAAACAGTCCACCATTCATCCCGAACAAATCACTGATAAACAAACAGTCCACCATTCATCCCGAACAAATGACTGATATACAAACAGTCCACCATTCATCCCGAACAAATCACTGATAAACAAACAGTCCACCATTCATCCCGAACAAATGACTAATATACAAACAGTCCACCATTCATCCCGAACAAATGACTGATATACAAACAGTCCACCATTCATCCCAAACAAATGACTGATATACAAACAGTCCACCATTCATCCCGAACAAATGACTAATATACAAACAGTCCACCATTCATCCCGAACAAATCACTGATAAACAAACAGTCCACCATTCATCCCTAATAAATCACTGATAAACAAACAGTCCACCATTCATCCCGTACAAATCACTGATATACAAACAGTCCACCATTCGTCCCGAACAAATCACTGATATACAAACAGTCCACCATTCATCCCGTACAAATCGCTGATATACAAACAGTCCACCATTCATCCCGAACAAATGACTGATATACAAACAGTCCAACATTCATCCCGAACAAATCACTGATATACAAACAGTCCACCATTCATCCCTAATAAATCACTGATAAACAAACAGTCCACCATTCATCCCGTACAAATCACTGATATACAAACAGTCCACCATTCATCCCGAACAAATGACTGATATACAAACAGTCCAACATTCATCCCGAACAAATCGCTGATATACAAACAGTCCACCATTCATCCCGAACAAATGACTAATATACAAACAGTCCACCATTCATCCCGAATAAATGACTGATATACAAACAGTCCACCATTCATCCCGAACAAATGACTAATATACAAACAGTCCACCATTCATCCCGAACAAATGACTGATATACAAACAGTCCACCATTCATCCCGAACAAATGACTGATATACAAACAGTCCACCATTCATCCCGAACAAATGACTAATATACAAACAGTCCACCATTCATCCCGAACAAATCACTGATAAACAAACAGTCCACCATTCATCCCTAATAAATCACTGATAAACAAACAGTCCACCATTCATCCCGTACAAATCACTGATATACAAACAGTCCACCATTCATCCCGAACAAATCACTGATATACAAACAGTCCACCATTCATCCCGTACAAATCGCTGATATACAAACAGTCCACCATTCATCCCGAACAAATGACTGATATACAAACAGTCCAACATTCATCCCGAACAAATCACTGATATACAAACAGTCCACCATTCATCCCTAATAAATCACTGATAAACAAACAGTCCACCATTCATCCCGTACAAATCACTGATATACAAACAGTCCACCATTCATCCCGAACAAATGACTGATATACAAACAGTCCAACATTCATCCCGAACAAATCGCTGATATACAAACAGTCCACCATTCATCCCGAACAAATGACTAATATACAAACAGTCCACCATTCATCCCGAATAAATGACTGATATACAAACAGTCCACCATTCATCCCGAACAAATGACTAATATACAAACAGTCCACCATTCATCCCGAACAAATGACTAATATACAAACAGTCCACCATTCATCCCGAACAAATCACTGATATACAAACAGTCCACCATTCATCCCGAACAAATGACTGATATACAAACAGTCCACCATTCATCCCGAACAAATCACTGATATACAAACAGTCCACCATTCATCCCGAACAAATGACTAATATACAAACAGTCCACCATTCATCCCGAACAAATGACTGATATACAAACAGTCCACCATTCATCCCGTACAAATCACTGATATACAAACAGTCCACCATTCATCCCGAACAAATGACTAATATACAAACAGTCCACCATTCATCCCGAACAAATCACTGATATACAAACAGTCCACCATTCATCCCGAACAAATGACTAATATACAAACAGTCCACCATTCATCCCGAACAAATGACTGATAAACAAACAGTCCACCATTCATCCCGAACAAATCACTGATATACAAACAGTCCACCATTCATCCAGAACAAATCACTGATATACAAACAGTCCACCATTCATCCCGAACAAATGACTAATATACAAACAGTCCACCATTCATCCCGAACAAATGACTAATATACAAACAGTCCACCATTCATCCCGAACAAATGACTGATATACAAACAGTCCACCATTCATCCCGAACAAATCACTGATATACAAACAGTCCACCATTCATCCCGAACAAATGACTGATATACAAACAGTCCACCATTCATCCCGAACAAATGACTAATATACAAACAGTCCACCATTCATCCCGAACAAATGACTGATATACAAACAGTCCACCATTCATCCCGAACAAATGACTAATATACAAACAGTCCACCATTCATCCCGAACAAATGACTAATATACAAACAGTCCACCATTCATCCCGAACAAATCACTGATAAACAAACAGTCCACCATTCATCCCGAACAAATGACTAATATACAAACAGTCCACCATTCATCCCGAACAAATGACTAATATACAAACAGTCCACCATTCATCCCGAACAAATGACTGATATACAAACAGTCCACCATTCATCCCGTACAAATCACTGATATACAAACAGTCCACCATTCATCCCGAACAAATGACTAATATACAAACAGTCCACCATTCATCCCGAACAAATGACTGATAAACAAACAGTCCACCATTCATCCCGAACAAATCACTGATATACAAACAGTCCACCATTCATCCCGAACAAATCACTGATATACAAACAGTCCACCATTCATCCCTAATAAATCACTGATAAACAAACAGTCCACCATTCATCCCGAACAAATCGCTGTTATACAAACAGTCCAACATTCATCCCTAATAAATCACTAATATACAAACAGTCCACCATTCATCCCGAACAAATGACTGATATACAAACAGTCCAACATTCATCCCGAACAAATCACTGATATACAAACAGTCCACCTTTCATCCCGAACAAATGACTAATATACAAACAGTCCACCATTCATCCTGTACAAATCACTGATAAACAAACAGTCCACCATTCATCCCTAATAAATCACTGATAAACAAACAGTCCACCATTCATCCCGAACAAATGACTGATATACAAACAGTCCACCATTCATCCCGAACAAATGACTAATATACAAACAGTCCACCATTCATCCCGAACAAATGACTGATATACAAACAGTCCACCATTCATCTCGAACAAATCACTGATATACAAACAGTCCAACATTCATCCCGAACAAATCACTGATATACAAACAGTCCACCATTCATCCCGAACAAATGACTAATATACAAACAGTCCACCATTCATCCCTAATAAATGACTAATATACAAACAGTCCACCATTCATCCCGAACAAATGACTGATATACAAACAGTCCAACATTCATCCCTAATTAATCACTGATAAACAAACAGTCCACCATTCATCCCGAACAAATCGCTGTTATACAAACAGTCCACCATTCATCCCTAATAAATCACTAATATACAAACAGTCCACCATTCATCCCGAACAAATGACTGATATACAAACAGTCCAACATTCATCCCGAACAAATCACTGATATACAAACAGTCCACCATTTATCCCGAACAAATGACTAATATACAAACAGTCCACCATTCATCCCGAACAAATCACTGATAAACAAACAGTCCACCATTCATCCCTAATAAATCACTGATAAACAAACAGTCCACCATTCATCCCGTACAAATCGCTGTTATACAAACAGTCCACCATTCATCTCGAACAAATCGCTGATAAACAAACAGTCCACCATTCATCCCGAACAAATGACTGATATACAAACAGTCCAACATTCATCCCTAATAAATCACTAATATACAAACAGTCCACCATTCATCCCGAACAAATGACTGATATACAAACAGTCCAACATTCATCCCGAACAAATCACTGATATACAAACAGTCCACCATTCATCCCGAACAAATGACTAATATACAAACAGTCCACCATTCATCCCGAACAAATCACTGATAAACAAACAGTCCACCATTCATCCCTAATAAATCACTGATAAACAAACAGTCCACCATTCATCCCGTACAAATCGCTGTTATACAAACAGTCCACCATTCATCTCGAACAAATCGCTGATAAACAAACAGTCCACCATTCATCCCGTACAAATCACTGATATACAAACAGTCCAACATTCATCCCGAACAAATGACTGATATACAAACAGTCCACCATTCATCCCGAACAAATGACTGATATACAAACAGTCCACCATTCATCCCGAACAAATGACTAATATACAAACAGTCCACCATTCATCCCGAACAAATCGCTGATAAACAAACAGTCCACCATTCATCCCGAACAAATCACTGATATACAAACAGTCCAACATTCATCCCGTACAAATCACTGATATACAAACAGTCCACCATTCATCCCGAACAAATGACTGATATACAAACAGTCCACCATTCATCCCAAACAAATGACTAATATACAAACAGTCCACCATTCATCCCGAACAAATCACTGATAAACAAACAGTCCACCATTCATCCCTAATAAATCACTGATAAACAAACAGTCCACCATTCATCCCGAACAAATGACTAATATACAAACAGTCCACCATTCATCCCTAACAAATCACTGATAAACAAACAGTCCACCATTCATCCCTAACAAATCACTGATAAACAAACAGTCCACCATTCATCCCGAACAAATCACTGATAAACAAACAGTCCACCATTCATCCCTAATAAATCACTGATATACAAACAGTCCACCATTCATCCCTAATAAATCACTGATAAACAAACAGTCCACCATTCATCCCTAATAAATCACTGATAAACAAACAGTCCACCATTCATCCCGAACAAATGACTAATATACAAACAGTCCACCATTCATCCCGAACAAATCACTGATAAACAAACAGTCCACCATTCATCCCTAATAAATCACTGATAAACAAACAGTCCACCATTCATCCTGAACAAATCACTGATATACAAACAGTCCACCATTCATCCCGAACAAATGACTAATATACAAACAGTCCACCATTCATCCCGAACAAATCACTGATAAACAAACAGTCCACCATTCATCCCTAATAAATCACTGATAAACAAACAGTCCACCATTCATCCCGAACAAATGACTAATATACAAACAGTCCACCATTCATCCCGAACAAATCACTGATAAACAAACAGTCCAACATTCATCCCGAACAAATCACTGATATACAAACAGTCCACCATTCATCCCTAACAAATCACTGATAAACAAACAGTCCACCATTCATCCCGAACAAATCACTGATAAACAAACAGTCCACCATTCATCCCTAATAAATCACTGATATACAAACAGTCCACCATTCATCCCTAATAAATCACTGATAAACAAACAGTCCACCATTCATCCCTAATAAATCACTGATAAACAAACAGTCCACCATTCATCCCGAACAAATGACTAATATACAAACAGTCCACCATTCATCCCGAACAAATCACTGATAAACAAACAGTCCACCATTCATCCCTAATAAATCACTGATAAACAAACAGTCCACCATTCATCCTGAACAAATCACTGATATACAAACAGTCCACCATTCATCCCGAACAAATGACTAATATACAAACAGTCCACCATTCATCCCGAACAAATCACTGATAAACAAACAGTCCACCATTCATCCCTAATAAATCACTGATAAACAAACAGTCCACCATTCATCCCGAACAAATGACTAATATACAAACAGTCCACCATTCATCCCGAACAAATCACTGATAAACAAACAGTCCACCATTCATCCCTAATAAATCACTGATAAACAAACAGTCCACCATTCATCCCTAATAAATCACTGATAAACAAACAGTCCACCATTCATCCCGTACAAATTGCTGTTATACAAACAGTCCACCATTCATCTCGAACAAATCGCTGATAAACAAACAGTCCACCATTTATCCCGAACAAATCACTGATATACAAACAGTCCAACATTCATCCCGAACAAATCCCTGATATACAAACAGTCCACCATTCATCCCGAACAAATGACTGATATACAAACAGTCCACCATTCATCCCTAACAAATCACTGATAAACAAACAGTCCACCATTCATCCCGAACAAATCACTGATATACAAACAGTCCAACATTCATCCCTAACAAATCACTGATAAACAAACAGTCCACCATTCATCCCGAACAAATCGCTGATATACAAACAGTCCACCATTCATCCCAAACAAATCACTGATAAACAAACAGTCCACCATTCATCCCTAACAAATCGCTGATAAACGAACAGTCCACCATTCATCCCGAACAAATCGCTGATAAACAAACAGTCCACCATTCATCCCGAACAAATCGCTGATAAATAAACAGTCCACCATTCATCCCGAACAAATCGCTGATAAACAAACAGTCCACCATTCATCCCGAACAAATCGCTGATAAACAAACAGTCCACCATTTATCCCTAACAAATCGCTGATAAACAAACAGTCCACCATTTATCCCGAACAAATCGCTGATAAACAAACAGTCCACCATTCATCCCGAACAAATCGCTGATAAACTAACAGTCCACCATTCATCCCAAACAAATCGCTGATAAACAAACAGTCCACCATTCATCCCGAACAAATCACTAATAAACAAATGAGAATAATTATGCTAACGAGTCACTATATTTGATTTCTATGAGAGAATGATGTTGTGTGCTGGCAAGTTTGATATAAATTAATTAAAATAATTTCTTTGAGCTAGGTTTATTTGCTGTGCCCCCCAGCGGAGTGTTTCGCATCACTTTAAAGTGTTATCCTGGTATAGTGTGATCCCTAATTGATCATGTGGATATGGTCTTACACAGGGTATAGTGTGAAGAGTGCCTTAAGATGACAGCTTAACCCTTTCAAGATGGGGGTAGAGTTGGTGCAGCATTAAAGATCATGTGCCAGTGCATTCTCATATATGCAAGTCTCCCATAGGGAGCTATGCATGTATAAGAGAATGCACTGCTGGCTTATAAAGTTAAGGTAAATCTTGTTATGCCAATGTATTCTCTTAGATATGTGAGGCTCCCTATGGGAGACTCGCATATATAAGAGAATGCATTGGCACAGTTTGTTTTCAACATTTAAGGAAGCTCCAGTCATATAAGGGTTAAGAGCTGATTTTACACTCAATCTAAACTTAAGGAAGAAATATATAATTAATAGACTGTAGGAGGTCTGCAAAAAGTATCTGATTGTGATGGTTTACTTATTCTGTAGCTTTCTGAAATTTTGCGAAAACCCTGTGCCAATGCACTCTCTTACATATGCCAGTCTCCCATAGGGTGCCTCACATATATAAGATAATGCATTGGCCTAACACTATTCACCTTGACATTTTAAGCCAGTGCCTTCTCTTATATATGCGAGGCTCCTTATGGGAGACTCGCATATATAATAGAATGCACTGGCACAGGGTCTTTAATGTTCCACCAGCGCAGCTCCTGCCATGAAAGGATTAAATCCATAGATATGGATCAACTGTGTATATATTTAGTTATACTGGGGAAACAGCCAGATTTTATTTTCTATCATAGCATTGAGTCAACATTTTGAAATTACTCTATTATATTTTTCTGATCTATTCTTGTTCTTGAATAGTTTGATCGGTAGTAAAGTTTAATTTACTGACATTTAATTTAGAGACTTCTTTGGGGATGAAGATGGTAAATTTTAGGCACCAAATGGGGTAAATGTTTCTGCTTAATGATGACAATGATTAATTCTCTTGAAATATCACAGGATGCAGTACAATTGACGGCTGTCGTAAAAGTGGTGAGATGTGGACAGATTTCGAAGGAGAGAAATGCATCACTCACATGTGTGAGGGACTCCGGGTCAATCTCACTTTGAAATATGTATCAAAGCAAGTATATAAAGGTAATTTGTAACTTGTGATCTCCACACCCCCAATTATAATTACATATTTTTTTGTTTTTCAGCAACTGCTTTTGCTGATCTAAGTTGACCATGGTACGCTGCCACTGGCCAAATTTGCCAATGGCAAAAAATATTTTCATTTGGCTAAAAAAAAAAATTCATTTGGCAAAAAATTTGGCAAATTGGTTTTTAAATTATGTGATGTGAACTATCATCGAAGGTGGACTATCCGTTACGCATGCCGACAATGCAAAGGGAAACCCAATCAACAGATATGTCAACCTAGCAGTCAGCAGTGATATGTGACCCGCCATATCAAATCCAGTCGGAAGTCGGGATTTGTTTACCCTGTGCCAATGCATTCTCTTATATATGCGAGTCGACCATAGGTCGCCTCGCATATATAAGAGAATGCATTGGCTTAACAATTTTTTATCATTTTTTTAAAATAAATGTTTCTTACAATTTTTAGGACATAAAATAAAAAACATCCATTACCCTGCAGGGAGCCCCACACATATATAGAAGCACATAGAAGAGTGTCGTCTGCTCATGTTTGTCTGGGGCTCTGTATGGGTGAAATTATAAAATTGTTAAAGAATACAAGAACAAATTATTAAAATTGTAAAAAAATGTTAGGCCAATGCATTCTCTTATATATGCGAGGCGACCTATGGTCGACTCGCATATATAAGAGAATGCATTGGCACAGGGTAAAAAAATCCCGACTTCCGACTGGATTTGATATGGCGGGTCACATATGTCAAAAGTGATACATTTATGTAATTTTCTTTAGTTTTCACAAAACGGTAATACCTTTATCAAACTACCATCAAACAGTTAATCAAACGTGGTTAAAATATTGCAGTCAGAAAAAAGAATGTTCTGTATTTATTTCATTGAGGCTGCATGGTGTAAGTAATTTGTAATAGGCTCTCAAGGTAGATTACAACACTTTGCACGGAACAGCAAAAGGTGATTATAAAATTGTTTTTACAGATAATCCCATGCGTATGCACATTACTGGCGACACTGTACACAGCGTATTTATGATACCTGTGTGTTGTTGCCAGCGATTATAATACAATAGGTTAATCAGTCGAACGTGAATAGCGAGCAGTGGATAAATTGGTGGTTTGGCTTTGTTGCCAACTAAGACACAGGAGAAAGTAACATGTATGCTATGTATGATTGCTGTGATGACAGATACTTCAAGTTTCAAAACTGTCTTATCAACATAATACGTAATTTCTGTTGTCGCTTAGATATTTATTTTTACTTTGATATTAATAATACTAGCTTTGTTTCACAAGCCCATTTTACCTCTGATTGTGGTTAGGTTTTACATTATATAACAACAGTAAAAAAAAATTAAAATTTCCTTCAATTTCCCCAATTATAATATACCCTCAATTAAATTTGGCAAATCATTTTGAAATTTGGCAAAACAAAATTTCATTTGGCAAAAATTTTGGCAAGAGAATATTTGGGTCCAGCTACAACCCTGAAGTTGACATTAAACATAAGCATTGCTGCTGGCCTGGTGCAATCATATTATACCTGTATATTGTTATCAATTCCAAGAAAATATGTCATTTCTCCTTTTCAGCTCAAATTGATAAAGTAAAGTTTCAGCCATTGCCATGCCTTGGTCTCCTTCATTGTCATCCATCCGTCTGCCTGTCAACAATTTGTTTTTGCACACCCTATCTTACTCTCAGTAATCATCGAGTACTTGTTGAACACAATGATTGCAGCGGAATTCACTTCTTCGGGGAAACAACGCCAGCACCACATGGTTGAAAGACCGTTTGATATTCAAGATATAGAGGATCTCTAATGAGACTCAATTCTATACAAAAGTTATTAACAGTGTGCACGAGGTGGATGAGGTTAATAAATTTTTTATAGAATTACGACAGATTTTAGATCCATTTTATCAGATAATTACATTTTAGCAAGGAAAAATGATCTCGATACGGCTGGGGTTAAAACATATTTATATGGATTTCCTTATCACAACCAAAGAGGAAGTAAAGACATCTTCAAGAAAAGATATAGTTCCATTTTAAATGAGTCTTCTCATGTTGTCAAAATTGTTCAACCACCCTTATCACCCATGTTTATCACACAGTCAACACTAAGCAACCCAACACAAATAGAATATCATAATTATATTCTAATTAGCATAATAATAAAGGTCCGGCATTGACATCATCATCATTGCACTAAGCTCTTACATCACTGTGCATGCCTATAATACACGTGTGTCTTACTAATATATATAAGCCGGGTTTAGGGGCTAATTATGTGATAAACAAGCCTTGAAATAGGTTGTCTGTCATTTGCAGAATGAGGTCCCCAGAGGGTGAATTTAGTGATGCTACCAGTGGGCTAGCATCACCAAATTCACCCTCTGGGGACCTCATTCTGCTTACACCTCAGCAGAATGAGGTTCCCAGAGGGTGAATTTGGTGATACTAGCCCGCTATGCGGGGTAGCATCATCAAATTCACCCTCTGGGGACCTCATTCTGCAAATGACAGACACCCTATTTCAAGGCTTGGGAATGCATGTTTACAGGCTGTCGAGAAGGTGACCTTTGTAGAGAGGTCGGATTCACATCATCTAGCTTCTGTTTTGAGACTCAGTGTGTGCAAGAGGATGAATTTGATCAACTACCTTACTTCAAACCAATAAAAGAAGGTATACAATCGACTCCTTAACCACAGAAGAATTATGGGTAATTTTTCAGGATTTAGTTGGAAATATGGCTTGTTGCCATTCATCGGAAAGCTCTCAGTGAGCCATGAAAAAATCCTGAATAATAATTCTGCTGTGGTTAAGGAGTCGAGATTACATTGATACTTTATTTTGGGGGATTTACAGCAAAGACAAACAAGAATGCACTCATAGAGATTTAAACAAACAAAAATTTAATTAAAAAATAACGTGTTTTTTTTTTTAAATTGAGCAAGGAGTTCAATCTAAAAAAATATTTTAAAATTTGAATACTTTTTTTTTTTAAATCCAAATATTTAAACGATCAAAATGTGCGTACAAAGGGGCCATCACTGAGTACAGAGCCACAGGCCACTCTGATGCTGAATAAAGGTTCCCAAAGGGAGCCTGTTTCATCTAGTACTATATTAAATAATGCACAAATGTTGGCACTCTACCAGAGTCTATTCCAGTTAATATTCCTGGCGAGGGAAGATGATTGACACTTGATCATATGTTGGTACATGTAACACTTCAAATTATTTTTGTTTGTTTATCAGGTTGCAAGTCATTCAAAGGTGGATGCATTGATGGTGGAGCCACAGTGACATCTAACTGCACATCTTACGAGTGTCGTATGAAGCATGGAAAGTTTGATCTTGTTCCTACAGCAATAGGTAAATATCACAAATTGTTCTTGTTATCACACCTCACATCACATTGTCATAGTGTTAAAACAATTAGTGAATTTATTTGCCGATGGTCTCTAGTCGATTAGTAGCCGACTTGTCGACACCATATCATGTATAGTACAAAATATCAAACCATGACTCTCCAAGTATAATTTTAGTACATTGAGAACCTGCTCGTTCGACTGCAAATTTGACCATAACTTGGCTAGTTTGGTTACTGACTATATTATTTACACCTGAAACACTTCCCCGTGCTTTAACATGGATAATGCTAATCATATACCCTGTAATTCATGCAGTCATGAATATAATGAGTCATATCTTGAGTGTTATGCAAAAAGAGCGATTAGTAAATTAGCAATTGTTTTGTCTGAATTGACCGAAATTCTTTTTAATTGTTTCAACACTACACAGCCAAGTGATATCCTTAAAACATTAGCAATGATTATCTTTGATACAATAACAGGCTGACTATAGGCTCCTTTTCCGGATGCCTACCTATTTTTCCACAAATTCTAATTTGAAATTTCCTAATTTAATACCCAAAGAGATTGACTTCAGTATGAGGATCGCCGAAAATTACTTAAATTTTAACAATTGGAAGTGATTAGCTGGAGGGTTAGTAGGCCTAATCATTGCTTAACAAATTGGTTTTCATTTTATATTGACAGCTGGGGTTATATAAGGCAAAACATTTAAAAGAGTGACAAAAGTTTTGTTAGGTGATTAAAATGTTTGAAAACTTTGCATGTGATAATTACCAAACCAGCCAAAGCATTAATTTCCAGATAAAGCTTTTTAATTGGGGCAATAGAAAGTTGATAATTTTCTCTTAACCCTTTCAGTGCCAAGTCCGATATTTGTATCAACCCATATTTCCTTGATCATTTTTCAAATTTATTGATTATAATAATTTGATACATTGATGGAAAGAGCTCTTGAATTTGAAAAATGATCAAGGAAATATGGGTTGATACAAAAATCCGTCTTGGAACTGAAAGGGTTAAGTCTACACATAGATATTTATGCTAAACTATCAAGATGCCAATGTCATGCAGTGTTTGACAGTTTGATTTGTTTCTGCAGTACTTAAAATAGTCACATCCATTAAAATATAGACAGAGTTTGTTCTTATACCAATCATAAATGTCGCGTAAGTAGTATTTTATTGTCAATTTCGTACTCTGTGTTATGTAAACAAAAGCCAAATTCTAATAAATAACCTATTGTATATATACAAATGCTCGGAACTAGCCGAAGTCCAACGATTAGTTTCCGCTTGTTTGTGGAGGGTGGTGTGGAAGGCGGAGATAAAATTATTGGCAGTTTCATTGAAATTACACCAAGTCTCATTTTAATCGACCTATACTATCCGTTGTCAGTTCAAAATCCAGCTAATGTACGTTACTTGGTTGGGGAATGATCAGGCAGAAAAAGTGTACCTAATAGAATTGTTTTTGCAAAGAGATCACAGTTCATATTTTCTCCAAACATCTTATAATTATTATGTTCTATATATAACATATATAATTACTAACAGCAAAACGAACAATTAGTTCAATGTACAATGTTAAAATTCTATATTTCATCTGAGCAATCCCCCCCCAACCCACTACCCTTGATTTCTCCCACCCCTACCATCGAGGTGTGTTTAACTTACAAGTACAGAAAATAGCAGTGAAAATGGTGTTGAACCCAACAATAGGCAAACACATTGCTAAATACTCCACGGGGCCTCCAGCCGCCCCATGCTAAAGCATCGAAAAACAACACTTTTCCGCATGGTCGTTCAAATTGAAATGACTTTTGCAAGAACACCCATTTGATCCCATCGAAAACTCGAGACTTAAACATTTGGAGCTGAACTTATCTATCACATGATGCAATAGAGTTGCTCGCCACCAGGCTTGGTGGTGAAGTGACATTTGTGTAAACACAACAAAACAACAACAGAATTATCTCCCATGAATCTCATGCTTTTTTAATGTTTTGCTGTCATAGCGTTGGGTGAAATGAGCGCTGTGTGTGTGCGTGTGCTTAGTACTGAGCAGCATAAGTTCCTGCATAAAACAGTTACAGTAATGCCCTAAATAATCGACTCCTTAACCACAGCAGAATTATGGGTAATTTTTCAGGATTTAGTCGGAAATATGGCTTGTTGCCATTCAGTGGAAAGCTCGCAGTGAGGGCATGACTATCAAGCATTCACTATTGATTATATTTTAGGATGCAGTGCCGGCGACAGTTGTGTACCAGAAGGTACAGAGTTTAGGAAGGATTGTGATCTCTTCAAATGCAAGTCGGAAATTAACGGGTTCAGTGTTCAATCCCGTGTTATTCTAAAAGCTCGTGGTAAGTTGGTTGAGGAAAGTTATCAAAACATTTGTAATTTCTACTTATTCTCATAGCCCAGATTAAATGTGTACTGTACACTGAATCCGGCCATTTATGGGACAATCTGCTTTATACTCAACAGAATATATGCAACAATTGAATGAATTTTAGCCATGGATTAGTGCAAAATACACTCATGTGACCTATGAACAATTCAAACAACATGGTAATTATAATGAAAATAAGTTTATGACTCGATTCGTAAACTCATTTTCATTATAATTACTGCAGCGAACGAACACTCTCCTGATAAAATTAGTTTTGCTTTTTTTATTCAATAATGCCACAAGTATGCCTTTCTAGATGACATTAACATGATGACTTATCGCTCCTCCATAACAATATTTAGACTAACTGAATGTTAATGGAGTTCCTTATCATGTGCCGTCATGTTTAATCATTCGCATGAAACCAAATGTGTTATGTCATCACAAAGACAAGCATGGTATACCGAATTAGTGCACACTGATTTTGAATATTCTCTTTTATCAAATTCACAAAACGGTAATTTCTACATACAACTATTACAGCTAAATATAATTATAATAGTTGAATTCAGGATGTGCCTGACCTGTCAAAGAAATGTCAACTAAATTTATATCATTTGAAATTCTTTTCTGATATTCACTCTTTTAGGCATCTTCGATGTGCAACTCTTGTTCTTTGGAAGTTTAAAAGGATAAAAGGCTTCTAGGCCACACCTCCCCAAATAGGGATGCTTTATTTGACTGGTGGCTTTTTCAGAAATAAAAAATTTGATTCTAGGAACAATCATTGAATCAAACTTTGCTTCCAATGGACTATGTTAATTCTGTCAAGTACTGTTCAGGCCAACAAAATAGTCAGCAAATTCTAAGTTGAAAAGGGGCATAACTCCATCAGAAATGATAGCATCCAACTCAAATTCGAGCTTGACTTTTCTTTCATGCATTTAATCCACATACTAAATTTGAAAGCTATCAGATAATCATAACTTGATAACAACAAAATAATCAGCAAATTCTAAATCGAAAAGTGGCATAACTTTCAAAAATTTGAACTTGAGCTGTACTTTCTCATATGAAGGCCGTACAGTAATGCTCTAAATAATCAACTCCTTAACCACAGCAGAATTATGGGTAACTTTTCAGGATAAATATATATTAAAATGAGAAATCAGTCCCCACCTACATACGATAAAGTAACTAAACGGTTGTATTCAAATTTGCAAATAATGGATAAATCCACGATATATTGATGCCGTGTACAATGGGTTGAGACAGGGACGTGACGACAGGGTGTCTATCCCTCAAAACAGGCTAGCATCACCAAATTTATCATATTCTGCTGTGGTTAAGGAGTCGATTATTTAGAGCATTACTGTAGCTGCATACCAAGTTTCATCAAATTATGTTGAATACTATTCAAGTTATCATCCGGACAACAAATGATCAGATTGACGGACAAATGGATGGTTCAACATGACATTTCCTGGACTTCGCTTGCGAGCTTTTGTTTTATAATTTCACAGGCTGCCTTGTGAACAATGAGTGTGAGAACTACATTCCTGGTGAGACTCTGACAGTTAAAAAACTAAATTTGTGTCAGAACTACAGTTGCAAATTGCGCGGAAACAGATACGTATCTACCATAGACAGCACAGGTCAGTGAGTGAATGCTAAATTATATTCAAAAGTTCTTGATCTCTTGTGTATCAAAAAAATGTGCAGTCCCAAATAAATGTACATGGTGGTTGCTGGCGGCCATATTATCCAATAAAATTCATAAAAAATCCAATTGCTCCTATCTAAAGGAAACCCCCGAAGTTCCGTATGAAGTTTGGTTATGTTCATACAGATGTGGCCTATACAATAAGGGCGCGTACACATGGCCAGCAAGAAAATATCAGGTATGCCCCATGTGACTTACTTGACCAATGAAATAAATAATACCGGAAAATATCCGACGAAGGCAGCGCGCTGATATTTTATCGCCAATTGGTGAAATGTGTTCACCTTGATAGGTGGTCATCGGTAACCGTTAACTAATCTCGCGGGGATATGATCGTAACAATTCAAGCGCTCCAGTTATGATCCATCAATAGTATCGTCTGTTTCAACATAACGTATTTCCATGTTATATTGGTTGTCAGAACCGCTGATGTATATACGTGTGTGCAGAGTCGTGGTAACAGGGGGGTTGGGGGTGTCTCACCCCCCAACTTTGGTCAAAATTTTCAACATTTGGAAATTTCACACCTGCCAAAACATTAGTTGGAAATTTCACACCAATAATAGGTTGAAAATGTTCTTGTAGTTTGATTTTCCAAAAATTTCTTGGGGGCAATTAATTGTTTTTGGACCAATATTTGCATATTTTCCTATTTTTGGTAAAAAATTATGGTCTGAAATGGTTATCAGTTGGAAACTTTCCAACCTCAGGGGGGTGACAGGTTGGAAATTTCCAACACTTGGAAAGCTTGTGTCCTGATCCCTCCCCCCGTGGCCAGTCAAAAGTAAAAAACTGCTAGTTAATTTAAGAAAACAATATTGTCGTACATTTGGTCAACATTGTCATTGGAATTGTCATCAGTTGTAAATTTTCCAACCTAAGTGGGGTGTCAGGTTTGAAATTTCCAACTCTAGGAATGTTTGAGGATAGTCTAGATGGTAGGATTTAGCGATTTTCTTCTTAAGATTACAACATTTTCGCACACCGGGCCGAACCAATGGTTAATATTAGGCCTAAGAGTATTGAGGTGCAAGGGGGTGCAAATGGAACTATGGAAAACTTGTGTTTGGTCTGATTCTGATTCAAGGGGGGGGGGGGGGTGCAGTTGGAATTTCCCAAGGTGGACACCCCAACGGAAACTCTCTAGCCACGTCCCTGTGTGTATGGGGATGCTTTATAATTTGGTACCTCACATGCCTTGATTTAGTTGTTTTACTTTAATTTGGACTGTATGTACGTTTCAAATAAGAAATTGTTGGCGGCTCCTCGCTCTTCTCGCATGTGGGATGTGCCCCAGGGCCGAACCCACCAACGTCTGTTTAGATGTCGTTTCGTGTGTTCATGAAGAACACACATCCCTACTCCAACGACGAGGGCGCGTTCCTTTCTCGTTAAAATAGGTGGCATTTTAAATTGTCCATAACACTTTATAACTCTATGAATATTCGATATGGACTATAGGTTGTTTGTCCGCAGTAATTCACTTCAACAAACAAGACTAACACTATTCACATTGAGCTCAATCAACGCCATATAACCCGCCGCTTTCTCACGGGCGTAATCTTTGCAGCAAGAAAATATCAGAGTACAATTGTACCTGATATTTTCTTGCAGATATTTTCTTGCAGCTTCATGTGTACGCGCCCTAATGCTCTAGTTAATCGACTCCTTAAACACAGCAGAATTATGGGTAACTTTTCAGGATTTAGTCAGAAATATGGCTTGTTGCCATTCATCGGAAAGCTCTTGGGGAGAACTATCCGATGAATGGCAACAAGCCATATTTCCGACTATATCCTGAAAAGTTACCCATAATTCTGCTGTGTTTAAGGAGTCGATTAATTAGAGCATTACTGTAGATTGTGCTGACGAATTTAGTCATGCAAGCCTGGATATAGTGTGTCTGACATTTGCAGAATGAGGTCCCCTCAGGTGAGACCTAAGATCAGATTGAAGTTCCCGAGTTGAGGTTGGTGATGTTCACCAATTAGTCACCTCTATTATTCAATTTATCTTCTGCAAGTTAGGGAGGAAATATAGAAACTGAACAGAAGGAAAAAGTAACTGAAAACAGACTTACCAGAAGATGAGGCCTAAGCAGAATGAGGTCCCCAGAGGGTGAATTCTGTGTCGCTAGCATGCGGTGCTGGATAATGTCACCAAATACACCCTCTGGGGACCTCATTCTGCAAATGTCAGACACAGTATATCCAGGCTTGCATATGTCCAATTAGCACTGAACCAGCTAGACAGAAATCCAATGATAATCTAGGTATTTATTTCCTGAATTTCTTTATTTTTTCAGAATGTCTTGATCTTTTTGGGAATTGTGTCGCTCCTGGACTCTTGATCTCAAAAGTGAAGTTCTTTGGACACTATTACAGGAACTGTCGATGTACAGGACTCGGCTCACATGTCGGGACGATATGCTTGCCTGACAGTAAATACACACCAACTGATGAAGAACTCAAAGAGATGGAGGGGAAGGATTCAGCAGAAAAAAAATCATCAAATGAGAAACACAGCAATTCAGAACAGGATTCTTCAGAAGTCAATGAGTGACTTCAGTTGTCTGCATGGATATATAGTAATTTGATTAGATTAGTGAATTTCTCAAAGTACGATTTGATATTTGGTGGTTTGTAACCAGTTATCCACAGGACCCTAAAATTAGGGCATATTTCTTCTGAATGTGCTGACAATAATGTTCATTTTTAATCATTAAAATGATAAACCATATAAATTTGTCACTTCCTGTTCAGAAAAGTTATCCAACCTCAAATATATAACAGGAAGAGTTGCACCTTAGTTAACCCTTTCTATACTAAATGCATTCTCCCATCCAGTTATAACAGTATATTTGAATGGCCTATTATTCATTTGGAGGGGTGTTATGGAAAAATGAGCAAACAACAGGCAGACATAAAGTTATAAGTGCAGAAGGATTACCATTCAGACATTTGCAGAATGAGGTCCCCAGAGGGTGAATTTAGTGACGCTATCCCACACTAGCATCACCAAATTCACCCTATGTGGACCTCATTCTGCTTACCTCAACTGCTATGGGAGACCTAGGATCAGATTGAAGTTCTCCAGTTGAAGTTGGTTGATATTCACCCATTAGTCACCATGACATTCAGTTCAGGTCATGGAGTTCACTGCCTGTGCATGACTGATGGAAGTGGCATCGTTAAAGGAACAATGCAAACTGTTACAGATTAAGTGATAATATGGCCGTGCAATGGCACTGCTGTCATGATAGCACATAGGTAGTGCTTTTTCCCCCCGACTAATCGACTAGCGGATTTCGGGATCGACTAATTTAATAATCGCGTCTACTTCGACTAGTCGATTAATCGTTTCAACACTGATTATCACCAAACTTCATATGGATCTTCGAAGTGACATCTAGTTTACATTCCTTCATCACTCTATTCACTGCTCAGCAAAAAATTAACTCCTTCCCAAGTTCATTATCAGTAGTTGTTCATTGCATGAATGGTGTCCAATACTTCAGCCCAAGAGGTAAAGAAACATGAATCGGCACCATGCAGGGAGAGGGGAGTAAAGATGATACGTTTCGCTGCTGAAAAATAAATCTTTTATTCATTAAACAATGAACATCTGGAGTTTAGTTTCACTACCTGTGAAAAACATGCACTCGCAACAGACATTCCAGGCCCTGTCTGGCTTCCTGTAAAGTAACATCAAATGGACTCAAAAAGTATTGTTTGAATACACCAAGTTAGGTGCAGCTAATCAATTTCTGGCTTGCTCTAAACTTATGTAGAAACCTCCAGTAAGTAATGATATGGCTAACACAGTTAACTTTACAGTTATCAGTGCTGGCACATCCAGGATTCAACTATTATAGTTCAATTTTGACTAAACCAAATCCACATTTTTTGTTTTCATCAAAATTAAAGGATGGTGACCTTCATGCACAGAAATGCATTGGAATGCGCACATAACAAAATCATACAACTTCAGATAAAGCTTGTTTTGTAACATAGTCAGTTTTGATGTACATAATAACATATGTATGCCACTTTGAACAGCATTAACTTGTCGCTACATAAATTCCTTCATGGCAAATTTTGACTCCGATAAATGACAGTGGATTTGCTGGTCATCGAATCTTTTAATATTCACATTGAGGCCTTTATTTACCTTTAAAACTTACCACAAAGGTGGTATGGACACATAAGCTATGTAACCCCCGTTTTCCAACAATCTTCATTGTATCTGATTTTGTGTTTTGCCTCTTTTATCAAGCATTTGTATTAGCAACACAGTCATTTTCAACAAAATAGTCGAGTATAACTATTATAGTTGAATCCAGGGTGTGCCAGACCTGGTTATATGAGAGGAAATATTAACTGCCAATTATTCCAGGTTAAAGAGCATATACTCAGTATATGCATTATATTTTACTGGAGATTTTATATAAAATCGAAGCTAAGCAATACCAATTTAATAGCCTGGTTTACGAACATCGCCTACAACTTTTTCCTCAATATTGTATTTATAAAAAAAAAAAATTAGGTATAAATTAATTTAATCTGCGTGAACATAAACTGTGTGAAGCATGCGTTCATGGTGTTGAAGAAAATATTTGATGGCGAGTCTTTTTTGCATTCACCTTTTTTTCCATTATTTATAGTTTTATGGAAAGAAATACCTTTATTTATTTCTATAATTTTAGTAAAACTTATCGCATTCAAAACTTGTGTTAAAATATGGACAATTCTACTATTTGTCAATTTTTGTGGTGTCAATGCATAGTTTTATTTTATATTGGTTTCCCCTACTGCATCTACTTTATTCAACCCAGATGTTTGTAAAACAGGCTATTTTACTATTGTGGTCTTCTCATGTCTAGGTTTTAGGAATACAGTTAGTAGTAGAATTTCAAATTCGATGAGCTGTATAATTTGTAGAAACATTTGAGAGTGCAAGTACAGTAATGCCCTAAATAATCGACTCCTTAACCACATCAGAATTATGGGTAATTTGTCAGGATTTAGTTGGAAATATGGCTTGTTGCCATTCATCAGAAAGCTCTCATTGAGAGCTTTCCGATGAATTGCAACAAGCCATATTTCTGACTAAATCCTGAAAAATTACCCATAATTCTGCTGTGGTTAAGGAGTTGATTATTTAGGGCATTACTATACACCGAGTTAAACAATGTTGTTCAAATTGAATTAGACCAGAAATATCATATCTCAAGTAACCAGTCCCAAATTGGATGAGCCCATCTCATTTGAATGACCTTCTAAACACATCTAAACAAACCATTGGTCATGAATATTTTCTAAGTATGTAGTTCTTGACAAAGTAGTCAAGCAGATTTAACCCTTTACCCAACAAACCGGCCAAAAACGGCCAAATAAAGCTGCAACAGCCTAAATTATCTTGGGTCTGTCTCAATAAAACCATACAAATATGGATATCATTGGAACCGGCTCATTGACCACATTGTGATGGTTATAGTTATGCCCTGTGCCAATGCATTCTCAATGCATTCGACCTATGGTCGACTCGCATATATAAGAGAATGCATTGGCCTAAAAAAAATCTTTTTTAACACTTTTTACCATTTTTTCTTACATTCTTTAACAATTTTATAATTTTGAATGTGTTAAGCCAATGCATTCTCTTATATATGCGAGGCGACCTATGGTCGACTCGCATATATAAGAGAATGCATTGGCACAGGGCCGTTCTGTTGGGTAAAGGGTTAACTGAATAAGTTTTTTCAAATCAACAAGACAGCAAATCCAGGTTCACTTATCCTAGGAAGCCAGGCAGGGCAAATAGACATGCACATACTTCATAGGGAAACAATTATCATTTTGAAACAAATTATTAGCACTAAATTGGGGGTTTATTTCCTGCACTATAAATGCTTAAATTTCAATTAACCTTTTCTATACTAAATATTCATATTGACATGTAATTCCCATTGGAAATGTTCTGATTTTCCGTTATGTTGTCTGATTATTTTTCTGAACACCCCTCCAAATGAATAATGGACCATACCCATGTATTCTATTATAACTGAGTGGGAGAATCCATTTAGTAAAGAAAGGGTTAATGAGGGGACAACTAGTTAGAGACTGAAATTGAAAAGCTTATTGGAAATATATTCACATTGCCAATTAATCCTTTCTTTACTAAGTGGATTCTCCCATTCAGTTATAAAAGTATATATTGGAATAGTCTATTATTCATTTGGTGGGATGTTCAGGTAATAAAAAGATGACAGACAGAAAAACGGATAATACAAGAGCAGAATGATTCATATTCATTTGGTGGGAAATGTTTTGATAATAAGTTCAATAAACTAACTTATTATCTGAGCATTTCCTAAGAACTACTGATCAATGAGTATTTATTATAGAATGGGTTAACTGGGTCTTGTGGGACCCATTTGATTCACTTTGTGGACAACACAATTCTGTGATGGAGAGCATTTTTACAAACAACCACAGCTAGAAGGAGATACAGAACTGATGTAATGCTTCAATAACCGATTGGGAATATTTTTTCAAAAAGGACAATTTTTGTTTTTATCAGTTGGTTAAAAAATATATAAGGGTGTTTTAAAGCGAAAATAAATTGAATTCCCAACATCAATGTAATGATTTTGATGCGAATAGTTGAGGAATGTTTCTAAAATTAGAAAGCGAGTCTTAAGAAAATATGCCTTGGGATAATTCACCTTAATGATGTGGCCATTTTGGGACATAATTTAACCAATTGTATGACTTACATTTTGGGTAATGCACAGATAAACTTTAACGGTTTTCATTAAAAAGTAGCTATATAATAGCAGTGGTAGAGTCAGGGTCATGGATTGAAATTATCAGACATAAGCGTGTGAAATTATTACAGAACACAACTTGCATCATATTGTACAATCCTTTATCGAACTTGTTCTGGACATCGCATCGTCACATGTCACTCAAGCTCCACTTTTGTGAAATATACCCTTGATCATCTGCAACTCAATCGATAAAAGATTCTCTTTTAAGATGCATTTTGTGAATAAATTGCTAGCATAGATTAAATTTGACAAAATCCAAAGTTGATTTCTTTGGAGCAATGGATGCTATTTTTCGACAAGCGAACACATGACCTGTTCCACTAAAACTTGCAGTTTTGGTTGATTCACTGGGACAGTAGTCGCAGAATTGTGCTGCGCCATAAATAAATCAACCGGGCCCCTGAGCTCAGTATGACGATAAGCCAAAACTATTTTTATGAGTATTTATCAACTGTTTAGAGACCGACTTCCATTAAGTTTGTAATCTGCAGATGATTTTGACGGCAGGATAGATATTTGTAAATTTATTAAATATTCCCTTAGATAGAATTTGAAATGATACAGCTAACTTTTGGTGTTCAGGCCTCAAAATATGGTGCTGGACATTTGCAGAATGAGGTCCCCAGAAAGTGAATTTAGTGATATAGAGCTGGCTAGCATCACCAAATTCATCCTCTGCAGACCTCATTCTGCATGGCCTCATCCACTATGGGAGACCTAGACACAGATTTCAGTTTCCAAATGGCGAAGATGGTGGTGTGCACCCATTGGGCACATCAATTATGAATTGTGTCTCTGCCAATTTGGGAATATAGAGAAACTAAACTAAACGAAAGGCCGATCATTAACCCATCCCTTGGCGATAGTAAATTACTCTGATCGGAATCATAAATGAGAGTTTTGATGTTGAATTATAGAGTATACTGTTATGTACTATTATAGACAATGTACATAACAAATTCTTGGAATTTATGGGTCACTCGCATTTATATAAGAGAATGCACTGGAACAGGATATGTAATGCTGCACCACCACAGCCTTGGGTTAAATGTGAAAAGGTGACCTGGACATGGAATACTTGGTCAAGAGTCTCCAATTTAAGTTTACAATAATAATGTATCAAATTCTACCAACAACATCCATCAAGATAAACACCTCACTGCTGACCCATTAGTATCAATTATACAGCAGAGCTGTCAACAAATCACAGGCATTGTTTATGTTAAAGTCTGGCATCTCTATGAAACCAAAAACATTTATAATGACCTCAGACCATCTGTAGAGTGTTGTTCTAGTCTGTTAACAGCATGTGATGTGTACTTTTTTTTTTTAAATTAGATACCATAGCTTTCTTTATCTGCACATTGGCATAAGAGACATCAGAAAATAATATAGCCATATTAATAGCTAAGTAGTCCAAAGGCATGGGATGGAAATGATGAATTGGGTTTAATGTCGCTCCAAACAAATTTACCAGTACATAACACAATATTTTGGACAGATTTAAACCAAATTTGGTGTGCTGACTCGGGACACTCTTGGCGGATTTATAATGGTGTTAGTTTTTCACCATTGAGCAAGGAATTAAATCTAAATATATATATTTTTTTAATAAGAGTGAATATTTATTAGAAAAAGGGCAATAACTCAGTGGAAAAAACTCGGGATCAAACCCATAATCGAACTCGATCTGTATTTTGGGCTGAGAAAAACACATACCAAATTTGGTTCCGATCAGATAGAAAATATTTCAGTTATCGCACCATGCGTAAAGTGTCTACAGACAGACAACGGACGGACTAACGACGAGTGGTCAATCAGGACAACGACACTATGTTTACCATACTATGGTATGGGTAAACATAAAAAGGTATTTCTAAATAAGTTTTTAAAGAAACTAAAAAAAACTTGTTAATTTGATGGACACTTTCCAGAGAAAATGAGGCCTAAGCAGAATGAGGCCCCCAGAAGGTGAGTTTAGTGGTGTTAGACCACTGTGTGGGGTACACGTAGATTCACTAAATTCATCCTCGGAGGACCTCATTGTGCAAATGTCCAGCACCAATTTTGAGGCCTTTTGGTGGCTATATATACCTATTCAATTCTATCTTCGTAATCTGAAGAGCTCAATCAAGAGCTAAAGGCCTCATTACCCAATGAAGATAATTTATTATATCAGATACCTGTAATCGTGTTGTCAATAAATTGTTCTACTGGTATATATAAAACTGTATACACGTTAACATTTCATTACTACTTTATTCCTGTATATTGAAAATATCTTTTTGCCACACCCAATCAGCTACAACCAATTGTATGTGTTATGGAATCTATTTCAAATAAGTTTCCGATGGTATATAATACTTGCTTCAGACTTTACAATGATGTGTAACACTTACTTCAGACTTTCTAATGTGTATAATACTCAATTCAGACTTTCAAAACATGCCTCTCCTTTTAAAGGCACACAATACAGAATTCGCAATCTTTCTATGACGGAGGTTTATCATTGTTGACCTGCTCACTTAAAATCCCCAATAACAAATCATATGTCACAATTTTGACAGCAGCAGAAAACATGAATTTGGCACTAACAAATTTAACTACGATAACACCTCAAATAACAACACCTCATAATAACCTTTATCTCCTATGTTATTCATCGATCGTATTGAGAAAGAACCGAGAACATGGTAGATAACCTCCTTCTGACTGTCGCTTGATTGGAAAAAATACCATGTTTAAAAATCACATTTTCAACATTGATGCTCCAAGAGCAGAGAGTTTTCATGGGTCATTAGTGTTCATTAAGTGTCACCAACTTTGTTACTGCATGGAATTGTCTTGAGCTTGGACCAGTTGTCATGCTGAGGGAATTTACTGCCATGCTTTTGAACCACTGCCATATCTGATCCACCTGACATTTTAAATCTGAATCCAGATTTGGTTTCACAAGTTTGAATGATAACTTGGAACAAAAAATTGCCTTCACATCTGTTGAAAATCTCTTTCTCAGTACCAGATTGGACACCAGATGGTCTTATCTTTAAGAAGTGATTTTTGGTCTTCCTCATCTGGTATGGTGTTTTAATATCCAATTTCTTGAATAGAAGTTTTCTCATTACATTCGGTGGAAAACTCATCTTGAGAGGAAAACCTGCTTGATAGAAATGTTTGCCTCAAACAAACCTATGGCAAATAACCACTGGCTTGGTCCTTCTTACGGGACATGGTACCTCTCAAGGGAATGCAGTGGATCAGATACGGTAATGGTTCAAAACTATGCCCCTAAATTCCCTCAGCATAGCAACTGATCAACCAAGTCAATCCGATGCAGTTATAAGATCGTTGACACTTAACTAACAATGATTATCCAGCTTACCCATCAACATCCGATACTGTTGAGTGTCAAAAGTGTGATTTTTGAAAATTGTAAATTTTGCAATTATGCTGCTGTCAGAAGATACACAACCCTTGGGATAATTAACTCCAACAATTTGCTCATTTTAATTTCTCAATTTGTTAAAAATGTCAATATGATTGGTGAATAACATAGGAGCTACAGTAATGCCCTAAATGATCGTCTCCTTAACCAACGCAGAATTATGGGCAATTTTTCAGGATTTAGACGGAAATATGGCTTGTTGCCATTCATCGGAAAGCTCTCACTATAATATGGCTTGTTGCCATTCACTAGAAAGCTCTCACTGAGAGCGTTCCGATGAATGGCAACAAGCCATATTTCTGACTAAATCCTGAAAAATTACCCATAATTCTGCTGTGGATAAGGAGTCGATTATTTAGGGCATTACTGTACAGGGTTATTATATGCAGGGAGAACTTACTTTTTTGAGGTGTTTAGTTGAAGGTCATAATACTTGAATTCAGGATGTGTGAAACAATTACGTGCAGGTTTGAGAAAAGAGACCTTAGTTTCCTAAAAAGTACATACATTATGCAAAATTAATACATTTCTGTCTCAATGTACAGGTCACAATTATAATAATCAAAAAACAAAACCATGTTTAGTCTGCCTATATTTGTAGACATCTTTATAAACAATATATCACAATAAAATGAAAGACTGCAAAATGAGGAAATATCTTACACACTTTAAACATGAGATTGGATGAGGTTTTACATGGAAACGATATTCAGGTAGTAGTGGATCCATGACAAGAATAAATCTGCATCTGAACTTAACTGGAAGTAGAATTGAGTCCAATGTTCATGATGTGAGCATCCAACTTGGCCAATGGTTTTCAAAAATGGCCAAGAAAATTTCATTTGGCCTCATTTGGCAAAAACTTTCAATGCTCTTGTCAGCAATCACTGCTGATTATAATCAGATCTGCATGAAACCATTAATTCGTTAACAGGTAATCAGCAGTTGCTCGGCTGTGGTTGAATAACAATTTATCAAAAGTCATACATACTTATCACAACAATAATAGATTAGCTGCTATAATAGTATCCTTCATTAAGGGGGAGGTCAAGTGACCAATTTTGAATAGGGATTTCCATGCAAAAGTTGCACATACTTTTGAGTGTGAATTGATGTGGTATTGGAAACACCAGGTATTTATTTGGCGGGTCAGCTAGGAACTTATTCCATAAAAATGTTTGTGTATTTATTTTTAAATTTTATATTGATTTTTTAAATGTAGGTCAAGTGATGTAATTCCAGAACAAAATTCTCAAAAATATATTTATTGCAAATTTTTTTTAATTTCCCAAGTGGACACGCCAGATAAATACCAGTTGTTTTCAATACCACATCAGGTCACTCCGAAGTATGTGCAACTCTAACTTTTGCTGCGCAGATTTGCATGGTAATCCCCATTCAAATTGCTAACTTGACCTCCCCCTTAATCAAGTGACAATATTTTACTGCGTTGTGATTTAAAAATAAGACAATGTAGGAAAATCAGTGCTTATTTTTGTTGATACAGTAATCCCTAAATAATTGACTCCTTAATCACAGCAGAATTAAGAGAGCTTTCCGATGAATGGCAACAAGCCATATTTCCGACTAAATCCTGAAAAATTATTCATAATTCTGCTGTGGTTAAGGAGTCAATTATTTAGGGCATTACTGTATTTACTGCCCATGTTCTATATTTTTGTTTTAGTTTTTTTTGTTTTTTAATTTGACCAAATTCTCTGGCCAGTGTAAACCCCGATTCGTCTTACACTGCAGCTGCACATATCACAATTAACTGCACATAAAGATGGTCTATCTCTTCCTAAATAAGTTTTATATAGTTTTCTGGGTATAAAATAATAAAAATGATTCGAAGACATCAATCTGGAAATGCTTCTATCAATTAATATTGATTTTATATCAACATTTTCTTATATGATGCGATTATTTGGATATTTTTTTCATTACTATTTTTAAAAACAGACTCATGAATCTTTCATACGATCTCAGATAGATAAGAGTTATCTGCCTTGCTGTGCTACGGACGTTTCTGCAAGCCGTAAATTATCCAATTGTATATATTTTACCAGAAAATTCTAAATATTAATTGATTGATAGAAGCGTTTTTGGACAGGGGTCTTCCATTCATATTCATTATTTTATACCCAGAAAGCTATATAAAACTTGTTTAAAAGGAATACGATACTGAAAAATGTATCAGTATTTTCTTTCAATATACCGATAATACATGTTTACAATGTCCAATTTGCTCATATAATCTAATATTCGGCCGCTAATCTTATTTTTATAACAATTAAAAAAAATTCAGAAGTTTATAGCCAAAGATTTTGTGATCTAGACGAAGTCACGTGGTTGGTGCAATCACATGTGAACAGAAATATCACATAGTAACCCAATGACAATGCATAGATATGCAATGACAGCATAATATATAAAGTTTGCATGAGCATCGCAGCTTTTGAAATTTGTCGCTTTATGGAGAGAACACTGAGAATGCAACAACTTCGCCGAAATTCATCTCAGTTCTCATAAAACGTCTTTAGCGTGTTATTATATGTATTGTGATGTGTTGTTATTATAAAGCCATGTCAGTATTTTACGTAGGACCTAACTGTTCTCGAAAAAGAAATCAGATGAAGAATTTGGAATATTATTAAGTATTTAATACCTCATATGAGGTTTAGCGACGGAAATAGCCGGACAACAGGTGGAGGGGTTATCAATTTTTCAGCTTATTTTTTACACGATAGTTATGGGTAATTGTGTTCATAATAGGGGGTGCTTTCCAAAAGTGTTTTATTGTATTCATCAGGATAACGTGCCGGTTTCATTGGAAATTTTGAGCATGAAAACAGCTTGTGATTTGTCAGCTTGCAGGAAAGTTCATAAGTTTTTACACTCAAATCTTCTACTAATAATGTGTGATGATCATCAACCATTCAGCTGTTGGACCGATGTACAAATTGATTTTTAAATGGAAATGGTTTACCTGAAAAAAATATATGCATCACAAAGTTGACTTGCAAACTCTTCCAAATCACCAAAATAAACCTCCTGAAGCTCCATGAAATTTTGCGAAAACACAGTGGCAATGCATTCTCTTATATACCGGTATGTGCATATATAAGAGAATAAAAATATTTACCTCGACAGCCAGTGCATTCTCTTATACATATGTGAGGCTCCCTAAGAGAATGCACTGGCACAGGATCTTTAATGCTACACCAGCACAGCTCCATTTAACAAAATTAGCTTTTACATATGACTCTTGATTGTATCATTATATGGGAACAAATGGTCTACTTTTAAAGTAGAAAACAACAAAGTCAACATCAGATTGGCAATATTGCCATATCAGATAGAGCTGCATGATATGTTGAGGATGTATGATTGGAATTTATTTTACATATATACAGTTGATATTCAGCTAATTCAACAATTTATTTGTATCTATACACTGAACATGAATGACATAACCCACTAGTGAACATTCATTACTTTTACTCATCAGTCAATCTACTTGTCTTCTGTTACAGACAAGCAGTTGGCAGAATTTTTTTTTTTTTTACAAAGATTAATTAAAATACCATGTGACCAATTTTGAAGTTAAAGAGTTCGGAAGTATAAATGTATGTTAACCCTTACATGACTGGAGCTTCCTGAAATGTTGCGAAAACCCTGTGCCAATGCATTCTCTTATATATGCGAGTTTCCAATAGGGAAACTCAATTATATAAGAGAATGCACTGGCACAGGATCATTAATGCTGCACCATGCAGCTCCCATCATGAAAGGATTAAACAAGGTACATTGTTACAGTATAGCATTTAAATCGCAGACAGGTAAGGATAATGTTCCATTCTCACATACGATTTAAATAGAAGAATTTTCTTCTGAAACTACAGCTACTTTTGACAATTGAGTAATTAAAGGTACTCAATCCAATCAGAGGGTAAACGGCATTTATTTAAAGATGCATAGTCCGATTAAACACCTCCCAATTACTATTTCTTTGGCTTTGGGGGTAAAAAATATTTGATTTGAGTCGAGGAACCCACCCATCAAAGCTCAGAGTGATTAGATATCGATTTTTGAAATCTATTAATTTTCGGATATGTAGCCCACAAGTTGGCAGAACACGTGATAAAAACGGACAAATTGCAGGTGTAAGATGGATAACTCTAAAATCAAGTGGTTATTATTGTTAATAGTAAGCACTTGATTTTAGAGTTATCCATCTTACACCCGCAATTTGTCCATTTTGATCACGTGTTCTGCCAACTTGTGGGCTACATATCCGAAAATTAATAGATTTCAAAAATCAATATCTAATCACTCTGAGCTTTGATGGGTGGGTTCCTCGACTCGAATCAAATATTTTTTACCCCCAAAGCCAAAGAAATAGTAATATAGGACCCTCGGATCGGATTGAGTACCTTTAAGAATCAAAACTAAAAACTAAGCGAAATGTTCCTATGATCCAACAGGTAAATCTCAATAATTTTAATTATTATAACTCGCAAATGTGGATTGCAAAGAAATCACCATAGAAAGTTGGTCACATGACCTCTGATTTAAGTATTAATTAACCATTCTGAAAATATTTAGTTCAATAATAGATTATGTCATATGTATCTTTCATTTAATATACTCTTTATAAATAACATCAGCAATTTCCTGAGTATTCCTGTTTAACAGGCAACAAATCTATATACAATAAATCTCTTATCTTAATATCTCCTAAACTAGAATGTCACTCAATTATTCTAAAAAAAAAAAACTAATTCATTGCAAAAATAAGACCAGATTTCAAATCAAAAGTTCATTCTTCATACTGAGTTTAACAAAACATGTAAGTCCCTATTCTATATTGGGTCATATCTTCAGAATAATAATCTCAAGTTTATAATCTGTCAATGGTTGAAGTGTGAGGTTGATATTATCCAAGCTAAACCTCACAATTAGCACATGTATGACATACCATTTGGAATGATATTGAGTCGAAATTCATCTTGAGATACATTCACAAAATGGAAGATATGATCCAATATAACAACAGAGGTCTTTCTATATTGAGAAATTTACATACAAAATTCAATAAACAATCATTTCATTGTTTGTGAGGTATTATGTCAGACATGATAATTTAAGAAAAAAACAAGAAATATTATTAACTATAAAATTTTGTTTAAATCTTAAATAGTCGTAATGCATTCAGATATAAATCTCATTGACAGTCTTAATTTTGTTGCTAATGTGTGTATTACACTAATTTGCATTTTCGGAAAACTGAGAAAATGTAGCTTTCGGAAAGTGTGAGCATGTGCAGGTAAATACTGCAAATTTATTTCATAAATATTATATATATGACACTATATAAAATCAAATGTTCATGGTTATCCTGTCGCTATATCGTGGACATATTGGGGTTTTGACAAAGACGAACTTTTTTTACCCAGTGGATCCAGCCTAGAGGTTTTATATTGGGAGAAGTCACTTCACCCTATTTAATTATGAGGGAGAAGTAACAATGGATGAAGTTCATTTTACAAAATCAAAAATCATCCTTCTATGATGCAATAAGTATTAGGCAAGACCAGAGTCCATTTATAAAATCATTGTAGTGAGTAAGAACACCATTATAATCAGTAAATTAAATATGCTAATGGGACATATGCATACTGGTATATGAGAGAGAAGTCACTTCTCCCTGGGACAAAGATATGGAGAAGTGGCAGATTTTAGAAAAGATGTCACCGAAATCGCCGTCTGGGCTGGTCTCCGATTGTTGTTGGCCATTGGAAATAATAACTTTTCAGTTTATAAATTTCCCAAAAGACAACAGAAAGTTAATTTTTTATCCTTCAAATTTTGAATAAAAAAAAAATGTATGAAGCTTACAATATAAACAGGATATTATTATTATTATGGAGAAAATCATGTAAATGAATCCAAATTCTGATTTGAGTAACTTTTCATTTTTCAATCTTAATGGTTCCCCCTCATACCTAATGAAACACTAACAGCTGTACATCACAAAACAATAAATATCACTCATAGTCAATAGGAGACTTAAACTTCGCAGCTATTCGAGATTTCCTTGGCGATTTTCTTGGTGAAGAGATCGGGGTTCCATCAAAGGAGCTGAGGGATCCGAGGCGACTGTCGTTAGATTTAACCGAGCTGGTTTCCAGCGGGCTCTGACGCTTCTGAAAATCCTCGTAAGTGTCTCGGAATTCATCACTTTCTAAACCGAACCCACGGCCTATATTTCCAGAAACTGTCTTTACACATTTCTCATGCAAGATGTCAGGCAATACTTGCTTGGCTTGGATGACAAAATCAGAAGCTACCTGTTGGATATCAGTAACATCATCAGCTTGACTAGAATGAAAATCCTCATCGCCAATAAGTTTCGGCAACATTGTCTGTGGCAACCTTCCAAGTGGCAGGTCACATGCTCTTGTCACGTTGCTATAGCTATATTCGTGCGTTGATATTGTGTTTGATCCCGATTCTGTAAAATTTGCACTGTCCTCTGTTACAAATCCCTTATTTAACAGTTGTGTTGGGTTGAATTTTTCCACTTTAATAAAGTCGTACTTTGATGTTTGGCTTTCCTCGTCGACCAATTTGTTACCATGATTATACTCCGGAGAGAGACTGTGTGGCTGTGAACAAATTAATTTGGAATATCACATACATATTACAAGCAGGACTGAAAAGATTTTGCCAGACATTTACAGAATGAGGTCCCTAGAGGGTGAATTTAGTGATGCTGCATCGCACACGAGGCTAGTATCACTAAATTTATTTTCTGGGGACGGTATTAGGCTTAGGCCTCATCTTCTTTGGAAAGTATCTTTATTATCAGTTAACAAGTTTTTTCAGATACTTTTATAGAAAGTTCCCTTTACTTTTTTATTTTAGTTTTTCTATATCCCCAAAATTGGCAGACGATACCATGCATATCACCTTCTTAAATCTGAGTCTTATATCTCCCATAGCAGACGAGGAAATGCAGAATGAGGTCCCCAGAGGATGAACTTGGTGATGGCAGTCCACTGTATGTCACTAAATTCACCCTCTGGGGACCTAATTCTGCAAATGTCAGGCACCATATTTTCAGGCCTGTTGTAAGGAATGCATATACATAATATGACCATACACTAGCGTAATTAACGAACCACAGCTAAAACACGCGCATAAGCTAGGATATATCTGTCTTTTTAATGCTATAAAATAACTTTATAGATGCGTATTCCCATCAAATAAAATTAACTTAGGCCTTATATCGTGGTGTGATTATGAAATATTTCACTCCAGACATGCACAAGGGTTTATCAACAGAGTGGGTTCTATAGCAATTTTGTATATAAATTAGGTCAATTATATCGTACAGCTATGCTCTCAGTAAGCGACCTGTTTAACGAGGTTATGGGCCGGTACTTACCGCGGTGTTACCACCAAAATACCGCGGTTATCATTCTGTACCGCGACGGAGGGCGGTTGACCCGCGGTACTGGTACGGTATTTTTACCGTTGGTTACCGCAGGTCACCGCGTTATTGGTGTTCGTTACCGCCGTACACCGCAGTATTTTTTTCGTAACCGCGTTCAAATTACCGCTAACGGCCCTCCACCGCGGAGAGAACACGACTGAAACAAGGCGTCACACGGTAGGTAAATGATTATGAATAACTTTTGTATTGAATGAATACCTGTAAGCTGCACGTAATTATGTATACGTAATGAATATAAATGAATAATAATGCAATCGGATTGGTTTACATGTAACATATTACAAATGTACACGTACATCACGTTTAATCACGTCGGCGGTTTTTGAACTCAGCTATAATTGCTTACGGCGACTGGATTACGCAAAACACCGTGGAGTAATAGTTTTGTTGTTAGCATCTATCTTACATATCGTCAAATGATTTACGCACCAGATTCCTATATCGGTTTCCACTCATGTTGTTTTTTTGTGTTTCCGAAATCTAAATTTCTTATAAAAATGGGAAAAGTAAGTCCAGCGGGGACGGTGAATTAGTAACACTGAGGCCGAGTTTAGTCTTGGAGGCCAGAGCGGCGATCGTTGCAGAAATATTCATATTCGTTCAAATCTATAGTTGTGTTCATATGCCAAACATAATCGGCGCGTAAATAGTATATTATCGCCAAGACGTATGGTTGTGCGCATTCGTGAAATAGTAAAGCAATTTACAAACATTTGCGCCTGAAGATTTCTTGTCGGTGGGAATAAAATGTATAACTAAGAAAGCGTGGCACATGTCATGCAGCAAAGTAAAGTTGTTATCATCACCAATGTGCGCGACAAAAGACACACGCAAAACACCAAACATTGAAAGACACAACGTTGTCAAATCAGTCTTTGATTTTGTTACGTGAACATTCCTTGTGCTCACGAGTGCGTGTCGGGCGGCATCGTTTGATGTGAAATTGCAACTTTTGGCGAGGGGCTGCACTTGTAGTTCTCGGTGGGTCGCAGTATAAATTATATCACATACCGGTATTCCTATCTAATCGTTATTCGGAAAAAAACATGCATGGTGTTGGAAAGATAAAATATGTTTGTTTGGTTATATACAGAGGTTAACATTGTAACATAATTATTTCAAGTGATCGAATTCGGTGTGTTTTAGTCCTTGTTAGTTTATTCCCGATACGGTAGCAATAAAGAGCGTTTGTCTCACTTTTGTGCGACAAATATTTATAAATAGCTATTACGTGCACAACATTTTAATGATCGAATGAGACTTGTCTGTTTAAAGCCACTTAGCGGTTCGCACATAATATTATTCGCAATACCAAAATAGATCGATAAATATCTGAACTACCTTCTGCGAGCATTATGTAAGCCAAACGGACGCATTGAAGTAATGGAAATACAAGTGTCCAAAACACAAAACAGCCATTCGCGCGTGCGTCACGTGTGTAGTTTTACTATATAATAGCACCATCAACAAAACACAAATATTTATTTCACCCATTGAGGCCAGTTATAAGACATGACGACATCTTAATTTAAGTGCCCCGTGACCTATATTAACAAAGTCTGCCAGCTGCAGTATGACGTAATCAGTGACACGTGCTTTTGCCAGAATGTGTTTTTTTCCCCTGGACATACGGGAGTTCCACGTTGTGTCTTTTATTGCTAAGACAATAATTCCCGTTATACGAACAAATGGTGTTTGTGATTTGCAGTTAATGAATGTCAATAAAGTTAATAACGATATTTATTCTGCGGACTATTTAAATAGTGGTCGTTATCATTCAAGTTAGGGATCACGTACATCTGAACATTGATATAAACTGTATAGATACGGGATTTATCGAGCTGTCTAAAATGGCCGAAATGATTTGTTCCCTTCCCGATAACCAACACTGATTACAAATAGTGTCATTTATGGGAATTTTAGGCAATAAAACGAGACTAGAAATGTTATTGTAATATTTTAATATTCACATTAATTGAAAAATGACTTTCTCAAAGTAACTTATACTTACCTTTACTTAATCTGGAAGCCCGTTATAATGGGCATATTTCCCGATACTCGGCTTTCATCTATTTCAATATTTTAATAATACACTTCACGGTACACAAACATGGATGGAGATCGTGAGAACGGCCGTCCTATTTTGGAAGATTGACGGTCAGCCATCGAATCCCGCCATTAACCTCGTTACAAAAATGCTACCGCGTAGCGGTAATGTCACCGCGTTTGTGCGGTGCATTACCGCGTGCCACCGCGCTACCAACATTCGTTACCGCTGGTAGTGCGGTGGTACCGTGAACGTCGCGGTGGTACCGCGGTACGCGCGTGGTAGTGCAACCGCAAATCGGCGGTATGTCGCGGTATTGCACCGCGGTATTAACGCATGTACACCTCGTTAAAACAGGTCGCTTAATTTGAGCAGTGCTGTACATCAAGGCATGTGAGAAATCAGAGATACACAATGCACAACAGACTACGAGCTCACCAACTCAGACTTAAAACCTAAATAAAAAACTTTTAAAAGCCACTACTTTTGAACAAATTATTATAGAATATAAACTACCATCCTCAAACTGAAAGTATTCAAAAGGACTTTTGGTTGTTGTCTAGAGTATTTTACTGAAATTACCATTATATTATTGATGCTGCATGTGTGCGCAATTCGATTGAGATGTGTACTATACGAAGCTTGTCAATTTCATCATCGTCATTTCATAAAAATTAATGTCATGTCGATTTCAACGAAACTTGACGAGCAACATCATCATGTAGCTTTCACCATCGACCGAATTTGCGATAACCTGAATGTGTCTTCTGCTTTGTTCATAAGTATGGGTTTCTTGTCAATTCATGAAAATAGAAGGATATCTGAGGTTTATCAGATTCACGTTTGTTCTACGTAATATTAGGGAAAAAATTTAAGCGCGATATAACGTTTGCTTGCATCACAAATTTCTATTTCGATTCCAGTATTGTCCCCAGCCCAGCCAGAGTGATTGAGATTTTCCCATTGCATGCGACATTTATATTTTAGGCCACTCCGTTGCAAGTATTTGACAGTCCATAATATGTTATAATTATGTTCTCAATAAATGTAAAAAGCGGCTACGATTTAACTTCACCGATAGTAAAGTTCTCCCCTCATTTTGGAACGCCAACTATTGAAAGACGCACACGTTTATTTCAGATTACGACATTAATGCTTTAAGCCCACCGATCTACTGTGCGACAAAACCGCTCGCAAAAATTCAAAACAGCAGTGTTGTTATTAGACAATAATTGGTGACATCACAAAATCAGATATAGTCTATATACGACCCAAAGCTCTGAATAATGACGGGTAGCAGGTATGGTTTCATTTTTTCCTTGTTATTTATTTTTAACTAGAAATTAAACTTGTGAATGACATTGGAATGATTTACTAATTTATATTATTACACGCTTGTTCCTATAAGTACAGTGTTATTGCTGTA
This sequence comes from Siphonodentalium dalli, assembly GCA_032622095.1. Classification (NCBI taxonomy): domain Eukaryota; kingdom Metazoa; phylum Mollusca; class Scaphopoda; order Gadilida; family Siphonodentaliidae; genus Siphonodentalium; species Siphonodentalium dalli. Next base: position 94,522,899 of record CP136065.1, read on the forward strand.
TATGCATTGGACCTATCATATCTGTAGGATTCAGTTGTGTTAGGTAGACGCCACAGTTATATTGTTTTTATTTCAAGTCAAAATAATAGCTCATATCTAGTGTTTCTTATTTTAACAATCGACTTAAAATATAACTTTTGACTTAGATGGCTGAACTATTGCAATCTGACTGACCGGATCTGGTTTCCCATGTTGATTCTCTGGCAATGGTTTATTTCTATGAAGTATAGTTAACTGACTTGGCAGATTTTTATGGTGCTGAGTTTTTGGCGATTCTCTGCCTGCCTGTAATACTGCTAGCTGATCAGGACTCAATGGCTTAGGAACAAAACCTGATGATAAAAATTTAAGAAATAAGTTTTTAGTCATCATCAAGAGCTGAAACAAATTAAAGACATTACTATATTTTCATCAATGTTTTATTTTTATTGTATCTGCACTCCCAGAAGACCAAATGTGTTATTCTACGACTCACAGCACTGCATAATGAATCATGATTTTGCATCATTTGGTTTCCTTGCTTGTTATTTTAACAGAACAAAATGGCTACCGATGTTGTAGCTTTAAGTACATGTGAGGTCCTTTAAAGGTATAGTCCATTTAATTCATGACACGATTTTGCATCATTTGGTTTCCTTGCTCATTATTTGAACAGAACAAATTGGCTGCTGATGTTGTAGCTTTAAGGACGTGTGAGGTCTAATTATGTTTCATTGTGGTCTGGGTCGTGACACATTGGTATAGAAAATATAATAAACACAATAGTTAACCTTTGTGAGTAGCGTATGGTTTTTCCCCCTCTCGTGAGATGCGAGGATTATTATCGGCTGGCGCCTTGTAAAAAATAATCCTCCGCACATCTCACTCGAGGAAACAAAATGTACTCTACTCAGAACAGTAAACTATTGTCTATTTATATACTTATTTCATTGAAACAAACTGATAAGTGTGTGTCCAGGCACTTTGCCCACTGCAATAATGTAGCATTCAACTATTATTATCGAAAAGAGAATTTTAAAAGCATTGTCAAACATTGAGTCAAGAGACGTTCACTACTGTGAACCATCGTCAATTCAATTACTAGAGCCAATGTCCATAGTCAAACAATGTATCCGTTCTCTATGTCTCACATTTTCTGCCATTTTTATTTCTATAACCAGGTTGTCATGGCTATATTTAGAATGTCCTTGGTTTGATTGCTGAAAGCCAAATTTAACAAAGATTAATTCACTTTGAAAGCCACTCCCAGTGAACATCTCTCCATAAAATTTGGCAAACGTTATGCCACATGAAAACAACATGACTACACCATTGACACTTTCATGATTGGAGCTACCCTGGTGCATCATTAAAGATCCTGTACCAGTGTATTCTCTGAATGCACTTGCTTACAAGTTAAATATTGTTAGGCCAATGCATTCTCTCAAATATGCAAGGCTCCCTATGGAAGAATTCACACATATAAAAGAATGCATTGGCACAGGACAAAATTTCAGGAAGCTCCAGTCGTGAAAGGGCTAACATAGACAATGTAAGTCCACGCAAAGTCAATTTCCAAGGTTGTGAGGTCCACGCACATGGTTCCAGAAACCCAGGCATGCAATTTCATTCGCATTTTATATGTTGGTTTTATAAGTTGGAAAAAATTACAATCAGGAAATAATTGCAGTACGTTTATAGAAACTTGAGATCGAACATGCCCATTTTCAGATTCAAATTTCAGATTAATACACGACTGTCGTGATGAATTACGTAAACAAACTAATTATAAAATGTTTCAACGATACTTTATTGGATGAAATAAATCATGTGGAGTCTGTCGACTAACTTTTTTGTTTTGGATGTTTGTTTGGGTATAGTAATGGTCACAGACTGCGTGCTCACATATGATTAAAATTCTGGGACTGAGAAATTGGAAATTGACTTAGCATGGCCTAAACAAGCAATATATTAGAAGAAATGAAGCTATAACCCGGGTTACAGACTATAGTGGTATGACATCGGAACAAACAGTCATTTCATTGAATGAAATTTGAACTTTTCCAATGGTGGGGGGGGGGGGGGGGGGGGGGGGGTGGGGGTGGGGGAGATAACTATACTACAGGGATATCTGGACAATAAAAACGACAGTCTCTCCATAACATGTGAATTCATGTCATATAGAGTAATAAAGCATATGCATAGTTAATAAACAAAATGTTGCTGGGCTACATATCCCCCAAATAAGGCTGCTTTATTTGACCAGTGGTTTTTATAGAATTGAAAAATTTGATTCTGGGAACAATCATTGAATCAAACTTTGCTTCCAACTGTCTGTGTTGTTGATTAGCACACCTACTTTTATTTGATTAGACAGCAGAATAAGGGCCATAATTCCCAGAAAAGTGGACATTTCACACCCATATTCAAAGTCGACATGTATTGTCATGCGAGTAATCCATATACAAAATTTGAAAACAATCGGATAATTGTAATTAAAGTTTTCATCCAGAAACTAAAATAATCGGCAAATTCTAAGACAACAAGGACCATAACTCTGGTAAAAATGGTGGACCTCACCATAATCGAACTTGACCCGTGCCCCTAACCAATGAGGTCACATACCAAATATTACTTAATCTCATTAATTACTACTGAAGGTATTATCTGGAAACCATCTGGGAGCCGCAGGGACCCGCCCAGAGCAAGGTTTAAAATTTGGGAGAATTCACTTGTTTGGATATTAGGGAGAAGCGGACTGTTATCAGGGAGAAGTAACAATGGCTGAAGTTCAATTTACACCCGAACATCACCCTTCTATGATTATTATGTATTGTGCAACACAAGACCCCATTTATAAACTATTATAGTGAGTAAGAACACCATTGTAACCAGTAAATATACTTTAACCCTTTGAGTGCCAGGTCGATTTTTGTATCAACCCATATACCCTGTGCCAATGCATTCTCTTATATATGCGAGTCGACCATAGGTCGCCTCGCATATATAAGAGAATGCATTGGCCTTTTTTTGCTTTTGTTTTACTTTTTGCATTGATGGTCTTTACGCCTCTAAGGCATTGAGTTTTATTATTAGCATCGCAAGTATTTCTTATCAGTAGTGTATAATCTGAATTTATATGAGACAGGCTCAGGTATGTTCTCAATGTACTACTAAGGATTACAATAGCGGGGATTACAATAGCGTGTCATTGTCACAACTTAATTGCATAGTGTTATTTTCACAGGTAGAATTTTTTTTTTTACAATTTTAATAATTTATTCTTATATTCTTTACAGACTTATTTTGTAGGTTTAGGGCCGATGAGATCGGCCCCTGGCACTCAAAGGGTTAAATAAGCTATTGGGACATATGCATACTGGTACATGAGAGAGAAATCACTTCTCCTGGGGAAAAAATTGGGAGAAGTGACACATTTTAGGGAGATGTCTCTTCAAGTCACCCTATTGGCTGGTCCCTTCTGGGAGGAATGGATGCGCGGAAAGACGCCGGCGATTTCTATAGTCCCAAGACCAAAATTTCAGAGGACAAAGCTCATACCTGCAGCACCAACAGGTGAAATAGCTCCCGAATCATCGTCACACCGCGCTCTGTACGACTCGGGGCTCGACTTCCTTAGATTCTGATTTTGCACTCCACCGCAGTCCGGAATTATATCTGATCGACAGGAATCAACATCTTTACTGAGTTCCTCGATTTGTGAATCACTTGGTTTCCACCAACCAGCTTTGAGAATATCAAGAATATCCTGAGAATGCACATCAGTGGATTTTGTTCCAGCTTCCTGAGCTGCGGACTCGGCACATGCCTTCTCTAAATACTGAGATGCGAGCAGTTTGAGATCAGATGTTGGCGTTAGACAAAGTGGTGTACGTAGATTTCTTTTTACATCATCTGGCAAGTTGAATAATTCATCAGCTGGGACTGAAAATCAAAATAAAACAAATCATCACTCTGAGGTTGCAATTTCTCTGTTTCTCAGCCCAAAATTTATTGAAAAGCATGCGAGAGCGCATGATTTAATTTAATTGTTTAGTTCTGGCGCACATACCAATGAAGCTTTCCACACCTGGATTGACCAGCTCTTGTGCTTTTTTTATTTTAGTGCTGAGTTACGACGGTCGATAATGAAATTTAGAAATTTTATTCGAACAGGTATGTTCATTATCAGTTCGGGACAAGTTTGTATAGAAGCATACCGCAAACATTTTGTACCAATTATACTATTTCCGACATAGAAAACGAGAATAAACATAACATTTTCAAATAGAAAATACATATTCCCTAATAAGATACTTACACACTGAACTACATGGTATATTCATATTTATTCACAAAGAAGGGATCTATGACACCAGTTTTAAAATTTATTATTTCGGTACGAAATAGTATAAGTACGTTTTGAATCATTATGATGTAGCAGGTCACGTGCCATCTAGCTATAATAAATAGCTTGTTGGCAGATCTAACAGCCTCTTTTCAACCTCTTACAAGATTCGAGGGATGTGACCGAGCAGCGGGGAGGGGAAATCCCAATTTGCGAGGGACATGTGAGTTCAGTGTGTAAGTATCTTATTAGGGAATATGTATTTTCTATTTGAAAATGTTATATTCCCGTCAAAGATACGTTACACACTTAACTACATGGTAGAATCAACTCATAGGAGGCAGCGAGGAATGAGATATTGTTGTATTTCCTTTTTGGTTAAGAGCGATTCTTTTGAACCTGCTGAGTAGCAATAAATGGATCCAAAAGGTAATGACCGATTCGCAGATTAGATTGATGATACACAGTAAAGTGGAGAAAGTGGAAGAATGAGCCTAATGGCTGAATCTTTGCCCCCCCCTTTTGTCCTAAAGAAGGGAAACCAGTAATTGTGAAAACTCATTAGGTAGAATCGCCCAAAGGTCATATGCAGGTACAAGCATGTGCCACCTCCTCCAAGGAGCAAGCTTTCGGTTTCGTTTTTTTTCGGTAAAAAACCTCGGTTTCGGTTTGGTTTCAGTAAGCAATCACTTAACATATAGCAAAATTAGTCCAACACAACTGGACAAAACAGGCACTACCAGTTACAGAGGGTCATAATAAGTTGGGGAACAGCTTGCTCTGTTGCTAAACCATGAACTTTAAAGAGAATGTGAGATAAAAGTCATATATTGAACCATCAAGTTTAAGCAAACACAAAATAGTAGTGCCTGACTGACCATATTTCCAGACGCTGACCCTAAACTTTTTTCCAACTGTACACAAATATTTCCACCATACCAAAATCAAAACATAAAAGTGAAACGCAAATACAGCGACGCTTCATGCATACAAATGAAGTCCCGTGCGACTTATATATTGGTACCGATATTGTTTAAAGACAAGGCCGTGGTAATCAATCAGTTACAGTGTAGCATGTGCGACATGTGCCCAGTTCCTCGACAATGATGACGTAATTACGCGTTTGATGTTCCCGCTCAGTTTGTGGGTTAGAGATACCGTTAGGCACAAAAATAACTGCCGCGATCAACAAGCTAGACGCTAATAAGTGCATGTACATGTACACGGCAATTGGCCGGCTCAAATTCGTAATATTTCGTTGAACGTTATAGATAAAAGGTCAATTTTATTGACCGATTAGCCGGGAGAATGAACTTAAGTTTCAAATAAAGTGCACACTTATTCTAAGACAGTTGACAATAAAGGTGACAAAAGTCAATGCCCTACTGCATGTAATTTGTGTTGACTGTGTGGCCACTCATCGATCGATCGTAGGTTCCAGAACAAAAAGTTTCTGGACCATTTCCCACGTGGTATAACATTTCTTTTCGTTCGCATTCTCATTTTTACAACGACATGCTTCCTCATTTCAGTTTCTTTTGGCAAGTTGGCAACTCAATGACGCTTACGATATTATAACAACACATATATGAGACGAAATGGACACATCCCGATATATAATTGATCAGAGAGGTCGATTATTTGACAACACTATCAACTATCAAGTCGATTCAATTGAAAAATAAACATACAAAAAAAAAACGTAATGTCGATTGGGGCAGAATCACGTCGGTCGGTTTCGGTCGGTATTTTTTAAAACCGAAACCGAGTTGTTTTCTCGGTTAACCGCACAACACTAGTTGGAACTAGAGATGGGCCTGTCCCAGATGGGACTGAGGTATACCCCCTGTATTCAACATGTTATTTGAATGTAGTAGCCATTACTGTTTATTGGGCTTTGAAATTATGTGAACAGATAACCCTAAATCCACTAAGCCCTAACACTAATCTTGAACCTCTTAACCCTTAATCCTAATCCTAAAACCTATTGACCGAAAAATGTAGGAATAAAAGCTTGGACAAAATTATGCATGTTGCAAAAAGGGGAATAACTCCACAAAAAAAAAGTCGGACCGACATCATAATCGCAGGTGCACAGGTTCCCATGGTAAAAAACATTGGCCTAAAAATGTAGGAATAAAAGCTCGGACAAAATTATGCATGTTGCGAACAAATTTCAAAGTCGAAAAAGGGGGATAACTCCACCAAAAAATGTCGGACAGAAGTCATAATCGCAGGTGCACAGGTTCCCATGGTACTAAATATATGTGGCAAGTTTTAAAAAAAATGGACCTAAAAATGTAGGAATAAAAGCTCGGACAAAATTATACATGTTGTGAAAAATTTCTAAGTCGAAAAAGGGGGGATAACTCCACCAAAATTTTTTATCCAGGTGCACAGTTTCCCATGGTGGTTAATGTCTGTACCAAGTTTCACAGAAATTGATAAAAGAATGACTGAGAAAAAATCCGGACGGACGGTACTACCTACGAAATGGTAGTCGTGGGGCTAAAATTTTGTGAGTCTTTAAAAAATGACTTGTGTAGCTTTTATTTTTGTTCTTGCAAACAGATAGTTGTGTGCTTTTGTAAACTGTCCGTTCTATGTGGCTTTTTAAAATAGTTTTTGTTCTCGCAAATAGATAGTTGAATGAATGAATTACAGTGCATTTTATGTGGTTTCTAAAATGAATTTGTGAGCCTTTTATTCAAATCTGACTGTCTTGACTCTTTAGACTAGTAGACACAATTTTTGTTATTGTCCAAATTATGTGGCTAGCCACACAATTCAAAAAAGACACACAAGGGCTTCCTCTCCACAAATCACAAATAAAGCCACACAAAACCCTACTAAAAACGCTTCGACTGAAATGGTGGAGGTGGGTTGTCCATTTTTTTGGACAATTTGATGGACAAATTTTATTGGGTGGCTTCTGGCAGGCGATTCAGATCCTCACAAAACCCTTTTTTTTATTGTCCAAGTTATGTGGCTAGCCACACAAGTCAAAAAAGACACACACAGGCTTCCTCTCCACAAATAAAGCCACACAAATCCCTCTCGTGAGAGCGGACGAACGGCACGACGGATGGATGTACATATGGACGGACGGACAAGCCGATTCCAGTATACCCCCCCCCCCCCCCCCCCCCCCCCCCCACAAAAAAACCCTGGTAAACTAAGTTCATCACGAGTGTTATAGGATTTGAAATTCCTAAAATGTTTTCTGGTATCGAAACAATCGAGAAGAAAAAGTCTGGAGAGTCCCGAGTTATAAACTACCTCCACAGCCTGTCGATCCAATCGAATGTATTCAGTTACCTTGATTGAAAGGGACAGCCTTGATTGGCAACCTGAATGTAATATATTAGAAAATGTTTGGAAGGAGGAAGCCCATCGAGATGGAACAACTTCAAACGGTCGGAAAGGATGAACAGGCTGTGGAGGATGAAGGTCTAAAAACAACCAGAATGTTGACAACAAGAAGATTGTGTCTTCTTGTTATTCACTGATTGTTCTTAACAGACGAAGGGCCTGGGTCCATGAGCTGTTAGTGTTTTCAGCCCACCGCAGCCACAAAGGAGAAGGCATATACTCGTTCGACATTTGGTCGAGAGGAGTCATGCTAGTGATGTGAACAGATGGGCGAAATTACTGAAGACCAGTCACATGTGTGTATGGTCTGATGGTTGTCTGCCACTCATACAGCGAGGACTCGGACCCTAGTTCCTCCCCGTGGGCAGAGACTCTTCTGTCGCCAACGGTTATTGCTTCATGTGTGCCGTTAGACCGATTGCCCATCTGTTTGAGTTATTCAAGACAGCGTGTCAAAAAGGAGCACCGAGTACAGTAATGCCCTAAACAACCGACCCCCGGTTACAAAATGACCCGACGGAACAAAGTAAGTTCTAAATTCCAGTCTCCTTAAAACGAACCAGTAGCTCATCATAAACTTCGTTGGTCAGAGCAATTTGCCATTTCCAAAAGCACACAACCTGATTAGAATATGTGGATAGGGTACACCATGTATAATTGATAAATAAAATGCCTCGTTGGCACAGTTGAGTCTATCTAGATATATATTTATTTTTTGCACTGGTAAAATTACCGTAAATCCTAAGCTAGTTTTGTCAAATTTGGAAGGCGACTTCGTTTTCGCCTTGCGGACATCCGAGGGCGACTTCGCCAGCCCAAGGGCGAGAATTTCGTCTGAGTCGCCACCTAGCGTGGGGCCTGATTGCATGAGTTCAATTGTCTATATTGTAACCCTATAACTGTAAAAGCCATGATATCGTGATAGAATAGATCTAAGCCTGGTACTACAGGTGAACAACTCATTGGGATTTTTCTAAGGCTAGAGAGCCAAATGCTAATGAATGCTCTACGCAAATAGAAACGTGATTCGCAGCTTGGTTTGCAGAAAAGCTGTAGAAAATCAGATTGACTCTCACAAATTTGTTGGAAGGATTCCAAGGCTTGGTGTTCCGCCAAACGGAACCTTTAGTAAAGGCGACAGATGATCTGTGTAATGTTTAGGAGAATTTACATTCAGAAGAATCGATCGGTCACCCATAAACAAAGTACAATGCCAATCAGTGACAAGTGGAAAGGTAATAAGTTTGAGCCCTGGTAAAACTCCATGGTAAAACAAATTGAGTGTGTTAAAAGTCTCTGCCCAGGCCGATGACTGTGCTATGTTCACTGTTATGTACAGCACCCGAGATTACCTGGCATTAGACGGCACGCTGTGAGAATCGTAATTCGCGTCGGATGGCAAGTAGCCCTGTTAATTAGAATTGTAAACTAAATGTCAGACGTCAGACCCAACCAATGGTTTTTTCTGTATAGTAAAAACTGAATAAACAGGGCTGGGTGAAGCCTGGAAAGAAGCATCGAGGGATGATGAAGGTGCAGACTGTTTCCCCCCTAACCCGGAGCCAGCTTTAAATCTGATGAGAAGCAGATGCAGGCTGTGCAGCCATTAACCCTTTACCCAACAGTAATATGTCTAACGTCATTACCCACACCAATTCTGATAGGAGAGAACGTCATCACCCCAGCCAACATAACTTTCTGGGAACGTCAAAGTTATAGGAAAAACTGTATTATTAAATCTTATGGTGGCTCTTGTTTATCTGCAAGGATGGTTTTTTTTATTTTAATTAATTGGTAACAATTGATTTTCATACCCATTGGCAATGTGCAATTTTTTTGTATTTAATTCATACTACATCCTTAGTATGGGAAGAGCAGGTAAGATGATTTGTTTGATCATATATTCCATCTGGCGATGGAGAACAAGGAGACACTATGGAGTTGGTACTAATGGTAGGTATCTTTCCGGATTTTTCTTGACCCCGATTCGTTGCATAGAATTAAAATCAATTTCACATTGAAATGTATCAGAGTCTGAATTTTATTGCTGTCATTTCAGCTGGTAATTTCCGAAAATTTATCGTATTATTGTGTTCAATTTATCAACAGAAATATTGCAAAACAAAAAACGCCGGAGATCTGGTTGTGTACGGTACTGCGTGAGACATTAACACAGTCGCCATAATTTCTTTACTGTTAGCAATCACTTTCAAATAAAAAAATGAGATCGTTTTGCAGTGCATTCCTTTAAATTTTCACATCTACATGTGCACCAATCACTCTAGTTCATGTCCACATGAATCCGTACCATAATTTGACAACGTTAAACAAAATTATCCCCCATTATATATTGCATATATAAATTTGCAAAACAGAAAACGTCGTCATTGAGTTGTGTATTACGTAAAACGGCAAGGCAACACAGTTGCCGTACTTTCTTTACTGTTAGCAATCACTTACTAATAAAATAATGAGATCGTTTTACGCGTGCATTCCTTTAAATTTTCACATCTACATGTGCACCAATCACTCTAGTTCATGTCCATATGAATGCGTACCATACTTTGACATCGTTTAATAAAATTATCCCCAATATTTTATCAACAAAAACACCGCGAAGATTTTGTATGAAGTTTGACGTTGTAACCTCGATTTCCAGAATTACCTTCACTTTTCCACAATCACTAGCAAAGTGTTAACCAACTTCTATTTATTTGCATTTAATAATGTACCAACGAAATTCAATAAAATGTGGAAATGCATTGTGAAATTGATTCCAGTATTGTAAAAATCTGATTAACTGTTGTTGACACGTGATCACAAATAGTAACCAATGTAAACAAAACACAAGCCATGATCGTGAGGATACAGAAATAAGATGTATAACGTCGACGTAAATACTTCGACAATTACTCCGTGTGTCATGTATAAAAAAGACATAAAAACAGCATTAATAGACTAAAATTTCAATTTTTTAAATCATAGGTTAGAAGTTGAAATGCTATTCAGTAACAATATAATGTTTAATATGTCGGAATAGAAATATATATCGCAAGAACTATATATTCAGCGCTGACAACAACTCCTTCTGTGTACCTCACGAACGTAATGCGTACGTAATTCGAACTTGACCCAGTTTATTACGATATATCTTGGCACATTTACATGCGTAGATCATGTCCATCACATATTGTCATTTGAAAAAGATTGAATGGCCATTAAGGTCGATAACAGTGCTTTTCTCTTCGTGAATATATGAGATGCCAAACTAAATAATAGTTAGCAAGACATCGTATTGAATAAGGATGACGAAATATTCTAAAAATAAATCACATTGAGACACAGGCGTTACCTTGACCTTGATGTAATGATGATGCAATGAATATCACAGTTAGTGCCAAAACACAAGGTGTGTACACAGTTAAACTACCGGTAATCGATATATTGTTTGGCCTATGTTCAACTTGTAACAAAGGACATACTAATAGTGCAATTTTGTTCGATTAAATGATAAATATCTCTTGAAAAATTATTGATAATTATAAGATTGAAATTCGCGCCCAGCTTGGATGGAAGCCACGTGTTCAGAAATTGGTAAACCCGCTGTTTGCTGGAAGCTTCTAATTAGTTCCTCGCATTGCTATTCAATACATTTTATACACACTATAAAAAATATAATATTGTCAATATGATCATGTGAAGAATTAGGAAAAATAAAAAAATAATTGGAAACAGTTTTATTTGGGAATAGGCCTACACACTAACACATCAGTAAGAACAAACACGGCGTCCTTAGTAACAAAAACTAACATCAGCATGTCGTCTTGCTCTTACCGTAGCTTCGTTAGTCAAATTAATGGTAGTGATTGTTTTATATTTGGATGCATATGATATAAAAACATAAACAAGTCAAGTAAATATTTTATTGGAAATAAAAATAAAGTTAGAAAATAAATAAATGTCAGTTAGACGACCGTACACAGTTGCCCGAGTACGCTGATTTCTCTAGTCGACTTCAAAAAATAGCACCGCCGCATTCCACTTTTCGTTTTATTGCGACATATTATGTACTTGTTCGGTGTGTGAAACTGCTAAGTTAGTATTCAGGCACTATGGTAATTGAAGGAATGCAACATTCTACTAATACGGCCGAAAATCTGAAGCAGATCGACCGTACCACTCCATAGAAAACATCGCCTGAACTATGCTCAATTGTAAATATTTACTACTCGATTCGGGATGCATCTATCAGTGACAAACTAACGAAAACAATTTCACCACCGAGAGTCACTGCGTATAATTAATACATATGAATGACGGTGTGTGTTGTAAATTTAGATATAGTATATGTAAAAATAACTACTTTGAACAAGATTATTTTCCATTTCTATTTGATCACCCTACTGGAGTGTTTCACATCACTTTAAATTGTACAAAATCTGCCACAAAACCCCACAAAAACGTAACAATTAATAATGTAACATATATTTTATTATTTACATTAACAATGAAAGCAATTTGTTGTGTTATAATGCAATAGTTTTGTTGTAAACTATGACTGAAAAAAACGCAAAACTCCGGGCTCTCTGGACGCTACGCGGCAGGGCTCTCTAGGGTGTTCTGGACGCTACACGGCAGGGCGCTCTGGGGTGTTCTGAACGCTAAAGGGTTAAGGCAGCGGCGACACTTTGCCACGACACGATACGAATCAGGATAACCGACTAACGAAACGATACAGATCACGATACACTACAGCAGTGTTTCCAAATGGATACTATCCGCATTATCAGAAACAACCCGTTTAGAACAGGATGAAGATGGAGATTAATTGTTGGGCAGATCCGTCAAATATCATAGAATATCGAAACTTTGGTTTACACTAGCCCACAGATATTACTTGATTCGTATATCACCCCATTGAAAATTTACGATGAATCGCCGCAGCCACAGCCGCTACACTTGCGATAATTTGCCTCTCGCCAAATATTAAGCATTTTAAGGCCATGCAGAGTCCCGAGTGGTGGTCCTATTCAGCGATTCCAAGGGCGGGCTGACAGATCTTGGTTCTTCCCACTTGCTTGTGAAAGGGAGGAGGGAGGACGAAAATATGTGGTAGGTTTCAGCAGGAGCGGACGAACATGGTCAGAGCCATGAACACTGGAAGCCACACTCGGATCAGTGGAGTGCCCAGTTGACGTGATGGTGTCGAGCCTCACCCCAAAGTCGAATGAGAATGAGGGATTTGATTAGCCTGAGCCATGGACTTTGGGGGTACCGATTCAGAGGCCACGCGAGGAAGAAAAAAAATAGCCAGACCATTTAAGAATTATGTGTCGTTTCCCAAAATTAGAAACGAATTCACAACAAATCAAAAATATGGAACGGGTTAAAAGAATAAATGAACCGGACGATAAACGCAATAGAACAGATGACAAAGGCAATTTGGTGTAAGCCCAGCCATTACTGTAATAAGTACGTCCAGGTTCATTGTTACTCACATCCTTTCCCTCAATCTTGAACACAAAGATGAAAAGAGGCCATTAGATCTGCCAACAAGCCATTTATTATAGCGAGATGGCACGTGACCTGCTACGTCATAATGATTCAAAACGTACTTATACTATTTCGTACCAAAATAAATTTTAAAATGGGTATTCATTGTGAATAAAAATGAATATACCATGCAGTTCAGTGTGTAACGTATCTGATGGGATTATGCACAGGGTTTTGGGACCTTGTGAGTGGGCCTCAGAAATTGGAAATTGATTTGGTAGCCTAACCCTTTAATTATATTAAATCCTTGTTGAGTAGTTAATCGATACCATATGAATTATTTGTAGGGATATTGAACAAACATATTTATCAAACAGTTCTAATGCGTTTGTTGACATTATATTAAATGAACATCCCATATGTTCCCTAAAACATCCCTGAAGATGATTTATAGAGCATTCCAACAAATACTTTTATAACGGAATGGAAGAATCCATTTAGTAAAGAAAGGGTTTTAACATACCTGGAGAGCTTGAATCAAATTTGATGAGATCGGATATTTTCATTTTGATTTCTTCTGGTTTCAGCTCTGGAGATGGAACATTCGATGGTACCGGTTTAGAAATAATATCGGCCTTCTCCTTCTCACCGTCATCATCTGCAGAAGAAAAAATTGCCCGATCAGGAATGCATCATGGTTCTTAACCCTTTCTATACTAAACACTCATTGATGAGTACAGTAATCCCCTAAATAATCAATTCCTTAACAATCCATATTTCCGACTAAATCCTGAAAAATTACCCATAATTCTGCTGTGGATAAGGAGTCGATTATTTAGGGCATTACTGTAGCTCTTAACCCTTTCTATACTAAATACTCATTGATGAGTAGTTCCCTTAGGAAATGTTAAGATAATAGGTTTGTTGAGCTTATTATCTGAAGATTTTCCCACAAGTGATTATGAATCCACCTGCACTTATTACTTTGTATATCTATCATCTGCTAATTTTTCTGGACACCCCTCTAAATGAATGATAAGACTATTCCAATGTATACTTTTATAACTGAATGGGATAATTAATTTAGTATAAAAAGGTTAATCCAAGGTTAATCTTCCAATGACAATAATACTAATCTGGAGAATAAATCTGGTATCACTTGATACATGGAATAAGATTTAGACCTGGTGCACACCTCAATAAGGCCTTGCGAATTGTATTTTTGACTTCAAATTAAATTTCACATAGGCCATCAATTGAACTGAATCTCAAGTCTGGCAACATATGAATCAAATCATTATCTCTAGTCTATCAAGGATAAAAATGCATGTACATACAGAACAATTCAGAGAACACTTGAATCGGTAGCCGTAACAAATCAGAAACATGATAGGATATGGTTACTACATTTTGAAACTTTCACAGTATTGTGGAGCGGGAGCCAGTCAATTTCAACAAGAGACCCAGGCACTCACAGTGGGTAAATGTGTAGAGATATAAAAGTCTGTAAAAACATCCCCACCAAGAAGAACATTGAGAAATTGATAACTTTGTTCTTATATAAATTTAAATTGATAGTTCTCAAATAATGAAATTTCACATGTTGAAATAATTGTTATTTGTCAAGAAACATCGATGATCATGTAGTTAATTCATATATTTTATTCTGAATATGATTTTCTGCATATTTTTCAATGCTTTGACCGCCATCAACTTTTGATTAAGCATTGGTATCTTTTTGGACTAATTGGACTTTTATCAGCAATACTACTATTAACCCTTTCAGTGTTAACAGGAAATGTTCAGATAATAAGTTCAACAAATGACCATCCCTCAATAAATAGGACTCCTTCTGCACTTTTATTTACGGTCTGTAAAATCGGCCCTAAAAAAAATAAAAATAAAAAATTATTAAAATTGTTAAAAATTGTAAAAAATAATAACAAATGATGAAAAATTGTTAGGCCAATGCATTCTCTTATATATGCGAGGCGACCTATGGTCGACTCGCATATATAAGAGAATGCATTGGCACAGGGTATATGGGTTGATACAAAAATCGGACCTGGCACTCAAAGGGTTAACAGTAATTTTTACAGAACAATGGTTTTGACATGCGAAATATAATTCTAATTCACTTTCCGAAGAGGTAAATCCAAATGTCCGCTGTGCTGATTGTTCAGTGATCTTACGTAGCTTTGACACATGCATACAAACTAGGGGCCTGCTCACTGATGAACAAAATATGAATTGTTGAGCAGTTCTCGCAGACGTACCTTCGTTCTTCGTTGCAATGTCAATATGGAATCACAGAT
Organism: Siphonodentalium dalli; assembly: GCA_032622095.1. Lineage (NCBI taxonomy): Eukaryota > Metazoa > Mollusca > Scaphopoda > Gadilida > Siphonodentaliidae > Siphonodentalium > Siphonodentalium dalli. The sequence goes on from CP136065.1 coordinate 94,538,406, forward strand.
GGGATATATTTATGAATGGTTCCTAAATAAGAGAGGGGAATAATAATACAAAAAATAACTCTGAACAGAAAAATGTGAATACCACCAGTTGACACTCCAATAATGAAATATCTTATGATGGAAATATCAATACCAAATTTCATTGTGATCATATGGTTGAGATAAATGTGCAGATGGATATCATGGATGCACAGACAGCAACAGAGGATAGAATGTATCCAGTTTATGCACCACCCACTTAACCCTTTCTATATTAAATACTCTTTGATGAGTAGTTATCCCTCAGGAAATGTTCAGATAATAAGTTCAACAAATGACCATCCCTCAATAAATAAGACTCCTTCTGCACTTTTATTATCTGTCCTCCGCTTATATTACCTTGCATGCCTCCAAATGAATAATAGACCATTCCGTTGTCCACTTTTTTAACTTGGTGAGAGAATCCATTCAGTATAAAAAGTGTTAATTAGTGGTGTTATAGTAAAGTGTTCATGGAATTAATTTTACCTCGATGGTCAATCACACCGGAATGTGGAGAATTAGCTTGGGCTCTTGGACTATCACTTGGAGTATGGAATATGCCTGTAAATGAGAAATGTTTGCAATAGGGCCACTAAAACAAAGTTTTATGGAATGGATTAGATTATGTCATGTCTGTCTAAGCCCTTAGAGATCATACTCCACCAGTTCAAAACCTGGTAACTTTTTGATGTCTTGACAGTTAAGTTTGTAAATATGTAAAATAACATTCAGCCAATATATTTTTGAGTTGCAAATGCCTGTTCCTGAATAATGTATTTCAGCGTAGGTGAAGGTCCAAGCTGGATATTGCACGATTTAAATGACTTTGTTGAGCCGATTTATATTTGAAATCATGGAATTTCTCGGAGGTTTAACCCTTTGAGTGCCAGGTCCGATTTTTTGTATCAACCCATATACCCTGTGCCAATGCATTCTCTTATATATGCGAGTCGACCATAGGTCGCCTCGCATATATAAGAGAATGCATTGGCCTAACAATTTTTTTTACAATTTTAATAATTTTTTCTTATATTCTTTAACAGACTTATTTTGTAGGTTTAGTGCCAGGTAATCTTACGTTCTTCATGGGCATCAAAATTATTACTATGAATACTTGGTGATAGTTTTGAGTTCTAACATGCCCTATAGCATTCTTCTTAAGCATACCCAAAAAATATTCAACCAAAAAAAAAAAACATCTAAAAAAAAAAGGAGATTTTTTTATTTTTTATTAGGGCCGATTTTACAGAACATAAATTAGGGCCGATGAGATCGGCCCGTGGCACTCAAAGGGTTAAATCAATGTATATTGCAATATTGACTAACAAAATTCATGCAATCTCAAGTTGTGATCATCTCCTGATGTGAAATAGATTAAGAAATAAGTATCAACATAAAAATATATTCCTTGCATTGTTTGTTCAATATTATTGCTTAGTGTTCACCTGTTGGATCATGAGCCAGTTGGATATGTTCAAAGTTCTTGATTCCACCAATGGATACTACGTGTGGTATGGCCTGAAGTAAATCTAGCAGTGTGGTATATCCATACAGGGCAGGTTTAACCTCGATACTGTAGTTCTCCAGGTAAATCGCTTCCAGCTGCTGGACCGAGATGCTGCCGCGACGCTTCAGGAGCTTACGGACGTCACGAGCAAAACTCTGCAGTGGTGCTAACATTATTATGCCCTCCATCTGGTCACCTACTATCTGTGGGCGATAAAATAAATTTATTAAAGGTACTCAATCCGATCAGCCACTCATAAATTACTATTTCTTTGGCTTCGGGGGTAAAAAATATTTGATTCGAGTTGAAGAACCCACAGATCAAAGCTCAGAGTGATCAGATATAAATTTTTGATGTTTGTTATTTCTCGAGATCTGCAGTAATAAGTGGCCCAGAAACACGTGGTCAAACAGACGGTCTTTGTTGAAGATGAATAACTGTAAAATCAAGTGGTTATTATTACCACTTGATTGTAGAGTTATCCATCTTCATCCGCAAGGTCGTCCGTTTGACCACGTGTTTCTGGGCCACTATCTGATCACTCTGAGCTTTGATGGGTGGGTTCCTCAACTCGATTCAGATATATTTTACCCGCGAAGCATAAGAAATATTAATTTAGAACCATCTGATTGGATTGAGTACCTTTAAGAACTATGGAATCTCAATTTTCAAATGTGTCAACAATGATTGAAAAGAGTCAGTCCAGTCAGAGGGCCATGGTAACAAGTGTGTATCATATTGTTGTGAAGAGACATGCATGCTTTCCTAGTCACCTAATCCAATCAGAGGGATGGTCAGTTGCCTGTGCCAGACTAATCTAATAAAGATAATCCCTGGGTTGTGATCTGCCTGCTATCTGGTCTGGTTGTAAGATATCCATGAGATGTTTCATTGGGCCAATTTGTGACACATGTTTACATTGAATATGAGAAAACATGAAATTTCAAAGTCTTAAAATTGGGATACGTTGCTAGTAGTAGAGGCTCTTATGTACCGTGTGCACTTTGTGAAGAAATATAGCCACTATACCAATGACGTTGCTTGATATCTCAGGCACCATAAAACAAATGTTAGACACCTTGGGGTCGCGACTGGGTGGATTTATGACGTCATCAAGATGGCCGCCATACACAATTTCACAGCATGCACCGAGTCAGTTTAATTAATATCTACTTGTGAATTTATTATAGAAATTTGATTATCTCACCACTGACGTGAAACTAATACACCATACTTCCATTTATTTGACAGAAAAAGTGGCCACCATAAACCAAGATGGCCGCCAAAATGGTGACCGAAATTCGGAAAATTGATGATTTTTCACACTTTCCTCTTGAATCATTAACCGATGTTTGAAATATGTAACGAATAAAGACCTCAATTTGAACAAATTCTAGTATCCAACCATTTCTACAACATAATATGTCATATTTCGGATCTCATTCCTGGCAGCTATCTTTAAAATGTGAATGAAAAAACATGCTATGAAAGTTAACCAAAATTCAATTATGTGATTCTAGCCAAAAGTTGAACAGAAAATAACTGAATTTGATGAAGATAATGTAAAAATGTTTTAAATATGTAAATTGCCATATAGTTACACTGAAAATAGTGCATTTTCGTTTTAAATGGCGGCCAAGATGGCTGCCAAAATGGAGAAATCACCAAAATCTGTCCATTTTTTAAGGATGTCACTCATGTGTTGGGGAAATGTAAATATATGTGAATATGTGCTACTTTTTTGCGGAAATCTATGGACTTATGGAATAATTTGTAAATTTGGTGAACCATATAGCTGCTTATACCCGAGAATTCAACAGAATTATACCACGAAAATTAAGTCAAATCATCTTCATGGCAGCCACACAAAATTGCAGAATGGACACTAAGCGAGGAATAAAATTTAACACAGAAAATGAAAAATATTTCTACGGCAATGATAAATTTGAGCCAAGCTTCCTTTTGAAAGAATAAGATTGATAAAAAACCAAGATGGCTGTCAAAATGGCGACCGAAATATAGAAATGTGTTGAATTGTTACACATGCCCCTTACAACATTTTCGGTTATTTGTAAACTGTGGCGAGTAGGACTTGTCTTTGTTTTTATCAGTTATGACACCAAGTACTTTGGAAAACACATTATGCTGTAATTTGTGTCTAATTGTTGTCCATACTCCGAAATATGCAAATTAAATAATGCACTATGTAATTTCACAAATAAACTTGTTTCTCAAAGTTCTAGATAAACATTGGACAGAAATAGGCATAATAAAATAAACAAAAGTGTACACAGTTTTAAATATCGTTAGTGTCATTCAGTTACACTCGACATTGATCTATTTGACCCAAGATGGTCGCCAGAATGGCCGCCAAAACTCAGTTATAAAATGTGACAAATGTTTATATTCCCAAACAGCATTTAGCAAAGGAGGTTGATATATTCGCCCAAACTAAATTAGATACTATCAACGTTAAGGTATATTGTGACTATTTTTGACCAAACATAGTTTGTTTATAATCGAGAATATATCAGAATGGACCCTTAGAAACCTAACATGAAATTGCCCAATATAATTTAACCGATCCTGCCCGTTTCCTGGGAAGAAAGTCAAACCAGATATGTGCTGACTATCATTATAAGAGCATAACGAGTACTTGAACGCAAAAGAATCCCTGCAGTCATAATACAGACAGAAATCCAACTGTATGGCTATATTATTTCGTTTGGACACCTTGACTTCATCGAAGTCGAAGTTGCATTGCTATCATACTGCCACCGGGAAATATAATTGCTCAACTTAGAAATACACATGCATTACATGTTAGTGCAAACACTATTTCGTATCTAATTATGATACAGTTGTGTCTAATAAGATACAATAAGGTGATATTGCATTGTTCAGTTTCTTGTTTTTGGCATATCTGTGTTTCATCACCCGAAATTCGTTGAGACATTGTCACACTTCTCAAGACGTGAGTCAGCACATGTACCACTCTTGTTACTTCGTCCAATAGATGGTCACATTGATGGTAGTATATCTACAACCAATTCACCCCAGCAACTACAGTTGAATTACAAACTCATCTCGCAAGCTAACAGAGCTCACCACAAAACTCTCCGACTGCATATCAGAGACTCCATATATAATGTTTGCTTCGGTTGTGGAATGGAGAGTCCATAATACAGATGTAATAAATAAATTTCAATACGGCCGCTGACCTCATAGCAGATACATTGCATATTCACTTCGATGTAGTCTAACAGAACTGTGCACACAACCGAGTTAAAGTGATGTGAAACACCCCGGTAGGGTGATAAAATAGAAATGGAGAATATTATAGCTCAAAGTAGTTATTTTTACGAATAGTAACCCAAATTGACAACTCACACCGTCATTCTTATATATTAATTAAATGCAATGACTCTAGATTGCGAACTCGTTTGCGTTAGTTTATCGCTGACTGTTGCGTCCCGAATCGAGATGTAAATATTTTAAATTGAGCGTAGATCAGACGATGTTTTCTATGGAGTGGGATAGTCGATTTCTTTGAAATTTTAGGTGATGTTAGTATAATGATACATTCTCCAGGTTGGCATAGCATCTGAGTACTAACTTATAAGTTTATCTCACCCGACCAGTCCATAATATGTCTTTAATGCTTGTCAGTTTATTTTAAGAATATGTCAAACATCAGTATCGGGTAAAAATAGTCTAAGATTTGTCATTTTCCATGTCGAGTCCAGCAAGTGACAATAACGGCTCCTCAACTTCTTCTTGGTTGTCAAATAGTCTAAGATTTGTCATTTTCCATGTCGAGTCCAGCAAGTGACAATAACGGCTCCTCAACTTCTTCTTGGTTGTCAAATATCGTGAAATCAAAATGCCTATGCCTAGTGCCTGGATATTTAGTGATGAAATACCTCATCGAAATACCAGAAGCTCATCTTTGGTCCATGCCATATGATGGTGCATCGAAGTTATGAATACAGTGACGGGTCATCAAGATCATTTAATGGAACGTTTATTAAGATTTCTTACAAAACGTCCACATGGGGACATTCATTAGCATTATACATCAACTGTTAGTTCACAGAAAGTAAAGATCTTCGAATCACAGAACCCCGCAATCTCGAACGAAATCCTTTAAGTGTCCATCGAACAAATGTAGTTTATAGAATTTGCTGGCAAACCGTACAACAATAATAGTCGGACCCACAAGTAGGCCAATTACAAGCTTGGAATATAGATACTGCGAAAAAGTTAGAAGTAATATATAACAATGTTATGCTTGAATTGAGAGAAGATTGTGGATTGTTAGCTATTTGAAGAGTCCATAACTGAAATTGACTATTGCTCAGGAAAGTATAAGATTTCAACGTTTAACGGATGTTCCTGCATAAAACATCTGGAAAGAATACTACAAACTTTCCACCCAATAATAATACATGTACCTCAACATGTTGGTGAGTTAAATTGCCTCTACAGCCAAGTTTAACTGTGCATTGGTGCGAGAAATTATTATCAATTTTATCTGGAACATTGCCGATAGCCGATACAATTACAGAAATGCAGGCATTTAAAGAAAATTTGGTGTGAATAGGTTTCTTGTATGATATTTTGATCAGACCGCATAACGCAAGCATGAAGGAACTTCGATAACACATGTGCAAATATTACATGGGTGTATCTAATATAAACTTGATGAGTGCATAAGTTCTGCACAGGAAGATGGGAATCATACACGGAACGAATTTGCAGTATATGTGATGTCCAGAAAACTATCTCTGTGGAACTCAAATACACATGTATACCAATTGAACTCATTATATGAGGCTATCTTTCTATCCTAGCTCGATCAAAATCAGCCACGCTTTCGTAAATCTTGGGTGTGGAGTCAGTGAGTTGACCTGTGAGCTGTCCAGAGCTCCACAGCAGTTTCTGTTTTGGTATGAACCTGAACATAATTTATCTGTAGACTCTATAGATCGCATGTAATAAGCAGAGGTCTGGTAGAAATCCTCCAATGCGATTCTTCTTCGCAGAAGACACATATAGCTGACATCTGAACGCTCTCGTTTGGTAGTCTGCGACAAAGCAATTACTGTCATATAATCCCCTGATGAACACACAATTTGATCTAGAGGTTATTCAAGGACGAGCAATTCTAAATTTTCTCAGTTTCACAAAAGTATACCCTGTGTTTTCGTACATGTATATTAATAAGAACGAATCACACAAATATTAGCTCCTATTCTTATATTTGGACTTAGTATACACTAATTATTACGCTTGTTTACATGGAAGATGTATGTAATGTCAACGCATTATATGCCGCTACTGTTTTTGGGTACTGCATTGTGTGATGTACATTCAATTAATTTCCGTGAGCAGCTGAAATTTCGGTAGAATTGACTTAGTATGATGGCATTACATGAGCAATACAGGAATCAAGTGAAAAATTCTTATCCAAACCCCATAAGGGGGGGGGGGGGGCGATATCAAGGGGAAGTAATTAAAGTATTGCTCAATACCGACAGCCTTATTGTCGCGGTAGGGATTTTTCTCCAGTCGAGTCACCAAATCAGGACATATCCGATGTACATGTAATGATGGATGTAATCAGAATATATTCAGATTTGGATATTTTCAAATAGGTCAACATCAGATGAATTTATCTCCTTTTCATGGTTTCTGTTTCCATTCTCATGAAATCTCGGATATAAGCAGCTACTGTTCGCAAAATATTCATATTGTATCAGATTGTATCAGCATTCCTGGCACTTTTATCAACTGGGGAACAAATGTGTTTATCAGTAGTCACTGAAACCCACCTTAGAAGCGTTATCAATGAAAACTAGCAAATTTGGATGATTTCTCCATTTTGGTAACCATCTGAATCACCATCCTGAATTTAGATTCATATGGATAATAATATGTTAATCTAACATATCATGGTTGTCGAATGATTAGATAGTATCATTTATTCAAAATAAGGTTGCTAGTAACCACCGATTTCAAACCGCTGTGAATAATTTAAGAGGCGAGTGTGAAAAATCATCAATTATTAGAATTTCGGTCGCCGTTTTGGGAGCCATCTTGTATTTTCAGGTCCAAATTGCACCCTCAAGAGGAAGTGTGATCCAATGGTATTATTGATCGCGAAACATAATCATTTCACTATCTAAATTTTCCTCCCAGACTCAATGCCAACTCTGAAATTGTTCATGGTTGTCATTTTGATGATTTCATCTCATTTTCGTCGTTTCATTCTCTCTAATTCTTGAGTATAAACAGCCATTGTTCACAAACTATTCATATTGTTTCATATCTCCATGTTATTACGCCAACACGGAGCAAATATATTCACCTATATTCACTAAATCGCACATTAGGAGTGATATCAATGAACATTTGACTAATTTTAGTTATTTATCAATTTTGGCAACCATTTTGGTCGCCATCTTGAATACAGATGCACTATTTTGGTTGTAATTATATGGCAATCTATATGTTTAAACCTGTTGCAAATATTTGTCATCAAATTCAGCTATTTTCTGGCCAACACCTGGCTTGAATTACAAAATCGATATTTGGTAAAATTTCATAACATATTTATGAATTCACATTTTGACGAAATTTTGTAGGAATAAGACCCAAAGTATGACATAGTATCATGTTCAAGTGGTTAGGTATTTAAATGTAATTAAAAAATCGGTTGCTATTAGCTACCGATTTCAAACAACCGTGAATGTTTTAAGAGACATGTGTGAAAATTCATCATTTTCCCGAACTTCGGTCGCCATTTTGGCGGCCATCTTGGTCAAATGTGGTCAATTTTTCTGCCAAAGTGAAGCTTGTTATCATAGTATCACAACAATAGAGAAATATTATATTTCCTACCATAAATTAACTACTAGCTATTACTCAAACTGATTCGGTGCCTACTCTGAAATTTTGGATGGCGGCCATCTTGATGACGTCACAAATCCACCCAGTTGCGACCCCCAGGTTTCTAACATTTGTTTTCTGGTGCCCGAGATATCAAGCAACATCATGAGCATAGTGGCTATATTTCTTCACAAAATGCACACGGGAGCAAAAAAATGGACATAAGAGCCTCTACTATAGTTTCGGGTGTCAAAAATATAAATTAAGATGTTTTATCTAGCTTGTTTAGTAGGCAGGCACACTTGGATAAATCTAAAAGTTGTTTATTATTCACATTTTTTTATATGAAATTTTCAAATTTGAGATTCCATAGTCGTTAATGTTATGTGCTCAAACTGGTAAACTATTATGATAATATGCAAGGCATATATAGAACGACCCCGACATAATAGCAAGAAGACGGACAATGCAAATGATCGTGCAAATAGTCGTGGAACTATAATTACTATATGCATATATATTAGGCCAAAACGCATGTCAGCGACGCGAATGCTGGATTGTTTGTGTAGATCGTTTTGGATGCCAGTGGACTTCGATAAGTACATAATGCCTTAATATATAGCCTATCGGCCTTTGATAATAAAAGCCTCTATATTGTAATGTATATAGTTAATGCTATAGACTACAATGTACGTCGCTGCGATTAATCGAAGACGACATGACACGTTCAGCCATGTCTGGATTCTGGCCCGCGGAGACAAATTCGTCACGACACCGTAACTGCCTTCATTTAGCTAACAAATCTAATATTAACCTTTGCAGGACATATTCATAACAACTTACTGTTTATAAATAAATAAATACTTCAGTTGTCCATTGCTACATATCGGAAGTTGTGAAGTATTAAGTTCGTTTCATTGCTGATTCCGCGATTTTGTGAAACCACTGCCGGAAGTCACGTGATTTTTCCACGAAAATGTTGTGTGAATAAAAATTTCTCCTTCACGGTATACTGTAATTTATGTGTGACGTCACAAGTACGCGCGCCCACATGTTACCTATACACGACCCGAGCTCGGGCGCGCAAGCGGGGTCGTTATAAACTTTTTATCCACTACGCACTAGTTTCAATTGCTTACATAAAGTTTGCTCCATAAACGTCAAGTTTATAATGCCAACAAAGGTTTGTTAGGTCAACAAAGCTTTATTAGGTCAGTATTACTTTCATGATGTAATTAATTGTGCAGTCACTATGGACAATGTAAACCGGCTTATCGCAATTCAGAATGTTCCTCATTTCTAATTCAATGCAATTGTTATAAAATGAGAATATATAGAGAATACCTTCAGTTTTTGTTTGAATACTGAATATGTCATGAGTATCTAGAAAGAAATATCAAATTTTCATGAGCAGCTGCAAGTCTGGAGTGAAAATTCTTTCCAGACCAAGCCTTGAAATAGTGTGTCTGTCATTTGCAGAATGAGGTCCCCAGAGGGTGAATTTAGTGATGCTACCCCGCATAGCAGGCTAGATTCACCAAATTCACCATCTGGGGACCTCATTTTGCTTACACCTCAGCAGAATGAGGTTCCCAGAGGGTGAATTTGGTGATGCTAGCCCGCTATGCAGGGTAGCATCACTAAATTCACCCTCTGGGGACCTCATTCTGCAAATGACAGACACACTATTTCAAGGCTTGTTCCAGACATGAATGAGATGTTTCAGGTATTCAAACAAAAAACTGTAGGTATTCTTTTTATTATATGCGCCTTATTAATGCTCAAAGTCGCTAAATCATGTGGCTTTTTGAGTACAAGAAATTGAACAATACTCGGAAGATACTCACTCATGTAAACCACCAGCAAGCTATAGTGAAATAACGAAAACTACTTTGAAATAAAAAAATTGTATTTCACTGTGGATTCAAGAGAAAGATGACGATCTACGTTTCTGTAATTTTCCGCTATTTTACAGGCAAGCACATAATAAAAGGAAATACAGTCAAACTTGGTTAAGTCGAACGTCGGTAACTCGAATACCCCACTTAAGTCGAAGCCATCGCCTGGTCCCGGCTGAGCTTGTGTGCAAAGCCATTAGAATAATTACAGTTAAGTCGAAAGTGGATAAGTCGAAATTCCGTTTAAGTCGAAACGAAATTTAGTCCCACCAGCCAGATTATAACACTAATTACTATGGTTAAGTCGAAGCGCCGTCTGCGACTCATCGCCATGTGATTATAACTCAGTGTGCTTCTATTCAATAGCCTAAAAAGCTGTGAAGTTTCCTGGAGTCTTTATTTATACTAATGCATTGTTTATTTAACACATATTAACGAGGTGTGTGGGTCAATTTCCCCTGTGAGGATTAGTAGTGTTGACAGGCGAAATGAAAATCATATTTAAACGGCCTGATACAGAGAATAATTTCATTCAGTCATGTCTTCCCAAAATGAAAACAATGTTCCAAACGAAGAAACTCCCTCTCCTTGTCATCGGGAAATCCCAAAAACCCAGATGTTTCAAAAATGTGAAGACACTCCCAACAGAATACATTGCCAATAAGAAAGCATGGATAACAGGTCAATTCTTCACAGATTGGGTAAAAAAACTCGACAGAAAGATGCAGAAAAGGAAGAGAAAAATCGCCCACGTAATCGACAACTGCAACGCACATCCTAAAATGGATGATTTGAAGTCAACAGAGCTCGTCTTCCAACCACCCAACACAACATCCAAGACCCAACCGATGGACCAGGGTGTAATAAAGAATTTGAAAGTCCATTACAGGAAGAAAGTTATTCATCGATACATCGAGGCTATTGACAAGAAGGCTGAACTCAATTTGAATGTTCTCGATGCCATGACACTGATGCAGCAATCGTGGGCCAATGTGACGGAGATGACAGTCGCCAACTGCTTTAGGCATGGTAGCTTCGAAACAAAAGACAACAAAGACACCACAGACTCAGACGACGACGACATTGAAGATGACTTGCTCTTGAGCGAAACTCGGAGGCAATGAAATCATATGTCAACATCGACGATGAAATACCGACATGCGCCCTGACAACAGAAGACGACATCGTGGATGCTATCTTGGCAGAGAAAGAGAACGCGACTGAAGACGACGAAGACGAGGTCATGGAGTGCAACAAAACCGACCCGACTATTGATGACGCAATGCATAGCTGCGACATTGTGATGCGTTATCTTATGGCGCAAGCAAACACGGCCGACGACCTCATGAAAATGCTGGGAATCAGCGATAAAATAAAGAAAGAATCAACTACCAGATACATGAAGAAACCGCAGTCCCTGATCACCAGTCACTTCCAATCCTGATTCCCAATTTTTGTAAAAACTATTGTAACCACTTCCGGGTCAAATGTAATTTTGTTATTTCTACCGCGAATTTGTTGATGTTTTCTGATCATATTCTGTGTTTTTATTATATTATTCAATAAATAATCTTAACAAATATCTCGTCTGTTGTATGTTATCAGCATAGTCACTGCCTATTGATTTAGCGTGGGTATATAGCGTGCACACGGTTGAAAACAGTTAATTTCGGATCGATATGAATTCAACTAGTTGGAATTTGTGGTCACCAAATGGTCGAAACGGTTAAGTCGAACACTCGGATAACTCGAAGTAATCCAGCGGTCCCTTGCGATTCGACTTAACGAAGTTTAACTGTAGTTTTCTTTTTAAAATAATTAGAAACCATTAGAAGGAATTTTCAAGTTGGTATCAAAGAAGGAAAGAATATTTTATTTTTCTTCTGCACTCCAGATTTCCCCCATGTCATAAATACAAATTAATTTACTTGGACAAAATGTATGCATGTTATTGAAGACCCCTACTTGTCAATGAGTATTTAGTATAGAAAGGGTTTTTAACCCTTTCATGACTGGAGCTTCCTTAAATTTTTCGAAAGGCCTGTTTCAATGCATTTTTGTCTATATGCAAGTCTCCCATAGGGGGCCTCACATATATAAGAGAATACACTGGCCTAATAATCATTACCTTGACCTTGTAAGCCAGTGCATTATCTTATATATGCTAGGCTCCCAATGGTAGACTCGCATTTATAAGATAAAGTCTGGCACAGGGTCTTTAATGCTGCACCAGTGCAACTCCAGTCATGAAAGGGCTAAAAAATACCTGCACAAAATCAACCAGATCTTCTTTAATTTTGCTGATGCTGGGGTCCTTGCCAAATCCAGATTTGTATCGGGCACAGAGCTCTGCGATAGGTAGGCTTCCCCCACTTTCATCCATCAGCACCTTTAACACTTGTCGGGCGAGTATGGGAACATCAGCCTCTTCTCGAAGGACACAGTACAGAATACCATCTGTATATTCTACCTGAAATATATCAAGGGAAAGAATCAGAAACTGAACTGAGAAAACAATAACACACATGAATTAATTTAAATAAATTTAAAGATGTATTCAAAGTTTAATGTGATGTAAAGTACCCACTGGGCACACAGTGAATAAACTTTCTTAAAGATGGTCTATCTCTTCCTATAAAAAGTTTTATATAGTTCCTGGGGTATAAAATAATAAATATGAATCGAAGACCCTGTCTGGATTCTGGAAACCCTTCTACAAATTAATTTTGATTTTATTTCAAATTTTCTGGTATAATATGTATAAAATCAATTTGGGTCATTTTACAACTCAAGTTCATTCGGAGCATACCATGGGGGATAACCATCTAAAATTCTAAAAACAGTAACAAAAAATGTCTCACTTGATTATGACATTACATAAGAAAATATCAATATAAAATAAATATTAAATGATAGAAGCATTTTCGGGGCAGGTATCTTCGACTCATGTTTTAATTAACTTTGCATCAAAACTGCTAACAACACATCATTCCGTCATATAATATCAAATATAGTGACTCTCTTTAGTAAAATCATTGTCGTTTGTTTATTGGCGATTTGTTCTGGATGAATAGCGGACTTTTTGTTTACATTTTAATTAGTTCAGACGTTGGGTTTTACAAAAGGGCACATCCACTGTTGTTGAAATTTTTAACAATAGTATATTGATGCATTCTTCAAATGGGTGTAGTCATAAAATATAAGTTTGAAGTAGTGAAATAAGCACATAATGTCTTTAACCCTTTCATGATGGGAGCTGCGCTGGTGCAGCATTAAAGACCATGTGCCAGTGCATTCTTTTATATATGCAAGTCTCACATAGGGCTTACAAGGTCAAGGTAAATATTGTTAGGCCAATTCATTCTCTTATATATGTGAGGCACACTATGAGTGACTCACATATTTAAGAGAATGCATTAGCACAGGGTTTTCAAAAAATTTCAGGAAGCTCAAGTCATGGAAGGGTTAAGAGCGTTGGTTACAATAAGAAATTTGAACTGATTTGTCTTGTAGACGTAACAGTAAAATGCATGGCAGATTCTATAGACTGCATACAAAATTGCAAATGTTTGTAGAATAACGTCTGTATAAATCCTTCAAGTCTTTATGATAAATCAACTAAATTTCTAGTTTCTAATGCCATTGATTTAGATGAAACTGAATAAATTAAATTCAACTAGCTTCAAATTTGATGCATTGTAAATTGTGAAAATGTGAATGTGATGTGATGACCTACATACAAATTCAAAGACACAACTATTGTCAACAAAGCATGCAGAGTTAGTTTAAAATTCAATAGAGCTGAACATGAATAAGAACATTTGGCAATATCATAAAATCCACATGGCAGTTTGCGCTCCAAAATACACCTTATAATATACGCTTATGAATTTTTCCTGGTATCGAAGTAGGTTGATAAATACTTGGAACTAACTTTCTGTGAGCATTTTATGTCCCAGAAAGATGCATTGAAGTCACACAAAATACAACTTTGAACACAATTTTCGGGTCCTAAACAGAAACTGCCATTTGTATTCATCAGAATTCTTGAAACAGAATTTCCGGAAAAGGTACATTGCTTTATCTTAACATGAAACTATTTGAAAACTTCATGCACAGCTTTCTCTTCATTTTAATTATCAAAATTATGTAGCAACATAAACGTTTCAGAGACGACAGTTCGATTTCTTACACGACCACTGACTAAACAAATTCAACAGGCACAAACAAAACAATCCACAATTTATAAAAAAAATATAAAAAACTAAACGCATATTTTCAGAGTTATGTCAACAAATTTGTTCGGAAATCTTCAGCATTGATATGTTTTGATACCTCTTGCATTGACAAATGCTCTAATGAGACAGACAAAACAAAAATAGTCAATCCAGTTTCCGCCAACATTTTCTTGATGGGGTTATAAAAACATTTAGGAACCACAAAAAAGTGTGTACTGTTAGGTTAAAAATGATAACTGAAAATTGTGAAGTGTTAGCTTGAAATTTTCTTGGAACAAATACCTTTACGACATGTTTCATTTTAGTTGTTAACATCAGGTAGGTCGATGTCACTTTAAAGTCATCGAGACACAAAGGAAAGCCATAAAATCGTGTAAATGATGACATTATACTGCAAACAGGGAGTCTACGATCAGGATAGAACTTCAGTAACTCCCGAATCTGATCGGACACTACTTTACGTAATTCTGCTTCAGCCAGATGTATGAAGCGTTCATCTCCCTCTTCTTCTATCTGTAAATTTGGTAATCATGCAACAAAGAGTAAAAAAAAAATCTAAAACAGACACAAAACAAATAGAAAAGTTAAAGGCCCACATAATAGTTATAGTGTAATAATTTATTTTATCCACCTCCCACCCCTCTGTACTGTATAAAAACCCATCAGATAAACCACGCCTCTATCCATCAACGAGACAGATAAAGCATTCTCTATTAGACTGATTAACTTAATAGTATGTGAGGAAGAAAGTTACAAGAACTAAGGCCTGTTGACCTGCAGCAGTTCATGTGTGACGTCACTGAATCGTAACAACATTATGAAGCATCACTAGAACGAACCCTGCTGGTTTCTGTTGTTAGCGACAGCGTCCTTAGAACCATCAACATCCACAACATATGTTCATGGAATTTATCGCGACTCCTTTCTAAAAGCGCCCCAAAACACAATCAAATAGAACATTTCAGCGTTTAGTTGGTGAAGTCTATAATTTGATTAAGCAGATTGCTACAAAAAAGTATCTATTCTTCCATGAGCTGGTGCATTTGCACTACCGATTTCAATGCTACTTCTAAAGTTCAGACTTTCATTAATAAGCTTCAAGCGCAAACAACCAAATTCTTATGAGTGCTACACTCAGTTTTAAATTTTAATGTCTCGAGAATCATTTAGATTTTATTAGAAATTACACATTCTATGACATTTTTCCGGCATAATTTAGAAATTATAAAGCGGACTATATCGCGATGCAGTCGCATGAATACTGTTTCATAATTAATCAGTCTCTACAAAACAGATAAAGTCGCTGAGTAGGTCGTCGCTTATGTGTGAATTTTTCGATGATTTAAAAAAAAAAAAAAACTGAGATAAAATACACTTAAATTTGTTCGGTGATAAACGGAATATCTGCATAGTGTAGCTGAATAAAGAATTTATATTTGCTTGTATGTGGGCATCTATTCCGCTTGCCAAATAGATGCCCACATAATCAAAAAATAAATTCTTTATTCAGCTACACTATGCAGATAATCTCTATGAATGCCGATCTGTGCCTGCAATCAAAATAAGTAAAAAATACTTTGCATACCGGACCACGGAAATACCATGAAAAGATTAACAGAATTCATAAAATATTTCAATGTTTTTCCACACAGAACTGAGAAAACTCGCCAGATAACTGGTATCTATTTCGAAAATCAATCACAAATGATGAGCAATAACTATACTGACAAGTTTCACCTGTTCAAACAAATCCCACCACTTTTAGAACACAAGAGGTGGGAAGTGTCTATATTTTACTGCTTTATTAAGTTTACTTAAGAAACATATCCATTATATTTTTATATTCAATAAGAATTTGTTCAATGAATATCCGCACAAACCTGGAAATTGTGTCTCCGACATTTGAAGAATGAGGTCCTCAGAGAGCGAGTTTAGTGACACTATCCTGTAGAGCAGGCTAGCATCGGCAAATTCACCCTCTGGGAACCTCACATCTGCTTAGGCCTCAACTATGGGAGACCTAGATTCAGATTGAAGTTCCATAGTTGAAATTGGTGATGTTCACCCATTAGACACCTCGATTATGCATTTTATCTTCTGCGGGGATATAAAAACTTAACCGAAGGGAAAAAGTAACTAAAAACAATGTTCATTCGAGACTATAGATACTTCCCAGAAGATGAGGCCTAAGCAGAATGAGGTCCCCAGAGGGGACTTCATTCTATGAATGTCAGACACACTATCCAGACTTGTATCCCCACATAGCATACTGCAGAGTATACGACAGATGGATCCCTTTTTTCCAAAACTGCCTTGATGGTTAAGATCGATAACCAACCTAACCAACCTAAACCTTGGTTGAGATATTTGTTTTGAGGGACGAAAATTATCAATTATTTACAGATATCATTAGAAAGGAAAATGTGAAGAATGCAAATTCACATCATTTGAAAGCCCTTATCATGGTGTACATACATATCAAATTCCATTGATAACTGATAACCCATGGCTAAGATATTCAAGTGCTCAAACACACAAATTAACACTAGACAAACAAAGAATAATAACTCTCAAATATAAACAGAACCATTTGACACACTAGCCCATACAGTAATATATTAAATAATCGACTCCTTAACCACAGCAGAATTATGGGTAATTTTTCAGTGAGAGCTTTCCGATGAATGGCAACAAGCCATATTTTCGACTAAATCCTGAAAAGTTACCCATAATTCTGCTGTGGTTAAGGAGTCAATTATTTAGGGCATTACTGTATCAGGCTCCAGGAATATCCCCTGACACACTCACCTCCACAACATGAGGTATGGCCTCAAATAGGTCCAGCAGCTTCGTAAATCCATAATCAGACACCTTGCATTGTTTGCCAAAATGATGATGATAGGATGGAATAAACTTATTGAATGGCATTCTGCAGTACGGGTTGTGCTTCAACAGGTCCATCACTTCGAGTGCAAACTGACGAGTCCGATCAACCTGCTCTGCAGTTTGATCTGTGGAAGAGTATGTTGATAAATAAGAAGAGTATGATGATAAATATGAAGAGTATGATGATAAATATGAAGAGTATGTTGATAAATAAGACGAGTATGATATGATAAGATTATCTACCATTTCTTATGAAATTCCCTGATAAAATGGACGATAACGAATTGGCGATAAAAACATTGTATTATTACTGCAGTTGCAGTACAAGGCGCGCATGACGTCAATGACTGGTCAAAATCATGAATGAACTGACATCAAAATTAACTAAGACATATTTGTTAAGTATTTATTTTATGATCATATAAAACGCATGTGTAAAATGATTTTGTCCATTGAATACAATTTCCGTTAGGCATATTCGCGTGAACTTGCAGGTTGGGAGAATTTAGCAAATCGAGATAATCGTGCGACACTGTTACATTTGCAGTTTGGGATAATATACTCAAGAAAGGTAATAATCGAACACAAATCCAATGATTTTGTCATTTAAAAAACTCCTAAAATGTCAATTGTTTGGTGGATTCTGTCACCAAGTATAGTAGATAAACATGTTATAAACACAATGTATTTGTAACGATTCATCTATCGCGAATCTGTTAGTTTTCGTGGCCACATATAGTGACGAGTCGCTACATGGCCATGAAAACTAGCCTCGTCGCGATACATGAAACGATACAAACAAATTGTGTTAATAACACATATTTATTATATAGCACCAAACCACAATTGACTTATCACTCCACATATATAAAGGTATAAGATTAAACAAAATACATAATGAGTTCACGATCATAAATTTCAACAAGTGAATCGCACCGTGAGGTTGCTTTTCGCGGAAGTTAATTTACAAACTTTCTAAGGTGACTTAATTGTCAGATTCCGGACTCTCGTCACATCACCAGGGTTCGCACTGCCGATAGCCAATTTAGCAAATTGCTATAAAAAAAATGAAATGGCTCCAAAAAAATCCCGATTGGCTACAAAAAGTGGCACCTAGCTTTTTGGCATTTGGCACCCATCGGGCATATTATAAAGCTTGCAGTCAATCGGTCGGAAACAAAACACACATCGATATCCGGTCGGGACATAGCTAATTGGGTCCTAATTGAAAGCGTATAATAGATTTGCGGCTTATGTCAGATCGACTTATTTTATCGCGGGGGTTAAAGGGTTTCAAATTTCTACTCGATAATAACACTAAGTATGGCTATTGACTCCAATTTGACAAACATTAGTCAAACAAAGGGCTTCCTGAAGTCTACATCATTAGGAAGCTGTGTATTGATAGTAGGTGTTAGATAAATTATCATAAATATCTCCTTCGTAAATCAGCTTTCACAAACTGACATACAGCAAATATGAATCGTAAGTGCAAGTTAGATTTCAGACAAGCAACATCCTTCTAAAATGAAGATAAGTTTTACTGATTTCTTCGGACATTCACACATTACCGATAAAATAAATATATACATACAATAGGTAATTTGCTTGTTTTTTTTGTTTTTTTTGGAATACCAAATTCAAAAGTGACACCAAAAAATACTGGTCGGAAAAAAGTGGCAACAGAAAGTATAAAGTGGCTCTAAAAATAATGCAATTGGCAACAGTGTTGGCAACTGGGAATTTTGGGCCAGCGCGAACCCTGCACATCATCATGCTGTCGTAACACAGATGTTTCACACAAGTCTTCTCCACATTCTCCACAAAAACACTCACCTTTCCTAGGAATGCTGATTCTAGTCTCATTGCCTTCTGTCACACACTGAAAATAGAATTTTTTTAAATCAATAACATTTGATAACACTCTATTTGTAAGTATTTTTCTGCTGATGAAGGCCATTTCTCAAAAAGAGAGTTTTTATTGTATCATCACATCAATGGTCTCTCTGGATCACTTTTAACCACAGCAACATCCTTGTAAATAGCACAATATTTTGTATTGAAAATTATGTCAATTAAGCCCAGGCTATGGCTGTTTTTTTATTTCATAAATATCTGCGATGGCAAGAGTGCCATACTCTATCGACCAGTAAAACACAAGTGTGACTCTGTGTTTATTACACACCCGACCGACAACTCCCAATGAGTTTATCAGTTTCAATATATATCCATATTAGAATTCTTCATCATTATATTCACATCCTGTCCTCTTCAACTTGGCATCTTGCCCTTCGCTCTTCTGATATATACTTAACATGTCTGTCTTCTTTTCTGAGGAGATAACTAATCATAAGCGATGACTTGCTTGTTGTTAGATCATTTTCACCTTAACTATTCTTAAAACATGTCATTCTATCTCAATTTAACCAAATTTATTCTATATATATGTTCATTGTGGGCACAATAAATATTTTTTAAACCAACTCCTAACCAATAATATTTCTCATTTTTTGATGTTGTCCGCAGAATTATGCTAATTCCTGGTCTTGTCATATGTGTCGATGCTTTTATTTTAAAGTTCTGGTTTCAGTGAAGATACAAACGAAACTACATGCAGGGCTTATCTCCCTTGATGACTAGATAAGAACACTGCCCGGGCAACATTTTACCCACATTTTGTGGATTTACGCAAATAATAATATATATAACTAGAGGTGTGACTGTCCCAATGGGACTACGGATACCCCCCTGTTTTTAAAATACTAAGATGTCTCACATGTCAGTAAACATTTAGTTAAAATAATAAAATAACAGTTCCCATTGCAGGTGTACAACCATAACCCTAATCTTAAACCTATTGAGCAAAAAATGTAGGAATAAAAGCTTGGACAAAATTATGTATGTTGCGAAAAAAATTCTAAGTCGAAAAAGGGGAATAACTCCACACAAAATATGTCGGACAGACGTCATAATCGCAGGTGCACAGATTCCCATGGTACTAAATATCAGTGCCAAGATTAAAAAACATTGACCGAAAAATGTAGGAATAAAAGCTCGGACAAAATTATGCATGTTGCAAAAATAGTTTCTAAGTCGAAAAAGGGGGATAACTCCACCAAAAAATGTCGGACAGACGTCATAATCGCAGGTGCACAAGTTCCCATGGTACTAAATATCTGTGCCACGTTTTAAAAAAATTGACCGAAAAATGTAGGAATAAAAGCTCGGACAAAAGTATACATGTTGCGAAAATTTTCTAAGTCGAAAAAGGGGGGATAACTCCAGCAAAAAAAGTCCGACAGACGTCATAATCGCAGGTGCACAGGTTCCCATCGTGGTTGTTGTCTGTGCCAAGTTTCACGGAAATTGATCAAAAAACGACAGAAAAACTCCGGACAAATTTGTGTCCACAGACGGACGACGACGGACGGACGGACGGACGGACAAGCTGACTCCAGTATACCCCCCCTAACTTCGTTGCGGGGGGTATAATAAGCCAACAGGACCACAGGATAACAGAGTAACAGGTGTGTAATAAATATTAATTGAGCTTACCGTGATGGTTGAGGAGGGGATCTCAGACAGCATGTCATCCACACAACAGACACCGTATTCAGTAATATCAAACTTCTTATTATGAACTTGTTCTGAAAAATAGAGAATGAGAAAACATTGTTAATTTGGTAGACACTGTACTCAGTAATATCAAAAATATAAATATGAAATCTTTTTGAAAATAGATTATGAGGAAATATTATAATTTGGTAGACATTTTTTATGCTAAATATTGGTTGAAAAATTAAAATATCAAAACAATCTCTAACTGATTTCAGTCCGAAATATCCAAATGGATAAAATTGTAACCTTGTGCGTAACCCCAAATTCTCCCCTCAACTAGACACTGCACATCTGTGCAGTTAGATCTAGGTATAGTATCAAATTACTCACCATTAGAGCTGTTAAGTTTCACGGATTGTCTGTGAGACTCACGGATTGCCATCACGAAAATCCCCAAAATACAGATAAGCACCCATTTCTCCCCAATAATTACATCCGATTTTCACTGGTAAAATGGACAGCTGCAAATGCACTTCGATTGCAGGGTGACAGCCTTAATTGATTTTCACACTCTCCCAAAGCCACAATTGTGTCATGTGTGAAAATGGTGTACAAACACTGACACTTTACAGGTGACCGTAGAAGTGAAAAATGACTGACATGATGATGTAAACAATAGAAGGGGATAAACTCTTAACAAGATGTGATTATTTTCATGGCTGCTGTAGCTTTCTACTGCACGTCTTATAAGCCACCACCGGCAGGCTATAGCTATGAGCCCCCTATTTCTCAGCTGTTCAAATCGTTGTATTATTTTATATAACATGCATGTATCTCATTAGCTGCATAAAACTCATGTTTTCATTACTGATTTGTTTTGGTATATTTATTTATAAATAGAAGCTCATATAATTACATAATCGTCATCATAATTATTTAAAAAGATGACTTTAAATTTATTTTTTTATTAATATGCTACTCGTGAGATTATTTGGCATACCTCCCGCAAATATCTCCAGGATTGCCATTTTCAAAACTGCTAATCATACACAGCCTGTAGTTCAGCTATATTTATGTCACTCAGCATACACAGACTGTAGTTCTGCTATATTCATGTCACTCAACATACACTGCTGTAGTTCTGCTATATTCATATCACTTACCATACAGACTGTAGTTCTGCTATATTCATGTCACTCACCATACAGACTGTAGTTCTGCTATATTCATATCACTTACCATACAGACTAGTTCTGCTATATTCATGTCACTCACCATACAGACTGTAGTTCTGCTATATTCATCTCACTCACCATACAGACTAGTTCTGCTATATTCATGTCACTCACCATACACAGCCTGTAGTTCTACTATATTCATCTCCTTTCCAGGCTGTAGTTTGAGTACTTTAACGATATCTGTTGTGAACCTTTTCAGTTGCACTTGATGACTCAGCATGAGAACCTTTCCTTCCCCTGTTCCTAGAACCTACACACGAGATGTTAATATAACAATATGAAAGGCATATACAACAACCCTGATATGATGGTAAAGGAAAGAATCCTGTGAATTATAGTGTAAATTGTCATGAAGCTATAAATAACCAGGGTTGTTAATGGTAAATTTTTATTTTAAATGGCCAAAGAAATTTTCATTAGGCCAAACTTTGGCAAAAGAGTTTTAAGGCTAGTCAGTGCTCATCAAAATGTCCATGAACCCAAGCCTTGAAATAGTGTGTCTGTCATTTGCAGAATGAGGTCCCCAGAGGGTGAAATTAGCAATGCTACCCCGCAGTGGGCTAGTATGCAAGTCGAAAAAGGGGAATAACTCCACAAAAAAAAGTCTGACAGATGTCATAATAGCAGGTGCACAGGTTCCAATGATACTAAAAATCTATACTAAAAATCTGTACCAAATTTCAGAAACATTGACTTAAAAATGTAGGAATGAAAGAGAGGACAAAATTATGTATGTTGCAAAAAAAATTCTAAAAAAAGGGAGACAACTCCACCAAAAAAGGTCAGACAGATGTCATAATCGCAGGTGCACAGGTTCCCATGGTACTAAATATCTGTGCCAAGTTTAAAAAAAATTAACCTAAAATGTAGGAATAAAAGTTCGGGAAAAAATTATACATGTTGCGGAAATTTTCGAACTTGAAAAGGGGGATAACTCCACCAAAAAAAAAGTCCGACAGATGTCATAATCGCAGGTGCACAGGTATCAATGGTGGTTGATATCTGTGCCAAGTTTCACGGAAAATGATCAAAAAACGACTGAGAAAAACTCCGGATAAATTTGTGTCCACGGACTCCAAGCTTGATTTTAGTGTGACTGTCATTTGCAGAACGAGGTCCCCAGAGGGTGAATTTAATGACACTATCCTGAATAGTGGGCTAGCATCACTAAATTCACCCCCCCCCCCCTGGAGCCTCATTCTGCTTAGGCCTCATCTTCTCTGGAAACTTCGTTTTTAGTATAGTTTCTCTATATCCCCAAATTGGCAGACGACACATTGAATAATGGAGGTTCCCAATGGGTGTACAACACAATATTCACCATTTGGGAACCACAATCTTGAGTCTATGTCTCCCATACAGATGAGGCCATGCAGAATGAGGTCCCAAGGGTGAATTTGGTGATGATATCCCGCATATCGCCTGTGTATGAATAACAGTTTATCAAAATGTCACACATGTTTAATTATCAAAACAATTATGATTAGCTGCTAGAACGATGTACAAGTGACAATACTTATTTATGTGTGGTTTCAAAATAAGACATAGTAGGCAAATCAGTGGTCATTTATGTCGATATACGTTATGGGCTAGACCTACACCAGTTTGTTTAGGTCCCTATGGCCATCCATGCACATTTCCATTGTTCAACTTGAAATTTATCAATTTAATAGTTTGTTTTAGTTTCGGTTTTATCAATGGTCCCATATTTTGATATTTCAATTTGGCCACTGTTTCTGAAAAATGGTCAAAAAAATAGGTAATGGCGGAACAATCGGCCAAACAAATTTTCCATCCAGCATGAACCCTGTATGTATATAAGTTATATATAACGCATTGTAATGACATGAATTCACACAATTTCTGGCTTCTGTTTTCCTTTTCCTGTTCCTAGAACATACACGCATGATAAAAAAAAGAGTCCAGTTTTCATTTGTAGGCATGTTCAGATACTATATAATAAACAAAGAATTAAAATGAAAGTGTTAATTACACTGCAACTCAAAATGGAGAGGGGATAATGCATACACAACAGTTAATGGGGCAAAAAGGAACGCAGAAAGTTTAATTATTTAAGCAATAACATGGTCAACCCGAAGAGCCATATGAGTTTGGGATCAATTGGATACAAAATGTTGGCTGTAGGGTGTGTTGAAGTATTTAGTCATTCAAAGAGTAAAATCAGAGATTGTCGATGGCAGCTTTTTCATCGAAAAGCATTCAATTCGATAGTGGGCTGCAGTATGTGCCGATGGATTCAAATGTGGAATCCAAGATGGCCACTGGAGGCCATGTTCTTAACGAATATGGGAAAAATATTGATGGCTCCTATCAAGAAGTCACTCGGAAGATCCATATGAAGTTTGGCGACGATCGGATGAGGGGTATGGTATGAATGCTGCGCCAAAGAATTGAGGCATGTTAAGAGTACAATCCACCAAATTCAAAAAAATTTGTTGGCTCCTATCTAGTGGTCACCATGAAGATCCATACGAAGTTTGGCGATGATTATATGAGGGATGTGGTATGTAGGGTGTGCCCAAGGATTTAGTCATGCAAAGAGTCAAATCAAAGATGGCTGCCGGTGGCCATGTTTTTCATAAAGGGAAATAAAAAATTTGATAGCTCCAATCAAAAGGCGATCCAAAAAATGCCTATAAATTTTCAAAACATTTCTCCAATAAACGTGGTCTGCAGGGTGTGCCAATGGATTCAAATTTGAAATCAAAGACGGCTGCCATCAATTTTTTGGCGACAATAGGATAAGAGATGTGGACTGTAGGTTGTGCTAAAGGACATACTGACAGATGGACTGATGGACGGACGATGGGCGCCAACACATGGCAATAGCTGAAACTTGACTGTCTTGAGTTCAGTGTAGCCATAGTTAACAAAAAAGATAGCACTCTAAATTAAGTGTCTTTGTTATGTGTTATTCACAGTAACATATCCAATTATATAATCAGTTCAAAAGTTATGTTAAACATATGAGAGAAATGGAATGGTTATGTAGCGATACCTGTAATACTTGAGGAATAGCTTCAAATAGCTCAATCAGTTTTGTATAACCATAGTCAGCCACTCGACACTGCCGGCCGAAGTAATGGTGATAAGTCGGAATGAATTTCGTGAACTGCATTCGACAGTGTGGCTGCTGCCGCAACAGCTCAACAACCTCTCTGCTGATCTGACTCAATTGCTGGGCAAGAAGGGGGCTGGTTGTAGGTCGCTCAACCTCTGTAAACACAAATTAGAGAATTATGTTCCTTGAGCAACTGGTTGTATATTCCACTACCAGTATTTAATTTCATGAAAACATACCAATAAGAAAACACCTCAATATAAAGAGCGTTTCATGATCAACTCGCAGAAAATAGCACATAAATCAAAATATCATGGACATAATACATATGAAAAAAACTACATTATGGATATAACAAAAGCATTGCAAGGGTGTGGCAAAATATGTCTGTGGTAATTCCAAAAAGGGGTCATAACTCTGGTGAAAACTGGCCGGCTGAACACAGATTCAAACTTAACCTGCATTTTGACTCTAGGAAACTTGCAATTATACCTCATAGCTTTTTACAGCAATTGAATGGAAGTACACCGAGCTATAATCACATGGCGATGCGTCGCCGACGGCGCTTCGACTTAACCTTAGTAATTAAGTGTTTTAACTGGCTGGTGGGACAAAATTTCCACTTATCCACCTTCGACTCAACCGTGATTATTCCATTAGCTTTGCACACTCGCCCAGCCGGGACCAGGCAATGGTTTTGACTTAAGAGGGGAATTCGAGTTAACGATGTTCAACTTAACGTATTTTGACTGTATAGTTATTTCCATGGGTCTTATTAAATTGTGACAATTTATGAATTGGGATATACTGCTCACCTGTGTCAGTTGTTGGGCGGTTCTCTGCCCACTTCACCTTTTTAACACCGCACGGGGAGACACAGATCTGTATTCCAGGTACACAGCTGATAATATGTTCAAGTGGAACACCTCCCTCAATCGCGGGAGAAATCTTAGAAAACTCGTTCTCATAGCAACACGTAAAGCTGTCAAAATATTAAAGATACGACATTAGCATTGGCGATGGGTATTGCTGTTAAAATAGTCAGATCCGTTATAAACACCATAAACAGAAAGAATATTAAAATATAGACATACTTTATTCTTATGATGGTCATAAAAATCTCTTAAATTGCATGTTATTGTCATGTTAGTACTCTGTAATGTAGACAAACGACATGTTATGTAAACAAACAGTACGTGATGAGTACACAATAAGCAAAATGCTAAACAACAGGGAGACTCCACTTAGTGAACTTTGGTTAGAAATGCCACCAAGTTGTTTACAACATGCTGGTATAGCTTTTGCTAATAATCACCATCAAGATTTTGGTGTTGAATGGTCAACGTGAATCACTCTCAAAAAATTGCCATGGTGTTGAGTGTTTTGCTTATCAATCACTATTTAAGTGCTGTGCTGTATATAAACAAATGCTCGGCTCACACAAATTGTATTTTGTGGACAATATCGCATTCATACTATCATTATACTAAACTATTAGTATATTTTTGAGGAAATTCATAATTTGGTAACTGTTATTTCTAAATTATAACCCATAAAGAAGGACATCTGTGCCTTTAACCCTTTCATGATGTGAGCTGCGCTGATGCAGTATTAAAGATCATGTGATAGTGCATTCTCTTATATATGCGAGTCTCCCACAGGGAGTGTCACATATATAAGAGAATGCACTGGCTTAAGAGATCAAGGTAAATATTGTTAGGCAAATGCATTCTCTTATATAACAGAATGCCCCGACACAGGTTCTTTAATGAGAATTCATTGACACAGGGTTTTTTGCAAAATTTCAGGAAGAAAGGGTTAAAGGTCACTTTGATTAACTCCCTTCTATTATTTTTAATTAAGGAGGAGCCGCATTATCATGAAACTATTTTAAAACTTCATGCACTGCTTTATCTTTGTTTTAATCATTAAAATTATGTTTCAGAGCGACGACAGCTCTAGATTTTCTACAAATGGTCTACAGTTGCAATGTTACCGCTGACAAAAAAAAATTGAACTAGCACAAACGAAGACATA
Source organism: Siphonodentalium dalli (assembly GCA_032622095.1). Classification (NCBI taxonomy): domain Eukaryota; kingdom Metazoa; phylum Mollusca; class Scaphopoda; order Gadilida; family Siphonodentaliidae; genus Siphonodentalium; species Siphonodentalium dalli. The sequence continues at coordinate 94,565,762 of CP136065.1, forward strand.
TCGATGATTTTGTTTGGAAATCTTCCACAAAGGTATGTTTTGAGATAACTCTTGTACATATTTTGGGGTTCCAGTGAGCCATGTCCATTAAACAAATGCAGGCATTAGTTTATTTTATCGGACAAGATGCCATTGGTGTTATTTGGCACACTTTTTACGAAACAAAACTTCATGGTTTTCACAACCAAATGTATTTTTTCTACCAAAATGAATCCACATGAATTAATAATAAGTCCGTGAATGTTCTATATTGTATATGCCACTCCTCGGGTGTGAACAGAGTACAGGAGGTGTCAACGTCACTTGAAACTCACCTCATAATTGGTACCTCCCCATTGTGCATCTGTAGTAAGTGATGAAGATTGGCTGAAAAGGTCTTCAGCTGGACTGACACATAGGGTAGCATCGATCGATTTAATGCCTCTGTGTATGTAAAGCTACCCTCTGGACAGTGAAGTTCACATACTGGATGCTCCAGCATCTCTTCCACCTGTAAAATTTCATTAATGAATGGTGTAATGGTCTGTTCTTCATTTCAAGGTGTGAGTTGGTTTAAAGATACATAATCTGATTCAATGCCCTAAATTACTATTTGTTCAGATTCGGGGTGGGGGTGGGGGGTAAAAAATATTTGAATTGACTTGTGGAACCCACCAATCAAATCTCAAAGTTATCATATTTTGATTTTGAAATCTTATTTTTCACCACCTGGAATATTTGGCAGCCTGGCAAAAATTCTGCTGACTTCTTCTAAAAATAGTACATAAATGCATAGACGCCGTTACAAGGGGTCACGGCTCCATGTATGATCAGTGCATCAGTGGCAATCACAAATTATTTATGAAAAGTATTGCATTCAACAAGAATAACATATGTTGTGATAGTTGACGTGCAGATACATACATACATGTATACTTATTTATGAATCGGTAATCATGATTTATTCATTAAAATAGACATCTTATATGGCACCATGCTGGTTACAAGTGGAAATACTATGCGTTTACATTTGTAATAACATGTGTTGGGGAATTCCAATTTAAACTAGGAATCACCATATATGGAAGCTGTAAACCACACTCGGTCATCACCAAACTGCCAAGAAAAAACAATATTATAGGACTTTTTCAGCAAATATGATATCGTGATTGGTATTGTGAGTATTTATTGGTAATAAACTTATTTGGATTACTAATTCGGCTTTTGGTTGTAACTGGATTATACAGGGACCATCGAATCGGATTATGTATCTTTAAACAATATTTCATACCAAGCATATATGCATATTATAATGGAACAATATAGAAATGGCAGATATGAGAATTGAGATTTAGAGGGAGGAAGAGGATTATGAAAAAAGATTAAATGCTTATATGGAGCCATCTTCTGTACAAGGGGTAAACAGACACTAGAAGTGAAGAAAACATGATAGCCATTCATTCTTTTGAAAGCATATTATTATCTATTGGGGTTTAACGTCACTTTCAGCAGCCAGGGCTATATCACGACGTTGCCATTTCTATTGGTGGAGGGAAAGACCTTGCACCGAGGTAAATCTAGCAGTGATTTCATTGGCTGGAAGAATGAACCATTGTGCCAGCGAAACCACGGACCAATGACAGCAATGACTCCACTGGGAATTGAACCCATATGCCAATGCTGGAGAGTGGGTCAGTCTGGAGAAGAGCCCCTTACCCACTGACCCCCTCTTTTGAAAGAAGACAGTGACAGAAAATATCCAAATAATGAGAACAATGCTGCTCTTTATGTAAACATTCGGCCTGGGGTCTTCTGTAGTGCATAGAAATGAATTCCAAGATTACACAAGATAAGGTTGAAAAACATTGAAAATGGCATTGACGTTGTTGGGTTTTGTTTATTGGAGTTTATTGTTTTAGACGCTAGGCTATATATATCAAGATGCTGTCAAATTTAAAAGTGAACAGTACAAATGGTTAATTTCACCAGAAAATTGCTTGAATGCACGTAGAAACCACAACCACTGGGAAGCAACTGATAAACTTGCCCAGATAAACAAATCAGGTTATCTTCCCTTTGCAAAAATCACAGCGCAATGGATATGATGATTCAAACAAATTTTCCCTATGTTGGCCTGATGCGCCATACACCTTACCAACTTAGCCACTGTGGGCCCCACCAAAACATTGATCAATCTAATAAATACTGAATTTCTTGAAATAACAGTAATGGTGGAAATAACCACGGTACATATTATATAAATATTGCATGGCTTTCAGTTGATTACAGCAAATTTGTGATCCAAGGAGAGAAGAGGCAAGGGTACTATCCCTCCACCGAGGACCACTATTGGCTTCGTGGAATATTATATATAATTGTATGTTCTTAAGGTGTCCCAGAACCAAATAATGGTCACTTCCAAGTTCTGTAGTGGTGAATTTATCTAGTGATTATCAAATCTTTGTCACAATTGAACTAAGTTAAATTAGCTGGCAGATCAGATCAGCTGGCAGATCAGATTAGTTCAAATTTAGAAAACTGACAAAACTTTTGAGGCGATTTTGTGAACAGCGAAGGATGCAACTGGCTAAACCGACAATCATCACCCGGAAAACATCACAATAAACATACAAAATAATCTCATATATATTTTGAAGACCTCTGTCTGTTCGTCTGTCTGTCTGTCATTTATACAAATCTACGATTCTCGACCGATCGGGACGAAACTTGGTACGTGTGTGTAGTTTGACCAGGCGGTCGACGTTGTCGTATTGGCGAGCCCGTGCGGCGCCCGCTTCGCGCATGCGCAGACGAGATCTCGGAAACGGGTGGAGCTATCGACTTGAAATTTGCTATGTGAATGTATCTTGCCCCGGATACAAATTTTATCGGGTCGCCGAGCCCGTGCGACGCCAGCTTCGTGCATGCGCAGACGAGATCTCGGAAACAGGTGGAGCTATCGACTTGAAATTTGCTATGTGAATGTATCTTGCCCCGGATACGAATTTTATCGGGTCGCCGAGCCCGTGCGACGCCAGCTTCGTGTATGCGCAGACCAGATCTCGGAAACGGGTGGAGCTATCGACTTGAAATTTGGTTTTTGAATAGGACTCGAAATTTGGTATGTGAATGTATCTTGCCCCGGATACGAATTTTATCGGGTCGCCGAGCCCTTGCGATGCCAGCTTCGCGCATGCGCAGACCAGATCTCGGAAACGGGTAGAGCTATCGACTTGAACGTCGGGCTGGGTAGAGCTATCGACTTGAAATTTGGTTTTTGAATAGCCCGGACAACGTCGGGCTCATCGGCTAGTTTATTATATTCTAGTTGTCAGTTACAAAGACATTTCGGACAAAACATATTGAACTTTAATGGTGGAACAGAGGCGTCTTCAAAATTACCTCCTCGGAATAGCATGTATGCTATAAATAGATTCCTGGATTTCCCCAAAGTTAATGGGTGTGCTAAAATTAGGAAGAGGACTATCGTCTTGAGGACATAACTATCGGAAATAGTGAATGCCAAACAATCAATCACAAGCATGGATTAGGCTTAGAAAGTCATACGAGATCAAGCCTTGAAATAGTGTGCGTCATTTGCAGAATGAGGTCCCCAGAGGGTGAATTTAGTGATGCTACCCTGCATAGCGGGCTAGCATCACCAAATTCACCCTCTGGGGACATCTTTCTGCTTACACCTCAGCAGAATGAGGTTCCCAGAGGGTGAATTTGGTGATGCTAGCCTGCCATGTGGGGTAGCATCACTAAATTCACCCTCTGGGGACCTCATTCTGCAAATGACTGACACCCTATTTCAAGGCTTGTGCACATAAAATATATAATTACCTCTGCTGCTTCTGAAGGATCAGGTGTTGGGGACCTGTACTGTTCTGTTAAGAAAACCATTCGACCAGCACCACCCTGTTCTCTGATCTCTATAACGTCTCTCATCCTATACAGCTCAGATACGCTGATGGTTCGATGATACCTACACAAATCAGTATATAACATCAGTCATACCTATGAAATAAGTTTAAAGATATTGGCTACCTGCCAATATGTACAATGTATTGTCAACTCTGAATCAAAGTAAAAAGATTTACCGAGCTTTTCTTCGGCAATTCAGCAGTTCATTAATAATTATAATAATCAACAATATTATGCCGTTATTAAACCCTTTCTTTACTGAAGGCTTCTCCCATCAGTTAAACTAATATACATTGGATTTACCAATTATTCATCGGTTAGTTTGTTGACCTTATTTAGCATCTCCTAAGAGAACTACTTATCAATGTGGAATTAGTAAAGGGTTCATATCAGAGCTGTTAAGTTTCACGAATTGTCCGTGAGACTCCCGGATTGCCATAGCGAAAACATCTAACATACGGATAACCACCCATTTCTCCCGAATCGACAACGTGGCTAATTCAGATAAAATGAGTACACACATCAGCCACTAATCCTTTTCACAGTTTGGGCATCCCTCATTATATTAATTAATTGTTCTGAGACAATTCAAGCGTTTGTCAAAACAAACATGCAATCATGCATCCACCGGTACTTATTTCAATGGGCCTCCAGACTGACACATAATCACACAGCTGTTAAATAACCGCTAAGTCACAAAACTGTAAGACAGTCAATTTGTACTATCGGTTTCACGCATGTCCGTTTGTAATTTTACATGTGAACTTGGTTAGTTTTTACTTATTTTAAACGAAATTTCTCCTTCTTAAAATTTGTTAATAAATGGTGAAATGTGTCATTTCTTTTGTGGGTTAAACCGTAAGACGAGTCCATTTTATAGTTTATTCCGATATTGTACTTTCGTTTTTTTTTTTTTTGAACAGAAAATTAGGTGGTCGCAGTCGCATTTAACAGGTGATCTCCCATTGAAGGCGATATATAGAATAAACCAGTTGGTGAACAGGAAATGCAGTTGCAAATTGGAGGTGGTCCCTTCTGCAAAAATATCCCATATGGCCATTTTTAAAACATAACGGGTCTGCTTCATACAGATTTAAACCTGAAATTATTTGGTCATGTGAGCACAATATTAACTCTTATTTTATGATGAACCCAGACAAACCTCTTGTCGAACAATTCAATGAACTTGAATAGTGGAAGAACGTTATCTTTGGCTTTGGACAGAAGAGCAACAGCCTCAGCCCTGAAACAAAATGTGGAACAAATAGTCAGTGGTTCGACCTTAACACTTCCATGACTCGAGCTTCCTGAAATATGGCTTGTTGCCATTCATCGGAAAGCTCTCACTGAGAGCTTTCCGATGAATGGCAACAAGCCATATTTCCCACTATATCCTGAAAAATTACCCATAATTCTGCTGTGATTAAAGAGTCGATTATTTAGGGCATTACTGCATGGGCTAGTGTGTCGAATGGTTTTGTTTACATTTTAGAGCTATTCTTTGTTTGTCTAGTGTTATTTTTTGTGATTGAACACATGATTATCTTAGCCATGGGTCATCACATATCAATGGAATTTGATATGTATGTACACCATGAGAAAGACTTTCAAATGATGTGAATTTGCATTCTTCACATTTTCCTTTCTAATGATATATATATCTGTAAATAATTTATTATTTTAATCCCTCAAAACAAATATCTCAACCAAGGTTTAGGTTGGTTATCGATCTTAACCATCAGGGCAGTTTTGGAAAAAAGGGATCCATCTGTCGTATACTCTGCAGTATGCTATGTGGGGATACAAGTCTGGATAGTGTGTCTGACATTCATAGAATGAAGTCCCCAGAGGGTGAATTAGTGATGCTACCCCGCACAAATTCTAAGTCAATAAGAATTACTCAATCAGAAATAATGAACTCAAGCCTGGATAAAGTGTCTGAAATTTGCAGAATGAGGTCCTCAGAGGGTGAATTTATTGACACTATCCTGCACGGGGGGCGAGCGTCGCCAAATTCGCCCTCTGGGGACATCATTCTGCTTAGGTCTCAACTGCTATGGGAGCTCTAGAATCAGATTTAATTTCCCTAGTTGAAGTAAGTAATGTTCACACATTAGTAACCTCGATTATGCAATTTGTCTTCTGCAAATTAGTGGATATACAAACTGAACAGAAGGGGAAAAGTAACTAAAAAGACTCTAGATACTTCCCAGAAGATGAGGCCTCTTCAGAATGGGATCCCCAGAGGATGAATTTGGTGATGACAGCCCGCTGTGTAGGATAGCCTCATTAAATTCACCCTTTGGGGACCTCATTCTGCAAATATCAAGACACAGTTGAATACATGTACTCTATGTGTGTGTACCTGATGTTAGCGTTAGCTGTAGCACTCTCTTCATGTTTGAGAGTCACCTGTATTCTTTTGTAGCCTATTTTCTTCCTATGGAATTGAGATATCGCAAACCGTGCCTCCTCGATACTAGGTACCTTTATCATCCCTATACTTGTGTTGTCTGGCTGGCATTTAATGTGCACGTTCAGAACCTGTGACAGAAAACAATTGGGTCAGTTGGTAGCCGAGCTGTGAATATCAGTTACAGGCCCACTTAATTTTCGAAACCCAGATCATATATATAAAATATATTCCCTATTGCATACCATTTGAAAGAGGAAAACTTATACGGTGTAATATACTGCGAAAATGTTTGATTTTGTTGAGTTACCGAAGTGTTTTTGTGCTTAAGTTTCCAATTCTGTTGCATTCCGGGAGCCATATCGGGGGAATCTTTCTATGATTTCAGTGGGCTAGCATTGGGCTAAATTCACCCTCTGGGGACCTCATTCTGCTTTGGCCTCATCTTCTCTGGAAAGTTTCTTTAATATAAAACCAATATAGAAACTTCTGTACATAGTTTCTTTAGTTTAGTTTCTCTACATCCCCAAATTGGCAGATGACACATTGCATAATTGAGGTTCCCAATGGGTGTACATCACAATATTCACCATTTGGGAACTTCAATCTGATTCTTATGTCTCCCATAGCAGTTGAGGCTGAAGCAGAATGAGGTATGGTGATGCTAGCCCACTGGGGACCTCATTTTGAGGCACACTGAACTCAGGCTGGTCAAGGAGCCTGCTTAAAAACCCTGGCCTGGAAAAAGTGAAGTCAAATTCAAACCATTTCAAGGATCCTTATGAACCCTGTTACAGTACTATAAACACCAATGGGCCCCATTGCTTGAAGGTTTTCAATTTGTTCAATAAAGATATTAAAATACAAACCGAGTACATTGACAATGATCCTGACGACGATGTCAACATTTGTGGAAAAAGCATTCCCTAATATGAGGTATACTTTGCATAGTTTCTTCCATTAAATTAAGAACTATCAACTTAAATTTCAGTGTACTGTAAGCAACAGTCTTTGTGTGCATAATAAATATAGAACGACAATTGTGTGTGAAGTTATCTCATTCGTTTGGTGTGCCGAAAGGTACCTGTTGTGTACCATAAAATCACAAAAACCTAAGGCAATAATGTTAAAGATGGTCAATCTCTCCCTATAACAAGTTTAAAATAGTTTCCTGGGTATAAAATAATAAATATGAATGTCCGGAAATGCTTCTGTCCATTATATTATAATATTGATTTTATTTCAAATTTTCTGGTATAATATACGTACAATCAATTTGGGACATTTGATGGCTCGCAGTCATTAGGAGTGTAGCATGCGGCATAGCTATATATAAAAATTATAAAAATAGTAACGAAAAAATGTCCCACTCTATTATCGCATTCTATAAAAAAAATATTATATAAGATCCATATTAATTGAGAGTTTCCAGACAAGTGTCTTCGACTCATATTTATTATTTTATACCCCAGAAACTATATTAAACGTGTTAAGAGAGAGATAGGCCATCTTTAACCAGTTCAGACATTATTTCTATCTATTTATCTAACTATGCTATAATCAGTTGACATACCTTAACCTGTGGATGGAAAGTTGTAAACAGAATTTTCCTCCATTCTCTAGCACTGATGTTATAATCCAAATTTGACACAACTAATTCCACTGGACTGGGACCTTCTTCATTGAATGTATTACAGTCATAATCATAGTCAACCGGAGGAGACGAACTCTGAGAATAGTTCTCACCCAGCTCTGTTGGAATAGGTCTAAAATGTCTCTCACCTCCATCAGGATCTCTCTGACGGTAATGGTAACTTGGGCCAGCTGAGGGGCCAGCTGAGGGGCCAGCTGAGGGGCCAGCTGAGGGGCCAGCTGAGTGGCCAAATGTTGGGCTGGGATGACTATACTGAGAACCACTATGGCCATAACTTTGGCCAGAATAATCAAAACTTGGACCAGAGTAGCCACTAGTTCGATTAGCTCTATTCCGTTGTGCAGTGTAAGAATTTGAATAATTATCATGATTCTCGTCACTCGGATGTGGCATTGTTCTATCTGTGGTGACATTGCTGGAGGCGGCACCCATGATCGGAGGGGGAGGATGACTGTATATTGGATTCTGGTCTTCCTGATAAACTTGTTGCTGTAACATGAGGACCTCTCGACTTGATTTCTTATTGGAACTGAACTTACTGATCACCTGTAAATACATACATTCAGTAATTACGAGTTTTTCTATTCATTCATCATGCATATTATGAAATTGTCAATGATACTATAGCTCAATTTTGAGAGGGGATAATGTCGCACGTTAGGCCAATATAAAATATATTCTAGATTTACCTGGATTTTCATCCTCTTCTGACACTATTTTTAGTCCCTTCCTCAATTTATTTTTTCATTTGAAAACTGGGTTAGCACTGCCGCTTATTTGGCAAAAAATATTTTCGATTGGCATAACAAAATTCATTTGGCAAGTGGTTTTTTAATTATGGAATGTGAAGTATCTACTGAAACACATCATCGAAAGTGGGTTAGTCGCTATGTGTACCAACTTACAGACAATACAAAGGGAAACACGATCAAGAAATATATCAACTTAGCATGGTCAGAAGTGATGTCGAAAGTTACATGCAATCTTCTTTAGTTTTCACAAAACAGTAATCCCTTCTTTCGGTCATAATCAAACTTTCATCAAACAGCTAAACGAACCATCAGCTGCTGGTATAAGTAATTTGTAACAATGCTCTCACTGTAGATACCACAAAAGGCAAGTAAAGTATTAAATTGTTTTTACAGTTATTCCTCCCTGTGTCTATTATGGACACGTGCAGTCATTGTAACAACACATTAATTGTGACACTATATACCACGTATTTATGACCAGCGAGTATAAGAGGATACGATAATCAACTTATATTTGAATTGCGATGGACTAATTTGTGACTCGTTGTCAGAAAATAATACAGGGCGAAATAATAGCCATGCTTTGATGAATATATATAGCAACATTAAACATAGATTCCGGATGTCGCTCCGATATTTATTGCTACTTTGATATTTATTAATACTAACTCGCATTATTAGGTCATTTTACCTGTGCCTGGGGTTAATTTTTAAAGTATATAACACAGATAAACACAAAACGAGAGTTTCCTTCAATTTCCCCAATTTTACACCTCCCCATACCCCCCCCCCCCCCCCCCCCCCAACTATTTGGCAAATATTTTTTGAAATTTGTCAAAAAATTATTTCATTTTGGTCCAGCGCCCACGATAACGCTGTTAGGAAATCTTTAAAGTAAAATTTGTTCTCATGCTGTAACTGTAAATTGACCCATTAATAAGTCTATTTTGATCAAATTGGACAATCTAATTAAATCACCTTGTATTATAGCAACCACCAAGGGTGCTTATACCTAAGGCAGGTGAATGACGTCATATAATTTTTTCTATATCCATCAGTGATTTTTCAAAATCGCGGGTACAGATTTTGGAGAAATTGTCACGTGACTTCCGGTTAGCAACCGTGTGGAGATTGCAAAAAATGCGGAATTGGAAATGAAGCATCGCGATAAAAATGAAAGTATCTACTTCACAACTTACAAAGAATTCACATGTGATTTAAGTCTATTAATTTCATTTAGACCAATTTCGTTGGTCAGCTTAATGAAAACGAAAAATGAAGAAGTCATGACGATAATCCAGACAAGATTTTACAATCCACGACACGTCTTGTCAATTTGGGATGTCGCCTCTGTCGTGACCACTGCATGATGTTACATAAATTATTCTTGGCGTTATGTTACCGAAAAAAAGCAAATTTGAGGCACATTATGTGTGGTTGCTCCACTACGTGTCACGTACGATTCATATTATAAGATAGGACACTGCTTCAATATGTATAACTGTCCATGACCATTTATGTTTGGGAAGAATAAAATATATAAAATAAAATTCACCATTCTGACCCAATTTTTCTGATAAAGTTGGATGTAAATCTAGCAATTTTTTTTATATTGGCCCTACAGTCAATGGAGCGATAAAGGAATGCGGAAACATTAATTGTGTAAGCAATATGTCAACCTTAAGAGCGATATGAAGTTTGGGATCAATTGGATGAAAACTACTGGCTGTATGGTATTTTGAAGTATTTAGTCATGCAATGAGCCAAATGGCCATGTTTTTCATAAAATATCGTTCAAATTCGATAGCTCCCATATGGAGGTGATGCTAAACATGCCTGTAAATTTCAAAACATTTCTCCAATAAATGCAGGCTGCAGGGTGTGCTAATGGATTCAAATTTGAGATCCAAGATGGCTGCTGGCGACTATTTTTTAACAAATTTTGGGAAAATTTAGGTCACCCTGAACATCCATATAAACATGTGACAATTGGATGAGAGATGTGGCATGTAGGGCATGCTAAAGGAAATTGTTGATGGACAGACAGATGCCCCGTCAGATGCATGCATGCATGATGGATGCCAACCCATGGCAATAGCTCAAACTTGACTGTCGAGTTGAGCTAAAAATGATAGTATTGGTCCCAAGATATGTGTTTATAGTTTATATTCAGTATCACACTGGTCATCCATGTACAGAGGATGTGGAAGAGTAAGGACAGCTGCGACTTCCGTGAATTTCTATTGTCGCCATGTGATCAACAAAACTATTGAGCAATGCCTATAAAATATATATACCTATAATTAAGAGTGGTTTGTTTTGGATCGATAGTAGTCCTAATCTATGCATGCTTAATATATGGCAATGTGCCAATATTCAGAGCAATATTTTGGAGAATTGTGAGATTAAATTAAAATTGGCTCCAAAATGTATTATTATCATGGACAAATCCGAAAAAAACAATGTTAATGAGTTACTGTACACTAAATCCGGCCATTTATGGGACCATCTCCTTACATACTCAACTGAATATATGCAACAAATGAATGAATTTGAGCCATCGTTTAGTGCAAAATACAATCATGTGCTCTATGAATGATGCAAACAACATGGTAATTATAATGAAAATGAGTTTATGACTTTATTCATAAACTCATTTTCATTATAATTACCATGGTCTATTATTGATTTGCAGGGATGTACATGTAATATAAGCAGACGAGAGATAAATAAAAGTTAAGGAGTACTATTTATTGAGGGAAAAGTTTAGATAATAAATTCAACAAACTTTTTATCTGAACATTTCCTATGGGACAATTACTCATCAATGATGCTTCAGTACAGATAAGCCTTCTATGCCTGGGGCTTTCAGAAATTTTGGAAAACCCTGTGCCATTGCATTATCTTATATATGAGAGTCTCTCATAGGGAGCCTCGCATATATGAGAGAATAGATTGTACTAACAATATTTACCTTCACCTTGTAAGCCAGTGCATTCTCTCGTATATGCGAGGCTCCCTACGGAAAACTCGCATATATAGGAGAATGCACCAGTTGGCAAAGAATCGTTAATGCTGCACCAGTGCAGCTCCCGTCATGAAAGGGTTAATAATGCTAATTCTCACCTGCCTGAGCTCGGTTTGATACTGCTCAAAGTTGTGGATGTCATCTTCGTCATCATATTCTGCATTATTACCTACAGTATGTATAACAGAACTTTGTGTGAAAGGGCAATAACCTGGCGGTGGACCTGGTATAGGTGGACTGCCCTGTGGCATGTTTCGATTATGTATCATCTGTGTTTGAATACAGATTGGCTTCTTTGGAGGTAGCTTCTGCTGAATATTTTCAGGACAAGCTGGTTGAGTATGTTCCACATGTCGAACGGGTGAACTTGAGTGATGTCGAAACCGTGGTTTAACATCGTTTTGCTGAGACTCTGACACTGGAGAGTTATTTCCCTTCATGTAATTCTTGTCCAATGAAACACTTCTGGCCTTGTCGTGCATTTTCCTCACGTTATCACAATGAGTAGGCTTCACCATGTCTCTCTCACAAGTTTGTTGCTTTGGTGAGTTACTATGGTAACCAGATGTCGTTGGAAGACTTGCAGCTCCTTGAGAATTGGGACTAAGTTCAACTGAATCAGAATGGTTTCAGAATAATTAAATGTCAGAAGTAGTGTTGTTTATGATCAAATATGGACAACATTGTGAATGATAAGGGAGTATATGGTAAGTTTGTATCAAGATATTGGTATTCAATGATCAAGGTTTCCCTATGAATATATTATGATCAGGTACTTCTGTATGGATAGCAGTAACTACAAGAGATGTCTTCCTGCTGATCCTGTGTAAAGGATTATTCATTATGTTTCATTGCTCATGAATTGGATGCCACTACTCCTGAACCTAAAGAACTTGTGCCAGATCATTCTCTTATATATGCGAGTCTCCCATAGGGAGCCTCGCATATAAAAGAGAATGCACTGGCTTACAAGGTCAAGGTAAATATTGTTAGGCCAATGGATTCCCTTATATATGAGAGACTCCCTATGAGAGACTCGCATATATAAGAGAATGCATAGGCACAGGGTTTTCGAAATATTTCAGAATAAAAGAGCGAAATATTACAAAATCAAGGTGTGAGAATACATTTATTATGAAAAGGGTTGGCAAGCAGTACTGGATAGCATCACTAAATTCACTCTCTGAGAAACCCCATTCTGCAAATGTCAGACACAATATATTCAGGCTTGCTGAGGGGAGTCCAGCTTATGGTTTCCTTGAACGGGAATAAGTACTAGGAATATCGTTTCAATACTACAAAATCTAGTTTAGATGGTGACCGAGTGGCTTTTGTTGTTTTTTTTGTGTATTTGTGCATTACAATTAACACTCTCTTTACTTAAAGCCACATGGTGGTTAGTGCTCCAAAATACACAAAATAATGTTCGCATTTTAAATTTTCCCAGTATTGAAATAGGTTGATAAATACTTGTACTACCGTTCTACGAGCATATGTCCCAGAAAGACACATTGACATCATAAAGAATACAACTTTGAACAGGGTGTTTGTGGCCCAAACAAACAATAGCCATGTGCACGATGTGCACATGGAACAGAAAAGAGCATTCCGTGTTACTGTTAGTCTATTCCTGATATGGTAGAAATAAAGAGAGAAAAAAGTGAAAACAGCTGGAAAATAGCTGTGACCATGGACAGTATTTTTCAGAGCATATGAAGCCAGTATATCAATATTTCATGTATTGATCAACATATCTTATCCCTCCTTCCAAATTACATACACAAAATTTGGAACCTCGATTGAGCCATGTCAGTTTAATGGATTCTCCACCTTAGTTACAAATGTATACATTGGAATGGTCTACTCTTCATCGGGAGGAATGTTCAAGAAAAACATAAGCAGATGACATACAAACGAACAGATAATACAGGTACAGAATACAGTAATGCCCTAATTAATCGACCCCTTAACCACAGCAGAATTATGGGTAACTTTTCAGGATTTAGTCGGAAATATGGCTTGTTGCCATTCATCAGAAAGCTCTCCCCGAGAGCTTTCCAATGAATGGAAACAAGCCATATTTCCGACTAAATCCTGAAAAGTTACCCATAATTCTGCTGTGGTTAAGGGGTCGATTATTTAGAGCATTACTGTAATTCCTATTCATTGGTGGGAAATGTTTGGATAATAAGATCAACAAAAGGCCATAGGCCACTTATCATTTTAACATTTCCAAAAGGAGCTACTGATCAATGAGTACACTGTAAAGAAACGGTTAACCCTTCCATGACTGGAGCTTCCTGAAATTTTGCGAAAAAACATGTGCCAATGCATTCTCTAATATATGTGAGTCTCCTTGACCTTGTAAGCCAGTTCTTTCTCATATATATGCGATGCTACCCCGCTGGACAAAACAAGTGTCCACTTAACCGCGGTGCGGTTTGCGTTGCCACCGCGGCCGAACTGCAACAACACCGCGGCTCCACCGGCTGATTGCCGTTCGGCCGCGGTGTACTTGCCGTTCAGCCGCGGTGTACTTGCCGTTCGGCCGCGGTGTAGTTGCCGTTCGGCCGCGGTGTACTTGCCGTTCGGCCGCGGTGTACTTGCCGTTCGACCGCGGTGTACTTGCCGTTCGACCGCGGTGTACTTGCCGTTCTTGGAATGATGTTGAAAAACACAAAGAGGGCACCATAAATGAGGCTTGATTGAGGCCATTGTCTAAATACCGTCCGTCAGACGATCTATTATATGTTTGAGGGTTAATCTGTCTGGTGACAAGGTGTGATAATCTTTTAAGTAGTCAACGTACGTCCCACCAGTAAACTGTCATAAAATCAAGGTGTCATAATCCATCCTGATTAGAAAAGGCTCCCGCTGATAATTATTAGGCGACACGGAAGTGTGATGTTGCCGACAACAGACTTCATCTAGATTTGGCAGCACGTGTCTTTTTGAGAAATAAGAATTGGAATGTCGTGCACACGTGGCAGCCTCATCATGAGAGAATTGAATCACTATGCTGTCATTTAAGACTGATTATAAAATAAGGATTGTCGCATCCTACTTTGAACTGTTTGTTTGCCCATGTTGAAATATTTGTTATTGTGATGTTGTTTTCTCTTGTTAAATTTTTGTTTTTTTACATTAATTAAAACTATTATTTGGTTTGAATTATATACTGACAACATCCACCCATGTGGACCTCCTTTTGGAATTCACTGCTGTCCATTGAATGTATAAAAATCTGTGCCAGAATTGTCTTCAGAATGAACAATAAAGAGCGTTTGTGCGTGATCAGGTATTTTTCTCCCGCGAAGATTTTATGAACCTAAATATTCAAATCCTTTCAATACCGTGGTTACTTTAAAGACAAAACTGCGACAGCATGCCAATTGAACTTTGATAAAACTTGAAAGGGAATATCGAGGAGAAAGTGACATGTCATAATCATGTTAACTCAAACAGTTACGATGTAGCAAACAATGTCATTGCTACATTCCTCGCGCCCAGTTTCTGAATAATGCTGACGTAATCGCGTGCACCTGGCATTTGAGATGTACAGATGTGCGCAAAATTAACGGCGGTTATCAACCTCCCAATCGAGGGTTTCACTCAATTTTTTGTGGCAATATACGTAAACAATACTTTATAATGGATATATACAAAATAAAAATTTAATGAGGCATGCATGGTTTATACATCCATTGAATAAAAGCGACCACGTGGTTCGTTTTTGTGAATTTGCAATAGATCGGATATGGGAGGGAGATCATGGGATCATTAGAATTGTGCTAAATTAATCGGCTTTCTGGGAAACACGGCACCAGAGCGCATCGCTTCAACAAAACGGGAATATCTGAGAATGTACTGCCGTTGCGAAAACAAAAGAATCGTGGTTCTCCGTTTTTTTTATTGGCGTATACGGCGCCGCTGTGTATTCCAATGTTTATTTATTTATGAAACTCTATTACAGTAAGCATGTTTGTTGAGATACTATACTTGTCAATATATGTCATATCTGTCTGATTTTTAAAATCCAGATTCCTACATAAATTATACCAGTAATAAACGCATGCATGACGTATTGACCGCGTGGTTGTTTTTGTACGCGAGGTTTTCCCCGAATTATCTGCATTTTCTGATCAGGGCTAGTGGTTTTCAAAACTTGTCAACATGAATTTTTTTATTTGAATATGATGACTAAATTCTTATATTTAGGAATGTTGGTAGAGAATACAATAAATGGTGTATTTTCAATAGCTTGTTAATGCATAATAAAACGGAAAACATTAAATGAATTGAAAAGCTTACCGCCCACCCCTATAATTTTGGGGTGTCCGTTCGGGGAAACGTGTGCATTATTCCTTTTGACCTTATACACGTGTCCCATCACAATTCTAATTTGTTTTTCAACACACATTGTTTGTGTAATCTTTATTCAGTCCATCCTCTGGTGGCAAATACCGTGGACTTATAGATCGAGCAAAGTGTAAAATGTCGCGTATTTTCAGTTTCTGGCAATTCATTTTTACTTGGCAATGGATTTGCCACATATATGGATCGATAATATAACACTTTTATTTAATATGCTCATTTGATCATATTTTTTTTCAAAAATAATAGCAACTCTAATAAAAACATGGGAATCATTTTATTTACCAAATCTCGGTTATGGTGTCAAAGCATACCACATTAGAACAAAATATCGGTAAGCTCCTCTGTCGACGTGCTAGCATGCACAGGATCGACGCATGAAGTTTTTTTTATATTTGACAACAAAGTTCCATTAAAATCTACCGGTACGTTAGATCGTTGAAACAGTTGGGTTAAATATAAATGTGATTTGCATAATGACCTTAAAGCCGATATTATGTACGGATTTAAATTTCCTGTAATTAAAAATACTAACCTTCGTATATTTCTACTAATAAAACATGTTTTAAACTCGAGAAAAAAAGACGATACAAACCAGGAATCTAACCCCGGTGTACTTGCCGTTCGGCCGCGGTGTACTTGCCGTTCGGCCGCGGTGTACTTGCCGTTCGGCCGCGGTGTACTTGCCGTTCGGCCGCGGTGTAGTTGCCGTTCGACCGCGGTGTACTTGCCGTTCGGCCGCGGTGCTCAGCCGCGGTTCCACAAAGTGACACCGCGGCCGAACGGCAAGTACACCGCGGTGGCATTGGACACTTGTTTTGTCCAGCGGGGTACCTATGGGAGACTCATATATATAAGAGAATGCACTGGCACAGGCTCTTTAATGCTGCACCAGCGTGGCTCCCGTCATGAAAGGCTAAACATAGACAATTTCTACACACTGCTATATACCTGTATATAGTGTGTCTCACATTTGAAGAATGAGGTCCCCACAGGGTGAATTTAGTGATGCAATCCAACACAGTGGGCTTAGGTCTCACTTTCTGGGAAGTATCTATATTCCCAAATTAACATTGTTTTAATTACTTTTTCCCTTCGTTTCAGTTTCTATATCAAATAATTTGCAGAAAATAAATTGAACTAGAGGTGTGACTGTCCCAATGGGACTACGGATACCCCCCTGTTTTTAAAATACTAAGATGTTTCACATGTCAGTAAACATTTAGTTAAAATAATAAAATAACAGTTCCCATTGCAGGTGTACAACCATAACCCTAATCTTAAACCTATTGACCAAAAAATGTAGGAATAAAAGCTTGGACAAAATTATGTATGTTGCGAAAAATATTCTAAGTTGTAAAAGGGGAATAACTCCACCAAAAAATGTCGGACAGACGTCATAATCGCAGGTGCACAGGTTCCCATGGTACTAAATATCAGAGCCAAGATTAAAAAACATTGACCGAAAAATGTAGGAATAAAAGCTCGGACAAAATTATGAATGTTGCAAAAAAAGTTTCTAAATAAAAAAAGGGGAGATAACTCCACTAAAAAAAGTCCAACAGACGTCATAATCGCAGGTGCACAGGTTCCCATGGTGGTTGATGTCTGTGCCAAGTTTCACGGAAATAGATCAAAAAACGACTGAGAAAAACTCCGGACAAATTTGTGTCCACGGACGGACGACGGACGGACAAGCTGACTCCAGTATACCCCCCCTAACTTCGTTGCGGGGGGTAAAATAATCAAGGTGTCCAATGGGTGAACATCATCAACTTCATCTGGGGAACTTCAATCTGATCCTAGGTTTCCCTAGGTATGGATAGCAGTTGAGGCCTTAGCAGAATAAGGTTCCCAGAGGGTGACTTTGGTGATGCTAGCCCACTGTGCGGGATAGAGTCACTAAATTCACCCTCTGGGGACCTCGTTCTGTAAATGTCAGACACTATATCGAGGCTTGCACTGCTAGATACCTTGAGGTTGTGATTTGAGTGGAGAAGTATTACGTTGTGGTGGACTTTGCTGGTTACTCTTCGCTTGAGTCTGGTTCGGTGCCGATCCCGTATTAACTCCTCTTGCATGTTGATTTTCTTTTGAATGCTTTCTTTTGTTATTTGAACTTTGAGCTATAAATAGAAAAAAAAAGAATATTTAACCCTTTCATAACTGAGCTGTGGTGTGGTGTGCATCACTAAAGATCCTGTGCCAGCGTATTCTCTTATATATGCAAGACACCCATAGCACATATAAGAGAATGCACTGGCTTACAAGGTCAAGGAAAATATTGTTAGGCCAATGTATTCTCTTATATATGCGAGGATCCCGAAGGGACAGGGTATCGCAAAATTTCAGGAATCTACACTCATGGAAGGGTTAAATGTTTTTTTAGTTTATTTTTTATTGGCGATCTAGATTGTACACATGTATAAAACAAGTTCAACACATATGTATAATATATTAAATACAGCATATATGGTATATCACGCATGTAAAATAGTTACCAAAATATGTTGTCTTTAGTGGTCGGTGGAAATTTAATGTACACAAATTTTTTATGGTCAATTGTGGTGCATTTCTGTTAAAGAATGTCATTGGCTACTCCTTAGAAAGCACTCCCATTGATATACAGTAATTCCCTAGATAATCGACTTCTTAACCACAGCAGAATTATGTGTAACTTTTCAGGATTTAGTCGGAAATATGGCTTGTTGCCATTCATCCAACTAAATCCTGAAAAGTTACCCATAATTCTGCTGTGGTTAAGGAGTCGATTATTTAAGGCATTACTGTCAATACCAATTTACATTCAGATCCTATGGTTGAATGAAAGGCTGATTGATTATAAGGTGGCTTTATTTGACTGCATGGTGACTTTTTTAGAACTGAAATTTTTTATTCTGGAAATGTGAGAGAGAGTATCTAACTATAAGTTTTGCGATGTATGCTGTATTAACGTATAAACAGAAGTGACAATACAATGTAACTCGAACGCCTTCAGTCATGTATGAGTACTGTTCAACTGTCTGTGTGAGAATCGTCTACAGAGTACTGAGTGCGGCTGGTCAGTTAGGCCACACATAAACTGTTCCACGACAGGAAATCAAACTTTGGTTCCACCAATTACTGTCTGTTAACATATTTTGTATTACTAGTAAATACAAGAATAATAAATTGGCAAATTCTAAGTAAAAAAAAAGGGCCATAACCCCATCAGAAATGTTAGGACTGAAGCAATATTCGAACTTGACCTGCATTTTAATGTGATTAATCCACATACTAAATTTGAAAGTTATCTGATAATTATAACTTGAGTTATCATCTGGACAACAAAATAATCAGCAAATTATAACTCTAAAAGGGGCAAGTAATGGTCTGATTGGAACCAAATTCAAATTTTATCGGGACTTTCTCATATGAAGGTCACATACATAGTTTCATCAAATTCTGTCATATACTGTTCAAGTCATAATCCGGAAAACAAACGTTTCAGATGGATGGATGGACGGACGCCCTGAAATACAGATTGATAGACGGACAACGATCATTTCTATGTCTGCTCTGTCGGACAAAAAACTATTATTTCTAGAAAAACAAATGATAACTCGAGAACTGAAAATGTGAACAACAACATTGGCCCCTCTTTTGAAAGCAGTCACGATGGCAAACATCCATACCAATTTCATTCAGATCCGATAACCCATGACTGACAGGATGAACGGATGGATTGATCAAATCACCGTTACAAAAGTTATCATCCCATTACCCAAATAATCTGCAAATCCAAAGTCAGAAAGGCGCACAACTCTGTCAGAAATGATTGCTCTGGACCGAAATTTGAGCTTGACCTGTATTTCTGTGTGAGTAACCCCGTACAAAATTCTGTCAAATATTATTCAAGTTACCGTCAGGACAAAAATAATTTTGCCATTTTCAGAGGGCTAAACAGATGTATGGACTGATAAAAGGACAAGCTGAAAACTCATAATTAACATAACAAAAATTGTATGATATCTTAAGTGTTTGGGCACAGATCAAATCCAGAAAAACCTTGAATGAGGATTTATTTATCTGAGAAGTCAAGCAGACGTCTCCCGAAAAATGGTGGCACATTAAATTAAAAAATTTGGAATATTATAAATCCACAAAGGGCTATAACTCATGTACAATTTGTCAGACCAACCCCATATTCGAACTTGACCTGTGTTTTCTTGTGATTAAATGACAAACCAAGTTTTGAGTGGATCAAAAAAATTAATACTAATGTTATGAATCGGAAACGAAAAATTTGGCATATTCAAGTCCAACAAGGGCAGTAACACTGGCAAAATGTTGGGACCAATCACATATTCAAACTTGACCTGTGTTTACTTGTGATTAAACAACAGAAGTTTTGATTAGATCCAAAAATTAATGCTAAAGTCAGCAATGGGAAAAGAAAAATATGGTGTATTCTAAGTCCAACAACGGCTATGGCCATCTCCGGGGCGAAAGATATGTATGAAGAAGTTGTCCGTGTACCAAAGGAGGTATATCAATGAAGGGTAATAACATTTAACTGGCAGGTACGCCTGGTAAATTAAAAAAATCAATTCTATAAAAAAAAAATTTGAATTTTTTTTTTTAGAATTACAACACTTCACCTAGTTTTGAAAAATCTTTATAAAATTCAAATATAAATACACCAAAATTATAATGGAACAAGTTCCAAGCAGACTCGGCATATAAATACCTTTGTTTTTTTTCAATACCACATCAAGTCACACTCAGAAGTATTTGCAACTCTGTAACTTTTGTTCTACAGATACTAAAGTTATCATCCGGAAACCAAAAATGTTGACGGACGGACAGACGGATGGACTGATTTACATACTTTGATAGTTTTTCAATGTGCGTATACAAACTTAGGTAAGTTACAGGTTACACAGCAACAACCAAGACCACTGTATGTGAGTACAGACCCTGCTCCTTGATTTCCTGTCCATTGGTGATCTGTGCCTTTATTTTCTTTCCGTAGACATTCTCCCCATTCACCCGCTTCTGTGCTCTGTGGGAAGAAGAGAACTGCGATTGGTGGTGATTCTGGAAGTATGCATACTGTCCGTAGGTGTTGTGGTAACCATAAGCCGTCCAAAAACAATACTCTTCCTTCATTTTCTCCATTTAAAAAACTTATTTTATACTCTTTCCATATAAGATTTTCCCCACTTTTCTAGTTTCCACTTCAATCCATAACATCTGTTTACATGCACACATAAAATAATATGCACACACAAAATGGGTGTGATAAAATTCCTGGGTGCCAGACACCTGGCTCCATGTGCCACCAAACAAGGACATTTCTGATTGAATGGACACACTCAGCTCAGATAAAAATATCAGGTGATTCATGCAGGCCACAGTGAATACATGATTGAACCAATTGGGGGATTAACCCACTACCAGCTGTATCATCAGTGTGACAAATGAGTGGAATTAACCCACACCTGTGATGTTGGCTGGAGTCTTGTTCTTTCAATTGAAGAATGACAACATAATCTTGCACTCTTCATGGGTGAGCCTATTGAAAGGTTTAACCCTTTTCTATAGTGAATGGATTCTCCCACTCAAGTTATAAAAGTATACATTGGAATGGTCTATTGTTCATATGGAGGGGACCTAGCTCATTCTGCAAAAGTCAGACATACTATATTGGGACTTGGCTTTGAAACATAATGACTATTGCAAGAGTGAATTCCTAGCTGGGGTGGGGAAGTCCCTTTATCTCAAGGAGCAGGGGTCCTCAAGGAGCAGGGGTCATAATTTTTGCAATGAGTTTACTTGAAGAAATATTAGGTGAATCATGCAGGCCACAGTGAATACATTATGGAACTAATTGAGAAGATTTGACCCACAGCCAGCTAGAATCATCACTGTGGTCATTGAATGACATTAACCCACACAGTGTGGTGGCTGACTGCAGACATGTCCTGCCAATTGACACGATTAAGTAGGAGGTCAAGTGAACAATTTTGAATTGGGATTTCCATTCAAATTTCCAAAGCAAAAGTTATGTATGGAACACTTGTCTGGAAACCAAAGCAGGCATATCATTGATCAATCATAATATTTAACTGCCAGGTGTGCTTGGTAAATTATAAAATCTTGCAATAAATATATATTTGAGAATTTTATTTTTTGGAATTACATCACAGCAGGCTAGCATCACCAAATTCACCTTCTGGGGACCTCATTCTGCTGCTCATCTTTAAATAGCATATATAGTCTCAAATTAGCAATTGTATTTTGTTACTTTGACCATTCTGTTCAGTTTCTATATCCCCTAATCCCCTAATTTGCAGAAGATAAATTGCATAATCAAAGTGACTAATTGGTGAACATCACCAACTTCAACTGGGGAACTACAATCTGATCCCAGGGGTAGGGGGGCTTAAATATGTGGGTGGGGGGGTATTTTTTCCCATAAGAAATAAACTCAAGCATCGTTCCACATTACATTGCATTCAATTGCATTCAATCATGGACAAATTGAGGCCTTTAATAGGAATTCACCAGGGACGTAGTTAAGAGTGTCCCCACTGAGGGATGGGGTGTGCACCTTGGAATTTCAAACTGCACCCCTCCCCAAATTAAAGCAGACAAAAATCTCCAATCCAAGAAATTCTATTGAAACCTCAAACTTTGCAACTGTTGGAAGTTTCCAAACAAAAACCTCCTTGCCCCAATTATGGTTGGAAATTTCTAATTCCAACTAATTGCCATTATGGTCCAAAATTTTTACTGAAAGTAGGAAGTCATCTTACGCCACTCATCTTGAGTTAGCCAAATAGGAATTAACCCATTATCAACTAGTAGAACCATGAACAATGAAAGGAATTAGTATCTTTGAGATTCTGAGAAAAACGATGTGGAAGGAAGCTGCATTATTGCATGGAAAATTCTGGTCATTGTAGTCATGTCCTGCTATCCTGCAGAGCCAATGTATGCTATAGTACTATAACCACCCCTGGTCAAGTGGTCCTGCTAATGTGCTATGATGCAGTTGGGTCCTGCTGAATTGCTATGATGTGGGTAGGGCAAACTGATGCTGTTACAAAAAAGAACCGTTATTTTTACTTAAGTTGTCAATTTCGGGGTATTTGGCTAACCCGAGTGATTTGAGATAAAACCATTGTGTGTATGAAACATTCAAGAAATTATATATTTAAAAAAAAAAAAATAATGCCTGTGCTGGTGTTTCTAAAACGACGTGAAGAACCATGTTGATTATAGTCGATTTTCAACCACTAATACAACCAGTATTAAAAATATTTCGCAATAAATATGTTTTTGAATGTTTGATATGCATAATAGCTTTTTTCTGGATATGTTCAGATTATCGGAATACAGCAAAAAAGACAAACTAAAAAAATATAATGGTACTTTTTGTTAACAGCATCAGTTTGCCCTAAACATATCATAGCAATTCAGCAGGACCCAACCGTATCATAGCACATTAGCAGGACCACTTGACCAGGGGTGATAACAACACCTGTTCACCCTCACAATATGAGAGATATGTTCTAATTATGTAAAAAAAATGGTTCAAAAACAATAAAAACAATAATTTTCCATTCTGGACAGGGGGGTTCATTCACTTTTTTCCATACAGTAGGCCGGAGTGGGTGGGTGGTTCAGCCGCGAAAAAAGTCACTTTTTTCCAAGTGGTCACAGTTTTTTCCTCTTACAACATTTCTGCAATATAATTGACTCAAAGTGTTCAGCATCATTGTTATGGTATGTATGACACTTAGGTCAGGGCTTAGGGCGGGTAGTTAGTGTGGATATAGGCAAAATGCTTCTCAGAAATCCCGGTTACAAACCAACACTACTCACAATTCCGTCTTTTGCATGAGATCACATTGTCAAGTACCAACGCCACTGGTTCAAGATGAAAATGGACAGTTATGACACCCATGATTAAAGTAAATACAAATGAATAAAGCTATTCATTTATATCATTAATGTTTACTCATTAGGGCAGCCCTGGGAATTAGCCTAGGCAATAGGCAATGCCTAGGTAAAAGCAGAGGCAAAATCAGTTTGCCTAGGCAATATAGGCAATTATATTTCCTAGGTAAAACAAGTTCATTGGGTTAGTAAAATTGATTTGTGTCTATCAGAAATAGAACCTCTTTAGCCAAAATGACTTCCTTAAATCACTCTTTACATATATTGTCCTAAAATTGTTTCCATGGCACTGGGCCATTAACTAGCTACCCATAAGGGCACTAGTTTTGGAGATGATTTGTGGAATGTATATATATGATGAGTAGTGGCCTGGAAATGTTCTCCAAAATAACTAAGCATTTCAGGTTATTATTGAATCATATTGATTTGAGATGGCAATATTCACTGTCGGATACCCGTTTAGGTTCGGACATTCCAAGATGGCGGCGCCCACTAAAGCAGATAAACGGTAAGTGTATATATTGTCTCCAAACAGCAATCAACGACATCTTTCGGTGATACACCTTGAAACAGTTATGTAGAAATTTGTATGCCCAACACATATGTAACACGCTTTTCGCATGACAGGCATGTGAATTGTTGTATTTGGCGTGTCAAGTCGTCATAATTTTTCGAAATTTTATCGAGGCGGCGAAATGTTCGCTCTTTCGTATTTTTCTGGCCCTGGGCTCATGCATCCGCAAATTTGTGTATTGTTGTGGGTAGATTAGGTCACCACACATCTTCGGAATGCAAAACCGGCGATATTTTTATTGTCTAACTCCGAAAAACGACCTTTGAAAATTTCAAAATGTTCAGGTTCGGATTCGCAACATTCGCGATTATTTTGTTCAGGTTCAGACACAATTTTCGTTCAGGTTCGGACAAATTTGGTTCAGGTTCGGACGCATAAAAACCTTCGCATAAAAATGACACGCCGGGGTACAGTCGCGTTCTTATTGCGTTTTTGTGCATTTGGTTATCTTCCATTCGTAAAAGAAACGATAAATGGGGAACACGAGGCATGGTTTTAGCCCACTCGTGAATAATTTGGGCGGACTTTCTTATTTTATGAGTGTGAGATGTATGCAATCACGTGATTCCCCTCCACATCCGCATACGATGCCACGAAGGTCGCCGCACGTAGATGAGCAGATAACTGTCCATAATATAAGTTACACAGCTTTTTGAGGGGGTACTGTGTGTATATGCCCCGGTAGAGGCTCGTATCCCCCGAGGCGATCCCCCCTCAACAAGCCGTGTAATGATGTATTTACCCCCAGTCTCTATTAACAATATATTCCCAGACATAAAGCGCTGAAACGAGCCACGATCAGTAACTCTATTTTATTAGACTGCCTATACGATGAATGTGATTATATAGCTGTTCCCACAATTTGCCCATAAATACTTGCTGATAGATAGACAATATATACCATGTTTTGTATCAATAGTTGGATGATATATTTGGGTATTCACACGAAACATATTATTTTCAATATAAGCCTTATGTGTTTTGCCTCATTTCTAAATGTTGAATCCAGTTACAAGTTAACCATTTGTCACAGGACTATTACGCAGGACTATTAATTAGAGCCCGAACATGTTGCGTTCTATTCAGCACTATGCGAACATAGAGAATACCTATGGTTTGCCGAATAATACCTGCAATATGCGAATCTTCACGAGCGGCGATATTTCAGGAATATATTATTCGAGAAACCATATGTGTTCTCTTTATGTTATGCTTATGGTAAGCAATTCTGCAAAACTACAAGTATTTGTTTATCGAAACAAGAATTTAGACGCCGAAGTAGCGAAACTTATGCAAAAAATATCAGCTGTTCCGTTGGCAAATTAAGCATCTCTAATTTTGGTGGAAAATTTCCTTCATGCGCTTAAGAGAATAGTGCCTAACCAATGGTTAAATATTACACACAGAAACCCAATTAACAAATAACTGAATACGTAATAAAACGGGATCATTTGTTTTTCTTTAGAACTTATCGCAGTAATAAACTATTTTCAGTCTTCCGCGGAATTTCGCGTAGTTCCATTGATAATATATTACACGCGTCAATAATTGTGTACCCGTTTTTAAACAGAAGTATCTACAGTGAGATAACGTTTGAAAATTATTATCCATGCCAAGGTCCTGACGAAAGAGAGCGCATCGTATGTCATTTAAAATTACAGCTATTTCATAGGGAAACATATATAACAAACAACGCTTGTCCCCACACCCGGTTGTAACTAACAATCTGATTGACAACAACGTCACGTTTAAATCATGCACCATGTCCCCGTAACTCTTGGCAGTGGGCGTATAAAAGCAAGTGAAACATCGTGGTTATGAATTACCCTTGAACTAGCAGTTTCACCAATCGTGACATTGTTCTAGCGCACTGAGCTTAATTGACGTCACCTAAAACAGGATCGATAGGTCTGCTACTGAATTATTCTTATTGCATGGTGCTGATTGGTGTGATAACCTAAGAAAAGCACACCACATGGTAGCTATTGATGTGGGACAAAATCTTTAACTCCGCCAACATCGTGGGATACTAGGAGATTTAATACCCGGATGTCTCTTTTTGAAACCCCTTGGCTCCGCCTCGGGGTTCAAAATCGAGAACCAGGTATTAAATATCCATGTATCCCCGATATTTCAGAAGATAAGTAATAATACCACTGTTTACCACATGTAAAATGTAATAATTCCCACTAGCTGGTTTATAGTAGACATTGCTCGAGAATATTCAACTGTGGCTTTTATCCAATTAATTCTGATTAATTCGGAAAATTTACCACCTATATTTGGAAATTTCAGCTGACATATTATATATAACAAATTAACAATGCATGTTCGGTAATAACATGCACAATAAGATCGCGACTGCACCTCGGCATGTCATTTATAGGTAAGGTTTTGATGCGTCCGAACCTGAACTAAAATTGTCCGAACCTGAACCAAATTTGTCCGAACCTGAACGAAAATTGTGTCTGAACCTGAACAAAATCATCGCAAATGTTGCGAATCCGAACCTGAACATTTTGAAATTTTCAAAGGTCGTTTTTCGAAGTTAGACAATAAAAATATCACCGGTTTTGCATTCCGAAGATGTGTGGTGACCTAATTTACCCACAACAATACATAAATTTGCGGATGCATGAGCCCAGGGCCAGAAAAATACGAAAAAGCGAACATTTCGCCACCTCGATAAAATTTCGAAAAATTATGACGACTTGACACACCAAATACAACAATTCACATGCCTGTCATGCGAAAGGCGTGTTACGTATTTGTTGGGCATACAAATTCCTACATAACTGTTTCAATGTGTATCACCGAAAGATGTCGTTGATTGTTGCTTGGAGAAAATATATACTCTTACCGTTTATCTGCTTTAGCGGGCGCCGCCATCTTGGAATGTCCGAACCTAAACGGGTATCCGACAGTGATATTGTTGCAAAATTGCCAAGGTAAAATCTGATTTTGCCTAGGCCGATTTCTTTCACCTAGGCAAAAATATTGCCTAGGCAAATTTTCCTTAATTCCCAGGGCTGTTAGGGTGGATACACACATGCATGTAATGTCTGTATGTAAAATACATGTATTTTACATGGCCACACCATTAATTGACAACATTAGTCACATGCGCTCAAGAGGTTAATTGTTAACAGGCCAGACAAGTGAGTAGTGATTAGCGAAGTAAAACTGTCTGCTATCAGGACATTTAAGGCCAATCCAAAACATGTCTTCTCTTACGGATGAGGAAATTAGCCAAGTCTATGTGATATCTGGCATTTTATTAATGCACAAACATCAGAAGCGACACGTCTGGAATATACAAGCTTGATATTGAACAATTTCGACCATGATGCTTGTTTGGCGTGGGGTCGCGAAAGCTTCAAATCGCTAAGGGACTTAGTTGAATGCATCGGTCGAAATAAACTGGGAAAAAAGGTACACTATAATATGTTTTAGTTTAATAGCTTAGAGTTAGCCACACCGCCTGGTAGCTTTCGGGATCACATATAGCCCCAAGTTGGTGG
This sequence comes from Siphonodentalium dalli, assembly GCA_032622095.1. Lineage (NCBI taxonomy): Eukaryota > Metazoa > Mollusca > Scaphopoda > Gadilida > Siphonodentaliidae > Siphonodentalium > Siphonodentalium dalli. The sequence goes on from CP136065.1 coordinate 94,593,931, forward strand.
AAACCCTGATCCATGCTATGAATATCAAGAGAAGATTGGTAATTATTTAAATAGAACGTCCACCATATGGGTTATCCCACGAACAAATATTTTAAGTGGCCTGGCGAATCGGTCTAAGATAGTGGTTTATCTATATTCCGACTTTAATAATTGGAACTAGAACCAAGTGCGGTCAACACGTAGGCAATGATTGGGTTGTCAGTGGACACATATTGCATTGTCTGTATGATCCATGTAAAATGCCAAATACACGATAATTACATAGATTACATGCATGTGTGTATCCACCCTTTATAGACCTGATCAGACAGCATAAGAGGCAAAACATGGAAATCCCATCATGTTAGAAAGTATTGAATGCTATTTAAAGCCACATCCAGATTTTTGTTTGATTTTTTAGTTTAATTGTTTTGTTTTTTTGACACAATTTCACATCAAAGCCATATGAATGCTGATCAATCTGTTAAACGCCATGTTGTCAGATGGTATAAGATCGTGTGGGTCCATTACTATTTAGCATAAATGTTTTGCCTAAATTTGTATTTTATATTTTCGATACAGTTGTATTTAAAGTGATTACAGACAAGCATTGGAAATATGGTAAAATGTTCATATAACTTGTTTACAAGTCATGAATCAATTGATAAACAAAAACAAACAGGATAACAATGGGTGCTGCAGGTTTATACGATTCTTATCTGTTCTCAGACTTTATAACTGAACAAATACCAAGCCTAAATGGTGTGAGACTACAGATTTTTAGGTAAAACATGGGTGGGTACCCTGCATGAAATTGAAAAAAAAAATTCCTTCAAATAAGGGGTGATTTGGCTGGATTTGGAGGTAAAAAGGGGGTGGGTACCCCGCATGGAATTGAAATTCCTTCAAATAGGGGGGTGGTTACCCAAGAGGCGGAAAAAAAAATTCGCGATTCTGGACATAATTTTCAATTCTGGACATAAGTTTCCATTCTGGACATTAGAGAGTAATTGACAGGAAATATTAGCAACAAACGCACTACATTATCTAGCTTATGATCTCAACTAGCTATAGGGTATGCGCTCAGTCTACCATCTGAAATCATGAATGTCTGTGAGAAAAAGAAATAAAATATTTTTTTCCATTGCATATTTTAGTTTTTTGGTGGCCATTTGCAGAACTATGGATTTGTTGAGTGAAGGACCAAAACATAAAACAACATAAATATTATTCAACCACAATCGCAATAATCTGAGACATATACACTCAATACTGATTCATCTTTTCTGAAATTATGTTGTTTTATGGTGATTTTTCCTTAAAAAAAATTGTTTGAAAATTCATGAATGGGGCGCCTCCTTATAATTAATAACAAATGAATGACTAGGGCGTGGCAAAATACGCATGTGGAAATTTCACTTACCAGATTTCATTCCATTTAGTTCAGACTTACTAAAGTTATCATCCAGATACAAAAATTGATTGCAAATTCCAACAAAAAGGGCCATAACTCTGGTGAAAATTGATGGGCAGAACCTGAATTTACTAAAGAAAGTTATCACCTGGAAATGAAAAAAAGCGCCTGGATGTCCGGGTGGACGGACGGATTGACAAATAACAAAATATGTCCCATTTTTTTTAAACTGGCATATAAAAACAAATTGGTGAACTCAATGCACTTGACTTAAATTCAGGTTAAAAACACTTAATACTCCTCCCACTCTTAGAAGACTTCTACTTCAGACAGAGACTACGTTGGTTCTATTCTTTACTCCACGATGAAACATGTCTGACTAATGTGCTATCGATCATGCTCACCCGGGGACCAAATGGGGGGTGGGGGGGATCCAGTTTAATTTCATCACCATGCATACTGTTGCATTTAGTGCTGGGCGGTATTTGGTGTAATCGGTAAGAAATTTAATACCATTACCATCAAATTTGTTGTTATGGGGTTTCCAGGCCTGAGCTTTGTCAGGAGGTGAACAGTTTAGATGTACCTACACAGATAACTACTTAATTGTTAAGCTAGTACACAACATGAAAGAATCTATGCAATCTGAAGACCACATTAAGCATATTATATAACAATAATGAAATTGTCAATGACACTGCAGCTAAAATTGGAGGGGGAATAATTTAATGTGTTATAGTCAACGGAGCGATTAGGAATAAGTTGAAATAAAATGTCTAAGTAATAGTTGATGTCAAAATGAAGAGATATATATATAAAGTAAAATCCAAGATGGCCGTGTTTTCCAATGAAATTCAAAATATTTGGCCACCCCGAAGATCAATAAGAAGTTTGGTGACGATCGGATGAGGGATGTGGTCTGTGGTCTGTAGGGTGTTCCAATGGATTTAGTCATGCAAAAAGAGTAAAATCCAAGATGGTTGCCAGTGGCCATGTTTTAAAACAAAATTCATAAAAAAATTGATGGCTCCCATCTAGAGGTCACCCCGAAGATCCATATGAAGTTTGGTGATGATCAGATAAGGGAGGTGGCCTGTTGGTGTGCTGAAGGATTTAGTCATACAAAGAGTAAAATCCAAGATCACTGAAGATGGCCATGTTTTTCATCGAAAAAATTTCAAATTTGATAGATGATTCTTAACATGCCTGTAAATTTTAAAAACAATTCTCCAATAAATGCGGTCTGCAGGGTGTGGGGATGGATTCAAGTTTGAAATTTAAGATGGCTGCTGGCGGCCATGTTTTTTTAATGAATTTCATAAAAAATTATGGCTCCCATCTACATGTAGAGGTCACTCCAATGATCCATTTAAAGACTGGTGATGATAGGATGAGGCCTGTAGGATGTGCTGAAGGATTTAGTCACACAAAGAGTAAAATCAAAGATGGCCACTGATGACCATGTTTAACAAAATTCGAAAAAATTTGATGGCTCACATCTACATGTAGAGGTCACTCCAATGATTCATTTAAAGACTGGTGATGATAGGATGAGGCCTGTAGGATGTGCTGAAGGATTTAGTCACACAAAGAGTAAAATCAAAGATGGCCGCTGGTGACCATGTTTAACAAAATTCGAAAAAAATTGATGGCTCCCATCTAGAGGTCACCCAGATGATCCATATGAAGTTTGGTGATGATCAGATGAGGGAGGTAGCATGCAGGGTGTGCCAAAGGATTTAGTCAAGCGAAAAGTAAAATCCAAGACAGTATGGCCCTGCGAATCAGGCATTTTCATTTCGAAATGAATCAGCCAAATGATTCCGATTTGCAGCGAATCTCGAATCAAATCATTACATCAGACTGAGTTGCCGTACCGGTATCAATTTACTAACTTACCGGTATCAATTTACTAATTTCGTAAAGACGATAAGTGATCATCGATATATAATGTAAATATTACCCATAAATGGATAAAATTCGCATTTAACCCTTTACCCAACAAACCGGCCAAAACCGGCCAAATAAAGCTTCAACAGCCTAAAATATCTTCGGTCTGTCTCAATAGAACCATACAAATATGGATATCATTGGAACCGGCTTCTTGACCACATTGTGATAGTCACAGTTATGCCCTGTGCCAATGCATTCTCTTATATATGCGAGTCGACCATAGGTCGCCTCGCATATATAAGAGAATGCATTGGCCTAAAAAAAAACTTTTTTTAACACTTTTTACCATTTTTTCTTACATTCTTTAACAATTTTATAATTTTTAATGTGTTAAGCCAATGCATTCTCTTATATATGCGAGGCGACCTATGGTCGACTCGCATATATAAGAGAATGCATTGGCACTGGGCCCTTCTGTTGGGTAAAGGGTTAACCAATTAAGTGCGCATTCTTTGTGGCTATCTCTTGAGTGCCTCGCTCCCATTTATTCTGATCAAATCGAGACTGAAGCAATGCCAATAGTAACCACTCCACTGTATCTCCATAACATCCAAACACCAATCATCTGTGATTGGCATACACGCCGCCCATGTATTAAACAAGCTTCACTCTGTCATGCTCAGCACTACACTCGATAATTATTAACCCATGTCCAGCGAGACGCTATTCGCTATTACTAAAACGTGAAAAACTATTATTAAAAAAACAGACCATAGGCATTGAAATACCCTCATGATTCCCATCCAGTCACCTGTAGTAATTGAAATGAATGAATGCTTTATTCTCAGCCATTTTTACATGGGGCATGAGACACCTATTTACACTATTTACACATAAGACATTGGCGATACAGATTTTTCAGCTGTAAAATCATACACACGTGTACATGTAATACAGTGGACTAAACATTGATGCAATTAAATAACGTACACACTGAACATATACAATACATGAAAACAAGTAAAGCTAAAAATATGAATACATTTTTTGTTGTTGAAAAAAACATGGGGCTTAGATCTTAATCAGCCTTCATGTGTGTGCCCTGGTTATATGAAATGTTTCAAACCTAGTTTTATATAGATTGCCAAATTGTTCAATATCACAGGGCTGGTCGAGCTAAGAAGTTAAAATAGAAGTTCTCTGGACGGTCCAGTAATCATAAGATTTAAAGGGACCCAAGTCAATCACAGTGGGTAAATGTGCAAAAACTATACATGTAGTTCTGTAAAACCATCACCACAAAGAAGAACATGGAGAAATTAATAAACTTTGTTCTTATATTCATTATTGATAGTTCTCCATTCACAAAATATTGCATTTTGAAACCACTGTTATGTAATCAAAACTGGTGATTTGTCATCAAACATCGCTAATCATGTAGTAAGTCAAATATTTTAGTCTGAATATGATTTTCAGAATATTTGTCAATTCTTTTACCATTTCCCTGTTACCATCAAATTATATATGGTATCTTATTGGACAAATTGAAGTTTTGTCGGTTATCCCACTGTAACAGTAATGTTTACATAACAATAGTTTTGAATGTAAAATCTCATTATTGGAAAGTTATTCATAATGAAAATAAGAACAAAATCAATCTATTTTTTCATGTACTTGTTGATGATAGTTGTTTTACAGACTTTTATGTTATTTCGCATGAACCCACTTTGAAGGCCTTGAGTTCCTTTAAAATCACAATTCGCCGATATCATGATAAACCATTTGGGGCCTAGAAAATAACATGCTAAATAGTAAGCTTATTGAGAAATATTGAAACAAAATATCATCTGAAACAAATAAAAACTTTATAGGTGGGGTCTCACTTCTCTGCAAGTTTATATAAATTCCAGCTATGAAATAATAATTCTGAATCAAACAAGCCTGAGTTTAGTGTGCCTGTCATTTGCTATCCCGCATAGTGATAGCTATCCCTCTGGGGACCTCATTCTGCTTTGGCCTCATCTTCTCAGGAAAGTTTCTTTACTATCAATTTCAAAAGAAACACAACATTCATGACCATACAATAACTCCCTGTATACCTATTCACCTCAACTATGATCATACAGTAAATCCCTGGCTGCCATCTTGGCATCCACCCTGTTTCCAGTTGATCAATTTTAACCCTAATGGGCCAGAATAGCCAAAGATTGTGGTTCATCTCAGTTCCGTTTCAAAGTTCTGCCGATTTCCTTTCAATAATATGGCCAGAATCACAAAAGAGGTTCTCAGCAAAATTCCATACTACAACTTTAAAATGTATTTTGTCATGCCACATACGGAACTGGGACAACCAGAATAGAACATGTAGTTGTCAGTTAATTATCTAACACATACAATAACCAAGTGAGTCACAATTTGCTACCTTTTCGGAAAACGCAGAGAATAATGTTCGGGATATATGTAAAACAAATGAACTTTTTAATAAATTTGGTTGCCATTTTGGAAGCCATCTTGAGCAATTTGGTCTATAAACACCGCAGTGTGACACATTTAAGATGGACCAAAACAATAAACAAAATTCATACTAAAGGACCATTTTTAGGATATTCAAGTGATTGAGACTACCTCCCTGTGAGAGAAAAATAACATTTCAATAGAAAATACATATTCCCTAATAAGATACGTTACACACTGAACTACATGTTATATTCATTTTTATTCACAAAGAGAGGATCTATGAGATCCGTTTAAAATTTATTATTTTGGTACGAAATAGCTTAAGTACCTTTTTGAATCATTATTATGACGTAGCAGGTCACAGGTCACGTGTCCACTAGCAGTAATATAAGCGAGAGGACACACAGGTAACGTTCTCTTTTCATCCTCTTACAAGATTCGAGGGGTGTGACCGAGCAGTGGGGAGGGGAAATCCCAATTTGGGAGGGCCATGTGAGTTCAGTGTGTAAGTATCTTATTAGGGAATATGTATTTTCTATTGAAAATGTTATATTCCCGTCAAAGATACGTTACACACTGAACTACATGTTAGAATCAACTCATAGGAGGAGGCTGCGAGGAATGAGATACTATTGTATTTTGGTTAAGAGCAATTCTTTTGAACCTGCTGAGTAGCAACAAATGAATCCAAAAGGTACCGATTCGCAGATTTGATTTATGATACACGGTAAAGTGGAGAAAGTAGATGAATGAGCCCAATGGCTGAATCTTTGCCCCCCCCCCCCCCCTTTTTTATTCCTGAAGTCAGGTAAACCAGTAATTTTGAAAACTCATTAGGTAGAAATCGCCCAAAGGTCATATGCATGTACATGCAGGTGCCGCCTCCTCCATGGAGCAAGCTGGTCATATGCAGAAAGCATAGACCACTCTGATCAATGCTTGTGACTGAACGAACCAAGATATCACGACGTTTCGACACCAGAGGAAGGAAATCTATTGCTACCTGAATAGACAATCTGGATGTAAAATGAGGAAGAGGTGAATGTAAATACGATTAGAAACAGACCAAACCTCATTTCAGGCGAAGAAACCCAGATTTCAATAGCTGCATAACCATGATTGTGAGTTTTGCGACATACTGTCAGTAAAGGTGCAAACCCAATTTTGTTAACAACCAGTCAAGGCTCAAAATAATTATTTTGTAACTGACTGTCAAAATGACAGTAGTTAAATGTCCTATCGACGTATTAGTAGTCAATGAGGCTTCACAGTGTAGTGAGCGTCCAATTGCTACCCAGGAAAACCCATGTTATTGTTTTCAAAAGTGCCAAAACTTTACTTCGAGTAAGAAATACACTGGAGATAAACCATCTCCATCGGACAATGACATGACCAGCATTTACTATGAGCCGTGAAACTGGTTGGAAAAAAAAAAAACCATTAGCGTGATAGGAGTTTGAAATTCCTAAAATGTTTTCTGGTATCAAAACAATCGAGAAGAAAATAATTCCGGAGAGTCCCGAGTTGTAAACTGCCTCCACAGCCTGTCGATTCAATCGAGTGTATTCAGTTACCTTGAAGGAAAGGGACACTTGGAGGCCTGAATGTAATATATTAGAAAATGTTTGGAAGGAGGAAGCCCATCGAGATAGAACAACTTCAAACGGTCGGAAAGGATGAACAGGCTGTGGAGGATGAAGGTCTAAAAACAACCAGAATGTTGATAACAAGAAGAAAGTGTCTTCTTGTTATTCACTGATTGTTCTTAACAGACGAAGGGCCCGGGTCCATGAGCTGTTCGTGTTCCAGCCCACCGTAGCCACTAAGGTGAAGGCATAATCTCGTTCGACAGTTGGACGAGAGATGTCATGGTACGGAAGACCAGTCACATGTGCGTATGGTCTGACGGCTGTCTGTCTATCATACAGCGAGGACCCGGACCCTAGTTCCTCCCTGTGGGCAGAGACTCATCGGTCACCAACAGTGATTGCCTCATGTGCGCCGTTAGACGGAGTGCCCGCCTGTTTGAGTTATTCAAGACAGCATGTCAAAAAGGAGCACTGAGTACAGCAATGCCCTATATGACCCACAACCCCCCTGCGGCGAAGGACTCAATCATTCAGGGCATCACGTTATGTCGTTGGCATGACGCAGGGCTCAAAATTCTGAAATGCACCTGTTCCCATGGAACAGGTTATTTATTTCTTACCAGCCACCTCAGAAGATTGCATGATTTCAATTGTCTATATCTGAACCCGATAAGCTAACCCAACTATAAAAGCCACTATATCGTCGGAGAATAGATCTAAGCCTGGTACTACAGGTGAACAATCATTGGGAATTTCTAAGGCTGGAGCAGGCCTTAAGATTCGACAAGAATCACAGAATCGATTCTCGTAACGATTCTCACAAAACATTTCAATTGTCAGTGCTTTATGACTGACTTGATTCAGCATTTGATTCTCCCAAAATTAAAGACATTTTGCTGTAAAAGTGATAGACGATTAGAGTTTTGAATCGTTCCAGCGTCTCTGCGATCACAATAGATTCTGGAAGTTTATTCCACATTTCTGCCACACGATTGGTGAATAAATACTGCCCGACATCCGTCGATGAATGGTGTTTTTGTAAATTAAAACAATTTCCTCGGGTCTGAGGTAATAAACTGGGTTGAAAGAATGAATGCTCTACACAATTAGAAATGTGATTCGCAGCTTGGTTTGCGGAAAAGCAGCTGATCGCTGTAGAAAACCAGATTGACCTTCGCAAATTTGTTGGAAGGATTCCAAGGCTTGGAGTTCTGCCACACGGAACCTTTAGTAAGGGTGAAAGATGATCTGTGTAAAGAGGAGAATTTACATTCAGAAGAATCGATTGGTTACCCATAAACAAAGTAGATGCCAATCAGGGACAAGTGAAAGGTAATAAGTTTGAGCCCTGGTAACTCCATGGTTTAAACAACAAATTGAGCGTCTGTTAAAAGTCTCTGCCCAGGCCGATGACTGCGCTATGTTAACTGTTAAGTACAGCACCCGAGAAAACCCGGTATGAGACGGCGCGCTGTCTGATGGCCCAACGCTCGGTTCCCCCTCGAACCCCCCAGGACACATACCGGAGGAGAGAAACTGCGTCTGATTTTCCTCGATGCCCTGCAATTGTCTCTATTTCTTTTTTTTCTTTTTTTTTCCATACAGACACAAGAAATACATGTATCAGCAAGCGTTTTCCGAAATCCCAAGTGAGAAACATAATGCACGTCAGATGGCAATCAGCCCTGGTAATTAGAATTGTAACTAAATGTCAGATCATCATACCCAACCAATGGGTTTTTTCTGTGTAGTCAAAAACTGAATAAACAGGGCTGAGTAAAGCCTGGAAAGAGGCATCGAGGTATGATTAATGTACAGACTGTTTCCCCCTAACCCGGAGCCAGCTTAAAATCGGACGAGAAGCAGAATCATGCTGTGCAGCCATTAGGGCAGTGGCGACACACTCGGTCATTACACGATACAAATCCAGATAACCGACCAATGAAACGATACAGATAACGATACACTCCACTAGTGTTTCTAAATGAACACTATCTGCATTGAACTACATGGTTATGGGGCAGATCAGTCAAACAGTTTACATAGAATAAACCGAAACGTTGGTTTACACTAGCCCATAGATATGCAGATATTACTTGATTCGTGTATCGCTATACAAGTATCACTCCAATGAAATTTACGATGAATCGACACAGCCCCAGCCGCTACACTTGCGATAATTTGCCTTCCGTCTAATATCAAGCATCTTAAGGCCATGCAGAGTCCCTGGGAAGTGGTCTTATCAGCAATTCCACCCGAGGGTGGACTCCAGGGAGCAAATTACTTTGGAAATTTTGATTATCAAATAGCCTCTCATTGACAAGATTAGAGAGCAACAGTCCTTCCCAGGAGACGGGAGTGATTGCTCGCGCACCCGTACACACTCGTAATTTTCAAATAACGGGTGCTAAATTTCGCACCCGACCCTCATCTCATTAAATACTAATGGAGACTATAATTGTTGGGTCAACAGTGAACTATTTGAACGTTTATTTAGATCCTTTACCAGCTCAGTTCAACTACGGCATATTAAAGTGTAACTAGACATAGGCCTATTCCACAATGCCTTTTTGTTTGAGAAAAAGTATGGGTGCAATATTACACCCGTCGTCCGAATTACGGGAGCAAATAAATGCTCTCGCTGCGTTTTCCTCGTGGGAAGGACTGGAGCATTGTTCTCAATCTCAAATCACATCAAATTCATACCAAATTGCATGGCTATTATCCAAATTTGGATGGCAAATTGTGATGCAATACCAGTTAATTTGCTCCCTGGGGGGGGGTGGACAGATACATCGCACATGCTAGTGAAAGGGATGTGGGAGGATGAAAATCTGAGGTAGGATCCAGCAGGAGCGGTCAAGCATGGTTGGATCCGTGAACACTGGAACCTACCCTCGGAACAGTATGGCGCCTTTTGCCTAGTGACATTGGTGAAGTATGCGGCGGGGCCACCTCAAGGTCAGCATGGAACGAGGATAATTGGATTAGCCTGAGCCTGCTGGACAATGGGGTTACTGAAGCCGAGGCCACACGAGGAAGAAAATTAGCCTGTTTTTGACCATTGATAAGGATCAGGAAAAGGACCTCAAAATTTACCATGAAATTAGGTGACTGATGAGTCACGTTATGACTTGTGTCAGAGCGATCTTATCATTGGACACCAAGTTATTTTGTTGGCAAACAACCTCAGTGTGTATAGTAAACTAATTCATAGTAAACTATGAACCAAGCAAAACCACACAAAGTGAGTTAATTCATAGATAAACGAAAATGGACCCAAACCTGATCCCTAATTATGCAGGGAGCAAATCACTGTTAAAATTTGGATTAGCAAATAAGTTAATTAGATATCATTGTGCTAAACTCATAGCAAAGTCATGACAAATTACATAGCTATAATCCATACAAATGTGGGTAGCAAATTGCGATGCTATGCCAGTTAATTTGCTCCCTACACATTCGCTACATTTGTCAACATGAAACATATTTGTGAGTGACAATTTCAACGTAAACAAAACCAATGTTGACTGTTGTCACGTTACAATTTCAACGTAAACAAAGCTACAAATCCAATGTTGTCTCACTGATCGAAGGTTCGAAATAAAACTTACATTCTACAACCAAATGAACAGAGATAACATAGCAAGTGGACTGTGTAAACATTGTTCCAGAAGAGAGTTCGACACGCGAACCGGAAAAGACGAATTCAATTCGGAAATGTAAACCACGCGCCGTTACCAGAAGTTGGGAAATTTCCCACAATTCTCAACAGAACAAAGATATTTTTCAATTTTATTTACGTAAGACAAATAAATTCAAGTATGAAATTGTCACTCTGATATTAATTTAACAAGTATTGTGTCGTTTCTCAAATTGAAACGAAGTCACAACAAGTTAAAAATATGGAACGGATTAGGTTAAACTAAAAAATGAACCCGACAGTAATGTGGTTCATTTCCTCATAGCGTTTTACTTCCCTCGATCTTGTCGCACAAAGATGAAAAGAGAACGTTACCTGTGTGTCCTCTCGCTTATATTACTGCTAGCACTTGGACACGTGACCTGTGACCTGCTACATCATAATAATGATTCAAAAAGGTACTTAAGCTATTTCGTACCAAAATAATAAATTTTAAACGGATCTCATAGATCCTCTCTTTGTGAATAAAAATGAATATAACATGTAGTTCAGTGTGTAACGTATCTTTGACGGGAATATCCAATATTTCTGGTGATATCAGTGGTGACAATTAACCATGGTGCATCAGACATGTTAGTATTCAATGTATAGAAGGCAGAAAATAGCCAATTGTATATACGAACCACAACTTGTAAGCAATTGCAGGGCACGCTGTGGCAATATCTACCATTTTTCATATTTTGGTGGCCATTTTGGCAGCCATTTTGAGCCAAATTCACAATTTTGGTTCAAATAAGTTGGAATATTCATAGGTAATGATAAACCTCACTTACATTACAAAGTTATGTTCATTTCTTGTTGAAATATGACTAGAATCCCAATTGTGAATTTTTGTGAAATGTTATACCGCATTCTGTAAAATAGATTTTTTTAGGGATCAGAAGGGGCTAGGACCCCAATAATTGCACATTTCATTGCTCCAATGATCAGTTAATATACAAAATACAAAATAAAGTCACATTTCTCAACCAGTTCCAAACAGAACAAGTGAACTCATATACCAAATATCTTTGAAATCCGTTGAGATTTGTGGAAATGAGCCCTGTGACGTCGTCTATTTGCTATTTGGTAAATTCGACAAAAATAATAAACAAAGTTCAATAACTCCGGTAAAAATATCTGGCCGGACCTGGCTTGCAAACTCGTTCTAGGTAATGGTCAGGTGAACTCATATACCAAATATCTTTGAAATCCGTTGAGATTTGTGGAAATGAGCCGTGACGTCGTCTATTTGCTATTTGGTAAATTCGACAAAAATAATAAACAAAGTTCAATAACTCCGGTAAAAATATCTGGCTGGATCTGGCTTGCGAACTCATTCTAGGTAATGGTCAGGTGAACTCATATATACCACAAATCTTTGAAGTCCGTTGACATTTGTTCAAGTTATGACTCTTACAAATTCGGGACAGACGGACGGACAGACGGATGGAAGGAAACCATTCCTATATCCCCCACAAATTTTCAATTTGGCGGGGGATAATAAACAGATTTAGAAGATATAAGTGAAAAAACGTCATATAATCTTGGATAAGGAGTTTCAATTTTGCCCTATAAAAGTGTCATTATGTCTTAGCTTCACAAAAATATATACTTTGTATACATTTTACTAGAGTTCCCACTATAATTTGCATCAAACTGACTTAGGTCCTAGTCTACACGGTCCTAGTCTACACGGCCACTTTTTTTCTTGTTAACATTGCTTAAAAGTTGAAGGACATAATAAGGAACAAAATGAGTGGGGTAAAGTTAAGTCCCAGGGGGTGTGCAAGGGTACCCCTATTAGCTATCGGACTATCCACTGAATACAATAATCCTGTTGCGCATCCAAATTAAAAACTTTTTTTGTGAACTTTCCCAGTTTTGTAAAATAATTAAACCTTAAAACCAGTAATGTCACATTTAACCCTTTCATGACTTTAGTTTTAGGAAATTTTGCGAAAACCCTGTGCCAATGTATTCTCTTATATATGTGAGTCACCCATAGGGCGCCTTGCATATATAAGAGAATACATTGGCCTAACAATATTTACCTTGATCTTGTAAGCCAGTGCATTCTCCTTGCGAGGCTCCCTATGGAAGACTCGCATATATAAGAGAATGTACTGGCACAGGCTTTTTAATGCTGCACCAGCACAGCTCCCATCATCAAAGGGTTAATACAGGCTACACTGGCTGTTATGCCCCCTAGATACTTTTTTTTACTGTTTTTCAGCCTTCCTCAACCAAAGAAATCATGTAGAGCTACATGTACCTGAGTCAGTGAAACAATGAACACACACTTACTTGAGTGCCGCTTCATGGCTACTGAATTTGATAACAGCTTGATCCTGTGTTAACGCTACGACTTTCCCTCCACAGTTGTTAGCTAATCTTTGTAACCTCGATTTAAGCTTCTTACTTTCTTTATCGGCAGGCAGATTCGATATAACAATATCCACTTCTATATTCAGATTCTGCAAGAAATTGAATGACAGTTTACAGCAGTTTTAATCAAGGTAATCAGAGGAATACATTCAATCCAGAAGTCTGAAGTGGCTGAGTCGGAAGATGCATACAGTAATGCCCTAAGTAATCGATTCTTTAACCACAGCAGAATTATGGGTAACTTTTCAGGATTTAGTCGGAAATAAGGCTTGTTGCAACAAGCCATATTTCCGACTAAATTCTGAAAAGTTACCCATAATTCTGCTTCGGTTAAAGAGTCGATTACTTGGGGCATTACTGTAACTCAATAGGCCATATGAGTGTTTCGGTGATAGTGCAGCTGATTTGATACCTGATACCAGTGGATTTGCGATCATACCGGGATTTTAACCCTTTCTATATTAAATGGATTCTCCCACCCAGTTATAAAAGAAAATATGGGAATGGTCTATTATTCATTTGGAGGTGTGTTCAGGAAAAATGAGCTGACGACAGTGAGACAAATAGCTAATACAAGTGCAGAAGTATTCATATTCTTTGGTGGGAAATATTTTGATAATAACTTCAACAAACAACCTATGGAACTCATGATCTGAACATTTCCTACGGGAACTACTCGTCAATGAGTATTTAGTAGAGTTGCAAGAAATAACTAGGATACACCTTAAGACTTGTTTATAGTTTAACCCTTTACCCAACAGAATGGCCCTGTGCCAATGCATTCTCTTATATATGCAAGTCAACCATAGGTCGCCTCGCATATATAAGAGAATGCATTGGCTTAACACATATTAAAAATGAGAAAATTGTCAAAGAATGTAGAAAAATATTATAAAAATTGTTAAAAAATGTAAGAAAAAAATAGAAAATTGTTAAAGAATGTAAGAAAAAATGGAAAAAGTGTTAGGCCAATGCATTCTCTTATATATGCGAGGCGACCTATGGTCGACTCGCATATATAAGAGAATGCATTGGCACAGGGCATAACTGTAACCATCACAATGTGGTCAATGAACCGGTTCCAATGATATCCATATTTGTATGGTGTTATTGAGACAGACAGAATATATTTTAGGCTGTTGGAAGCTTTATTTGGGCGTTTTTGGCCATTTTGTTGGGTAAAGGGTTAATATCATGAGCTTCCCGCCATTCTAGGGGCCTTTTTCAAGTGGCCACTAGAGTGGCCAGAAGCTCATGATATTAAAACTATAAACAAGTCTTAACCCTTTACCCAACAAAACGGCCAAAACCGGCCAAATAAAGCTTCAACAACCAAATATATCTTCGGTCTGTCTCAATAGAACCATACAAATATGGATATCATTGGAACCGGCTCCTTGACCACATTGTGATAGTTACAGTTATGCCCTGTGCCAATGCATTCTCTTATATATGCGAGTCGACCATAGGTCGCCTCGCATATATAAGAGAATGCATTGGCCTAAAAAAAATCTTTTTTTAACACTTTTTACCATTTTTTCTTACATTCTTTAACAATTTTATAATTTTTAATGTGTTAAGCCAATGCATTCTCTTATATATGCGAGGCGACCTATGGTCGACTCGCATATATAAGAGAATGCATTGGCACAGGGCAGTTCTGTTGGTTGGGTAAAGGGTTAAGGAGTTTCCTACTTATTTCTTGCAACTATCAGAACAGGCTTGTAGAGCTATACATATACATGTAAGTATTTAGTATAGAAAGTTTTAACCGCCTGACATCGGCATTGTCCTGTGCAAAACTGAGCATGTCCGATGATTTGTATTTGGGCCTGACATTATGTCCGACAGTATTTTTTTTAGTTATATTCCAGGAATGTGGTCAATATTTTGATTGGCAAGCTTATTATAGTTTCCTTAGAAATGCTCAGATTATATGTTCAACAAAATGGTCAATTGTAGAACTTATCATCTAAACATTTTCCACCAATGAATATAAATCATTCTGCTCTTGAATTATCTGTTTTTCTGTCTGTCGTCTGCCTTTATTACCTGAACAACCCTCCAAATGAATAAAATACCATTCCAATGAAAACTTTTATAACTGGGAGCATCCATTTAGAATAGAAAGCGTAAAATGGGTCATTAAGACTAATTTGTATATTTATACCCAACTGGAGCGGCTACTCCACCCAAACTTAGTATTTATTACACGCTTGTTCCTAGAAGTAGTGTAATTGCTGTTCCATATTTACAAATCCACATGGGACGTAAGTTCCATATGCATCTCATTTACGTCAAACTTCGTACATGACGTTCGCCTCAACCATGAAACCGGAACTATAAAATAAATGCATTATCACACATGACAAAACAAGCCATATAATTGCCTTTATAAACCTTGTAAAGCCTGTATTTTTTAATGCACAGATTTTAGGACGGGTGACATGTAATAAACACAGAACGGCACGTGTGTTAATGGGTTTGTTGATATAACATGAGGCTGTGCCTCTTGTGTTATAATTCTGCGCTAAAACTTGTGACCTATCAACAAACCCATTAACACACTTGTGTCGTTCTGTGTTTATTACACGTCACCCATATATATGGGCCAACTACATGACTTAGAGACTTGTATAACGGTAAGCATATTATGAATCCCTTACAGTAATGCAATAAATAATTGACTCTTTAACCAAAGCAGAATTATGGGTAGTTTTTCAGGATTTAGTCGGAAATATGGCTTGTTGCCATTCATCGGAAAGCTCTCAGTGAGAGCTTACTGATGAATGGCAACAAGTCATATTTCCGACTAAATCCTGAAAAATTACCCTTAATTATGCTCTGGTTAAGGGGTCGATTATTTAGGGCCTTACTGTATGTATATATGTGTATAATCAAGCCTTGAAATAGTGGGTCTGTCATGGCAGACTAGCATCACCAAATTCACCCTCTGGGAACCTCATTCTGCTGAGGCCTCAACTGCTATGGGAGACCTAGGATCAGGTTGAAGTTCCCCAGTAGAAGTTGGTGAAGTTCACTCATTTGTCACCTCAATTATGCAATTTATCTTCTGCAAATAAGGGGATGTAGAAACTGAACAGATGGGAAAGGTAACTAAAAACAATGTTAATTTGAGACTATAGATACTTCCTAAAGATGAGGCCTAAGCAGAATGAGTTCCCCAGAGGGTAAATATAGTGATGCTAGCCCGCTGTGCATGCTAGTATCACTAAATTCACCCTCTGGTGTCCTCATTCAGCAAATGACAAGACACACTATTTCAAGACTTGCCCTTAACCCTTTACCCAACAAACCGGCCAAAACCGGCCAAATAAAGCTTCAACAGCCTAAAATATCTTCGGTCTGTCTCAATAGAACCATACAAATATGGATATCATTGGAACCGGCTCCTTGACCACATTGTGATAGTTACAGTTATGCCATGTGCCAATGCATTCTCTTATATATGCGAGTCGACCATAGGTCGCCTCGCATATATAAGAGAATGCATTGGCCTAAAAAAATCTTTTTTTAACACTTTTTACCATTTTTTCTTACATTCTTTAACAATTTTATAATTTTTAATGTGTTAAGCCAATGCATTCTCTTATATATGCGAGGCGACCTATGGTCGACTCGCATATATAAGAGAATGCATTGGCACAGGGGCCTTATGTTGGGTAAAGGGTTAATTGAGAGGCATACTTCATTATCAGTGAAAAATAACTTACAGTGTCTGACACTTTAGCTGTTGTCTTCTTCTGTTCTTTAGTTGGCACAACTTCAGCCAACGTATCAAAGACATATTTCTCATTTGCGCATGCTAACAATGCTCGATGAACTTGTAATTTATGAATAAGTATTACATGGAAACCCCTCCGGAACCTCAGATCAGACAGGTCAGGTGCAAAGTTGATATCACCTGAAATGAAGTAAATTATCCCTTTCTTTACTAAATGGATTCTTCAATTCAGTTATAAAGATATACATTGGAATGATCCATTATTCATGAGAGATGTAGAGGTAATAAAAGCAGATGATAGACAGACGAAAAAATAATACATGTAAAAGGTCAGAAGAATTGGTGGAAATTGATTGGTGTAAAATATTTAGATAATAAGTTTTAAAAAATAGTGGAATTTATGATCTCAACATTTCTTAAGTCTCAATGAGTATTTACAGGGTTTCTGCTATACTGGCACAGGCATCGTTAAACTGACCCACTTTTGGTGACCAAAAATTAAAATTTGAATCAGTATTTCCTAGTACCTGTAAATTAGCATGCCAACAGACTGTTTAATCTGCCGTTTTTCACATGAGGCTGCTGATTTGATCCTCGACACCCACCTATACCCCACAACCCTGATCTCGTTGAACTGTTTAGGCAAATACAGGAACATGTACTCGGAAAGACAAATATATATTTCATAAGTTTGCCATGCAATGGTGGATGCAGTAATACTAGCTATACTCGTCCTTGACCTTGTTTAACACTATACTCAAAGGGCGCTCATCTATAATCTTAAATCGATTCCACCCACCCTGCCTGCGCAATTTGACTTATATATCAAGATGTTCAAACCGAAAGAGATCCGTTATTTAGTTAGCGTGACTACTGGCAAAATTTTGGGGTGAAGGTTGAGTAAAGCTCCCACGAATTACCCCTCTACTGTTTGCCATTGTTAACATTTTGTATGTCTTGTTCTCGTCACTGCCAAGATTTTGTTGATGTCGGTATGATCTATTGTCTATCCAGATTGAGCGCCTCAATATAATGTGTCTCAAGACTCAGATCCTCTGTAGGTGTTTATTACCTGTGGTCTTGCAGCTATATGATAATCTTGTGCTTGTTGTGGCCAATTGCAATTTTAATAATGTACATATTTGCACTGAAAATTCATAAAGGAACACTCGTTTGGTTTTGATTACACACAACGACTCGATAAGGTTGTTTTAACCCTTTCAGTGCCAAGTCTACATTTGCTGTTTGGGCTATTTCCGTTTCAGAGATGCAATAAGAATGTTTGCTGCTGTTTATACATTTTCAAATAATAAATATCGGTACATGATTACTTGCATCTATTATTTCGTTCCTGGTCTCAAATTCTAATGAATTTATTACTTAGACAAATGAATCTAGATCTTCCCAGGTGCAAGTAAATGAGGATTAAAGTTAAAATTACAATGTATATATATGCATCTCTTTAAATACTTAACTATAATGATAAGTATACTTATAATGTTTTCTTCTATGTATCTGTTTTGCGAACTCAATGTATGAATGTAATTTAGTCATACAAAGAGTAAAATCCAAGATGGCACTGGCAGCCAATTTGTTGGTAAGCTCCAATCTAGAGGTCACCCCGAGGTTCCATATGAAGTTTGGGGATGATTGGATGAGGGATGTGGCATGTAGAGTTTACCAAAGGATTTAGTGATGCAAAGAGTAAATTCCAAGATGGCTACGACAGCCATGTATTTCATCGAAAATGGTTCAAATTTGATAGCTCCTATCTAGAAGTGATCCCAAACATGCCTGTAAATTTTCAAAACAATTCTCCAATAAGTGTGGGCTGCAGCGATGGATTCAAATTTGAAATTGAAGATGGCTGCTGGCGGCCATGTTTTTTAACGAATTTCGGAAAAAAATTTATGGCTCTCATCTAGAGGTCACCTTGAAGATCCATATGAAGTTTGGTGATGATCAGATGAAAGAAATGGTTTGTAGGGTGCGGCAAAATAAATTGTTGATGGATGCACGAATATCTGGATGGACAGACAGATGACAGATGCCAACCCATGGCAATAGCTCAAACTTGACTTTGTCAATTTGAGCTAAAAATGGCAATCGTATGGTGGATGGATCTTAAATGGTGGAGATGAGTAAAACCACAAAAATTGGACCACCATGAAAAAATGTGCTTTTATCACAATAAGTTCGACATACTTAGTGAGTGTTCGGTCATCAAAGGGTTAAACTCACTTGATATAAGTATGATTCTCGCTGGTGGCGAGTTGAGATCAGCAAATCTCCGAACACTCTGTCGCAGTTTGTGGTCAGCAGCATTTTTGTCGATGGAATCCACATGAACCACATTCACCTGGAATTAATACAGGACAGTCAATGACACTCACCATTCTGCAAAGACTATACTAAAGACAGTGGCTTGCGCAATGCAACATCTGTGTTGGATGCTGAATTTACCTATTCTATACTTAATTTATTCTCCCATGAGTTATAAAAGATTGCATTGAAATGGTTTATTATTCATTTAGAGGGTTGTTCATGTAATAAAGCAGACAACAGGCAGTAAAAAATTATCTTTTAATCTTCAAAAGAGGGGCAAATTACATTCGCGTTTGCTATTCTAGAGTTAACATTCTTTGTTCATCTGGAAATCTTTGTTATTTTGTCATCCGCAAAAATTTTAGTGACGGTTGGACAACTTGGGTGTCGTCTGCAGGGTGTACCAATGGATTTAGTCATACAAGGAGTAAAATCCAAGATGAACACTGACCGCCATGTTTTTCAACGAAACTCGGAACTAGAGGTCACCCCGATGATCCATTAGAAGTTTGCCTAAGATCAAAGGATTTAGTCATGCAAAGAGTAAAATCTAATATGGCTGCCGATGGCCATGTTTTATGGCCGAATGACCCCAAAATTACTCGTTTATAATATATGTCAATATTAACTTCCATGACAAATTTAATGATGATCAGACGAACACTCAGGCCAGTGCTAATGGATTGAATTTTGAAATCAAAGATGGCCACTGGCGGCCATGCTTTTTTCCCGAATAACTCGTTCCCATCTACATGTCAATGTTAACAGCCATGACAAATTTCATGATGATCCGACCAAAAGTATGACCTATAGCCCATGCCAAAGGATTTAGTCATGCAAAGTGTAAAATCCAAGATGGCTGCCGACAGCCATGTTTTTTGGCCGAATGACCCCAAAATGACTAGTTAACATCTAAATGTCAATACTAACATCAATGACAAATTTCAAGATGATCAGACAAACAGTAATGCCTGTAGCCCATACTAATGGATTTAATTTTGAAATCCAAGATGGCCATTGGCGGTCATGTATCCCAAAATGACTCGTTCCCATCTACATGTTAATGTCAACAGCCATGACAAATTTCACAATGATCCGACAAAGGTATGACCTATAGCCCATGCTAATGGAATGCTTATTTACCTTCTGGTGACCTCATTCTGTAAATGACAGACACACTAAATTCAGACCTGATTTCATTTGATATTTTATAGAATCCTTCAATTTTGCTTCTAAAACGTACCTGTGCAAAATTGAGATCTTTTATGACCTCTTTGCTCTCTTTATTAACATCACAAACACACAAAAACTCTGCCTCTCTTCCACCGCCATAGAACTCTTCCCTTATCTTTTGTACTATGGCTTGTGCTGACTTTGATTTTGGAACATTGCAATTCTCTATGTCCCAGAATACTCCAACATTTATTGTTGTCATTGCCTGTAATGTAATGCCACGGTCATTCCATATGCGAAATATCCATAAACATAAAAAATGCCAAACAAGATGTGGTGATTCATTTCTAGAATAATCAAATGAGATGACATTTATCTCAGTTGCAATGTACTGTGGCAAAACAAAGGTGTCAAATATTGAACACGGTCAGCTGGGCTCACAGGCCCCTGGGGGAAATTAATAATATACCAATATAGACTATGCCAGTGGTATAATCTATATTGGTATTTTAGTAATTTTCCCCAGGAGCCTGTGAGTGGGCTCTGCATTTTGACTTGGCAATGGGAGGGCCTTTTATAAGCTCTTTAAAAATAAAGTATGTAAAAGCTCACAACCCCAGATATCAGAAAGCCAAGTACAAAGATATTAAAGTTGAATCACTAAAATGCAAACAAAGAAAATAAGTTTCATTCAACAATGATGTATGACTTTGGAACACACATGATTCACTACATGTACATGTAGCTAGTTTAAGTGTTACATGTCTTTGAGCATTTGCTCAATTTGTGTTGAATACCTTTCAGCACGTTGTAGGCCAACAGGCCCTTATGGAAAAATAGCAGGGAAACCAATATATACTATACCAGTGATAAAGTCCGATTTTGGGAAAAAACACACCATCTTTCATATTTCTCATAGATTTTCAGAATGGTTCAACTCAGTCACAATATATTTAAGTGTGTCTTTATATTGGCCATTCTTTTTGTGCATTATTCCAAACAAAGGGAAGTCGAGACATGGTACCGAAAACTTGCAATAGCTACTGGAAATTTTGGAGTAAAACGGGTCGTCAGTCTCCTCAATAATTCTAAAACATTGTCAACTCAGCCAAAATATGCCCAAAGTGTTTGTTATACAGCATAAAATTTTCTTTTGTTTGATATATAACTTGAGAAAGTCAATTTAAGCGGCGTTGATAAACCATACATGAAATTCGCAAGTTTGGCAATTGCAATTGCAAAATAAATTGAATTGGTATCTGTGTATAATCACTACCAGTCTATGTAAACATACACTCAGATTCATAATGATACTGATACTATTTTTTATATGTGGGTATGTAGTTTACTCCAGACTGAATCACTACTTACCAGACAGGGAAACTGACAACCGCTTTTCGATGGGAGGTTAGGCTAGTTTTAGATACGATATCTCAACTTCCCTTCGTCTGATACTATCGAATTATAAATCAAAAGAAAGGAAATTACATAGCGATAAGACACAATGATATATTTGTGACTGAGAAGAAAGATTTTGAGAATCTACATGTATGAGGAATATGATAGTTGGTGTGTTTTTCCAAAAATCGGACTTGTGAACCGTGTCACTGTTATAGTATATATTGGTATATCTGGTCATTTCCACCAGGCACCTATGTGCAGGCCCCGTCATTGGAACAGTCCTTCCCACGAGGAAAACACAGCGAGAGCATTTATTTGCTCCCGTAATTCAGAAGACGGGTGTAATATTGCACCCATACTATAATTGTAAGTTGGGTTTTTCTCAAACAAAAAGTCATTGCGGAATAGACCTATGTCTAGTTACACTTTAATATGTCATAGTTGAACTGAGATGGTAAATGATCTAAATAAACCTTCAAATAGTTCACTATTGAACCAACAATTACAGTCTCCATTAGTATTTTGAGATAAGGGACGGGTGCGAATTTTAGCACTCGTTATTTGAAAAATTACGAGTGCGTACGGGTACGAGTGCAATCACTCCCATCTCCTGGGAAGGATTGTTGGAAAGACAGGCCATTTGTTACGGTTCCATGCCATTTTCAAAACATGAAGCCTGGTCTGGAATCAGGTACGTGGTAGCACATTGAAATAAAAAGACAGATTATAAATAACATAGAGAAAAACGAGGTATTATTTTTCATAATGGCTCATGGCAATAAGCATATGATCAATTATATTGCAAACACATTGACAGTTTTCTCTAACACACTTACCAAAGGTTCAAATCGACAAGTCCTTTTCAACTTTCGAGTGGAAACTTAGGTAAGAGAAAAATACCAGCTATTTCGACACAAATGGGATATTAACCTCTTTAGAAAATAACTCAGTTGGGTTTACTGATACTTCAAGTAAAGAGTGTTTAATTATAATGTGCTTAACCCTGCGTTGGTGCAGTATTAAAGATCTTGTGCCAGTGCATTCTCTTATATATGTGAGTCTCCCATAGGGAGCCGAGCATACATACATGTAAGAGTATGCACTGGCTTATAAGTTACAAGCCTGTGTAAAGGCCAATGCATTCTCTTACAGGCATATATGCAAGGCTCCCTATGCTTTATAGCCTATGCTATCTGGCTATAAACCTGTATTTTTATTTATTTTTTTGCAGTCGGTGCTGCCATTATTTGCATACTAAAGCATGTTGTCTTGGACGGACCTTCTCTTTGTCATGTATAATAACACAGATTTATTCAAATGTGAACGTAAATAAAACAAAATTAAAAAATACTACAAAATAGGCTAAAAACACAATTCAGCGCTGACATTACGCGACCGATCAACGCGTTATACTTCAGTGCGGTCCGCGTTAAATTTGAATGCGGTCCCAACGCATTGTCAACGCCACGACCGTGTTGCATTGAGGTTACGACCGCGTTGTTAACGACTGTGGACCGCATTAAAAGGGACACTTATTTCGAGAAGGTCTGTATTCCCTCACTTGGACTAAATTGAAGTGATAATGAAAGTGAGAATAATTTAATATAATTCGTTATAAACACAAATAAAATAACTCATAAATTTGTGGCATTAGGCACTTTCTTGTTAGGTTGTATCCACCCGGGTATATGATTAACACCACATGGGACGTGGTGGTACGATACCCTGGGTTATGGATGTCAATGTCTGCATCATGACTCAATACGATAGAATTGGTTTTGGAAAGTGTGCCGATCGGTCGATTTGTAAGATGTATACATGGTACATTATAGGTCATAATAAGCCGACCAGCAATTTCCTATATCTGCGGATACATCTATGTGGGTAACTTGATATGTTGGCCAAATACTTACCGCATGTCAGCATTTTCAACGTGCAGTTGATCAATCGACAAATGAAACTAACGTCTATACAAGCAACTGAGATGCATTCATCCAAAATTCCATCTGATTTTTTCCATAAGGCCAAAACGAAGAATACCCGTGTTTAGGGTAACCCGCCCGACCCTACTCAAAACCTGTCGCCAAATTCCATTTTATCGTTTTTCAAAAATTTCCTCCGACTTCATTTTATTTTTTTGTAATTAGGAATTCGTGAAAAACGGAAGTGCCGCCATTGTTGTTGGTAGTATGTACCCATGCAGTAGGAGAGGTATGTGCCTGGTAGAACTTAATTTTTTCCTAGTAGAACTATTTCTCATTAAATATTCATTAGTTCTACAGAAAGCCGGACCTGATGAATCAACATCTTCTGTGTCGCCCTGATCCGAATGCAACAGTCATAGGGTAATCAATGCACATATATTGTTCTTGGTGCTTACTTTGTTTTACAGGTGTTAATGCCACCACCGCTTTACATATTGATTATGTTATGTACGTCACATTGGCGTTGCCGCATGTATGTGCCATTTCCAATGGAGGAACTCTTGTTAAATTCACCTTCTGAGTTGAATATTTCACAAAATTTCTTAGTATTCGAGTCGGTGGATAAACAAAATATCATAAGTGTCTTGTGTGGGAAATTGAAAAGTAATATGTCCACTCGTAGGATTTGGCCTGTAATATCCGAGCTTCAACGTGAACATAAACCGTTTAATTTCCAACACTAGACACTTATTCTATATATAATATCATTTAATATCACGCTGTATACATGTCATTGAACTTCTGCAACACAATTAAACTTATTAAAGCTACCATGACATTGATTAGTGTGACAATGACTTGCCCAAGCTATATAAGAGTGACACCTGCAGACGATTAGAAGGCACGAATACTTAAATAAAATGAAAAAATAAAATAAAATGAAGTACCGCCCGTCCGCCCCTGTTTTTTTCCCTCATGTTACCCTAAACTCAGGTATTCTTCCTTTTGGCCTATTGGTTAGTTATACTAGCTCAATCCATAATTTTGATAGGGGTTTCCCGTACCTATTTCGCACTATGGGGACACAATGGGGTGTTCCAACATGCCCCAAACGTGGAAAAAGGGTCTTTATTGGCAGCCGATCTTGGAAAGACACTAATTAATTGGTATTTTTTTTTATTAATGACTGAAATGAAATCAAACTGGATCAACTGACACAATTTACACCCTTTATGTCCCGAAATTTTATCTTGAACATTGATGAAACCTGAAAATCAAAACAATTACTTGATACCACCCATGTACACCTCCGGTCGGCTTCAAGTTATTTCATCAAGGTGGGACTGGGAGCTATAAATTAGCATTTTTCCGATATTAGATTAGGACTACTATTCTATATTGAAGTTATATAATGGCGTTATCGCACCCTATAGTAGGTTTATCTAACATTTCGATGTATTTCTTTTAAAACTGTTGTTCGTGATTATTAATAGCGTTGGCAAATATTGCAACTAATTCCGTCAAAGCCATAAGGAGAGGTTTTAAAAGTAGCTTTCTTAATAAACCTCTTCGCTGCTAAATGACGTTATGGCGTCGTGTGCTGGACTGTTGACGTTATTGCAATTTTCCAGCGGAAAAATATAACAGGAACATCACAAGAACCATACATATGACTCAGTTGAAAGGCTATTATCATTCACAATCGTGGAACATCATACACTGTTTGAAACTTTGAGATACAGTTATTCCAATGTACCAATCTCTGAGTTCCAGTTATGAATAATGGCCTACTGTTAGTGCCACTGCAGACGCTACGATTAAAATCGTAAGTGGGGAAAATCGTAGGTGGAGAAATCGTAGCTTGCCCGCAGACGCTACGGTGCTGCGATCTTTGCAGCTACGATTTTCGTGGTATTTACAACATGACCAGTGCGACAGTGGTCATGTGACAGCTACGATCGCGCGCGTTGCCAAAGTCACGCCACGATTTTCCTGGTAAAATCAAACAGTGCTTGATTGCTACGATTTGGCTACGATATTGTCGTGGGCATGCGCATTGGATGCTTCCTCCTGCGATTTTCCCCACTTACGATTTTAATCGCAGCGTGTGCGGTGGCACTTAGTGAGCTGAAGTAGGTCCATAGTACATACGGACCATATAGCACACGGCGTGCACTTTTACGTCCGTAATAGTTACGGACGTCATAGCAGCGAAGAGGTTAATCCTATCCAATCACGTGATTAAGATTTAATAAGAACGCTCTATAGCTCTTGCAACATTACCCTAGAGCTACCATAAAACTCTGTGATCCAAGTTCTGACAAGTTCTGTGGCGTCAGTAGTAATTGTTATATATATTTTATTTTATTTTTTTAAATTTATTTTTGCAGTGCAACAGGTGCAAATCTGAGAGAAACATGAGTGAATTATTCACTGAATATACCGTAGAATGTTCTCATTTAACAAAGTCAGATTCGGCAGCTATTTATTCCGCACTAATGTTCTAATCTTAAATTTAAAACATGTCTTATCGGAGATCACTTGTGTTTAGTCTGTTAGTCTGTTAGAAAACACTAACAGTAACAAAACTTTTTTTTCTCACTAAAATAAACAACAAAGAGGGAGCAACTCTATAATTTATGCCTAGAATGCAGATCAGCACTATGTTCTATTTTCAGAATAGACCGAATATCAAGAGATTGTGGATAGCAATGAAATGGACCCCAATATTTTTTTCAAGCTGTTTCAACGACATAGAGTTTCTATCAGAGGTCAAATCGAGTCATTTATGGTAGATGGACAAGAATTAACCCAGAAAAGTTATATCATGAATGGATGGACAAACCATTTTTTCCAAACTAGCTGTTCCACAGTCCTGCATTATATAGTAGAGCGGACAAACTCAAAAAGCTCACTAGAAGTAGGAGTTTAGTCCATCGGCACCACACACGGGCTTGTGATACATCATTTTGAAGGTTATGACATTCCGCATCGGGTAGGACCCGGTGTGAAATATACAAAAGATTATTTTTTAGCTGATTAATTAGTGCCAAAAATCCCTGTTTTTGTAAAATTCGGCAAAATGAGAAATAAAAGTATAGAAACGCGAACATTTTGCGCTAAAATATTGTAGACTACATACCTCTAGATATTTACTATGATAGTGGTACGATTTCTCTAATATAACGAAGATTTTTTTTAGTTTTATTGTAAAAATAGACAAAACAGCGCAATTTTCAATTTTTTTTTGCCTCACTTAAGGGGCGATAGATCAATATTATTTTAACCAGAGATATCGTGTATAGTCTAGAAAAGTGCGTATATATACCGCATACGACAATATGCTGAATATGTCATCATATTGAACATGTGATGTGTTATGTAAGATTATTTCAACCCTCACCCCAAAATTCAGCAAACAGTCACTGTTTTCGGGAAATTCGGCATGAATTAATACAAAAGCACAGGTATTCGGGATATGTTTGTGCTACGATATAGCAGGTGTGTGAAGTTGGTTTGACATTGGACGTTGGACGTTCAACAAGAACGATCTAAACACCGCATATTTGCAGATGAAAATTACTGTGAAGTTGGTTTGACATTGGACGTTGGACGTTCAACAAGAACGATCTAAACACCGCATATTTGCAGATGAAAATTACTGTGAAGTTGGTTTGACATTGGACGTTCAACAACAACGATCTAAAAACCGCATATTTGCAGATGAAAATTACTGTGAAGTTGGTTTGACATTGGACGTTCAACAACAACGATCTTAAAACCGCTTATTTGCAGCTGAATCGAATCGCACATAGGCACAGGTAGAACCGCTTTCTGTCTGTATCTGTAGTGGGTTCAGTGCAGTAACCAATTCTGGTTTTAGGCGCACTGGGTGGAGGATGATGTTGGTTCCGTCGAGGACTCTGATGGTGCTGTGTCCTCAGGTTCAGTGATTCCATCGTTGCGGAGTGCCCGTAAGAATAACTCTGGATCACTGTTGCACACGATCCGGTCTTCCAGTTGGTTCCAATCCAGGATCGTCTTGTTAAAGAAAGAATGTTTTAATTGGTTACAGCTGGTACGCCGTGGCTCGAAGGCTCTTACATTTTTACATTCTTCTTTTTCGACGATGTTTGTTGTCACACAGTCAACAATTTTTTTGGCTGTGATCTTCCTGCCTGATTTCTTAGGCGTTAGGTAGTTGTTTGCACTTAATGCTGGCACCTCCCCTCAACTATCTTATGGAAATGGATGAGACGCTGTTCTCTACGCCGCTCGTCTAGGGGTTTTAGATCTAGTTCCTCAAGCATGGTGGTGACTGATGTTCCTTGGCGACTATAATTATTCTTTATGAATCTCGCACTCCTTCGCTGTACTTTTTCAAGGTGGTCAATGTCTTTCTTTAAGTGGGGGTCCCATACCACTGCTCCATATTCGAGCGCCGATCTCACTGTAGCGATGTAAGCTGTCTTTTTACATTTCTCTGGAGCATGTCTGATGTTTCGTCTTAGGAGGCCTAAAGCACAGTTTGCTTTCTTTGTTGTCTTCCTAATATGGGCTGACCATGTCAGGTCGTTGGTAAAGGTCAGTCCCAGGTATGGGGTCTCAGCTGTTGTCTCCAGTATGTGTTCTCCCAGTTGGTACATGTATGATGATTTGTTTTTGGTGCTCATGATGTTACATTTTTTGGAGTTGAAACGCATACCCCAGTTTTCAGCCCAGTCTTCAAGCTTCTTTAGATCTTTTTGGAGTATGTGGTGGTCTTTCTGTGAGGTGATGTTTCTGTATAGCAGGCAGTCATCTGCGAACAGTCTCACTTGGGATTCTACACATGTCGGTAGGTCGTTTATATGTGTCAGGAACAGGAGTGGTCCTAATATTTTGCCTTGGGGGACTCCTGAATCAACTGGGACATATGATGAGTAGCTTCCTTCAACAACTACTCGCATTCGTCTTTTGGTTAGGAATGATGAGAGCCAGGTGTGTATATTTCCTTTAATTCCATAGTTTTGAACTTTCTGTAGTAGTTTGTTGTGCGGTACAGTGTCAAAGGCTTTTGAGAAGTCAAGCTTACTATTGCTATATCTGTTTGGATGTCTTTGTTGAAGGATTGGAGCAGATCATCTGATGTTGTTAGTAGCTGTGTTACGCATGAGTAGCCTTTCCTGAATCCATGATTTAATTTGGTCAGGACTTCATGTTTGTCAAGATGGTTCAGCAGGTGACGGCATATAATATGCTCCAGTATTTTGCAGCATACTGTTGTTAAGGAAACTGGTCGGTAGTTTTCCGGTTTGTGGACGTCCCCCTTCTTAAATACCGGAGCAACGTTTGCGTCCCTCCAGTCTTGTGGTAGTTCTCCTGTGGTGATGGATTTGTGAAAAATATAGGTCAGTCCTGGAGCGATGGAATTGGCACATTTTTTCAGGACTTGATTTGGAAGGGCATCTGGTCCGCTAGCTTTGCCGGGTTTTAAGTCCCTAAGCAGCTTTTCCACACCTTCAACTGATATGTTCAAGTCTCCTATGGTTGGTTTGTCAGATGGGAAGTGGTACTTTGGTGGTATTTGTCTTCTTGGTGAATACAGAGCGGAACTGGGTGTTTAAGAGTTCTGCTTTCGTGACAGGGTCATTTGTGAGGTTTCCTTGGTGTTTTATTGGCGCTATCCCGATGTTGTCCCGCTTTGTTTCGGTCCAAGCGGTATTTCGTGGGAATAATCTATGCTCCATAGGATTTCCCTACCGAAATTTCAAGGTTATTGATCCACTGGTTTTGCCTCTACCCTCTGCACTCACTGCGAACTTTAGACAGAATTTTCTAAGTCGAACATCCATTTGTTTACCTTTCGAAAGACATTCAAACAAACATTCAAATATATGCTTCTGGCCCAATTATAGGGCCCGTTTCGAGTGCCATGGGCGTACCTGGATGTGTAACGAATGTATCGGCATATCATAATGCTTGCAGTTTGTGAGATAATGGGAGTGATAAAATATTTGGGAATATCGCTGTGAAGTTGGACGGACGTTGGACGTTCGTGGACATTCGCGACACGGTCTGTTTTCAATGAAATACCATAGACTCGCATTTGTTGATATGACCAGGGATGTGCCTAGAGGGGGGGGGGGGGGTGTGGGGGTGTCTCATCCCCCCACAGCAGAGAGCTATATTTTCAATAGTTGGAAATTTCATACCTGCCACAACGAGATTTCACACCAACAATAGGTTGAAAATGTTCTTGTAGTTTGATTATAAAACAATTTATTGGGGGGAATTTATTGTTTTTCGACCAATATTGGCATATGTTCCTATTTTTGGTCAAAAATTTTGACAGAAATGGACATCAGTTGGAAATTTTCCAACCTTAGGGGGGGTGACAGGTTGGAAATTTCCAACACTTGGAAAGCTTGTGTCCTGGTCCCTCCCCCGTGGCCGGTCAAAAACTTCTAGTTAATTTAAGAAAACAATATTGTCATACAATTGGTCAACAATGTCATTGGAATTGTCATCAGTTGGAAATTTTCCAACCTAAGTGGGGGTGTAGGGTTTGAAAATTCCAACAGTAGGAAGGCTTGAGGCTAGTCTAGATGTTAGGATTTTGCGATTTTCTTGTTCAGATTTCAAAATTTTCGCACACCGGGCCGAACCATGGTCGGCCAGGTGTGTCATTGCCCCATCCACATGGCCAATACAAAACTGCTAATTAGTTTAGCAAAACAATATTTTACTACATTTGGTCAAACTTGTAGACATAAATGGTCATCAGTTGAAGAATTTTCCAACCTGAGGGGGAGCATGAGGTTTGAAATTTCCAACACTCGGAAAGCTTCAGTTGAGGCCAGTCTAGATGCTAGGATTTGCGATTTTCTTGTATATAGTTTTCAAAATTTTCTCACACCGGGCCAAACAACCATGGTCGGCCTGGTGTTCCCTGGTCTTTTGTCGGTAGCTGTGTGCATTTGTCTGGAATTAGATCACTAGTTGTTTTTTTTGGGGGGCAATTTTCAGGTTAAAATATCTTCATGTTCTCATACTGGGAAAATAGAAGCATGGCTGATGAATATATAGGAAATATTAGGCCTGAGCATGAGGTACAAGGGGGGGGGTGCAAATGGAATTATGCAAAAAGTTGTGTTGGTGCGATTCCGACTCAAGGGGGAGGGGGGGGGGGGTGCAAATGGAATTATGCAAAAAATTGATGGTGTGTTCCGACTCAAGGGGGGGGGTGTAGTTGGAAATTCCCAAGGTGGACACCCCCCCCAGCGGAGACCCTCTAGCCACATCCCTGGATATGACTAACAGCTGCCTTGTGCCCACACAACTCTTATTTAAAAAATCACCCTCCTTGCAAACATATTTCCATGCAAATAATCAAATTGTTGAATGTCCACGAACGTCCAACGTCCGTCTAACTTCACAGCAGTATTTCCACCAAAAAAAAAAAACGCAGTTTCCACCAGGAGACGTCTCTAGACCTAGTTCGCGCTCTCCAATTCACAAATTTTAAACTTTTGTTTACTACATCATTTTCCGAATGTTCCTTTCCCCTTTGAAAAACATTCAAACTGAAATTCAAATATGTACACAGGTAGAACCACTTTGTTTCGGCCCAAGCGGTATTGCGTGGGAATAATTTATGCTCCATAGGATTTCCCTATCGAAATTTCAAGGTTATTGATCCACTGGTTTTGCCTCTACCCTCTGCACTCACGGCGAACTTTAGACAGAATTTTCTAAGTCGAAAATCCATTTGTTTACCTTTCGAAAGACATTCAAACAGACATTCAAATATATGCTTCTGGCCCAATTATAGGGCCCGTTTCGGGTGCCATGGGCGTACCTGGTTGTGTAACGAATGAAAATCATCGGCATATCATAATGCTTGCAGTTTGTGAGATAATGGGGGTGATCAAATATTTGGGAATATCGCTGTGAAGTTGGACGGACGTTAATTGGACGTTCGTGGACATTCGCTACACGGTCTGTTTTCAATGAATACCATAGAGTCGCGTTTGTTGATATGACTAACAGCAGCTGCTGCCTTGTGCCCACACAACTCTTATTTTAAAAAATCACCCTCCTTGCAAACATATTTCCATGCAAATAATCAAAGTGTTGAATGTCCACGAACGTCCAACGTCCGTCTAACTTCACAGCAGTATTTCCCCAAAAAAAAAAAAACTCAGTTTCCAGTTTGCACCAGGAGACTTCTCTAGACCTAATTCGCGCTCTCCAATTCACAAATTTTAAACTTTTTTTTTTTACATAATTTTCCGAATGTTCCTTTCCCCTTTGAAAAACATTCAAACAGAAATTCAAATATGTACACAGGTAGAACCGCTTTGTTTCGGTCCAAGCGGTATTGCGTGGGAATAATCTATGCTCCATAGGATTTCCCTACCGAAATTTCAAGGTTATTGATCCACTGGTTTTGCCTCTACCCTCTGCACTCATGGCGAACTTTAGACATAATTTTCTAAGTCGAACATCCATTTAGTCCAGGAGATATTGGTCGACCTCTGCACCCCCCCAGGACTTAACTTCACCCCAATAATTTTCTTCCTTAAGGTCTCCTCTAATTTTGTTCACTTGTTAACAAGAAAAAAAAGTGGCCGCAGAGACTCCAGACAAGATGGCGTCCATCATGGCGGCCATTTTTAAATGCACCAGGTCTCTTTGATCGCCATTATAGTAAAGATGATAGCACATGCGGTCTTGTTTTCCGCTCGATTCGTTATGCTAATATACAACCCTTACACATTAGCCAAAAATCCGACACCAGAATCCAATATGGCGGCCAAGATGGCCGCCGAAATATGAAAATATGCTATTTTTCTGACATGTTACCACCTTTCGTTTGTCTCTGTGGGAAAATGTTAGAATTTTTGCGTCATGTTATACATTTATCATATAGAGGAGTCATTGGCGAACAGATGGGGACCATAATATGCATTCATTGCGGGATATTTTTGTCCGATATCACGTTTTCCCAAATGCCGGTATCATAGGTCAAAGCCGAATCTCCGTTAATAACGCGATGTTATGTTTCGAATCAATGAATGTTATTGCTATTATAACAACACCCATGCATATATATTTGCAGGAGATACTCGAGCTAGGATTCCTCTTATACCTGAGTTGAGGAATATTTACCCAAATCCAAGATGGCGGCCAAAATGGCCACCAGAAATAAAAAATCGCCGAAAATCGCTGATTTTAACATCAGTGAGCATTATTGTCATGACAACTCCACACCTGCTTACTATTGTATGTTGGGAACACTTAGGCGAAGAACTTTCCTTGTATCATATCCAAATAAAAGTCCCCCAAATCCAAAAATGGCGCCCACAATGGCGGACAGATTTTGAAAAATCACCGAAATTCCCTCATATTCACATCATTGGGCATTATTGTCGAGACAACTCCATACATGCGTACAGTTGAGTTGGAAATACTGAGGTGAAGTAATTACCTTACATTTCATGCAAGAAATGGTTTTCCAAATCAAAGATGGCGGTCAAAATGGCGACTGAAATTTGAAAACACGCCTACATTCCTTTACTTTCTTACGATGGGCGTTATTGTTTCGCGATTTCTATCCACCATTACATGTTGATATGGAATAGTGACATGAAGTAGTCATTAGGGTTTGGCAATTGATACTCACAGCCAAGATCGCTGCTAAATTGGCGGCTAGAAATTGAAAAGAAATCGATATTTTCACATATTAATTTCAACTTTTTGTCATAATATCGGTATGTATGGACGAAACTGTACATAAACCATCTACTAGTTCAACCTAAAGGTATCAAAACACATAACATAGCTCGTATCCTTCTGGAAAGATGAAATACCACAATTAATATCGCGATGTGGCATTTCGAAATCCAGTCTCCACTTAGCGCCGATAATGGCCGTAAGCGTAGGTGCGCCGAATAGTTATATCAGAACAATTACCGGATAACAGATTCTGATTTGCCACGTCACGTCCATAATTATCTGGACCAGCTTCCATTTCTTTGTCTGATAAATCTAGGTCGCTCACACCGACAAAGTATTCACCACTTCCTGGGAGTAGGGTCCCTCTAATCATAACGTTTCAAACAATTCATTTTCCGGTGTCTAGCTTACAGAAGGTCATCTCTATGTATGTGTCTCATGCCCCATGGGATAACGACATGTACACATGGCGAACCAGTTAGCTAGTCCCTTCTCAATAGATGGTTCGTCAATTCACAAACTCAGCGAACGCATTGGCATATGTGGACAACTACAACTTCGACAGTGTTTCGAAGGTTGCTAGCTGTCTCATTCCCTTGGACAGATGTCTATCTGCTAAGGAGAAGACCCTAGTGTACAGACTACCCACACTTCTTGACTATTATCCGAAGCAAACTGTGTGACGCCCCGCAGTTGTCTCGTCGAATATCTCCCAGCAGAGAAGAACAAAGCTCGCGGTGCTAGTTTGTGGACATGCGCCATGATAGTGGGAATGAAATGGGCCACTGTATACACCACCCCTACACCTGGTGCATGTTTAAGATATCGAATGTCATGCGTGTCGGTTTTATTTGGTGTAGTAAGGTTGTATTCCACATCCGTTTCGAAGCCTTTCTGATTCAACTACGTACACTTTTGTCTGGATAATAATATGCTAGCCTCCCTCAAAACAGTCGGATGGACTAAATGATAATGTATATATAGCATGAATGTATGCGTGTTTTGTTATCCTCTCTCGGGGTTAGTGTCAGTATGTGGGCGGTATTATTCAAGAAAATGTCAGGAACTATGGTGCATTTATTTCACTATGTATTTAAAGAACAATTTACAGTCTCGATGGCAATGGCTGTGGCCGTTGGGGAACGCGACCTTTATGATCATATAGCTTTATATATATATATATATATATATATATATATAACTTTAGAATATAGTAGTTAATGTCTCATGTAGGAAAATGGTCGCATTGGTGATGTTACCAAGAAATCACTTGGTGTACCAACGTTTGTTGAACTGAATGCAAGAGCTCATCAACGTAACATTCCTCTGGATGTTCTTCGCGTTGAACATTTCACCCTTTTGTTGATGGCATTTGTACTTTCTTGAACCATACCACCCAACGTGAGTATGACATATCAACCAACTATCAAATGTATCGCCTTTAAGACTACACCCCAGTCTTGGTGGGGCTTATACAGCAGTAGCCAATGGCATACTCCTGGTCCAGTTGTTTAAGAACGGCTTCCAATCGGATGGGAACATACAATCTTAGCATACAAGGAAAGCAAAGCCACACATGAGATCCTGTCTGAATCTAAAACATAACAAAATAAGGGGCGGTGCAGTCATGGTCCAATTTCATTTCCACTATCATGACACATACACACAAACGAGCACCGTGTGTATTGTTATCATCTGCTTGGATCTGTTCGGTGAGACGATTGCTGGACGCCAACAAGCTCGTTCTTATGATCATGTTCAAGGAGTTTGGGTATATTATGCATTATGGTCTTCTACGCCTTAGCAGAAATGCATCCGTCAAATGTCGGGCTTTCAACATTCGAAGCCATATACAGAAGTTGCCCGGGTACGTCAGTGCATTTGATGAGTATGTGAATTGATGAACCATATATTGAGAAGTGGCTGTTTGGGAAGATCACCAGGTGTACACGTTGTTATCCCCATTTAGGTCACCAAAGCTGACAATACGCAGATATATAGGTCCTTCTTAAAGCTAGTATATACACATCGACCGAATACCTTTATAGTGTATCGCACAAGATGACGCATATACCCCATAGGTAGTATCTGAATTATACCATAAGCTATACCACGAATGAAGCTCGCTAAGAATTCCAAGCTTTCGAAACCAACACGTGAGCTGGACACCGGCATATGTATTGTTTGAAACATTCCGATTAGTGGCACACTCCTACAAAGAAGAGTAGTGAACTGTTGTTGTGAGTGAGATAGATTAATCTGACGAAGAGACGGAAACGAGTCTAGATAATGCTGAATGTGGCAATTCAGAATAAGCTCAGGTACTGTTGTTTTGATTCTTGGAAGTCATAATATGACTATTCGGCGCACCTATATACGGTTACGGCCAGTATGAACCCTTAGTGGAGAATGGATTTTGAAATGCCACATTGCGATTGTGGGTTTTCATCCTTCCAAAAGGCTACGACTTACATTGGAACTAATATATGGCTTATATTATGTACCGTTTCGTTTATACAAATCAATATTATGACAAAACGTTGAAATTAGTATGTGATAATATCGGCTTCTTTTCAATTTCTGCCCGCAGTTTGGCCGCCATATTGACTGTGGGTATCACTTGCCAAACCCTAATGGATAATTCATACATATCAACATGTAATGGTGGGTAGAAATCGCGAAACAATAACGCCCATCGTAAGAAAGTAAAGGAATGTAGGCGTGTTTTCAAATTTCGGTCGCCATTTTGGCCGCAATCTTTGATTTGGAAAACCATTTCTTGCATGAGATGTAAGGTAATTACTTCACCACGAAATACCGCTTGGACCGAAACAAAGCGGTTCTACCTGTGCTGCCTATGTGCGATTCGATTCAGCTGCAAATAAGCGGTTTTAAGATCGTTGTTGTTGAACGTCCAATGTCAAACCAACTTCACAGTAATTTTCATCTGCAAATATGCGGTTTTTATATCGTTGTTGTTGAACGTCCAATGTCAAACCAACTTCACTGTAATTTTCATCTGCAAATATGCGGTGTTTAGATCGTTCTTTTTGAACGTCCAACGTCCAATGTCAAACCAACTTCACAGTAATTTTCATCTGCAAATATGCGGTGTTTAGATCGTTCTTGTTGAACGTCCAACGTCCAATGTCAAACCAACTTCACACACCTCGATATAGCAGGTTACATACTTATAAATACAAAGTCATGAAATGCCATGATTGCGGTGATAGGTGTGAAAAATTCTTAAATTTACGTGGAAAATAGACAAAAAATCATTCATTTTCAGTTGTTTCGCCCATCTTAATAGGCGATTATTCAGTATTGCATTGAATGGAGATCACGTATATAATATAGAAACTTGTGGAAATATATATTGCATATGACTGTATGATAATGATGTGTCATTCTCTGCCATATATGCTATGTGGTGGTAGATTGTGTCACCCCCACCCAAAAATTCAGAAGAAACAAAATCAGTTTTAGAAATTTCGGTATGGCAGAATACAAAAGCACAACTCCGATTATTTTGTGCTATTATATTGAAGTCTACCCACTTCGAGATATACATTATGATAACGCCATGGTATCATTTACAGATGGCAACATTTCGGAGTTTTCTGATGAAAGTAGACAGAAAATCGTGAAATATAACTTGTTTTGCCCCTCTACATGGGTGATAATTCAATTCCATTTTGAACAATAATCCAGGACGAACTCTGAAGAGTTGACGAAACACAAAATGCATATGAATGTTTTCGGATTGTATCATCTTCTGTCACATTTGTTTGGTTACGTTATTGCACCCATCGCCCCAACAGTACAATACATTGCAAGATGTGACAAACACGGAATATTCCTATACACATTTATGCATTATACACATACCTTATCAAGCTGAGGCGTTTGATAGTTACTTGATTTGAAGAAATTACATCATTGTATATGTTTACTTCGCATACTATAGCTTCACAGTTGTATAAGATTATACGTATTGGGAGGTTTAGTTATTGTTAATAACCAGGTTAAGCCACAGTACATGTAACTTGTAACGTGTGTTGCCATTACCAACGAAATCACCTGACTCACATGACCATTCCGCTTACACGTATAGCATCAAACAACCGTTTAGACGTTTGTGTCAAATGTGCAGCATTGCGAAATGTGTATCAGAGGGGTGTCCAATCTTTATATCAATCGACGAACCTGTGCATGCTTAGTGAACTTTTGTTAAATTCTTCAGCAGCGGTGACCACGCCGTTACTTTTCCCAAATGGGATCACGAACCTATTATGGGTCTCTATGATCACATGGCAATACAGCAGTAGTTTCTGCTACCACAAGCAATGGGGATAAGTTTCAAAGAGCTGAACCAAAACCACCCTATCCTGAAGTAAAACCAAATGCACAGGAGAAATATATTCTTCCTGACACATTGGCAGACATACATGGTCAGAGCAATTCGACATGTAATGACCAAGGCCTTGGAGATATTACGGCATCTGTTCCTCATCATATTCCAAGAAATATGGCCCAACCCAAAAACGGCGCCATGGTACCCCAAGGGGGATTCAATGACGATAGATAGAATTAAAGAACCTCGCAAGGTTGATGACAAGGCTCGATTTGATAGCTGTGACCAAGAATACCGTGACGCATTAAAACCCCAAATACTGTGAGAAGGTCCCCATAGGGCAAAGTCGTGGATGATGACTCCTAGATAGGAGAGCCACAGCAATACAGTGTATATACTGTTTGTACAGTACTGTTGATGTAAAACAAATATTCTATTATATGATTAAAGGGAAGTGGCAGCCATGGGGGAACATCAAGTCCCGGGTGGCTGCATGCAGGTTCATTCCAAACACGACCCCTTGGCTCAACTTGCAGGATTGAGCCATGATTAGATGTGGTGAGATCGCGAGCTCACCTTAATGGCTGTGCCGTCTCGTGGGTAGTTCACGCCCATTGGTCGCTAAAAACCCTCTATGTGTATCGAAGAAGAGTAGGCTATATATGCGACCGCATTAGAGAACATTTCTGCACCCAGATACAAACAAGAAAACCATAGTCAGAAATGGTAACGCCACCAAGATCGTATTATTAGCCATAAATATAAATCATAATATAAAATATATTGGTTACATGAATGGACCGCCTCAGAATTCCGTTAAGATAAGTAATTCTTCAAATTATTACAATGAACTACGGCTTATAAATTACTGCAGGTTTCTCATTCGCCACACCAGAATGCTTCTAAATGCGGATCAAAGCTAAGAGTGCGTGGCACAGCCATTGTTCATAGACATTTTACAGATAGCGAGAATGATGCATGCTGGGAACGAAAGCATCCACAGCAAAGCCATGTGCTTACGGGGGCATGCGTTTATTATAGGGGATTTATGGTGGGCCTATAAAACTAATTATAACTTTGTTATCTGTCATAGTTTATGCGTGAAATTTTAAACATATATACCTGGACATCTACCCCTTCCAGAATGTTGAAAAACATTTTCAGTTGCTCATCGTATTTTTATAGACGAAATAGTCCGAAATTCCAGAAAATTGCGCTAACTGCTCAATGTTTTAATGTGTTACAAAACGTCTGATAAAAATAGTTCTATCGGGAATATTCACACCATTTTTTTTCAGAGAACATAGTGTAAATATAGTCCTATCGGGATATCGTAAAGGAGATTAATTAAACCCCTCAGACTGCCGAAACTGACGACATTAAATTCGCTTTTTCGTGTCCCGCGGAAATGAAACTTGTCTGTCCATTGATGACGTTATTTATTTGACATAGTATTTTTTTCTTCTGTTGTATTTGAACACTTGTTGCACGCGCAGGCTGCACGATCATAATAACTTCAACCGATAAGCGCCGACTGATACCCGCGCAACAGTTTGTCTCAAATAAATTGTTATCAAAACGCAGGTTTATGGCCGCGGACATAAGCCGATTAAGTGTAATGTAATTTATCCATGAATTTGACTGAAAAATTGTGATTCTATCACCATTAGCCACGAAAATGGGACCTCTAAACAGGCAAGTTTGATTTTCGGCGGACACGAACAAGCGAATTTATTGTCGGCAGTTTCGGCAGTCTGAGGGTTAATTAATCCCGAATTAAACGGAACTACTTTACGATAGTCCGATAGGACTATGTTTACTCTATGCATGTTCTCTGAAAAAATAGTGTGAATATTCCCGATAGAACTCTTTTTATCAGACGTTGTGTAACACCTTAAAACATTGAGCAGTTATAGCGCAAACCGAAATGTGTTGTCTTGCAAGATATCCCACCGCTTTAGCTAAATTTACCTTCCTACAATATCCATAAAGAGGATCATATATTATATACCCACGGTTTTAATTATAGAATATAAAATATATTGGTTTCGCGAATGACCAACTCAGAATTCCGTTAAAATAACAATAACAACCAGCACCTATAACGAACCGTTTTACTGGACTTGGCCTACTGGTCGCGTAGTTCCGACTTTTAAATAAACGGAATTTCCAACTCTATAAATAAAAGCCCCACAATGCATTCGCCCTGTCCACCACGCAATATCAAAATCTCAGCAGCTAGATACACCACAGGTGGCGTAATAAATGCTCTTTATTATTTCCATATCAGGAATACAGTAACAAACAAGACAGCAGTAAAATAAATGGGGACAAAAAGTTAGTGTAATCATGTATGAAATTTCCAACTGTTAAAATTCTTTATAACAGTTGTGACTCCCACCCCCTCAAAATACCTCCATCATTCGATCCCCGTCCCCATCATAATGGGGACAATAATTACTAGTTGGGATACCAGGCAATGGTAACCATGTATTTTAACCTTTATGTTGTAGTGTAATAATGTATG
Organism: Siphonodentalium dalli; assembly: GCA_032622095.1. Lineage (NCBI taxonomy): Eukaryota > Metazoa > Mollusca > Scaphopoda > Gadilida > Siphonodentaliidae > Siphonodentalium > Siphonodentalium dalli. Next base: position 94,634,503 of record CP136065.1, read on the forward strand.
AAATTTCCAACTACATGTGCATTAACTTTTTTTTACAAAAGTTGTGAATCATACACACTCAAAATCTAACTTCCACCCCCACCCCACTACACTGTCCCTTCCACTTAAAAACATTCTGGAGATCAAGTTGGCCACAGGTGTTCAGTTATTTTATACCATGACTCCCTATTGTACTGTGTACAAACATGCTATATAATATATTTGTGCTGTACACCCTACTGTGTGTGAACAGGAGTCCGACCGTGGGTAACACGTTTCTACTGTGGGTAACGCGTTTTAATGGCATTTCAATGGTTAAAGTTTATACCCATAGTAGAACTACATCCGAGTTGACCTTTCATTAACCTTCCATGACCTCGATCAAAATCACTCTATTTTTAAAATGTAGCGCCTCGCGATGAAAACAATTTGATACTTTCGATTCAATTGAATATTATACTCACTAATGCGATAAAAACGAACAGTTATTTCCGTGGAAATCACATCCAGATCAACAAATTGAACATATATTTCAAGAAATAGACGTAAAAAACTCGAACAACAAACGGTGGATTTCAAAATGACTTTCGTGGTTTCCTGTTCACTGTACGGCGGAGAAAAAAAAGTTCCCGCAATGTGTTATATTTATATTCATTAAATTCGTATTCCCATATATATATTCATGTTGTTTATTTATGGCGGTTTCATCATGATTACAGTTTATTGTGAATTGGCTACAATGATACCATATTCGTACAATTGAATGTTGACCTAATTCAATGTATCAATACGCCTGATCAGCTGTGATAGTGTACGTCGATGTACGGCCAAGTGTGGGGAACACAACGGGGATGATTGTGAATGGTGCGACAGAATCATCTTAATTTAAGTGGGTTTATTTCGATTTCATAGCAGTTGTTGCTCCTGTACCGGTCATGGTATAAACAAAATACACACGTAGTGTTTCTGAATACCAAATTTACACCACTCGTGGGATTGATGATTTACCACACTCGCTAAAGCTCGTGTGGTAAACCATCAATCCCACTCGTGGTGTAAATTTGGTATTCAGAAACACTACGTGTGTATTCTATATATACCCCACGTGTCTTGGACTGTTGCCAAATTCACAGTGCTCCATTAGAGGGCCTGCTTGGACTGTTGCCAAATTCACAATGTTAACTGCAGAGAGGTTGTATGTTATTGGAGACGTTCTAATATGACAATAGGCTGGCCTAATTAACGAACCATGCACAGCTAAATACACACAAGCAACTTTTAATCTTCAAATAGATACAATTGTCGGCCTCCAAAATTCAATATACTTTCTTATATACAAACAAACATTGAACTCATACCATTGTTTCACTTAACCAAAATAGCGAATTTCCCCAAAAGAACGCATATAGACTGCGCATGCAGAAAATAAAAGATGGCCGTTACTACAAAAAAAACAGACATGCGCACTCCAATTAAAAGTACCCATAATTCAGTTCACTACACCAGGGGCTCCCAACAGGTTATACAATGTTTTCAGGCTATCAGATTATTTATATTTTCGACTTTAAGTTTACAATTTGAGCCTGTCCTCACTCTATCGATACGATTTATCATAAACATATTATACACCAGTGGCGTTAACTTTACAACTTCGGCATCTACGTGATTATATCGGTACGATTCAGTAAGGTACAAACAATCTCCATAAAATACAGCAGGGGCTCCCAATAGGTTATTCCCATTTATTATGGGCTCCCAATAGGTTATACAATATTTTCAGGCTATCAGATTATTTATATTTTCAACAACATATTATTACACCGGTGACTTTAAGTTTACAATTTGAGCCTGTCCTGACTCTATCGATAGGATTTATCATATTTTCATAAACGTATTATACACCGCTGGCGTTAACTTTACAATTTCGGCATCTACGTGATTATATCGGTACGATTGAGTAAGGTACAAACAATCTCCAAGAATACATTCGCCCTGTACTCCATGCGATATAAAAAAAACCAAATGCTAGTAACACCACACTAGGTGGCGTAACAAACTTTGACTTCCATCGGTTCCAGTGTGCAGAAGACATACGGTATGTAAAGGAAGTCGTACCAACAACCCATCTGGGAAAAGTAACTGCGTGGTCACCGCTGTTGAAGAATTTAACAAAAGTTCACTAAGCACAGGTTCGTCGATTGATATAAAGATTGGACACCCCTCTGATACACATTTCGCAATGCTGCACATTTGACACAAAACGTCTAAACGGTTGTTTGATGCTGTGCGTGTAAGCGGAATGGTCATGTGAGTCAGGTAATTTCGTTGATAATGGCAACAAAGTTACGTTACAAGTTACACGTACTGTGGCTGAACCTGGTTATTTTATTAACAGTCACTAAACCTCCCAATTCGTATAATCTTATATACAACTGTGAAGCTATATTATGCGAAGTAAACATATACAATGATGTAATTTCTTCAACTCAAGTAACTATCAAACGCCTCAGCTTGATAAGGTATGTGTATAATGCATAAATGTGTATAGGAATATTCCGTGTTTGTCTCATCTTGCAATGTATTGTATTGTTGGGGCGATGGGTGCAATAACGTAACAAACAAATGCGACAGAAGATGATACAATCATTATGTGTCTCGTCAACTCTTGAGAGTTTGTCCTGGATTATTGTTCAAAATGGAATTGAATTATCACCCATGTAGAGGGGCAAAACAAGTTTATATTTCACGATTTTCGGTCTACTTTCATCAGAAGACTCCGAAATGTTACCATCTGTAAATGATACCATGACGTTATCATAATGTATATCTCGAAGTGGGTAGACTTCAATATAATAGCACAAAATAATCGGAGTCGTACTTTTGTATTCTGCCATACCGAAATTTCTAAAACTGATTTTTTTTCTTCTGAATTTTGGGGTGGGGGTGACACAATATACCACCACATAGCATCTATGGCAAATTATGACATCATTATCCTACAATCATGTGCAGTATATATTTCCACAAGTTTCTATATTATATACGTGATCTCCATTCAATGCAATACTGAATAATCGCCTATTAAGATGGGCGAAACAACTGAAAATGAATGATTTTTTGTCTATTTTCCACGCAAATTTAAGAAATGTTCACATCTATCACCGCAATCATGGCATTTCATTACTTTGCATTTATAAGTGTGTAACCTGCTATATCGTAGAACAAACATATCCCGAATACCTGTGCTTATGTATTCATTTGTGCCGAATTTCCCTAAAACAGTGACTTTTTGCTGAATTTTGGGGTGAGGGTTGAAATAATCTTACATAACACATCACATGTTAAATATAATGACATATTCAGCATATTGTCGTATGTGGTATATATATATACGCACTTTTCTAGACTATATACGGTATCCCTGGTCAAAACAATATTGATCTATCGCCCATTAAGTGAGGCAAACAAAATGAAAAATTGCGCTGTTTTGTCTATTTTTACAATAAATCTAAAAACAATCTTCGTTATATCAAAGAAATCGTACCACTATCATAGTAAATATCTAAAGGCATGTAGACTATAATATTTTAGCGCAAAATGTTCGCGTTTCTATACTTTTATTTCTCATTTTGCCGAATTTTACAAAAACAGGGATTTTTGCTGAATTTTGGCACTTAATCAGCTAAAATCATCCTTTGCATCATTTGTATATTTCACACCGGGTCCTACCCGATGCGGAATGTCATAACCTTCAAAATGATGTATCACAAGCTTGTGTGTGGTCCCGATGGAATAAACTTTCTGAAATCGGTTCCGTCCGCTTCACTATTATGAGGGTCTCACTCATAACTAATTACATTATTTTTACGAATACAGATCTATGCAAAAAATAACTGTCCTACCCGAGCTCAAGATCAATGAAAGTCAGATACAAAGAGTTAAAAACACTAAATTCCTAGGAATTAATATTGAAGAAAATTTATCATCATGGAATATGCAAGTGGAATCTATTACCAAAAAACTGTTAAAAAATTTAGGAGTCATGAGAAAAATCAGTGATTCATACCCAGAGATACAATGAAAACAATCTATTCTGTACTGATTATCCCACATCTCACTTAATGTAATGCCATATGGAGTGCAACAACAAAGACAAACCTTGAAAAGCTTGAAAAAATACAAACCAAAGCAATCGCCACACTATATCTTACAAACAAAAAAGCATACCAGAAATATGCAGGGACCACAATTTGCTATTGATGAAGGACATTGGAAACATGCAACTAATACAAATTTTACATGATTTCCATCAAAAGAAACTCCCCAAATCGCTGTCTTCAATATTTACTATTATACATGACATACATGATATCCACAACCACAAATTTGTCACAATACACGGTTCAAAGCAAATTCAAATCTGTATTGTGAATTCGGAAGAACAAAAAAAGCAAGAAGTGTCATATCAACCAGAGCCAGATGTCTATGGAATTAACTCCCATATGATTGTAAGCTTCGCATAGAAACTAGTGATAAATATCATAAGTACCTGAAAACACATTTCATTAATAAATACACCCCAAATAACAAATAACAATCCAGTCTGTATGTATACTCTCCCCCTATTATATATACTAAGGCAATGTCAGCCAACAGTTCCTTACGACAGAGACTGTCCAGAAGAGGGGTGGGAGAAATTAATGAACTTCTCTTTAGTCTCGTAGTATAATCCTCCCTCTCCTGGTCAGCTCTCCTGGTGAGGAACAGGCCAACCAAACTTATGCCACATTTCCTCCCTGTGTCACTATTTGTCACTCATGTACATCTGAACAACAGTGCAAAATTAATCAACTTAATTATGCCCCTAACCAATTCCCCAACCAAATCAATCAGTATTCACACCCATATTTCATTGATCACCTAAAAATACTGGTATTCTTCACATTCTTGAAAATATACAAGTATTGCAATATGATCGCGCATGTCTCAACATGAAGACATGAAGATAATCATATTGGCTACCAGATAAAGCTACTAAAACTACTAAAAAAAATTACTATAATCGCCATCTCACAACACCCCCCCCCCCCCCGGCCCACCCATGCCCCCACCCCTTCTTGTCCATCTCTATACGAAACTATACACACATTGTAAATCCGTACCCGCACTATATACACCCAATATCCATACACATTACACTGTATCATTATACAAACATAAGGGCCCTGCCCTTGCAAGTTAAACTTTTTGTGGGGTCCTGCTGTTATATATCTACTATAATTATATTGAATACCAAATAAATCTTATTGAATATTGAATCTTGATAATTTATAACAACATGGTGGAATTAGAATGCACATTTACCTGTGTTGTTCGGGCCTAGGCCTATTATGAGCTTTCGCTTGTATTGGCTAATTGTCGTAGTATAACATACATGTATATTTGCTCTATTTACAGTGCGCTCTTGAAAGTCAAAATACATAGCAGAATTTGTTTGGCTTGCCTCGATCGCCACTGGTCATTTAAAATTGATTTAAAATCATTCACCGAACCGGCCGACACCAAATGTTCAGGAGACTGTTCCAATTGTTTGTACTTCTGGCTGCAAAGTTGTTCTTGCATAAATTGGTGTTATACCCTTTCTTCCTAATCTTCTTGCCGTGACCTCTTGTTTTGCTTCCTCCAGTATCTGTGTATAACTCCATCGTTTTCAGCTTGATTTCATCCTTCTTCTGCATTGTCTTGTACATTTGAATCATATATGGGTCCCCTCTCTTCGATATTCTAATGTTGGTAATCCTAGTTCTTTGATTCTTTCTTCATATTCTTTATTTTTGATTCCTTCCATCATTTTAGTTGATCTTGTCCGCACTCTTTCTATCATTGTTTTGCATTTTTTTTATAGTGATGCGACGATATAGATGTCCCGTATTCAAGCTTGGATAAATGCTTTGTATAGTGTGGTAAACATCTGTTTATCCATAAATCTCGGAATGTTCTTTTAGAATTCCAAGTTTCTGGTTGGCCTTATTCTGAACATTCATCAACAATATCGTCGAAATGCAACATCATGACAAGAAGATACAATGAAGGCTCTCAATATCAAGGAGGTTGGAGTTAAAGGTACTCAATCCGATAAAACTCATCTCAATTACTATTTCAATGGCTTCGGGGGTCAAAAATATTTGATTCGAGTCGAGGAAGTCACACATCAACGCTCAGATTTGTTAGATATCGATTTTAAAAATCTATTATTTTTCATTATCGGGAATTCTTTCTGGCCCAGTACGTAGTAAAAATTGCGTGATTATTACCACTTGATTTTAGAGTTATCCATCCTTGTCTGTTTGAATAGAGTTTTGGATTAATCATCTCGAGCAGGTTTCAAAATTGACGGCAATTATTAGTACTCATCTCGAGAATTTAACAGATTTCAAAAATCAATATCTAATAACTCTGAGCTTTGTTTGATGGGTTCCTCGACTCGAATCAAATATTTTTTACCCCCAAAGCCAAGAAATAGTAATATAGGACCCTCTGATCGGATTGTTGTTGTTGGAATCTGTTGAGATGGGGACCCTCTTTACGGATTGAGTACCTTTAAATTTCAAAACTTTTAAAAACTGTTTGCTACACGTCTATATGTAAAAAATCTAACAAATGATATCATCGAAAGAAAAGCGGTACCAAATGTGCTCAAAGAAGGGTTACTCGCTCCAGTACCAAAGACAGATAAGGACAATCGAATGCCAAGACAGATAAGAACAATCGAATGCCAAGACAGATAAGGACAATCGAATGCCAAGACAGATAAGGACAATCGAATGCCAATACAGATAAGGACAATCGAATGCCAAGACAGATAAGGACAATCGAATGCCAAGACAGATAAGGACAATCGAATGCCAATACAGATAAGGACAATCGAATGCCAATACAGATAAGAACAATCGAATGCCAATACAGATAAGAACAATCGAATGCCAAGACAGATAAGGACAATCGAATGCCAAGACAGATAAGGACAATCGAATGCCAATACATATAAGGACAATCGAATGCCAATACAGATAAGAACAATCGAATGCCAAGACAGATAAGGACAATCGAATGCCAATACAGATAAGAACAATCGAATGCCAAGACAGATAAGGACAAACGAATGCCAAGACAGATAAGGACAATCGAATGCCAATACAGATAAGGACAATCGAATGCCAATACAGATAAGGACAATCGAATGCCAAGACAGATAAGGACAATCGAATGCCAATACAGATAAGAACAATCGAATGCCAAGACAGATTAGGACAATCGAATGCCAATACAGATAAGGACAATCGAATGCCAATACAGATAAGGACAATCGAATGCAAATACAGATAAGGACAATCGAATGCCAATACAGATAAGGACAATCGAATGCCAATACAGATAAGGACAATCGAATGCCAAGACAGATAAGGAAAATCGAATGCCAATACAGATAAGAACAATCGAATGCCAAGACAGATAAGGACAATCGAATGCCAAACAATTACAAAGGAATTACTGGTTTTGAACAAGATTCTTGAAGTTGTTATTTTCCAATGAATAAATGCAAAACTTCAAAATACTCAAAACAGGCTGCAGCCAGGCTTCAAGTAAACATGCTCTCCTTCACACGCATCTCTCATTGTGTCGGATGTCATAAATGAGACAAAGGATCAAGGAAGACAAGTACTCAAGTAGCACTTGCAACTCTCGATGCATGCAGCTAAGGCATTTGACAAAGTCAGCCACATTCATCTTCTGAGGAAGTAAACTCTTAGTAACGTATTTGCAAGCTCTTAATAAAGTATTGCAAACTCAAATCTAATACCAGAATCAAATGGAATGGGAATCTAGGAGCACCCTTCAAATGTCTGCAAGACACCCGACAAGGAACTAATCAAGTTATCTCAAACTGTGCATAAAAGACACAAAAACAAAATATTAGACGTCCTGCAGCAAAATGCAGTTGGAGCAGAGATATGAAACATCTATGTGGGGGGGGGGGGGGTGCACAGACAGTACCAGATGATATCGCAATACTTGCTTTTACGTCAGAAGATCTTCAGACAGCCCTGCGCGCGTTGTCGATGCCATTACAAAGGAAGACTGCATCAGAATAAATCGCACAATAAGTGATGTAGTATTATTAAACAAATCGAAAACAAAAATACACACACCTGACAGTGGAGAATGGCTTATTGGAGATATCATTATCAAAGAAACAGACTCTACAACACTTGGCCTTACCAGGTTCAACGGAAAATTGCAGATGGTTGAAGTAAGGATTGAAAAAGGGAGAAGGACCCTATATGGCATTATGGGAGCTGGTCTGAATGGGAAAATGGAATAAACCCTCATATCTCATGCGAAATGTATCATCTGTTTGGAATACCAATGACCATTTATGGGATGGATGTTATATCGTTAACAAAGAAAGATTTGAAAAGATACGATTATTTGGGCACAAAACCTGCCTATCAGATGCAGCCAGCAGCCAATATTTTGCTTGGATCTCTTCCTCTGACTAAAGCACTGGATACAAGGGCGCTGATACTTTTTCATCGTGTTGCTGTGAGAGCTGGATCACCTGAAAACATGCTTGGAAGACGTCAGTTAATGATGAAACATATGAACAGCAATAGTTGGTTTGTAAAAATAAGAAGAATTCTAGACAGATATTCGCTTCCATTGGCCTTTGACATTCTAGAAAATCCACCGCCTGCCTCAGAATGCAAATATAACTGTAGATGAACGATTTGATGAATACCAGAGAACTGAGTGGGAAGCTGAAGTGGAGTGCAAAGCTATCTCTTCGATATCTTCAAATACAATATCAACCATGCAACTGGAAGACATCATGCCATATGGCGCTCTCTATAAATACGGATCCCAGAGAAGTTCGTAAAGCTATGAGCAAGGCAAATATACTAACTATAGAAAGTATACCCTTCAATGTAGCCGATATATATTCAACTAGTTTGATGTGAGCCCAACGTGTCTCCTATGTAAAGAACACCCGGAGGGAAGACAGTACTTCGTTATTGCATGTGAACAGTTAAATGGAATCGGTGACAGCTTTATGAAAGGGATCCAGTCCGTTCTTGAATAATATTGTGACCTAGATATAGATGAGAGAAGATTCTGTGAAATAAAGAATTAATGCTGGACAATTAATGCTTACTGGACTGTAATTTCTGACTTAGTACAATTTAATGAGGATACCATCAACAATGAGTCATTCACTGATCTGTGATCTACATATCAAATGATCAGCGAATTTAACTCAATGCATATCTTTTCTGATGTAACAATTTGGATGGTCTTTATCGGATCATGGACAATTTTCTCTGCTACAATGTGTTAGTATGGTCAATACCAGCTATGTTCAGGCTTGGGGCAATTACTTGTGAATGTAATTAATTACAATTACAATTACTTCAACATTTTTCAATTACAATTACAATTCCCATTACATCTAAATCACAATGTAATTAATTACAATTACTTTGAAATGTAATTCAATTACAATTACAATTACATTTCAGTACAGAATTGAAGTAGGAACACTTTTTATTTATATGAACTTTATTTGATAACAAAACATAAATTTAATGCAAGATAAAATACACGAAGAAGCACAATAATGAAGCACACTTGGTACATAGCAGCCAATGTATTAGGTGCAGGATAGGTGTTCGTAGAACAGAGCGATCATGATTTATAGCTGGCAATTCCTGCGTGTTGCATTGGCAACTTGTAGCCTGGGCTGACCTTCTAGAAATTGGGATGATATCAGAGATTTGTGAACTTTGCTAACTATCTTTTCTAGGCTGTTCAGGGTGGGGAGGGGGGGGGGGTCGGAAAAAAATTTCAGGCACGTATGGCTTTTTTTCCTTTCGACCATTTTTTGTACCCACCCACCCCCACCGCCAAATGTTTTTTTCAGTTTTCGGCAGGGCTGTTGGTAACTTGCTGATGGTGCTTGTGTGACCGTGGATTCATAGACATCTTGATGCTTTCGCTATAAAATGAAAATAATAAGAGTATTTTAGTAACACATACATGTATCCTTCATTTAATTATTAAGGGAATAAGACCGTCCCAGTAAGTCGGACACAAAGCCAGGCCATTGTAAAGGACAATGAGATAATCAACAATCTAATTGTTAATTAGAGTCATAAACATAATTAGCCTTTGTGGCCACCAGCTTACTGGTGACACAATGCACCCACTAGACACTGCTAATTGGCGATTAGTGAGGCACCTATTTGTCCCATCATTGTCATTCAGTTGCAAATTAGAAGGGACAAGACACAATACATATACCAATACCACCATATGACTGAAGTAATATGTCAATGGAATGAAACAATACTAATACATAGAAATGGAAACTTACCTTCAAATGTGTCACAAAATTGGAGGTAACTTTTTTGGAACCGGAGATTGTAGTTGGGCAAAGTTTGCACTTCGCTTTCATAGTACACGGCGTGTCTTTCTGCAAATCAAAATGCTGCCAGATTGTTTTTGTAGACATGTTGATAGCATTTTAGCAATGGTTGGTATGAATTTATACCATAGCATATATACCATATCAGGTGGAGATAATGAAACATGATCATAAGAGTGATCTATTATAGTGATCTATTGTCAATTATTTGAAGTTGGTTTCTCATTGTATTTATCAAAACAAGCCTTCTACCTCAAAGGTTAACCAATGCTTAAGCAACCAAAGAGGTGTCAACAGAATTAACCATTGAGACACAGTGGATGAAAACTCAGTGTTGTGACAACATAGTGATAGCCAGTCACCAGTCCTACACTTTGAAATTTGGAGAAAAAAAACAGTTGAAGAAACCATTGGATGAATCATGAAAGAGAACGTTGAGAAGAAATAAGTACCTGTGATTTTGAAGTAATTGAAATTAGACCCAAATTACAATTACAATTACATCCTAACCAATTACAATTGCAATTACATGTAATTGAGAATAAACTCAATTACCAATTACATGCAATTACTTGAAAAAATGTAATTAATTACAGTCAATTACAATTACAAATTACAATTACCCCATCCCTGGCTCAGCCTATGTTTAAAGGTACTCAATCCGATAAAACTCATCTCAATTACTATTTCAATGGCTTCGGGGGTCAAAAATATTTGATTCGAGTCGAGGAAGTCACCCATCAAAGCTCAGATTTGTTAGATATCGATTTTAGAAATACATTATTTTTCATTATCGGGAATTCTTTCTGGCCCAGTACGTAGTCAAAATTGCGTGATTATTACCACTTGATTTTAGAGTTATCCATCCTTGTCTGTTTGAATAGAGTTTTGGTGTAATCATCTCGAGCAGGTTTCAAAATTGACGGCAATTATTAGTACTCATCTCGAGAAATTAACAAATTTCAAAAATCAATATATAATAACTCTGAGCTTTGTTTGATGGGTTCCTCGACTCGAATCAAATATTTTTTACCCCCAAAGCCAAAGAAATAGTAATATAGGACCCTCTGATCGGATTGTTGTTGTTGGAATCTGTTGAGATGTGGACCCTCTTTACGGATTGAGTACCTTTAAACTGACTGTTGCTGCATGTCTGGAGCAAACCATGCTTGATTCTAATATGCGCTTCACTACAAATCAACATATCAAAATGTCTCTAATTATTGGAGTGTGGACCCTTGAGCCCATACTAACCCAGATATTCTACATATCGTCTGTCGGCTAAGACTAAAAAGGGTTTTCCAATTTGTTCAGGCGAGACACACAAAAAAAGAAGATTATCTCCCAAAGTTTTCTATCAAATACAAAATCATTTGGGACATAGACAATGTTATGCTTCATCTTCATAATAAACCTAAATTTGGGCGAATTTGACGCATTTTGGGTAAAATAACGACATTTCAGATCTCAATTTTGTCCTTCAGCGAATATACGACCTTCATACGACATTTAGGAATAAAATTAAATATTGCTCGATCACAATGCTATACGACATTTTGCGTGAGCAATTGGAATTGGGGTCTCAATAATAGTTTGGAATAGCACGACATCATATATTATAGTACTGTTACGCGAAACAGATGGTTTTAGAATGAACACCACATAACCATGATATGAGGTACAGGTTTGGATTCTCGTTCTGTGAACCAATTTAATATGAAAGTGTCAATGACACTGTAGCTCAACTTGGAAAGGGAATTATTTCATGTGTTAAAGTCAATGGAGTGATTAGGAATGTGGAAAGTTGAAAGGCCTAGTTATGCAAAGAGTAAAATCTAACATGGCCGCTGGCAGCCATGTTTTTTTGCCAAATGACCCCAAAAAGACTCGTTCCCATTTACATGTCATTATTAATATCCAGTACAAATTTCATGATGATCTGACAAATGATACGACCTGTAGCCTGTGTCAAAGGATTTAGTCATGCAAAGAGTTAAATCCAAGATGGCTTCTGGTGGCCATTTTTTTTGGCCGAATGACCCCAAAATGACTCGTTCCCATCTACATGTCAATATTAACATCCATGACAAATTTCATGATGATCAGACGAGCAGTATGACCTGTAGCCCGCGCCAATCGATTGAATTTTGAAATCCAAAATGGCGGCTGGTGGCCAGGTTCCCATCTACATGACAATGTCAACATTCATGACAAATTTCATAAAGATCGGACCAAAGGTACGACCTGTAGCCCGTGCTAATGGATTGAATTTTGAAATCCAAGATGGCCGCTGGCGGCCATGTTGTTTGTCCGAATGACCCCAAAATGACTTGTTCCCATCTACATTCCAATTTCAACAGTCATGACAAATGTCATGATGATCAGACTAAAGGTACGACCTGTAGCCCGTGCTAAAGGATTTAGTCATACAAAGAGTAAAATCAAAAATGGCTGCTGGCGGCCAAGTTTTTTGGCCGAATGACCCCAAAATGACTCGTTCCCATCTACATATCATTGTTAACATCCATGAAAAAAATTATGATGATCCGACCAAATGTATGACCTGTAGGCCGTGCCAAAGACTTTAGTCATGCAAAGAGTAAAATCTAAGATGGCTGCCGGTGGCCATGTTTTTTGGCCGAACAACCCCAAAATTACTCGTTCCCATCTACATGTCAATATTAATATCCATGACAAATTTCATGATGATCAGACAAACAGTACGACCTGTAGCCCGTGCTAATGGATTGAATATTTTTTTCCCGAATGAACCCAAAATGACTCGTTCCCATCTACATTTCAATGTCAACAGCTAAGACACATTTTATGATGATCCGACCAAGGGTACGACATGTAGGCCGTACCAAAGAATTTAGTCATACAAAGAGTAAAATCCAAAATGGCTGCTGGCGGCCATGTTTGTTTGCCGAATGACCCCAAAATGACTCGTTCCCATCTACATGTCATTGTTAACATCCATGGCACATTTTATGATGATCCGACCAAAGGTACGACCTGTAGGCCGTGCCAAAGAATTTAGTCATGCAAAGAGTAAATCTAAGATGGCTGCCGGCGGCCATGTTTTTGGGCCGAATGACCCCAAAATTACTCGTTCCCATCTACATGTCAATGTTAACATTCATGACAAATTCCATGATGATCAGACCAAAGGTACGACCTGTAGCCCGTGCTAATAGATTGAATTTTTAAATCCAAGATGGCCGCTGGCGGCCATGTTGTTTGTCCGAATGACCCCAAAATGACTCGTTCCCATCTACATTCCAATTTCAACAGCCATGATCAGACTAAAGGTACGACCTGTAGCCCGAGCTAAAGGATTTAGTCATACAAAGAGTAAAATCCAAAATGGCTGCTGGCGGCCATGTTTTTTTGCCAAATGCCATTGTTAACATCCATGAAAATATTTATGATGATCCGACCAAAGGTACGACTTGTAGGCCGTGCCAAAGAATTTAGTCATGCAAAGAGTAAAATCTAAGATGGCTGCCGGTGGCCATGTTTTTTGGCCGAACAACCCCAAAATTACTCGTTCCCATCTACATGTCAATATCAACATCCATGACAAATTTCATGATGATCAGACGAACAGTACGACCTGTAGCCCGCGCCAATGGATTGAATTTTGAAATCCAAAATGGCGGCTGGTGGCCATGTTTTTTTCCCGAATGAACCCAAAATGACTCGTTCCCATCTACATGTCAATGTCAACATCTATGACAAATTTCATAATGATCCGACAAAAGGTACGACCTATAGCCCATGCTAAAGGAAATTGTTGACGCATCACGCACACACACACACACGCACACACACACGCACGGCGGACGACAAAGCCATGGCAATAGCTCAAACTTTACAAAGTAAAGTTGAGCTAATAATGAGGTTTGAGACTTTGCAGCTATAGGGTACAACTTATTTAAAATATTGATCTTTCTCATGTGAGCTAGCCCACCATATTCAAATGGATGGACGTTCTGATCATTGGTGAGCTAAACATATCGGTTACCGATTTGGAGAAGTCCATTTATAGGCACTGGAATCATCAAACAATACATAATGCCCGATATTTACTGTACACCATGCAATGTCCATAACGAGGAAAATCTCTGTTTGGATCGGTACATGATAGTGTTTCCCTGGTTGCATGTCCAACCCATGCACAATTTGGCTCCATGGCATAGTTCTCTGGATTAAAGTCATATCCCACATGGCTTAAAGGTACTCAATCCGATCAGACGCTCCTAAACTACTATTTCTTCGGCTTCGGGGGTAAAAAATATTTGATTCGAGTCGAGGAACCCACCAATCAAAGCTCAGAGTGATCAGATATCGATGTTTGAACTTTTTGCAGATAAAGATGGATAACGCTAAAATCAAGTGGTAATAATAACCACTTGATTTTAGAGTTATCCATCTTTATCTGCAAGACCGTACGTTTGACCTCGTGCTTCTGGCAAGTTCTGGCCCACAAACAATATAAATAGCAAACTTCAAACATCGATATCTAATCACTCTGAGCTTTGATGGGTGGGTTCCTCGACTCGAATCAAATATTGTTTACCCCCGAAGCCAAAGAAATAGTAATTTAGGAGCGTCTGATCGGATTGAGTACCTTTAATTTGTGCACATTGACATGTTCCATAAGTATGATTGTCCTGTTCAATATATAACTGAGTAAACAACGGTATAATTGGAGCCATCTATTCGGTTGATCACACTGACGGTGTATACATTAAGCCTCCCATCCCCACCACGGTTAGTGAATGTATAACTAACTAACTAAAACATATTATCCGCATTAGTTCCCTGGCTCAAGTTTGCCACCGTCGATCTGGCTCAATGCAACGAGCCGAACATATAATTTGTGGCATTAGGCACTTTCTTGTTAGGTTGTATCCACCCGGGTATATGATTAACACCACATGGGATGTGGTGGTACGATACCCTGGGTTATGGATGTCAATGTCTGACTCAATACGATAGAATTTCCTTGAAAAACCCATACACATAGCGGTGGCCCGGCCACCAGACTCCGTTGAGGATATTTCTTTTCAAGGCACATCAATATCGGCTATTTGGTCGCTCTATGTCAGGATTTGTTAAAGACATTTTCACCTTATTAGAGGAATATCATCTTTTAACATTCCTCACTGTCTTCATGGACACAGGATTATTCCCATCGAAAAACGAATGGAAGAGACTGGTTCGCGAGACAGTCGAAACAAACTATTACTCTTCGTGGTATATCGTTCGACTGCGCTCAATGCCGAGCTCTCACTATTCATGCGCTGCCATTCCCATCCCAATCAAACATGGAAAATTTGGAATCTGTGCAAATCCCACCGATCATTCTCGAAGCCACTGAGACACTTAGCAAAGCTGCTCAACAAATCAACTTACGAAAATAATATGACGTGCAGTTTGTGCGACACGGATTACAACCACGAGTTATACCATGTGTTTTGGTCTTGCAGGTCGGCCACAGTGATACATTCAGCACTGGGAAATGATACTAAATAAACACGGGATCGATGTGTATCTGTTCCTCGCATCACTCGCACCAACTACTAGAGTAGCTCATGGTGGTTTTGTATGCACTTGTATGTCCAGAGCAAAACTCTTCATGAATCCACTAATTGAACAACAAATGTACGACCTGTAGCCCGTGCTAATGGGTTGAATTTTTAAATCCAAGATGGCCGCTGGCGGCCATGTTGTTTGTCCGAATGACCCCAAAACAACTCGTTCCCATCTACATTCCAATTTCAACAGCCATGACAAATTTCATGATGATAAGACTAAAGGTACGACCTGTAGCCCGTGCTAAAGGATTTAGTCATACAAAGAGTAAAATCCAAAATGGCTGCTGGCGGCCATGTTTTTTTGCCGAATTACCCCAAAATGACTCGTTCCCATCTACATGTCATTGTTAACATCCATGGCACATTTTATGATGATCCGACCAAAGGTACGACCTGTAGGCCGTGCCAAAGAATTTAGTCATGCAAAGAGTAAATCTAAGATGGCTGCCGGCGGCCATGTTTTTGGGCCGAATGACCCCAAAATTACTTGTTCCCATCTACATGTCAATGTTAACATTCATGACAAATTTCATGATGATCAGACCAAATGTACGACCTGTAGCCCGTGCTAATGGGTTGAATTTTTAAATCCAAGATGGCCGCTGGCGGCCATGTTGTTTGTCCGAATGACCCCAAAACGACTCGTTCCCATCTACATTCCAATTTCAACAGCCATGACAAATTTCATGATGATAAGACTAAAGGTACGACCTGTAGCCCGTGCTAAAGGATTTAGTCATACAAAGAGTAAAATCCAAAATGGCTGCTGGCGGCCATGTTTGTTTGCCGAATGACCCCAAAATGACTCGTTCCCATCTACATGTCATTGTTAACATCCATGGCACATTTTATGATGATCCGACCAAAGGTACGACCTGTAGGCCGTGCCAAAGAATTTAGTCATGCAAAGAGTAAATCTAAGATGGCTGCCGGCGGCCATGTTTTTGGGCCGAATGACCCCAAAATTACTCGTTCCCATCTACATGTCAATGTTAACATTCATGACAAATTCCATGATGATCAGACCAAAGGTACGACCTGTAGCCCGTGCTAATAGATTGAATTTTTAAATCCAAGATGGCCGCTGGCGGCCATGTTGTTTGTCCGAATGACCCCAAAATGACTCGTTCCCATCTACATTCCAATTTCAACAGCCATGATCAGACTAAAGGTACGACCTGTAGCCCGAGCTAAAGGATTTAGTCATACAAAGAGTAAAATCCAAAATGGCTGCTGGCGGCCATGTTTTTTTGCCAAATGCCATTGTTAACATCCATGAAAATATTTATGATGATCCGACCAAAGGTACGACTTGTAGGCCGTGCCAAAGAATTTAGTCATGCAAAGAGTAAAATCTAAGATGGCTGCCGGTGGCCATGTTTTTTGGCCGAACAACCCCAAAATTACTCGTTCCCATCTACATGTCAATATCAACATCCATGACAAATTTCATGATGATCAGACGAACAGTACGACCTGTAGCCCGCGCCAATGGATTGAATTTTGAAATCCAAAATGGCGGCTGGTGGCCATGTTTTTTTCCCGAATGAACCCAAAATGACTCGTTCCCATCTACATGTCAATGTCAACATCTATGACAAATTTCATAATGATCCGACAAAAGGTACGACCTATAGCCCATGCTAAAGGAAATTGTTGACGCATCACGCACACACACACACACGCACACACACACGCACGGCGGACGACAAAGCCATGGCAATAGCTCAAACTTTACAAAGTAAAGTTGAGCTAATAATGAGGTTTGAGACTTTGCAGCTATAGGGTACAACTTATTTAAAATATTGATCTTTCTCATGTGAGCTAGCCCACCATATTCAAATGGATGGACGTTCTGATCATTGGTGAGCTAAACATATCGGTTACCGATTTGGAGAAGTCCATTTATAGGCACTGGAATCATCAAACAATACATAATGCCCGATATTTACTGTACACCATGCAATGTCCATAACGAGGAAAATCTCTGTTTGGATCGGTACATGATAGTGTTTCCCTGGTTGCATGTCCAACCCATGCACAATCTGGCTCCATGGCATAGTTCTCTGGATTAAAGTCATATCCCACATGGCTTAAAGGTACTCAATCCGATCAGACGCTCCTAAACTACTATTTCTTCGGCTTCGGGGGTAAAAAATATTTGATTCGAGTCGAGGAACCCACCAATCAAAGCTCAGAGTGATCAGATATCGATGTTTGAACTTTTTGCAGATAAAGATGGATAACGCTAAAATCAAGTGGTAATAATAACCACTTGATTTTAGAGTTATCCATCTTTATCTGCAAGACCGTACGTTTGACCTCGTGCTTCTGGCAAGTTCTGGCCCACAAACAATATAAATAGCAAACTTCAAACATCGATATCTAATCACTCTGAGCTTTGATGGGTGGGTTCCTCGACTCGAATCAAATATTGTTTACCCCCGAAGCCAAAGAAATAGTAATTTAGGAGCGTCTGATCGGATTGAGTACCTTTAATTTGTGCACATTGACATGTTCCATAAGTATGATTGTCCTGTTCAATATATAACTGAGTAAACAACGGTATAATTGGAGCCATCTATTCGGTTGATCACACTGACGGTGTATACATTAAGCCTCCCATCCCCACCACGGTTAGTGAATGTATAACTAACTAACTAAAACATATTATCCGCATTAGTTCCCTGGCTCAAGTTTGCCACCGTCGATCTGGCTCAATGCAACGAGCCGAACATATAATTTGTGGCATTAGGCACTTTCTTGTTAGGTTGTATCCACCCGGGTATATGATTAACACCACATGGGATGTGGTGGTACGATACCCTGGGTTATGGATGTCAATGTCTGACTCAATACGATAGAATTTCCTTGAAAAACCCATACACATAGCGGTGGCCCGGCCACCAGACTCCGTTGAGGATATTTCTTTTCAAGGCACATCAATATCGGCTATTTGGTCGCTCTATGTCAGGATTTGTTAAAGACATTTTCACCTTATTAGAGGAATATCATCTTTTAACATTCCTCACTGTCTTCATGGACACAGGATTATTCCCATCGAAAAACGAATGGAAGAGACTGGTTCGCGAGACAGTCGAAACAAACTATTACTCTTCGTGGTATATCGTTCGACTGCGCTCAATGCCGAGCTCTCACTATTCATGCGCTGCCATTCCCATCCCAATCAAACATGGAAAATTTGGAATCTGTGCAAATCCCACCGATCATTCTCGAAGCCACTGAGACACTTAGCAAAGCTGCTCAACAAATCAACTTACGAAAATAATATGACGTGCAGTTTGTGCGACACGGATTACAACCACGAGTTATACCATGTGTTTTGGTCTTGCAGGTCGGCCACAGTGATACATTCAGCACTGGGAAATGATACTAAATAAACACGGGATCGATGTGTATCTGTTCCTCGCATCACTCGCACCAACTACTAGAGTAGCTCATGGTGGTTTTGTATGCACTTGTATGTCCAGAGCAAAACTCTTCATGAATCCACTAATTGAAGGTACACGAACAATATTTGGTTGGTAACACATTTCCCATTGACGGCGAAATGGGTCAAATGGCCACGCCCCTTTTTGCGCGAAGTACTACCACCCGTCGTGACTATATCTCCAGAACCGTTGGACATAGGGGGTCGTGTGACCACTCAAAATGTGCGAAATGGCCACATTATGGGTGGTCAGAAATCCATTTTCATATCCAAAAGTCAATGGTTTTTAAGATAATTGCCAAAAACCAAAAAAAAAATCCATTTTTGAGGGCCTGAACCCCAATTTGGGATTCAGCACTTTTATCTCAAAGTTTAGCCCCCAATTAGAATTTTATTTATCTATATCCATTGGTGCCACATACAGGTATCATTTCTGATATTTTCTGTACCATTATCGGATGGGATTGACCTTCAGGGAGCTCTTGACCCTGAAAATAAGGTTTTTGGATGGAATATATTGGTCGTAGAATGAAAAACAGACATTTTCCCAATAACAGGGTATTTTATCAGTAACCTAAAACTCCTACAAAAAGGTTACCTGGTGATATAATTTGAATGTAGTTCATCTTTTGTTATCTAGATTTCATGGCCTTTGATGTGAGATGGTTGCCAAAATGGTTATAAATGGAATGACATATACATGTATCACATTAGCAATATACATGTAAATGAGTTCAATGTGTTATTTTCTTTAAACTTATGGGAGAACAGGGTGTTTTTATGGTATTCTAATGTTGAATTGAATTATACTCAGCCCACAAGCTTGTTTAGTGATGTTGAGTTACTACAATTTGATCAATCAGTATGATTCGGTAGTCGAACAGGTTGTCTTTATCAGTCCCACATCAATTTTGATTGGCTGCATCACCATTTTGTATAAAGGTTCTACAATTTCCCTAACACGTACATTATTTTAGAACAAATAATGGCTAGCCTGGCATGATCGCCTATATTTATATCCTGATGTATATGTACACGTAGATGTATATTTGCCCTAAATTGTTTCTGGTTCAAATTTGGGAGTTTGTAAGAAAATAAGTCATAAGAAAGATGCAGTTGCAGTAATATTAAAATATATTTTCCTGTTCAAAACTAACAAATACATGTCTATTGATTATTGGTGTGATATCCAGTAATAAAGACTAAAATGATCCTTCAAATTATTTTATAAGGGCTTTAGTCCAGTTATAATAAATCCACACATTAAAAATATAGGGCTTCCATACATACAGAATATTTGCCAACTTGACAATCGTTCCTTGTGTTCAACTGAGTGAGTTCATGTGAGGTTCATGGAAATTTATTTGGCAAGCTTGATTCTAAATTGTCTAGCTTTATGGGCTTGAAATCCGAATGCAATCCTGTTGCGTTGTGAGCTCAGGGTGAGTTAGAAGAAAAATACAAGCATAAGTTGATATGCAGATATAAATACATACAAATCTACATTCTGCAGGTAGCCATGCATGCTATGCAATCCTCCCTCATGTTTCAACTTATCAAGGAAAAATGATCACATTACCAATGACTATGATAGTCAGATGTTTTTGTAGATTTTGTAGATTTGTGGATGTTGTAGATTTTGTAGATTTGTGGATGTGTAATGCAATATAGATCTCCATTATAGTTGCACAAATTTATTTTTCATTTCGTCCCTTTAAATTGACTTTTATTTTTTATGTATGTATATGTGCCACTCCAAAAATGTCAGTAAAAGTACTGTAAACCGTTTGGTTTGATGTTATAGGCACAGGAGATATATATATATACTTTACATGTCAAATATTGTGACCCCTGCAGGTACGTGTATGTGTGTCAGTCGCCTTATGTGTGTGATGTACATGCAGTAACTACAAGTATATTCTAGTGAAATTTATGGTCCGCACTCTGCAGTATTTCACAAACATGCTATGGCCATGCCTACATATACATATGTACACTGATTCTAACACAATAATTGTCAGGTTATAATCTATGTTTGAGGAAAGTTACTATGTATTTTTCATTTGTGTTGCATTTGTCAATATTAATGGGTCCAAGGAGCCCAGATGGTACTAGTGCAGAGCCCATTTAATTTTCATGAGACTGGTGGACTTCATGTCTATACTCCTAAATAAACATGACTCTGAGTCTTATCAGACCAAGACGGTATTCTGTAGGTTTTACTATAATTATATCTAGAAAAGACTCAACCATTATTTTTCCACTACCCTATATATCACAATATATTCATTTGGCAGTATTCATCCCAAGTTTAGTGGTGATGCTAATAAATTTGGTATGATAGTCAGGTAGAGCAAAGCGATCTGAACAAATCGATGATAAGCCACTATGTGTAGTGTACATTACAAAACATGTATATTGTGAAATATTTTAATAATGGGTGCTGGTTTTTACAAACTGGCCATAATTGAGATGACTATTCCTGTTGTTTACCAAACATCAGCGTACACATTAAATATTTTGAAGTATATATGTTCTTGAATGTTTCATACAGACACTGACTTTTGCACAAATTGCTCGGATTAGCCGAACAATGCAAAAAGAACCAACTTTAGGTAAAATGATGGTACTATTTCTTAACAGAATCGCCTTGACCTACAAACATCGATCATATCAATCCAGCAGTACCCATCAGCAAAATATAAAATTAGCAGGACCACTTAACCTGGGGTGGTATTGAAAATGAAAATATCTTTAAAATGGTAAGTTATGAGGGCTATTAGCTATTATGAAGAATTATGTTAGTGAAATTATAGACCCTCATCTTCTCCAACCTGCAACTATCATGGCCAATCAAAACTAATGTGGGACTGACAAAGGCTCATTCTACTATTGATTGAATAGTGATGATTCCATTATTTCCTAAAACTTTTTGTGAGATGAGGTGTTCTTTTGGAAGAATTGATTACTTCTGAAATATATACTGGTATATATGGTCATCTCTCATCTGATTACAACATGTTTTTACTATGCCCAGATGCAATACCCATTTTAAGATCGCAACATGTGGCTGCAGCATGAAGCAAACAGCTGGTCATTCCATTCAGTAAAAGTGTTTGGCATGTTTCATAGCTTGGTCACTTAAATCAGATCAGCTGTTAAATGTTGATAACAAATTTTGAAAACCTGTTTTGTTCAATCTGTACATTTCTGTTGATTAGAGCACAATTGTTACCTGATTTTTGGTAAAGCACACCAGTTTCCAAGGCATGTTCAGTCGGGAAGAGCTCATGTTGTGTGTCGGGGTCAACACATCCTCAGCAGGAATTTCCAGCTAATCCCATTGTGTGTGGTCAATTGTGCTCTTAAGTTGATCAGAGAATGCGGATAGTTCTTTATAAAGTGTCCTTGTGGTATTGTATACTTGTGATGCATTACATGCTGAAATCGGTTTTTGGCAATTATCTTAATAACCATTGACTTTTGGATATGAAAATGTATTACTGACCCCCCCCCCCCCATAATGTGGATTTTCAGGGTCAAGAGCTCCTTGAAGGTCAATCCCATCCGATAATGGTACAGAAATTTATACCTATATGTGGCACCGATGGATATAGATAAATAAAATTCTAATTGGGGGCTCAGCCTTGAGATAAAAGTGCTGAACTCCAAAATTGGGGTTCAGGCCCTCAAAAATGGATTGTTTTTGGTTTTTGGCAATTATCTTAAAAACCATTGACTTTTGGATATTAAAATGTATTACTGACCCCCCATAATGTGGCCATTCCGCACATTTTGAGTGGTCACACGACCCCCTATTTCCAACGGTTCTGGAGATATAGTCACGACGGGTGGTAGTACTTCGCGCAAAAAGGGGCGTGGCCATTTGACCCATTTCGCCGTCAATGGGAAATGTGTTACCAACCAAATATTGTTCGTGTACCTTCAATTAGTAGATTCATGAAGAGTTTTGCTCTGGACATACAAGTGCATACAAAACCACCATGAGCTACTAGAGTAAACAGATCTTATGTCAGTTTTCCTTGGAGGTCACATGCCGTCGCTCTCCGAACATATCTACGATGTTTTAGACTTGGCGATCATAGACACAAGTGTATTCTTGCTATATATATGTAATATGATCACAAACACCAATTCGGACCATGTTTCCCAGCGCTGTTCATAAATACACGAACATGTACTCTTGTGTGTGTCAGATTGCTATATAAATGATTCTGATAATGCATGGACTATCACAGAAATCGTGTTACCAATCTGGTTAAACTGTATATTTATATATGTATTATAACTCATGTAAATATCTACTCTCCCACGAGGAGGCAATACAAGACATACTGGGTTATGGATGTCAATGTCTGACTCAATACGATAGAATTGGTTTTGGAAAGTGTGCCGATCGGTCGATTTGTAAGATGTATACATGGTACATTATAGGTCATAATAAGCCGACCAGCAATTTCCTATATCCGCGGATACATCTATGTGGGTAACTTGATATGTTGGCCAAATACTTACCGCGTGTCGGCATTTTCCACGTGCAGTTGATCAATCGACAAATGAAACTAACGTCAGACACGTCTATACTTTTATGTGTGTTCTTTTATTCGCTGATAATGTTGCATCGTAATATGTTCGAACATGCATATGGCAAGCCAAACCGCTATTTAATATTAATTTTACTTAAGTAAAATAAAATTACACTTTATTTTACTTAAGTGAAATAAAATGTCATTTTATTTCACTTAAGTGAAATAACGGTCATTTTTTATTTTACTTAAGTAAAAAGAATTTTACTTAAGTAAAATTAACCATGTTTTAACTTAAGTAGAATTCTTTTTTACTTAAGTAAAATAAAAAATGACCTTTATTTTACTTAAAGGGGTACTGTACCCAAGATGTTGTTGTTGGTTTCTATAATCCCCGAGTCGGAGAATAATGTAACAACTTTTCAATTTTTTGAAAGTTTGTTGAGTACGAAGTATTGTTACGGATGGCAAATTTACCGGAATGCAAAAATACAAATTGTCGTTGTCGAGTAATTTTTGTAAAGTTTTCAACCAAATGAATCAAATAAACATTATATTATATGGTTAGTAGTCCCATATACTCATTTAAGTTAGTGTACCGTCACTAGTCAATGAATGGCTTGGGTTTTCTCCCCGTATAAGCATAATGTTTCAAACGATCGTGTGT
This sequence comes from Siphonodentalium dalli, assembly GCA_032622095.1. Taxonomy (NCBI): domain Eukaryota; kingdom Metazoa; phylum Mollusca; class Scaphopoda; order Gadilida; family Siphonodentaliidae; genus Siphonodentalium; species Siphonodentalium dalli. The sequence continues at coordinate 94,659,233 of CP136065.1, forward strand.
GCAATTGTTTTCCTAATCCGGTATCCCTCAATTATAATTTGATTACGTTTTGTACACGGAAATTCGAATTTTAAGAGACGCCATTTTATGGCTGGAGCCATAAAATCAATTTATATTAAATTATTAACTTTTAAATTATTAAATTTTAAGATAGCCTATTAACCTGAGCGTTTACAGAATACATCTTCGACTCAAATTACTTATATTTCTATATAGTATCGATAATAGATCGTTGTTATCACCGGGAATTTATTGAAAATGGCGTACAGTACCCCTTTAAGTAAAAAAGAATTCTACTTAAGTAAAATAATGCGTTAATTTTACTTAAGTAAAATAAATGACATCTATCGATGACCGGTAGATGACGTTTATTTCACTTAAGTGAAATAAAGTGCCCACTATGGGAGTCATCTTGCAAACTAATAATTGCTCCCTTGGCACGTGCGCCTGGAGTGCTGTTCATGTTCGTGAGAAAGTTATCTCCCGTTGTGTATTACTACAGTCGTAGCCGGCTAGGAATGCGCAGTAGAAAGCTACAGAAAGCCAAACTATGGAGTTTGACAGAAAGCTGCAGCCGGCCACAGCTGGTGGTCACTAACTATTGTACCGCAACTCCGAACTTGGAATGTCGGCATAATGTTTGCATTATGTTGCTATATCAATTCACCAATGGTCTCGCTCGCTGCAGCAAGCACATTTGAAGCAATTAACACTCGTACTCAGTCCATGCCTCCATAAATCTGATATTTAAAAGAGTATGATAAGTGATTATATCTCGTTCTCAGCACAATAAGCATCAAACACAAACGCATCACACATTTTAGCAGTTTTCTCTGATTATTGCGGTAATGGCAGGGGGTGTGGAATGTTCTCAATTTTATTGCATGAGGTTGGTGCTAATCTCATTCTGTCATCTATAATATCATAAAACACTCGCTGTCCTTATAACAAGGTCACATGTGGTTTGGTGGGATTTGGCGTGCCGGGTCTCTAAACTGATTGGGGGAAAATCATTAATAACTCCTAACACCTGGTTGCATTTAAGTAAAATAAATGACATCTATCGATGACCGGTATATGGCGTTTATTTCACTTAAGTGAAATAAACCCAAATGTTCATTTATTTTACTTAAGTAAAAAAGAATTTTACTTAAGTTAAATAAAAACTGTGTTTTATTTCACTTAAGTAAAATTCTTTTTTACTTAAGTAAAATAAAAAAAGGGCGTAACATAATGGTAATTTTATTTCACTTAAGTAAAATTAGTGTGCGTTTTAATTTTACTTAAGTAAAATAAAATGTCATTTTATTTTACTTAAGTAAAATAAAGTGTCATTTAATTTTACTTAAGTAAAATTAAACCATGTAGATGGCGCTTTATTTCACTTAAGTAAAATAAAATGACACTCTATTTTACTTAAGTAAAATAAAATGTCATTTTATTTTACTTAAGTGAAATTAATATTAAATAGCGGTTTGGCTTGCCATACATGCATAGGGTCCATCTTATCAGAACAACAAGAGGATACCCAGTTGGTGTTCAGTATTATGCATGGTGTTATATATATTTCTAAACTGTATATAATCACCAAAGTTAGTCTTTCTAATGGACTTTTAGATATTTTGGTGGCACTGATTATTCAATTGCAACCATTTATCTAACTTGACATTCGTCATGGTTTCCAGTGTAAAGCACACTGTGTTAGCAACGTGCCGAATTGGATCACCAATTGAATGCCAGCGGGTTAGTCACTGCTTGGGACCACTTGCGATACATGTTTATAAAACACGTTAGTACCACAACTGCTTGCTTCCTGTATGCATTTTCACCACATTCATTATCATAAATGTGCAATCAATCCACATATACCCATTCACGTCACCATTGGCCACGCAGTCACTCCCTGTATACCTATTTGCCATACCCATGGCAACATAGCACCACAAGATATATTTATACCCCACCCATGACCATAGAGTCACTTTAGGTATACATATAGGCTTTATACACAAACACCCCACCCATGACTATACAGCCATGAGTCATACCAGGTATACTCCCATACCTGACACATGACCATATAGTCACTCCCTGTATACATAGTCACCACATTCATTATCATAGTCACTCGATCATTGTATACCTATTCATCTCGCCATTGGCCATACGGTACAGTCACTCCCTGTATACCTGTTCACCAAATGCATGGCCCTACAGCCATGAGTCACCATGCAGGCACACCAGGTATACTTCTACACCTGACACATGGCCATATTGTCACTCCATGTATACCTATTTACCACATTCATGATAATAGTCACTCCTTGTATACCTAATCACCTCACAATTGGCCATACATTCACTCCCTGTATAATACCTTTTCGCCCCAACCATGGCCATATAGCCACTCGATATACTATATACCCCACCATGACCATAGTCACTCCATGTATATATATATACACATCACCAATGGCCATACAGGCCGTCCAGATATGCCAATACCCCACACACACTGCCGCTCATACATTCCAGACTTCAATATGGTGGCCATTTTGAGCCAAAGTAACAATTTTGGTTTCAATGAGTTGGAATAGTCATGGGTAATGGTATGCCTCACTTAGATTAAACAGTTCTGCTCAAGTCTTTTTGAAATATGACTGGAATCCCAAGTGTGATAATTTGTTAAATTTTATTCCGCATTCTGTAAGATAAAATTTTTGAGGGATCAGAACTTCGGAAGGGGCTAGGTCCCCCCAAGAATTGCATATATCATTTCTCCAATGATTACTTAACATAAAAAATACAAAATTAAGTCACAAATCTAAACCAGTTCCAAACAGCAGAAGCTGATAATAAATGATATTTTAATTCCACTTCGGGTGGCCATTTTGGATGGGGAGTTTCCAATTTTGCCCTATAAATGTGCGATTATGTCTTAGCTTCAAACAATATATATACATTTGTAAAGATTTTCTCAGTTTAATTTACATCAAACTGACTTTGGGCCTCATCTGAAAAAGGGCGGCCATGATGGACGCCATCCTGCACGACCACTTTATATTGTTTTCCTGTTATTGCTTAAACGATGAGGGACATATTAAGGAAGTAATCATGATGAGTGGGGTGAAGTTAAGTCCTGTTGGGAGGGGGTACAGTGATACCCTATCAGCTCCCGGACTAACTATTGTGAGTTATGAGCCCCTGTGGTTAAGTGTTAAATTAATTTGAGAATCATTAATGGCAATGCCCCACAAACAAGTTAAGCGGGTCCTGCTGAATTGCTATGATTCTGGAAGGGCAAAATGATGCTGTTAAAAATAGTATCATTATTTTATCTAAAAAAAATGTATACAAGTTACATGTGTAGACACTGAGATTTTCACAAAATTGCATGGATTAGCCAAACACCCCAAAAGTTACCATACAAGTAACAGGATTTTTTCTTAAAGATACGTAATCCGAATTAATGCTCCTAACTTATTTCTTTGGCTTCAGGTGTATAAAATATTTGATTCGAGTTGATGAAACCCCTCCCCCCATCAAAGCTCAGAATTATCATCTGGAATATTTGGCAGCCTAGCAAATATTCGACTGACATACTCTCGATACCAAATTGCATTGAACAAGATGTTGATATGTGAAACATTTTGGAAAATTTTATACTAGAGTTGACAATGGTTAGCATTATATTTTTTTATCAATAATTGATTCTGATAACTAATGCGTCTTTTGAAGAATTGTTGTTGTTGGAATATGATACGGGGACCATCGAATGGGATTGTTTACCTTTAACAGAATCATTTTGCCCTACCAGCATGATAGCAATTCAGCAGGAACCATTAACATCAAGCATATGAATAGGACCACTTAAACAGAGGTGTTGGATGTTATGGACATTTCTAATTACTGATGATGGATAAGTTAGCATATTATGTATATACAGATGCAGGTTGTTCATGTTATAAACAAGGCAGTCAGTGACTGGAGAGTTTCATCTGACTTTTGAGCCTGAGAATATTGGTCTCTGAAAGTCAATAACAGACAGACTGCTTCAAATCCCTTTGTTCCCTAGATCCTCATTGATGAGTATTCCTTTAGGAAATTCTCATAAAAGTTCATCAAAAGGTCATTTGTTGAACTTGTTTCCTAATAATTCCCCACCATTAACTCTCTCTATTCTATACTAAATGGATTTGCCCAGTCAGTTAAGAAGTGTACATCGGAATGGTCTATTTTCATTTTGAGGGATGTTAATGTGATAAAAACAGATCTATTTATTGAGGGAAATGTTTAGATAATAGGTTGAACATCTACTCATCAATTATGCTGTAATATAGAAAGGATTAAACTGATTATCTAAACATTTACTATGCGATAACTACTCATCGATTATGCTTTAATATAGAAAGGATTAAACTTATTATCTGAACATTTCCTATGCGATAACTGCTCATCAATGATGCTTTAGTATATAAAGGGTTAAATAAGAATTGACCATTCAGCACTTTTATTTTCTGTTAGTTTTTAGTCGTCTTTATCTTTCTTGAACATCTGTTGGATGATTGATAGACTATTAGAGAGAGAGATTAGTTGGGCACTTCGCACCCTGGTTGGTCAAAAAGAATGAGTTATCTTCTCCTTCAGCCCACATGATTGATACTGTTCCAATGCATACTGTTATAAATAGACAGTGGGCTAGCATCACCAAATTCACCCTCTGGGGACCTCATTCTGCTTAGGTCTTATCTTCTGGGAAGTATCTGTAGTATTAAATTAACATTGTTTTTTGTTACTTTTTCCCTTCTCTTCAGTTTCTATATCCCCTAATCTGCAGAAGATAAAATGCATAATCAAGGTGACCAATGGGTGAACATCACCAACTTCAACTGGGGTACTTCAATCTGACCCTAGGTCTCCCATAGCCGTTGAGGTCTAAGCAGAATGAGGTTCCCAGAGGGTGAAATCATTCTGCAAATGACAGCCACACTATTTGCAGGCTTGTTGGTCGATGGATATTGAAAGCGTTTATAGCATTAAAATATTTTTATTAATTAGTTAACAGTGACTACATAATATATACAAGACTAGATGAGTCATTAGGAAGATATGATAGAAAAATATATAACTCTCAATCATCATTGATGTGAATACATAGATAGACATGAGATTTACACAGTGCATGTGAAATGATGAGAATTTAATATTATTGGCAGATGCACAGAGCTGTGCAACTACTGAGATTATAGGCATTGTATCCTTGGGGTTAGAGGAATATACACACCCCCCATGTGTGGCTACCCTAAAAGATTACGGCCAGTCGATAAATGATTGTCGTAGACATTGGAGCATATCTGCATAAAGCCACTATACTAAACTATAGTGGTTTAAATATATTCCATGTAATTCCATGGTTAAAGCTACGAAGGTGATCCCATTGAGTACAGCTGAAATATCACATGAAAAATGGATAAATTGTGTTATTTTCATTATTATTAATCTTCCAATGATAAGATTCCATATGTTAAAACCAATGTTTGTAAACAATCTGCTGTAGCAGCAGCCATTGTCTATATTTTTTCGAAATGAAGAATCTCTCTGAAATACAGACCAAGTATGGTATATTATGGTAAGATGCAGGGTGCACTGCGTATTTCATCGTTACTTGCAGCAGCATTGGCAAAACACAGGTCAATCTATGTTATTTTCATGGTACTAAACACTGTTCATGAATCTTCTGGCAAATAAGGGGAGTAATATTTTAACACCATGAGATGCAAATATGTTTTTCGTTGATTTTGAGGCATGATTCTAAGGTTGTATACCTAGAAAGAGATTTGCTAATTTGCTTCCGTACATAACTTTTATTTGAAAGATCGAAATGTGAGACTTTAAAACAGGTGCTCACCGTGCTCTTCCAACATGAGGATAATTAAAGCATGATCAGAATTGTACGTAGCATAAGAATAATCCTTTTCCTGGAAAATTGAACAACTTGGACACAAATCCTTCAACAGGATATGAATATCATAACAAAAGTTGATATCTGATTAGAAACTGCAAGTTATTTTCTCAATCAATATATATATCATCAAACAAACCAATTTGTTGTGTCAGTCTCAATTAGTCCTATTTTGAAATGTATGGAGGCCTAATTCACATTTAATAGCTAATTAAGCATTATGATTAAGCATAATGCATTACACTTAAGCCTAATGCAATTGTAATGCCATTATGCATATAAAGCATAATTGACTCACTTACAACTCAATTACACTTTATAGTAATTGGTTTTCATAGCCTTGCTACTTATATATAATGGTATCATCAAAGGTAAATATTCTGAATGGCGCCTAACATATTTGCTCTTGAAGAATTTATTTAGAATTTGTTGCATCCATTTCAGCTTCAGGGGAGTTTTGAAAGATGGAATTTGAACTACGCTTAAGCACAATTGAAATGCCATTATGCTTAAGTGTAATGAATTACGCTTAACCGTATTAAATAGCATCACGCTCAAGTGTGATGCTTCACTCTTAAGCCTTATTAAGCTATTAAATGTGAATTTGGCCTCCCATAGAAATAGGACTATTTTAGACCAATTTATCAAATGGGATCGATCATCAGTATTCATAATACTGACTGCTATTTTCTAAAAAATTTGCAAAGTGATACTTGAATAAGAATACTTAACTGAACAACTTTCAAATGAACAATAACATTAAATAAACAATACAGTTATAAGAATTAAGAGAATTAACGAAGATCACAAGATTTTTGTGCATAATGCTAGATTGCCAGCAACAATTAACAACAGAGTCAACAGGACATATGAGTGGGAACATAACATAAAATAAACATAAGTCATCATACAGTTATCAATAGATTGTCAACAAAATAAAACGATAACTTCCAATTCGTCTGATTCGTCCCAGGTTTATCTTCATTTTTCATCATGATAAATAAATAGTTACAGTAATGCCCTAAATAATCGACTCCTTAACCACAGCAGAATTATGGATAATTTTTCAGGATTTAGTCTGAGATATGGCTTGTTGCCATTCATCAGAAAGCTCTCAGTGAGACAGAATTAACCCTTTCATGATGACTGGTGCAGCATTGATGATCCTGTGCCAGTGCATTCACTTATAATGTGAGTATCCCATAGGGAGACTCGCAGATATAAGAGAATGCATTGGCTCAGGGTTTTCGCAAAATTTCAGGAGCTCCAGTCATGGAAGGGTTAAATTAGGCCAAATAAATAAAATTAATATGTTCTCAAGCTCCTCCATCATTAAATATTTTTGTTTCCAAATAAAATAAGAGAATACATGCAATTCATGAAGTCAGACTATGCCATTTGAGACCCTAGCTATCTCTAAAATTTTCTTGGCAATGAAAATGAAGATGAACCTCAGAATTAACTCCAGTAACCACTGATTGTCCATTGGTTCAACAGCCAACATAAGTCGAAGTAAAAAAAAATCACTTAGGCAGTGGTCAACCAGGATGCAATGAAAATGCTGGAGCTTTCAGATTGGTGCAGACTGAAATTATTTGGGCCATATCATTAAAACATCAGTAATTCTCCACTTCTACTACCTAACTTAAAATACAAATTCAACCTATCAGTCGAAAAAGTGTACAGTAAGTATGTTTCCTACCCCAGAAAATAATTAGATTGGCCCCATGAACCTATTAACAGGAGGTATTGAAGGCTAGATATCGACTTTCAAAAGAGTAAGTTTTAACACGTGTTGAATTGTTTCAGACTAGCAAAAATTCCAATGATCGTCTCTCATAAAGAGTGTCCATGCTGCGGTCACCTAAAAGTGGTAGATAATAAAGAGTGTTATCAGTTATGATCTTTAGTGCTAGTTTTGGACGTATTACTTATGCATGATTTTGTGGATTTTCACGATGCATATGTGAGACGAATGATCACGTGGTTTCAAGTATTTTTCAGTTACTTTTGCCTGGTAAGCGGGGAAAATGGCTCAGGAAATTCTGAATTATTTGATGTCAAATCAGACCGGGCATCTTTAGTGAGTAATGTATGGTAATTCAACAAAAGAAAACTATTTATACCAAATTTATCATCAGAGTAAAATGAAATTCAGGAGGGGACTAAAACAGGGTCTGAAGAGGATGAGAATTTGGTATATGTCTTTACCATTTCTATGCTAAATGCTGATTTGCGAGTAGAGATATCTTAGGAAATGTTCAAATAAGTTCAACAAATGATCGTAAGACATTTGTTAGACTTAATATCTGAACATTTACCTCAATAAGTATAACTCCTTCTGGACTTGTATTATCTGTCATCTGCTCATTTTCCCAGCAAACCCCTCCAAATAAATAATTGACCATTCCATTGTATAAATTTATAACTGAGTGGGAGAATCTATTTAGTATAGAAAGGGTTAAACTGGGTCTGTCAAATTGGCACGTACAAACTTTTTCCTACATTTTTCAGCATGTCAATGACAGTGACAAGCAGAAGCCTGAGTTTAGTGTGCCTGTCATTTGCAGAATGAGGTCCCCCAGAGGGTGAATTTAGTATCGCTATCCTGCACAGCGGGCTAGCATCACTAAATTCATCCTCTGGGGACCTCATTCTGATTAGGCCTCATCTTCTCTGGAAAGTTTCTTTATTATAAAATTTCTATAGAATCTTCTTCACATAGATTCTATTTCTTTTTTAGTTTAGTTTCTCCATATCCCCAAATTGGCAGATGACACGTTGCATAATGCAGGTTCCCAATGGGTGTACATCAGAATATTCACCATTTGGGAACTTCAATCTGAGTCTATATACCTCCATAGCAGATGACGCCATGCAGAATGAGGTCCCCAGAGAGTCAATTTTGTGATGCTATCCCGCTATGTGGGATAGCATCACTAAATTCTCCCTCTGGGGACCTCATTCTGCATGGCCTCATCTGCTATGGGAGATATAGACTTGGATAGGCAAGTTATTTCAAGGCTTGTTTGATTGATTTAACACATGGCAACAGACATTTCCAGTTCAGGCTGGTATGACCACAACCTATCTGACATTGAATCTCGCTAGTTGTTTTCTCTCCTGAAACAATGCTGGAATAATTTGATGTAAAAGCTGCCTTTAAAATTTGGTGTATTCAAATCTGTGTTCTTTAGTTTTCGCAAACAGTAGACCGCAAAGAAATGATGCGCAATTGACATTTCAATCCCCAAGAATAGGCCAAAAACAGAACAGGAACATTGTGACATCCAGACTTTCATTTTTGAGGCGTGCGATCTTGCGCACCATCGCGCGGCTAAAATTGAAAACCAGCGAGCGATCAATTGCGCACCTAGGCCAAATACAGAGAGCGTACAAGTATAAAGAAACAGCTTGAATATTGTAGCAAAATATCAAATGAATTCTCCGAAACCAACATTCATTGTCGACATACATCAAAAGGTGAGTCCCTCGTGCCACGATGATTGGCAGTTTAAGTTATTTGAGGTCACACGGTGTGATGTGTCGAATGCACTATCTGTCTGAGACTGAATGATTCGAAGCTAAAAATACATTTGAACGATTTCTATGTATGGCTTATGACGTTACATAAATTCCTGGAAAATCAAAGCGAGACCACGTGGCCGGGAGATGTTGATATTTATTTTGTCAGCATGGAATCGGAGTATTAAATTGATTCCTTATTAATAATTATGAATTACAATTAATATAGGAGCATGTAAAATATAAAAACATAGTGTGTAACATTCACTTGTGCTTATGGATAGTGGATTAAGCAGTGTTAAACCATCAAAGAGATTCACTGGACATCGATCGTGAGTAAACTAATTCAATTTATGCGGCATTTATGAATGTATTTCCGCTGTTTATTTTATCTTGATAGAAACCGCGCACCTGGCCAAATCCCAGTGAGCGGGACTCTGCGCTACATTTTCTAAAAATGAAAGTCTGGACATCATGTTTGCAGATTTACGTTACCAGAAAACGACAGACTGAGAAATCAAATCTCAGTGCTCCTGTGCCTATTCTTGGTGATCAACTACAGTAATGCCCTAAATAATCGACTCCTTAACCACAGCAGAATTATGGGTAATTTTTCAGGATTTAGTCGGAAATATGGCTTGTTGCCATTCATCAGAAAGCCCTCAGTGAGAGCTTTCCGATGAATGGCAACAAGCCATATTTCCGACTAAATCCTGAAAAGTTGATTACTTAAGAGCATTACTGTAGTTGAGAACCTGTTTGCGAATACACCAACAGTGCGGTTTCAAAAAACCCTTTGGAGTCTGAGAATTTTTTAAGCCATAGTCACCATATGACTCTGAAGAAATATATATATGTTAATCTATGAGAAAATTTCAATGTATTTTATCCATATATGGCCACATCAATTTTATTAGTTGGTTTACCCACGAAACATGGGCAAATATCTCCAGATAGAGGGGAAATTTAAAAAAAAGTAAGTTTGGGACATGCTATTTGCCAGTTTTCTAAAGTCAGTTTGGGACATGCTGTTTGCCGGTTTTCTACATACTGCTATTAATGGTTTCAAAATGAACAAATTCATTTATCATTAATACTGCAATAAGCATTTTACTCATTTTCCTGATTATCCCATGATATATTATGGTGGGCCCAAATTTGATGGGCACAGTGATGCAATTAAACTATAGGTCAGGCCTATCTGGCCCATGAGCTTCAGGAGATGAGGGGACAAATAATTAAATTTGATTTATTTTTTAGAAAAATTGCATGTTCGTAAAACAACTAATTAAATCGGTGTTGCCCAAAGCATATGAAACATTGCGTAAAATGAAAATAGATCAGATTTTCAGGAAAAGTAACAAGAGAATTGTGCATGTAATGATGGACTCAATCCTTGCAGACAATGCTGGCTGTAGCAATGAAGAGATAGCTAGGTTTCAGTTGAAAGCCTTCGTTAACTGAGTCAATAGTTCGCAACTTTTAGAATTCATGCACCATCAATCAGATTTTCTTCAAGATGAGTCTATATATATTTAGGCTGAAGGGGTCAGTCTCCTACAAAAAAGTGGTGAAGAGTACACAGGTTTTGAAAATGTGCTGAAGGGTACATTGGGTTCGCTATCGGCTATGATGAAGTTACATTGACTGTGTTCCTGATAGTGTGGCACCTATCAGCAATTTGTTTTCAATTCACACTAGTTTTCTTTGGAGCTTAAGCAATTATTCTAGTAGAAATCGTGGCAGATGCAAAAACTAAATGTCATCATTTTGAGCGAGATTTCAAAACCCGTGTACCAAGGCTTCAGCACATTTTTTGGTGAGAGTGACCCCTTCAGCTAAATTAGGCGATATATACTTTATGTAGAGCAGAGTATACAAGTGTTATCAAAGTCAATCTTGCATTATCTAATTTCAAATGAAAATTAAAACCATTTACAGACCCGAGTTTCAGTTAGTTGTTACTCAATATCATAGAAAACAGTGTGTTGAATAATTAATGAATAATAGCAATAACATACAACTACAGAACAACAAAATGTTCGTAAATTAAATTAACAAAACAACAGTCGTGATAACAATTAAACAGAAATTAATGTTACGGCACGTAGATATAAACAATATATATGGCTCATGATTAAATTTTATTTAATTTTAATACTTTTAGTGATAGGTCCTTTCAAACAATTAGTGTACTCCTTTTTATTATATACAGTAATGCCCTAAAGTGAGAGTTTTCCGATGAATGGCAACAAGCCATATTTCCGACTAAATCCTGAAAAGTTACCCATAATTCTGCTGTGGTTAAGGAGTCGATTATTTAGGGCATAACTGTAAGGCCAATCAGGTCAGCTTTCCACTAAATGAGATTCACAAATGTTCTTCAATTGGCATTGCATGCGGAACATCAGTGCAAATTTTACATTGTCGTTTAGTACCGTCAAAGTTTTTGTCAAATGACTAACCTTAATCATTTTTAATTAAATTCGCGCGATATCATTTTTCACAGTTTTTAATTTGAACACTTCAAATTCATAAAACATAATGCGAAATTCAAAGCGGACAAAATATACTAAACTCTTTGAGTTGTATTATTTTCACTCATTTTAAAATGAGCATGTATTGGTGTGGGAAAAATAGTACTGTGTGATTTAACTACGAGTGAAATCCATAATGATTTAATTTTTTCTAATTTCCAAAAAAACACATGAATCGCAAATAACACAGCACACGCAACACCATCTGTATGGATCCTTTAGACTGATCTTGTCAGCTCCGCTACTAAAAGAGATTCATAAATAATCTTAATGATGAGACATGATCGGTTCTGATATATACAGAATACCTAAATGATTGGATATGTTTCCAAATATTCAAATTTGTTCACTTGCATACTAGGGATTAGTGTGTTTTTTCTCGATTAAGTTTTACAATGAAAATATAGTTTGATGAAGTTTCATATATTAAGGAACAAGGAAAGTTACTTGAAAATGTAATTTTTGTTGTTGATTTTTTTATATTATTCTATTGATTTTGCTCAGTTATGAAAAGAACCAGGTTCACAAAACATGACTCAGAGTTACTTCAATTTATCATTAATCGGCAAAGTTTACATGTCTTGTTCATTTTGTTGCTTAGGCCGTCAGTGCGAGAGGAAGGATTTTTTTTTTTTTATTCGCAATGATATACCAGAGATATACAATGTAATGGCCAACTCCCCTGTCATGGAAACCACTGACCATGTTCTTAATTTTTTTATGTTTGTACGATATTTTGACCAAAAGCAGCATGTTTTTCTCATCGATACGATAACTTCCAGGTTGGATTGTTCCAATTTCACGGAATGCAAAACTACATGTAGGTAAAATGGAACGAAGTGCAGTAATAACAGAAGTGAATGAAGTGAAGCTTCCCATAATAACGTTCTCTTACAGAAACAATGGAAAATTTTCCTTTTTCGGAAATTGTATTAGTTTTCATACTTCAGAATGACAAATGTAACATCATTATATCAACTTTTGAAGAGCTTTCCTGGCACATTTAGTTTTGCAGCCTGAAAAATTGCCCCCAAAACTGTCCCATGAATATCATGAGCAGGCCTAAAAATAATTTGCAGAATGACGTTCCCCCCCTTTACTGGATCCGCCCCCGATATCCCCAAATTGGCAGACAAAACATTGCATAATTGAGGTTCCCAATGGGTGTATATCACAATATTCACCATTTGGGAACTTCAATCTAAGTCTATGTCTCCCATAGCAGATGAGGCAATGCAGAATGAGGTCTCCAAAGGGTGAATTTGGTGATGCTAGCCCGCTATGTGGGATAGTGTCACTAAATTCACCCTCTGAACGCCTCATTCTGCAAATGACAGGCAACTTATGCTCAGTCCTGTGTATCACCAGTAAATAGCATGCTCCAGAAAATGGTAGATAAATATATATCATGGATGTGCTGATTAAATGTTAATACTATTAGAAGTCAAGATCCCACCCTGTTGTTTCATCGGGTGGTACGTCTCTCTCTTCTGGATAGCTGTCAAAATTACTGAAGTCTAGTGGTCCTTTCACCTGGAATATGAATAAATAAGAAATTTACATATATAGATAAACACAGAGACCTTAAAATGTGCATATAGTGTACCAAGTGTGACTTTGGAATACAGCGGCCATTTGAGCTTCCTTTTTTTGGAGTTGCTTTGGTGGCTGTGTGGTATTGATGTCAGACTTTGAGTCGCGAATCCCACCCAATCCCAAAAAATAAAATAAAATTTGCACTGTCTCAAAAACCCATGCAGGCTGCAGCTTAAGACAGTTTGAGTTTGACTGTCCAGTTGTCATATTTTTCTCTTTTTCATAACAGGCATGTACTCAACTTATATGAAATCTTTCAATTTAATTCAAGTTTAAAATTTGTTTCTAAACCACGCATTCTGATTGGTCAAGAGTTGCTGACTTTGGTTTTCGATTCACCAGCATTGGATGCAGATCGGTTAAGAAATTTTTAATGGAGCGCACGCCATGAAAATGAGTGTAAAAAATGTCACTGCGCAGACAGTAATCCCGTAATCGAGTCAACCTCTCACAGATGTTTACTATAGATACTGTTGACAGGAAGTTGTATGGGTGCTGTTCCGGGTAAACCCATGGAACATACCCAGAGATTTGATCATCAAACAAGAGCACTGTTAGGGCGTGGCAAAATACAACTGTGGTAATCCAACAAAGAGCCATAACTCTGGTGAAAATTGGCAGGCAGAACCCAAATTCGAACTTGACCTGTATTTTGTCCTTGTAAACCAGACACATACCAAATTTCATTCCATTCAGTTGAGAATATCTAAAGTTATCATCCGAAAATCAAAAGCGAACGGACGGACAGACCAATAACATAATATGTCCCGTTTAAAAAAAAAAGGGCATACAAAAAAGGATATCTCACATTTCATGGCATGCAATACTGACAAAAATCACATTTTGTGGAGTTTCTTTCAATTTTGTTTGGTCACAGGGATTGAATTATAATGGAGATAAACGTACCCTGTTTCATTGGATATTCAAGTCGGCTTGTTCACAAACTATTTTTATGATCAACCCTGAATATACAACTCACACATTTATCTCAAATTATATCTCAAAGACCGACTTAACAATGTAAATGTGATGTCATATATCCATAGGTCTTTGGCACTTTAGTGTGAGTTGATGCCATATTCTAAGAACATGTCACCACATAAAACTCTGGTGCAGGAGTATTTGCCTGGATATTATTAAGCAATTCATCCCAGTCAGCTAAATTATCAATGAATATAAATATACCAGGATACCTGCCTGACATCGACATTGTCATAACTCATCCCATTCTGTGTATATGTGACATAATCCAGTCATGCTAACACTTCCTGCATTAAGTTACAATAATGCCCTAAATTATTGACTCCTTAATCACAGCGGAATTATGGGTAACTTTTCAGGATTTAGTCGGAAATATGGCTTGTTGCCATTCATTGGAAAGCTCTCACTGAGGGCTTTCCATTGAATGGCAACAAGCCATATTTCCGACTAAATCCTGAAAAGTTACCCATAATTCTGCCATGGTTAAGGAGTCGATTATTTAGGGCATCACTGTACATTAAGTGTAGCCATATCTGTTTTTCGAGAAAAGAAAAAACAAACAAACAAGGAATACAAGCTCAGACAAAATTATGCATGTTGAGAAAAATTTCAAAGTAAAAAAGGGGGATAACTCCACTAAAAAAAATTCTGATGAACCTCATAATCGCAGGTGCACACCTTCCCAAGGTATAACATATCTGTACCAAGTTTCCGAAAAAATTTATTGAATAATGTAAGAATACAACAGCACTGACAAAATTTCGTCCACGGACAGATGGACAAGCATGATTCCAGTATTATAAGAACAATTTTCATGTTCTTCGTGTAGATATTGGTTCAACATACTTTTCAGCTGTATAACCCACCGAGAACATCTTAAGGCACTTTAAAAGCTTTTAGATATTAATGAACAAGGAATTTTATATCCTGTATGAAAGCTCAATATGCAAGCCTGCAAATAGTGTGTCTGTCATTTGCAGAATGAGGTCCCCAGAGGGTGAATTTAGTGATGCTATCCCACACAGCGAGCTAGCATCACCAAATTCACATTCTGGGGACCTTATTCTGCTTAGACCTCATCTTCTGGGAAGTATCTATAGTCTAAAATTAACATTGTTTTTAGTTACTTTTTTCCTTCTGGGAAGTTTCTATATCACCTAATTTGCAGAAGATAAAATACATAATCGAGGTGACTAATGGGTGAACATCACCAATTTTACTTCAACTGGGGAATTTCTATTTGATCCTAGGTCTGCAATAGCAGTTGAGGCCTAAGCAGAATGAGGCTCTCAGAGAGTAAATTTGGTGATGCTAGCCCACAATGCGGAATAGCGTCACTAAATTCACCCTCTGTGAGCCTCGTCGTTCTGCAAATGAGAGACACACTATTTGCAGGCTTGTTTACAATTTCTTTTTGATTCCAGGTTTTTCTCCAGGCTATAGTTTATTTATATCCCATTTTATTTACCTTTGGAAGAATTGGTGGGGGTGCTGTCCTGTTAGATAGTCCTTCCCAGTCGAAGCCCTGGAACCATCTGTAAATAGATACAATATGTCACATTCAGGTTTGGTAAACATTAACTCTTTTATTTTATCAATGGATTCTCTATACGCTTCCCAACTCTTGGTGTAAGGGATTCCTTTTTTAAGGAAGTCCCTGTACAGTAATGCCCTAATTAATCGACTGCTTAACCACAGCAGAATTATGGGTAACTTTTCAGGATTTAGTCGGAAATATGGCTTGTTGCCATTCATCGGAAAGCTCTCTGGAAAAGTTACCCATAATTCTGCTGTGTGTAAGGGCATTACTGTAGCTGAGGTGGTTAGGTCATGGATAAGATCACCACTCTGTGCTAGGCGAGGTTGGCGCGGGTTTTAACCTCGACATGGACGATAAATGGGACCTATTTTCAAGCTTGATCTGAGTTGAGGGACATCTCAAAGTTCCAATATGATCGATACCTGGCCATTTCGACAGATTTCAACCAGATTTGGTGTATCAACCTTTTTTGTTAACTCTTTCGCTGCCAAACGCGCATAAATACGAACTTCGTAGACGCTGCCAATCGTGCATTTTTGCGAATTTGGTATGTAGTCTAATGTATGGGATATAACTCTATTCTTTCCGGCATGTTTGACAGTGTACAATGTATATATCTGTAGTACTGTTGCACGCGAACAATTGAAAGCGACAATGTCATGCTATTTCTGACGTTATGGAGGTACAGTCAGAGCCGGAATATTGCGTCATTGTTATTAGCACGTGGTTATCAGTCGAAAATGGCTGCTCGCAAAAGACTCAGGACTGAAGAAGTTATTGTTATTACCTCTATACTCTAATGATCGAGGGGCGCCTGTGGCGCATAAGTTACTTATACCTATTATTTGTGTGGGCAGTAGCCTCTAGTATAGGGGCGCCTGCGGCGCATAAGATACTAGGGTGGGGTGGTGGGTGGGTAACTAACCTCTATACTCTAATGATCGAGGGGCGCCTGTGGCGCATAAGATACTTATACCTATTATGTATGTGGGCAGTAGCCTCTATAGGGGCGCCTGCGGCGCATAAGATACTATGGGTGGCGGGATGGGGTGGTGGGTGGGTAACTAACCTCTATACTCTAATGATCGAGGGGCGCCTGCGGCGCATAAGATACTTATACCTATTATTTATAATACACCTTTACTGGTTTTGAACAACCCTTGTCTATTGTGTCGTTTCCAGTGGTGATAACAGGCCACTAAATTAATTATGCTGGTGAGTTGACCATGTGTATGCCCGCGTGACCCATATAATTCACATAAATCATCGTAAAACCCAATTTTCCTGAAATTCAAGATGGCCGTCAAGATCACGTGACTTATAAGGGGCGGAGCAGGGTCATATGCCCCCCTGCAGGTATATATACATATGGGTATGGTTATATTATATATATCTATATTTGGAATTGTACCTATCAGAGAATATTCAAGCAACCAACTCAACAAAGTGCGCCATTGTATCCCATTTTGCTACAAATAGGTGGCAACTTGCATAAATCCAAGATGGACGCCAAGGTCACGTGACCTATTTTATGTCCAAAGTGGGTTCATATAGGTTACTCCCGTGTACCTTACTGTTGGACATCGTATAATTGGGTTGAATATTAGAAAACAAACAACACACCCATTCATACCCAAACAAACTGTACATATACAGGCAAATAGCCACTAATCCAAGATGGCCACCAATGTCACGTGACCTTGGTGGCGTGTCCACAGCGGCATTCGACAAGGTATACCTATGTCTATATACATGTAAAGTTTCAACTAATTATATTAGAAACTGCTTGAGATATAATGTATTACCCATATATACCTGAAATACATGGATATATGTACAGGATGCGTGGCACTGGGGCCTACGTCTGTGGTGGTGGGTGGCAGCGAAAGAGTTAAATTGAACAAGGAGTTCAATCTAAAAAAATCCCCCAAAATTAAAGAGATAAAAAAAGCAAACAAAGGAACTGGTTTCAGCTACAGTAATTAATGCCCTAAATAATCGACTCCTTAACCACAGCATAATTATGGGTAATTTTCTCAGTGAGAGCTTTCCGATGAATGGCAACAAGCCATACTTCCGACTAAATCCTGAAAAATTACCCATAATTCTGCTGTGGTTAAGGAGTTGATTATTTAGAGCATTACTGTAGTTCAATTAAAAACGTCTGCAATGGAATATTATGTTCCATTATTGATAATAAAGTGGCTTTTCACTGAAGTGCTTGGCTTAAATTAAAAGATTTCTTAATATGGCCTGCGATAACTGGACAAAAGCTTAGCATGTGGATATCCCATCCTATTGTGGTTCCTTAACACTTTCTATACTAAACACGCATGAATACAGTGCAGTTCCCTTAGGAAATGTTCAGATAATGCACCCAGGGCCGATAAGGTTCGGGGTGATTTATGTGGTTCTTTGATCCTGTCATCCGGCAGACATTCCGGATTTTCGGTACGATCCGTTCCGTATCGGCCGAACTTAAAAGTCCGCATTTTACATCCGCCCGGAATGCTGCCTCCTTCCGGTAACTGAAAAAAGCAATTCACTCTTGAATTATACGCATCGCGCTCGGTTGTGTCGTCAATTCCTATCTGTTTCCATCCGTCACCGTGTTTCTTCACCAGCCTTCACTTATTCGTCTATCATCTTGTTCCTTGTGCGCTCTGTCTGCGTCCTGTTCCGTCGGCGTTACCTATTTTCGTGGGTCGTGCACGTGTTTTCCCTGTTTGTGTTTGTCGTTCGGTGGCATTCCCGTATTTCTCCTATGGTTCGTACAGGATCTCGCGGTCGGGCCCGCGACCGTTCGTCTCGTAGCAGTCGCCAGGATGCGTCTGCCAGCTCGTCTCGTGCTGGTCCTGCTTCCAGTGGCCGTGTTAGGCCTTCTTCTCGGGTTTTCGGCCAGTGTGTCATCTGTGGCTGATTCACGGGTGCGCTGCCGTGGTCAGCATTCGCGTGGCAGGCCTGCTCGTGGCTCTGGACGGGGATGCCACGCCTCTCGTGGCCGGATTTCCCATTCTCGTGGCCGCGATCCTGTTCGTCAGCCTCGTTGTCGGCCCAGTCGCCAGGCTCGTCGCCGACAGGACGTTTTCTGCGCTATGACTCCAGGTCACCACTAGCGTCTCCTTTGTCGTCCTGTCCCCGCCGCAGTTCTGATGACAGCTCCACTTCTCTCCGCCGCCGCGAGGATTCCCGTGTGGCTTCAGTGATAAACCGACCGAACGCTCCGGCAAGAGACAGAACTGATCCGGGTAATGCCTTATTTAGCTTTCCATCCTCGCTGGTCTCCCCTTGGGACGCCCCCTTGCCGATTCCTACGGCGGCAGATGGCCTTGGCTCTCACGTTTCCCGATCTTCGCGACAAAATTTTCTGGGGGCGTCGTGCTTCCGGGCGAATCCGTGTTGCGCCCAAGGCTTAAAATAAGTGGTCTGATATGGTCAATTGTCAGACACCAAATTCAAATTTTTATAGGTTGTCAGGCTCTGCTTTGAAACTGTCTGACATAATGTCTGGTTGAGAAATTGATGTATTTTTATGAAAATATCACTGGTAATGTGATATTTTGCAAAAATTTATAGTGCATGCTGTTAAATGAAATTGGATTGCATAATTTATGGATCCAGTAACACCACTGGGATCAGAGCAATTGAAGACTTCTATAACCTTAGAATTGAAATCGGCAAGTATGTTTAATGTTGTCGAGGTGGGGCAGATTTGCATTAAAAAAAAAAAAAAAAAAAAAAAAAAAGGTGATAATTGAGAAGAGGAACATCATTGGGGGATTATACATCATTATTAGTTTAAATTGGTATTATTATGGGTGATTAAAAAGACATGTCGGGCCTCATTTCGAAATGTCAGACCATGTCTGTTTGGTGCCTGACAAAATGTCAGATAGTCAACTAAAAATTATTTTAAGGTTTGGTTGCGCCAGGCGGGCATGCTGCTCCAATAACGTCTGTTGACTCGTGGACCGATGCTTTTCTCATGCCGCAACCGCTGCCCATGGACAAGACTTTCGTCGCTCAGCCCGCGACGGTCGCCAGCCACGTCTACCAGCTCACCCCTTCCGCCATTAATCTTGTCTATTTGTGTTGGTGGCTTAGGAAGTACCCTCACCACCAAGCCGCGCGGGAACTCCGGTTCGGTTTTACTCGTGGTTTTTCCGCTCCATTATACTGGCCCGCGTATGCAACTGACGCTCCGAACCTCATGTCTGCTCGTGACCGTCCCGAGGTCGTCCGGGAAAAGATCCTTAAGGAAGGTCGCATTGCTGGTCCTTTCTGCGCTCGTCCAATTCCATCGCTCCGCGTGTCGCCGCTTGGACTGGTGCCTAAACATGAACCCGACTCATTCCGTCGCATCCATCACCTCTCCTATCCGGCAGGCCAGTCGCTCAATGATCATATTCCGCGCGAATTCACTGTCACATATACCAGTTTTGACGCTGCTGTTGCCACCATCCGGTCCCTTGGGACCGGGACATTGCTCGCGCGCAGGGATTTAGAGGCTGCATATCGTAATCTTCGCATCTACCCGGGCGATTTCGATCAACTTGGTTTTAAACTGGACGACATGTTTTATTTCGACAATTGCTTACCTTTCGGCTGCAGCGTGTCGTGCGCAACTTTTGAAAAATTCTCAACATTTTTGGAATGGGTTGTTAAGCAGCGGTCCGGCAACCCACACATCTTGTACTACTGCGATGACTTCCTGTTCTGTGGTCCGCCAGCCACGTCCCAGGCCTCGGACAGTCTTGACATGTTTCATCGCGTTTGCTCTGGTCTTGGCGTACCTATTGCTCATGATAAAACGGTCTCGCCCTCCTCGAAGCTCTGCTACCTTGGTCTCGAACTCGATACGTTGGCTAACGCGGTGCGTCTCCCTGCTGAGAAGCTCACAGCTATTCAGTCCACAATCTCTCTGGCTTTGCGCTGCCGTAAAATCTCGGTCGTGAACTACAGTCGCTCATTGGCTCATTACCATTTGCGTGCAAGGCGGTTCGTCCGGGCTGCCCAATTTGTCGTCGCCTGATTGATGCCCTGCAGGGATTTTCTAAGCCGAATCACAAAATCCGAATTACTTCTGGCATGTGCCGATCTGGCCACGTGGTTACAGTTCTTCACGTCATTCAATGGGATCTACCTTTTCCCTTCTGCGACCTGGCTCCATGATACCGACATCAATTTCCACATGGACGCTTGTGGTCAGTCCGGCGGCTTTGGCGCTTATTTCAACGGCCTTTGGGCTTTTGGCACGTGCCCCCTTCCTTGGCATGCTTTGGGCCTGACCCGCAATATGGGTGTCCTCGAGATGTTCCCCGTCTTAGTGGCATCAGCGTATGGGGGCGTCGCCTCCGAAATCATCGCCTCCATTTACACTGTGATAACATTACCGTGGTCCGCGCCATCTACTACCAAACTTCCAAATGCAAGCCGCTCATGGCCCTGTTGCGCCAGCTGGTCCTGCTGCTCCTGTCTCACAACATCTCCTTGCGTGCTTCATGGCTCGCGTCTCGTGATAATGCTCTCGCTGACAGCCTCTCTCGTTTCCAGATGAAACGTTTCCGTCAACTGGCGCTGTCCGCCGCCCGAACAGAGCAACGCCAACACCATTTCCCAGGTGCCTGTGGACCTGCGTCGACATGTAACGCTGCTTTTGACGTCCTCCCGGGCGCCATATACTCACCGCACGTATCGCACCGCCATACAGGCTTATCTCGTTTTCGCACACCGGCATCGCTTGGCCGTTTCCTGGCTGCTCCCGGAACACGCTATCGTCGGGTTTATCGCGGGGCTTCATCGCTCCCGGCATTCTGCTTCAACCTTTTCCACCATTTCGTTCGGGTAGTGCTACCTATCTGGCGGATCTGGGCACCCCTTACCATGCCTTCCTACACCGGGGTCGTTGGCGTTCTGATGTTTGTCGTCGATTCATCCACTCAACATCTGCTTAGTCTCGTTTCAGTAGCCAGTATCTGGGTCTTGGGTTCGTCCCACGTCTACTGGGCTCACCAGCGTGCTGTGCGGCGTCCTGTTGGCCAACTTCTCCAGCTGTCCAGCCGCGGCGCTTCTGTTCGATGGATCTGCACTCGTGGGATGCTGTGGGGCGATTTCCACGCCCGTTCGCCCGGGAGCTCGCCGCTTGTCCGCCGTCTCGGCATCCTACCCACATCATCCAGCTTGGCTCGAACGACCTCACAGCCGGTGGGTACCGTGAATTACATGCCAATGTTAAGCGGGAACTTTCATATGTGCATGAATCGTTGCCTGACTGCACCCTTATTTGGTCACAAGTATTCCCGCGCCGCTATTGGCACAACGCCCATCGCCCGAGTATTGGTGCTCGCCAGCGCCGGGACTTTGTCTTACATCACGGGGGTCGTGGCATCCAGCGCCCAGCCATTTGCGCTTCGTTCAGATGGGAGCCATCTCTCCCCCGTCGGCAACAATATCTATCTGAATAGTCTCCGGGGCGCCCTGGAGACCTTCCTGGCATCTGACACTGTGGTTTTCCCGGTGGTTTAACTGTTTCATTGCTGTAATTGGGTATGGAGCTCCTGGTTTGGGGGAGTGCTGCGCACTCTATGGCGGTCCTGCAGATGGTGGTAGTGGTAGTGTCGCCATAGCGTTATAACCTGTCTGGTAACTTTGATGGGTGGCTTATCAATAGTAGCTTAATATGTTTATGACTGCGCAGTCATCTTATGCTTATTCGAGAGTGCTCTCGAACTGTAGCCTGAGTGTAATATTCCAGGCCGTTGCTTAGCCATAGGGAGTTGGGCTGTCCAGTGGTCTCTACTGCCATTCCTGCGTCGCACTCGTTGGGCTTCTCCCTGTTGGCCGTGTGTGCTTATTGCTTAGGGCGCCTCATAGCATTTCTTGGGCGCCGGCTCCGAATCGTACCTTAGCTCGTCGGGCCATGCTCATGCCTGCGCTGTACAGCAGTATTTCTTCAGCGTTCTCTGCTTCGGCTTCTCGTCAGAGCGAAGGCTCTGCTTAATTGGTTTTCCATGCGTATGGGCTATCTGCAGGACAAGCTTATAATGTTGCATTAAAGCTGAGATCATACCCCACTCATGTGTTGTCGTTTAAATATTCCGTGCAGTAGTGGCAGGGCTGTCACTGGTGGGGGTAGTGTCTCTTGGATCTGAGTGATCACATAATGCACCCAGGGCCGATAAGGTTCGGGGTGATTTATGTGGTTCTTTGATCCTGTCATCCGGCAGACATTCCGGATTTTCGGTACGATCCGTTCCGTATCGGCCGAACTTAAAAGTCCGCATTTTACATCCGCCCGGAATGCTGCCTCCTTCCGGTAACTGAAAAAAGCAATTCACTCTTGAATTATACGCATCGCGCTCCCTCCCTCCCCCCCTTGGAGCTCCATGCCCCGCTTTGTTCGGCGTCCCGAGTGGCACGCCATATTCATTGTTCTGTGATGCCTGTTTTGTTTTGGGCCTAGGGCCCTGTGTGTTTGCATCTCGTTGCTGCTGTTTGTTTTCCCTTTCAGGTGCTGTGTCATCAGTGCCATTGATCCAGCCTTGGTGCGTCCTGCAGGGGTAACTTTGGTGTTACCTGCCCATACCACGGTGCTTAGCCATAGGGAGTTGGGCTGTCCAGTGGTCTCTACTGCCATTCCTGCGTCGCACTCGTTGGGCTTCTCCCTGTTGGCCGTGTGTGCTTATTGCTTAGGGCGCCTCATAGCATTTCTTGGGCGCCGGCTCCGAATCGTACCTTAGCTCGTCGGGCCATGCTCATGCCTGCGCTGTACAGCAGTATTTCTTCAGCGTTCTCTGCTTCGGCTTCTCGTCAGAGCGAAGGCTCTGCTTAATTGGTTTTCCATGCGTATGGGCTATCTGCAGGACAAGCTTATAATGTTGCATTAAAGCTGAGATCATACCCCACTCATGTGTTGTCGTTTAAATATTCCGTGCAGTAGTGGCAGGGCTGTCACTGGTGGGGGTAGTGTCTCTTGGATCTGAGTGATCACATAATAAGTTCAGCAAATGACCAGTTGAAATTATTATCTGAACATTTCCCACAAACAATGTATATAATATATATAGATGTCATTATCCCCATGCTGCATGTGTCAACGATTCTGTTAAATGCATGCAGCAATGTTGTTGACTTTCGGTCATGTGCTTTGATGTCACCATCTTCAGACTACTCGTTACTCGCAACATTGTTGCCGGAAGACGTTGTTATGTTAATTACTAGTACTGTTGTCATATAATGATTATAATTCGATATATTACCTGCGCCATTTAGTTCAAATAGTTAACTGTTTCAAAATGCAAACATTCTCCAACATATAAAAAATATGTTGTTTCAGTCTAAATTTTGTTTTAATAACTACTATGACATTAGCTATCCAACACCAACACTACTACTCTTCCAGTGTGACAAACATGCAGCTAGGGTGAGTATGCATTCATAAACAGTGTAACATGGCAGTCAAATTAACAATCCGCAAACACTGTGCCTGCAGAATAGAGTCGATACGATCAGTTGACTGCCACGTTAGATTGTTTATAAACACAATCATACTCCTAGCTGTATGTTTGCGTCTTTATGTAATACAAACAAGCAGTTGCAGACGACGGTATCCCCCGCCGAAATGTGCAGTTGGGGAAGTGCATTCTCAATAAAGTTTGCGTTCTCAGTATGTGCTAAACAAGAGGTGGGATTTTGTCAAAAAGCCTGGCTTGCGAACTCATTTTAGGTACTAGCCATGTGACGTCGTCCATTTGCACCAAAAATAATAAACAAAGTCCAATAACTCTGCTGAAAATATCCGGCCGGACCTGGTTTGCGAACTCGTTCTAGATACTGGTCATGTGAACTCATAAACCAAAAATCTTTGAAATCCGTTGACATTTGTGGAAATGAGCCCTGTGACATCGTCTATTTGCTATTTGGTAAATTCAACAAAAAGAATAAACAAAGTCCAATAACTCCGGTAAAAATATCCGGCCGGACCTGGCTTGCGAACTCATTCTAGGTAATGGTGAGGTGAACTCATATACCACAAATCTTTGAAATCCATTTACATTTGTTCAAGTTATGACTCTTACAAATTCCGGACGGACGGATGGACGGACAGACGGAACCCATTACTATATCCCCCGCAAATTTTCAATTTGGCGGGGGATAATAATAGTGTATATTCGCATCACTGCATGGGCTATTAGTGTGTCCCTGGCACCAGAGAGATAATGCTACACACAATTGTCAAACATTGTATATGCACTTGTTGCGATGCAGTAAACTATATTTTTTAATATATAGATAACAACTTTGAGAAAATGGGCAATTCATTAACATATAAGTGGACCAGACCGCTTTGGAATGGTCCAGGCATGGGTTCCGGGCTGGAATGGCCTGGACGGGACCGCCTTGACAGTGGACAGGGTCTGGTCCGGATCACTAATATTGTTCCCTTCATGCTGCCTGCTGGGATAGTAAAGATCATTCAAATAAGACACATGATGACTGAGATATGACTCCAAAGTTGGAAAGAGGCATATTCAGCATTTAATTAAATAATGTCTGATTTAACCATACTAGTATTTGGATCACATCCTGCAGTGCATCTTAGAAGACAACACACAAATGTTCATGCCGATTTGTCAAAGAAAATTATAGATCTAATGTATTTCCCAAAGGTCATAAACATATTCTTTCCAATTGCATGGCATACTCTAAGAGGTTCATGCATCTGGGACATTAACTGCATGGCTTTTTGATGGAGGATATCGGTGCTGGCATCCAGTGCATTGCGAATACGTTCACCATTTATTTTTGACTGGCAATCCTCTAGTCAGTATATCAAACCAATATAACGTATCATTGTATTTAAAAAAAATAAAATTCCATTCACTCCCTGCGTAATTTCAGCATGATCGACTTACTTGTGTTTTTTAATATCAGTGATTCCATTCTTGCCGTAGCCCAACCTCTCTGCTGGATTGTCTCTGCATAACCGCTTGATTAGTGCGTGAGCATTTTTGCCAATTTTCTTTGGGAATTCTATCACATCTATGCCTTTGAGTATTACATTATACGTTTTCATTGGATCATTTCCTGAGAAAGGTGGGCTGAAAAAAGTAATATGCATTAATATTATAAATTCACTAACATTATTATTCAATCAAACTCTAACATAAACAAGACAGTCAAAGACTGTGGGGTCGCTCACCAGACTGCAAAGACTGATGAGACTGGGACTCTGGAGACCACAATAGTCAGAAATTTTCATAAGCACTTTGAAAAAAGTAGATCTAAACATGATATGTGGCTAGAGAGGCTTCAGTAGTGTACAGTGGGTAATTTCAAGGTGAATATCCACCATGAAATTGCCCACTGTTCACTACTGATCACCCCCCTCCTCCAGCTCAACAAGTCCCCTCCCGACCGGGCTCCAGACTCCCAAGTCTTGGGTTGGAATTTCACAACCGACATCTCAAACTTTCTCAATTTTTGGAAATTTCCAATCTCACAAGCACCTTTTTATAAAACCATTTAGACATGTTTGAAGCCCATTTATCCATGGACCCAAAACACCATACATGTATGTCAGATTAATCAGTTAGGTAGTTCCAAGGAAGATGTTTTAATGAATTTGGTATTTCAATGATTTTTTAAACACAAAATTGTTAACTCCTCATAGCCCCCGTCATTTCTTAACAGGTTGACCTGATGTTAACAAATCTGAATATCAGTCACTAAAGGATCATCCATACTATATGTAAGCTAAATAGTCCAACCTCTCTTGAGAAGACAATTTAAGAATGACTATAGAGACATACAGTTATGTCCCTGGTCCCACCCTATTTAACCTGGTGACCACATCTGAATAAATTTCAATACCAGATACCAAAGAACCCTTCATACTAAATATCATCAAAATAGACCTGTTAACATTTGTGGCGATTTCGGTCGAACAGTTTAACCCGAAGTAGGAAAATGTGGACTGTTACTGGTTGAAAAATCAAATCTACAGCCTCATTGCCTCCACCCAGGCAGCTTAGAAATCAATAGGAATCTATATATTATTATACCAGTATCAAACAGCATACATACAGGTAGGGTGGGTGGTTGAGAGTTAAATCTCTTATCTCTGCCCTTATTTGAACAAATGTGAATCCCCATCTATGAGATCTATTCATCTAGAAATTTCAAACGGTAGATTTTAAGAGTTGAAGAAAACTGATTTTCCTCAAAAGTTTCCTAAAAATGACCTCACGTGTACAAATCTGAACCCCACTCACCAAAGGACCCTCCATACCAAAAGCTAAATAGGCCTGATGGTTTCTGAAGAATTACTATGGAGGGAAAGAGTTATGGCCCTGGCTTCTCACCTATATGACCTGATGAACTCATTTGAACAAATCTGAATGTGAGTCAAAATATATAAACCATTTTGGTCTTTAATATGTATGTGGAGAAGAACAAAATTGATGGACGGATGGAAACATCCCAACAGAGGGATGGACGGGAGGACATACTGACAGACAAATTCAATCCAATATACCCCCCCCCCCAAGTTTTCTTTGCAAATCAGGGTATAATGAGTACAACTGGATAGGTGGTGGTTAAGAATATAATAGTGGAACAGCCAAGCCTGAATATAGTGTCTGACTTTTGCAGAATGAGGTCACTAAAGGGTGAATTTAGTGCTGCAATCCTGTAAGGTGGGCTAGCATCACCAAATTCACCCTCTGTGGACCTCATTATGCTTAGGCCTCAACTGCCATGGGAGACATAGGAACAGATTGAAGTTGTCCAGTTAATTGGTGATGTGCACCCATTGGGCACTTCAATTATCAATTTTATCTTCTGACAGCAAATTAGGGAATACAGAAACTGAACAGAAGGGAAAAAGTAAGTAGAAATGTCAATTTAAGACCTGTATACTTCCCTGAAGATGAGGCCTAAGCAGAATGAGGTCCCTGGAGAGTGTATTTGGTGATGCTAGCCTACTGTGCAGAGTAGCATCACTAAATTCACCCTCTGGGGACCTCATTCTGCAAATGTCAGACATACAGCATTTTGTTTTGATATGATATGTTAATGATACACACAGAGCATGACTGTTTACACCTAGCTGTCAGCCAGCTAGATAACATCTGAATTGATGACTGTTATTAACTCTTTCTGTCTGGGGCTAATATCATACTTTATGGATGTTACAAGGTGTCAGTTTTTCTAATTAATTTTTTCTTGACTGCAGTGGGTGCAAGGCGCAGATTGGGGGGGGGGGGGGGGGGGTGGTGGTAATGGGGACAGGGGTGAGGAGGGAAAGGGGTGGAATGGGGTGTTTTGTGTCTAAAAAAAAAATAAAAAAAAATCAGGGGTTAAAATGAAAAAAATATTTTTGTATTGGTTCATTTTGAATTGTGATTTGTTTTTTGAATTGAGCAAGGATTTAAATTTAACAATATTTTTTTTTTTTTTTTAAAGTTATGTTCCTGACACGGCCCCTATTTGACACACTGACCCCATTTGAACAAATCTGAACCCCAGTCACACAAGGACCCACCATACAAAATATTAGCTAAATCGGCCTGATGATTCTGGAGAAGAAGTCATTCTAATAATTACTAGGGAGAATAGAGTTATGTCCCTGATTCTGCCCCTATTTGACCCAGTGACCCCATTTGAACAAATCTGACCCCCAGTCACTCAAGGACCTTCCATACCAAATATAAGCTAAATAGGCCTGATTGTTCTTGAAAAGAAGTTGTTTTAAGAATTACTATGGCGGGAAAGAGTTATGGCCCTAGCTTCGCAACTATTTGACTCAGTGACCTTATTTTAACAAATCTGAGTCTGATTCAAGCAGGGAACATCCACACCAAATATGAACTCATTTGGCCTTATGATACTGGAGAAGAAGATGATTGTTGACGGACGGACGGTCAGACGGACGGACGGACGGACGACGGACGAGGAGTGATGACTATATAAGCTCCACCGGAGACTTCGTCTCAGGTGAGCTAATAAAAGGTCGCCGACCACACGTCCCCAGAAAAAGAATGGTTTTCTTAAGAGGTTGGTTTTTTCGGAAAAAAATGATCGAACTTTCGTAAAAGTTATTAAAATACTGAAAATTAGAATGGTAAAACGTTTTTGAGTAAAGAAAGCAGAATAAATCTGTGAAAAATTATGTTTTACGTCGTCCATATACACATTTCACATTAGCAGTATATGGGTAACAATATCCTAAAGTATCAATTCTCTACATTTGAAACTGTGGGAGGATTTGATTACACTATGAAGCTACCCAAAATCAAAACACTCCAAATTTTTTCTAAGTCAAGAAAGGGGAAATACCTCAGGGAGAATGATTTTTTCCCATGGTCCATATGCATGCTGCATATCTCTAGATTCGAAACTGAGGGAGGAGTTGTTAAACAATGAATGTACCATAATGTGTGATGGATATATGAACAGACAAAATGTTTCTAAGTCAAGAAAGGGGAATAAATTGATGAAAAACTATATTTTTCTATCGTCCATATAAATGTTACACATCAACAGTATATTGGTAACAATATCCTAAAGTTTCAATTCTCTACATTCGAAACTGTGGAAGAAGTTGTTACACAATGAAGGTTCCCATAATGTGTAATAGACACACAAACGCCATGACAGCTCAACGGACAGACGGAGGTCATTTCTATATAGTCCTTCAAAAACGAAATTTTTGGGAGACAATAAACAAGAGCAGCAGCAGCAGGCATGGCATGAATTTTCTAAGTCAAAAAGCCCATAACTCTTGAGAAAAATCATCGGATCAAACTCAAATTTGACCTGTATTTTGATATCAATGACTCACAAAAAAACGGAATTTTCAATTGAACAGTCCAAACTTGAGTTATCATCCGGAAACCAAAGAAAAAAAAAGAAAATTGAATTTTCTAAGTCGAAAAAAGACCATAACTCTAGGAAAAATCATCGGATCAAACTCAAATTCGAACTCAACCACACAAAAACGGTATTTGCAATTAAAGGATCCAAACTTGAGATATCATCCGGAATCCGAAAAAGTGAGAAATTTTCTAAGTAAAAAAAAGGGAAATAACTCCATAAAAGAACATCGGATCAAACGCAGAATTGCAGAGTACCTGTGTGCTTGGTTGAGACACCTACATACCAAGTTTCAATCAAATCGGATGATCATTACTGGAGTTATAACTCCGGACGCATGTCAAGACGCACGTCCGGAGTTGATTACAATAGACCCCGAAAATAAATTTTACAGGGGACAAAAAGGGGGATCACTCAGTCAAAATCATGCGGACGAAATCCATATTCGAACTTGATCTGTATTTTGGTGTCGTAAACTAATATACCAAATTTGGTTCAGTTCACTCGATTCAATTTAAAGTTATTATCTGGAAACCAAAAGTGGACGGACGGACGACGGACGGCTCAACAACCCATTTACATACAGTAATACGACCGTTTTTTCAATCGGGCGCATAAAAATTGTAAAAATGATTTTACATTTGATCCAATATAATGCTAACCTGCCAGTTAACAGCTCAAACATGAGTATTCCTAGGGACCAGTAATCAGCAGCATGGTCGTGTCCCTTGTTGAGGATTATCTCAGGAGCGACGTATTCCGGTGTCCCGCAAAATGTCCATGTCTTCCTACCAGCACCTAGTCTCTTGGCAAAACCAAAGTCGACCTGTCAATCACAAGAGTTTGTTGTAAATCTTTTGAATGAATCTGTATAGAAGGCATTATCACTTATTCCTTACATGCATTTCAGGACAAATTAACCCTTGTGATGGTGAATATTCATACTAAATTTCATTGGGATCTGATAAACCATGGCTGAAATCAAGCACGAGTTTAGTGTGCCCGTCATTTCCAGAATGAGGTCCCCAGAGGGCACATGGGACACCGTCCCCCATACAAATAACAAACAAGACTCTCATCAAAATTCATTCCTGCAACACCATCGATTTTAATTCATCAGCCAGTGAACGCCAGGGGAGAGGAGCCTCACTAAGTATGGTAACTTGTGCTCTGATACCCTGTCCACCCACAATTAACATTGTTTATAAATTATGTGTTATGTAAAATATTCCTTGTATATGTGGGGTCACAATACATATGTTCAAACAAAATCAAACAAGAGGGTGCATTTAGTGACACTATCCCACATAGCAGGCTAGCATCACCAAATTCACCATATGGGGACCTCATTCTGAAAGGCCTCATCTGCAATGGGAGACATAGACTCAGATTGAAGTTCCCAAATGGTGAATTTTGTGATGTACACCCATTGGGAACCTCGATTATGCAATGTGTTGGCTGCCAAATTGGGGATATATAAAACTAAACTAAAAAAGAAATAGAATCTATGTGAAAAAGTTTCTATAGAAATTTGATAATAAAGAAACTTTCCAGAGAAGATGAGGTCCCCAGAGGTTGAATTTACTGATACTATCTCAGCAGACAGACAGAAAACCATACAGTAATGCCCTAATTAATCGACTTCTCTCGGGGAGAGCTTTCTGATGAATGGCAACAAGCCATATTTCCGACTAAATCCTGAAAAGTTACCCATAATTCTGCTGTGGTTAAGCAGTCGATTAATTAGCATACCCACCAACCTTCGAGTGGGGTTTAAAATATATATTTATCATTCTATTTAAATTAACACCCTGTTAGACCCAACAATGTTTAGTCATACAAGCTTTCACTAAACATCCTTCATCAGGTACAAGAGTATATATGTTCAATATAATTTTGCTGAAGCGCAAATCATTTATGTTAAAGCATGGGTGGGGTCCACTTTTTTCATGCTTCTAATTGTTCATGTTTAATACCAACTTCAGTATGTTTTCATGACCGAAATACAGGCACCAGACTGGAGGGCGATTTGGGAGATGTTCTTCTCCCTAAATTTGCCATTTCTCCCTATTTGTGTTCCAGGAAAAAGTTATTTCTTTCTCATAAACCAGTATGCATATGTCCCAACAGCATATTTAAAATATCTTTATTGATTTAATGATGTTCTTACTCACTATAATGGTTTTATAAATGGGCTCTTGTGTTGCATACTAGTTGTTTGGATCATAGAAGTGTGATGTTGCGGTGAAAAATGAACTACAGCCACTCTTACTTCTCCATGATAACAGTCCACTTTTCCCTAATAACCGAACAACCCTGCCAAAGTCCCTGTGAGATTAGGGGGAAAGACTGCCTGTGAATTTTTATAAATTAAAAAACAACCTCTCAAAGTAACTATCTACCATACTCCATTTACAAATTTCAAGTCACCAAATGCTGGTCCAAGTTTCCCTCGTCTTACTCCAGCCTGCGATATATGGTTGAGATATACAGTAATACCCTAAATAATCAACTCCTTAACCACAGCAGAATTATGAGTAATTTTTCAGGATTTAGTCGGAAATATGGCTTGTTGCCATTCATCGGAAAGCTCTCATTGAGAGCTTTCCGATAAATGGCAACAAGCCATATTTCCGATTAAATCCTGAAAAATTACCCATAATTCTGCTGCGGTTAAGGAGTCGATTATTTAGGACATTACTGTATATGCTGAGAAAGATACTCAGTTTTATGAATGAATCTATACACAGAATGACACAAGTGTGTTAATGGTTTGTTGATTGGCACGAGTTCCACCTCGGAAGGATAGAATAAGTTGTGCAGCCTCGAGTTCTATTCTTCCATGATGGCGAATTGCCGTATCAACACATTTATTAATGCACATGTCGTTCTGTGTTTTATGATTGAGGCAAACATAATTTACATCATGTGGCATCAATGGGATGCGTATGGCACACGTGGGGCATACAGATTTGAAAATACGACAGGGCAAGAACACTAAAATTCTAGGAACAAGCATGCAATAATTATTAGTTTAAGCAGATATCAAACACAAAAAGGCACATAACGTTTAGACAAATCCCTGATATAGCTGATCATGAACTGTGTAATGCCACTTTAAGAATCCTTTTTATTTTAGTTATATTTGTAATTCATGTAGGCTATCCAGTTTGTCAATAATTTGATTAACATAAAAGTACATAAAAATAATGACAACAAGGTCGATCATCTTCAGATGCCTGACGTGCAACTAGACAAACCATCACTCCCTGAGGCATTCTGGGAGTCTAGGAAGCCATTTTACAAGAAAGCTATTTATCCATAATGAACAAAAATGTCCCAGACAACGTGCGGATCTAGTACGAAATTGCATCTTGTTAATTTGGAACTAATGACCCAGTAATTTGACGTAGTTATCAACCATAAACAGATGATTTGTCTGCGAATATGCCCAAGGATAAAGACCGTCAAGTTGTTATTTGGATTTAATCTGGCCTTGATCTCTATAGACATTAGAAATTATGACAATGCATGTCTTTGAAAGTCAATTGTGCTGGTAGGATGATAATGAATTGTCCGTGTCATATGTGGATTGACTAGGGTTTAGCATTGATGATAATAAATTGTCTGTGTCAGGTGGGTTGACTAGGGTTTTTAGCATTGATAATTAATTGTCTGTAAAAAAGGGAAAAAAATAACATTTCCAGATAAACAAAGATGAATAACTCTAGAACGGAAAACACTCCATTGAATGTCCTCATAGTAGTAAACATCCATACCAAATTTCATTGAGATCCAATAACCGGTGGTGGAGATATTTGCTCGGACAGACACAAAAACCAACATTTCCAGATAAGCAAAGATGAATAACTCTAGAACAGAATAAAAAATTGAACACTCCATTGAATGTCCTCATAGTAATGAACATCCATACCAAATGTCATTGAGATCAGAGCACTACTGTTCAAGTTATGACCTGAACATACATCGGATGTATGGTTGCCCCCACGAATGGACAGACAGATGCAAAACAGTAGACCCCTAGTGCTGGGCAGTTTTGACATTTAGACGTCGTCAGTGGCTCAATGCCACACTAAGTACTACTCAGTCTGTGGCAATCCATGTAGCGCATGGGTGACTTCAAAGACACCGACAACGCATGCAAGCCAGTGCGAGATGTCAGTCTGTAGATAAGTGATTGTCACTATTTGGTAGGCTTGCCGTGATTTTGGATTTTCAAAATCGATTAATCAGTGGCTATAATCGACGATTAATCGATTTTTCAACCCACGAAATTAAATCTCAAATAGAGACTTAATTTGTAGTAAATAGATGCCAAAACAGAGACTATTCAGAGGTGCGTCTGGTAAGTGTAAGATGGTAAGTATAACTCCCGTTTTACGGGCACCGCACGTCGGAAATGAAGGGCATTAGTTCTGTGAATTTGCTCCCATATAAATTCAAATGCCTCTATTAAACAATAAAAACAAAATAATTACTCGTAGTTTATGAACTTTATGTAAGCACTAAGCAGATTCAGAAATCATTTTGATCGGAAAAATACTCCCAACTCTCGTCGGGCCACGTGCTACGTGAGACTGTTGGTGAATTTGGGATCGTGCATTAATTTAATTTGAAGTTCGGGATCGTGCCTTAATTCAAAGTCGTGAAGATTTGCACCGGGTGCCAGTTTGACGGGAAAATATATAAAATTATTCCGTCAGTTTCCAATTGACACGCCCATTTTGACTGAGAAATTCGCCATAACCAATTGAAAACTTCAAAAGCGGAATAGCACGTGACCGCTGAACATCTGTTATCACGCGTGCCGCGGAGTATACACATGCGTCGGCACATTAAAAGAAAAACCGCCGTGACGTGAAACCAAGACGGAACTAGATTACTCTGTCGGGCCCGACCTCAATAGACACCGCAACTGAAAGTTACATTGTCACAAATGTTTGCGTGGGTGGGTTTCTGGGTTAGATTAGTGCTGTAAATACGGTGCAAAATATTGCCTCTTAAGTTGAGATAAGTTCTTTGCAAATACGCTGTATGCCAGCATTCTTAACTTCTTGTGTTGTTGTATAATATGCATTGTTATTTGAACTAAAAAAGTCGATTTTCAAAATGAAAATTGATTAATCGGCACCACTGACGATTGTTCGATTATTCCCAAAATCGCGGCAAGCCTACTATTTGGTTGGACATCTATGTGATCCACGGACTGATTTTAGATTAATGGGATTTTCACTATGACACCAATCCTTGTCGGCTTACTCATTATTTAAGACAGGATCTTTAGCTTTATATCTTCTCTATAGTATTTACTATAAAAAACGAGATTATATCGTTAACCGCGATTTTGTTTTAAAAAAATCACAGTTTTTATTTTCATTAACATCGTCCAGCCCTAATAACCCCCCCCCCCCCCCCCCCTCTTTAAAAAAAAAAAAAGGTGGGTATAATAAAATCCCTGCATTGCTGGGTGGCTTATGATGGCTTGATGTGCTATGGATCTTACTGACTGAACCACCAGCAGTCCTGACTAATGAGTGCTAAAACTTACTAATTTGACATAGCCATTATTGTCCAGAAGCAAGTTCTCTGGCTTCAAATCACGATAAATTATACCCTTAGAATGTAGATACTGGAAGGCTTCCAACACACAGGCCACAGCGAAGCGACTCATCATGTCATCGAAGCTCCCCCTAAAATCAGAAAACACATCGTACTAGGAAGGAATACCTATTATTCAATTCCAGTGTTTGACTTGGTATGTAGGCTCCCAAAAACAATATTCCAGTTGAAATTTTTAAGGATTTTTTCAACTATATATCATTGATTTCAGATAAAAAATAATATATAACTTATCTGGAGATATAGTGAATTCAAAAATTTAAATTTTACTCATATGTAATGTTTAGAATTTTATTAGAAAATATTCCATAGGATATGAAAAAAATCTTCAGGGTAGGGGGTACAAATTAAGAGCTGGAGGTAACCCCAGCCAAATATTTTTCACTGGAAATCTTATATACGCACCCTTTTAACTCTTTCATGACAGGAGAAGCACTGGTGCAGCATTAAACTGATTAAAGATCCTATGCATTCTCTTATACATTGGGAGCCTCGCATATTTAAGAGAATGCACTGGCTTACAAGGTCAAGATAAATATAGTTAGGCCAATGTATTCTCTTATATATCCGAGACTCCCTATGGGAGACTTGCATATATAAAAGAATGCATTGCATAGGGTTTTCGCAAAAAGCTCCAGTCATGAAAGGATTAATGAGTTGATTTCTTACCTGTCTCGTAGAATTGTCCAGAGCTCTCCGCCTAAGCATGCTTCCATCAACATATACACATATTTCTTATCTTTGAAAGTTCTGTATAATCTGCAAAGATATATTAAAGTTCATTTATAAATTTTATAACAAAGAATTAAAGATGTTCTATCTCTTTCGAGCCACCATTACAACATTACAACATAATTTTTATAAATCTCGATTTCAAGACTACAAATAGCTATTTTGTGAATAAAATACAGATACAACAAAAGATGTGATATATCATTTGTCTATGCAGTCATATAAAGTTGTTTATTTTTATCGTAAAACTGTGTCATAATTTATAGCGAAATGCAATTTGCTGTGATTGTGGCGCTAACAAGATAGAGTTCTCCTTCTTGGTAAACTTTTGGTATGTTACGAACATTTTCGCATGGATTTCTTTTCTAAAAGTAGCGCCTAAAACTGTCCCGCTGAAGTGATAAGAAATAATAATAAAATTTATAGTAATTGATAGAAACTTTTCCCGGAAAAGAGACCATCTTTAATATGATAGATCTTCGAACGGTGGCACTAGAAAGCTAGAAATTTTTGTGCATGATTGAATTTAAGAAATTTAAGAATTCAAGAAAGTGGCTCAACTGGTCATTCTCGCCACATTTTCGTGCATTGGGTACCCAGCTTTGGGAATAGATGTTTTGGGTGCACAGTTTGACCTTTGCGGTTTTATGTTATATAGGTTATAGTAAATCATAAAATTATATTGGCGATAAAAAGCAATTATTAGTCACAAAGGTCAATTTTGAAGATTAGTACCCATGTGTCATTTGATAGCAAGCTATATTTCTTCAACAATTGTATGTTCAAAACAACACAAAGTTCAAGCTGGGTACCAAAAACTCCTCTTCCTCAAGCTGGGTACCAAAAACTCCTCTTCCTCAAGCTGGGTTACCAAAAAAACAAAATGTTGCGACAATGACCCCTTCAACCATATTTTGGTTGAACCTCAGTCTCTTTTAACCCTTTACCCAACAGAACGGCCCTGTGCCAATGCATTCTCTTATATATGCGAGGCGACCATATTAAAAATGATAAAATTGTCAAAGAATGTAGAAAAATATTATAAAAATAGTTAAAAATTGTAAGAATTTTTTTGTTTTAGGCCAATGCATTCTCTTATATATGCGAGGTGACCTATGGTCGACTCGCATATATAAGAGAATGCATTGGCACAGGGCATAACTGTAACCATCACAATGTGGTCAACGAACCGGTTCCAATGATATCCATATTTGTATGGTGTTATTGAGACAGACCGAAGATATTTTAGGCTGTTGAAGCTTTATTTGGGCGTTTTTGGCCGTTTTGTTGGGTAAAGGGTTAATAAAACTGATGATAATCTTTTAACCCTTTACCCAACAAACCGGCCAAAAACGCCCAAATAAAGCTTCAACAGCCTAAAATATCTTCGGTCTGTCTCAATAGAACCATACAAATATGGATATCATTGGAACCGGCTCCTTGACCACATTGTGATAGTTACAGTTATGCCCTGTGCCAATGCATTCTCTTATATATGCGAGTCGACCATAGGTCGCCTCGCATATATAAGAGAATGCATTGGCCTAAAAAAAATCTTTTTTTAACACTTTTTACCATTTTTTCTTACATTCTTTAACAATTTTATAATTTTTAATGTGTTAAGCCAATGCATTCTCTTATATATGGTCGACTCGCATATATAAGAGAATGCATTGGCACAGGGCCCTTCTGTTGGGTAAAGGGTTAAATTAAAGCCCTAAAGACCTCTCATTGAAATTATATTTCTAGATTACAGTACAAAGATCCAACAATTATGTAGCAGAATGGTCATTTCATTGGTCGATGAACCTTCAAAGGGTTAAATTAGCCTTACCTTGCAATAAATGGAGACCTGGATTCCATCATAATTTTCTTCTCTGAGAATATGTGGTCCTGTTGTCGTGTATCCACTATATGCTTCTTCTTAAGGCACTTAAGAGCAAAGCTTTTAGCTCTGTCGCTGGAAACCTGCACCTGATGACAAACAAACAGAGGTGTCAATGGAAGACAAAAGGTAACTAGAGGTGCGCTGTCCAAATGGGACCAATGGCAGTCGAGAAAAAATGCAAACATAATTTCCAAATCGGCTTCTGTGCTTGTAGCAATACAAGCTCGGACAAAATTCTGCATGTTGTGAAACTTTTCAGAGTCGAAAGAGGGGGATGACTCCACAAAAAAAAAGTCAGACAGACCTCATAATCGCAAGTGAACAGGTTCCCTTGGTACTAAATTTATGTGCCAAGTTTAAAAAACCTTGACCGAAAAATGTAGTAATAAAAGCTCGGACAAAATTATGCATTTTGTGAAAATGTAAAATATGAATGTAAATATCTGTGCCAAGTTTAAACGAAAATTAACCAAATATGTAGGAATGAAAGCTTGGACAAAATTGTGTCCAAGGTTGGAAGAACAGATGACTTGGCGCAAGCGACTAGCTGCCGAGGACGGATAAGATGATTCCAGTATACCCCCACCCACCATGGGGTATAATAGGATTAGAGTATAGGGTTAGGTATAATTAATTAGAGGATCAGACTTGTTTACCCTCCCGATTTTAATCGTCTTTTCCCGCGCTCCCGATCCGGAAACAGAATCTCCCGATTTTAAATGTCTATACCAGAATAAACAAATAATTTACAGTGATTAATAGGCTGTCCCTGTGGCGACTAAAACAGGCGCAAAAATCAATTAGCTAGCGGCTGACCACACACAATGAAGCCATGCGGGTGCAATAAATCAATTTAGACTAATCCTACCAGCGACACTGGTATTCATGTCGGCTTTGATTCTTTGGTGAAAGTGACGAAAGAGTAAGTGGAAACTTAGCTGTATTTGTCAATATCATAAACGGCGGATTTCCTTACAAGCTTATGTGTGACTATATAACGAAACACATTTTTCTTTCGTCATAACAAATCACTTATTTACTAAACTACATTCTTCATCCAATGAACGAATTTAATACGCTATTTCAATCAGACAAAACCATGCTGGGATTCATGCAGACTGAGATGGAAAGGTTGTTAAGGAAATTCTTAGGAAAGTTCGTGAAAAGCATCGTGATAAAAGCCAGTGACACCATCACCTCGGTACGATATGAGTTAACAGAAAATCAACTTCCGGATACTAGTCTCGCAGTTGGCATGACAGCGCGCGCATACATCGAGGAGGTCAAAGGGCAAATAAGCCCAAGAGAAGTGAAAACATTTTATGACAGTGCGCGTACGTTCTATCAGTCAATTGTTGACAAAATGATTCAGAAATTTCCCTTTGAGGAACACATATTTGATGATTTGACCATTCTTAATCCAAAGGAAGAAGCCAGGGACAATGTTACGGTATCATCGTTGATAAGTTTGTCAAAACGATTTGGGCTAATTCAGACAGATGAGCAATTCGACGATCTCGCAGACGAATTAATCGACTACAAAACTGCAGTAAATCTTCCAAAGTTCAACCACAAAGATCAACGATGCGAGTCATGCGACGAGTAATGTTGTAATATATTATTATTGATTTTTAAGTTTATATATAAAATAAAATCATATATAATCATAATAACTTATTCTTTATTTATAGTAGTAGCCCATAAATTCCTTTCTATACGTGATGTTTTAGTAATTTACCATCGAAGATAAAATCTCCCTATTTTTATCCAAATCTCCCTATTTATGAAGGTGAATCTCCCTATTTCTGATTTTCAAAGTAAACAAGTCTGTAGAGGATAGAGGGTCAACTTCAACCAGACCCAAAATCCAAAGTATCAAATTTCCATTTGCAGCCCCCCCCCCCCCCCTGCCTTGTAATTGTCTCAAATTTTCCAAATAGTATCTCAAGATTTCTAACTGTTGGAAATTTCAAACCTTACACCGAACTTTGTTCTAAAAAAAAAAGAAAAGAAGGAAGCCTCGCATATATAAGAGAATACTTTGGCCTAACAATATTTACCTTGATCTTGTAAGCCAGTGCATACTCTTATATATGCGAGGCTCCCTATGGGAGACTCGTATATATAAGAGAATGCACTGGCACAGAATCTTTAATACTGCACCTGCGCAGCTCCCGTCATCAAAGGGTTAATTAACTTAACAGTAGTTGGAAGATTGAACTATCAGAACAATTTCATTAAGTTTTGTCTGAAATTTATATTGGGATGAAGAAGATATACCTTTGGAGACTTAATTGTTTCTTTTAACCACTTCTATACTAACTAGATTCTCCCATTCAGTTACAAAAGTGTAAATTGGAATTTGTCTATCAGTCATTTGAAGGGGTGTTAACTAGGATAACTAGCAAGCAACAAAGGTAATACAAGTGCAGAAGGATTCATTTTTATTGGTGGGAAATGTTTAGATATGGCCGTTTGTTGAACTTATTATAAATAATAATAAATAATGACCAGTTTTATATAGCGATTAACCAATTACTTGCTCTAACACGCTTGGTACAATATTACCCCAGTCATTTGTACAAGCCAACCAATTATCTGAACTTTTCCTAAGGGAACTACTCATCAATGAGTATTTAATAAAGATTCTTTATTTATTAAAGAATGGGATAATATCTCAAATTTTTGGCCATATTTACAACTTTTATCAAGCGAATGACAGCTAGTTCACATTGATCCAGTAACGTCCCATCAAGATACATGTAAGATGAGTGTGGTGAGAATCATCACTTGTAGTAAATTGTATATTATTTGTTGGTGGCATTCTGATTTTGTGTGGTTCATGATCGAGTCCGGCTTCCATTGCTAAACTCATTTCTCAATCAGATATAGATTCTTGCAGAAGGTAATCAAGATCATTGATATCCCCATGGTATCAGTGATAACTTCTGATGAAGAGAATGAACTATACTAACTACAAGTATCTGTGATGAAATTAACTAAAGGCAGTCTGTTATTACTGATAAAAGGGTCAGTGTCATAGCAATTCGGGCTGCTACAAACTTAAAATCAATTTGATGAGGAATGTGCAATAACCCATCAACTAATCACTTCCAATTGAAAAAAAATTGAATTAGATATTGGGAATCTACATACTGTAATAAAATGCCTTCACACATTGGGAAATTGGGGAAAAACATGGTGCATTTGGCAATGGAAACGGGGCCTCAATTCATCAGCCCTATTGCTGCTGCCAAGGATATTCGCTCTGATTGAGTTTAAAATGAAATTGTCAATGACACTCAACTTGGAGAGGGGATCATGTCATGCATTACAGTCAAGAGTATTGATACATCTGAAATGATACAATCATGCATATCATGATTTTAGTTCATGACATGATAGGCGATTCTCGAATCACTTGACACTTACAAAAGAAAATATTGAAATTATAACCAGCAGAATTATGGGTAATTTTTCAGGATTTAGTCGGAAATATGGCTTGTTGCCATTCATCGGAAAGCTCTCACTAAATCCTGAAAAATTACCCATAATTCTGCTGTGGTTAAGGAGTCGATTATTTTGGGCATTACTGTAGTCACACTGGGACAAATTTTAGATTAGTTGGACACTAATGTTGAATGCTAGATTTACCACTCACAGCCACTAAGGAACTGTATATATATACATGTAGTCGACAAAATATATTAAAATGTGGGGATAAGCATATTGCAATACATCTGTTAGAACATATCGCCATACGATTCTTCAGAAAGAATCAATATGATACACATGTTTCAAAATTAATTTACACACTCCTAGTTATGGATTATTTAGGCATTTATATTGGGATAAGGGTTAACCCTTTCATGACGGGAGCTACGCTGGGGCAGCGTTAAAGAACCTGTGCCAATGCATTCACTTATATATGCAAGTCTCCCATACGGAGCCTCTCATATATAATAGAATGTACTGGCTTACAAGGTCAAAGTAAATATTGTTTGGCCAATGTATTCTCTTATATACAAGGTTCCTCACATATAAATGAGAATGCCTTGGCACAGGGTTTTCGCAAATTTTCAAAAAGCTCAAGTCATGGAAGGGTTGAAACTAGTTTACTGAACTAACCAGTTCAACTCTTCCGAATCCACCCATTCCGAGTGTGGCAACCACCTCCAGTTCCCCAAGCTGTAGTGTGTGAAACTCGGCATCGGCTGTTTCTCTTGTTGGCGACAGAGGAGCATCAGTTGGCGTGCTGGAACTAGTTCTGGAATCAGGTAAAAAACAATTATTTAATTCAGCAAAACAGTGAGTAACATAGGCGGTCATACAAAAATAGCACAGAAGTGATTGATGAGGTGGATTTGGCTCTGAAATTCTGAATATAGAATAAATTGAATGATGAAAAAAAAATAGCACTGACACAAGGTCTCAACTCATTAGACGGAGGATCTCTGGTAGAGGAAAGGAAATCCAATACGTGAGGATATGGCTATAGTGTCAATAAATCACACCACACGCAATGTACTATTGCACCACCTACAGATGTATTCAAGGCTCTTTGTTTCCTATATCGAGCTGAAAATATAGGGTCGGTAGGTCAGGGTAGGTAGGCAAAAACTGTTTTTTTTCAATATCTTCCAACAGGATGGTAAATATGGTGCATAAAGATACAATCAACTCTTTCACAACCATTTTGTCTTTATTTGGAAGAATCGAGTTGTAAAATGAAGTTACATGAGAACATTGAAGTCATACCTTACACATTATTATGTTTTAATGGACTTGTGACCACTTGTCACTCCCTTTCCCACAAATCAGATTCCATTTTCAAACATGATAAACTTCAATTAATTCTCTTAAAAGTTAAATATTGCTTCATGTAAAGACAAAACAATTCAAGTCCCATGTTCCCATTTAAAAAAAAAATTTCAGGCCTTATGCAAAAATACATTTTACTTGTTGTTCAGACTGATGTAAAAATAAACATGTTCGGGACAAGTAACACCACCAGAAATAATAAACTTTCTAGCATGGCTTATGAGGTGTAAATAAGAATAAATATTGTGAGGCCAATTATTGTTATAAATATTGTTTGGCTCCTTATTGGCACAGGGTTTTCGGATAGCTCCAGTCATGAATAGGTTAAAGATTTAAACATTCAGTCAACTAGTTTTATGGTATCACACAGCCATCACTTATCGAGCCTTCAGACAACTATCCTCAGTCGGCGGATTGAATAGACGATTATTACGAATGTTGTACATGTACCTATAAATCTGGTAGAATGTGCAAAGTGAAAATCTCACTGTTCACGATTATCCTTGCATTGCCGGGTTCAATGGTCCTTTACTCATCATCGTCATTTTGCGAAATGGATTTTCCTTTCAACATTAAAAATATTACGATTGGCGACTAGCTAAACAAAAATTGTGAATTTGTAAAACCTCATAAGAGTCCTTATCGACAGATTGATCTTCTCACTTTCTCATTTCTTGTCTTATATATAACCAGTCAAAAATACTTATTACACTCGAAGACGACACAAATATAATTAGTTATTATGACCCAGCCGACAACTTTTTTTTTACAGAAACAAGATATTTAAAAAATATTTTTTTGCCCATGGTGTTTAGTTTGTGTAAGACCTCTCATCAAATCATTTTATGAGTCATAATAACATGGGAAAATTAGACTAATTCAGATACTAATGTGTTGGCTTTATTAATTTGTATTTGCAAACAATAGCAACGCCAGGGCATTGTAAAATACGCACGTGGTAATTTCAATAAGGGTCATAACTCTGGTAAAAATTAGTGGACGGAAAACAAATTAGAACTTGACCTGTATTTTGGGCTAGTAAACTCACATACCAAATTTCGTTCCATTCAGTTCAGACAGGTGTGTGTCTTTTTACCGGATTTCGACCCGGATTCGGGTATGAATTAATTTCATGCTTGTTTTATCACACATTTAACCCATTAAAAGCCGTTTCTGACACGCGGAAACTGGTTAGGAGGTGAGATTAAACCAATATAGGGCTGTCGTGCTCATTCAACCCGATTAATCGTATTTAAAGGTACATATCGTGCCCGGATCAGCATACTTCTTATTTTTTCATATAGAC
This sequence comes from Siphonodentalium dalli, assembly GCA_032622095.1. Taxonomy (NCBI): domain Eukaryota; kingdom Metazoa; phylum Mollusca; class Scaphopoda; order Gadilida; family Siphonodentaliidae; genus Siphonodentalium; species Siphonodentalium dalli. The sequence continues at coordinate 94,703,636 of CP136065.1, forward strand.
ACGGCGGTTGGATTGATTTTACGTGATCATGATGGCATTTAAGGGAACACACCATGTCCGGATCCGAATTAATTATCTCGTAATTATTGATCCTATTTAAAGGTAGATATCATGTCCGGATCCGGTGTTTTTCTCTCTCTTTTTTTCCATATAAATTATCGTCTTTTTTATATATTAAATGTCACGTGGAACAAAGTTATAAGTTGATTTTGAGACGTTATACTAGGCTGTTGGATTAATTTCACGGAATGATTATCGCATTTAAAGGTGCACACCATGTGCGGAACCAAATTAATTTCCACGTATTTACTGATAATATTTAAAGGCACAGATTAAGCCCGGATCCGGATTTTTCTTCTTATAAAGTAATGCTTATTTAATACAATAAATGTAAACTGAGTCGCGTGGAACTAGTTTATAGATGTTGATGTTTAGATCAGATCATTCCCGGATTCGGATATGAATAGTTCTTTTCTATTTCATATAAATAGTCAAGTATTTAATACATTAGATGGCAGCTGAGCCACGCGGAACTCAGTTTATTTGGAAACAGTGAACATGGCGCTTGGATTGATTTCACGCGAGAATGAGCCCATTTACAGACAAACTTTATGCCCGGATCTGGATCCGGATTTTATGTGTCTTTTTCTAATTTCGACCCGAACCCTGATCTCAATTTTATATTTATTGTAACCCATGTTTAAAAGTATATTATATTCCGAAAATGATTAGATTCGTGGATTGGCAGGCGGTTTAGAAGTTCCTATGTATAATTCGTACCTGTTTCCGCGTGACTCAGTTGCCATTTGATGAATTAAATACAAGACTAAACATCAACATCTATAACCTGGTTCCACGTGACTCAGCTGACATTTAATGTATTAAATAGGCATTAATTCATGAGAAAAAAATCCGGATCCGGGCATAATCTGTACCTTTAAGTTTTATCAGTAAATACGCGGTAATTAATTTGGATCCGCACATGGTGTGTACCTTTAAATGCGATAATCCTTCCGTGAAATCAATCCAAAAGCCGAGTCTAACGTCTCAAAATCAACTTATATAGTATTTTGTACTAATAGTACCATTTCAGTAATTGATAGATATCTGTTGTATATTTATTAAACAACCATGCGGTATATGGACAGGTTATATTTTCTGTTCTGTTCAAACCCAACCTGTGCCATGTTTCCGTGTGTCTGAAATGTCTTTCAATGTGTTAAATGTGGGATATAATAAACATAAAATGCAAACCCGGTTAGGGTCGAAAATCAGCAAAAAGACACATCAAATCCGGATTCAAATAGGGAAATAAAGTGTGTCTTTAAACGGACTAATTCTAAAACCTGGTTCCACGTGACTCCGCTGGCATTTAATGTATTAAATAGGAGTTAATTTATAAGTGAAGTGAAAGGAGAACAATCGGGATCCGGGCATAATCTGTACCTTTAAAAATGATTAATAAATACGCGATAATTATTCGGATCCGTGCATGGCATGCACCTTTAAATGCGATCATCCTTCCGTGAAATAAATCCAACAGCCTGGTCTAACCTCTCAAAATCAACTTCTAACTTCCTCTTAACTCAGCTGACATTTAATATATTAAATAGGCGTTAATTTATATGGAGATTTTGTTTTTAAAACCGGATACGGGCATGGTCTGTACCTTTAAACTAGATAATCACTGTATAAACTGTAGCTGGCTGCAACGGGATGAATATGCTAGCAGTGTTTTTATAACAATTCGGGCGGCCAGACTATATAATCACTGTATAAACAGTAGCGGGCTGCAACGGGATGAATATGCTATCCGTGTTTTTATAACGATTCGGGCGTCGTGACAAAAAATGCTTAATACAAGTCGTAAATCTATCTCACTTAAACCGGCTTAAATATCGAATTTACAATAGTAATACTACTAGTATCACAAATATAATCGTTTATAATCGAACTAAAACAATAAACCATTTAAACTGCACCAGGTTTTTTTGTGGGCTGGAGAACAAAAAATCTTCACAAAAGCAAGTCAATTTATTTCAACCCCAATGATATTACTGTTAAACGCAACCTGTGCCATGTTTTCGCGGGTCTGAAATGTTTTTTAATGTGTTAAACATGGGTTATAATAAACATAAAATTGAGATCAGGGTTCGGGTCGAAATTAGAAAAAGACACATAAAATCCAGATCCAGATCCGGGCATAAAGTTTGTCTGTAAATGGGCTCATTCTCGCGTGAAATCAATCCAAGCGCCATGTTCACCGTTTCCAAATAAACTGAGTTCCGCGTGGCTCAGCTGCCATTTAATGTATTAAATACTTGACTATTTATATGAAATAGAAAAGAACTATCCGTATCCGAATCCGGGAATGATCTGATCTAAATATCAACATCTATAACCTAGTTCCACGTGACTCAGTTTACATTTATTGTATTAAATAAGCATTACTTTATAAGAAGAAAAATCCGGATCCGGGCATAATCTGTACCTTTAAATATTATCAGTAAATACGTGGAAATTAATTCGGTTCCGCACATGGTGTGTACCTTTAAATGCGATAATCATTCCGTGAAATCAATCCAACAGCCTAGTATAATGTCTCAAAATCAACTTATAACTTTGTTCCACGTGACATTTAATATATCAAAAAGACGATAATTTATATGGAAAAAAAGAGAGAGAAAAAAATCGGATCCGGACATGATATCTACCTTTAAATATGATCAATAATTACGAGATAATTAATTCGGATCCGGACATGGTGTGTTCCCTTAAATGCCATCATGATCACGTAAAATCAATCCAACCGCCGTGTCTATATGAAAAAATAAGAAGTATGCTGATCCGGGCACGATATGTACCTTTAAATACGATTAATCGGGTTGAATGAGCACGACAGCCCTATATTGGTTTAATCTCACCTCCTAATCAGTTTCCGCGTGTCAGAAACGGCTTTTAATGGGTTAAATGTGTGATAAAACAAGCATGAAATTCATACCCGAATCCGGGTCGAAATCCGGTAAAAAGACACCTAAATCCGGGTCGAAATCCGGAATCCGGTAAAAAGACACACCCAGTTCAGACTTACTAAAGTTATGACTAGACAGACAGACTGACCAATAACATAATACATCCTGTTTAAAAAAATGGTCATATAAAAATGATTTCAACAGTGATTATATAAGATTAGAATTAATAAGTGATCAAGTGGAATAATCGCCAATTGATATGTCAAGACTTGCCTGAGTTTTTATATAAATATATCCCTTTATCTATCAAGAGGTCTTTTTCCCTGAGGTTCATAAAACAACTAATAAACTTGCTCTGACCTACAGTAATGCCCGAAGTATAGGACCCTTTAACCACAGCAGAATTATGGGAAATATTAGGATTTAGTCGGAAATATGGCTTGTTGCCATTTATCGAAAAGCTCTCACCAAGAGCTTTCTGATGAATGGCAACAAGCCACATTTCCGACTAAATCCTGAAAATTTCCCATAATTCTGCTGTGGTTTAGGGGTTGATCATTTAGGACATTAGTGTAATCCCAAGAAAAATTACTTATAATGAAATCAATGATGTATTGGAAACTAGAAGTTAGATATGAATATTGTAAAGGGTGAAATTAAATTTCCACCTGCCAGTGCGATAAATCAGAAAAAAAACCATTCTTCACTAGCCAAACCAAATGCAAATAATTGAACAGCTCGATTGCACTCTAAAATAATTCAAGATTTACGACTTTGAAAAAAACCATTACAATAATATTTCTCGATATTGGCGTTAAAAATGTTCAAAGATATATACTTTATTGATATGAGCAATCATATCTCTCGTTCTTAAAGGGATTATCTGTTATTTGGGAAGATTACTTCGATTTTTTGGTCTACACAGAGACAGATGAATGTGAATCTTGTCTGATGAGGGTATATACGGCATGCTATTTTGGTGATCTAGCTGACTTGATTGATGCCTATAAGCCAATATCCTACGACTATTGTGAGTGGATCACGTCTAATGAAACGAGATCTCTCCTGAAGATAAATAACCATCATGAAAATATTTTCATCATTGTAGAGATGACATGGCATCATCCGTCTTTATTCTCCTGAGCGGAACTCTAAGTTTTGGTTTTCAATTTGAAGTTTTCCACACTGAACAAGAATATGGTTTTAACCATTCTATGACTGGAGCTTCCTGAAATAATGTGAAAAGCCTGTGCCAATGCATTTTCTTATATATGCAAGTCTCCCATAGGAAGCAATTCATTAGCCTAACAATATTTACCTTGACCTTGTAAGCCAGTACATTCTCTTATATATGTGAGGCTCGCACATATATAAGAGAATGCACAGGCACAGGATATTTAATGCTGCCATTATGAAAGCAGGCTAGCATCACCAAATTCACCCTGTGGGGACCTCATCTGCTCTGGGAGACATAGACTCGGATTGAAGTTCCCAAATGGTGAATATTGTGATGTACACCCATTGGGAACCTCGATTATGCAATGTGTCGGCTGCCAATTTGGGGATACAGATAAACTAAACTAAAAAAGAAATAGAATCTATGTGAAGAAGTTTCTATAGAAATTTGATACTAAAGTAACTTTCCAGAGAAGATGAGGCCTAAGAAGAATAAGGTCCCCAGTGGGTGAATTTAGTTACACTATCCCGCATAGCATGATAGTGGGCTAGCATCACTAAATTCACCCTCTGGGGACCTCATTCTGCAAATGACAGACACCTTATTCTCAGGCCTGATCATGATAGTAATTTCATCGAGTATAAAATAATAATTTAGAGTCCGACACAATTAACAGAATGTTAATTTCTGTCGTCAAAAATTAGATTTTTCCTCAATATTTCTCACACATTTTCTAAGCCTCAGGAAATAGTGTGTCTGTCATTTATAGAATTATGTCCCCAGAGGGTGAATTAAGTGACGCTACCCTGCACAGCAAGCTAGCATCACTAAATTTAGCCTCTGGGAACCTCATTCTGCTTAGGCCTCATCAGTCTCAAAATTAACATTGCTTTTTAGTAACTTTTTCCCTTCTGTTCAGTTTCTGTATCCCCTAATTTGCAGAAGATAAATTGCAGAATCAAGGTGACTAATGGGTGAATGTCACCAGCTTCAACTGTGGAACTTCAATCTGATCCTGGGTCTCCCATAGCAGTTGAGGCCTTAAGCAGAATGAAGTTCCCAGAGGGTGAATTTGGTGATGCTAGCCTGCTATGCGGAATAGCATCACTAAATTCACCCTCTGTGGGCCTCATTCTGCAAATGACAGACAAACTATTTCAAGGCTTGAACAGACCAAATATTAATTTGTTCTTTTTCCAATGGATGGGTCAGGTCGAACTAACTAATTAGAAAAAAGACCTAGTTAAAGAAAGATGAATAAAATTCTGGCCATAATTATGCGAGACAAAGCTTGTAGAGTGTCAGGTAACTATCTATAGTCTCAAATTAACATTGTTATTAGTTACTTTTCCCCTTCTGGAAAGTTTCTATATTCCCTAATTTTCATAAGATAAAATGCATAATCGAGATGTTTTAATGGGTAAACATCACTGTAACTTCAAGTGGGGAACTTCAGTCTGATCCTAGGTCTCCCATAGCAGTTGAGGCCTAAGCAAAATCAGGTTCACAGAGGCTGAATTTGGTGATGCTAGCCTGCTATGCTGTATAGCATCACTAAATTCATCCTCTGGGGACCTTATTCAGCAAATGACAGACCCCCTATTTCAAGGATTGTTCATGTATCATTTGTTCCTGTCATAACAGCCCTTGTCGCTCTCTGGGAGAATGACTAATGTAACTAATACATTGCTCAGAAATCATATCTTTCATATAAATTGATATCAAATATAAGAATGATAACAGCAAATTTATAGAATGAGATTTATTTAAGCATAACAATAAACTATTTAATGAAAAATATATGTGCCCGCAAGCAAGTTGAACTCAGTTCAGATATTTGTAATTGACTTGATTGATGCCTGTAATCTAATATCCCGCGGAGATTTCAGTGCTTGTCCCATCTAACGAAATGTTATTTCTGAAAGATAAATATAGCTATTTGTTTTTATTACTCATCATATGAATTGCATTGATGGCTTAGTCGTCTATTACTGAGATACTGTGATTAAAAATATTGTCGTTTTCAATTTGTATATGAAATGTCTACATAAATCGTATGAAATTAAAGAGATATCATGACAATATATTCAATCGAGACTGAATTGGATTGTCCACACAGACATTCTATTTGTGATAGCTGCCAGTACTTAAGTGATCATTGTACAGTAATGTCCTAAATAATTTGCCCCTAATCCTCAGCAGAATTATTGGAAATTTTTCATGATTTAGTCGGAAATATGGCTTTCTGCCGTTCATCGGAAATTTCTTAGTGAGAGCTTTAATATGAATGGCAACAAGCCATATTTCAGACTAAATCCTGAAAACTTTCCCATAATTCTGCTGTGGTTTAGGGGTCGATTATCTAGGACATTACTGTAATTTTCCATAGAATCGGGCAGAATCAGACTTTCAGGAGGGAATGAATTAATCGTGCACCTGATAAACCAAAACCGACTTCACATCTTGTTGCCTTAGATGAGTAAAAGCAGTAGATAGAATAACTGGCATGTTTTATTTAAGTATGCGGTCATTGGCTAATCGATTGATAATTCACAGGTAGAATATTGGGCTAACTTACAGTTCTTTATAGTATAATATCCAAACTGCAGACTGATTTAAGAAAAACAAAACCAGCTGAGTTTATAGAACTAAAGGAAAATGCTATATAAATAAAAGAAATGAATGTTGTTTGAGTGATTTTTATTGAGGGATACTGTGGCCGTCGGAACACATTTAGTGTGAACAGCTTCGCGGTTCACACAATATACCCAATGGCCACAGTGCTATACCGTTCAATAAAACTGCATTAATTTCTTAACCATTTCATGATGGGAGCTACACTGGTGCAGCATTAATGATTCTGTGCCAGTACATTCTCTTATATATGCGAGTCTCCCGCAGGGAGCCTGGTATATATAAGATAATGCACTGGCTTACAAGGTCATGGTAAATATTGTTAGCCCAATGCATTCTCTTATATATGCAAGACTCCAAATGGGAGACTCGCATATATAAGTGAATGCATTGGCACAGGGTTTTCGCATAATTTCAGGAAGCTCCTGACATGGAAGGATTAAGTTATCATTGTAATCTTCCTTCAATAAAACAGAATAAAACTGCATTCTTCTTTTCTGAAATTTGTTTTTTCCATTGTGTGAACCCTTAAATTATTGAATCAGATCGAGGACAGATCTTGCAGAACTATCAATCATATCAACTAATCTTTTGTTATTCTACATGTATATATACTGCATAATGTAATGTTATCACATTATAGTCATCTACATGTACAATGTGATTGTCGCTACCTGTTTAGTATTTAAGTGCTGCTACAGTGAATCTTCAATTTGATATTGTGCATGTATGTTATTCTATGTGAATTTCCATCTTTTTGAATTCGCACAAGACTCAGATGTGATATTTAATATACTATATACAAGTTGGTGTGTTATAAAACAATACTAAAACAATATTCATTGGATTTGAGCTACCATCACTGACCATAAAATCATGAATCAAAGGTAGACAATTTTGAACTTGGGGGAAAAAATTAACAACCACCAATATCAATGTTGTAAGTTGTTAGTCACAGTTCTATGTGTCACCTACAAGCCTGCAAATAGTGTATCTGTCATTTGCAGAATAAGGTCCCCAGAGGGTGAATTTAGTGATACTATCCTCACAGCAGGCTAGCATCACCAAGTTAACCCTCTGGGGACCTCATTCTGCTTAGGCCTCATCTTTTGAGAAGTATCTATAGTCTCAAATTAACATTGTTTTTAGTTATTTTTTCCCTTCTGGGAAGTTTCTATATCCCCTAATTTGCAGTAGATAAAATGCGTAATCGAGGAGACTAATGGGTGAACATCACCAACTTCAACTGGGGACATTCAATCTGATCCTAGGTCCGAGGTCTCAGCTGACAGAGGTTCTTAGAGGGTGAATTTGGTGATGCTAGCCCACCCTCTGGGTACCTCATTCGGAAAATGACAGACACACTATTTCAAGGCTTGGTACAACCTCATTTCAAAGGGTGTCCTCAGCTTGGTATCGGTCATATTAGTATGAACTTTAGTTAATAAAGTACATCATACAGTAATGCCCTAATTAAATCGACTCCTTAACCACAGCAGAATTATGGGTAACTTTTCAGAATTTAGTTGGAAATATGGCTTGTTGCCATTCATCAGAAAGCTCTCCCTGAGAGCTTTCCGATGAATGGCAACAAGCCATATTTCCGACTAAATCCTGAAAAGTTACCCATAATTCTACTGTGGTTAAAGAGGGGATTAATTAGGGCATTACTGTATGTTAATTTCGATCACCAAAAGAAAAAATATATATAAAGAAACGATAGTAACCAACATTCACTGCTAGAGTCTAACTCAATTTACGGGATTATAAAAATAATTTTTATCCATTTCTATGCTTGTGGATTGGTTGATTGTAACTGTTGGTTTTCAGATTGTTACTGTTTTACTGTGATATGAACTGCTATTTAATTAATAAATAATAATAAATAAAAAAGTTGATACTGATATTTGTATTGTGATAAAAAAGGCTCCAAAGTGTTCAATGCAACATCAAGGCTTCTATGCTCAGCTATGACCAATGCACATTGTTTCTCACTAAAAGCAGAAACAACGGAACAGTATAAGGATAGAGAGAGAGAGAGGAAGCACACCTTGAATTCAAACTTAAATAGACGACATCTCTCATATCTTCAAGAAAATCATTTCTCTAAATGCATCGGTAAGATATAAGATTTCAGTTTAATTTCATTTCGGTAATGATTTGGTTGGGTTGACCAGTAGTATCACAGTGAAATGTTTTTTTCATTATCATATGTGGAAGTGAATTTGGGGGGGGGGGGGGAATGTGTATAGTAAAAAAACTCTCAAAGGAATTTACTGCATAGAAGTTTTTTTTATTTAAAAAAAACATGATCAGTGAAAGTAATTTTCTGTTGGATATGCATACATTCAGTTTGTGAGGCATTTTTGACACACACTATGCTATACCCCTGGCTAGCGACTGTATTTGGGTCATATCAGCATTTTGTTTTGATTGTCACACAATGATCGAGATGATTCATGCCCACCCACCATTGGTCTTAATCCTATAGATTTGATACATGCTTTTTGTGTAGTATAGCTCAGCACATTTTGAATTTGAACAAGCGAGAAATCATGTTTCGTAACTATAGGATTAGGACCAAACGTGTAAATTGTCTCGCTCGCTGCGTGACAATCAAAACAAAACGCCGATAAGACCCAAATACATTGCTAACTGGGGCAGAGCATAGTGAGTGTAAACAGTGCCTGAGACACATACAGTGTCAAATGTTTAAGATCTACAGTGAAGTTATCTTTAAAAAAAAATTCCACTCACCGTAAAAAATATTTAAAGAAATCCAATTAGCATGTAATATGCATTAGTATTTACAGTAAAAAGTATAAAAGCATATATATCATCTAACTGAGGTGTCATGAACTGAATGAAAAGCTAAAGAATTCCCTCTTGCTTTTTGAGTTTGAATAGCGGAAATATGATGAAAATGTTTAGCACTATAAGTGTTAATTTGACTGTCCTCATTCTAAAATTAGGTGCATCCTTCCCCAGTGTGAGATGATTTGATGCCAAATATTACAGTAATGCCCTAAATAATCGACTCCTTAACCACAGCAGAATTATGGGTAACTTTTCAGGATTTAGTCGGAAATATGGCTTGTTGCCATTGATCGGAAAGCTCTCACTGAGTCTTATTTCCAACTAACTTGTATCGTTTCCAGAATAAACTTGTTCAAAGCACCACAACAGATCACCTTCAACTCTTTCATTTGACCATAATAACATATATGTTCATTTAACGGATTTCATGAAGATCTTTCATACATAAAAGTAATATACACACCAGTATTCTCAGTTAATTTATTAATGGAATTATATTGTGAAATGATGAAAAATGAGTTGTGTTTAGTAGTCGCTCCTTGTTTGTAGTAAATTATCAACCAAAAATTATGGAATATGATAGAAGTCAGTTATAGAATGATGAAAGAAGAAATGTATACAGACTGTTAGTAGGGGAAAATGAGAAGTGGAAAATAAATGTTCCAGAAAGAGAGATAAAAAGGATGAACAAGTACAATTGACGCTGGTGTCAGAGTTATGATAGTGACTCAGATAGGCATCTCGATGTAAAGACCTATTTGCATCTGACAATTCTAATATCGAGTAAAATCCATGAACACCCTCATGACCATCAATCATGGTCATCATTTTCGGTGGTTGAAATTCCCACTTTCAAACAATAACTGTAGGTATTCTCTATTTATCAGTCAACAATATTCATTACCAACTATTCTTTCGCATTTTTTTAAATAGCTACTACAAAATACAACGATTCTCAAATGTTTACTATGCCAGGCATGTACTCCATATTTGGAAACTATTTATTATGTAATCTTGGGAAAGCCGAGTCATTCTAGAATATAATCTCAATGAAAGATCGAGAGATGTAAATCGTGGGCTTTTCGAAGAGACTGACCCTCCATATGAGCAAACTACAGTAACACCCTAAATAATCGACTCCTTAATGACAGCACTGAGAGCTTTCCGATGAATGGCAACAAGACATATTTCCGATTAAATCCTGAAAAGTTACCCATAATTCTACTGTCATTAAGGAGTCGATTATTTAGGGCATACTGTAATCCTGTATATTCCTCCCTATTTGTATGCTCTTTGAATACAGTTCATATGCTTTATGTTAAACCTTCTATTTTGAGCAGTATATTGTATGAATACAATTCATATGCTTTATGTTAACTACTTCGAGCAGTATATTGTATGAATACAATTCATATGCTTTATGTTAACTACTGTGATCAGTATATTGTATGAATACAATTCATATGCTTTATGTTAACTACTTTGATCAGTATATTTTATGAATACAATTCATGCGCTTTATGTTAACTACTTTGATCAGTATATTTTATGAATACAATTCATGCGCTTTATGTTAGACCTTTTACTTACTACTTTGAGCAGTATATTTTATGAATACAATTCATGTGGTTTATGTTAGACCTTTTACTTACTACTTTGAGCAGTATATTTTATGAATACAATTCATGCGCTTTATGTTAGACCTTTTACTTACTACTTTGAGCAGTATATTTTATGAATACAATTCATATGGTTTATGTTAGACCTTTTACTTACTACTTTGAGCAGTATATTTTATGAATACAATTCATGTGGTTTATGTTAGACCTTTTACTTACTACTGTGATCAATATATTTTATGAATACAATTCATATGGTTTATGTTAGACCTTTTACTTACTACTTTGAGCAGTATATTTTATGAATACAATTCATGTGGTTTATGTTAGACCTTTTACTTACTACTGTGATCAATATATTTTATGAATACAATTCATATGGTTTATGTTAGACCTTTTACTTACTACTTTGAGCAGTATATTTTATGAATACAATTCATATGGTTTATGTTAGACCTTTTACTTACTACTTTGAGCAGTATATTTTATGAATACAATTCATATGGTTTATGTTAGACCTTGTACTTACTACTATGAGCAGTATATATTATGAATACAATTCATGTGGTTTATGTTAGACCTTTTACTTACTACTGTGATCAATATATTTTATGAATACAATTCATATGGTTTATGTTAGACCTTTTACTTACTACTTTGAGCAGTATATTTTATGAATACAATTCATATGGTTTATGTTAGACCTTTTACTTACTACTTTGAGCAGTATATTTTATGAATACAATTCATATGGTTTATGTTAGACCTTGTACTTACTACTATGAGCAGTATATTTTATGAATACAATTCATATGGTTTATGTTAGACCTTTTACTTACTACTTTGAGCAGTATATTTTATGAATACAATTCATATGGTTTATGTTAGACCTTGTACTTACTACTATGAGCAGTATATATTATGAATACAATTCATATGGTTTATGTTAAACCTTGTACTTACTACTATGAGCAGTATATTTTATGAATACATTTCATATGGTTTATGTTAGACCTTTTACTTACTACTTTGAGCAGTATATTTTAATACAATTCATATGGTTTATGTTAGACCTTGTACTTACTACTATGAGCAGTATATATTATGAATACAATTCATATGGTTTATGTTAAACCTTGTACTTACTACTATGAGCAGTATATTTTATGAATACAATTCATATGGTTTATGTTAGACCTTTTACTTACTACTTTGAGCAGTATATTTTATGAATACAATTCATGTGCTTTATGTTAGAGCGTCTACTTACTACTATGAGCAGTATATATTTTACCTAGGTGTTTTTGGTTAGACCCTAGCAGTGACATCAGTGAACCTCTCAAGAATGGAATTCGTTAAAAACCAAACCTAATAATATCCGGAGTAACGCTGCGACCGCCTGGTACCTTCTTTTCAGCGATCCTACGTCATAAGGAAGACGACTTTGAAGATATTTTCATCAACCAAGTGATTTCATCCATGGGTGTATTCAATTCACTTTCTCGGATGTTTGTGAATGGTGGGTAACCAAAATCAAAACACCGAGCAAAAAACAGGCAAAACAATTTGAACACTGAAATAAGCCCAGATATAGTGTGTCTGTCATTTGCAGAATGAGGTCCCCAGAGGGTAAATTTATTGACGCTACCCCATACAGTGGGCTAGCATAACTAATTTCACCCACTGGGGACCTCATTCTGCTAAGCCCTTATCTTCTGGGAAGTATCTATAGTCTCAAATTAACATTGCTTTTAGTTACTTTTTCCATTCTGTTGAGTATCTATAGCCCCTAATTTGCAGAAGGTAAAATACATGATTGAGGTGACTAATGGGTGATCGTCAACTTCAACTGGGGAGCTTCAATCTGATCCTAGGTCTCCCATAGCAGATGAGGCCTAAGCAGAATGAGGTTCTCAGAAGGTGAATTTGTGATACTAGCCCACCATGTGGGATAGCGTCACTAAATTCACCCTCTGGGGACCTCATTCTGCAAATGTCAGACACACTATTTCAAGGCTTGCCCAGGAACATCGTGATTTCATGTTCGCACGCTTGAATTCTCACTACACAGAAACCTATTGAGAATATGAACCATGTCACAATTTTTCTCTCAGTTCTTGGTCCGGCCGATCTTGGTGTTCCCATGGCATTGTGCAGAACACAACTTTGTGGTCTACCATTCACAAATCGTTAAGAATGTAGATTTGAATACACCCTACAGGTTCAACATTAGAGGGGTACTGTACACTAAATCTGGCCATTTATGGGACCATCTCCTTTTATACTCAACAGATATATTAGTCCAAGTCTTCTCGTACTAAAACCAGCTAAGATATTGGGTTGGCTAGATGCTGGATTTTAGTCTGAGGTCGTCCCGTATGGTCTCTTATGACACGACTTACGCCCAAGGTTTGTGGCGGGTATTTGTTGTGTATTTTACTCGATTTACCTAGCAAATCAATACGTGATGCTATATACATCGGAAAGAGTGACATCTTATGGTCATAATGGTGTATAATAATCTAACTTTAATGTTAAATTACACATAGAATATTCCGGTTGATTGCCACAAACATCGCTTTGTCTCTCTGTTTGTTTACGTTTTAACTGAAACCCGAAGTGGTCCGAATAACTTCGGCATAATCCGGAGTTTGTTTTGGGTATACTAGTTTCCGTTTCTATATATAGCGCAGGGTTTTCCGAACAAAATGGCGAAAACCGATCGCCCCAAAGTCCAGTTTCCTATGTGCTTTGAGAACAATTCCCGCGCTAAAAACTTAATGACATAATGGAGAATCAGAACGGTAGTTTTGTTGACAATTTTCGCAAGCAACTTGTCAAAATTGGAGCAAATTAGAACTCTTGTGTCTGACTTGCCATGTGTGTGATTTTCGTCCATGTGCATTTTGACTTTTGTGTTGATAAAATAATCGGAGAACCGAATCACACAGTTTCGAAATATAGTTCTTCTGTTTTAGTGGGACTTTTCAAACGTAAGGTTCAAAATTTATACAAATTTTGTTTGATTTTTTGTGTGCTTAACAAGAGCAGTATATTGCTCTGTTCGCTTAGTTTATATCTTAATTTCGCGGAAGTCCACCAAATGTTGGTGAAATGTAGCGCCATATTTATTCTAATGCTCGTTGTGTTTACACTGTTTTAAACTTTGAGAGGGTTGTAATTCCCGTAATTTATTTAATGTATTACATTTATATCTTCAATGTTTACTTAATCTATTTATTTTTTATTTATTGACACACATAAGTACGATTACAATGGAGAATTCATCGTAATTTGCGTGGTTAGTCGAAAATCTATGGAATATTTACAACGGAAAATGCCGAACACAGTTCGCGAGGTCAACTGAGTTCGCATACTTTAAAAAATTTGTAAACAGTGCGGTAATTGTCTCTTTTCACATTAAATTACCGCTTTCAATTCACAACTGATGTGGGTTTCAGATCAAATAGCATGTCTTCTGCGGAAAATATCCGTTTATTGTCGCAATTGTGATATTTTATTTCATATAATTGTGGTTTTATTTGAGCGGGTCATTAACGCTTAACTCGTGTTATAAGAAGGCATAGGGCGCGACCTCGGACTATAATCCAGCATCTAGCCAACCCAATATCTTAGCTGGTTTTTGTACGAGAAGACTTGGACTACAGATATATATGCAACAAATGAATGAATTTTAGCCATGGATTTGAGAAAAATACACTTATGTGCTCTTATCAATGATGCAAACAACATGGTAGTTATAATGAAAATGAATTCATGACTCCATAAAATATGATTAACTCATTTTCATTATAAATGCCATGTTGTCTGCATCGTTGATAGAACACATGAGTGCATTTTGTACTATACATCGCTCAAATTCATTCATTTGTTGCATATATTCTGTTGAGAATAAAAGATGGTCCGGCCCATAATAAAACCGGATTTATTGTACAGTACCCCTTAAGTAAATTTGGAATTGTAATAAAATACATATCAAAGCCAGTTGAAGGTCAGCGATATTTTGGTCATGATTATGAATCATTCCAGTTCTAATTAAAATTAGACTCTCGTACAAGCTACGTGTTACAGAGTCTAACGGATTTCACCATCTTTCATAATACCGCAGCTATAAATAGCTCATGCAGGCAATCCTTGCAGTATGACAGCGCACAAATTATTTTATGATTGACAGAATAATATAATGATATCTCCTTTCAGTTTCGTTTTTCGCGAATAACAATACCGGGTGTTAACTGTTGAAATTCTTGGAAATATTTAATTCTATTCAACTTGCTAGCAAGGTAACATTGGGAAGACTCTTCCTACATGCTTTTTGTGTTTATTAGTTGTCATAATCTCTAAAATACTAAAAATTATTGCGCTATTTTTAGCTATATGGCAAATCAATGTGTCGCTGTATATGAATTCCGACAATCGCCTGATTGGCTTTATCATTAAATGTTGTCATTGGCTGACACTGATAATGCTTCTTGAAAGTAATGGTATTCCCTGCTATTTTTTTCAGACTCTGTAACATGTATCTTTTTCGAGAGTCTAATTTCAATTAGAACTGGAATAATTCCATTGTGTGTGAACATTCATGCTCAAGATCTAATGCAGAAGTAAAAGACTTGACATTTACAACACTTTCTATGACCATATCTGAGCAAAGAACCATGGAAAAAATCATGCTCGCATTGTAACAAACATTATGCTTGACCAGTACTGTTGCAATTTATGAGCAGGATTTTGCCTTGATGATAATTATGCTCTTCTATGTTTCTTACCCAAAGAATTTCATTTTCTTAACGATATTTCTCCACCTGTTCATTGAAATGACACCATGTTATGTTAACTGTTGAAATTCTTGGAAATATTTAATTCTATTCTCCTTGCTAGCTAGGTTAGTAACATTGGTCAATACTTGACTCTTCATAGATGCTTTTTTGTGTTTCATTAGTTGTCATAATGTCTAAAATATTGCATAACCGAGATTCCCAATGGGTGTACATCACAATATTCACCATTTGGGAACTTCAATCTGAGTCTATGTCTCCCATAGCAGATGAGGCCATGCAGAATGAGGTCCCAAGATGGTGAATTTGGTGATGCTAGCCCACTGTGCGGGACATCATGAAATTTCTCCAGCTGTTCATTGAAATGACACCATGTAATCTTTTAAAAAGTTGTGCATACCATGTACTAGTACTAGCTGTTTTAAAAAATAACTTGAATTTCCATTAACCCTTTACCCAACAAACCGGCCAAAACCGGCCAAATAAAGCTTCAACAGCCTAAATTATCTTCGGTCTGTCTCAATAGAACCATACAAATATGGATATCATTGGAACCGGCTCCTTGACCACATTATGATAGTTACAGTTATGCCCTGTGCCAATGCATTCTCTTATATATGCGAGTCGACCATATGTCGCCTCGCATATATAAGAGAATGCATTGGCCTAAACAAATCTTTTTACCATTTTTCTTACATTCTTTAACAATTTTTTAATTTTTAATGTGTTAAGCCAATGCATTCTCTTATATATGCGAGGCGACCTATGGTCGACTCGCATATATAAGAGAATGCATTGGCACAGGGCCGTTCTGTTGGGTAAAGGGTTAACCTCTTCACTGCTAAATGATGTTATGACATCGTGTGCTGGGCTGTTAACGTTATTGCCATTTTCCAGCGTGACAATATAACGGGAATATCACAAGAACCATAAAACTGACTCAGTTGAAAGGCTAATATCATTCACAATCATGGAACATCATACACTGTTTGAAACTTCAAGATACAGTTATCGCGATGCACTGATCTCCGAGTTCCAGTTATGTATAATGGCCTACTTCTAGTGTGCTGAAGTAGGTCAGTAGTACCTACAGACCATATAGCAAATGGCATGCGCTTTTAGATCCGTAATAGTTACGGACATCATAGCAGCGAAGAGGTTAAGTTTAAGAAGTTAGAACCATAAAGCTAGGTTTGGTGAGTTCCATGTAATGCATTAAGCAGGGCATAAAATTGATTGATGACATTGTAAATTGATGACATTATACAGTAATGCCTAAATAATCGACTCCTTAACCACAGCAGAATTATGGGTAACTTTACTCAGAATTCTGCTGTGGTTAACCCTTTGAGTGCCAGGTCCGATTTTTGTATCAACCCATATACCCTGTGCCAATGCATTCTCTTATATATGCGAGTCGACCATAGGTCGCCTCGCATATACAAGAGAATGCATTGGCCTAACAATTTTATTTTTTTTTCAATTTTTTACAATTTTAATATATTTTATTATATTCTTTAACAGACTTATTGTGTAGGTTTAGGGCCGATAATATCGGCCCCTGGCACTCAAAGGGTAAAAAAGGAGTCAATTGTTTAGGGCATTACTATATGTCAGAGCAATTCTGGTAGACCTCAGTTATCATGTGTGCAATTTTTGAATAAAGCCGTTTGTATAAATGTTGTAAAGAATGCATCGCAATATAGAGGATACCTACGGCTTATGACTGAATACATAAGTGAGAGAATGAGAGTTCTCATATTCAGTCACAAGACATATGTTTCATGTTTATTATATACATTTTTGTTATTTCAATTTACCAGGTGCTTGTTTTGCTAAATTAAATGTAGATGAAATTAGCTGATTGCCAAGCGACTACCTTCGATGAAAGAAGCTGTGCTACCGCATAACAAATTAGTCCCTTTTTCCCTCCCAATTAATATTCACCAAAAGTATCCTAATATGCAAGTTTAATATAAATAACAACACAGAATGAAGTTTCATTATCAGTCCCACTTTAAATAACATTTCTTTGTTTGAAATTGTCCGGTGGCTTCAAGGCCTATTCTTTTAGTTAGAGGATGAGACCCTGATTCGTCGGTAGTAAGGCAATGAAGGTTAAATACAACAGCAAATAATGAAATAGTATTCGCTCGCTGGGATAAGAGATTGATATGCCGTTCATATTCTGGTTGTTTTTAGAGATATATCACTGTAAAGCATATAACAAAATATATATCAGATTGACCCTCTATAATTAAATTCACCTACTTTTACACATTGTTCGAAGAAACATCCACATTGCGACTACATTCTTATGACTCAAAATAATTGGAATCCAATAGTGTTTCATTCACTTCCGCATGTATACCAGATTCCAATCTCTATATGGTATACATATATCATGTTTCTGTGGTGTCGGCCATGATGTCAATTAACAAATTTCCGCCATTAGAACAAAATTAAAACAGCAGATATCATAAAAATTATGAGAATAGTGCTGTCAAGGCATAAACTTAATATCTCTGGCTGTATTTATGGAGTCATAAAGAGAGACATTTCAATAATGAAACTAAATGAGCTGTTTGCCAACTGTAATCATCAGCTTCCTATTCCAAGATGATTCCTAATAATTTGTCTGATGAGTGACTGACAAGTATAGTAATGCATCACCATTCATCGGAGAGCTCTCGGGGAGAGCTTTCCTATGAATGGCAACAAGCCATATTTCCGACAATCCTGAAAATTTACCCATAATTCTGCTGTGGTTAAGGAGTCGAATACTTAGGGCATTACTGTATTCACATCAACATCATCATGCACAGGCCTCAAAATATGGTGTTGGACATTTGCAGAATGAGGTCCCCCCCCCGAGGGTGAATTTAGTGACATTACACCACACAGCGGGCTAACATCACTAAATTCACTATCTGGGGAGCTCATTCTGCTTTGGCCTCATGTTTATTATCAAATTAATAAGTTTTTTAGTTTCTTTAGAAAGTTTTATTTTCTTTCTATATACCAAAATTGGCAGACGACACAATGCATAATCAAAGTGTCCAATGGGTGTACATCGCTATCTTCACCATCTGGGAACTTAAATATCTAGGTCTCCCATAGCAGATGAGGCCATGCAGAAAGAGGTCGCCAGAGGATGAATTTGGTGATGCTAGCCCAGTGTGCATGGTAAATTCACCCTCTCGGGACCTAATTCTGCAATTATCGAGCACCATATTTTGAGGCCCGGTCATGCATGCCATATCACAACCCACACACCAAGACCCCACAGAAACCAGACGCTATAAACAGTACCCACCTCTGTGCTCCGCGAGCTTCATCACCATAGTCTTTAGTTTTCAGCTCACTCAAATCACCGATTAGCTGAGTGAAAGATCTGAAAAGTAATAATAGAATTTCTGATGAAACATTAGAATAGATATAGCGCATATATATCGTCGGTGGCGCAGCGACTTCGAAAATGTTGAAAACCCTGAGTCTCACATATATAAAAGAATGCACTGGCTTACAAGGTAAAGGAAAATAGTGTTAGCCCAATGTATTCTCATGTGAGGCTCCCTACAAGAGACTCGAATACATCCGAGAATGCACTGGCACAGGGTTTTTCGCAAACTTTCAGGAAGCTCCAGCTATGAAAGGGTTAATAAGGAAATAAAGATCGCAGATCCCACGTCCCCCCGAATCGAGGTGGCTTTTTGGGACATTGGCTATTTTTAAGAAAAAGCAAATTCTAGCAAAATTTGACTCAAGCTAGATGATGACGTGCATGTTCTCAAAGGTGAGCCACTCACAAAGTACCAAGAGATTCTTTTGAAGAATGCTCAATTATCATTGAGACAACACAAATGTTATTTCTAAATGGAATAAAATAGAACTTGGTTCGCATCTTCTTAAATGTGAACCACGTACCAAATATCAAGAAATTCTGTTGAATATTGCTCAAGTAATCATGCGGACAAGGACGCATGGACGTGCTGATTATAATTAATAGTCCTCCGAAAATTTTTAGGGGACAATAAGCAGGAATGGTGAAAAAACAAACATCAAACCAAAGACAGCATCTCTTGCCTTGCGAACTTTGGAGTAGTTGCATCTAGATCTGTCTACATTGTTTAATTACAAAACATGATCGGTTTCTGTCATATTTTAAATCTGTATTGTTTCATGTGGCAAGAAGACTCAATGAGTGCAATGATTCAGATAATGCCAAAATTGAAAATAGAACAAGTTGTAATTACAATTTTGTTTCCACTTGGATTATAGAGAGCTGTTGTTCCAGTCCCCAAATCGTGTGAAAGCAAATAGAAAAACTTAAGCTGTCAGCGTGACTATATTTCAGGCAGAACGGACAACAAAGAAATTGCTTTTTACGGCGTTATTCTTCCAGATATTACTTAGGGGTTGTGCTGGGTTGCGACCATCTTATAGATAATTTAATTCCAGTTTCAATGGTAACTAAATTGTGATTTCGTACCACTATGTCACTTAGGACAGAATGGTTCTCAGGTCATGATATTGCACTATAATTTATCACAGTGAGTATACGAAATTAATCTTTGGAGCAGCAATTGATTCTTAATAATCAAATAGGTTGCTGGTAGTAACCCTGTAATCAGTGGAAAATTGGCCCGTCAAAAGATTTCCCAAACGGCTACTGGACTACAGTAATGCCCTGAATAATCGACTTCTTAACCACAGCAGAATTATGGGTAACTTTTCAGGATTTAGTCAGAAATAGTGGCTTGTTGCCATTCAGTGAAAACAAGAGCCTCACTAGGAAGTGGCAAAATACACCCATGGTAATTCCAACAAAGGGCCATAACTCTGGTGAAAATTGGCGGGTGGAACCCAAATTCGAACTTGACCTATTTGGTGCTTGTAAACTCAAATACCAAATTTGATTCCATTCAGTTCAGACTTACTAAAGTTATCATCCGGAAACAGAAATTTAGTGCAAATTCCAACAAAAAGGTCCATAACTCTGGTGAAAATTGGCAGGTGGAACCCAAATTCGAACTTGTAATCTGTGCTAGTAAACTCACATACCAAATTTCATTCCATTCAGTTCAGACTTACTACAGTTATCATCCGGAAATGAAAAAGCAGACAGACCGACGGACAAATAACACAGTACATCCAAAACGGGCATTTCAACCAATCAATATTTGCCTAATAAAGAAAAAACCCAGGATAATTTATGAGTAATTGACTTAAAGAATTATCATTGTCTAACTTTTCCATCATGACTGCATGATCATCATAAACTAATGTTAGCTCCAGATTTGTAGAAGTATTTTCTATGATGAATCTTTTATAGCGGGCAATATATCAATAAATTTTAAAGAGACCGAGCACAGACTGCACAATTTCAACTGTCAGGTACAGTAATGCCCTAACTAATGGAGAGCTTTCTGATGAATGGCAACAAGCCATATTTCCGACTAAATCCTGAAAAGTTACCCATAATTCTGCTGTGGTTAAGGAGTCGATTAGTTAAGGCATTACTGAATCTAAAGATAGCTTGAACTAGAAGCTGGGACGTAACAAAAATGACCATGATTTCAGGTATCAAACCCAAGGATTATCCATGCCTAGTGCTGGGCCGTATATATATGCATATGACAATAGCATGGAAACTCTAAACTCAGACCACGGTTTACCCTAATAATGGATTATTTCCCCATATAATCAGTAACTAAATAAGGCAGCTTTACCAAAAATAAACCATATCAAATCTCACGGTAACATTAAAGTGATGTGAAACACTCCGGTAGGGTGATGCACTAGAAATGGAAAATAATCTTGCTCAAAGTTGTTCTTTTTAATCCAAATCCAAATTGCCAACACACCGTCATTCTGATATATTAATTAAATGCACTGACTCTGGATGGCGAAATCATTTGTGTTTGTTTGTCGCCGATTGTTGCGTCCCGAATCCAGATGTAAATATTTACAATTGAGCTTAGTTTTGACATATTCGGCGATGTTAGTAGAATGCTACATTATCCAGGTTGACATAATATGTCTTTAAAGATATTTTTTTCTATTTTTTAAAAAAAAAATAATTTTTATTGAGATCAAAAATATATACTCATTCAGACTTGTCATACAAAAAATACAGACATTTGACAAAAATTGCAGAAATTAAAGAGGATTACAATTAGATATTCAATTTCAATTATTCTCCACATTTCAATGATATCAAAAATAGAAATGAGAACTTCATATAAGTTTAATTTAGGGAAGCATCTAAACAGGTATAGAGTCTCTACTACGGCTAACCACCTTTATAACAGTGTGACTTGTTGCGAATAGAGAATTTAAAAGTTTCCATCTTTCAAAGAAAGTTTTTTCCTTCCTAGTGGAGAAGCGTTTCAATGGTACCTCATCTATGTTTTTATAATGCTGTATTGTTTCTATTAAGCCCTTCACTGAAGGTTCACTATTCCTGAATTTACAGGAATATATATACCTTTTATATAGTAAAATACAAAGACTAATTATATTATCTATTTCAGTCTCAATGATATTGCAACCCAAGGTTACCCATTCTGGTGAAATGTCAAAGTTTATATTACATTTTTCCGCTATTTTTTCATGTAATGACAATAGTACTGATTTAGAAACTGGGCATTCATAAAAAAAGTGAAGCAGTGTTTCCTTTTGTTCTTGACAGAAGCAGCACAACTCAGTTTCTGATAATTTGCATTTAAAAAGCTTTGAATTTGTGTAAAAGATATCATGATTCATTTTGAATTGGAAAGATAAAAGCCCAGTGTCATTTGTTATTCTGGCCGTGTTATTGTATATTGATTTCCACTGCTCAACTGAAAATATTTTCCCAAGGCGGTCTTGCCATTTTTTCTGAGATGTTTGGGGTGACAGGATAATTTCATTCAAGAGAATGGGATGTCTTTAAAGATAGGTCTAATAGTAATTTGGAAATTTTTCAGGATTTAGTCGGAAATATGGCTTGCTGCCCTTCATCGGAAAGCTCTCATCTGAGAGCTTTCCGATGAATGACAATTAACAAGCCATATTTCCGAATAAATCGTGAAAAATTTCCCATAATTCTGCTGTGGTTAAAGGGTCATATACTTCGGGCATTACTGTACAACGTGTCAAATTCCTCACAGAATAATGTGATTTGTGGGAATTATCATTCACAAGCCTGGATATAGTGTGTCTGACATTTGCAGAATGAGGTCCCCAGAGGGTGAATTTACTGATACTAGCCCACTATGCGGGATAGTGTCACTAAATTCACCCTCTGGGGACGTCATTCTGCAAATGTCAGATGCATTATATCCAGGCTTGATCATTCGTAATCTGGCATTTATGTATTTATTATTTATATTAATATATTCATGCAAACTGTGACTTCAGTCTACCAAAAAGCATACCGATTAAAATGCCTGTCAGAGGGTGAGTTTAGTGATGATGTCCTGCACAGCGGGCTAGTGTCACCAAATTCACCCTCTGGGGACCTCATTCTCTTAGGCCTCATCTTCTGGGAAGTATCCACAGTCTCAAATTAACATTGTATTTAGTTACTTTTTCCCTTCTCTTCAGTTTTATATCCCCTAATTTGCAGAAGATAAAATGCATAATAGACACGACTAATGAGTGAACATCACAAACTTCAACTGGGGACCTTCAATACGATCCTAATCTTCCATACCAGTTGTCAGGCCTAAGCAGAATGATGTCCCCAGAGGGTGAATTTGCCTAATTACCCTCTGTGGACCTCATTATGCAAATATAAGATCTATTTGCAGACTTGTGTATTTGGACAGGCCCCTGGTGCTGCCAAGGATAATCCCTGGAACTGACATATGGCTTTAGACGAAAGTAGTGGAAAGCAGGACCAATTGTTGCTCTGAAATTTCTCAAATATGTTGTTGCATGGACACTGTATACAGTAATGCCCTAAATAATCGACTCCTTAACCACAGCAGAATTATGGGTAATTCTGCTGTGGTTAAGGAGTCGATTATTTAGGGCATTACTGTATGCCGTTGCATGAACACCGTATATTTGAGCTTTCTGAATGATTCACATATTATAAGCAGATCGTAATATAGATTTTATATTGGAGACAAGCGTGTAAATAGTGTGTCTGTCATGTGCATAATGAGGTCCCCAGAGGGTCAATTTAGTGACGCTATCCCACAGAGGGCTAGCATGACCAAATTCACCCTCTTGGGACCTCATTCTGTTCCCAAATGGTGAATATTGTGATGTACACCCATTGGGAACCTCGATTGTGCAATGTGTCATCTGCCAATTTGGAGATATAGACAAACTAAGCTAAACAAGAGGTTGCACCATGGGTGCTGGGATATCCTCATGGTGAAAATTTAAATATGGGCAGGTCGGAAACCAAATTGTGAAAATAAAATGTGACGAATGAACAAATTACTGGACAAATCTAACGAATGACGGATAACTCTTGAAGGGGAAACATCAATGAACCCTCTTTTGAAAGCACTCCTGTTTGCCAAACCTGTACCAAATTTCATCAAGATCTGATAACCCATGGTTGAGATTTATGAGCGGACGGAAAAAAAATTCAACATTTTCAGATAAACAAAGAGGGATAACTCTTGAATGGAAAATGTGAACAACATCTTTTGAAAGCCATCCTGATGCCAAATCTGCATACCAAATTTCATCGATATCCAATAATCCATGGTTGAGATATCTGAACAGACGGACGGACACATGTAATCCAGTATATGCCCCATATCTTTTGGGATGGGGGTATAAAATAGAATCTATGTGAAGAGGTTGCTATAGCAATTTGATAATAAAGAAACTTTCCAGAGAAGAGGAGGCCTAAGCAGAATGAGGTCCCCATTGGGTGAATTTAGTGATGCTAGCCAGCTATGCGAGATAGCGTCAATAAATTCACCCTCTGGGGACATCATTCTGCAAATGACATGCTCCTATATTCTCAGGCCTGCATGGTTTCAGCCTTAGGCGGACACCAGGCGGCCAGAGTATATATGTACTTCAATGAACAGTACTACTGTACTGTGGTGTACCTGTGAGTACTTTTAAAATATATGTGTAGCATTATCGTAAGTGTATTATGATCGAGTCTACAAAGCAATTCATAATGAAAAAGAAAAAAGAGAAGGGTTCATGTTTTTGAGAAGTTTCACTGAAAGAGTAATTGTTCGCTGTCTGGCAGGAGAATATCACATCAATATAGTCAGTGTTTGTGAAGTTTCAGAGCAGTAGACTCAACTATTATTGATTGTGTCTCGCACATGGGACAGTAGAATGATAGATGTCACCTCTGGCTATTTAACTAAGACAAGATGACACAAGTGGTCTGAAGCTATCATTTACATTTTGCGGACAACATTGGTAGATAAAGAACCCTTTCATCGCATGGTTATATACATATAACTAAGACAAGATGACATAAGTGGTCTGAAGCTGTCATTTACTTTTTGCGGACAACATTGGTAGATATAGAACCCTTTCATCGCATGGTTAGCTATTTGAAAACAACTATTCTGGCATCTTCAAAAACACCTGGGGTTGTTGTCCAAAAGCAAATTCACGAAGCTGCATGTGCATTTTTGGAAGAGTGACTTCAAAGAAAAGTACTTATGTACCCATGAGTACAGTAATTAACCCTTTCTTGACTGATTGGATTCTCCCAAAAGTTAGAAAATTATATATTGGAATGGTCTATTATTCATCTGGGGGATGTTCATGAGCAGACAGCAGATATTAAAGGTGCAGAAGTATTCCTATTTATTGTTGGGAAATGTTTAAATAACAAGTTAAAAAAATAGCCATATTAAGCGGCAGTATTCTGGATGAACCCTATCATATTAACCCTTTCTATAATAAATGGGATTCTCCCACCCAGTTATAACAGTGTATATTGGAATGGACTATTATTAATTTGGAGGGGTGTTCAGGATATATAAGCAGATGACAGACAGAAAAGTAATTAATACAAGAGCAGAAGCAAACTGCAAAACAGAGTTCAGTCCCCTCGCTATAATGTGTCTGAAAGATGCGGGCATGGGTATTTTCTTAATTAAATCTGACATTTTTTATTGAAGTGTTTTGTCAATTCATTCTGATTTGATCTAGAAAATTTTCTCAGAATAATGCAGAATGAATTGTAACCTCAAAAGTCTCAAATAAATAAATGTGACGTTTATTCACATTATGTGTAGGTGTGGGCAGCGGTAAGTCCTACATGGGGGACTGAACTCTGCATGGAGCTTGGAGCAGAAGGATTCATATTCAGTGGTGGGAAATGTTCAGACAATAATTTCAACAAACAACCATAGGTTGTTTGATGAACTTATTATCTGAAAATTTCCAAAGGGAACTACTCGTCAATGAGTATTTAGTAAAGAAAGGGTTACAAATATATGCGTATAGAAATTGATCCTAACTGTATTATGATGGAGTCTATAAAGCAATTTCATAATGAAAAATAAAAAATAAAAGTGTTAATTTTTTTAGAAGTTTCACTGAAAGAGTTAATTGTTCTGTCTCGCTGGAGAATTTCCTATCAATTTATAGTCCGTGAAGTTTCAAAGCAGTACATAGTTTGGACTGTTATTGATTGTGTCTGGTGCATGGGACACTGTAAAGTGATAGATGTCATCCCTGGCTAACTAGGACTTTATAACACAAAGTCACTGTGATCCTTAGCTGGGTTTGCTGCGATATGAGCTTTCAGAATCGCGAATCGACCATTATAGACAGGTAGACAGTGGCAGATATTTGAGGTTCTGTGGGGGGTGACGAGACTTATATTAACCTGGACATTTTCAATAAAAAGTTGTGTCTGTGCTGACATCAAAGGCAAAGGAAGCCGCCATGGACTGTGAGAATATGTCGCACACATAATTCTTTGAATATGACAGCCAAATGTTGGTGCGACATCAAAGGCAAAGGAATCTGCATCAGAAGTGGCAGGTTTGATGAGAGAACAGGCTGTCGGGTGGTAAATTGCTCTGTTACGCTGTTAACTGTTACTTACAGGTATGGCACCGGTGCATAGTCCTGCTTACATACTCAACCATACCTGCCCCCTTCAGACGATTCATCGATGAAAGTAAATAACCGTTGACTGCCACACCTGTCGAAGGTTAGTCGATTAATCAAATAATCATGGCAAGCCTATCCATTATAGCTATCATTTTCTTCAGAAAAACATATCCCAATACTGCTCAATCATGGTGTGAAATAGGCAACTCAAGCTTGTTGGGTGTGTGGATGTGAGAGTGCATGCTATTCTAAGCTGGCCTTGTTCTAACAGTTTATAAGAAGTTTTAGAGTGAAATCAGACAGCCATTTACTAATTTTGTATCAATTGAGGTGAATTATGGACAATAAAACGTCGCAAAATGACAATGATGTCATTTAGGTCGGTTGATGTCCCTAGTTTAACCTGTGCAATTTGCATATACAATTACGTCATGAAAGTAGTACTAACTTAATAAAGCTACATTGACCTAATAAAGCTACATTGAAGTAATAAATGTAATGTTAATTAGGCTAGCTTTATGTAGGGAATAGAGGTAGTGAGTGGTGGATAAATCATAGTATGCCCATTGTTAGTAGTCAAACAAGGGCTATAACTTAGGCAAAAATTATCGGAGGACCAACAACGGGTGTATAAAAAAGGGTTAATTTGTACGCTAATGTGGACTTCTCAATATAACACCTCTTCCTGTGCCTTTGTGCATTGATGTTGTTTCTGTGGCTGATTGTGTTTATTGTCCCTACTCCAGTGTCTAGCATGTGTCTCAATAAGATGGATGAGGTCATTATCCATCTCACACCATGGTATATAGAGTCATAGACTGTCTGACACCAAGGTATATATGGAGAACCATCGGTGCAACTTATTGGCATTGGAGTGGCAACATGGCATATAATATATCAACATGGAATACATTCATTCTGTGGTGACATGGTGTATATAGCAGAAGTCAGGCCAGAAAATATGGTGCCAGACATTTGCAGAATGAGGTCCCTAGAAGGTGAATTTAGTGATGTTACACCCCACAGTGGGCCAGAATCAATAAATTCACCCTCTGGGGGACCTCATTCTGCAAATGACAGACACACTATTTCAAGGATTGGTTGCGAACAGAAAATATAACTGTTAATATAACTGTTAAGTATTTAGTATTGAAGATAGGTAACTCTACTGCATTCGATCCCAATAATATTTATGGAATTTTAGTTAACCCTTTCAGTGCCAAGTCCGATTTTTGTATCAACCCATATTTCCTTGATCATTTTTCAAATTTATTGATTATAATAATGTGATACATTGATGGCACTGATGGCACTGAAAGGGTTATGGCACTGACATGAAATTTAACTAAGTTGTATCAAATACCATCGATGGGCTACTGACTTCTCAAATGTAACTTTGTAGTTTACAGTTTATAGATTTATACACGATCGAACCCTAATTTTTTCAAATTTCCAACTATTTGAGCTGTACTATTTTGTGCTCAGTTTTAAATTTGCACATAGCTGGGTGCACGAAAAAATATTACTGCACGAATTTAAAGATGAGCAAGGTGTTTTGTATTACCATATCTCCAATTCAAAATCGACCAATCAGAGACCAGAATTTCTCACCAGATATGAGACTATATACCATGTCACTAAACCTGAAGTTGTCCTAATATCAGACAAGTAATTTACCACCATTTTGAAATGTTTTCCCTCTGCCTCGAACCAAATAATATGTGATATTTATTAAATAATAAAATCGGAAATGTGAATTACACACATTATACATCTAAAGATTATTGCTGGTCATTCCGAATTCACACAAAAACAAATACTATCCAAAACGCTCGAGTCTAAACAATATTGAGGGTAATAATCGATAACTGGTCGTCAATAATTGACTATAATCAATTGATCGTAGCTAATAACATCAGTGGAAGTATTCCATAATATGGCCTATTGGCTGGATGCTGGTTAACTACACTGTCGCTGGTTGTTTGAGGCATCGGCTGATGTAATTTTATGTTAATAAAGTGCATGATAAACCACTGTTAATGACCAATGAACACAATGAATTCAATACCAGCATAGTTCTCGGCAATGTTATAATATTTGTGAGTTCATTAGAATGAACGTAGCGATTAATTTCAGTGTTATGAATAGCCAAACATACAAACAATATAAAAGTAGGAATGCACGATGGATGCTGGCCGGCGATTTCTAAAACAAGGAAACTATAAGTTTCATCAAACTTCCAGAGCGTGGATAACAATCACCCACAAATTGCAGGGCTCAGAACAAGTTAAGTATTTGATAATATCGAGTTTCATTCAGCATTCATCGCATGATACGCGATAGCCTGTACTAGTAACATCTAAGTATACTTATGCAAACAAAGTATACTCGCAAATGACATCGCAGATAACATCGCTGACTAAAATGGCGTAGGTTCCCAGATAATGTCAATCAAATCCCCATTGGTCCAATCAGATTCAAGGGCGAGTGCATTCAGTTCATTGAACACGGTGACAGTTGGCACATTTCAAAGACATAGTGCCGCCTTTCAAGTATAAATACACAGTGACATCGCCATAAGTTCAAAGCTGAATTGCCGCCAATTTGTAGAATATACAACGACCCGAAGAGTAACCATGTCGCATCATCAAATGAACTGCCTACTGTTTGCAACATAAGTTAGTAGTACTCATGTTTTCGGAATCTCATTGATACGCATCAAAGGTTGTTAACCCTTCGGTTGTAGATTTAACTGTGTAAAACAAACAAGGTATTCAATAATACCCGGCATTTTTTTGGGCGTCAAAATAAAAAATGCAGATTAATCGACAATGGAAATGGTAATCAATTATCGGCTTTATCAACGGTTCATCAATTATACGATTAATCGTGGCACCCCTAGTTTGACGTCATTTTTCCCTGCACAGCTGAAAACGACAACTAACTGGTTGTAATATGAAGGGGTAATTGCACATGGCTGAAATGAACAAAACGGCGATTGTACGTCACCTGATTGCAAGTTAGTCACGATCATTATTTTTCATTCCACTTTCAGAAACTTGTTGGTATGTACGTTTTAGTGAGGATTTTTATTTTTCGAGTCTATACCTCATATCCCCTCAGTTAACCGAAATATGAATAAAGTGTTCGGTGTGTTCCTTTTTTCTGTTTTACAGTCTTCATTGAAACTTGTGCACGGATCAATGTTTCTAGTATAGTGTGGCTACAGGCTTGGCATGACAAATACCAGCATATGCTTCGCGTCGGGTGGTATTGGTCCCACTTACTCCCACATCGTCTGGTACCATGCTATACCAGACAACTGGATACCTAGATCATGCCATGAATCTCTACTCTGGCTAATGCACGTAGAGATAATATTCCACCAGTACAAAACCTTGGAACGTTTTGATGTTCTAACCCATTTTTGACAGGGAACTTTATAACATTGAATAAACAAGGCAGGGAATATGTTTCTTTCTTAATACTTGTTCCTCAACAATCTACTTCACATTTGGGGTGGTCCCAGCTCGAGATTGCATTCTGTTCTGTGATCCTTGTGAGTCGATATCATAATAAACATTGATTTAATTACCCAGGAGAAATTCAAAATTGTAAGCGTTGCAAAGAAAAATCGCTGTCACTTTAATAGTGTAATTTCAAGTAGGGACCTTCACCTACAGCGAAGTACATTATTGAGAAACAGGTAATAAATAAGAAACATATTCCCTGCCTTATTTTTTCGACTTTATAAGGTTCCCTGGATTTGTATTGGTGGAATATGATCTATACGGGCGTTAGCCAGACTAGAGATACGTGACATGATATACTGGATACCCTGTAATTTATATTGATGGATCAGAGAATAATGTATACCATGGGAATAATAATTATGTAAATGTGATGTTGTCGTGTTAAGAGATAGAATCCTTGACAACATGCTCCAGCTCCTGGAGATATCTCATTCATCATGGTAATAAGATTTTACAATGTACTCTAAGGATCAGTGGAATATAATGATGAGCGAAGGTCATACATATGTACCATATGTAATCGGATGAATTTGTAAGGAGTCAAGTAATGGAATCACGATCAACCAATCGGATACCATGACAATGTTTGAGCTTAATTGCATACAGAGTAGCCGTTATAAGTGCCCTCATTGACGCTGCCATGCCAAAGTAAATAATAACACAAGAATACGATAAATTACTAGCATTGATTCAGACCTGACGATTCTGTCATGCATGCAATGATTCACAAAGGTCACCATTGACTGACTTATGGCTGTCTTGTGCTTTACAACATTGTATTAATTGTTATGAGAAGGGAGTGATGGCCAGGACATTGATCATCAATAATATAGTACTCAGTGGGGTTTGCACACCTGTTATTGTTCTCCAATTTATAGATGAACAATATCTCTTCCATGAACTTTCTATTTAGAGACCGGGCTTTTGTTATTAGCAAAAATAATTTCCCATTTCTTTTCAAGAAAGTGTCGCCATGTCAAAATATATTGAACATTAAAACATTTTGACGGAAAATCTATATTTTAAAACACTTTTAAGTGAAATATGTGTAAGGTCAGATGTTTCTCCTGTCTTTTTTTGGGGAACAGAAGAATTTAAAAATTCTAACGAATCAGAAGATTTATCCTTTACCTTTGTTATTATGTCATTCGTGAACAGGACATTTGTTTCACTCACGCATGACATAAATTTTAGTATCCACTCAAAAACACTGGAAAATTTAGGTCCCCAGAGGGTGAATTTGGTGATGTTAGCCCGCAGTCCTTTATTTATTGTTTTTGGAAGTGTTGCCATGTCAAAGTATACAATGACTTGAAAATCCAATACATCAATTAATCTGGACCCGCTATACTATCATATATGCGATGATTCCTAAAGGCCCAACTGTGTGACATCATGCCTGACATATTTATACCTGTCTTCAGCTTTAATAAATTGTATTAATTGGTATGAGCAGGGAGTGATGGCCGAGACATTGATCAAATCTTAAGACGTCAATATTCAATATAGTACTCATCAGGATTCATCCTGTGATGTTTAATTCAGGCCCGCTATACTGTCATGCATGCAATGATTTGTAAAGGCCAAACCATGTGACCTCCTGTCTGACTTACAGTAATGCTCTAAGTAATCGACCCCTTAACGACAGCAGAATTATGGGTAACTTTTCAGGATTTAGTCGGAAATATGGCTTGTTGCCATTCATCGGAAAGCTCTCGGGGAGAGCTTTCCAATGAATGGCAACAAGCCATATTTCCGACTAAATCCTGAAAAGTTACCCATAATTCTGCTGTCGTTAAGGGGTCGATTACTTAGAGCACTGGAGTGATGGGACATTGATAAAATCTTAAGATGTCATTATTAAATATAATACTCATGGGGTGGGGGTGCATGTGGTCGTACTGGTATGGTTGTGTATGAAAGCAGGATTTTATATAAATGACAGTCAATGTGACTGCATCCCTTTCACATCCACAGAAGCTCAAATATCTGCCACAGTCTACCTATGTCCTCGTTAACTTCGTGCAAGTGCACGCCTTTCGCCTTTAGCCGACTTAATGCAAAGCACGTGTTCTGTCGCAATACATATCGGTGGCTCGTGGCTGAGTCCGCCAAGATTAGCTTTACTTCATGCAATTTTGCACAGTTACTAGTACTGTCACATCGGGTGTGCATTGTGCAGAAACATCGGCAATTCTGTGCAGTATTTAATAGTAAGGGCATGTTTATAACTAAATTGGGATAAATGAGATATATATTCATATATGAACGATTAATCGACTAACCGTCGCTATAACGGTCGATTATTACTGCTAACTGCTCATATTAATTGCGTTATCGGAGTGTCATTTTTTTCTCGCAATCTGTATTATCCTGGTTATAGCATCTGCACTGACTACTAATTGATTTTGTCACAATATGGCCCGATCCCATGGTTGTAGGGTAGCGAACAGACTCCTATTGCGGTCATAGTGTGCACACAATGATACTTGAGATGATTACTATAACGATTAATCGCAAATTGAATATTTATTTTGCACACAAGAACACACTGAACCAATTTAGGTTAATTATATTATTTATATAATCAGATTATGTACAATTGTTTCCACATATATTTTGTATTTATTTCAAAATGCATACAGGTTAACTGTAACTTCCCGATGCAGTATAGGAACAAACTCGCTACCGAATTTGATGACCTATACACTTTGCAACATTTTTGCCGATTCGATTCAAAATCGATTTTGGCCACCCGATTCGATATCGAATTTCGAATCTGAGGAAATGTGCCGATTTGCAGGCCACTAATACGGCCGTATGTACACTTTTATAACTGAGTGGGAAAACAGATTTAGTACAGAAAGGGTTATATAAGCTAGCCTGTGATTAATAATTCATTGGCAGCGTGTTACGTTAATTTTAGTAAATTTATAACAAGAGCATCGCTCAGGCGTGGAAAATACACCCGTGGTAATTCAAACAAAGGGCCATTACTCTGGTGAAAATTGGCGGGCAAATCCCAAATACAAACTTGACCTGTATTTTGGTACTCACATACCAAATTTCATTCCATTTAGTTGAGACTATCTAAAGCTATCATTCGGAAACCAAATGTGAATGACGGACAGACAGCTAGACGGATGGATGGCCAGACTAATAAAATAGTATGTCCCGTTTTTTTTTTTAAATGGACGTATAAAAAGTATTGGAAGTAATTGGTTCATTTATGTAATTAAAAGATTGTTTATTTGCACCAACATTTAAGCTGGAACATAGCCTTAACATATTTACATATATACAAGAAATTTATACGTTAACAATCATCATATAATATTTCCATAACAAATTCATCATAATATGATAACTAAAGACACAACACATACAACATATCACACTCCCTATTTCCCCATAGAATTTAGTTCTATACCAAGCTATACCTGCAAAATTTTAAATGACTATTCCAATTTTTATGGCTTCTTGAACATATATAACAGTTCATCACACTGGCTTAACTGACATTTAAATTCTCAAATCAACAGGCTATCTATCATAGGTCTCTGCCCCTCTTAACCCTTTACCCAACAGAAGGGCCCTGTGCCAATGCATTCTCTTATATATGCGAGTCGACCATAGGTCGCCTCGCATATATAAGAGAATGCATTGGCTTAACACATTAAAAATTATAAAATTGTTAAACCATAGGTCGACTCGCATATATAAGAGAATGCATTGGTACAGGGCATAACTGTAACTATCACAATGTGGTCAAGGAGCCGGTTCCAATGATATCCATATGTGTATGGTTCTATTGAGACAGACCGAATATATTTTAGGCTGTTGAAGCTTTATTTGGCCGGTTTTGGCCGTTTTGTTGGGTAAAGGGTTAATAGTCTCAGCTTGATAATGGCCTTTCTGATGTTGTATGTACCATTTGCGCTTCAACACTTCGGACACCTATGTTATATCCAATATTGGAAGCTGCCAGAAACATCATTAAAGAGAATGCAGAGCTACAAAGCTGGATGTCAGATGCTGAATATACAAATCAAAAGATGATCATAGATAGTGGAGGAACTAGTTATATAGACCTTTGGAATATCGGATCAATCAATCATGGGAGGTTATGAAGGCTGATAGATTAGGGCTTGCTATCTAATGAAATTGCCAATCAAATATGTCCTAATGTCAAGATGTTTATATTTCATTAATCAGGGCACAATGCATTGGATTAAAACTCAAATCTGGCAATGGGATGTGGAATGACAGTTGTTATTTCCTGTTGTCTGTGCTTCTGAGCATTATTAATCTGATTACTAGGTTTGATGGACAGGGACGTGGCTGCAGGGTTACCATTGGGGGAGGGGGTATCCACCTTGTAAACCCCCCCCCCCCCCCTTGAAGCAGAACAAACTCCCATGTTCGCAAAATACCATTTGCAATCCCCCCCCCCCCTTTGGATGTTGAAAAGTTTCCAACTGAGAGCCATTCAGACCAACAAGTAGAAAGATATGCTGCTGTTGGTCTAAAACAACATATTCCCCACTAATTACTGGTGGGAAAAGCAAATGTTGAGAACAATTTTAACCTATATGTGGTGTAAAATTTCCAAATAATGTTGCTTTAGGCATGAAATTTACACCTGCAAACATACCTCAACAAAGTTAGTCACAAAAATGAACCAATTTAGGGTCGTAACTCTGACCTGGCCGGTTTCCAAACTTAATCAAGACATTTTTCAGCAAGTCTCATTTACCAAAAATCAACAAAATCAGTTCATATTTCTGTGAACCGACCTCGTCAAACTAATAAACTATAGATCGAGATTTTGAAAAAACTCAACCACAAAAATTAGGGAATTTAAAGATGCCTTTTGTCTGGATTCATGTTCATGAATGTACCTGGCATGCAGCATATACAACCAGCTGACCACCCTTACATTTCCCAAGTGTGTTATAAGTGTCAAATAAGTGTTGCATAAATGTAGGAAATTTTTTCCTCTAAGTGTGCACTTACAACCAAGTGTACAAGTCCAACAGTGGCAGTAAGTGTAGTGCAAGTGTAACATAAGTGTACAGTAAGTGTATGTTCCAACTATGTAAATGAGGTGAGTGTCATATAAGTGTATGATTCTAAAGTGTGGTATAAGTGTATGTTGGCAAGTGTAATATAAGTGTATAATAATTGCAAGTGTTTTATAAGTGTAAGTTCTGAATGGGGTTGTAAGTGTATTGTAAGTGTACAATGGTGATTGTGATGCAAGTGTATTATATAAGTGTATAGTACATGTATTAGTAAAATAAGTGTATGGGCATGCACATATTAAATTTCACTATCAAAGATGGCAATTGATGCATTATAATCAAGGGAATCACATTCACAATGATTTAGACTGATAAAATACTTTATTATATTATATTAATAATGTTTTAATATATAAATCATCTATCGATTAGGTTCCTTGGCTCAATAAATATATTTCATAAATCTGGTGAGCTGATACTGATAGTGATATGCGAAGTTTGAATGAGCTGAAGTATCTTCAAGCTTGTCTCTTCCCGTTAGTCTTTACTCCACTTATGTCATGATGTCCATGTCATATTCAGTACGATGTCCCATTTAAAGCATGCAGTGCCTGCTGTGGGATGTTTAGTTTAGCACGGAGAGTGAGAGAAATTTGCAAACGTTGGCATGACCGATTCCATTTTTTTTTGCCAAAAAAGCTGTAAGTGAGTCATTTTTTCTTCTTCTGATTGTCTCTGAGATGATCCAAATTCCAATGTGCTCTGTGTGCCCAGTCTACCCCTCCACCAAAATTAGTTTTGTCCGGTATCACAAGCATTTGGATAAGACGTCAAGATGATTGAAATTGAATCCGTGATCAGTCCTCTGAGTCTTGGCGAGTCTTGCCAACATTGGGCAACATGCCAACAATGAAACATGCGAGAGATCAATCACTGAATCAGCTGGACGACAGCCATCACTCTCCGATTGAGAATTATCACTTGTAAATAAATGTATGTTGTATATCTGAATTTAGCGCACGTTTCCATCGGTTATAATCTGTATGCATCCAGTGTGACTTTACTGTTGACATTTAATTTCTCAATGTCATCGTGTCATTGTAGGATCACCGGTTGAATTGGGAACAAACTTCGCCTATTTGCGTAATTATTTGCCGAATTCAGCCTCCTACCACCTGTTCTATCTCTAGTGTGTTTAGTTCCTTTCTTCTTTTTGCCAAATTGTTGAATTGTTGTGGCTTTTCTCGCCGTCATTTTCGTAAATGAAAGCTGTTGTCAAATAAAATGCAGATGAAATTTAAATTTGATTTCTTGATCGCCGAATGACCGGAATGTGGTCTGCGCATGCGCATGTAGTCATCGTCACAGTCACGTGTAAGCTTTTAGCCAATCGTATGCTCAGTTCTAGGATATCACTTGATTTAGACAGGGATTTCCCATTCGGCAAACCTCGTCAGATTCTGTCACCGTTTCAGAGGCCCGCAGAGGTCACAGGTCGAGGAGTTCAGAATGAGGGATTTCCCAATAAAATGATGACATCAGAGGACAATGTTTACACACAGCGAGGTGGGATTAAATTCCCCATACACGAACACGTGGGCAGAAAGCCCCAAGCATTTTCTTTGGGAGATTTACAGTGGGTCGATAATCACACGCATATACAGTTAAACTTTGTTATTTTTGATACATTTTACGTTAAATTAAAAACAGATAGCAGGTACATATACGTACTTCTCCGAGAATGTTAAAAACAATTTTTATCTGTTCATCATTATTTTATTGTCACGAAATTACGCTAACTATCGAAGTTTTGCCATAAAAAAACCCCGATAAAAATAATTCTATTTGGGAGTATTGCACGTCAAAATTACGGGTTTAGAAACGATTTTTATTATACTTAATTCTGATCTGCGTCGTCAAACTACTATCATACAACATTTCTATATTCGTAATGGCCATTTTTTGACTGCAGGTGTGTTTGGAAACACAATCATTGAAGCTTTCATATTCGCCAATTTCAATATACGTGATAGCGACCAATTTTCATTGTTTCTATGACAAACATTTTGCAGTTAATAAATTGTAGATATACATACTCATATATCTTTATTTTAGCACAAAAGATTCATAAAATTTATTACTATCGGAATATAAATAACAGAAAAACGAAATACCGGTAATTTCAAAATTGAAAAAGTTCATATTTAATATAAGACGGCAATTATATAGTACAAATGTGCGAGGCTCTGAGCAGTATTCCTGAACATATCCATATCAAAGTTTGATAAGTGTGGTATAAGTGTTCCATCAAAGTTCCATAAGTGTACCTTTAAGTGTGGGGCAGTGTTCCCAAAACATTTTAAAAGTATAAGTATCATCAGTGTGTCATAAATGTAGAGAGAACTTTTCAAAGTAACATAAGTGTAGCTGTAAGTGTGGGCAGCATGCCCAAAGATTTTCAAAGTCTCAAAAGTGTAGAGCAAGTGTACACTTATTACAACACTTACACTATACACTTACAAAATAAATGTACATTTCGAAAAAAGTGAGTGTGGTACAAGTGTACTGAATTAAAAAAACAAAAGCTACAAGTGTACTATAAGTGTATACCTGAACTACACTTACAATGAAAGTGTACATTTAGAAAATATAAGGGCAGCCAATCAAATGTACGCTGACTTCTGTTCCGGCTGAAATGTTTAAATTGGAAAGGTAATGTTACAGTAATGCTCTAATTAATCGACTGCTTAACCACAGCAGAATTATGGGTAAATTTTCAGGATTTAGTCGGAAATATGGCTTGTTGCCATATTTCCGACTAAATCCTGAAAAGTTACCCATAATTCTGCTGTGGTTAAGCAGTCGATTAATTAGAGCATTACTGTATATGTATACATATACATGTACTTACATTCTGTCGATAGTTAGGCACTCTACACCAGGGTACAATGCTATCACATTTGCTGTTCTTCTGTCTTCACTGGAACAAATGGAAAATATATATGATATAGCTGTATTGAATTTACACAAAATAAATTGTTTCTGAGTTCTTCTCAGAAAAAATCAAATTAATCCCAAAATGGAAATAAATGAAGGTGAATAAAGCTGGATTTCTATATCAACATTTACAGTAATTCCCTAAATAATTGACTTCTTAACCAAAGCAGAATTATGGGTAACTTTTCAGGATTTAGTTGGAAATATGGATTGTTGCCATTCACCGGAAAGCTCTCAGTGAGAGCTTTCCTATGATAGGTAACAAGCCATATTTCTGACTAAATCCTGAAAAGTTACCCATAATTCTGCTGTGGTTAAGCCGTCGATTATTTAGGGAATTACTGTATGACATTTTTAATCCAAATATGTCAAATCACACATATAGTAAATATATTTAGCTTTCTAATTATA
The DNA here is from genome assembly GCA_032622095.1 of Siphonodentalium dalli. Taxonomy (NCBI): domain Eukaryota; kingdom Metazoa; phylum Mollusca; class Scaphopoda; order Gadilida; family Siphonodentaliidae; genus Siphonodentalium; species Siphonodentalium dalli. Next base: position 94,742,668 of record CP136065.1, read on the forward strand.
AATTAATATACACTAAACATTTTTTTTCTAGAATCCAGAAATATTGAATACAATCATCATTATTTTAAGTTTCATAGTGCCAGGGAAACTCATTGGAAACAGATTCCATATGATGCATGGCTAATTCAGTAGTCTGGGTCAGCAAATGTCTGATGAAAGATATTTGTATGACTTTTGTACATTTATTTTCCTCTTTCCCCAAAAGGACCTGGATAAGAGATTCAGCTAGATAACTATACTTTTTCTCTAATTTTACATAATCAGTGACCTAGTAGATTACAAACAAAATTTCGTAAAGTATTCACCACAGCTAGAGTGTTAAGTGTTGGAGTAAAGTGGTATGAATACCTTAATGTGTATCAATTTACATCAACTTTCTTCAACATTTTCTATAGTATTTTGCCATTGGTTCTGATTGGTTCCTAAAATGCTAATGTATTTAAATAGGTCATAATCACGATAGGTCAAAAGTGAACATTGAGTGCAGGAGTATCTTCACAACAAAGCGCGACATTGCAGCAACATCAGTAGCTGCAACATCACTTTAATAATGTCCCCAATATTTAACCCTTCCATGACGGGAGCTGCACTGGTGCAGCATTAAAGATCCTGTGCCAGGGCATTCTCTTATATATGCGAGTCTCCCATTTAAAGGAGCCTCGCATATACAAGAGAATGCATTGGCCTAACAATATTTACCTTGACCTTGTAAGCAGAGTATTTTCATATATATGCGAGGCTCCCTATAGGAGGCTCACACATATAAGAGAATGCACTGGCACAGGCTCTTTAATGCTGCACCAGCGCATATCCCATCATGAAAGGGTTACGAATTTCTAATATCGAAATATGAAATGTTACTTTAAAGTTCTGGTTAAAACAATTAAATTCAAGGGTGCTGTTTCATGGCAGAATATAAAATAAAATTAACTTGGTATTCCATTCAGAGCCACTTTCATTGCAGGGATCTGTAAAATCCCAATGAAACATGGAGAGGAAATTGATTTTATAAAAGACCATTATTTCCTGCTCTCTGGGGCTCTAATTCAGCAGAAATATTTTGGATTAGCATAAATAATAGCATGTAATGACAACCAAAGAAATGAAGCTCTACATCAAATCTGGTTCAATAACCTAATTAAGGTGTCGCTAAGGTGAGCAAATTTTCATCCAATGTTAAAGATTCTCACAACTGGCAATTCATAATCATCTTGATGTATTGACAGCAAAGACAAGTCGGAGATGCTATATATATAACCACTGGACAGCGGAGCAACACATAATTACATTGGGAAAACTTCCCTTGTAAAGTTTGTGCTCTCCATGCACCTTCAGTTCAAAAATATTCACTGTCGTAGGAAAAAATTGATTTTCTTTTAAAAATTTCTTAAATAGCAGTGAATAGTATCTTTTCTCAGAAATAAACCAATGCCTCCATCAGTTAACCCTTCCATGACTGGAGCTTCCTGAAATTTTGCAAAATGCCAATGCATTCTCTTATATATGCGAGAATACATTGACCTATCAATATTTAGTTATTATTATTTACCTTGACATTGTAAGCCAGTGCATTATCTTATATATGAGAGGCTCCCTATGGGAGACTCCCATATAGAAGAGAATGCACTTGCACAGGATCTTTAATGCTGCATAAATGCAGCTCAGGCCATGAGAGGATTGATCGCTCTAGCTTTTCAATAAATTCCTTAGACTAAAGATGTTGCTTCCCTGCTCAGGAATATTGAGCGGTTGAAAAATTATCCAAGAATATCAACTTTGAAAGAAACCATTTGAAAGTTCCCAACTTGACCTCTGTTGCATTAATCAGGATAGGATAATCGCCGACACAGAACTGGTGGGGAACTAAGTACAAATGGTTGGTAAGAGTACATTTATCGACACATAAGAAATGACAAGAGTGTAAGATACTCAACATTATTGTCGATTAAGGAAGTCCTTTCTCAGCTTAATTAATCAGCTATATTCATTCTTTAAAGAATTCTGCGAACGAATATTATCCATCAATAATGAAGAGTCATCGGAAATCTAAATTTCATTTTACAACAACGCAGAATTTTGTTTGCGTCATGTTTTATTCCCATATAATCAATCATTATTTTGAGTCTATTCCCTCTATACAACTCTATTGAAAGAGATGCCTACTAACTTTGAATATCAAATTCCATACAAAATTCAGACTCAAGATAGACGAAGTCTTCTCGGCCCACAATAGCTTGGGATAACAGTTGGGTTGATGCTGTTTTGAATTGAATAGGGCGGCCGTTGAACAATTATGTTCTAGTCCTAAAGTTAACATTGAAACATAATTTTATCATGGTAGCATGCAAGTGATTTCCCAATGCTATGTAAAGGTTTGAATCACAGATCCCCTGGTGCGATAATATATACTTTAATACTGAGGCATATTTCAAGGTATTAAGGTATATACTCATGGTAGTGTTGTCGCACCAGTAGACCTGTGCTTTGAATCAGAAAGGAAAATATCTCAAAAAAATTAAAACCATCCTAAAAATTCTTGGACTTATGTGGTATATTAATGTTATGATATGGAAATCTACAGTAATGCCCTAAATAATCGACTCCTTAACCACAGCAGAATTATGGGTATTTTTTCAGGATTTAGTCGGAAATATGGCTTGTTGCCATTCATTGGAAAGCTCTCACTATTGTGATGTACACCCATTGGGAACCTTGATTATGCAATGTGTCGTCTGCCAATTGGGGATATATAGAGAAACTAATCTAAAAAAAAGAAATAGAATCTATGTGAAGAAGTTTCTATAGAAATTTGATAATGAAGAATCTTTCCAGAGAAGATGAGGCCTAAGCAGAATGAGATCCCAGTGGGTGAATTTAGTGATGCTAGCCACAATGTGGGATAGCGTCACTAAATTCACCCTCTGGGGACCTTATAAAGGGAAACCAACTATCAATGAGTATTTAGTATAGAAAGGGTTAAAATAACGCAGCTTTTTTCATTTCACAATGATATATGAGCTTGACAATTGCGTTAATCATTATTTATAAACTTATCTTAAAGTGAAATTCTTTAATATGAGAGCTTTCCGATGAATGGCAACAAGCCATATTTCCGACTAAATCCTGAAACATTACCTATAATTCTGCTGTGGTTAAGGAGTCGATTATTTAGGGCATTTCTGTATTTCTAAAGTGTTGCTATTTCAGAGTTAGTAATAACCGGTTATGATTGGAACTGAATTCGAGCAAAGAAACAACAATGTTAATAAAACAGTAATGCCCTAAGTAATTGACCCCTTAACCACAGCAGAATTATTGGTAACTTTTCAGGATTTAGTCGGAAATACGACTTGTTATGAATGGCAACAAACCATATTTCCGACTAAATCCTGAAAAGTTACCCATAATTCTGCTGTGGTTTAGGAGTCGATTAATTAGGGCATTACTGTAGTCCTGCGTTACTAAAATGACTAACATTGGTGTGTGGTTTCTTGAGGAAAAAAACATCAATTGACCATATATTCATAACCTTAACAGCATAGCAGAACAATGGAAATTTTGCAAATTGAAAAACAAATTGGGTTCATGATGAACACCATGATTCTCAATTTGAACCATGATCAGGTACAGGGACGTAGCAAGGGTAGCGACAGCGGAGAAATGTTGGAAAATCAGGACTATATGATAAGCATAAAGATAAAATATTTGTCGGAATAACAGTTTTTTTTAAATAGAAATTTTATGAAACTTAGTGACTTACAAGTTAGAAATATGAATATTTGGAAGTTTAGCCTGAATAACATGTACCAACTTGTGTGGAATGATTCTTGTTGGCAATGTTTGTACTTTTCTAATAAGAAACGATGGACATTTTGAACATAATAATTCTTTTAATATTTCCAGACAAGACAAGAAATTACTAGCAAATTTATTAATTTCCCATTAATAAAAACATGACAATTTCTTATTTTGAGTGACAAGATATTGGAATATTCATAAATACAGTCAGAAAGTTACAAGTAAAGGTGGTGAGGGGGTGCACTTGGAATGTAAAGACTCCCTCGCTACGTCCCTCATTCAGGTATAGGAGAACAGAAACTTATCTCAATGAACAGACCCGCCATTCATGACACTGAAACATTCAAATTTAGTCCTCAATTAACAGACCGCAGTGATATATATATCAAAATTCAAATCAATAACAATACTAGTATTCCCTTTTTCTCCAGCCAAATTAAATAATTTAATAGCAAATTTAAATTTTTTGAAATGTGCTTAATATACAGATTGCAAGGGACTCGCTTGTAAGAAATGTGCTATTCCAATCAATATATGGCCATTTTGATAAGAAGTTATAAATTGTTCACGCATATTGAAGCAATGAACAGTCATACTGAGCCAGTGCGTGCTTCCAACATCTGATACATATAAAGAATGTCACTTTAAGATAAGTTTATAGATAATGATTAATGCAACTGTCAAGCTCATATCATTGTGAAATGAAAAAAGCTGCGTTATTTTAACCCAATCTATACTAAATACTCAGGTAGTTTTCCCTTTAAAAGGAAATGTTCAGAATAAGTGCCTGTCATTTGCAGTCCCCAGAGGGTGAATTTAGTGACACTATCCCGCATTGTGGGCTAGAATCACTAAATTCACCCACTGGGGACCTCATTCTGCTTAGGCCTCATCTTCTCTCGAAAGTTTCTTTATTTCCAAATTTCTATAGAAACTTCTTCACATGGATTCTATTTCTTTTTTAGTTTAGTTTCTTAATAACCCCAATTGGCAGACGACACATTGCATAATCGAGGATCCCAATGGGTGTACATCAGACCTGTTTACTTTCCCGATTTCGGCGGGAGTCTCCCGATTTTGTGTCATTTCTCCTGTGCTCCCGATCGGGAAACGAAATCTCCCGATTCAAAAGATAAAACCAAAAATTAGCCAACGGCTGTATTAAGCAAATAAGCCATGCATGCTATAGTGTTACAAAGTGTTACAAATAGTCTGGTCGTTGAAGCATTGGACCTAGAACAAATTGTTTACAAGCTGTTTTTGGTGTCATTTTGTCGGACAGAATCTGGGGAACAACATATCCAAAATCCGCTAAAATCCGCTTTGGGGAAAATTTTCGAGAGCATTTTGAAAAAAAGGTCCTATTTGTGTTGTTTAGGTATGATTTTCCGTTTCTTATGAAATATACAAACAAATTATTACTGTTGCCATGACAGACGTATGTTATTTCGTCTACAATTTGATTCTAAAAATTCAAAATGGCGGACAAAATGGCGACCGAAATTGGTAACATTTGTCAATTTTCACTAAATTTCACCAGATCGTTTCCATTTATAAGAAATTTGGTTTAAATGGCCATTTGTACCAACATACACCACTTTAAATCAATGTCTGTTAATTGTGAGCCATATCACGAGGATTGGGAATTTGGGCCCTTCAAATTCGAAATAGATAGTACTAAATTTAGAAGACAAATCAAATATTATTTTAATGCCAAGAATAACCACCAATCGAACACACCAGTGTATTTAATACTCATTATACGTCAGATATGACCCACTAGTGTCCATTTTAGCAGAAACTAGGCAATCACTTCCAAAAATAGGGAAACTATGGCTACTGAAAGTAGTATAATTGGGAATTTTCGTTAAAGTTCACCAGATTTAGACGAAAAAACATGTAATGGCTAGCACAACAGTAAATTATGTCGGACCCTAATCTGATAATACTGAGGTATATGTCGAGAATTTGTCCCTACAGTCTCCCAAAATGGCGGAGAAAATTGCAATCGAAAGTCAAAAATATCTATTTCTATTTCTATTTGATTTTTTAACTAAATCTTCTCATATCCGGTATCGAATATAATTTGATGAGTGTCCACAGCAACCAAACTAGTATCGAAATACATCAAATGAGTGTCAAAAACAACTTAACGCGTGTCCCAAACCATCTAAGGAGTGTACAACTACACAACAGGTGTCTCAACTGTCTTCTTAATAATATACCAAATTAATCGGTGAGTGTCCCAGTCCATAGAAGGGGGATTCCAAATCGGCCGACGAGTGTCCCAAACCACATAATATGTAACACAATCCACCAAAATAGTGTCAAAAACCATCCAATTAGTGCCCAAACCAGTCCAATGTGTGTTCCATGCCATCCAACGATTGCCATATGTCACCCATCGTGTGTCCCAATTCATGTATGTGGTGTCCCAAACCACACAAATGGGTGTCTCAAATCATCAAGTGTGTACCCAAACCAACATATGAGTGTCCATAATCACCCAATGAGTGTCACAAGCCACACGATTATTATCAAAACCAGCAGGAGTGTCTAAAACGTCCAACTAGTGTCTCAAACCACCCACTGAATGTCTCAGTAATTTAATGGGTGTACCAAACTAGTGTACAAAACCATCCATCAAATATATTAGACTATGTTTTGGTAAACTCATTGGATGGTTTGACAAACTTACTTGATCGCTTGAAATACCCGATGGAGGGTTTTGTACACCATTGTAGATGTATTGATATGACAGTTGGTTGTTGGTTCGCAAAACCAGTCCTGTGCAGTTGATGGATAGGGATCTTGTTGGATGGTTTATGGTTTATGGTTTAGTTTTATGGTTTGGGTCACCCGCTTTGTGATTTGTGACTTCAGTTGGATGCTTTTGGGATACCAATTGGGTGGAGTGTTCACATTGAGTGGTTTGCGACACTCGCTATAGATTTTAGATACTGGTTATGTGCATTGAGACACTGCGTGGTCGATTGGGTCACTGGTTGGTCATTTGGGACACTAGTTGAATGGATTGAGACGACAGTTGTATGTTGTATGACATGGGCTACATATTGGATGTCTGCCTATCGTGTGGTTTCGAACACCCGATGGATGGTTTGGTAACCGTGGTACACCCATTGCGTGATTTGGGGCACTGATTGAGTGGTTTGACACACTCAATTAGTGCTCATTGCATTTTTTACTCATCTGATGGTTATGGACACTCATTGGATATTTCTGGAACCTACTGGATGGCTTGGGACACACCTATTATGTTGTTTCGAACATAGGTTGCAACGTATGGAGCACTACTGGTGTGGTTTGGGAACATTCGTTGAATGGTTTGTGGGTACTCAATCAGGTGGATTGAGACACTCATTTAGTGGCTTGTGACACTCATTTTGGGTTAGTTGGAATACCAAATGCATGGTTTGGGGACTATATGTGTGAGTAATGTCACCAGTTGAGTATCGTTTGGGGAGCTACCTACATCAGTCTACATCAGTCTGGGTGGTTTGTGAAACTCGTTTGGTGGATTGGGACACCCGACGATGGCTTAGAACAATGTTTGGATTTGGGGCGCCCGTCGTATGGATTTGGATACTTACATGTTGTTGTTTTTTTTTTGACACCAGATGGGTTTTGTAACTCTGTATATAGTTTGGCGGACTTGTGTGGTTTGGGACAATCATTTGATGTATTATGAAACTATTGGTGGCTTTGCAAACTCGTATGGTGGCATATATGACTACATATTGGCTATACGTTTATTCGATATCGTAAGATTTAGTATAAAAACAAACAAACAAAACTTCAATTGTTCACTTCCGACTGCCATTTTCGCTGTCATTTTGAAGACTGTTTAGACATCGAATTGCCCAATCCTCTGGATATGACTTACTATAACGGATTAGGATTCGCCATTTTATAGTATGAGAGTCAAATTATGCATGAAATGACAGGCATAATTATGCTATAATAACAGGAATAATGCGTTTTTTTGTTGCAGGTTTCTGTCACATTAATACATTTAGAGGATACTGTAGTGAATGGTAGTGCACTCCAGGAAATTGCCGCCATATTGCCTCATAATATTCACGGCCACATGTTAGCGTCAAATTAGTTGGAGCAGACATCCTTACGAAAAAAATGGATCAAGTTTAATATTGGGGCCCCAGTCTGGAGAAGCATTTTGGCAGACCTGGTTCCCAGACAAAAATTCCAATTGTCACCATTTTCTTACATGTTTTCTTCGTTTTTATCTAAATTAACGACTTTCCCTTCTTTAAACGCATGGATATTTTGGATATATTGTTATATGGTCACATTTGGCAGTCAGGGAACTCGACTGAGCATTTATGGTTGGCAGATTTGTTTATTAAAAAATTCCAATTTTCACCATTTTTGTTTACATATTCCAGTATTTTGACTTCTGGTTCATGGGGATTCTGGATATGTTATTATATGAGTATAGTCACACTCAAAAAGACAAAAAGCAAATTTTGTTCACGGTTGGGCGTTTCCTTCCATCCGTTTGACTGGACTAACGAGGAACTGCAGACTTGACACAAAAAAGCCACAAATAGGACCCTATTTCAAAGATATGTAGAAAATTTCCCCGAAAGCGAATTTTTTATATATTGTTCCCCAGATTCTGTCCAACAAAATAAAACCAAAAGCTTGTTACCAATTTAATATAGGTTCACCTTAAAATCTGAGTCTCAACCAGAAAATTACAGTTTTCACCATTTTTGTTTACATATTCCTGACTTTTCACCCAAAAATGACGACTTTCCCACTCTGGGATTGACAGGGATTTGGTTATGTTATGATATGATATAGTCACATTCAAACACATCAAACGACATTGCATAGTAATTTGTTCACGGTAGGGTTTTTCTTTCCATCAGATTGACTAGACTAATAAGGAACAGCAAAATTTACACAAAAAGCCATAAATAGGACCCCATTTCAACGAGCTGTAGAAAATTTTCCCCAAAGCGGATTTTAGCGGATTTTGGATATATTGTTCCCCAGATTCTGCCCCACAAAATGACACCAAAAACAGCTTGTAAACAATTTGTTCTAGGTTCATCTCAAAATCGAGTCTCAACGACCAGACTAAAAGTCAATTAGGAATATATCGCCTGCGAGTCAAACAGTGACAAAATGTTGACACAACGTTGACTCTTTTGTTTAACAGCGTTGAGTAAGTCAAAACGAATTCTCTTTAAATTCACCGATGTTATCCGATAGCACCATTTTATAGTGTGCAACTATAGTTTTAATCGTTGTATTGCCTTGTTCGAAATAAAACGTGATCCATAACCGGAAAATCGTAATTTTATTCCCAAATGATTCAGTGATTTCAAGGCCATTAATTGTGGAAGATGAAAACCCAATTGCAACAAACAGTCTATATGAAGTTTTTTTCCACGATACTGATATTGAAAAATAAATCTCCCGATTTTTCACTAAATCTCCTGATTTCTGAGGACAAATCTCCCTATTTCCAATTTTGAAAGTAAACAGGTCTGGTGTACATCACAATAATCACCATTTAGGAACTTCAATCTTAGTCTATGCCTCCCATACCACATGAGGCCATGCAGAATGAAGTCCCCAGAGGGTGAATTTGGTGATGATAGCCCGCTATGCGAGATAGCTTTGCTAAATTCACCCTCTGGGGACCTCATTCTGCAAATGACAGGCACCTTATTCTCAGGCCTGTTTCAGATATTAAGTTCAACAAACGACCATATGTCCCTCTGACAATCGATATATACAGTAATGCTCTAAGTAATCGACTTCTTAACCACAGCAGAATTATGGGTAACTTTTCAGGATTTAGTCGGAAATATGGCTTGTTGCCATTCATCGGAAAGCTCTCCCCTGAGAGCTTTCCGATGAATGGCAACAAGCCATATTTCCGACTAAATCCTGAAAAGTTACCCATAATTCTGCTGTGGTTAAGAAGTCGATTACTTAGAGCATTACTGTATATATGGCAATTTTTATCAGGAATTATAATTTGTTCATGCATATTGATGCATAGTGATGCAATGAACAGTCATACTAAGCCAGTGCCTTCATAAATCTGATATATATCTATACTGTCTATACATCTGATGAACTTGAGCATGGCGTAATATGGATAATAAAGTGTATTGAAAGTGAAACTAATTAACTGTGGAATTTACTATCCATTATTGTTATTACTTTTATAATTTTTAGTCGGAAATATGGCTTGTTGCCATTCATCGGAAAGCTCTCCCCTGAGAGCTTTCCGATGAATGGCAACAAGCCATATTTCCGACTAAATCCTGAAAAGTTACCCATAATTCTGCTGTGGTTAAGAAGTCGATTACTTAGAGCATTACTGTATATATGGCAATTTTTATCAGGAATTATAATTTGTTCATGCATATTGATGCATAGTGATGCAATGAACAGTCATACTAAGCCAGTGCCTTCATAAATCTGATATATATCTATACTGTCTATACATCTGATGAACTTGAGCATGGCGTAATATGGATAATAAAGTGTATTGAAAGTGAAACTAATTAACTGTGGAATTTACTATCCATTATTGTTATTACTTTTATAATAGAAACTGTGGAAGGAGCTGATTATATGCCATGGTAAAACCTTCAGAAGTCAATAAAAAGAAATAAATCATAAAAAACAATTGATTCTTTTAATCTTCTCTATGCATACATCTAGTTATTTAAAATTTGGCAACCACTGGTTCTAAAGTCCAATTCAATAAAGTTCATATTGGAAACTATGGGGTATTGGTTATTTCATGAAAGTACCCATAAAGCAGGCGTGGATGAAAGGATTTTTTGGGGACACCTGTTTTCTGACCATGATATGCCGTGGAGGTGTCCCCCATCTCAAAACTATTTAAGAGCAAACTTTCAGAAACTAAATTGTGTACATTTTGTGAGAATATGAAAGAGACCATTTTTCACCTTTACTTTGAATGCGCAGTCTCAAAGTCAATACTGCATGAATTTCAAGACCGTTTAAAAGATTCTTGTAATATCTCTTCACAATTTACATTAGAGATTGTAATCTTAGGTGTTGGGGAAAGACAGCAACTGCAATACAGCAATACTTGATATATGTCTTCTTTTATATAAGAGATATATATAATCATGTAATATTAATCCCTCACTCCAAGGTTTAATGGATCTAATTACAAAGCCATAGAAACTTATTTCCCTGCCAATCTAGATTCAAAGAAAGAATTTTTTTTCGTGAAAGTTGGAATATGATAGAAAATCTTCTTAAACCAACACTCTTAATTTTGTAGATTTTAAAAAGGTGCTTATGTCTCAAAAGTTAAACCATAAATGGTAATTGATAGAACAAATATAGTAACTGAATTCTAAATCACTGATTACATAATTTATTTGTTCGTGTACTCGAGATGTTATATATAGAGGATCTCACATGAGTTTCTAGTTTATACGGAATTTATCAACCGAGTTCACTAAATTCGATTTGAGCCGAGGTTGATAAATTACGTATAAAATAGGACGAGTGTGAGATACCTTTTATCACATGATCAAATAAACCAGAAGCAACGCGCAATATTCATCGAAAACAACAATCATAAACTACAGCGATCGCAAGTTATTTGAAGAATGCCGTGACGTCATCGCACGCGCTGATATTAAACGTGTCTATTACCGATAATTATGAAACTGCTTTTATGGCCAAATTATTTGATAAATTGAGATCTGAATAAAAATTATTTAAAAAATTCAAAAAATTAGTGACGCTACCCCGCATAGCGGGCTAGCATAACAAAATTCACTCTCTGGGAACCTCATTCTGTGCGGCACCATATTTTGAGGCCTGTTGCTAAAAATCCCCAGTCTAGCCAGGATGTCAGAGGACAACTGGCGCATGGCAAAACATGCCCGGTGGTAATTTCAACAAAAGGCCATAACTCTGGTGAAATTTGGCGGGCGGAACCCAAATTTGAAATTAACCTGTAATTTGGGTTTCTCACATACCAAATTTCATTCCATTCAGTTCTAACTTACTAAAGTTATCATCTGGAAACAAAATTTGAGAGCAAATTCCAAACAAAATGGGCCATAACTCTGATGAAAATTGGTGGGCAGAACCCTAATTCGAACTTGGCCTGTATATTGGGCTGGTAAAATCACATACCAAATTTCATTCCATTCAGTGCAGACTTACTAAAGTCGCTCACCTTATAAGAGCCTTCTCTCCGAAGTAGTCTCCCCTCTTCAGTTTTCTCACTTCCTTTGGGTCTTCAAAGCCTTGCAATTTCTGTGTGACCTTGACCTGCAGAAAAGAATTTGAAGTCTTGATAAATGAATTTATCAGATATTCTAGTTTTAAAGATGTACTGATGGTTCCAGACTTACAGTTACAACAACAACAAATCTTAATTTAACATCAATTTCTGCTTTGATGAAAAAATGTATAAAATCAAATATGACTGAATAGACCTATAAATACCAAAGAATATCATTTTGTTATTGAAACATTAACTCTTTCATGACGGGAGCTGTGCTGGTGCAGCATTAAACATCATGTATCAGTGCATTCTCTTATATATGCGAGTCTCCCATAGGAAGCCTCGAAATAAAATAGGTGCTGATTGCAATATTTTTCACTCTTGTGATTTTTGGGTAGGATGATCCCAAAACCAATAAAATAAAATAAAAGTCCTTATACAGTAAAGCCCTAAGAAATTGACTCCTTAAACACAGCAGAATTATGGGTAACTTTTCAGGATTTAGTCGGAAATATGGCTTGTTGACATTCATCAGAAAGCTCTCCCCGAAAGCTTTCCGATGAATGGCAACAAGCCATATTTCCGACTAAATCCTGAAAAGTTACCCATAATTCTGCTATATTTAAGGAGTCGATTACTTAGGGCATTACTGTAGGTATAATTTCCCCCAGGAAGGTTCTTCCCTGTTGCATTAATTGTGGTATTTATTGTACGCTCAACAATAAATTATAGAAGAAATCGCTAACAGATAATAATCGTTATCCACCGCTAGCAGAGGAAGGTATAGAAAATTACACTTTCATTGTAGCTTTGACGTTAAGGACATCTATGATGTAACTGAATTTATTTAATAACTGTCTTCGAATTGAAAACTGTTAACTATATAAATATATATATATAAATATATAAAGCATAAGTCTAATTTTATTATGAATATGAAGTATTAGAATTGAATGTGACCAGGTTATAACGGGTATTTGCACAGCACGCATAAAATAAAAATAAAATCTAGTGTTTTTGAGTGGATACCGAAAATTATCTCATTCGTGACCGCGACAAATGTTTATTAAAATAGACATTTGTCTCAGGAGCTCATGAGATAATTTTCGGTATCCACTAAAAACACTAGATATCCTCTTATTTATTACTGTGTGGCCTAGAGCTCCCTTATCAGACATGCAGAATCAAATTATCAAAACATAGCTTGTGTGTGTAGATTGGTGTATGAGTTTGGATCCACAAGTCATTCAGTACCTGTATATGGGAGACCAAATTCAGAAAGAGTATCCTCTTCGGCTGGAGAAAATTCTGTCTGGGAGTGTGTAATTGATGTATGCTTTAGTGCAAATAATTGAGCTTATAGATTTAATTATCTGTATTAATCACTGTAATAACCATTGCTATACTAAATACTCATTTCCCCTAGGAAATATTCAGATAATAAGTTTAATGATAGGTCATTTGTTGAACTTATTATCAGAACATTTCCCACCAAGGAATAAGAATCAATCTGCTCTTGTATTATCTATATTTCTGTCTGTCGTCTGCTGATATTACCTGATGAACAATGGACGATTTCTATTTATACTTTTATAACCAACTGGGAGAATCTATTTAGAAAAGAAACAGTTAATGTACATATATTAATACTAGTCAGCTTTGTAGAGCAATTAAGTCATGCAGATGTATAATGTTCAAGAAAAATATAGATCATTAACCATTCCATAACTGGAGCTTCCTGAAATGTTGCAAAAACACTGTGCCAATGCATTCTCTTATATATGCAAGTCTCACATAGGGAGCCTCACATATATTTATCAAGATAAATATTGGCCAAACAATATTTATCTTGACCTTGTAAGCCAGTGCATTCTGTTATATATGCATTTATTATCCATCCCTTAACACTATTTCTGATTGGGCAAAAGCCGTCAAATGGTAATCTGGGAAAAAGTCATATTGGACTCACAAAAGTCATAATAGGATTTAGCAGACTTTTACTCCCGCATTGATTTTTTTTTTTCACTTCCGTTTTTACTGTTCTAAATCATGCTTTCTGATGATCAAATCATCAAATACAGGCTTTTATAGAGAATCAAGTGCTGACAAATACCAAAAATAACCACAAAGATTTATTCCCAGAATTTGGATAAACATACAGATGGATAATAAAAATGTCATTATATAATGTTGTGTACATTATTTGTTTTTCTTGTACTCATCAAGGTTGTGGTGAAAAGTCATATTGGACTTGACACTGTCTCATCCAATATGACTTTTCACAACAATCTGGACTCGTACAAGAAAAACACATACTGTACACAACATTGTATAATAACTTTATAATATAAGAGAATGCACTGGCACAGGATCTTTAATGTTGCACCAGCGCAGATCCTGTCATGAAATGGTTAATATAGCCTTGTCCACAGACTAAGTCCCTTAATGATTGTCTACCTAAATATGTTTTATATAGTTTCTGGGGTAAAAAATTAAAAAATAATGAGTCAAAGACATCTGTCCAGAAACGCCTCTATTTTTTAATATTAATTTTATATTGATATATTATATAATGCGATAATCAATTGGGTCATTTTTTCATACATTTTTAGAACATACCATCATGGTCTCTCAGGTGATATCAGATAGACAAAGAGTTATCCAGCTTACTATCCTCTGCGAGCTGATAAATGTCCCAAATTAATTGTACATTATTAACCAGAAGATTCAAAATGAAATCAATATTAACCCTTTCAGTGCCAAGTCCGATTTTTGTATCAACGGATTGGCACTGAAAGGGTTAATAGATAGAAGCATTTCCAGACAGCAATCTTCAATTCATATTAATTATTTTATACCTCTGGTGTAATTGTTAGCAGAATTTCACAATTAATCTAGAAATTTTAAATAAAACAGTTAATCAGATGAATTAGAAAAGGTCATGGAGTGTGAGTTCTCAACGTAATGTAATCTCATGGAAGCTGTTATTAATGGAAAAGTACACAGTCTCCTTGTTAAAATGCATGAAGACTCCGCAAGGGCTTCCGGTAATGTCTTTTGAATAAAGGAAAAGACCCCCATGATAAAACCTCTTTTTACGTGCCTTGTTCCAAGCCGATAAATCTATCAGAACCTTGGATTACAGTGATGGTGGAATTGCTTCCGTGGAAACAGATTTGTCGTCAGAGTATCAATTATGTGGCAATATTCATTGGCCTCAACGGAGTTAGGAGCGATGTGATTGATAGTCCAAGTCGAGTCCCGTGACAGTCTCATCCTTTTTTTCTGTTTATCGGCATCAGGTCAGGTACGGAAGCAATTTATTGGGAGACTAGTCAGTCTAACATTGACATAAAGTCAGTCTTTAGATAATAACAAGCTTGTCATGGATTTCAAAGCAATTTCATTCATTAATTGCATAGTAGAACTGATCGAATCGCGCCAATTTTGAAGCACTTGAATATTTATAGTCAACTTCACTTATCGCCAGAGGCCTGAAACTTGTTAATTTTCATTTCTTAAAATGACAAACCCTATTATATTGAACAAGAAAACACCAAACTACCTTATGCAAGAATGAAACACAGAGTATTGTGCCCCCCCCCATACTGCATACAGTATACCCAAAATGTCTATAGTTGAAAATGAAAGAAAAATATCAGGCTCTATTGAATAGTCATCAACTTGAATACTAACAAGATTTCTGATGCCTACAGGCTACAACCAATGTATTTGAAAGCAATGCAACCTGTATTGGGAAAAAGAATAACTCTAAATTCGGTAAACGCAATAGAAGCGTAAACTCTGATATACACAAATCATCAACTTAGCAGGTCAATGAGATAATTGTTATTGGTAAACGATGCAATTTCCGCTGGTAATCAGATGCCGATGTAGTGCTATTTGATTTGGCAAATGGTGCATGAACGAAGATAAGTGAAGAGTTGTTTATTTGGTGGGATAAAAACAGCATCTGAAGATTAATCAGTGCGATAATAACTGAGTAATGAGTGTCATATGTAAAAGTTTAATAACATCAGTATGAATTAATGTAGACACTAAATGACTATGAACATTACCGGCTGGTTTAACATCAGCTATTTAGAGATCAGATTGCAGTATTTTACGCCCTTTTTCACATCAACCCATGTATGTCACCAATGTCAAATAATTAATGGTTAGGTTTCCTGTAAAACTTTTGTGGATAAAACCAAAAAATGGTTACTGCCACTTATTGTTTTAAATGCTACCAATACATGTACAGATCCATTTCGAACAGCATAGTGTTTCTAAAAATAAATAACATTGCTGTCGGCGAGAGCTTTCCAATGAATGGCAACAAGCCATATTCCCAACTAAATCCTGAAAAGTTACCCGTAATTATGATGTGGTTAAGAGGTCGATTAATTAGAGCATTACAGTGCATCTAAACAGAATACAGATGACTGACAGACCAAAAACAGAATACATTATACATACATCTCCTTTGTTGATAATGAAGAAAGTGTCTCCAGCAGAACCTTCTCTGATACAGAATTCACCTTCATGGAAGAAATCCTGAAATTAAAATGTCGCTAATTTATTATACATGTATACTAAATGGAGAACAAAATAAAAAAAAATGTATGAATGTCAGGAGTGCAGAAGGGGGTCACTCTCACCCAATAAAGTACTGAAGGGTACACATGTTTTGAAAATGTGCTGAAGGGGTACACATGTTTTGAAAATGAGCTGAAGGGTACACAGGTTTTGAGATCAGCAGTTTGTTTTCAGTTTATTATAATTTTCATTGGAACGTACACAATTATTCTCTAAAAGAAATCATGGCGGATGCGAAAACTATACGTCATTTAGAACAACAGTAATGGCCTAAATAATCGACTTCTTAACCACAGCAGAATTATGGGTAATTTTTCGGAATTTAGTCGGAAATATGGCTTGTGCCATTCATCGGAAAGCTCTGTGAGAGCTTTCCAATGAATGGCAACAAGCCATATTTCCGACTAAATCCTGAAAAATTACCCACAATTCTGCTGTGGTTAAGGAGTCGATTATTTAGGGCATTACTGTATATTTTAAAACCTGTGTACCCTTCAGGCTTCAGCACATTTTAAAAACCTGTGTACCCTTCAGGACATTTTAAAAACCTGTGTACCCTTCAGGACATTTTAAAAACCAGTGTACCCCTCTGACAGCACTTTTTTTGGTGAGAGTGATCGATCCTTCAGGGTCTGTAGGCTCCTCATACTGGATATATATACATTGACTAGCAGCATTTAGACCTGAAGATATGGTGCCAGACATTTGAAGAATGAGGTCCCCAGAGGGTGAATTTATTGATGCTATCCTGCACAGTGGGATAGCATCACTAAATTCACCCTCTAAGGGACATCATTCTGCTTAGGGCTAATCTTCTCTGCAAAGTATCTTTATTATCAAATTAACAATTTGTTTTTATGTTTGAAAGTTTCTTTTTTAGTTCAGTTTCTCTAATATCCCCAAATTGCCAGACGACACAGTGCATAATCGAGGTGCCAAATGGGTGCACATCACCATCTTGAAAGTTGAAATATATATCTGTGTCTAGGTCTCCCATAGCAGATGATGCCATGCAGCATGAGTCCGCAGAGGATGAATTTTGTGATGCTAGCCCACTGTGTGGGGTAGCGTCACAAATAGGGGACCTCAGTCTGCAAATGTCAAGCACCATATTTAATATGAGGCCTGGCAACATTACATGGAGATGCACAATAGTCAGCTGTCCAACTGAACTGAAATGTTCACCAATAGTCAGCTGGCCAACTGAACTGTAAAGTTCACCAATAGTCAGCAGAACAACTGAACTTAAATGTTCACCAATAGTCAGCTGGCCAACTGAACTGAAACATTCACCAATAGTCAGCTGGCCAACTGAACTGAAAAGTTCACAATAGTCAGCTGGCCAACTGAACTGAAAAGTTCACAATAGTCAGCTGGCCAACTGAACTGAAAAGTTCACCAATAGTCAGCTGGCCAACTGAACTGAAAAGTTCACCAATAGTCAGCTGGCCAACTGAACTGAAACGTTCACCAAGTCAGCAGAACAACTGAACTGAAATGTTCACCAATAGTCAGCTGGCCAACTGAACTGAAAAGTTCACAAATAGTCAGCTGGCCAACTGAACTGAAAAGTTCACAATAGTCAGCAGAACAACTGAACTGAAACGTTGACCAAAAGTCAGCTGGCCAACTGAACTGAAAAGTTCACAATAGTCAGCAGAACAACTGAACTGAAATGTTCACCAATAGTCAGCTGGCCAACTGAACTGAAAAGTTCACAAATAGTCAGCTGGCCAACTGAACTGAAATGTTCACAAATAGTCAGCTGGCCAACTGAACTGAAACGTTCACCAAGTCAGCAGAACAACTGAACTGAAACGTTGACCAAAAGTCAGCTGGCCAATTGAACTGAAATGTTCACAAATAGTCAGCTGGCCAACTGAACTGAAACATTCACCAATAGTCAGCTGGCCAACTGAACTGAAACGTTCACCAAATTCCTATAATTTTAGTTCAAACAATACTTAGGGTAAACATGTCGTGTTTAGACCAATTTGGTATATGTTACTATTTTCAGTCAAAATTTTCTACCAAAATGTCATGGCCATCATCAGTTGCCAGATAATTTTCAACCATAGCGCAAAGTATGTTACAGAATGGGGATACCAAATTGACGATCACTAATAATTCTACTGAAGCTCAGTTCAATTGCACTGTTCAAAGCATTATCAAATTGCCCTTTACTATCACACTAAAGTGAATTGCAGTTCACAACAATTAAAACATATTTGCATTTCAATGCAACTGAATTGTGCTTCAGCGCAATTATTTCCTAATGAATTGGCTAATCCCTTCCAAGTTTATTGAAATATCCTAAATGACTAAGTGAATAAGAAACACCCATAGTTTGGTCTTACAATTGAAAACATAGTCTATTATTATGATACTCAAATACCAGCTTACTGGTGAGCTAGCTGGCAAGGATGTGCGATAGATCAAAATAATAATTGCACTGGCTGAATTTCCTTGAAACGCAGTTGACTTTTTGCAATCAATTGCCCTTCAGCACAATTGAATTTCTGTGAATTTGACCTCAAATAAGGGTGTGTGTGTGTAACTTAGAACAGTTAGAAAGTTTGAGGTACCTATCAGCGACTGTATCAGTTGGGATATTCCAACTCAAATAATGAAGATATATCAACAACAACCTGAAAACACTGAATAACTCAAATAAGAAAAGATACATATAAGAACAACTCAAAGGAGTGATGTTGGTGGAAATGCAATTTCACATTTGCCTGTCAGTTGGGGAATTTAGTCTCCAAGCAGGTGGGCGCAGTTGGAAACCATGCAATCAACCCCCCCCCCCCCCCCACAAAAAAAGAAAGACCATATAGCAGACAATGGCTGAAACTGAATCAATGCTTGATGCATGGCTTTTTAGTTTTACTGACATCATTTTACCACCGACACCCCCCTTAATTGGAAGATTATGTAAGGTGTCAATAATGAAATTATCTAACGGTAAGGAACTGTTGTCAGTCCCCAGTTTTAAGCCAAGGTTGTGAATAAGGGATGGGGTGTGGTGGTACTTGTCTGATTATGGTGCCGACGTAAACTTTATCGTGTTTTTGACATGTGGGTGTGTTGAACTTGAATGGGGTGGGGGTGACATGGGAAGTCTTTCAAGTTATGGATCTGAATGCATGCTCCTCAAAATGCTAAATTACACAGAAACAGTTAGCCTGCAAGTTCAACCGACCTCCGTTTTTGCAACAGCTTGAAGAATTACAGTACCTAAATTGTGTGAAATGGAAATAATTGTAGAGTTCTATGCCCATAACAATTTGGCACAATTTGGCGGGAAATGACTCTTGGTGTCGTTCGATTCGTCTCGTCTACGTTTACTCCGTGCAGCTCTGAGTGTTTTCCACGTTTCACAATCCGACTCCATGATAATCATTGTAGCCAAGATTATGACGTCATATGGCCATCCATGGTACTGACAAACTACTGAATGTAACGGAGTATGGATCAAAGTGAGAAACCCAGAACAGGACAATCACTGACATATGGGGCGGTGAGGTGTTTTTTAAGAATATGTTGTATCTATCCATGTCAGGGAGTTGGGGTTGTGCACATGGACTCGGACGTGCGGGATTTGGGGGGGGGGGGGGGGGGGGGGGGGGGGGTGTCTCACCCCAACTTTGGTAAAAATTATCAAAAGTTGGACACTCCATGCACGACACAACATCAGTTGAAAATGTTCAGACTACAAATAGGTTCAATCTGTTCCGATAGTTTTATTTTCGAACAATGTTAAGAGCGAATTTGTTGTTTTAGACAGAAAGTCTCATATTTTCTAACTTTTGGTCAAATTTTTTTCCCCACTGATATATGGCTATCATGTAGTTGGTAATGTCGAAGGGAGGGGTGCAAAAGGAACTTCCCTGACTTGGATTCTCGGTCTGGTTCTACACGACTGTTTGCACGGAAAAATAGCAATCGAAAATACAAACACCCCGTCTGAAATTTCGGGTGCGATTCAGAACATTCCTGTCCTTTATACCGACGCAAACTTGGGGAGGGAGCGGAGGTTTCCGAGAACGTGTACTTTACACTATATTATTCAAGACCCGTTTAAATTCATTCTTTGTGGATAACGTTGCCATTTCATATTCAGGGAAGGAGACTATAGTATTATCGATTATTTGGAGAAAAAAACAAGCCTTTAATGTCGATACGATGTGTATAGACCATTATGATGTCATAAGCTTAAAGATGCTCTATCTCTTCCAGGCACTACTTTCAACTACAACAAACACAACAACAACAACAACAATTCATAGTCTTGAAGGCACGTTTGCATTATTATGCCCATAAAAAAAACACACCCACGAAAAAGATTTATTTGGTGTTATACATGCATATTTAACTTAAAAAGATGAATTTCCAATAAATATTTTTCAATTTTCATTACTTTCTGTCCAAATTTGCAGAAAATAACTTTGAGAAAACTATTTCCTATATATAGAGACAGAAGCTCCAACTGATTGCCTATTTGAAGGGGGGTTTCAATTCTCAATAACGATAACAACAACGATAACAACAAACAAACGACGACGAAAACAACACAATGAATTATGATGTTTGAATCTTTTGTAATATTTGTGTGTAACTCGCCACGGCGAATTTTTTCATCACGCTCGTCCCCAAATCCTCAAGACGAGACACGTACAACACACGGTCCGCTTCTGCAGTATTTATTACACCCTCACAGGGATGGACATCTGGCGAGCGTTCGAATTAAGGTCGTCGTGATTTATAGCTTCTATGTACTGGCATAATAGTGCAGATTAAGACAATCCAAGATTCCTCTAAAGATTCCATATCGCCCGGACACGAATCACCAGACGGGATTAGTACTCGTGTTTTATGGCTGCTAAGCCAGACTTAGTCGCAATTAAAATCGCCAGTAAATTTATTGCCAGTCCCCCATGATGCTTCCTATATCAGGCTTCCTAGCTAGTAGTTGAACGGATGCTGGTTACCATACAGATCCACGAACAACTTTCTGTTCGCCGATTTTACAACAGGTCGATAACTTGCAGACTGATGATTCGATCCCGACACAACATGTGCTAAAAAGCCATTGCTAAGTGGTACCCTTAGGACATGTTCAGATAATAAGTTCAACAAACGGCCATATATAGTTTACTATCTGAACATTTCCAACCAGAGAATATGAACCATTTTGCACTTGTATTACAAGTTTCGGCATACTGTCGTCTGCTCATTTTAATTGAACATAGATCCCTCCAAATAGATATTGGATTTTTCCAATATATACTATTGTAACTGAATGGGAGAATCCATTTAGTGAAGAAATGGCCAAAACAATGTCGACTTATGTCGTTTCATGCAGTAGAAAGAGTGAATGAATATAAATGACGTTACCAATTGAACGGTTATAGCAGACGTAGGCCTCTAATCAGTCCAATATGCGAAGATAAACCAGAAGATATGGAACATTTTATACTGCACTGTCCCAATCTAGAAACAGTTAGAGAACATGTTCTGCAGACGATTATGACACAGTAGAAGGAGTATCTCCACTTCTTCTGCAAAATATCAACCACGTCAAATTGCAATGAATCGTAGATTGCGCCATGTCGACATTCCATCTCATCGAGCGCAATGAAGTCGCTTCCAGGGGACTATGCTACAGGCTTCACCAAAGACGATTATTTCTACCGTAGTCCAAAAACAATGAAGAATAAATGACGCTCAAAAAACAAAAACAAAAACAAGCAACTCCAGCCACCCGGACGCCCCACATGCATAAATATGGTATTTATCAAGTTTTCCAGGTGCCTATATATGTATATAAGGGAGCTGAACCACTAATAATGTCATAGGATCTAGTACGATCAAATACGCCACAAAAAGGCGGTTCTCTTGCAAGAGGAGAAAATTATCATATATATATAGATAAAGGTGCTAAGTAAAGATAAATATACACATGTAACACTTGTCATCGTCTGCCTTCTACTTGTATATGTTGTGGGTAGCCAGGTTCGGATTTCAAAAGTATACATTGTAGTTTGGTTCCTTAATATATTGATTTAAAATGCAGTTTTGTTTTGGTTTCCAATTTACGACGTCCACTGGCGGTCATCTTTTTCAGAATGACCGCCAATTTTGTTTTTCCTTTGATTGTTACATCCCTATGGACATACATATATATATATACCCCCATAAATGATGATTATCACTTGGAAATGTACAAACGAATGCGTTTAGTTGAACGTGTAACATCTGCACCGAACAAGCAGCTCAGCATTTCTCCCTGGCGGCCATCTTGGATTTTCAAAATATGTCAACCTTGAACCAACTCTGGAAAATTTCATTTTGTACCCCCCGTGGTGTTAGAATATTTACGACAGGTATCTCAAACTTAAATTTGCAACAATTAACTACGTCGACCCAATGCATCCTCTACATCTAATCACGGAAATGTCTCCAGCTATAGGTACTATATTGTGAACCTAAACTACCGAAGTAAGAAATACACTTAAAGGTACTCAACCCGATAAAACTCCTCTCAATTACTATTTCAATGGCTTCGGGGGTCAAAAATATTTGATTCGAGTCGAGGAAGTCACCCATCAAAGCTCAGATTTGTTAGATATCGATTTTAGAAATCTATTATTTTTCATTATCGGGAATACTATCTGGCCCAGAACTCAGTCAAAATTGCATTAAAATTACCACTTGATTTTAGAGTTATCCATCCTTGTCTGTTTGAATAGATTTGGAGAACACATCCAGAGCAGATTACGGCAGTTAGCAGTACTCATCTCGAGTTTATAACAAATTTCAAAAATCAATATCTAATAACTATGAGCTTTGTTTGATGGGTTCCTCGACTCGAATCAAATATTTTTTACCCCCAAAGCCAAAGAAATAGTAATATAGGACCCTCCGATCGGATTGTTGTTGTTGGAATCTGTTGAGATGGGGACCCTCTTTACGGGTTGAGTACCTTTAATGTAGATTAACTTTACACTGCACGACACAATTTGTTTATCAATGGGGCAGTTGAATAATGATGACGATGAAGAATAAATACACTACATGAACATAGCATTTGATGTGAATATAAATTACATAAATATAATTATTAAAATTGAAAATACATGTGAAATTCGCGGTTTGTGCATTATTGTTGCATCCAAGTGACTTTTCTAATTTTATTTCTGTTTTGGCCAAGAAGACTAGGATCATGTCGTATATTATATGCATATTTTTTTCTTTTATCTTATTACGAATAACACTATATATCACAATACGAAAGATCTAAAACTAATGGGCTAATTGGGCAAACTATTTACCGCGTCTAAATTAAATAATCAAGACAATTCAATCTAATTTCCATCCTGAAATCTCAAACTGTTTCTAACTTAAACATCAGCTATCAAAATTGTCGAGCTTTTTTGTAAGGTGTGATACATTCGAACATGAATACCACGGCTTCTACATGACTACACTGTGATTTGTTCAAGCCTATATATGTATCTCACCATGTTACAAAACCAAATCACACGCGGCAGTTGTCGAACATGATCATTTCCATTCTGTGACCAAAGTTGATGGCCCTCTGAAGGATGTCAATTACATATGTATGACACATAGAATAACGAAAGCACAATAGACACAAACTTATTTTAAAGTGTATGTATATATATATATACTCACAACTTCTAAGACGTCAGCAATTTTGGCAAGTTTAGCATTGGGTAGTTCTTTGAGCAGTGGAACACTGTAAGTAGAAGATAGAACAAGTCAAACTTACATGTATATACAAAACAGTATACATAAAACAGTTGCGCCACGTGAAGTATAATCTTGTTGCCTATGCACACATATATATATATATATACACAAAGATGGGCTCTTTGTAAATGTCTCCGTTTTGTGAGACCTATTTAAGTTTTGTCTGAGTGTCGCACGTGAGAGTAAGCGCGTATTTATGTATCAATTCCTCCAATACTGATTCAATTATACGTCATCAGTAGTTTGTCCCGGGAATATTAAAACAACAAATACACGTATACATAGTTGTTTGTTGAACCATTGGCGTGGTGACAGAGGTGGGACTAAAGCAGGTCAATCATTAAACTTGAATAGACATAACGTTAAATTTTAACTGGCGTGTGCATGGGCGATGCAAATTACCAATTCAGTTTATAAATTTGTGTTTGAAATCTGGCAATCGGGTAGCCCAGAGGACATGTAGCGCGCGAAGATCGAACACACATTTCTGGACTTATGGTGTATTCTATATGGAATACTATTATAGAGCCACTTCCTACTGGCGCTGCTGGCGAGCGCTGAAATTGCTAAAAGCGACAAAATGTGCGCTGTTAGTCGGGCACCGAAAGCGACCAAATGTGCGACATAATGTCGCATGTTTTGGCGCGCGCCGAAAGCGACAAAAGCTCCAAAATATGCGACATTATGGCGCACATTTTGTCGCCTCTGTCGCTTTCGGAGCGCGACTAATGGCGCATATGTTGTCGCTTTCTGTGCGCGTCAGAAGCGCCATTAGGAAATGGGCATAACATAGTATTCCATTATAATCGAATCCGCGTTCTTGTGTTTTCGCGAACGGTAAACCATCAAAACATGATCAGCGAGTGACGATTCAAACACGGATATTTTATGCCGTTGCCATGGAACCCGGAAATTCTCCTGAACCATGACCCACAGTCCGGGCATCCCATTGTATATATCGGCAAAGCTAGGTTCATGCTTTAAGCCGGTCTGTCACGATTTTGGCCCTAAGCCATGCACTGGGCTACGCGAATAGGCCAAGCACAGACAAATAACAACTCGCGAGTTAGGATGATCACTCCCTCCCAGAACATGTCGTCATATTGTTCGCGACCAGTCTTTGTGATATAGAATCGCCAAGAACCTGTTCCCGGGGTTCGGTCTATACGAACTGGTAACCCGCTGTTCACGAACACGTGAATTATAATACACCAATATATGGACATCTGATGCTGATATCAGAAAGGAGGACACAGTAAATATTACTGTTACCGTGCAACTACCGAAAACAAGTCACATTATATAGTCCAATAAGCTAGATACTGAAGTTTAATAAAAACTTGGCGGTAACATTGAAATCGTTCAAAGCATTGACAAATATTCTGAAAATCATATTCAGATTAATATATATAAATTTACAACACGATTAGTGATGTTTGTTCAACTTTGTTGACAAATCACGCAACAGTTCTGTTTTTATAACAACGGTTTCAAAACGCGAAGGTTTGTAGCATTGTATTGGAGAACTATCAATATTGAACATAAGAACAATTAAAGTTTATCTATTTCTCCATGTTGTTCTCAGTAGTGATGTTTTTATTACATACTTTTAACAATTGTCCTCTGCGAGTGCCTTGTGCCTCTTTAACGTTCAAGTCACATATAACTGACAGGTGTTGTCATAATTTATTCTACATACTCTGAGGATGCAGCTACCAAGGACGTGACATATTATTTAGATCGTTGTGATCAGTACACAACTGTATGGTTCTGTTGAAGTATGTGGGTAAGAGTGTCGTCGTTTATCTTAGGCCTAAATAATACATTATAGAATATGCTTGCCTACACAATCGCGGAAAATTACCGAAACTATATCGTCGAATGGATCTCTTGGAAGCCACAGTGAAACACGATTTCGTTATTTCACTGTAGATTGCCGGCGGTTTACTCGAGCGCCCGGCACACACCGGACTGTAACCTGTTTGTAAACAATGACGCGCGCTCTTTAATTAAGTAGTGTTAATAATTTAATTAAATAAGAGTTAATTTAGTAACGTTGAGCATTCATAAGGCTCATATAATAAATGTAATACCTACAGTTTGTTTTTTAGAATACCTGAAACATCTCATTCGTTTCGCGGCTCGTGAAAATTCAATATTTCTTCCAGACATGTGCTATCAGATATTTCGGTATTCAAACATAAACTGTATAGGTATTCTTATATTCAAGCCTTGAAATAGGGTGTCTGTCATTTGCAGAATGAGGTCCCCAGAGGGTGAATTTAGTGATGCTACCCCGCATAGCCGGCTAGCATAACCAAATTCACCCTCTGGGAACCTCATTCTGCTGAGGTGTTTAAGCAGAATGAGGTCACCAGAGGTGAATTTGGTGATGCTAGCCCGCTATGCGGGGTAGCATCACTAAATTCACCCTCTGGGGACCTCATTCTGCAAATGACAGACACCCTATTTCAAGGCTTGCTTATATGTATCTAGGGGATGAAATATGGTACTGTAGGCAATGAATTGGTCTTGTTTTCTATTCGTTTTAATAAGTACATTGCTTATAAAATGTATCATATATTGTTAAAGGGAATTTACGACCACCATTGTCTCACTCCCATTGGCCCGTACATGTATATATGAAAGCTTAGATTTTTATTGAAACATATTAATTTATAATGTATCAAAGAACATAATATTGGATAACAAATTAAGGTCGGCGTGACTTTTGAGTTAGCAGGGAGACCACAAACACAGACTTTATATTTAAGTTTAAACATAACACACTGACAATAATGGTAATAGTAATGTATTACATATATGTATTACTATATTGGACGTATGAATGGTAATGGTAATGCATTACTTCTCATTTTAAAAGTAATGGTAATAGTAATTGTAATGCATTACGTGTTGTTACGCATTATTTGTTAAAGTAATGGTAATGAATTACTCTCAATTAAAAAAAGTAATGGCAAGTAGTAATAATGGTAATGCATTACTTAGCAAAGTAATGGACCCATCCCTGTTCCACCAGCCATGGATTTAACAACTACAGATTAATTGTGGACGAGACACTTGGGTCCATAGAAACTAACGTTATATAACTATTTGTTTGACTTCATTCGTAGTTACTACGGCGACATCGGTTACTTATTCCCAGTTTCGTATTCCCCAACTATACTATGCGTAGTTGTTGTTTGCGTGTTCTACAAACTTCTAATTGAGTGGTTGCCATGTGTGGGAGCGGTTCAATAATTTGAAGAGGTAAGCTGGGTACATTTGAGATGCATGTCAGAGCAAGAGGTTCTTTGATCAATGACACTATAGCCACTAATTACTCTTGTTCTCCTTTCTGTGAGTGGTTCTGGGTGATTATGTTGTAATGTTTGGGATCGACAGACATTTAACCCGAGTCCTGAACGCAGGTATAACTGCCACCGATCGAACACATGCACTTTGTAAATGGCGAACAATTGTATTTGTGCATGTGGTTAAGTATAATGTTGAGAAGTAATCGATAAGATTTGTATTACATCTTGGGGCGAATTAACAGAAATCGAAGGTCCTTTATGAGGCCGCATGAACCAGTCACGTCGCGCCTCACCTGTAAGGAGATGTTTGATCAGAATTTCATTTAAATTCCGAGAGCACTGACTGAGAAAATGGAGAGGTCGCATTTGTGTGACTGACATCATAGTTTAGCGAGCTAAATGGATACAGCAGTAACTCCGAAAGGGTGGGACGCGAGGCATGTTATACCAACGTGCTCTCTGCCTTTAAAGGCACGGATGGCGTTCGTTGCAGAAATATTCATATTTGTTCAAATCGCCATCAACGGAAGGAATGTTAATATATATATAGTTTTGTTCATATGCCAAACATAACCAGCGCGTAAATAGTATATTGTCGTCAATACGTATGATGGTGTACGTAAACAAGAACCTGCTCGTGTTACAGAAGTTTTGCTTCTGTTTACACAACACAGCGCAATTATATTAGTTAATCACACACAAATTATATAAACGCTCTTTATTATTTCCATATCAGGATAACAGTAACAAAAACGCTCTTTATGTTTACCATATCCGGATCTAAACAAAAGCCAGGTTCTGTAACGTTTTTTGCTTTTGTTTACATAACAAACGAAAAACATTTGACAATAACATACTTGTGTTTATGCCATATTTATGATTGGTATAAGAACAAGGTATATCTATATTTTACTATTCTTTCTGTTTATGGCGGTTTTTGACGGAGCTGAATATTTTAACAGCATACCCACCGCCAACGCCGCCCGTATCTTTAAATGAAATTCTGAAATGTCACCTTACATGTAAGGCTCGTCAATTTCATCAAAATGCCTTCGCACTTCTGGATCACAGGGAGATTTTAAAGCCTGCATCCATTTTGAAAAAGTAAAGACAAAATACATATATGTAGACATGATGGCATTTTCTATGGTAACACACCTTTTGACGGTTGCTGGGGCAAGTTATTGTGGTGGGAGTCGTGACCATAAACGGTGGTCTTATTGGTTTTGTGACATTTCTGTACAGGAAGGCGACAATATGAGTGGATACTTACCTCACCTAATGTCTCACTTCATTGTGAGAATCACCCTGCCTTGATACCCGGAATGGATCGAGTCTTTGAACATCGACCGATCGATCACGATGGCTATGTTCTACATTAAAGTGATGTGAAACACTCCGGTAGGGTGATCAAATAGAAATGAAGAATAATCTTGTTAAAGTAGTTGTTTTACTAATTTAATATGTAAATTGACAACGCACACCGCAATTCTTATAGATTAGTGACCTTCGATGACGAAATCGTTTTCGTTAGTTTATCGCCGATAGATGCGACCCGAATCTAATAGTAAATAGTTTACAATTGAGCATAGTTCAGACGATGTTTTCTATGGAGTGGTACGGTCGATTTGCTTGAGATTTTCGCAATGTTAGTAGAATGGTACATTCATCCAGTTGGCATAGCACCCGAATACTAACTTATCAGTTTCACGCACCCGAACAAGTACATAATATGAAAGGAAATTTGACCAGAAATCGATGGTCCATTATTGAGACTGCGTGACAAGTCATATCCCAAATTTCCATCATTAGTCGCTTGTTCAGTTTTAGTTATCTTGTGACATGAATATATTGTATTGGTCAAACTACATTCATATATGGGCTTTTATAGTTTTAAAATGAAATTTGTTAAACATATCGTGTGATAATCGCTTGTTTTATATAGTTATATTGTAGCATGCATATCTTGTTCAAACTCAGTGCATGTATATATGGGTTTTTAATTTTAAAATGTGTTTAAAAATATCTTATCATGGCCTGTGATGAGGGTGTCGTCCCTACCTGCCTGAATCCTGAATACCAGTTAAAATAAGGGGTGAATCCTGAATATAAGTTGAACTGGGCTGGGGGGGGGGGTGCGAATCACGAATACCAGTTAAAATAGAGGCGAATCCTGAATATACCAGTTAAATTAGAGGAGTGAATCATGAATACCAGTTAAAATAAGAGGGATATCCTGCATACCTCATACTGGTCTAGACTGTATAGTGACATTGCCACCTTAATTATGTACGGTACATGTATACAGCGAGGGTGGCATCTCCTCTATGTAGTAATTCCATTTATAATTAACTATATATATAGCTGGGGTTAATTGCGTGATCAAAAGATGTATTCAATAGAAGAAATTAATTTAGAATCACATTCCGAACTCGTTCGGTGATTAAAACTACATTTATATCCTAACACATGCATATTTTACAGAATTTGTTTAAAATCCTTTATATAGGCCCGACAAAAACCTGGAGATTTCCCCATCCACTTTGGCAATCATGGTTTGACGGTGTGATCCAATTACCAAACAACAACAACAACAACAACAACAACAACAAAAATCGTTAAGTGAAGCGTGATTCAGCCAATAAAAGAGCGTCTAGATAAACTGTGATATTGTTTGGCTTATTGGCATGGCAACACCTGACGCACGTGGGTATCGTGAATTCGTATTTACTTTCGTCAACAAGTCGGCTCTTTTTTATATTTGTGAAATATGCTATATTTAAAAGACGACCAACTGCAGTTATAGACCATGCCAATGCCATGCATCGCTATTCTGGGTACACCCGTCGAGACATAGTATTCCACCAGCTCAAATAGAGCCAGTGTCTAGTCAATTCGAAACCTGTGAACGTTTTGAAAATCTGACGGTGAACTTTATCACATCGAAACAATGACACAGGTAATTTAGCTGTTCCTAAAATGTATTTCACAGCAGATGAATGTCTTTGCTCTATGTTGCATGATCTAGGCTACCTTTGTGAGTCAAATTCACGATAAACATGAATTGATTACCCCAGGGGGAAATTGTATGATCGCATGTACTCGCGCGCTGGATCTTCACCCAATCTATTAACTAAGGTATTAACTAATGTATTAACTAAGGTAGTAACTAAGGTATTAAATAAGGTATTAACTAATGTATTAACTAAGGTAGTAACTAAGGTATTAACTAAGGTATTAACAAATCTATTAACTAATGTATTAACTAATGTATTAACTAAGGTAGTAACTAAGGTATTAAATAAGGTATTAACTAATGTATTAACTAATGTATTAACTAAGGTATTAACTAATGTATTAACTAAGGTATTAACTAAGGTATTAACTAATGTATTAACTAATGTATTAACTAATGTATTAACTAAGATATTAACTAATGTATTAACTAAGGTATCCACTAATGTATTAACTACGGTATTAACTAATGTATTAACTAAGGTATTAACTATTGTATTAACTAAGGTATTAACTAATGTATTAACTAAGGTACTAACTAAGGTATTAACTAATGTATTAACTAGTGTATTAACTACTGTATTAACTAGTGTATTAACTAATGTATTAACTAAAGTATTAACTAATGTATTAACTAAGGTATTAACTAATGTATTAACTAAGGTATTAACTAATGTATTAACTAAGGTATTAACTAATGTATTAACTAAGGTATTAACTAATGTATTAACTAAGATATTAACTAATGTATTAACTAAGGTATTAACTAATGTGTTAACTAAGGTATTAACTAATGTATTGACTAAGGTATTAACCAAAGTATTAACTAATTTATTAACTATGGTATTAATTAATGTATTAACTAAGGTATTAACTAATGTATTAACTAAGTTATTAACTAATGTATTAACTAAGATATTAACTAATGTATTAACTAAGGTATTATCTAATGTATTAACTAAGGTATTAACTAATGTATTAACTAAGGTGTTAACTAATGTATTAGCTAATGTATTAACTAATGTATTAGCTAATGTATTAACTAAGGTATTAACCAATGTATTAACTAAGGTATTAACCAATGTATTAACTAAGGTATTAACTAATAGATTAACTAAGGTATTAACTAATGTATTAACTAAGGTATTAACTAATGTATTAACTAAGGTATTAACTAATGTATTATTTAAAGTATTAACTAATGTATTAACTAAGGTATTAACTAATGTATTAACTAAGGTATTAACTAATGTATTAACTAAGGTATTAACTAATGTATTAACTAAGGTATTAACTAAGGTATTAACTAAGGTATTAACTAAGGTATTACACTAAGGTATTAACTAATGTATTAACTAATGTATTAAATAAGGTATTAACTAGTGTATTAACTAAGGTATTAACTAATGTATTAACTAATGTATTAACTAAGGTATTAACTAATGTATTAACTAAGGTACTAACTAAGGTATTAACTGTTATTTTTTATGTTATGAAGTTTTCCGTCAGAACTACAAAAAGTTCTCATGTTTTGAAGTGGTTGAATACGATTATGTTCTCTATACGGGCATTTTTTACGACATCGCCGATACGCCACTACTATTTCAGGAGTCATGCATGCGGTGAATTGATTTATTGTGTCTCCGGTAAAAGAACGACCTTCCAGAAATTGGAATGACATTCACTAAGTACTCAGGTGAATTTCTTTGATCGAACTCGGTCACTCGAACAAATGAGCAACTATGTTGTTAAGTAGAACGCCGAGAACATGGTCGATACAATTTGCATCACAAATTGACCTAATTAGGCGAGATCGAAGGTCACACCGACATCCAAGTTAATAAATTACATCGTCAAATATCATATAGTTAAAAAAAAGACCAGGGACGTGGCTAGAAAAGCCTAGAAGGTCCCACCCTGAAATTCCCAGCCCCCTTGAACCAGACCAAACTTCCAGGTTCGCAGAAATTCCATTAGAACCCCCTTGTGTTGGAACTTTCCAACTAATACTGAAGGTTTCCAACTTTTGGAAAGTTCCAACCTGACACCTCACTATAACATTGGAAACTGTCCAACTGTTAACTATTTCAGACCAAAATTTTGAAAAAAAGTAGAAAATACGCGTCAACACATACAACAATTTCCCCGCTACGCACTGCATGGCTGGAAAATCAACCCGCTATGCACTGCATGACTGGAAAATCAACCCGCTACGCACTGCATGGCTGGAAAATCAAACGAGATTATAAGCATAATTACAGCATAATTACGACCAATATGTGGTGTAAAATTTCCAACTAATGATGTGTCAGCCATAAAATTTCCAACTATTGAAAATTACGACCAAAGTTGATTGGGGGGGGGGGGGGGTTAGACACCCACCCCCCCCCTGGTTCAAACACGTCAATCCTCATTTCTCGTTATTCCCGAGGTAAACAAATTTATGGTTGATAGAGGAATTTCTTTAAAAATTATGTACATATACATATATATACAAGACTATCCACCCGGGAACAAATTAAATTAATACAGATTCGATTACCATTGATAATTGCTTATAACCATACCCCCAGTCGTGCCAAATTATAAAGGATCAATATTTCTGCAGTGGAAGGTGACTACGACTGAATTAAATCACGTATTTCCTCACTTCATTGTCAGAATAACTCGATATATTTCGAGGTTGTTAAATTTAAAATCAGGGAGGGGGTGGGGGGTCAGGAACAAAATTGCGAACACAGGGCTGATTTTTTCTTTGCAGAATTCCGGATACCCACCAGCTCTCCCCCTTTTTTCCGACCATATGTTTTGGGACCCACACCCAAACTCGCATTTCAATGGACTTTCTTTACCAAGCTTTTCCAGACTATTCTGGTTATGGCAAGAAACCTGGCCAACAGAAAATACACCGGCATTTTTGTCCCAGTGATAAGTCCTGGGACAAGCCGAGACAGGCGAGGCAGTATAATTATCCTGCGCTGAGATTCCATTTCAGAAACATATGACAAACCAATTTCAAAAATATTATTTATCTATGTTTCCTGTCCCAATAGAAAGGTCTGGGACAGACCGAGACAGGATAATTCTGAAGCACTTCTTATTTGGGAACCATGCATGGGACAAACTGATTTGACTGGTACAGGCCGAGACAAACCAATTTCTAATCTTTTCATATTAAAAATGTTATTTATCTTTGATATTTTCCTGTCCCAGTAGAAACGGTTTGGGACAGACCGAGACAGGATAATTTTGAAGCACTTCTTATTTGGGACAAACTGATTTGACTGGTACAGGCCGAGACAAACCAATTTCTAATCTTTTCATATTAAAAATGTTATTTATCTTTGATATTTTCCTGTCCCAGTAGAAACGGTTTGGGACAGAGCGAGACAGGATAATTTTGAAGCACTTCTTATTTGGGAACCATGGGACAAACTGATTTGACTGGTACAGGCCGAGACAAACCAATTTCTAATCTTTTCATATTAAAAATAATATTTATCTTTGATATTTTCCTGTCCCAGTAGATAGGTATGGGACAGACCGAGACAGAATAATTTTGAAGCACTTCTTATTTGGGAACCATGGGACAAATTGATTTGACTGGTACAGACCGAGACAAACCAATTTCTAATCTTTTCATATTAAAAATAATATTTATCTTTTATATTTTCCTGTCCCAGTAGATAGGTATGGGACAGACCGAGACAGAATAATTTTGAAGCACTTCTTATTTGGGAACCATGGGACAAACTGATTTGACCGGTATATAGAAGACAAACACGAATGTTGAATTTGCCAGGCGTGTTATCTTGCCGCCATGTGCGAGCAAATTATGACGCATGTTCCGGGCCCTGTACACTATATACAGGGATGTGGCTAGAGGGGGGGGGTGGGGGGGGGGGGGTGTCTCACCCCCCCAGCAGAGAGCTATATTTTCAATAGTTGGAAATTTCATACCTGCCACATCGAAATTTCACACCAACAATAGGTGGAAAATGTTCTTGTAGTTTGATTATAAAACAATTTATTGGGGGGAATTTATTGTTTTTCGACCAATATTTGCATATGTTCCTATTTTTGGTCAAAAATTTTGACAGAAATGGTCATCAGTTGGAAATTTTCCAACCTTAGGGGGGTGACAGGTTGGAAATTTCCAACACTTGGAACGCTTGTGTCCTGGTCCCTCCCCCGTGGCCAGTCAAAAACTTCTAGTTAATTTAAGAAAACAATATTGTCATACAATTGGTCAACATTGTCATCGGAATTGTCATCAGTTGGAAATTTTCCAACCTAAGTGGGGGTGTAGGGTTTGAAATTTCCAACAGTAGGAAGGCTTGAGGCTAGTCTAGATGTTAGGATTTTGCGATTTTCTTGTTCAGATTTCAAAATTTTCGCACACCGGGCCGAACCATGGTCGGCCCGGTGTGTCATTGTCCCATCCACATGGCCAATACAAAACTGATAATTAGTTTAGCAAAACAATATTTTACTACATTTGGTCAAACTTGTACACATAAATGGTCATCAGTTGAACAATTTTCCAACCTGAGGGGCAGCATGAGGTTTGAAATTTCCAACACTAGGAAAGCTTCAGTTGAGGCCAGTCTAGATGCTAGGATTTGCGATTTTCTTGTATAGTTTTAATAATTTTCTCACACCGGGCCAAACAACCATGGTCGGTCCGGTGTTTCCTGGTCTGTTGTCGGAAGCTGTGTGCATTTGTCTGGAATTAGATCACTAGTTGTTTTTTTTGGGCCAATTTTCAGGTTAAAATATCTTAATGTTCTCATACTGGGAAAATAGAAGCATGGTTTATGAATATATAGGAAATTAGGCCTGAGCATGAGGTACAAGGGGGGGGGGGGTGTATATGGAATTATGCAAAAAGTTGTGTTGGTGCGATTCCGACTCAAGGGGGGAGGGTGCAAATGGAATTATGCAAAAAGTTGTGTTGGTGTGATTCCGACTCAAGGGGGGGGGGGGGGTGCAGTTGGAAATTCCCAAGGTGGACACCCCCCCCCCCCAGCGGAGACCCTCTAGCCACATCCCTGACTATATATAACCCGGAATTTAGCATGCGCATAATCGACCGATGTACGATCGACCGTGACGGTATTTTCTACGAGAACGAACCTTTTGAGGAAGCTAATGTTTTCTTCTTGTCTCTGGATACCAGTTTTCATCATAATAGCTTGGAAGATTCGTCGATCCAGAACCCACACCTTAACATCAGTTAAAGCTGAAAGTATAGGGTAACGCAAATATCGATATGTAGAGATCGAGGGGCGTGATACCAAATCCCCGCCATACATGTATATATAACTACGAAAACAGGGGAACAGACCACTTGGAAAAATAGATATACCAATATATATTTCGATAGTATACCTACGGACAAAAAGCGGTCGTCAGTTTGGCTATCTACGAAAACTCACAGGCCGCTGGGTGAAAATATCAGATATACCTTGAGCGCGTTACCATTTCTGACTATGGTTTATTTGTTGGCCATGACATTCCTTTCTGTTGATGTGTAACTCGATAGTATCAAACGAAGACAAGTCGAGATATCGAACACTATAGCGAAACCTATACAGACAAAAAGCCGTCGTCAATTTCCTTGTCCGGTAGGTAGTGAATATATACACGGCTGTACCAATTCCATTATTGCGATCACATTGCCGACCTTGCGAATTCCCTGTACGATATGTCGACTTCGGGTCAATTGACTCCATCAAGTTATATATCAAATGACAGGAAATGTTATGCAGTATATCATGCACTGGGGCATATTTTGGCTGAGTTGACATTTAAAAAAGAATTATTGAGGATATTGAAACTGACGATCCATTTTACTCCCAAATTTCCAGTAGAAGTTTTGGTTACGTTATATCTTGACTTCCCGTCGTTTGGTACTGTCGAATTATACACCAAAAGAGCGAAATGTCATGGCCAGTAAGACAATTTAATGTGATTGCGATGGACGATTTTGAGAATCTATGAAGAATATTGTGTGTTTTTCCCAAAATCGGACTTGTGAACCTTGTCACTGGAATAATTATATACATTGGTCCATCTGGTATTTCACTCACTAGTGTGGGATGTTTGTCTCAATAACCTTTTTTATTGGAAACATGGCTGACTAAAACACCATTTTTATTGCTCAAATCTCTTCATGTTTCAACATATGAGACTTTCTGTGGTGAATTAAGTTCCATGTTCCACTAATATTCTGCCATTTAAGAAGCACATCCGCTGACACTGCGTGCTGAATTATGGAATTGTGAATGCACTGTTAGAAAAATGGCCAAAGAGTCAAACAAAGAACCAATAGATGGTTCTTGGTGTCTATATTTAAAGATGCATAATCCGAGTTATCGCTCGCAAAATACCATTTCCTTGGCTTCAGGGGTAAAAAATATCTGATTTGTGTCGAGGAGCCCACCCACCAAAGCTCAGAGTGATCAGATATCGATTTTTGAAATCTATTATTTTTCACCACCAATAATTTTTAGTGACCCAGTAAAAGTCGACGAGAAGACGGTATCGGACCAAATTGCAGATGAAGATGGATGGAAAATCAAGTGCCTTTTTTGTATCAGATATTTGACAAACCGGCAAAATTCGTTTAACAAAATGTTAATAAATAATAGGTTTTGGGCAATTTTATACTGTATAGTTGACTGTGGTTAGCATTATGTTTGGGCAATTAAGCGATTCTGATAACTGAAGCGGCATTTCAATTTTTATTTTATTCTGATGATATGGGGACCATCGAATCGGATTGAGTACCTTTAATTTGTATAACCGACAATTGAATTGCCGATCGCTTGGTTCTTAAAATATTCACAACCAAATTTTGAGGTCCAAAGAACCAACCATAAGTAAATCGAAATAGCTGGATTGTTTTAATAATCCCTAACGGTATCAACATCAGCATGTCGTTCGCGGGGGAGCAACATCACCCTATATCATTGGTTGATGTCAGCTAATTGCCTGAGATTTAGACAATTTAAACCCATTAGATCTAATTATTATGGTACATATGCATGCGAAACAAGACATTTTGACACATAACACAGAGAGGTGTATCATTAGTGCTAACACATAGCCTGTAATTGTCTGTGCGAAATATTTGTTATATATGGTCAATCTCTTCCTAGAACAAATTTACATAGTTTCTTGGGTATAAAATAATAAATATGAATCGATGAACCCTGTCGGAATACGCTTTTA
The DNA here is from genome assembly GCA_032622095.1 of Siphonodentalium dalli. Taxonomy (NCBI): domain Eukaryota; kingdom Metazoa; phylum Mollusca; class Scaphopoda; order Gadilida; family Siphonodentaliidae; genus Siphonodentalium; species Siphonodentalium dalli. The sequence goes on from CP136065.1 coordinate 94,780,696, forward strand.
TCAATTTATATTGATTTTATATATAATTTTCTGGTATAATATATAGCCGCGAGGGAACGTTCTGTGCGGAGTAAGCGGGATACCTATTTCTCCCACCCCCTGCACACTTTAGAACAGGCAGCCAGTGTGAGATAGCTGTGTGAGATTTCCCTGTCTCACATAACACGTGACCATCTATCTCACACCACCCACGTGACTGCTTTACCTATTTAATTAAGAGCTGGAACTAATTTAACAATACGTCATCATGTTTTGTGTGAACTAAAACAGATCAAAACAATGGCGACCAACCAGTTACGCTTCACGTTTCAAGTAAATAAACACGAACGAATTCGTGGACGCTAATACAAATGGAGATAAGCCTCAACTGTTAATCACGAAAAACCTTCAACATAACCTCACTTGCAGATACAGAATTGCATATATCACATGAAATATAAACGACTAATTTGCGAACATATTCCATAAAACGGAAGACCCCAAGCGAAACTGGCACCACTGGCACATTTCGTAACAGGTAAACAATAGCCGCTTCACAAATGACGAACGAAATAATTCCACATTCGAACAGTTGTCATCGTCGAACGCGTCTAACTAACATTTGTCTGTCATATATTCACATGTTTCCTTTTCTAATGGTATCGATATGGTCATTTCCGATGACAAACACGATTAGTCCAGTTGTATATACTTCATATCAATACGCGCGTTTCTCGGAATTTATGCAGGTGCAACGATGTGACGTATTCGTGTCGTTTTCACAAGACCGTGTCGATTTCACTCTAACGTATTAACCCTGTGCGCAAGGGTCACGCGCTTTGTTTTTACAGTATATACCTTTGGTATATACCGAAATCATCCCAGTTAATCACGAATATCGCATCAGATTTCTTCCAAGATATACCGTTACGAAGCTACTGGAATGTGCCAAAGATTGGTATAAAACAAAAAATCGGAATGAGGCTCTTGGGTTGGGAGAAAAATGATCCATCATGACCTGGGGTGTGGGATGGGAAAATCTCACCCTCGTGACCAGATATTTGGTCTGGACACTCGGCAAGCCTCGTGTCCGGCCCAAATATCTGGCCCCTCGGGTGAGATTTTTCCATCCCACACCCAATGCCATGATGGATAATATTAATCTCTATATATCTCAGATCACCTGATCTATTCGGGCCGATCTGTTCTAAAAATAGCCCGTACAAATGTCCCAATTGATGGTATATATTATGTCAGAAAATTCAAAATAAATAAATATTAATTGATAGATCCCGAAACGATATAAACTTGTTACTGGAAGAGATAGATACTATTTAATAGGTTCTTTTTAAGTTTCAAATTTGGTTGAAGTGGGGTATTTTGTATTATGATGTACAGTTTACACTCCGCGCTCGTTGGCGGCTTCATATGTAATGTTATATATCTATACATATATTTTCTCACCTCTGACAGACGCCGTCCGAGTACAGTTGTACAGGATAGCTAGCTCTCCGAAGGCACGTCCGGTCCCCATTTTACCAAGCACCTGATTTTCTTTCATCACCTCATATTCCCCTTCTGTAAAAGAAAAGACAAGAATCTGATTAGTTACATAATCACAAGCACAATCATCTACTGGTGTAATTTCTCGACATGTACGTGGTTATAGTGTGTTTGTTTGCTGAGGCTGCACAAATGCGCCCCTTGTCAGCCTTGTAGACCAAATTATCTAATTCTGTGAAACTCAATTTAAAGGGGTACTATACTCTCAATCTGGCCATTTTTGGGACCATATCATTTTATACTCAACAGAATACATACAACAAATGAATGAATTTGAGCCACGTATGAGCGCAAAATATACTAATTTACAGCCTGAACAATACAAACAACATGGTGATTATAATGAACATGAATTTATGGCTGGAGTCATAAATTCATTTTCATTATAATTACCATGTTGCTTGCATCGCTCGTAGAGAACATGAGTGTATTTTGCACTCATCCATGGCTAAAAACTCATTACTTTTTGTATGTATTATGTTGAGTATAAAAGGAGATGGTTCCATAAATGGCCGGATTTAGTGTACAGTACCCCTAAAAGCTTTACATGATTTAAATAAACATTACGGAAAAACGAATGCTGTGTGTGCCAGCCTAGAACATGTGGAGGATTTGTTTCAATGTTAGCCCAAACTACATTTCGAAGCAACGATGGGTTTGTCTTGTTTTGTTTCATTTCGAGGAATCATACCGCATCAAAAATTTCAGCCCAAATATATGGACGGGTGCTAAGGGTCTGCCACTCTGCCTATATACCGATCAATATAAAAGCGGTCCTCATAAAAGCCGAACACAACCGAACATTATTTCGAAATCAAGGCCGTGACACAGCTGCTGAAAATGCATTTTTACAGCGATAACGCTATGCCCACAAGAAAATTTGGTATTAAAATGAAGTTTATCATCTATTGCACAACACAAATCTATTAATTCGAGTGAAGCTGCAATTAATGCACACATAGAGACCGATTAACCCACCCATGGGAAGGCGCCACGAAACACGAAAAACTGCGTTCGACATCAATGTTTAGAATTTAGTTTTCTCGATAAATACGCTAGCAAACAATTATTATGTATCAATTGGCACAGTGGAATACTGCGCATTCGTTTTAGCTACAATATGGCTGTTTTAGTACGAATACTGTAACTGCGAACACGAAAAAAAACGCGCCTATGAAAACAGCTAAAATAGACTCGATGTTTACAATAACAGGATTGATTTCAGCTGATATATTCCATATAATGGGGTGTGTAGAATATCAAAATGTAGGATTTGACACATGGAATGTAATGCTGTCCGAATGGCTCCACCACCCAGTGAAATTGTGGCATAAATTCGCTCAAAGAGAGAGCGCTACTTTTCCTCGTAAAAAATAGAATGGCTGACTGAAGCGTTTTATCGGACCAACTAAGCCTGTTATTAGCAGCACTTCATCCACAAAATACGATTATACCATGTATCAGAAGACGTATCAAACTTAGTGTGATTTTTTTAAAGGCTTTGCGCTTTTCATTTGTTATAAATCGTACTTATTTTTTTCTTTCAGTTGTGACTAAAAGCGCAGATGCCGGAAGCCGGTGTCCGGCGATTACAAGCCAAGTTACAAAATAGATTAACTGGTTTGAACGCATGAATATGTCAATGGTCAGACTGTTCAAAAGAATATTCAAATCAAATAGTGTTCATAGACTGAAAACCTTACATGCCCGATGGTCATACGAAGTGGAGGTTCTCATATTATTAGCCGGTCATACGTGTAGGAGGTTCTCATATGAACATATTATCCGCCGGCGATACGCGGTGGAGGTTCATATTATCCGCCAGTCATACGCAAGGGAGGTTTTCATATTATCCGCAGGTTATACACGGGGGAGGGTTCTAATATTATCCGTTGGTCATATGCGGGGGGGGGGTTCTCATATGAACATATTATCCGCCAGTTATACGTGGGGGAGGTTCTCATATTATCATCGGTCATCTGCGGGGGAGGTTCTCATATTATCCACCGGTCATACGGAGGAGATTTTCATATGAACATATTATCCGCCGGTCATATGATGTGGAGGTTCTCATATTATCCACTGTTCATACGCGGGGGAGGTTCTCATATTATCCGTCGGTCATATGCGGGGGAGAGTCTCATCATATCCACCAGTCATACGAGGGGGAGGTTCTCATAATAGACCACCTGTGCCCCAACGCTCCTTACGGGGAAACTTCCCAAAGTTAGTGAAAAAAATGAGCCAATGTGTTTTCTTACCATCTGTGCATATCCCGTTTGAATACTCCCATATACAAGAAACAACATTGCCCTTATTTACCAATATCTCTCCGTCGTTTTCTCGTTTGTCCCCATATAATCAGATTCAAAAAACATTTTTAGAAATGCCACTTCAGTTACCAATTAATTTCCATAAAATATTCCTAACTACTCTCCGGAGTATAGTACAAAATTGCCCGAAACGTGTTATTTAACGACATGTTGTTCGATGAAATTTTGCCTTATTATCCACATAAAGCCTCTTCATTTTAGTGATCCATTTTCATACCCAATTTGGTCCCACACCAGCAACTTGTCGACTAGGGGAGGCCAAATTCACGTTTGATAACCAATTACGCATAAGCGTAATTCCATTACTCTCAATCATAAAGTTTCAGTGTAATTCAGATTTCCATTACATTTAAGCTTAATGGCATTGCGCTTTAGTATAATTCAAATTCCATATATAAAAACTCTCCTGAACCTAAAATGGAAGCAGCCCATTACTGATGCTAGTAACTTTTAATATATATCTATACTTTAGATGATACCATTATATGTAAGGTAGTAAGGTTATGAAAACATATTACGGTTAGGCTTAATGGCATTACTGTCATTACACTTAAGCGTGATGGAGCTGTGAATGAGGCTATTATGCTTAAGCGTAGTGTGTATTACACCGAAGCGTAATTAACTAGTAAATATGAATCTGGCCTCTAATAGTCGACTGTCTATTGGGACACTAATAATTCTGAATCTATAAAATATATTTCATACTCAAAATGGGTTCCTTGATATATAACAACCAGACCAGATGGCAGGCAGATAACATACCGATTATCTCGTTTACACCAGTCTGTCTAACTCGGCCAATTGACCATGGTACCCCTCTGATTTTATTAGTGACTGGGAAAGTATGCATGTCCAGTATTGTCCACTACAAGTTATCTCTTAACAACAATATCATATACACTTATTGCCATGGCCCTCTGACTGGACAAGCCTTTTTTTATTCATTGTTGACACATTTGAAAATCAACATTCCACTTTCTTCCGATATTTGAACGAAATGCAACTCGGCCACAATTCCTATTCGTATCTATTGTTATATTTATCAACGTGTTGGATCAAATTTGGACTTGTTATAAACAGAAAGCCGATTCCAAAAAAGGTGCAGTATCCCTTAATATCACATTCCTCATTCAATAATCTCCAAACTGTATATCTAGTTTCAATCGTAGTTACACGTCACACCGCCCCCACCATTTGCCAATTGTACATCCTTCTTTGCTGCTGCCATATTGCAACTGCTGAATTTTGTTTATAAGTTATAGAAAAAATGTATATCCTTCTTTGCTGCTGCTATATTGCAACTGCTGAATTTTCTTTAAAAGTTATAGAAAAAATAGTTCACCACCCACAGTCATCTCTGTTTGTTTTTATGCTATCATCGTTCCACACATATATCGAGCACACGTCCGTATCTAATCTACCTCTTCGTTAAACCGATTATAACCCATGGTGTAATCGGTGCATCGATCTCAGTCGTAACGTCGCTAATGAATCCATGTGTCAAACGTCAACCGAAATTGCAGGACAGATCTATGTGACCGAGCTGAATTATTTTATGCTAAATAGTGCATGGGTAATCTGATACATGCATCTTAGTTTTCTTGTTGTTATTGAGAACAAAGAATAACAACGGAGCAGGGCTGTATGAACGTGATGCCAATGCACCGTTGTAGGTGGAGACCACATGCTTGTGGGGCAGACAATCAAAGCAAATAATCTTGGTGCTACTTTTATAGGAAATAGCCACTAATAATCACTTGGCTTACTTCCAGATCCCATTCTCTTTTTATTATTATAATTATGCATGTTGTGTAATGCATGTTTGTGCCAATTGAGCATATACTAGTGTTTACACTAACACAACTGCAGTACAGAACATACCGTGTGTGCCACACGCAGGGGCATAGAAACTGTCGGGTGGGGCGACATACGGTATTTTTCATTAACATCGCCACTTTGTCCCACCAAACAGGTAGCATTATATTGCCACCTGGTCAAGTGTTCCTGCTATGATGTTGGGGTCCTGCTGAATTGCTATGATGCTGGTAGGGCAAACTGATGCCGTAACGAAAAAGTACCGTTATTTTTACTGAAGCTGTCATTTTCGCAGTGTTTGGCTAATGCGAACGATTTGAGAAAAAAACAGTGTCTATATGAAACATTCAAGAACACAAATATTTTGGAAAAATTTAATAATGGCTGCGCTGGTTTTGCGAAACGACGTAAATAGCCATCTTATTAGCAATTCAGCAGGACCGACCAACAATATAGAAAATCAGCATGACCCACCAGCATCATAGCAAATCAGCAGGACCCAATATCATCATAGCACATTAGCACTGCCACTTGACCAGGGGTGATTACAGCAGAACAGGCTGCACATGAACGTGATGACACGAGAACTCCCACCAATGATCAGTTGTAGGCGGAGATAACATGTGATCATCAATCGATAGCAGAGGTACTTGAGTAAATCAGGCACGTCCCAGAGTCAGTGCTTCATCGCCAGATACGACAAGAACTATCGCCACTCGGTGTCAGATACAACTGTGCGGTGCCCCGGTGTTATCGAGACCGGGGTTATATGGTGGGACATGTCGTATGAATCGTACATGTGGACCGAGTCACGGGGCAGTATAAGGCGCCATTATACAGTACAGTATCGATACTAGGATTACATAGTGGGATGTGGCCTCAAGCCCTCAACCGTACAATCATATGGACCGAGACCGGTGTAAAAACTGGGATATATGTTGACTGAAACGGACATGTGGGCCGAGTCAGGGGCAGTATAATGAGCTACTATATTACAGTATCGAGACTGGCGTTATTTTGTGGGATATGTTGCATGAAACGTACAAGTGGACTGAGTCACGGGTCAGTAAGGCGCCACTATATTCAGGGACGTGGCTAGAGGGTCTCCATTGGGGGGGTGTCCACCTTGGGAAATTCCAACCCCCCCCCCCCCCCGTTGAGTCAGCATCAGACCAACACAAGTTTTTTTTACATAATTCCATTTGCACCACCCCCCTTGTTGCACCTCAGTCAGGCCTAATTTCCTATATATTCACAAGCCATGGTTCTATATTCCCGGTATGAGAACATTAAGATATTTTAACCTGAAAATTGCCAAAAAAACAACTAGTGGCCTAATTCCAGACAAATGTACACAGCTACGGATAAGAGACCAGGACAACCATGGTCGGCCCGGTGTGAGAAAATTTTGAAAACTATACAAGAAAATCGCAAATCCTAGCATCTAGACTGGCCTCAACTGAAACTTTCTTAGTGTTGGAAATTTCAAACCGCATACTCCCCCTCAGGTTGAAAAATTCTTCAACTGATGACAATTTCTGTCCACAAGTTTGACCAAATGTAGTAAAATATTGTTTTGCTAAACTAATTAGCAGTTTTGTATTGGCCATTGGGATGGGGCAATGACACACCGGGCCGACCATGGTTCGGCCCGGTGTGCGAAAGTGTTGAAATCTGAACAAGAAAATCGCAAAATCCTAACATCTAGACTAACCTCGGGCCTTCCTACTGTTGGAAATTTTAAACCCTACTTAGGTTGGAAAATTTCCAACTGATGACAATTCCAATGACAATGTTGACCAAATGTATGACAATATTGTTTTCTTAAATTAACTAGAAGTTTTTGACTGGCCACGGGGGAGGGACCAGGACACAAGCTTTCCAACCTGTCACCCTCCCTAAGGTTGGAAAATTTCCAACTGATGACCATTTCTGTCCAAAGTGTTTACCAAAAATAGGAACATATGCAAATATTGGTCCAAAAACAATAAATTCCCCTAATAAATTGTTCTATAATCAAACTACAAGAACATTTTCAACCTATTGTTGTGTGATATTTCCAACTAATGTTTTGGCAGATATGAAATTTCCAACTGTTGAAAATTTTGACCAAAGTTGGGGGGGGGGGGGGGGGTGAGACACACCCAAACCCCCCTGTCGCCACGTCTCTGACTATATTACAGTATCGATACCGGGGCTATATAGTGGGATATGTGAAATCAACGTCCATATAAACACCCCAAGAAAAGAAAGTCCCCCTTAATATATTCGGTAATATTTTATGAGATATTGGATCGATCTTGATGAAACTTTACGCAAATGTTTGGTGGTATCTGAGACCATATTTGGAGGAATAAAACATATCTCTCTCTCTCTCTCTCGCAACGTCCTGTGAGTAATGTTATGGCCGGCTGAGCACGAATTGATTGGAAGAGAGGTGCTTTTCAAAAGTTGCAAAACACTGACGTAGAGTGGAGAGTCACTCCAGTGTTCCGGTGTTCACACAAGTTGTTACTGGCTGTAAATGTGATCCAAAATTGACACCGTGAGTCCACGATAACATGCATGTCATCGTCGGGACAAAATGCGCCCGCTGCATGCCCAGGCCATTCAGTCCAACTGCATTCCTTTGTAATTACACCTTGAAGTTTCATGCCGTGAGCAACACAGAGTTATTGAAGTCAGTATCTTGGTAGCCATTTTGTTCAGTACCAACAGATAAGGAAGTTCCAAGCCCGTGCGAGAAGTGGGGGACGAAGGGACAGCCGATTGACTGTGATCACGCTACCTGTGTTTTGCAACTTTTGAAAAGTGGCCATCTTCCATTCAATTGCTGCTCACTCAGCCATATCTCAACTCACAGCACAGTGGTTAGCACACTTGATGTCTCTGGTACCACCAATCATTTGTGGAAAGCTTCATCAAAATCCAAATAAATATCTCCAAAAATATGACAGAATATATTAGGGGGTACTTTGTTTTTGGAGGTGTTTATATGGACCGAGACTGGGGCTATATAGTGGGATATATCGCATTAAATGTACATGTGGACCGAGTCATGGAGCAGTACGCCACCACTATATAGTACAGTATCGAGACTGGGGTTATATAGTGGGTTATGTGGCCTCAAACGTCCATATGGACCGAGACCGGTGCTATGTAATGGGATATGTGGCCTCAAGCGTACATATGGACTGAGACCGGGTTTATTTAGTGGGATATGTGGCCTCAAGCGTACATATGGACCGAGACCGGGGTTATATAGTGGGATATGTGGCCTCAAGCGTACATATGGACCGAAACCGGTGTTATATAGTGGGATATGTGGCCTCAAGCGTACATATAAACCGAGACCGGGGTTATATACATGTAGTGGGATATGTCGACTGAAACGTATATTTTGACCGAGTCAGGGGCACTATATATAAGGCGCCACTACTGTAGAGTGTCGAGACTGTGGTTATATAGTGGGATATATCGCCTCAAGCGTTCATATGGAGTCAGGGGCGGTAAGACGCCATCATAGTACAGTATCGTGACCGGGTTATTTAGTGTGATATGTCCCATCCAACGTGCATGTGGACCAAGTCAGGGGGCGGTAAGACGCCAACACAGTACAGTATCGAGACCAGTTTATACGTGGCGTCAAACGTACATATGGACCGAGACCGGGGTTATATAGTGGTATATGTCGACTGAAAGGTACATCTGGACCGACTCAGGGGGCAGTATAAGGTGCCACTACAGTACAATATCGAGACCCCAGGTTATATAGAGGGGTATGTGGCCTCAAACGTACATATGGACCGAGTCATGCAGGGGGCAGTATAAGGCGCCACTACATATACAATGCAGTATCGAGACCGGGGTTGTATAGTGGGATATGTCGACTGAAAGGTATTTGTGGACCAAGTCAGGGGCAGTAAATCGCCACTATACAGCACAGTATCGAGACCGGGGTTATATAGTTGGATATATCGACTGGTAGGTAGATGTGGACCGAGTCACGTGGCAGTAAAGCGCCACTATACAGCACAGTATCGAGACCGGGGTTATATAGTGGGATATGTCTACAGAAAGGTACACGTGGACCGATTCAGCGGGCAATCAAAATATCAACGGCTCGGTCATTTCCGCTTTCGCGTGGACATAACGTTATCTCCACGTGGAAGCGGAAATGGCGGAACTGTTGAGATTGCGGTCAATAAGGCGCCAAACAATGAGTAGGCATACAGTACAAGTGTATCAAGATCGGTTTTTATATAAAGAGGAACTATCGCCTTATACGAACATGTGGAGTTGTGGACCCGAGATAGGGAACGTTATTTTTGGCGTCAAACTTGTCAATGTCGCCGAGTAGGTGACAGTGCAACCCACACGAGTATCAAGATAGTGTTTCCGTACATACATGCATGGGGGAATTAACGTCGCCTGAAACAAATATATGGACCGAGTCAGGGCGAAAGGGGCGACATTGTGAACATGCGGAGTCACCGGGTTTGTAGGTATGGAGGAAATGTCGCATCGGACATACACGTGGACAGAGTTGTGGCGCCATACATGTCAAATCAAATCAAATTTAATATCGGAACGAGTCTGACCGACTCTTAGTAGTTGGGGATATACAGTACACGTGTATCAAGACCGATCGAGACCTCTCAAGCAATTGTAAAATGCACCATCGTGTTTTTTGTCTGTTTAAACATATCCTATTACCAGAGGGTTCGGGGCACATCTTACATCCACCCTATCCTATCAACTTTTCGACAAATACAAATTGACGGCAAACATAACATATATACAGGGTGATATGTGGTGTGTTTGTGTTTGTTGCCAGTCCTATCCTTCCGTGCTGCCAGTCCTATAGCCTTTCCCTGATTGGGTTCGCCCACCCACTTAATTGGAATGGTCCATTCTTAATCGTAGGAACATTCAGGTACACTAAGCAAAATAACAGCACAGCACAATAAGTCTGGCGCAATCAGCGCAATCGAAAATAATATATATATTGAACAACTGAAACATGGCACCTTGGGAGACAGATTGCACGTGGGTCACAGCTCTTGGTCAATGTGTATATACGTGTAGACAAGTCAGGAGTACGGATGATTGCGAAACATGAATTAAGAGATCACAAGGGAAATTAACAGCACTAATTACGGATGGACAGGCGCGGCGCGTCACGGGATCAGTAAATTACCTCGGCTGATAACAATCAACCCTGTAACAGAACAAACGCTGAACCAATGGCGGATTAGTTCACAATTCAATGTCGGAGATGTTAGGTGTCTTTACAAAAATTTTCCATGATTTTGGAGACCGAAAGAGAATCAACCAATGCCATACGTGTTTGTTTCTTATTGGGGTTAAACGTCGGTTCAGCTGCTATAATTATTATATAGGCCATATCACGACGAGACAACGTTCAACTGATGCAGATCTTGTGCGTACATGGTGAGTGAGCTTCGCTACACTGAGAAAAAAATCGAGTCAATATGACTAACTTATGGTAAGTCACAAGCATTTGGAGTCACTTTGACTAACCTCCACCTTTCAGCGAGTCACTACGACTAACTCTGGTGTTAGTCAGAGTGACTAAGTTACCCAAATAATAACTTTAATTGCAAGACTGCCTTAAATTATGCTTAATATTCATTGCTAAATATTCAATTTCAATTGCATCGCAGTTTTATTGGATCTATAATTGAACAAGAGATGGACTGTCGTCCGGTGCATCCCCCCTTGTGTCATACCGCCTAGTGTGGGCATATCAATATCTTATGACTGCTATACTCAAGACAGATGGACCCACAAATCAGCATTTTCATATAAACAAAGATGAATAACTATAGAACAAAAAACCAAAACAAAACAGTTGAATGTGCCATTAAATGTCCTCATAGTGGTGAACATCCATACAAAATTTCATTGAGATCCGAGCATTACTGTTCAAGTTATGACCCGAACAGACATCAGATGGACCAAACAGCCAACATTTCCAGATAAGCAAAGATGAATAACTCTAGAATGGAAAAGCGGAACAGAACAATGGAACCCTCTATTTAATGTCCTCATAGTTGTAAACATCCATAACAAATTGCATTGAGATCCCAGCACAACTGTTGAAGTTACAACATGAACAGACACCAGACGGACCAAAAAACCAACATTTCCAGATAAACAAAGATGAATAACTCTAGAATGGAAAATCCGAACAAAACGATGGAACCCTCTATTTAATGTCATCATAGTAGTGAACATCCATACCTAATTTCATTGAGATCCGAGCACTAATGTTCAAGTTATGACATGAACAGACATCAGACGGACGCACGGACGGACGGACGGACGCACGGACGGACAGGTGCAAAACAGTATACCCCCCTTTTTTATTTAAAAAGGGGTATACTAAATGTGACGGGAGGCTAAAATGTATCTTTCCTACGTTAATTAGTTTTATTACACCCCAAATACGACAAAATATACATACTGCCGCGCCCATTGGCTTCTCTAATGACAAAATATTTATAATTAACGAACACGTATAACTTGTGGGTTTTGCTTGGTACAGGGACGACTAAAAAAGCTCACACTTATTGTCGATCCTTTTCCAACCAAATTTATCTGTATATATACGTATTATTAATTTATTATATGGAAATGGAACAGAGTGAAATTCATTTACTATACTTGAAAACATGTTTATACAACATTTGTAAATTCACATGTTATGAATTGTGTAGGAAAATAAACTAACAAAATGTGTGCCTCTGGTGGGAGTTCCTGCCAAATCCACGCTTATGCTCATTAGTGTAAATGTTTATAGCAGCACAGCAAAACAAGCCGAGTCCTGATTCAAACAAATCGTGTTACTTGTTTTCGACAAACCCACGCTCATTCTCATGGGGAAAATGTTTATAGCTATGCAACAAAACAAGGTGATTTCAGATTCGCATAGAGGAATCTCGAGATGAGGTTGACTATAGAGCTGAGAATCTCGAGATGAACTTGACTATACAGAGGATCGGTGTGGATGGGAATCGCTATCATTTATCAGTCGATATTGCTCGCATCTCCATGTAATTATACCGGATCGATTTGTTTGTTCAGATCCGTCTAATCCGGAGGATACAAATGGATATGCTGCTCAATGCGAGCCATGATCCCCGCGAGGGTCGATGTTAGGGACAAATCCCCTGGTCTGGGAACGCGGTGTGACACAAACACAAATTGGCCGGACCCACGCGTATTTGGTGTAAACGCGTATTTATTATCAAATAATCTTATATATATATCTGCGAATGTATGTCTGTATGTACGTCTGTCTATAGAAATTAACGGGGGACCACCAAGAAGGCTACCAAGGGGTTTAACAGAAGTACTGTTTTACGAGGAAAACAATGGTATAGGTTCAAAATTATAAAGTGATGCTGTCCGGAGTCAGGGATGGAAAAGGGAATCAAATGTTTTTGTCGCCGATTTCCACATAACGTACACATAGCTATCTCCATGAATCTCAATATGCGTTTTAACGATACACAAGTGGCGCCGTCATAGTCAGGAATGGGAGTTGGGGAGAGCGCCAAAAATGCTCAAAATCAATATTTTTGTTTTCCACCGCCGGACTTCATCTCCGTGATATAGAGAAGGATATACCGTTATTTATTTTATGATCTAATGTCGAATGGTGGCCACAAATTGATTTTCCAACAAATGTGAACCAATGAATCGGATGTGTTATGTTGAACTGTCATGGTACATTCCTTCGAAATTCTTGATCTGCCATTCCGGAAACATGCCAATGCACTTCCTCCGAAATTGATCTGTGATCATACGATTACTGGTACTGGCGTATATATATATGTCAGAGTTATATATGGAGGCAATGACTCAGTATGAGTGTTCATTGCTTCACATTTGCTTAACTCAGTGAGCGTGAACAAGGCGCGGGTTCGAACCCCGGCATGAATGAAAATCGGGACCGATTTTCAAGCTTGATTTGGTTTGAGGGACATCTCAATGTACCATTCCGATCGACACATGGCCATTTCGATATGAAATGAGAATTTGTTCACGCTCACTGAGTTAAAGACATATTATGGACTTATTCGGGTTCGTGAAACTGGTAAGTTAGTATTCACCGAAAATCTCAAGCATATCGCCCGTAACAACCCAAAGAAAACACCCTTTGAACTATGCTCAATTGTAAATATTTACCTCTCGGTTCGGGGCGTTACTACCGGCGATAAATTAACGAAAACGATTTCTCCACCGAGAGTCGCTACATTTAATTAGTATATAAGAATTATTGTGTGTCATGTCAATTTATATAATATATTTGTATAATATAACAACTTTTAGCAACATTATTCTACATTTCTATTTGATCATCCTGTCGGAGTGTTTCACATCACTTTAAGCAAATATGAAGCAACGAACACTCATACTGAGTCCGTGCCTCCATAACCCTGATATATATATACGCCAGTATACCAGTATTCGTATCGTCACAGATGCAATTTCGGAGAATGGCAGATAGTGGGTTCGAACCCATGTTGGCAGTGGTCAGGCCATCGTTGCAGGGGACTGAACTCTACCTTGCAGTTTGGTATAACATGTACTGCTTTGTGTAGTTCGCGGAGTATTAATATAAGCACACGTACATACAAGTACGGGCATATCGATAACATGCAGTTTTGATGATTGGTATGAAAAAAGTTATCTAAGCGTCTTGAACAATTTACTATAGGCAGCAATCACTCACTATATTCCGGGACTGGCATATAGCTTGTTAAGATAATGCTGTTTATCTTATCTCAAAGCTTTTATGCAATGGTTTAGTCTAGTGGAATGCAATCAAATGCAAAAAGAAAATCTTAGGAATATATGGGTCTAATATATATCTACGATGTGGGTTGTGAGTGCTGCCTCACAAAATTAAAAGATGGAAATGTCATGTCTGAGTCTGAATCAACTGCAGCTGTGCATTTAAGATTAACAATAGGTTGAGATTGTTCTGGTTGTTCAACTTTCAACCAATATAGATCGTAAACTATTTGGTTTTTTTTTACCATGCTGGATAGTCCAGTCGTTGAAGGCGAAAACAAGTTACCTGCCCGGACAAATTTGTAACAAGCTAAATTTGGTATCGTTGGAAAAAGGAGAACTTCGTATATAACATATCCAAAATCCGCTAAAATCCGCTTTGGCCTTTGGGGTAAATTTTCTACAGCGCCCTGAATGGGGATTGGGTCAGATGTAGATTATGAAGGTAATCATACGATCTGTTGTGGCATAGGCATTACACATGTATACCAGTATGTGTGAAATTAAAGCACGGGAGCGAAATGGCTGTCAAAGTGGCCGCAACTCCAAGATATGTCACGACGAAATCATTGTGGATGACCACATAGGAGTCAAAATACGAACAGGTAATATACAAGTCTGTTGTTAAGTATCTTTAAAGGTACACAGAATATTAAAACAGATCCATCTGAAGAATTTATCGGTCACTGCAACGCAAGTCAAACCTAATAGTTTACGTCTTAAATTTCCGGTTTTCTGCTTGTCCAACATCCATCTGTCGGGCCAAATAGAATCATTTTGGGCATGCAACACACAAAGTAATGTTTCGCCACACAGCTTCATTCGGCATTGTGATTAATTATTGAATGTAACACAGTAACTAGTGTGCACACCCTTGTTGTATAAAGACTAGTTACATTTCTGGAATGTTGTACACTCTCCGTAATAATATACAATACACATATATCCCACTGCATATCATACTGTAAAGAAACACCCATCCCTTCAATAGATTAGCGCCATATCTCACCAACTCAAAGAGACAGTACATTTTACAGTTTATGTAAGACTATAGTTATCACGCTGCTACCAAAGTGAAACCCTTTACCCAACAGAACGGCCCTGTGCCAATGCATTCTCTTATATGTGCGAGTCGACCATAGGTCGCCTCGCATATATAAGAGAATGCATTGGCTTAACACATTAAAAATTATAAAATTGTTAAAGAATATAAGAAAAAATGGTAAAAAGTGTTAAAAAAAGATTTTGTTTAGGCCAATGCATTCTCTTATATATGCGAGGCGACCTATGGTCGACTCGCATATATAAGAGAATGCATTGGCACAGGGCATAACTGTAACCATCACAATGTGGTCAATGAGCCGGTTCCAATGATATCCATATTTGTATGGTTTTATTGAGACAGACCCAAGATAATTTAGGCTGTTGCAGCTTTATTTGGCCGTTTTTGGCCGGTTTGTTGGGTAAAGGGTTAAACCCGTTTATTAGTCGACAATTTTGTTCAAATTACTTCATTCGCCACTTTACAAAGAGAATATACTACCACGCCATGCACAATATTAGTTTTCTGTTTGGAAATATCTTACAAATACCACCCACGTAAGTGTGCTAAATATCAGGTGATCATCGCTTAAAGCTGTTATTTCAGCATTGAATATATTCACGTAATGTTGCTATTTGTGGTTTTGTGTATAACAACTATATGTAACATACATTAGGGAGAAGGGGTAAACGCAGTGATGTGGTTGAAGAAATCGCGTATATGTGGCTGTGGTGAATATAACCAAATATAATTTCCAGCTATAAATACAGTCTCTGCCACATATAGTATGTAAACACTATATTGGTCAAGTTTAGAATTTATTGAAGGTAGTCTATGGTACTCCTTTGTGCTTTGATAAATTGCGTTTATAATATACCACCATACATTCTTGTGATAAAAGCGAAATATTCATGTTTCATCACTTGATCGGAGGAAGTTGTGGCTACTATTTTGAGACATGTGCAATAGGATCTTTACATTTTACCCAGTAATATATGCATATCTCTCATATTGTTCTATAGCAGTACATTTTAAAGGTTTGATGTTGTAGATATCAAAATAAATGATGATCGGTCACATTCGTGAGACTGCTCTGACTACATATATTTCTGCTTCTAGAAAATGTCGCAGAATCAATACATTCCTATTAACTCGCATTTAACTGTTTATTTACACATTTAATCACACGATTCAAAATAAAAAGTACATTTCTGATCAAAAGTTTCTCTTATAATCTGTAATAATTATTCGTCGAATAATTCGAGAGTGTGATGACTCTTATATGACTAGCTATTAAATTTTAAACAAAATGTAAATTTCATTCGGGTTTGTTCAATTTGTCGGCCAGTTTGGGACAAATATTCTACAAATATGGTTTACGGCTAAGCATTGTTTGTCGATATTTAAATTTATTACGAATTTGGCATTAATTGATGCACCTACCGAGGAAATTTAGCAAATTCCGATACCAACAGCCATTTTATACGCCATATTGAATGGATGCGCACACACGTATCACAGTAGCGATGGCATAGTAGGCGTGACAATTAATTATGGTGCAATTTTGGTGACAATTGGTCGTCATATTCCTGTGCCATAGAGAGACATGTCGCCCGCCGCACATTCACACAATGAGTCTTTTCCAAGCTCTATCAGCGTCGAGATCGACATCTCAATGATTTATCAAACCGAATGTCTTATCGCTGTTGATCGTTACTCAACACGCAATGTTATATTTTTAATGCAAACACACAAGACAATTCTGGACGATCGGTCGTGCAATTTTATGTATCGTAGAGAATATATACAATGTGGCTAAACGTAATGATTAGAGATCAACCTTGGTGAAACTCAATGGGTTAATTGGTCAGTCGACTCACTGTGCGAATATGCGGCGCGCGACACGACTCCCTATGGCATATAAATTATGTTGACCAATTGTCACCAAACTCTACCATAATTAATTTTCACACCTACTATGCCATCGCTACTGTGGTACGTGTGTCCACAGCCAATGGAAAATTGTGTTAGTCCCCAAATTCTGCCCGACAAAATGACACCGAAACCTGTTTGCTACGAATTTTGTCGGGTCAAACCCTTCAACGACTTGACTACTAGATTCGTGTGTAGTCAAACTTTCTGATTGAAATGATAATGTAATAGAACATTTCTACATAGCGCTTATCCAAAGCTCAAAGCGTTGGTAGATTAACGGCTGAGTTAGAGTCACGTACTCCTAGATGTTCTCCGATTGGGCTGCACCCCTGAGCAACAGGCAAGGGTTTCGGTTGTTGGAAATTAGTTTACGACACACCCTCGATTTGAATGTTCCGACTGCAGCCTCGGGTTTTCAAAAGTTTTCTGTTGATATGATTTCTTCCGAACATCCCTCAACAAATGGTCCGAAAGTTCCAATTATCAGCTAATCATTTCGACTTACTCAAGACCGCAAAAAATGACAATTTGTGAAAATTAACAGTACATTTTCTCAACTGCACCGATTTGTTCGGCAGCGTATTAGGGCCAACGTGATTTATTATACTAAACTGTTTAAACAGGTTTGTAAACTGGCTGTATCCCTCCTCTGAAATTTTTTTGAAATGCGGCTTCAATTACCGGAATCGATTTAATTGCCCCCAAAAAATGCTAACCACAGTCATCTATAGTGTAAAATTTCCCAAAACCTGTTATTTATCAATATTTTGTTCAACGACATTTGTCAGGTTTGTCAATTATCTAACGCTCAAAGCCACTTGAATTTAGAGTTATCCATCTTCATATGCAATTTAGTCCGAGACCGTCGGCTCGTCGACTTTTTGCCAGACCAGCAAAAAGTACTCACTCTGAGCTTTGATGGGTGGGTTCCTCGACTCGAATCAAATATTTGTTACCCCCGAAGCAAAAGAAATAGTAATTTGGGAGCGTTAATTCGGATCATGGATCTTTAACCCTTTGAGTGCCAGGTCGATTTTTGTATCAACCCATATACCCTGTGCCAATGCATTCTCTTATATATGCGAGTCGACCATAGGTCGCCTCGCATATATAAGAGAATGCATTGGCCTAAATTTTTTTATTTTTTTTTACAATTTTTTACAATTTTAATAATTGATTCTTATATTCTTTAACAGACTTATTTTGTAGGTTTAGGGCCGATTAGATCGGCCCCTGGCACTCAAAGGGTTAAACAGTTTATCTAAACAGTTTATCTAAACTGTTTAAACAGTTATTACTAAACTGTTTAACCGTTTAGGATACTAAATCAAGTTGACGCTAATACGCTGTCGAATATTTGGCACCGGCTATAGCAGCATAATTATATAGCAGGACAACGTATGACCAGCCATTATTGTAGGTTGGCAAAATTCATATCACCCAAAAAAAAAAACGCTTGCTCACGGAATACTCTTAAGAAAATAATGCCACCAATGTCATGACATTTATCCTATCTCTAGTTAAAATGTCACCCCTGCGTTTCAGTGAAGCCAAAAACTGTGTAGACTACCAAGAGCGAGCTATTGATTATATTCTGAAGTACAGACGGAGGCGTGATGATTTCAAATGAATGATGCTAGTCAATAAAGTCGACCATTAAGCGAATCGGTATCACGGAAAAAAACACGAAGAATCGCCTATCAACGAAGCCATCGAAGATAAACGGAATAGGGCCAGTCCGATAACACACACAACATGATCTCACAGAGAGATTTAATTTCTGTCAGCATTTTTTCGGCAACCATAGAAGAAATGGAAGCGCTCGTAATTATAATTAGACGGTATTCTATTGGAAATGACTATATGTATATAGTCAAGTGTATCATGATACTGATATCTATATATGTGTATCTCTTAATTAAAACATTCTTCGCATATTTTGCAAGCTATAGGCACACCTCGCCACAAACAAAGTTTTTCATCATATGTTTAAGCTGATACGAAGCGAAACAGTAACGACAAACCAGGCAATTCTTCAAGGATTGTCCACTTATAAAGAGGGCAACGTATGACCAGCCATTATTTTCCATTGTCCAATTATAAGTGGACAATCGTATGCGCATTAGGTGCGTTAAACACACAACGTACCACATATCAACGAAGCTATCGAAGATATATATGCACGGAACGGGACCGACCTGTTATCACACACAACCTGATCTCACAGAGAGATTGTATTTCTACGATCGTTTCTGTTTCGGTAACCATAGAAGCAATGGAAGCGCTCGTAATTATCATTAGACTGTATTCTATTGGAAATGACTACATGCATATATATATATATTCAAGTGTATCATGGTGCTGATATAGATGTAAGTATCTCTTACTTAACCCTTTACCCAACAGAACGCCCTGTGCCAATGCATTCTCTTATATATGCGAGTCGACCATAGGTCGCCTCGCATATATAAGAGAATGCATTGGCTTAACACATTAAAAATTATAAAATTGTTAAAGAATGTAAGAAAAAATGGTAAAAAGTGTTAAAAAAAAGATTTTTTTAGGCCAATGCATTCTCTTATATATGCGAGGCGACCTATGGTCGACTCGCATATATAAGAGAATGCATTGGCACAGGGCATAACTGTAACTATCACAATGTGGTCAAGGAGCCGGTTCCAATGATATCCATATTTGTATGGTTATATTGAGACAGACCGAAGATATTTTACGCTGTTGAAGCTTTATTTGGCCGGTTTTGGCCGGTTTGTTGGGTAAAGGGTTAAAACCTTCGTCGCATTTGTTGGAAATTATAAGCACTCCTCGTTACAAACCAAGTTTATCGCACATTAAGCTGATATTAATGAAACGGTAACGCCAAAACATCAAGCATCACATATCAACGAAGCCATCGAAGATACACGGAATGGCGTTATGGGGCCCCTATACCCGATATAACACACAACATGATCTCACAGAGAGATTTAATTTCTACGATCGATTCTATTTCGGTACCTATATACTCAATGGAAGTGCTCGTCATTGTCATTAGACTGTATTCTATTGGAAATGACTATACATGTATATACTCAAGCATATCATGATGCTGGTATAGATGTTTATTAATTGGATATCACATTTTTGCTTTGAGCGACCTATTATCGACATCGGCTGATATCACTCCAAACTCGGCTGATAACCCACTAAACTCGGCTGATAACCCACTAAACTCGGTTGATAACCCACTAAAGTCGGCTGATATAAGTTGTGACGTCATCGGGCGAAGCCTGGTGTTTACAACCAATGTAACAGCCATTCGGGGATGCAGTCACATTGCCGTAGACACCGATATAACGACAATTTCATAATGTACTTAAGTCAATTGAAGTAATTGCGTTTCATGTTGTGTTTCATGTCATTTCGAAGTTACAACTCTTCAACATCGTATTTAAGATGTAAATTTAGTTATTTCGTTTATATTATATCTGTTGTCAATTCAATTTTATGTTTACACAGATGAACTGAAATTGGAATGGATAGTGATGGTATTACCATAATACTGTTCATCTAATTACATGTACTAACGAGGTTATTACTTGGTTAGTTGGATACGCGCCCGTCTCGGGTGATTATCACAATATCAACAAAAACTGATCCTTTGAGACTGGCTGCTGCCGCATAGTGGAATGGTAAGACAGATCAACGTAAAAGACTGCATGTTATAGGCATCCACGCTTGCTGTCGGATCCGATACATAAATTAATGTTTTTCTTCTATATATTTGTATATAATTGTAAGCTATTTCATGGAATTACATGGTATAAATACTAACTCCAGCACGGGTCCGAATGTTAAGATTTGATTGTTTATTGTTTATTAGCAAAGCCAACAGTTAATTTGGAACATGCAATAACATATATACATACTATACACAAGGCACCCATGACCCATAACATATAAGTCATAACAATAAAAATACATACACACAAAATTATATTGTAATCCATGATGAAATTTACATTAACGTGGTATCCTTTTTAAAGATAGTTTTATAAATATGCTTACTTTTTTAAGAAGGCTCAAATAATCAATTGAGAGCAAACGATGAAATTTATTTCTGTTAGGGTTCTCCCAGTAATATTTGGGAATGTGGAATCGCGTAAATATTGTAACTTTTGACATAGGATCATAAAGTGATATTCGTCGCCAGGACTGTTTTAACATAAAACACACCTTAAATTGTCTGCGGAATTTGTAGTTTCTTTTGTCCATCTATTTTTTTCTACTGGTAATTTATGATTAGATGTTCTGATTTTCAACAGGTAGTTAGACAAATGAGATGGCAAATAAACTAAATAGCTAATCATTTTCATGGACTGCTTTATGGCTCTGTAATATATGGCACGCGATGAATGGCACGCGATGGAGGCGAATATAAAAAGTGCAGCGATGTATACAAGGATAGCATGTATATGTAGCATCTAACCAACAACAAGTAAATTGCTCCACCAGAGCTGTATTTCTATTAGTGTTACCATAATTACGGATCATCAAAGACTAAATAATGTGTGCACTTATCTTTTAACTTCTTTATATATAGTTTTCGGTAGGCCAGATCGACATGTATACCGTACATGCCGTAGTTTATCACGCGTGACTATTGTGTGCAATGTCATCCAAAATCAAGAAGACGGTCGGCCTATACACCCTTGTGCGAACAATTGAAGATCGTTTGTTGAACTTATTATCTGAACATTTCCAACCAATTAATATGAATATGTCGCAAATAAGGGTAAATAAGGTATGTCGTATCGATGAAAAAATTCGATTAAATTATGCCTAGATGGGCCTATTTCGAATGAAAATAGTCCCATATTTATGTAATACTATTAGAGCCACTTCCTAATGATGCTTCTGGCGCGTGCCGAAAGCGACAAAAAGCGCGCCATTAAGCGCGCGCCGAAGCGACAAAAACATGCGACATCATGTCGCACATTTTGTCGCTTTCGGCGCGCGACTAATAATAGCTGACAATTTGTCGCTTCTGACGCTTTCGGCGCACCCAAGAAACGCCTTTAGGCAGTGGCCCTAATAGTATTTCCATCTAATATATATTAGCTGGTGGGTCCGACTTCGTCCGGGCTATTTAGGGATTTCTTTGCCAGAAACATGACTATATGAGCGTATATGAGCAAGGACACGATCGCATGCGAAATTGGACCCTATTTGACCTTGAATTGACCATTTGAAGGTCAAGGTCAGGTCGGGGTCACGATTTGACCCGCCCAAAACACTCCCCAGACGAAATCCGCAAGTTTTACCAGATTTGACCTTGAATTGACCAGTTTGAAGGTCAAGGTCAGGTCGGGGACACGATTTGACCCGTCCAAAACACTCCCCAGACAAAAACACCCCTAGGTATAAAATTTCGTCGAAATCCGTCCGTTTTACCCGATTTGACCTTGAATTGACCATTTTGAAGGTCAAGGTCAGGTCGGCGTCACGATTTGACCCGTCCAAAACACTCCCCGGACAAAAGTACCACTATGTATCAAATTTCGTCGAAATCCGTCCGGCAGTTTTCCCGGCCATTGCTAATAAACAAACAAACAGACAAACAGAAGTCCCAAAAATATATATTAGACTAGCTGGGTACCCGTCATGACAGGGAGAGTCGTTGTGTTGTTGTTTTTTACACCAACACCCCAAAAATGGTGGAAATCGGCCCAGCGGATACCGAGATACAGGTTCAAGGTCATTTGAAAGGTCAAGGTCACGCCGCTACCCGTTGAAAATGTTTGGCTACCCGAACCATCCCTACCTACGAAATTTCATCCCGATCGTCCCATCGGATCCTGAGATAGAGAGTCAATGTCACTCGAAGGTCAGGGTCACGCCGCACGGGCATCCGGTGTGACGAAATTGCTCAGCGCCTCATACTACCCGTTTCCACCAAATTCGGTGGAAATCGGCTCAGCGGATCCCGAGACAGACAGACAGACAGACACACACACCCTCTCACACACACACACACAGACACACAAACTTTCCTCAAATATATATTAGATAACAAGAGTCAACCAAGACGTTTAACTGGCGGTATTTAATTAACGAAACACATCCGTTAGATAAATATATATTATGCTCAACATTGCATCAAATCGCACGACGATATGATTGTGATGGTGGTAGCGGTGATGAAGATCGTGGTGGTTATGGTGATATATACATTTCCGTGAATATATTCATTGTTGGACCTATTCCCCGAAACGAATTAACGTCTATTCGAGTATAACCGATTTGCATATTTATTACTTCCAGTCACGCCATTTTCACGTATAAATTAGCATTTCTATACAAACACCATCACACTTGTCCAAATGTCACATCGCAACGACCCCCGGCAGGTTCTGTCCGATCTGCATATGACACCGTTACACGACACATGGCCAGGGTTATGATAAGGGTTTCCATTTGCGGGAGGTGTTCACCTTGAAATTTCCAACTGCAGATCTCCTCTTAAATTGAACCGAACCAAACTCTCAAGCTCACTAAATTCGATTTGCACCCCCTTGCGTTAGAATTGTCATACTCTTGTATCTTAAAGATGATGTGTCTATTCCGGGCCACAATTACAACATTGATAGAGTTCTCCCTCGTGTTACGCTACAAACGTTTCAGCGAGATCACCTGAAGTGTCTGTTCTAAAAATAGATTGCAAACTGTCCCAAACGGTTGCATGCATGTATTATACCAGAACAATCGAAATAAAATCAATATTAACTGATAGAACCGTTTCCACGTGTCTTCGATTCATACCTATTACTTTATACCCCGGAAACTATACAAAACTTGTCAGGAAGAGAAACACTATCTTTGAACTTGCTTTCCAACTTTTGGAAATTTCAAAATTAGTAGCACACACATGCTGTTGAACATTTCTAACTGCATGATGTCCATTTCAGTCCAAATTTTTGACCAAAAGTAGGAAAATACGCGACTGTTTATCTACAAACAATACATTTCCCACTAATAACTGGTTGTATAATCAAACAATGAGTACAATTTGAAACTATTTTTTGTGTGTGATATATCAAACTAATTTTGTGTCGGCCATGAAATTTCCAACTGTTGAACAATTTGGACAAAATTGAGGCGGGGGTTAGTAACTGCAAAACCCCATTTCACTACTTCCCGCTCTATCGGACGCAGCGTATATAGCACCATTACTAGACACGTGGTCTTGATGCAGACACATGATTATGGAGCATAGCTGTCAGCTTGTCGGGCAATTTCTTGATAGCCGTGGTCCCATGGGGATTTTATTTATAGATAATTGTTTTTTTCAGTTTAAAAGTCGAACTGCGCGACCAGGAGGCCGAGTCCGGTAAAAGGTGTAGTTGGGAATTTCAATTTCGTTTATTGTCCTTTACATTATTATGCCAATAATGTTGATTTTTGGTTTGTGACAAGCTTTGTCAATTACCAATAAAAGAAATTTAAAAGATAACTTTGTTTATAAGTCTTATATTTCAAACTTTTATAGATAGTTTTCGTTCTGCAGCCCACTGATGGTTGTGGTCGGAGACGGCCGAGTCGGCCGCCAGTTCGTTAATTGGGTGCTTGTTGTTATTGTACGGAATTCTGAGTTGGTCATTCGCGAAACCAATATATTTCATATTCTATAATTACAATCATGGGTATATAATATATGATCTTGAGCGCGTTACCATTTCTGACTATGGTTTTCTTGTACATGTAGTTGGGCTGTGTATGGACGTACACGGGTGTCTCTGTGTGTGGTGCGCATGTGCTTTTGTGGCGGTTAGTCCAAGTGTAGACCACGTCTTCGCGGCTCACAACAGCGTGGGATATTGGTTGTGTTGATATTGTTTTTGACCGAGTTCCATTCCGTTACTCTTCTTCTAGAATGCTACTCTTCTCTAACAGACTTTCACTGAAAATACGCGCTACATTTACACGTGGGGCCCGGGTATTCACATGAACCCTAAAATGTGATTAATCATCTGGCATGTCTGAGATTAATCAGTCTTCAAAATCATATATCATTTACCCTGATAGAGAAAGGTAATGTGATGATATGATCGTTTAATATATTGTTTACATACATTTCTGATAGCGCGACAAATCGAAATTCTCTGGAAAACAAGGCGTTGTTTACTTTAAATCTCGTTGCTTTGATATTTAACAGACTTTCGGATTGTAGTCTGTTTTACATTCCGTACGCTAAATCAATATTTGTGACTATTGTTGATTTATGCTGAACCAATATTTCTTTAAATTTAAGCCATTTAAGAGTTTAATTTATCTTGGATTAATTCTTTATGCGGGCAATTAAACAACGCATGCAGTTACGTGAAACGTCATCGCAGGCCTTATAGAAGCCGTTGTAAGTTTCACGTCGCATTTATTGATATAAGTATATGTTTTATGGAAGTTTTGAATCAAGTAGTAAATATATATAGCTCTACAACGAGTCCCCAGTGTATAGCGAAATTTCAAAAACTCGTCCAGTACATTACAAATTTACTGCACTCGTTTTGTAAATTTCACTATAAACTGGGACTCGTGGAGACACCGACTCAGTATAAGACTTCATTGCTTCAAATGTGCTTCCTTTACAGTGAGAGTGAACAAATTCTCATTTCTTATCGAAATGGCCATGTATCGATCGGAATGGCACATTGAGAGAATGATGGTCATGTATAAATTAGCATAATATAGTTTCGCGCTTGTCCAAATATAACATTACAATTTCGGCTCCGTCTGATTCCATCGTAACCCGGGATAGCACCATTACACAGATACGATCCAGACACATGACTCCAGTGCAAGGATGTCACAATTAATTCGATTGGAATTAATGGCACATTGAGAGTGATAGTCATGTATAAATTAGCATTAGTTTCGCGCATATTCAAATAATACATCACAATTTCGACTTCGTCAGACAAACTATACATGCACGGTTTAGCTCCTTTGATGATTCGGTAAGACCGCTGTCACCGGCGACATAGTACACACATTTAGTGGACTTCCGTGGTACTAAGATATATATATATATATATATATATGCACATATCAGCATGCATGTTGCCCTTATTTAAGCACACAAAATAGCGAACAAAAGTTGTGTAATTTCGTATCTTACGTTTGAAAAGTCCCACTAGAATCAAATAACTATATTACGAAACGGTGTGATTTGGTTCTCCGATTATTTATCAACACAAAAGTCTAAACGCACATGGATGACATGGTCACGACAACACGCATGGCAAGTCAACCACAAGAGTTTTAGTTTGCCGCAATTTTGTCGAGTAGCTTGTGATAATCGTCAACAAAATTACCTCTTTAATTCTCCATTCTGTCATTAAGTTTTTAGTACGGGAATAGTTCTCAAAGCACATATGACATTTGACTTTGGGGCGATCGGTTCGCCATTTTGGATGGAAAATCCCACGCTAAACATATAAAACCACAGACTAGTATACCCAGTCGGCGACAGAGTCAGAGAGGAAGTATGACTGAATATTGCGCTCTGCATGTATGGTAGAGATTGTCCGTCATATTCTACCGAAACCTGGGATGGCACCATTACAAGACACATGGTCTCGATCCAGACACATCACTCCAGTGCAAGGATGTCACAATTAGTCTTGTGCTGGCCAGCGACACTTGATCATTGACGCGTCATTTGCCGGTGGCCATTGTTACATTGGAGGTGCGCACAATTATCAGGAAAGCTCAAAAGCATACGCAATGAACGTCTCATTTCGGCCAATTTGGCCGGTTACTTCATGTGACTTTTTCATCTGACGTGTGTGTCGGATAATTGATCTGGAGGATTTATGTAAATGTTAGCCCAAACTACATTTCCAAGTAACGATGGTTTTGTTGTTTATTTTGAGGAATAATACCGCGTCAGATGAATTCAGCCCAAATATGTTAACAGTTGTCGTGTCAAACATTCGGCAGTAGGTTAGCGTTATTTAGTATTTGTAGATGTCCTTTAACATGGGGAAAATAGACTAACTGCGCTTGAACGAGCATGTGAATTTGTCGTTTTTAATGTACAGCAACTTGATAATCAATAACAGAGACATTCTCTGTCAAATAAGGTCGCTCTATTTACGGTATTAATTGCGGAACTTTCTAAAGTAAACTACGCGTAAACGGATACATACGGTAAATTCTAGAATGTGCCGGGATCGGCCTAATCGCCCCAGGGCCAACTCGCCCAGTCGACGTGTGTCAATTCGGTACCTACTATAACATGTACCCGAGTCCGATACGGAATAAAAGATGTATACGGGTGTTATATAGCGTTTGGTCCGTTGTTTCTCAATGAATATTATTGAAATTTGGTGTATATGTCCGGGCTGGGACATGGAATACAACAACGTTTGAATTGTTTTTAAATTTACAAATTTGTTGATTTTATTCAATTTGTTTTCGTTCTGAAAACACACTATAAAGTGTATATAATATAATAACGAACACGAGACATACATAATTTATAAACTGTTAACAAAAGATATCAAATTCAATACATGACAAAGATGACTCAGTGGAGTTTATAAAGTGAACATAAAAACATTGAGGTAAGAATCTTTTTAAGGAATGCAACTTTATTTAATGATAATAAACACATAAATTAAAATAACAAACATGAGACATACATGATTTATAAACTGTTAACAAAAGATATCAAACTCAATACATGACAAAGATGACTCAGTGAAGTTTATAAAGTGAACATAAAAATATTAAGGTAAGAATCTTTTTAAGCATTACTAAACCGTTTAGCACAGACCACAGTCCACTTCACTCATCCGATCATCACCGAACTTCATATTTATCTTGATATTGATCTATCAGATGAGAGCTATCAAATATTTTTTTAATTTCATAGGAAAAAATGGTCGCCAGCGGCCATATTGCATTTACGTTATATTTTATTGCGTCATGTCGATATCTAGTATTACTTAGAAATTTCACCTTTCCAGATTCATAATTGCTCCATTGACTGTAACAGATGAAATTATTCCCCTCTTCGGATAGAGTGTCACTGAAACTTTATTTTGTCAGACTGTCTGTATAATCACTGATTATATATGGCAATAATCTGTAATAAGATGTAGCACTATTTTATTTTATATTTACATGCAGTGCTGTTTTTATACATCAATTCTAATCCCCCTAGATCATCATGTGATCGATCATACATCGCGCGAGGACCTGGTTGAATTAAGGGGGTTTTATGGATCACTTCTGTCCTCAAGCTAGATTATACTTATGACATTTAATGGCATGTTTCTAACGTGGAGGGTTAGATATGCTTGAGAAACCACCACTCTTTAATTCACACCAAGTTCTCAGCTGTCATGTTCGGATATTAGAACCCATAGCCATGATATATGGTTTATTTTGTGTATACTAGTAATATAGTTATTTTCAGTACCTTTATATACCAGTACTGTGTATAACAATGCATATAAATTAATCCATGTATACATGTATATTGATTCAACGGATTCAGTGGTTTTGTCCATCTGTCTATCAAATTTGCGGGGAAAACATGGCCACAAGCAGTACACCCTGCTAAATTTCGAATTTGAATCAATTGGCGCACCCTGCAGCCAGCTTTTATTGGAGAACTTTTTCTTATGTGGATATTTTGGGTCACCGCTAGATGTGAGCCATATTTTGTTCTCAAACTGTCCTTGTGAAGACATCACTGCCAGCGGTGATCTTCAATTTTACTATTTTTATGGCTAAATAATTTGGTTGATCCTACAGACGAGACCCCTTGTCCGATCGTCATCAGATTCCACAATTATCTTCTGGATAACCAGGGTGAGAGTAATCTAATTTTCCCGAATTTCGTTAAAAAACATTACCACAGGCAGCAATTTGGTATCTTACTCTTTGATCCTCTTTTGCATGACTGAATTGTTTAGCAACTGTACAGACATATCCCTCATCTGGTTTTTATATACATGTATATCTCTTCATGCGGATAGCCAGTATTACGTAGGTACTTCAACTTTCTGCATTCCTGTCATCATTTGAAATATAAAAATTTACCTGATACATGCACCCTTCAAAATTTGTTTCGTCGTATCTATTTTAATGACCCGTATGGTAATATTGATACAGATATATTTGTCAAACATTTCTTTGTACAATATACAGGTATTTAGTTTGTAACTAAATCTAGAAATATATAATAGTAGCTCGTGGACCCCACTTCGTCCGGGATGTTCCCCTCTGATTTTCGGAGAAATGCGCGATTTAACCTTGAATTGACTATTTTAAAGGTGAACGTCATGTCGGGGTCACGATTTGACCCGTCCAAAACACTCCCCGGACAAAAGTCACGACAAAAGTACCCGTCGAAATCCGCCCGGCTTTATACCCGATTTGACCTTGAATTGACAATTTTGAATGTCAAGATCAGGTCAGGGTCATGATTTGACCCACCCGAAACACTCCTGGGACAAAAGTAACAGTAGGTATCAAATTTCGTTGAAATACTTCCGTTTTACCAGATTTGACCTTGAATTGATCTTTTTGAATGTCAAAGTCAGGTCGGGATCAAGATTTGACCCGTCCAAAATACTCCCTGGAAATAATTTCCCCTAGGTATCAAATTTCGTCAAATCTGTCCGGCAGTTTTCCCGGCCATAGCTAACAGACAAACAGACAGACAAATGTCCAAAATATATATTAAACTAGCTGATGTACTCGACTTCGTTCGGGCTAGTTAGGGATTTTTTTTGTGATCGCCTCCATCTGGACAGTACCCAGTATATACAGCGTCTGACCAAACTATTGTTCAATTGGTCCAGAAACATGCCTATATCAGCACGTTCGAGAACATGGTCCCACGTGAAATTGGACCCGTCCATATTGCTCCCGGGATCGAAGTAGTCCTACACACAAATTTTTAGTCGGATCGGTCAAGGTCCAGAAACATGCCTATGAGCGAGGTCAAGTTGACACGTTAAATACCAAATTCGAGCAGTGTTAGAGTCTATAACACATACACACATGCATTCACGCATACACACATACATACAGACAGGTGTTTCAAAATGTATAATCGATAGCTACAACAATTCTATGGTAGATAGTTCACGGCCGACCTGATGCATGCATCTTAGTTTTCTTGTTTATAGTGTCTATACCCAGCCGGAAGTAAGTACAATCACAGAATGAATGCATGATTTAATGTCGACTCAATCAATGAAAGTCCGATAACGAAAGATGGTGTCAACGTCCAAATAAAATAACAGTATATCACACAGTATATTACATAGTAAATCGCGCGTGCTCTCGTTTAATTTGCCCTTACAATCAGCACTCGGCCGGGTCATATATATAGATCTAGGTCAGGCTGGTCGGGTTAATGTTCTCTTTACGACCACATTCAATGAATGAATGCGTAGGTGTAGTAACAATGGCAGCGACTATACCACGGCGGGGAATCACGTGGTTTCGTTGGTGAGTATCACGCATTCAAAATGGCCGAGGCGATCGCAAACGCGACCAGAAACGAGAAAAAAAGGTAATAAACTAGGATAATGCTATAGTACATAACATTTTGGCAGCTACGAGACTATGTTATAGAATTTTTCAAACAAGCTGAAACCTCATTTGTGTCCAAACTCAGTTGTTTGTTCTAACATTCTGACCAAAGTTGTCAATCGAAGGATTCTCGTAGAGGTATGGACTTGTGTATTCCACGAACCTCCGACTGCATAGGAACTTCGGTCAGAATGTTATAGAAAACTACTGAGTATTTCCAAACAAATAAGCTATCAACTTGTTTTAAAAATAAACTAGCATATGTTTGTAACCGTCAAAATTATATGTTTTGTGTTAGTTTCTCATATATTATGTTTTTGTGCGTTTGCACATTTTGAATGTGTGCACACCAACCTCGAAACTACGATTCCCCACCTTGTATATACGTTCACGTTACGTTGAACTATATCATGTCATAAATGTCAACTCTGGCTACGACAGTAGAGATAATATAGTTCTGCAGTTCAATTATATTAAAACATGGGCATTTCTTTTTGAAGAAGGTACATAATATATTTCTTTGTTAATATCTGTTCCGAAATTCATTCAACATGAAACATAAACCTCATGCCTGTAATTACGTGCTGTAATTATGTATTATGTGAAGGGGTCACGTGCATATGAGGATTCAGCCTGAGATTACACGATTAATGTGATTTGTGAGCCGATTTAGAGGAGCCAAGTAACTACTCGTCAGCTGGGAAAGGTCTGCCGATGGATCAGTTTTAACAAACCGTATTTATAGGTATAGGCCATGTCTACGATACATTACACAAATAAGACACATTTGAGACAGTATGGCGATTCGAAGACGACGGATATAATTTGGCCCCAAAGAAGTGGTTCAATAAAACCAGGGATGTAGCGAGGCGGTGGGGGTGTCAACTTGGTCAGATTTTTCAACAGTTGGAAATTTCATGCCTGATGCAACATTAGTTCGAAATTCTACACCATATATGAATGAGAGAATCCACACAGGAAAAAAAAGGTTTCGTATACTCACCAGCAGATACATAAAGATGTTGACCAGCCGTCCCCTCGCGGATGATATACTGCCCCTGTTTGATCCCCCTCTCGTACATACAATCCACGATCTCTCGTAGTTGTACTGCATCGAGTTTTTTGAGGAAGTCGTTGTTGAGGATAGCATCTTTTATGAGTTGCTTAGACCTGCAAGGAATAGCGAAATAAAACATGTTATAATTACACTGTTAGAAATATGCCCGTCAGTTTAACGGTGCATACCGTGCAACATGGCTGCCAATTTTTGACCGTAAAACATACGGCCATGCTGTGGCATAAACCACGGTACAAACTGTTTGGGTAACTGGCAGACTGTGACCAGTAACTGTCAGACCGTGGTATTTTGTTTTCGGTTGAACACCCTTCAATTAACACAAAGACCGTAACTAATAATTAACTAAAGGTCAGACCTATGGTCTTTTCACGGATCAACATTATTGTCTGTTGATAAAACTCCGCATATTACTAACGGAATTGCTGTGTTATGTTACACGGAATTCGTTTAGAAATAGAACATACAGATGTCTTCTATTTGGCCTGATGGGCGAACTTAGACGTTTTTTTTTCAATCTAAACTTCGCTACTATGACATAATTCCGGTGACGTCGGTAGTTCGTATAGCATACTTCTGATATATCCGGTCAACAAGGTACCATAAACGGGGCCCGGAATTTGGCATTGCTGTCGCCAAGGGGTCGAGATATCCCATTTACGAGAATCCCCTTTTAGTGTTGAAAACAAACATATGACGCAGTATACCCAGGTAATACCGGACCACTTTAAGATTTTGGCGTCCAACTGATGGTACCGATAAACACCAACTACAGTCACTTGACTTTTTCATGAAATACAACACCAGAATTATGTGGACATATTGATTCATTCGGGTATAAGTGAATGCGGACAAAACAATAAGACGATTCTGTCGACAGGACACTGCATACATTTCATGTATATATGCATGGCGTTGTCTGATAATATTTTGGATTTTCTTACCCAAATTTAACTACATTGTGAAAGATTAACCCTTTCTATAATTTCTATACCAAAAATAAAATAAAATAAAATAACAAAGATTATTTTTAGCAATGATGGGATCTTATAGCTGCCCTAATGTAATTTTGATAAATAGTTTTCATGACATCAACACAAATAACTAAAATCTCATTGGATGACAGGCCTTCTAAAGTAGGATATTCTGGTACATTAATAATAATAACATCACATTCCAAAGAAATAAAGCAAATCTAGGGTACCGCTAGACAATTCCCCTCTCCCCCACATAATTAATTGAATAATTTAGATTTCAAATGTATGCAACCTTTATTTTATTTGCACACATACACATGCATGTTGTTATAAAATTCATATATTTTCAGATCCAAATAAAATATATTTTAAAAACCTCCCTTTCTAGGCTATACACTCATTGATGAGTAGTTCCCTTACACAATTTTCAGAACATTTCCGATGAATATGAATCCTTCTGCACTTGGATTATGCTTTCGTATGTCTGTCGTCTGCGTTTATTACATGAACACTCCTCCAAATGCGGAATAGACCGTTCCAATGTGTACTTTTATAACTGAATTGGGGAATCCATTTAGTACAGAAAGGGATAACCGTTATTCCCTCGATACATATGATTATAAGAACTTAGTGACGCGATTCCTGCCCCATTATTAGCGACAGCGGAAAATCTTATTAATTAGTAAGGGTTAGAGCACAAGAATTGTTCTTTACCAGAACCAATCGAGTCGAAGACGAGATTTATTCTGGTTAAGAACTATTCGCGTGCTCTGACCGACTTAGAGCACAATTGATACCACATAATGCAATCAACTGGAAATGTGCCGTTGAGCGTGTTTGACCACGACGCACAATCCGTGCGCTGGCCGCGATTGGACACAATAGCCGGTTAGCCACGCCCAACAACGTGATTAACATGCACTGATCGCCGTTGAATGTGAATAGATATGTCCGAAACAACACGGACTGGTCCCACTTTAAAACACCCGTGCGATTATTCTGTTATGAGTTACCTGTGCCCAGGGATGTGGATAGAGGGTCTCCCGCTGGGGGGGTGTCCACCTTGGGAATTTCCAACTGCACCCCCCCCCCTTGAGTCGGAATCACACCAACACAACTTTTTGCATAATTCCATTTGCACCACCCCCCCCCCCCTTGAGTCGGAATCGCACCAACACAACTTTTTGCATAATTCCATTTGCACCCCCACCTTGTACCTCATGCTCAGGCCTAATTTCCTATATATTCATAAGCCATGCTTCTATTTTCCCAGTATGAGAACATTAAGATATTTTAACCTGAAAATTGCCCCAAAAAAAACAACTAGTGATCTAATTCCAGACAAATGAACACAGCTACCGACAACAGACCAGGAAACACCGGGCCGACCATGGTTGTTCGGCCCGGTGTGAGAAAATTTTGAAAACTATACAAGAAAATCGCAAATCCTAGCATCTAGACTTGCATCAACTGAAGCTTTCCTAGTGTTGGAAATTTCAAACCTCATGAAAATTCTTCAACTGATAACCATTTATGTCTACAAGTTTGACCAAATGTAGTAAAATATTGTTTTGCTAAACTAATTAGCAGTTTTGTATTGGCCATGTGGATGGGGCAATGACACACCGGGCCGACCATGGTTCGGCCCGGTGTGCGAAAATTTTGAAATCTGAACAAGAAAATCGCAAAATCCTAACATCTAGACTAGCCTCAAGCCTTCCTACTGTTGGAAATTTCAAACCCTACACCCCCACTTAGGTTGGAAAATTTCCAACTGATGACAATTCCAATGACAATGTTGACCAATTGTATGACAATATTGTTTTCTTAAATTAACTAGAAGTTTTTGACTGGCCACGGGGGAGGGACCAGGACACAAGCTTTCCAAGTGTTGGAAATTTCCAACCTGTCACCTCCTTAAGGTTGGAAAATTTCCAACTGATAACCATTTCTGTCAAAAATTTTGACCAAAAATAGGAACATATGCAAATATTGGTCGAAAAACAACAAATTCCCCCCAATAAATTGTTTTTACCTGAAATTAGGAATTTCCAACTATTGAAAATATAGCTCTCACCCCCCACACCCCCCTCTAGCCACATCCCTGCCTGTGCCTAACAATGGGATAATCACTGAACTATTCATTCGCCAGCCTTTGGGAATTGGTGTGCTTTACTAAAAATCAGGGAACGATTGTAACAATGGGATTGTGCTCTAAATACAGATATCGTGGAAAATAACGTTGTATTGTTAGATTAGCATACCGTAGAGCACTAACAAATGTAACATTAACTAATAGGTAAAGTAACCAAAAGTAACCATTTGTACCCCTTGTACCCATGGGCCTGAAAGTAGTTCAGGGAATATGTTTTCTAATTTGTAACCAATGTAACAATGTACTTTGAGAATCCTAAGAGAAAAAATAAAAGTAACAAATGTAACATTAACTAATAGGTAAAGTAACCAGAAGTAACCATTTGTACCCTATGTACACATGGGCCTGAAAGTAGTTCAGGGAATATGTTTTCTAATTTGTAACCAATGTAACAAGGTACTTTGGGATTTCTAAGAAAAAAAAATAAAAGGAACAAATGTAACATTAACTAATAGGTAAAGTAACCAGAAGTAACCATTTGTACCCTATGTACCCATGGGCCTGAAAGTAATTCAAGAAATATGTTTTCTAATTTGTAACCAATGTACCCGACGTAACAACAAAAGTTGTGATGTTTTTCGGCGTACCAAAATTTGCCATATATGATTATACTGAATCCAAAGAAAACAGAAATGAAGATTGGAACCAATTTGAAAAGAGTGATTGCAGCTCTGATTAAATAATTGTATTTCCAATAGGATTGAACGCATTGGAGACAAGAAAAGCCGACGTATAACATTGTTACAAAAATCTGCTGCGCAATCAAATACAACAGCAAGAACTATTAAATCCAGTGCAACACAGAGATGTACTTTACCAATGAGTACCCTTGGCAACATTTACCCACTCTATGCTAATTGAATTCTCCCACCCAGTATAAAACTTAAACAATGGAATGGTCTATTCTCAATTTGGAGTGGGTTTCAGGATACATCAGCAGATAACAGACATAAACAGAATTAATACAAGAGCAGAATGATTCATATTCATTTGTGGGAAATATTCAGATAATAAGTTCAACAAACGACCTATGGTTCTTTCAAAGGGAACTATATTCGTCATATAGTATTTAGTACAAGAAGACAACAACCCCCAAATAACGTTACTTTTTCTGAACAGAATCGTTATCTGGTGGAGTTGCCAATTACTCGCCGATGGCCGGTGGTTTGCGGCACACGGTCGACGAGTTTATCAGTCATTGAAATCACTGTTAAATTATCCGCAAGTGTGCGGATTTCCTCCACCACTAAAATTGGAAATGTCGTGATATGGCCTTAGTTGCTGACAGCGACATTAAACCCCAATCAATCCTAAACAGCATCAATTTGCCCCACCGACATCATAGCTAAATATGGCTAAATCAGCAGGACTCACCAATATCATGGCAAATTAGCAGGACTACTTGAGAGGTGAGTATTGCTATTGGCGATTGCACTGAGAATTCGATTGACCTGTCCAATTCAGTAAGGACACTTATCGGGCTCGATGTCAGCTGCTAATTATGGAAGGCAGCACTGGCTTGATTACTGCTGTCTTTGTCATTGGACTAATTCAGAAGAATTGCATTCGTCTCCCGGGTAATTGTCGAGCAACAACACATTACCAAGGACTCAAAGAGGAAACAATACGAAGAAATTGTCGGCGTCGTTTTATAACTAACAATGATGGACATATTTACTATTTGATTTATTGAATTGTTGGTCGACTTGGTGACAGGGTGTCCGCGTCACTCACTGATGCCCTAATAGCATTAAGGTGGATGTCCCCCACACTGACATCAAGAAATTATACTGTAAGTTTTATGTCACCGTATTTTTCATACACGTACGGATTGTCAATAATGATATGTGTGAGGTTCTCCGTGAACCAATTCCAACGAAGAACCAAGTGGTTCTTGGTCACGAAGAACCTACTCCATTAGCTCCACTATTGAGACAGGTTGAATAACCAAACAAGGTTTATTTGGTTCCGCATAGTTTTTTCAGTGTTTTCTCTCGTCATCGCTGGTGTCTCTGTAATTGGATCTAATTTAGAAGAGTAAGATAGCAGTATACGATTTAGAGTTGTATGGCTCTGGAAACAAAAACATAACTTTCTGGGGGTGATGACTGTCAGTGTAGCCTGTGTTAAATGTGACATTACTGGTTTGATGGTTGAATTATTTTACATAACTCAGTTAAAACTGAAAAATCTCACCAAAAAAAGTGGACAAAATTAGGATAAGTAAAATAATTTTCGTATTAAGTGAAAGCCAACTCCGTGTGTTTGGTTATATGAAAATAGGCCGATTTATCTCCCCTGAATAATGTCATCTGCGCTTGCAAGAAAATATTTTGAAATTCATAAACACACCCGTCTCTTTAATAATATAAACCATATAGTCTATTAACTTGATGTGTTGATGGTCATCAACTCATTGTGGTTAATTTGGAAATAATTTCAAGAAGTGTGGCGTGGGCCTTAAATGGGCACATCCATAAGTCCAACAAGGGTCGTAACTGCATGACAATTGTGCCTCACTGTGGACAGAATAAATGGACGAAACCCGTAGTAATTTGGTATATTTCCCCAAGCTGGGCTATACCATACCAAAGGACAACGGAATCAGATAACCCACACCGAGTTACACGATGAAATGTTCGTATACATACGGATGCACGGATCATTCGACTATAAACTCCAAACTTACACCGAAGGTCGGAACTCGGGACCTTAACCAAAGCAAGTATTAATTAAGGTGCAATTTGAGGCTGAAAAGCCACGCAGCTTTGTTATATATCAAACCCGAAGAAATCAGGTCACGACCAAGCGTGGAGTATACAATCGAACACATTAGACCACGCCGGGCAGCTAGATCGCCATTAGTGCATAGATGTAACGTCAATATAATGTCACCGATAAAGCTAATAAATTTCTTCTGACGTTTCTGCTAGCCTATTGTTCCATGGACACGCAAAATTCCGATTGCATATCAGAAATGCCAATAAGTATGTCAGATGTCTGCTCGGGAAAACGACAGTCACGAGCAACAGATGCCAATATAAGGCGATCTCGCTATTCCGCATGCAGACAAAGTTCTGGGATATTGCGTAATCCCCCAGGAACGACAGACCGTCAGAATGACATCATGGCTTATTGGATTTCAAACAGATAATCGAATTTCTCACAAAATATGACACATTTTAACCAGGCCTGTTATAAATTCTGTCATGAAACTTGCCCGCTGGGAAGCGACTTGAATTCTTTAACAGTGTTGGTGTGTTGCACATAATAAGCAACAATGTTGTAATGTTGTTCAAGGATAATGCTCAAATTCATTCAATAACAAGAATAGAGATTATTGGAAATGGGGGTATTCTGGGGATAATATGTGATCCGCCATATCAAATCCAGTCGTAAGTCGGGATTTTTTTTACCCTGTGCAAATGCATTCTCTTATATATGCGAGTCGACCATAGGTCGCCTCGCATATATAAGAGAATGCATTGGCCTAACAATTTTTTATAATTTTTTATAATTTTCTTGTATACTTTAACAAGTTTATAATTTCACCCATACAGAGCCCCAGACAAACATGAGCAGACGACACTCTTCTATATGCTTCTATATATGTGTGGGGCTCCCTGCAGGGTAATGGATGTTTTTTTTTTATTTTATGTCCTAAAAATTGTAAGAAAAATTTATTTTAAAAAAAATGATAAAAAATTGTTAGGCCAATGCATTTTCTTATATATGCGATGCGACCTATGGTCGACTCGCATATATAAGAGAATGCATTGGCACAGGGTAAAAAAAATCCCGACTTACGACTGGATTTGATATGGCGGGTAACATATATCTTTATCAACCAATGCCCAAACATTTACGACTACTATAATAATAAGCTATTCTTAATTCTTATGAAATGTAGTTCGGTATGCACACAAGTTGTCCGGTATATACCCTCTTGTAAAACTACCCACTACAGTCAAAGTATACATGGAAACTACCATGCCACAGATACAGAATCCAAGTACCAACAACTTAGTTGCGAAGTGAAGAATTGTCCGCGGGTAGATACAGAAAAGCCAAAGTTAAAAAAGAAGAAGAAGCCACGTATACCATGTATATACCACGTGGTCTAGATGTACCAATCATGCAGATCTGGAGACACTACAACTTCTAACATCTTGCCTGTAATTTCGACCTCCGATTGGTCAATTTAAATTGGAGGCATGATAATATATAGACCCTGGTGACCAACTGTAGACAAACTAATGATATCGGGTCCTCGGGGTCCGTGTATTATGATGAAGGTGAAGATCCTAATGATTCTTCCACTCCTGGGAAAATTGATGACCAGAAAAATTAGTGAACAGCGCCAATCACCGGCTATTCGATTGAGAAAAGAAGTCGAGGCTTCTCCTATATTACTGGTTATATATATGCGATATGATTGTGATTATCTATTGTATCTTGTTTGCTGTACGCAGTCCGTGGAGCATACAGGGACGCGGCAACAGGGCGACCGCGGGCATGCACCCCTCCCATCTTTATTGGTTAATTAATATTAATCATACGTGACACGTAGTGGAGCAACCACACACGCTGTGTCCGAATTTGCTTTTCATCGGCGACACAACGCTAATAATAATTTATGTAACAGGATGCAATGGCCCCGGTGGATACAACACGACAAGTATTGTCGTGGATTGTGCAATCTTGTCTGGATTCTGGCCCACACAGCCAACATGACACAAATGACGCCATGAACCGTGCCATAACGTCTTCTCTGCTTTTCATTAAGCTAACTAACGAAATTGGTCTAAATGTAACTAATATGCCTAAATCACATGGGAATTCTTCGGAAGTTGTGAAGTGGTCAATTTTATTTTCATCTCGTTTGTCCACTGCCGATTCCGCAATATAACAATCTCCAGACAGTTTCTAACGGGAAGTCACGTGTCAATTTCGCAACAAAACAAAAAATTACACGCCACCGGAATTTGGCTCATCGCTCAGCATCGCTATAGCAACTAGAATGCACTCGGAGAGATGCCAACGTGCGCAAAAATGTAATAAACAATAATTTAAAAAATAATTTCACTGTATTTTACTTAATTTATTTAATTTAATTTAATGTTAGCAAAAAAAGACAATTACCATTTCTCATTTCATCACAGATAAAATGCAAATTACTATATTAATCATTTAAGTAATTAAAACCAATTCCATGTTGCCGAAAGGATGAGACTTTAATATCGATTACATTTTTTTCAGCGGCATATTTTGATTTTCATTTTCCGATAGTCAAAGTTGACCAAAGGAGCAATTATAAGAAACAATTAATACTATTTGTGTAAATATAGCAGCCAATATGCAACAATAAATATCAATAATTAATCAATAATTAATCAATAACGATCATTTTATGTAATTATAAACTCTTCAAACGGTACGTGTTTGTGTCAACAAATGCGTTTTGTTTTGTGTTACGTCATTCGTCGTATTTGACCCGGAACTCGGCTGAAGGTTAGGCTATTCAGCCTATTGCGTCGAATTACGAA
The DNA here is from genome assembly GCA_032622095.1 of Siphonodentalium dalli. Lineage (NCBI taxonomy): Eukaryota > Metazoa > Mollusca > Scaphopoda > Gadilida > Siphonodentaliidae > Siphonodentalium > Siphonodentalium dalli. Next base: position 94,821,553 of record CP136065.1, read on the forward strand.
ATCGCGTTTTGAATGTCTCTCTTTTCCCGCACGATAATAAGGGGTCTTCGCACGAACCAAAAATGATAAAACTTCCCAATTATAAGTAAAAATACCCAAATGAAGGAGTCTATGTAGGTCCCGAAGGAGTCTATAGACTCTTTGATGTAGAGTTCTGATGGAGAAAATGTAGGTCGATCTATTTTTGTCATAACTCTGACGTATTTTGACCTGGGAGAAAAAATCGAAATCGAGGCTCACTACGAGCATGCCAGTTTTAAATATAGAAACAGGGAATCCTGACAAATGGCGATATCGGCGACAAACAAATACTCGAAAACAACACATAAAATAAACATAGCAAAAACGCGGCACAGTAAAAATGTCAGAACGCCACGAGGTTTTACGTCGTTTTTGGTGACGTCATGGAGTGTGACACCAACCTACGAATCTGTCTGATCGCCATACTGTTGCGCGAGCGCACGTAAATATAGAAAAAATTATATGACGTCATCATTCACATGCATGCGCCTAAGGTATAAGCGCTTGTGGTTGCTATTAGATAAAAAGTAGAATATTTTCATACTTTTGAACTGAAATGGCAATCGGTTATCAGTTGGAAATGTTCAAACAAAGCTGGTGTTATAGATTGGGGATTGTTTGGTCGGGAATGTTTCACCCTCAAATTTCCCCAAAATGTTTAACAGTTTGAAACGTCATACCAGACACAACAATATTTGTGAATTTACCCAAAAGAATAGGCCGAATTTGTTCGGATAGTTTAAAATTCCAACCAATTTCAATAACATGTTTGGGTGGATAATTATCGACGTCATAGACAGATGAACGTTTTAAAATAGTGTAAGGCGCAAATTTCAATGTTCGTTGTGATCATTTTGGACATATATACTTATGGATGGTTTTGTGGATTTTCGAGAGGCCTATGTGATACAAATTGTGGTTATTGCAATAATTTGTATCCCCCCCTTTGCTTGGTAAGCTGGAAATTAGCCCATGATTTGCTTTACCAAATTGCTGTAAAATCTTACCGTCAAATCCTGTCCAATCTGACACCATAAAACCAACATCTGAAAGTTTTCTATGCCAGAAATGGCTTAGACCGGACACATGGGCCGATTAAACTAATGAGTTTTGATGGCCATGTATCGACTTACAAAAGAGCAAGTATTGACACGCTTTGTTTTTTGTCAGCCCAGCAAAAATTTCATTAAACGTCTCTCATAAAGAGCGCCTATGCTTCCGTCGACCAAACAGTGGACGTTAATATAAAGAGCGTTCTCGATTATGAAGTTTCGTATTTAACGGTTGCATGGTGGATTGATTTGTGTATTTTCGAGATGCGTGTATGCCGTATATGGTGATAGCACGTGCTTTCAGTTTTCGTTTGCCTTGTAAGCTGAATATTAAAGGTACTCAATCCGATTCGATAGTCCCTATGTAATCAGATTCCAACAACAACAACAACCAACAACAATTTTTTTTTTAAATGTCGCTTCAGTTATCAAAATCGATTAATTGCCCAAAAATAATGTCAACCACAGTCAACTATAGTATAAAATGGCAAAACGTGTGATTTATCAACATTTTGTTCAATGAAATATGGCCGGATTTTCAAATATCTTATAAGAAGGCCAATTGATTTTTAGAGTTATCCATCTTCATCCGCAATTTTGTCCGCAGACCGTCGCCTTGACGATTTTTCCCAGGCCACCAATATATACATATCTCGAGAAATAAAAAAAAAAAAAAACGATATCTGATCACTGAGCTTTGAAGGGTGGGTTCCTCGATTCGAATCAAATATTGCTTATCCCCGAAGCCAAAGAAATTGTAATTTGGGAGCGTTAATTCGGATTATGCATCTTTAACTAGGACAATTTTGATCAATTTGGCGTGGAATCTGACCGTGCATGTATTTTTAAGGAGTATCTGTCAAATGGGTGTGTTTTTTCAGAGTAAATGACGCAGATATATGTGTATACTATATATTTATCAACCTTATACTCGTCCCAAATAAAAACATCACTGGTTAAGTCGTCCTGCTAATTTGCTATGATGATGGTGGGTCCTGTTGAATTTATATGATGCTGGCGGGCCAAACTGATGCCACCAAGAAACGCCATTATGTTTATAAAAGATTCAAAAACATATTTATTCTAAAATATTAAAGATCCCGTGCCAGTGCATTCTCGTATATATGCAAGTCTCCCATGGGCACTGGGGGCCCACCGCTCCTGCTAAATCCGTCCGAAATCGTATAATCGTCCAGTGCGCAATCGCCAGGCTCCTGTGCGTTTCCGGCGAGAGAAAGTCTATACCATGCCCAGAAATTTAGATCAGGGAGCATAAATGTGAGAAGTTTATATAATAAAATTACGTTTCCCCATCAATTAAAGGCCATTCTCTATATGGAAAGCGGCGTTTGGTCCGCAGGATTCAATAAACCTGAAATTCTTAGTATTTTTTCCCAATCTCATGCATAATTTCCAGTGCTTTTTACTATGACAATTCCGAAAGCATTCTGAGTGGAGCATGTGCTCAATTTTACTACCATCATCAGTTATTGTCATCTTGGTATTGTTTTTAATATTGCCAATCGAAATCATTGTCACGTGGGGATTGTAAGTTTGTTAGAACAAGATTTATAAAATATCACAAAATGATACGTTGCCTTTGCGATAACAAGCTACACGACGGTGCGCATTCGGCGAAAATGCACCAGTCCGAAATCGTCACCTCAGTGTGCTTTCATGTTGATTTCGATGTTTCACGGTTTCCATGAAGCTATTTTTGTTGATATGAAGGGACGTGGCGCCGACGATATTATCATAGGGGTGTATTCCGCCCCAGGGACATGGGGACAGGGGGTATGGGGGGGGGGGGTCTAACCCTCCAACTTTGGTAAAATGTTTCGGAACAGCTGGAAATTTCATGCCTCACAGCATTTGTTGGAAATTTTACACCACTGATAGGTTGAAATTGTTAGTTGGTTGATTTTCCAACAACTAATTAGTGGAACATATGTTGTTTTAGACCAAATCTAGCAAATTGTTTCTATATATAGTCCAAATATTTGTTTGAAATTGCTATCAATTGGAAATATACCAACATTATAGGTGATGTCAGGTTGGTTGGAAATAGCCAACAGTTGGAAATTTCAAACCCAGTGATCCCCTATTTTGGACCCTCTGGATGGCGGCCATTTTTAATCGGATGTGTTTGGTGAATATGGGTGTGTCTTGGGGGGGGGGGGCAAACCTATACACAACTCTTTATTCGACCTAAACCGGTAAAGGGCCGAGAACTGGCATGGGTTCCCTATTTGAGTCCCTATAGACGGCGGCCATGTTGGATTGGGTGGGGGTGTGTGGAAATAGAGTCTTGCGGTCATCCTACAACACCCTTTATTTGAGCGAAATATTAAAATTTTCAAATAAGGAATAGAAGTCACATTCGTCGTATACGTTGAGTAAAAGCTGAAAACGGCGGCCATTTCGTAAAAGTGGCGGCCATTTTGAATATGTCGACCATTGTGATTGGTTTATCGGAAAAAAAGTCAGTCTTCATAATTGACATACATGCACTGGCCATTCATGCCAAATGTCAGGTTTGCATCATAGAGATTCTGTTACTATTTGACACTTGTCCACCTTATATATTTTGCAATGGTAACATCTATATTTGCTCTGCAAAGCACCAAGAGACAAATTTGTGCACAAATATTAGATAAAATGCCACCATGCTCGGCTATAACGCCTATAATCTACTAAATTCTCGATGAATTATGTGCAATATCGAAATTATTTATCGTGGGTGCGCACTGGAGCTTATCATTTGTGTTCGGTTTCGAACTGGAGCCATAACAATTTCGCATTGGAGCCACCGTATGCTTGTCTTTTAATGTGCCACCTGTAGACAAGTTCAGATTGTCCGTATATATGCTTGCATTTTCGTGTCCCGGAGATAACAAACTTACCAGAAAACTATGGTTTGCCATTGGAATGTCCCATTTATGGTCTATAAACAAACTTTATCGCCGAAGGTTACGGTAAAATGTCGAAAAAGAAGTGATAAACTCCTGATTGTTCAATCTTCCGTGAGCACTACAATTCAAATTCAACACACACGGATACAGACGTTGATATTGAAAAAATCACAATTTAAATTTGAAAGAATAATTTAGATTTTTAAGAAAAAACATACCACTTTAAGTGCCGTCACGCTATTTTTTTTATAAAATTGCAAAGAGGGCAACTTAGCATTTATCGATGCGCACTGGACGATTATACGATTTCGGATGGATTTAGCAGGAGCGGTAGGGAGCCTCGCATATATAAGATAATACACTGGCTTACCAGGTCAATGTCAATATTAAGCCAATGTATTCTCTTATATATGAGGCTCCGTGTGGGAGACTCACACATTAAGAGAATGCATTGGCTCATGGTTTTCGCAGGAAGTTGTTGCAAACCGACCATAATACAAATAGTTATTCATGTAGTTTTGCAATCACATGAGCAGCTACATGTGATTGATTCAAATATTTAAAAATATATATGTTCATGAAATTTCATGCATACACTAATTGTTCGTATTAGCCAAAACATCGCAATATAACAAATTTAGAAAACAATAATGGTGTATTTTCTTAACAGCATCATCGAAATTCAGCAGGACCCAACAGCATCATAGCACATTAGCAGGACCACTTAACCGGGGGGAGGAGGCACACAAAAGAGACAATATCCAAACCTAACTATAATCTCTGAATGATGGCCCTATATGTTATGATAGACAACATGACATTGTCTAATTTGAATAGGTGAGGACATATTGACAGCCATCTAGCCCAGATTTGTCAGATTGTTATCACTAATTAGGACATAATATATATACATCCGCGAACGAAGCGTGCTGGTGCCAATCATACCCGTTGTCTCTATTTACCTAGTGGATCGATATATCTACCTGCATTCATACACCATGCAACGAGCTGTATGGAAGTATATAGAAACGCATTTACGGATTTTCAAGGTGATATTATTCTGCATTAACCCTTTACCCAACAAAACGGCCAAAATCGGCCAAATAAAGCTTCAACAGCCTAAAATATCTTCGGTCTGTCTCAATAACACCATACAAATATGGATATCATTGGAACCGGCTCATTGACCACATTGTGATGGTTACAGTTATGCCCTGTGCCAATGCATTCTCTTATATATGCGAGTCGACCATAGGTCGCCTCGCATATATAAGAGAATGCATTGGCCTAAAAAAACACTTTTTTATCATTTTTTCTTACATTCTTTAACAATTTTATAATTTTTAATGTGTTATACAGGTCCGTTCTGTTGGGTAAAGGGTTAAAGTGTTTTATTTCTTGAGCGTGTACGTGCACACTTGTATGAGAATGTCCTTGGCCTTCTCTGCTTGGCGTGCAGATTATGCCACGATCTCTACTCTAGCTACGCCCGTAGAGATCATGTTCCACCAATACAAAACCTGGGAACGTTTTGAAGTTCTGAGGGGTTCACCTACAGTGATGTACATTATTAAGGAACAGATAATAAATAATAAATATATTCCCCGCGTTATTTTTTCGACTTTATAATGTTCCCTGTCAAGACTTCAAAAATTCCAACGTTTTGAGCTGGTGGAATATGATCTCTACGGGCGTTAGCCAGAGTAGAGTGTCAAGAACGGATGTACGTCTCTAGATGTGTCCATTATATTTCATTTCTACAACGACGCGGCATTCTTAACATGACGTAATAAACCATTTCCATATATGGAGTTAATTCCAGGCGTAGTAAATGTTTGTGAGAATCGTAGTATTTAGGAATAATTATCAATACAACACGATGCGAAAGAAAGAATCAGCTCGCAGATGATGTCTCCTATATTGCTATGAGTAAAACGAGTTGTGGATATATCGCCTGTATTCAGTTTTCCAACAATAGTTGAGTTTGACCTGTGGGAAACTTGTCAACACGTCATTGACATTCTGATCTGTGAAGTGATCTGTTATGCCATAAACCAATGAAATCACACGCGTGCTTCGCCACTCTCCAATGAAATGGAAGGAATCCCATCAATGCAGTAACTGCTTATGAATGAGATATCCAGAGATGTCAATATTGTAAATGTTTCGTCTGCTTTGTATAGAGACTGGGTGGTGGGTGCATTTTAGGAAATTATAAGCCGGACAACCCCATGCAACGTGGACCCTCTAGACACTTCCCTGGAGGGAAGTAAAAATCATTCATCCCCATGCAATAATCGCGACCTATAATGTACATTCTGAAATCCAGAAGAGCAGATATACCCAACATTGATGTTAATTCACCCAGCATCGAGTATTGCACACCCGTGTACCGCCCTGCTCATTTTAGGACAACACGACAATTCTGTGTAATCCGAACGATCACGTGAGGGGTAGTTGTATGTCTTGTATATTGGCGTATGAACACAGTCATGCTAATCTAAATGTATCGACTGGTTGCCATTTTAGTAAAAACAAAATTACCGAAAATAGGAAAATATCCATCAACACATTTCCCACTAATTACTGGTTGGAAAATCAGACTGAGTAAACTTTCGACCTATTTTTGGCGTTAATTTTCCAACTTATGTTGTGTCAAGCATAACATTTCCAACTGTTGACAAATTTGGCCAATGTTGGGGTGATAATCCCCCATGCACCTCGCATGTCGCGACGTCTCTGATTGGAAATACTAATCAATTATCCCCAATAATCGCTACCCACACTGTACGTCGGAAATCCCGAAGGGTAACGACGTGTGAGATGATGTAAATGCACCCGGCATCGATTATTGGTACTCCGGTGTGCTGTTTTGCTCCCTTCAGTACAATTCTGGGTAGTCCGAACGATGGCGTGCGGAGATAATTGGCGCATGAACACATGCTAATATCCGTAAATAGCTAACACTCTGTATCTAAGTAGAATTGTTATTATGTTATATCCCGGGTGGGCCAAGATTATCTCTAATCATATGTATATTAATTTTGAAACATTTCATTGCAGCGAACCTGTGTTTTGGTTACTAGTTTGTGTCCTTTTTCTCCGCCGTTAGCTCACGGATCTTATGTATAAATCATTTACACCAACTTTTCTATTTCATGACGATCGAAAACCATTTGTTGTTCACTACAGTTATTATGTTCATTGGCGCTGAATTAAAGACATGTTCCACTACTTCAAACGTATACATTACTATTCAGCCAGTACACCCATTTGCCAGTATAGTTTCTACACTTTTGTGAAACACTACATCTGTATGAACTATACGTAATGAGAGGCCGATCACGATCGACAGATGTTTAACCCATCCCTTGGCGATAGTAAATTACTATGATCGGAATAATAAGTAGAGTGTTGATGTTGAATTATAGAGTATACTGTTGTGTATTATTATAGACAAATGTACATATTAACACAAATTATTGTATTTTATTGGTCAAATAGGGAGACTCGCATATATAAGAGAATGCACTGGCACATGATATGTAATGCTGCACCAGCGTTGCCTTGGATTAAATGTGAAAAGGTGACCCGGACATGGAATACTTGGGTTAATTGAGTCCAATTTAAGTTTACAATGATAATTTATCAAATTCTTCCAACAACACAGCAGTCAAGATAAGCCACCTCACTGCTGGCCAGCTAATATCAACTACCGGTATAAACTAATCACTGATGTTGTTTATGCTGATCTTGGCATCTCTATAAAACCTATAAAATTCATAATGACCTCAGACCATCTGTAGAGTGATATACTCAGCTGTGCAATGCAGAACATATTTTGTAGTCATGTGTATTGTTGAAACATTTAAAAAAAATTGGATACCATATATAGGTTTCTTTATCTGCACATTGGCATAAGAGACATCATAAAATGATATAGCCATATTAATAGCTAAGTAATCCAAAGGCATTGGATGGAATTGGTGATTAAGTTTAATATCGTTCCAAACAAATTTACCAGTACATTACACACATTTGGTGTGGTGACTCGGTGTGCCCTAACGGAGTGATAATGGTGTTAGTTTTTCAAATTAAAAAATATTGATTATATATTGTTTTTATTTTTTTTGTATTTGCTTAAATTGCGGACGAAATTCAATCTTATTTTTTAGTGAATATTTTTTCTAAAAAGGGCCATAACTCCGTTAAACAAAATCTGATCAAACCCTTATTCGAACACGATATTTTGGGCTGAGAAACTCATAGACAAAATTTAGTTGCGATCGAATAGAAAATGTTTGAGTTATCGCACCATGCGTAAAGTGTCTATGGGCAGACATATGGACAGACAGACAGACGGACGGACGAACGACGAGTGGCCAACCCGGACATCGACACTATATGTACCATACTATGGTATGGGTACGCAAAGAAATGAAAATATTCGGATATTCATTCGTCCCGAATTAATCACGATAAACCATTGAGAACGAGTCGATCCACCAACATTAGGGTTACTACATATAATTTAAAGATACAGAATACGATTTAGCGCCACCAAATTACTATTTATTCGTTTTCGGGGGTAAAAATTATTAGATTTGAGTCGCGGAACCCACCCATCAAAGCCAGGAATGATCAGATTTCCGAGTTTCAAATCTGTTATTTTTCACCACGAATGTCGACCGACACTCGATACCAAATTCAGTTGAACAAATATTGATATATAACACTTTTTGTGCAATTTTATACTATAGTTGACAGTGGTTAGCATTATTTTTTTTGGCAATTCATCGATTCTGATACTTTAAGCGGGAATTTCAAGAAATTATGTGTTGTTGTTGTTGGAATCTGATGATATGGGGGCCATCGAATCGGATTGTGTACGTTTAAGTAAATTAATTTCACTCGTCTTCTTTGTAGACCAATACGTGTAAATGTACGCATATTGCATGCAGGAGTTCACTTCGAGCACTATTAACATATATATATCAGGATAAACGCTCTTTATTGTTACACGCTGAGGCGGTAATTATATCACTTCAATGGACATGTTTTTCAGTATATGTACATATATATTCCGTTATAATTATGTATTTCCTGTTTTGTCAACATAATTTGATATACCCATACAGTGATAACAACAAACAATTTCTAAGCTTAGTTTGAGGCATGATCATTATAAGTGTAGCTTTAAAGATTGACCCGCTATCCTATTTGGCACCAAATTAGTCTAACATTCCTAAGATAACTTTCAGTTTCCCATGCGAAAGAACAAAGAACATGCTTGCAATCACCATCATTTGTGTGGCGCAGGCATCGCGAAATTCCAAAAAAAGTATCAGTTTTACGTTGAAAACAAATAAAAACGGAAATAATTGAGAACGCTCTTTATTATCTATTTAATATATTTGTTTGGGGGGGGGGGAGACAGCATGGACGCTCTTATGTGAGATGATCATTGGATTTTTAACTAGCCTGACAAATATTCAAAACTTCCCCATTTTATAGTCGATATCGGACAACCACAGCAGTTATGAACACAAACTTAGATGGGTCAGATCCATAAAAAGTATATTGCAAAACACTGGTTCGAATTCCAAATGGATGGCACAATTACAACTCTCTAAACATGACAGCACACAGAAGAAGCAGATCTTGATCGACCAGTTTCACCAAGAATAATTGTATGGTAACATGATGTCATCATCCAGGGTTACTTTGTATAACTTTATAACTCACACGTTCGAAATGAAAACTTACTTGATCGAACTACCATCACATTTGAGTGAATCTCTCATGAAGATAAGAACTTCTAAATCACCGATTAGCCATAGAAAGTGGCCGATGAAAAAAGATACAGAAATAACAAATAGTATGTCCCCTTTGTGAATTTGACGTGGGCGACGAATATCATCTTATGATTGTGTGTAGTTATTTTAATGAATTACGTAGACAATATATCCCGAAATGTCATTGAGAAATCCCAGACAGGGGGGAGTTTCACAGACTTCTCTCCAGAAAGAATGTGAGCATTCTTAAATCCGTGTCGATTTTCTTAAATAAATCATTCAGAGAATTAAGTAAAAGGGTGTTTTAATATGAATATACACCTTACCCAATTGTGCCCCTTTAACCACCTCCTTTTTGTTTGCACATAGGGACACAATTTATTCTCCTTTGAATTTCGATGTGGGTGTGAAGTATGGACGGTGCAAGATCTAGATCTGCTCACAATTGTGAGTAGCGGTGTTGAGTTACCAATATATATATATATATATATATATATATATATATATATCTTGAATGTATATAAGATACATGTGTATTTATGCTGATGTTCCCTACTGCGCATCGATATACTCTGGTGCTTTTGTATATATGATTGCATGGTCCATGTCAAATCGTGGCTAGCAATAAACTAATTCAAATTCAACATTAGTGTAAGCATATTTTATCTCCATTTTGTACATTCAAGATACATTTTGTTACAAATGAAAGCAACAATGAGAAAATGGATTTTTCCGTAAACACAGATAAGCATGTGATTACGGTGTCCATTTCCGATACCTGGCTGCAATACGAGGCACTTGAGAACGCGAAGACCACCGGTAAGTACTTCATCTACTTAACCTATTGTGACAAAAGCGAGAGATAATTTGACTTAATTAGTTGTTTAAAGGAACACAAGACACTCGTAGTGGGTAAATATGAAACAAATCATAAACATTTCTTGTACAACTATAGTGACACTGAGAAGACCATGGAACAATAGATAAGACTTTGTTTTGTTTATTATTTATTGATAACGTTTCAATGACGAGCCATCGCGTGTTAATATATACCTTTGTCATGTAAACATTACTGTTACAGTGCCAGCCATTTTATGAATAGTGCCAGTCATTTTATGAACAGTGCCAGCCATTTTATTGAGCAAATTCCGATCAAATCATTACACAATGTCAGAGTAATGAAATATATTCCATAAAACACAGGTTTTCAAATTAAACATTTCATTTGCAATTACTTTTGGTGATGTTTAAAAAAAATAAATTATTTCCACTGTAAGAGTAATGTTTACATAACAATGGTTTTAACATGCGAAATCTCGTCACTGGAGAGTTAAACATTAAACAATTAGAACAATGTCTATCCATATTTCCATGTTATTCTTACTATTGTTTTGATGTTTATCTACAAATGTTGATCTGCAAAACATACCATGTTTCGTCTGAATATCAAATCCGTATAAAAGTAACGCATGTTTATATCTATGTACCGATAAACCATTATAGTCAACTGTGAACACGTTGTTTTTGTCGAGGTACCGACGTGTGTTTCTGTGCTTAATTTTGATCTGGATTTTACTGCTGGTCGTATAAACAGTATACCTAATCTACTTTGGTCAATAAACGTCCGTACCTCGACCAAAAAAAAACGTGTTCACAGCTTACCTTAATGGTTTTACTAATCTTTTTGATGTTTTCACATTTACCCATGCACTTTGAATGCATTATGCCCCTTTAAAGATTACCGGAGTCGCTTTAAGTGATTCCATAGCATACACACTACCGAAACAGAATTTGCGTTTCGTCATCCGCGTATACACGTTCCGGTTTTATTGTTGATAAAAACATCATATTCTCTGCCAACAGCAGACCACCAGTGCTGTTTACAGAAAGGAACCGTAACTCGAAGCAAATCACAATACTCCCATATTTTGTTGCCAGTTATTTTCATTAATAGTTATCTGAACGACATGAAACTTGGGATGTAGTCATATAAGATATCCTGTGTACCGATATATTGCAATATTCGGACAATAATTGATTCTACGTGGCTTTACACCGACAGCCACCGAAATTTAGTCATGTTAAGACCTCGCAAAACAAAATACAATAACATTTTATGCCGATGAATTGAAAATAACACATGCAGTCAGCCATTTCTTCAAAAAGATCGCGCCATATAGTCACTTAATTGTACTAAGCCCGTTGAATTGACCACGGAATTAGGTTGATGGCCGAGCATGTTTGTTTGTATCAACAATAAAACCTTGTTTCGCCTGGGCGCTGCCATAGCTCATAGGGGTTCTATTTATATAATGTTAATTATTGGGACACATTAAAAGTTGTAGTGCGACCCGAGGCCGAGCTGTATTGCGACACCGAGGCCGAGCCCGGTAAAAGGTGTAGTTGAGAAATTCAATTTCGTTTATTGGCGTTTACATTATGTCAATAATGTTGATTTTTGTTTTGTGATAAGCTATGCCAATTATAAATAACAGAAATGAAAAAGATTCTATAATTACAATCATGGGTATATAATATATGATCTTGAGCGCGTTACCATTTCTGACTATGGCTTTCTTGTAATAGGTGCGCTGCCTTACTCGGTTGTAGCTTAGTGGCTCTTTTAAATATCGCTTGCTATATTTTTCGTGCTCACATACAAGTTTACCTGATAGGTTGGCGAGTTTGTTCGATCGCCCATTCAAGCCAACTGAGGAACTGAGAGAAACCTGATTTAATTGCATTTAATTGATATCAATTAGCATGATGGACCGTGAGTGCACAGGCTATCAGCTTAGTTCTATGATATTGAGGATTGTCACGGTTGGGTAAAATTTATTTACCCAAAATGCATACCATTCAAAACAGTGAGATATAATTATTCCTCTTCCACCATAGACTGGCAGTTAAACCCAAATTAAGCACAGAACCAATCAGAACACACGTCGGTACCTCGACAAAAACAATATGTTCACAGTTTATTCGACCTGATAAGTTGATAATACAATGTTTTGGAGCTTCCTATTTCAAATGTTATATAATATAGAATATGTTGTACGTAATGGGATACGGGCATTCGAATACTAAGTTGGCGTTTAAAACAGACAGAGCCGTTTCATGTTGAATATCTAGACCAATGAAAAAAAACAGAAGGAGAAGAGCGAACACTACGCGAAAAGACAGACAGGTGGAAACAGCCACATACATCGTGGACAGAAAAAGAGGAAACAAACTCATGGGACAAACACTCGATATCAAACTCATAATATTTGAGGTTTAGCTCTGAATGTCAGGGAAATTTTAGAGTCATTGGATATAAACACCGGTACTTACCGGAAGTCCTTGTCGTGACGTTTGATTTCTCTGATGGCGTTACTTCCAGCCATCGGGCTTTCTCCTGAAATTCCCTGCTTTTTACTCCTGGATTCCGTCTGACCCGGCATGGCGTTATCCTCCTGAATTGTCGTGAGAATATCCGGCTTGCCATCTTTATGAACTTTTAACTGAAGCACCGATTTATACTGGTCCACCTCGGCTCGGAGTCTCGTACATTCCAACAAACGATCATCCAAGTCTTTAGTTTTTTCTAGCATCTCTATCTCAAGTGAATGTATAAGAGCATCTCGCTGTTTTAAAGCGTTTTTCAACTCAGGTATAAGCGCTTTAATTTTTAACAAATCCAAATGTTCTCCATCGACAACAATTCTTGTGCCACTAGCTCCGTTCCCCATTTTTGCGGGATTAGAATGACCGTGTCCCCCCGGGGAGGTGCCTTTACCCCCGGGCGATAAAGGCGCGGCCTCGTGATTACCGGAAACGAGCCTCTCCCCGTGACTGTTCGGACCGCTTGAAGTAGGCGATGTGACTTTCCCATTATGAGCGCTCATAGCGGCACACTTAAGAATATCCCTATTATTGGAAACTTTTGATTGGTCGATCAGCTGTTCAATAACTACCAGGCGGCGCAACAATAAATGAGTTGCCAAGCAACATACAACAGTTCTATTTGTCAATACCAGAGATGTGATTCAGTTGTAACGCGGAATTCAGATGACATTGTCAGCGCCTGAGGAACACCAGCTCTCACATTGGTCCACCCGTCATACCATTCAACACAGCTGGTCTGTAACGAGAAGATAAGAACGAGATGTAGGTATACCGGATGTTATATTCAAATAAATCTTCTTAACATGTCATACAGGGGCCATTGTGAAATTCGATATCATTGAGGAGATTTGGTGTGGAATTTACGCTCGCAGAACAACGCCAAGAATTAGCTAATCAATCGAATTTATTGAGAATCACAGCCTGTATAAGAATGAGTGGATCGGCGGTCGATGGTGCTTTGTGTCTTGTTCACAGTCAGAGGTAGTTCAGGAATTGATTGCAGCAATGCAGTCTGGTAATTTGTGGGCAATTCAAGGTAATTTGGTCTGTTTTCGAGTGGGTAATAGACGGAAATGCGGGCTGTAGTACTCACGCTTTTGAAATCGACACGGAACCATATTTTTAGTATCCTGTAATTTTCTGCGCTCATGTTGAAAGTGAAACCTGTGGGAAACACATGCACCTCTGAGGAAAGCACACCTGTGCTTTTCATAACTACCTTAATCAAAAATCCATGTTATAAAGGGACTCGTATTGTTCAGTCTCCGATAACACATTTATTGATTGCCTGACTTTTCACAGGCACGCAAGTCGATAAATACATGCAATAATCAGACACAGGGACGTGGCGACGTGGGGGGGGGGGGGGGGGGGTGCAAATGTATCATACCTCAAACTTTGGCTAAAAGTTTCAACAGTTGGAAATGTCATGCCTGACATAGCATTGGAAATTTAAAAACAAATGTAGGCTGATTTATTTCTGATAAGTTGATATTCCAACCACTATTTAATGTGAACATTTTTTTAGACCAAAAAGTCGAATATACATGTATTCGGTCGAATTTATTGAGAATCACAGCCAGTATAGGAATGAGTGGATCGGTGGATTGTCTCAATACCCATGTACTTTTGAGTGAAGAGAATAAACAAATTGAATTGGTGGTCGATGGTGCTTTGTGTCTTGTTCACAGTCAGAGGTAATTCAGGAATTGATTGCAGAAATGCAGTCTGGCAACTTGTGGGCAATTCAAGGTAATTTTGTCTGTTATCAAGTGGGTAACAGGCGGGAATGCGGACTTTTGTACTAACGCTTATGAAAGGAACATTGGGAACTATATTTTTTAGTATTCTATAATTTCTGTGTCTGCATGCAGTGAAGCACATATATGGGAAACACACATCTGAGGGAAACATATCTGTACTTTTCATAACTGCATTGATCAGAGTTCGGTGATAACACTTTCTATACTATATACTCATTGATGAGTAATTTCCTTAGGAAATGATCGTTTGTGGAACTTATTATCTAAACATGAATATGAATTCTTCTGCACTTGTAATTTCATTTTGTCCGACTGTCGTCTGCTCATAGGTACTTAACATCATCCAAATGAATAATAGATCATTCCAGTGTAAACGTTTTTAATTTGGTGGGAGAGTCCATTTAGTATAGAAAGGGTTAAAGCGACTCGTTTTGTTCAGTAAAAAATTAAACCTAGCAATTGCTCGCTTTTTCACACCAGAGGACGAACATGGGTCGATAATTAATGAAAGGAATTTATTGGCAATGGGGAATCACATTTGCACTCCCTTGGGTTGGAATTCCCCAAATGTACGTCAAATTGCATAGTAATGTAGGCTTAAGATTAATGATTATACATGTATATTAGTTTTAGTTTTGACTTAAGTTAGTTCGGTGTTATTCAATAAGATTTATATCTAAATTATTTTCTAAAATCAATCTATGTGTCGTTTCGGTCTATTCAATTAAAGTATTTTCTATTCTATACCTTGATTGTTTAGGCAACGACAGGGGCTGAACGTGGGCTCGTTCTCAATTGGAAATAGTCAGACTTTTCCCAATTTCTGACACCGAAATTCCAAGTTCACAGAATGTCTCTTGTTTTGGGAACAATAACAGGACGTCCCATTCTTAATAACCCGTGTGATTACATCGAGTTTTACAATTAACCCTTTACCCAACAAACCGGCCAAAACCGGCCAAGTAAAGCTTCAACAGCCTAAACTATCTTCGGTCTGTCTCAATAGAACCATACAAATATGGATATCATTGGAACCGGCTCCTTGACCACATTGTGATAGTTACAGTTATACCCTGTGCCAATGCATTCTCTTATATATGCGAGTCGACCATATGTTGCCTCGCATATATAAGAGAATGCATTGGCCTAAAAAAAATCTTTTTTTAACACTTTTTACCATTTTTTCTTACATTCTTTAACAATTTTATAATTTTTAATGTGTTAAGCCAATGCATTCTCTTATATATGCGAGGCGACCTATGGTCGACTCGCATATATAAGAGAATGCATTGGCACAGGGCCGTTCTGTTGGGTAAAGGGTTAAACTGATTGTTCCCACACCCCACACCCCTCTAGCCACATCCCTGCCCACATGTATATTCTCTATATAATCCCAATGATAAGCCTTTATAACATAATTTCCCCAATAGAAAGGGACCGAGATCATTTACCAAAAATATGTAGAAAAACCCATGGCTCAATTTCAAACTATCAGAACAAATTTAACAATTTTGTCTGAAATATTCAACTTATGCCATGTCAGGCATTAAAGCAGGACATTTTGGCCAAAATGGGGCCGGGGTTATCTCTAGCCTGTCTCTAAATGCATTCTCCCAATCAGTTGTAGAAGTATACATTGGAATGGTCTATTATTCATTTGGAGGGATGTTCAAGTAATAAAACAAGACGACGGACAGACGAAAAGCTAATTCAAACACAGAATATTCATATTCCTGGATGGGAAATGTTCAGACAATAACTTGTTAAACGTATTATATGCATGGATATTTCCTAAGGGAACTACTCGTCAATAAGTATTTAGTATAGAAAGGGTTAAAATTTACCACAAATCGGACGATCCAAAGTTATTAAAAAAACTAAAATTCTGGTTAACACTCTGCCGTTCCAAGTTTAAAATGTGAAAAGAAATGTATCATGCTTTTTTTTAAAGCAAGAAGTTCTCAAGTTGAATGCACATCAATATCGAAATCGATGACATTTAAAATTATGAAGGAAAATGTCATACTTTCTATTCAGTCTACCCTTCATTTGATTCCAACCTCCGCAATATATTAGATGAAGTCAAATGCATGTCACATCGAAAGAGGACACCGACTCGAGCTGAGCAAATATGAAAAATCTCATTGCCAATGGCGTTCCAACAAATATTCTTAAGTCGTACACTACAGCTGCGTGTTGTAACGTAACATGAATTTTTGTTTGTTTTTGTTTTGTTTGGTTCAACGACATGGTTCAACATAGTCAGATCGTCGCACGTGAAATTGGACCCGCCCATATTGTTCACGGGATCAAAGTGGGCCTACATACCAAATTTGAGTCGGATCGGCCGAGGTCCAAAAACATGCCTATATGAGCGTATATGGTTAAGGTCAAGGACACGGTCGCATGTGAAATTGGACCCGCCCATATTGTTCCCGGGATCAAAGTAGGCCTACATATCAAATCATGTCGGATCGGTCGAGCAGTTTTCGAGTCTCTTAGACACAGACATACATACAGACAGAAGTTACAACATATATAATAGAAGATTTGGAAGAGGAACCAAAAGTATGTATATATACTACCAGAATACGGAACAACTCCACCAAGTGACAGAGATTCACACCAAGACTTCCCACGTTACTCACCCCAGAATGCATCATAATTCACAAATAAGAGATAGAGTTATTCCTCTTCCATTGAGAATGTTAGACTGGCTGTACAGATAAGATCGAAATTAATCACATAACACAAGTCTGTACCTCAACAAAAACAACATGTTAACAGTTTATTAATCCGGATAATTTGATAATACAATGTTTTGGATCTTCCTCTTTCAAATGGTATATACTATGGAATATATTTTATATAATGTGATCTGGGCGTTCGAAAATTAAGTGGGGCTTTAACTAAATATCGTTAATTTTGTATGTACACAGCTGCCACCTTCACTATATACCGGTATCTACATTCACGAATGTGCTGATGGGCACGTTTAGATTAGATAACAACAGACTTCCAACTTAGGTTGTTATATAAATATATGATCTAATATTGCATGCCAATATGACGTGCCTCTGGCATGCTAAAATTTCTTCACTACAACTAAACAAGTAAGTACTTAAACTAATATTATATGCCAAAGGATTGTCAAAATTGCTTCACTACAACCAAACAAGTAACAATAATAATTGATGAAATAACGGATATATTTGCAAATTTGATATTAGCAATATTAACTATCAGGGCGTTGATATATATTTTGCAAGATCGCCCTGGGCAATATTTGAAGAAGTGTTTTTAAAAAGCAATATTCACTATCCGGGTTTTGAGATTTATTTTGACAAGATCGCCATTCCCACGGGCAATATTTAACCTGTTGGCTGCTATATACGTAAGTGCCGAGTACGGACGTAAAATATCACGATGTGTGCTATATATATATATATATATATATATATATATAGCTATATATATATATATATATATATCCGCATGAGTACGGACCTACTTCAGCACACTAGCAGTCGGCCATTATTCAAAAGTTGAACCCAGCGTTTGGTGCATCGGAACAATTGTATCTCGAAGTTTCAAACAGTGTATGATGTTCCACGATTTTGTATGATAATAGCCTCTCAGTCAGTTTTTTGGGTTTTCATGATATTCCCGTTATATTTTTCCACTGGAAAATGACCATAGCGATAATAGCGTCATTGGCCCAGCACTCGACTTTTTTATAAAAAGTCTGTACTGAAGCTGAATTGGTCATGGTCGCATGGTTTAGAGCAAAAAGACACTCAGGATCTCCCAAACGTGAAAAAGACACCCATGATGTCACAAACGTGCAAAAAGACACACATGATCTCAAAGTCGCACAAAACAACGGGAATTTAGATCAGTTGTCTGCTATATATGTCATATATTTATTAATATTATTATAATTATTTGTTTGAGATCGGAGTGAAATATCAACACAATCTAAATGGCATATATATATATAGCGTCCGCTTTGAGTCTGACTGGCAGCGGAGTTCTGTATTAATAAATAGCAGACAACTAACGCGGGTGGAATACTCATTCAAATGCCGTTGAAATTTCACTCGAAAAATCACAAATAAATAGTTATTGTAATAATAAATAACATGCACTAATTTATAATCGTTTTTTATGAGACTGAGATATGGGTGACTTTTTGCGCATTTGGAACATTTAGGACATCCTGTGTGATTTTTTTTACGAATTTGGGGCATCCTGTGTGTCTGTTTGCACATTTTAGAGATCATGGGTGTCTTTTTGAACATGTGGGATATCCTGGGTGTCTTTTTGAGCATGTGGGACATCCTGTGTGTCTTTTTGAGCATGTGGGACATCCTGTGTGTCTTTTTGAGCATGTGGGACATCCTGTGTGTCTTTTTGAGCATGTGGGACATCATGGGTGTATGTTTGAGCATGTGGGACATCATGGGTGTCTTTGAGCATGTGGGACATCGTGGGTGTCTTTTTGAGCATGTGGGACATCCTGTGTGTCTGTTTGAGCATGTGGGACATCCTGGGTGTCTTTTTGAGCACGTGGGACATCCTGGGTGTCTGTTTGCACATTTTAGAGATCATGGGTGTCTTTTTGTACGATACCATTCTGTAGTAAATAGTGGTATGTTGTATATGTGCTATTTATAAGTAGTTTGTCCTTCATTCTATTTAAGCATCCTACATTCATATACGACAAATTGCCTGTAATATGCCCAGCATATTTCGTATATTTCGTCTCACATAAGAACCCCCATGAGTAAAGATCGAATTTTGGCTGTATACTGGCAGGATATTTCCATATCCGTAATCGTATTCGTGGTTTTGCGAAAGGTCTCTATTGGCGATTTATAACTGTGTACGGTTAAGTGCTCTAAGTCTGTCAGTGCTATTACTAGCATGCGAATATTTCTTCGACTCGATTGATTCTGGTAAAGATGTATTATTATGCTCTAATCCATACACACAAATGGCGATAACATGAACACACAGAGTGATAACATCGGACTGAAATTTTCACATCCGGTTGTTAACACGGGAAGGCAATATCATTATCCCATTCTAGATTAAATCGATATTATCTTCGATTCCGGATAGACTCACACAGTGTCATTGGTCATCGTCACATCTGAAGGAAATCGTCTGTGGAGTTGTAAATTGGGTAGATGGAGACCAGTCTGGGTGAACGTCGACTCTATATTTGAAATATAGATTGTAATGAATATTTAGGTATGAGTTTACTCAGACTGGATGGAGACATACAATAGAACACGCAATGCTATAATGTAACATTATGCATGGTGGTATATACACATGTATATATGCCTTTAACACAAGCAAACTCGTGTCGTCTAATCCTCTATTTGCATGTTATATATACTATCATAATGAGTCATAACTCTGACATATATTCACGCCAGTACCAGTAATCGTATGGTCACAGATGCAATTTCGGAGGAAGTGCATTGACATGTTTCCAGAATGGCAGATCAAGAATTTCGAATGTAGTGGGTTCGAACCCATGTTCAGACTGATACGCTTCCTAACTCTCGATGAAAGGGCTTCATTTTTAAGGATGTCCCCGTAGCCGAGGTGGTTAGGTCGTTAGTCTGGGCTAGACGAGGTTGGCGCGGGTTCGAACCCCGGCATGGATGAAGCACGGATGACCTTCGTTATAGGTTGAAATTACTGTTAAAATTTATGAAAATTTCCTCAAGAATATACTAATAGTATAGTATTATAGTATATGAATGCGATATTATCCATAAAACACACTCTTTGTGTGAGCCGTAAATAGTGAGTGATATGAATAACAATCAACACCGTGGCGAATATTTCAGGAGAGTGATTCACTGTGACCCACTCAACACCGAAATCTTGAGTTGCGAGGAATAGTGAGTGCCATACCTATGTTGTAAACAACTTGGTGGCAGTTTTAACCAAAGTACTGCACTGTAACCTAATTTGGCTTATGTTTACATAACACACCATACGAACTTACAATAACAAACTATTCACGCGAAATTTTGATTGGTATAATAACAAAACTTATCTATATTTTAATATTCTTTCTACTTATAGCGGTTTTAACAGATGTGGCTATTTTAACAGGAATATCCAATGCGAACGACATCCGTGCTTTTAAGACTTACCCTTTATGGTGAATTCAAATACCTGCAATAAGTGAAAGAGGGGTAACTGAAGTGGGAAGGGTTTCGAAGTGTCAGTTGTTTTCGGAAATTAATTATCAATAGTATTATGGAGGAAAACGAGCGGCAGGACAAGAGAGCAGTGATATATAGAATGTAAAACCTTGTTCAGTAATGTTAGAATGTCTAAATCTAGTATGGTCTTCGTATGCTAGCACGACTATACAAATGAATGGATTCACTCAATATAGTTTTCCTATATATTACAATGATGATTACAAACACACTCTGTTCTCTACGTCTGGGCTTTCTGGTGAATTTTACCTCGGATTAAAGCAACGTACATATAGTCCTTGGGCCAATTCTCAGAAATCTCTAGATTTCGAGTTAGATGCACCCCCTCCAACAAAGGTTTCTATAGTTCAAACTAAGGACCAATATATGACGCATCCGATTTTGCTTGCTGCCGCTTCAGAAGGTGTCCCAAAATAGATTTTTCAGGGAGGAAAACTCTAATCTATAAAATAACATTTCCTCGAGGACAAGTGTCGGCGCGTAACAAAACAAGAGCATCGCTGAGGCGTGGCAAAATAGGCCTTTAGTCGTTTCGAATTGTACTACCGCAAAATAAAATAATAATTTGAGCTTACAAACAATATCTGATATACCCCTAATTTCAATGCCAAAATGCGGTCAAATTCTGAGTCGAAAAATGGCCGTTTCTCATGTGAAAACAAATGGACAGAACATATTCGTACTTGGTCTGTTGTTTTAGCTGGGAAATACATATACCAGCTTTGGTTCAAATCAAATAATTCAAACAGGAGTTATCGGTCGGAATCAGAAATGTTATGACATCGGTCAAATTCTAAATCGAAAAAGGGCCGTAACTCATGTAAAAATAATTTGACGGAACTCATACTCGAACTGAAAAATGGCTTTCACAGTGGAATGTTACTGGTGAAGGTAGCTGAAGAATGACCTTCATCTGATACAGGTGACACGTTATTAAAGGATGATATCTTGTTAATTTGATTTGTACATCATATCTAAATAATTTAAACTGGTGAAATAATGGGGGAATAGCCATGTCGTATACTATACTTGGGGATTTATTTTAAAAAGTATACACATGACCTATGGTATTTCTTGCATTTTCATGATCACCTGGTGTCAACCTACTTGTGTAGCTGGGTAAACATCACTGGAGTGGCCGCAGGCTTCAATTCAGTGAATTTGACTGAAACGTTAACACTGTCGTCTATGGTGAAACCATTTAGTTCACCGATTCATACACATACCAACTTTGGTTCAGGTCAAATAATCCAAACTAGAGTTATCGATCGGAAAAATGTTAACGGACGGACGGCGAGATGGCTCGATCGGACGTCCCGACGTCCCGACGGACGGACGGACGGACAGTCTGATTCCATAATACCACATTTAAAAAAAATTACTGAGGTTACAAACTGAACAAGTTATCTTTTCTATTAATTAGTAATCATTATAAAATGACTTGAGAGGGGGCTGACACACTTTACGGATGTCTCATTCCAAACTTTTATCAAAATTTTCATCATGAATTTCCAATAAGTATTTATTGGGAAATTTGTTGCCTTAGACAGTCGTACATTTTCCTTCTTTTGGTGACACTTTTGTAAAATAGTCTTCATTTGGAGAGCTTAACCCTGTATATACTACATGGATTCTCCCAGTGTGTTAAGTGTACATCGGAATGGTCTATTATTGATTTGGAGGGATTATGTTAATGTGATAATAGCAGACGACAGATAAATAAAAGTGCGGAATGAACCCTATCCACTGAGGAACATTTCCTATATACAGATAACGTTTACTATTGAGCAATGATGTTTTGGTATGGAAAAGGTTAAGGATCCTATTGGTAAATTTCCACACATGGGATGGGTGCAAATGAAAGTTCGCGAACTGGAGTTTAGACTTGAAAGTTCAAGGTTGCAGTGTGCAGTTGGAAATATCAAGGTGGACATTCCTCAACGGACACCCTGTACTCAGGTCAGTACATATATCAGTGGGAGGGTGGATATATATTACTATAGTTACTCTTGTAATGAACATATCGATATTATCCTTGCACGACCATTGAAATGACAATCTAAGGCGAGTAACTCAAAAACAAATGTTCAAGAATTTCTTTGACTGTACTGAGTGTACTCCCAAGTGTGAGATCTGTGCGAGTACAAATATACTTCCCGACTGTTTGTTTGTAGATTTTAGGAAGCTCAAGCATGGTGACACGACCCGGTAACTTGTAGTAAATGTATAGAAAAACCAAGGTACTTCCACGGGTTCCTGTAGGCAATCCTGTAATTGCCCACAAGAACCCGTGGAAATACCTTGGATAAGGTAATGGATTCTCCCATTCGATTATAAAAAAGTATATATTGGAATGGTCTATTACTCAATTGGAGGGGTGTTCGGGAAAAAGAGCAGAGACATATAGGCGAAAAGATAATATAAGTGCAGAAGGATATATTGGAATGGTCTATTACTCAATTGGAGGGGTGTTCAGGAAAAATGGGCAGCCGACATACAGGCGAAAAAATAATATAAGTGCAGAAGGATTCATTTTCCTTGGTGGGGAATATTCAGGTAATAAGTTGAACAATAGTCGTTTGTTGAACTTATTATCTGAACATATCCCAAGGGAACTATCCACCACAGAGTATTTAGAATAGAAAGGGTTAATGTCATGACCATCGTAATCGTCGCCATGGTCGTCGGCGAATTCCTCATCGCCATTATGGTAATATGTGCCATACACCCGTCTACAACCAAATACTATCGAGTAGTGAGCATAGCCAACCACGGGATCTGATAATTATTTCGTGAATATAGCATAATTATCTAAATGAGAAACTGGTGTAAGAGTCCCATGGATGGGGTAGATGGAAACCGCGCAGTTGTATGACAGGGACGTGGCCAGAGGGTCCGCGTAGTACATGGGGGTATCAACTTTGATTCAACTGTACCCGCCCCTTGAACCATATACTAGCACTCAGCTTTGCTGAATTCCATTTCCACCGCCTCGTTGGTTGTAACTTTCCATTAATAATGTTACCTCAATAGTTCTAACTATTGGACATTTCCAACCTGATACCCCATAACTGATGGCCATTTCAGGCAAAAACAAATTGATAGGAAGTTGAAAAATGGTACTGTTGGTCTAAAAGCAACGAACTCCCCACTAATTGCTGGTTGGAAAATCAAACAATGAGAACAATTTCAACCTATATGTGATGTAAAATTTCTAACTTATTATTTTTCCGGGCACATATGCCGGGGTGGGTGAGTGGTCGATGGGACCAACAAACAATTTTTTCTGCAACTCAAAATTTATTTGACTGTTTTTTGCATTGAGTTTGGCTTTAAAACACATAGAATAAGAGAAATAATGTAATTCTAACTGATACACTGACTGCAGGCAGTTATCGTGTTGTATTTTGTTGCAAATTTTGAAATCCAAGATGGCCGCTGGCAGCCATGTTTTTTTGGCCGAATGACCCCAAAGTGAATCGTTCCTATTTAATGTCAATGTTAACATCCATGGCAAATAGTATGCACAGAAATTCATATACATCTGTTTACAGTGAATTTCCCCCCGCAAATCTCTGTTTTAGTGTTAAAAGGGATGGGTGTCCAAAAATGGTCGGAAAAAACTGCCGAAAACGGAAAAACAATTGGACGCGGGGGTGGGTGGGTCCAACAAGGGTCGAAAGATAAAAATCAGCATACGTGCCTGAAAATTGTTTCCGACCCCCCCCCCGGCTAGGCATGAAATTTCCAACTGTTGAACAGTTTGATCAAAGTTGGGGAGGGTGGGGGGCACCCACAAACCCCATGTATCCACGTCCCTGATGCAAGAATATAACATCGAAGAAGTGAATATGAACCGAATTCATTTTGTCAGCGTGTACCATACATTCCGGTTACTAGTGTGACAACGTTATCGAATGACTGCAGGAAATGTTATTTTCGTGCAAGCTGAGCTATCTGATCTCTAACTGGCAGGTCATGATGGATTGAATCTGTGCCCCCAAGGGTGAGATCGGTGCGAGTATAAATATACTCCACGACTGCGTGTTTATATTTAGATATTAAGAAGGTCAAGCTTGGTGACACGAGCCGGTAACTTGTAGAAAAGTAGACAATCCAAGGTACTTACATGGGTTCTTGTTGGCCTAGTTAGTTCAAATTTGGGTTAAAGGGGTACTGTACACTAAATCTGGCCATTTATTCATAAATTTATTTTCATTATAATTACCATGTTGTTTTCATCGGTCATAGAACACATGAGTGTAATGTGCACTCACCCATGGCTCAAATTCTTTCATTCATTTGTTGCACATATTCTGTTGAGTATAACAGGAGATGGTCCAATAAACGTCCGGATATACACATGTATAGGGCACAGCGCCCCTTTAATTGTTATTATAAACAGCTATATATCGACATATCGTGAAGATTAACATTCAGCCAAAACGGCGTTTACATGTTAATTATCCCACCTTTAGAAAACTACTAATTCAGGCAGTGATTATCATGTTCATGTTGTGTTTACTTACACTGATATTAGGGAGCTTGAGCAAGTCAACATATATGTTGGTAAATTTTCGAGGAATGTAGATAAACCTAAGCATACCCGAGGGTTCTTGTGCGCCAAACCTTATGGAGCATGCATAAGTATTTATGGGGGTATCCCCCTGGTTTCAGAGAAGAAATATTGATTTATCAGCCTGGTATATCTGATCTCCAAATGGCAGGTCGTGATGGACTGAATTTGTAACCTCAAGGATGAGATCGGTCCGCGTATAAATATACCCCCGCCTGTTTGTTTATATATATTAGGAAGCTCAAGCATGGTGACACGAGCCGGTAACTTGTGGAAAAGTTAAGACAAACAAAGTTACATACACAGATTCCTGTTGGCCATTACGTTAGTTAGTTCAAACTGGGGTTCATTGTTATTTCCAACAGCTATTGCCATATCGTGACATAAGATCCCGAGAAGACCAACAGTCCGTCAAAACGGCGTTCACTTGTAAACTATCCCACCTTTAGAAGACTTCTAATTCAGGCAGTGATTATCATGTTCGTGTTGTGTTTGCTTTTTCTGATATTAGGGAGCTTGAACAAGTCAACATATGTTCTTCTCGAGGAATGTACACACACATAGTAATAGCCGAGGGTTCTTATGGAGCTTGTATAGCATGGATAAGAATTTATGGGGAAATCCCTCTGGTCTCAGAGAATACATATCAATGAACTAAGATATCTCCAGCCGGAAGCCAGGTCGTGATGGAATCAATCTGCGCCCCCAAGGATGAGATATTAGGGAGCTTGATCATGCCGACGTGTGTTGGTAAATTGTAGCGGAGATAAACAAATGTGGGTTCTTGTCGGTATCAAAATTGTGCACATAAGGGTGAGATTGGTGCGCGTATCAATATACCCCCTTCTGTTTGTTTACTGGTATTTATAGAGAGCTTAAGAATGGCAAGTGCGGTAACTTGTAGAGGAAAGTAGACAAACCAAGGCAAATTCACTGTTTCTTGCAGGTCATTAA
This sequence comes from Siphonodentalium dalli, assembly GCA_032622095.1. Classification (NCBI taxonomy): domain Eukaryota; kingdom Metazoa; phylum Mollusca; class Scaphopoda; order Gadilida; family Siphonodentaliidae; genus Siphonodentalium; species Siphonodentalium dalli. Next base: position 94,848,264 of record CP136065.1, read on the forward strand.
AACCTTGTACTTAAAGGTGAGATCGGTGCGCATCATACCTGAATGTATATAAAATTCCCGACTGTTCGTTTATTGATATTAGGATGATTAAGCATGCCGACTTGTGTCGGTGACTTGTAGCGGACTGTAGACCATCAGATCTTCGCATACATAATGACTATACGTCTACATATATTAAGTAAACATGCAGCCGTAGCAAAGTTATGTGTGACCTTATGCAAGTGGACCAAGCTATACGCTTTGGGTTTTAAAACTGACAAACAAGTAAATAACTCTTAATTTGTCCGTAATTCTGTTACGATGCTGCATGTTAGTCTAATAACATGTTTAGCCTTACAAATGTACACATATATAACAACTGGGAGTATATGATGAACTGACAGACAGACCAATGGACATACTAGTATATATATATACACGCCCGTTCTTCTAAGCCAAACAGTATGAAGCATATAGGGAACCCCCTGGTTCTCTAGAGGAATTTTGGATTTCTCAGCCTCGTATAGACAGGACCTGGTACCATGCATATGTATTGTTGTGATATGTTTAAATGTAATTAAAACACATTTATGGGAGAATAAAGAACTCTTAAAGGACCGCATTTGGAAAATGGTGCGATATAGTGTATGTTGCATATAGTCAACCTATATACACACAAAGCGTTTGATCAGGACAATATTTCATTTTGAATATTTAGCCTTGTTCACTATTTAGCATATTTGGTACATACGACCCACGTTATCTCAGTCATGGAGACAATACATGTATAGAGAACAATAACGTCAACGGGACCTCAACATTCTACAATGTTGTTGTGAATGAACAATCACGATGACATTATAGCCAAGAAATAATAACATAACCACAATTGAATTTAGTTAAGTAATAATCACGGTTTCCTAATGTGATTACACAGTTTAAAGGAATCATGCGGAATCACAATTTATACATGTAAATCGCGAAGTGTCAACTTAAAGGCACGGGCGGCGTTCGTTTCAGAAATATTCATATTTGTTCAAATCGCCATCAACGGAAGGAATATTAAAAAATATATAGTTTTGTTCATATGCCAAACATAACCAGCGCGTAAATAGTTTATTGTCGTCAAGGCGTACGATGGTGTACGTAAACAAGAACCTTCTCGTTCTGTGTACATAACACAGCGCAATTCTATTGGTTAATCATACACAAATTATATAAACGCTCTTTATAATTTCCATATCAGGAAAACAGTAACAAATAACGCTCTCTATGTTTACCATATCCGGATCTAAATAAAAGCTAGGTTCTGTAACGTTTACATAACAAAGGAAAAACATTTGACAATAACATACTGTTTATGCCATATTTCTGATTGGTATAAGAACAAGGTCTGTCTATATTTTACTATTCTTTCTGTTTATGGCGGTTTTTGACGGAGCTGAATATTTTAACATCATGTATACCCACCGCCAACGCCGCCCGTATCTTTAACACATGTGCCCGCTGACTATACAATAAACAATACATTTCTGGGACAACTAAATGCATATAATGTAACATTTTATTTGATAAATTTGCATACAAATTGTACTATAATATCTCGGTGATGAGCGCGTTCTATTCAAGTAAATTTGAGTTAATAAGAGAGACAGTTACATCTTCAAATCATACAAACTAACACAATCTTATTACTTCAGACTAAACAAATCCCACAAAGACAGGAAACTTGAGTACAGCCCCCTGTAAATATTGGGAAAGTTATGGTGACGTTGCCTACACCGTTTGCTTCTGCCCTAATGTAATCATTAACATTTTGGAAACCAAAATATCGATTATGAAGTGGATGTACTTATTGAACAAATAATGACTTGGTGTACTCATTTCAAACCTCGCGTACCTCGGGGTACACGCAGCTAGGAAGTATATAAGTAGCAGACATGGTATCTGTGGAATCAGCTATTCTCGTTAATCCAACCGACGTATTGACTTCACAATTGACAACATTGTGAAGAGCGCGACAACATTACTTCAACAACAGTTTCGATTTAAATAGGTGAATAGACGGACGAGCTAATTATGGTCGTATTCAACTTAATTACTAGGATTCCATGCGAGTGAAGTTTCATGTGCATTTTAATTACTTAGATTTCATGCGAGTACAGTTCTATGTGCATTTTAATACCCCATGTACATATTTGTAGTGCGACATTTCGTCACGTTCGGGCATACAGGGCACTCGTGTGTGTGGGGCACGACGCCCATAAATGATGTGTGTAACAAAGCAAACAACACCTTAGGAATAATTCAGCTTGGATAATGAATGTATGACAAGCGGAATCTCCCCAGCAACTACACGTAGATAGAGAGATAGAGAGACTCCACAGTCCGGCAATCGGGTTAAGTCACACTTTCACACAATTCACACTGCTGACATCCGAGATATATGTACAGAAATTCTCACAGTTAATGGTGAGATATTGATCTGATCTGATATTTTATTCTCAAACTGTTATATACATCATAAGAGAACACAATGATGACCCTTCGACCTGGCTCAACCAATTTATTTGAGTATAAATGTATATATAACACTTCCAATAGGTGCAAATAATAATAATAATAATAATAATGGTAAACGTGTGCACGGGCAGGTCGAGAGCGCGCCTATTTACAAACGCATGCATGTGCAGTAATGTAATGGTGAATTGAAACAGCATATATTATATTGTAGAATCCGCATACCATTAAGAATCAGGGGACCACAATATTTATCATGCATTTGGGTAACTTGTTTGGACACAAAGCAATAGTTTTTTTTCGGAATTTGGTAGTATTTTTGAAGTAAATAATTTATTTTTGACTACCTAGAAAAAAAATAGAGTCCATATAGACTTAAAAATAAGTTTTAGTTATCAGAATCGGTTAATCACAACAAAATAATGCTAACCACTGTCAACTATGGTATAACATTTCCCAAAACGTGTTATTTATCAACATGTTGTTCGATGAAATATGACCATATTATCAACTGAGTATCACGAAATTGGCTGTATTACCACTTGGTTTTAGAGTTGTCCATCTTCATCCGCAATTTTGACCCAGACCAGACAAATAAGTGTACATCTCGAGAAATAACAAATTTCAAAAATCGATATCTGATCACCCTGAGCTTTGATGTGCGGGTTCCTCGAATCAAATATGTTGTTACCCCGAAGCCAAAGACATAGTAATTTAGGAGCGTTAATTCAGATTATGCATCTTTAATGCACTATAGAAAACCTACCTCTGAGCGTATAGTTCAGAAAATAACCACGTTCCTTCAATTGTTCGGGTTAGCTATAATACTCAAAACTTTGAGATTAGCTACACTAAAACCTTTGTGAACTCTAGAAAACTTATCTGCGAGCGTAGTTGAAACAAAAGTGCTATCAATATAATACTCCGAATTAAATTTCCAGTTTTCATGACGCATGGTAAAATCTCCATTTAGAATGCAGTTTGCACAAGCCAATGCTCGAGGACAAGAAATCGCGTAGCCTTTCATCTTAACGATAATGTTACAACGCCAAGACAATGTTGCCAAATTCAATTTCTTAGATAATTAGGAAAAATTATGTTGGAAGATGTGAGTGTTTTGAACTGGTAGCTGCATGTGGTGCTTCAATAATCGAATCGGATCAAAGAGATATCTTCGAGCAACAGTTAATCGGATTTCCTTAAAATTTTCTCTTCACACAAACTAGGGCACGACGCTGCAGTGCATGGTGTTGGGCTAGCAGGATTAAGTTATATTATGTATGGATGGGCGGAGTTCAAAGGGTTGGCCAAAACTTGCACAAACACACACTATGGGTTCCTTGATGGCATTATTGCTGAATGAATTCACAAAATGTCACGAAACCAAAACCTATGGAGTACTCACGGGGAGTACTCACGCCAACTTTGGCATAATTGTTTTGAAAAGTTGGAAATAACTACCTGTATATTAATAGTAGTTGCACATTTGAGACTAAACACTGTGAGTATTTCATACTTCAAATTCTGATAATCTGAACAAAAGGCTCAAATGGAACACTTTACAGTGTTAGAAGCATCGCCAATACGATATACGTTTAGTGAGTGCCGTTGAAGCAAATTAGGCATTAGACACTCTAGCCCCGTCCTTCACAACAATTTAAGAATTAACTGTTTTGAGCCTTGGTCGAATATCGCCATTATTCGGGGGAATCGGTGTGACTGCTGGGTCGTTATCACAACCTACACTGAGCGCAACAGTACTTGCACAAAATAGATGTGTTTACCTTTTATGGGGGTGCATGGGGGTATAGAAATATCAACATGCATTGCTATTAATCATGGGTCACTATATAGATGGCTGTATCGACAGACAGTTTGTACATGTTAAATCATATTAGCCTCTATTTGAACCACTGCCCCGTAATACCTGACACCATTCAGGGGGTTGATAGCTGGCTCAGTTAGATTGTGGACCGACCTCTGAGATTTATAACTTCGATACGGTCGAGGGTTCAAATCCGACATGGTATCGGTCGAACTTGGTGTCGCCATCTGTATTCCCAGTACCATGGACATCAGGAGTCAACCATCGATGCCACGAACTATGAGAAAGATCACAGATGCAAAAGAGGCAAAACAAAATACGTACTGGGCGAATGTCATATCTCCGCTCCTCTCATGGTGTCATGACCAGGATGACACTACGCTAGGCGAGCAGTCGGATCGGAAGCCGATGGTAATGACTGTCCCATGTGCAACAATGTGCGACCTACTCGGTGCCTTCGCAAGAGTATTCAACATAATGAAGTTGGCGATGTATCCTATAGATAGAAAGATTCCTCCGAATACGTACCATTTATATATATAACTAGCATGTGACCCGACTTCGTCCGGGCCTTGACCATTTTGAAGGTCAAGGTCAGGTCGGGGTAACGATTTGACCCATCCAAAACACTCCCCCGACAAAAGTATCCCTTGGTATCAAATTTCGTCGAAATCCGTTAATTTTTTAATTTAATTTGAGTTAATTCTGCCTTTTTAATCAAGAGAAATGATGGTACCCGTCCCGTGATGGTACCCGTCCCTAAAAGAGGTACGTTTGTGGGTACCCGTTTCAAGGTGAAGATCACCTCGGGCGGAAAATCTTACCCGATGAAAATCTCCCCAGTTCCCTGGAACCCCTAATATTAGGGGTTCCAAGGAACGGGGGAGATTTTCATCGGGTAAGATAAGTACGAAGACAGAAATAAGAACACGCTCATGTCTGGATACAGACACACTCACGTCTGGCCCCAGACATAAGAATCACACTACACGCATACGCTCTTTATCAACGACACTGCGGATACGAACGCTCTTTAACTATCAACGCGATTAATCCCACAGTGCCAATGACGGTCATTTTGGTGACTGGGAATGGAGAATGAGTGCTCTGACGTTCTCAGAAGCGGTGCGATGACACTCCATCTGCGATTTTACACTTAGATAGGAAGTTTGGGCCCAATCCGTCCGGCAGTTTTCCCGACCATAGCTAACAGACAAACAAACAAACAGAAGTCCCAAAATATATATTAGATGAATAGATTATCCACACCAATGGAATGTTCATTTGAGGGCTATTGAAAAAACAAGCAGACTGAATAAAACATAATACAAGTGCAGAAGGGGTTCTATTTATTGGAGAGAAATGTTCAGATAATAAGTTCTACAAATGACATATGGTCGTTTGTTGAAGTTATTACCGGAACATTTCCAAAGAGAACTACTCGTCAATGACTATTAAGAATAGAAAGCGTTAGTCTATTGACTAGTGTGTATTCCATTGATTGATTTGTTGACATCTACACGATATGGAACATCGTCTTCGTTTAAACCGTTATATTTCCATGGCACTGTATCACGTGATAGCCAAGTTCCGGAAATTAAAACCCCCAGAAATGTCCGTATGTTGTATATAGGAGATTATAGGCCCCAGAAAGTGTCCATAAGAGTCTCGTTCTGGAAATATTACCCCCATACATTTTCCATCTCATGCAGTAGTCTAGATCGTTCCGGAAATTACAACCCCCCCCAGAAATTTTCCGTATCATATTGAAGCTTCGTTCGAAAATTACAAACCCACAGAAATTCTGAATATCATCATATGGAGGGGGGGGGGGGGCTCGTTCCGGAATATCGATTTACTTGTTGGTTATGGTATAAAGTATGCATGATGTCAAAGTTAAGTGTTATATATCATAACTGGTTTTAGTTGAAGTGTTACTGGGAAAGAAAAGTGAGGTCGGGTCAATAGATAAATTCACTACTCTGTGTCAGTTCACGCGCAGTACGGGTTTTTACTTCCCTCAGCCAGCCATAACCCATCCGGCATTTGCCTTCTGGGATATGACTGGCTTCGGGCTGACTACAACCCATACTATATGTGAGCAAACACGTGGTAGCTAATAAGTTCAGGTTAAAGGATACTTGTTCATGTGACATTTTATATTAGTATAAACATTATTTTTTTGTGATTGATCAAATTACGATGGGATTTTAGATACAGTATTGTTGCATTCGTGTTGTTTATGTACGGCGGATGGTGCGGTTATACCCCGGGGCTAATGAATATGCGTATCTAAAATAGAGTTGAGAAAAGTTATGTCATATGAAACATTAGTCGCTAACCCAGTTTCTAGTGACACATTGGTTGATTACTGGCGGCCTGAAGCATAAAATTATTATCTTTATGGATGTCGTTATACACTAACCTTACTTCTGATATAAGACCAACCTAAACCTTTATACTATACTGTCATGCAATGTTTCGATCTGTGTATGGGGGTCGATATGGGAGATATATAGCTACATGTATCATATTGTTTTATTAACTCCATGTTATTATTATATTGCCTTGGTGGATTCAGGTAACTCACCTTTTATTATATTGCCTTGGTGAATTCAGGTAACTCATCTGTTATTATTGTATTGCCTTGAATGATTCAGGTAATTAACCTGTTATTATTATATTGTCTTCGAAGATTCAGGTAACTCACCTGTTATTATTGTATTGCCTTGAATGATTCACGTAACTCACATGTTATTATTGTACTGCATGTCTTGAATGATTCAGGTAATTCACCTGTTATTATTTTATTGTCTTGGGATTCAGGTAACTCACCTGTTATTATTGTATTGCCTTGAATGATTCACGTAACTCGCATGTTAGCATTGTATTGTCTTGGATGATTCAGGTAACTCACCGGTTATTATTAAACTGAAACGTATATACCAGACAACAGAAAAACCATCCATCCGTTTTACGTTGAACACGAGTACAAACGATCATAATTGAATTGATAACGCTCTTTATTATCAGGAATTTGAGAAATGAAAGCATGGACGCTCATTATCAGAAACGATTATTGGAATTTTTACTAGCCTAACAAAATCCAAAACATGATGTGAAGATAATATATAATAACTCTGATGGATATGACTAGTGTTGTTATTGTTGATGTTAATGTTAACAATGATGATTATTACTTAATCATTTTATTTTGATCTTTGACCATGGATTCACAGTTCATGGAAAGCGGCAGAGGACAGGGATCCGGCCCTCTGATGGTGATAGTTCCTGAACATTATCGTTGGCGGACCGGGTTTGTGCCATCGGTGGCTTTTTTTGAAGGTGTTTCCAAGTTAGGACAGATTTTTCGCATATATAAGAGAATGCACTGGCTTACAAGGTTAAGGTAAATATTGTTAGACCAATGTATTCTCTCATATATGCGAGGCTCCCTATGGGAGTCTCGCATATATAAGAGAATGCATCGACACAGGGTTTTCGCAAAACACCAGGAAGCTCCAGTCATGGAAGGGTTAAAGGAACTCAAGGTCTTCGAATTGGGTTCAAGACACGTATAATATTTCACAAGTCGCATTTTGACTAATAAACATTTCCCCAGCGAACAACGCCATTTCGCATTAATCTGGATCATACACTTTCTGAAACAGGAGGTCTGAAATCATGGATACATAAGTATCCACTAAAACAGGATGTCCATTTCTGAACAGTACTACCATCTATTTACCACATGCATCTGTTCCTGGGATCAATTCAACATGGGGAGGGGATCATCAATAAGTTGAATAACTTGTACTCCAATCCTCTGGTACCATTTCACATTTATAATTTCATCAGTCAATGTGCCAATAAATTGCATACAATTATGTATGTCACAACAAATATGTTACTACTAAATGGCAAACTCTATACCATGCAGAGCGCACCAGTCATACTTCCTTTATGACTCTGTCACAGACTGGGTACTAGTCGGTGGTGTTCTATATTTAGCGCTGGTTTTGACAGCCAAAATGGCTGAACTGATCGCCGCAAAGTCAAATTTCTTATGTGCTTTGAGAACAATTCCAGCACTTAAAACTTATTGACAGAATTAGAGAGGTAGATTTGTTGACGTTTTTTGCACGCTATTCATAACGAGAGGCCGATCACGATCGGCAGATGTTTAACCCATACCTTGGCGATAGCGACTAGCCATAACTGATAATTTGTCAAAGATATGATCACGGGAATTAATCCATATATCAGTACCCAACTTGAAATCAAAAGTTCAAATAATTTGTCTTAAGAAAGGGTTAAAGTATTTGGGTTGGGGAGGAGTACATGTAGTTTTAAATCTCATAACTCTGTCCCTATTCACACAAGGACCTCTCACTGTGAGATCCAATGGTTTAGTGATTTCGGAGGACATGTTTAGGAGTTTAAGTTAACTCATTGGAAGCAAAAGTGATAAATACCTATCTTTGCCACTTTTGACATGCCAGATATTCAAAATTTATTATTCACTTCTAAAGAGAAATTATAATTTGTTGACAAGCCAGACTGTTTAGAACGACATACATGTAGGGGATTCCATCTCATATTTAAATGGTACTTTAATTACCCCCCCTTCCCCCATATTCCCCAGTTATTTGTTTATCAAACATGGACAGATATAAGATCAGATCTGACCTGTGTATTAAATAAGATTAAGTGTTTCATAACAGGGGTGTATGGTTTTCAAAAATATATGTAGTTTATACAATTCAAAAGTATTATCTATATAATGTTATACAGACATAATATGATGGGGATGCTGGCCCCTATGACCACTAAATCGTTCATATAAAAGAAAGTAAGTTAGCCCTCATTTGAATGGTTTCACACATTACAATGTTTTACAAGTAGCTTGGACACTAAAAGCCCAACCTTCAATGTTAATCTTTTAAGTGCTCTGTGGCCCCTAAAATTCAATCAACCATGAAAATGTGAACAAATGGGAAAATAAGGTTCCTGGAAATACTAACATCTACCATATTGATTTTCAAAACAAGTCATCACTTACAATAGTCATGTATATTTATCTGCCTGTTTCCCATTGCATATATAAATCATATTGGCTATCAGCTGTTGTTTTAATTAATTAATGTCTGAAGGGTTAATATATTTTTCAAAAATCAATTAATCAGTCAATACCAAAATTGATAGAAGTGAATAGTGTGCAAAGATACCCAATAGATATTAAGAGATATGAGGAAGAGTCCATGTACATTATAGCATGTGTCTATGGAAACCTTGGAAAGGGTTAATTATTTTTGAAGCAAATTAATGGAATTTAGAAGACACTTATATAGGGTGGGGGGGGCCTTATCTCACCCTGTAGTGAAATTTCAAGAATAGGAGAAACACCAGTCTTATGCTGCCATTAATCAATTTGACAGTTAGAATAAACAAACAGCCAGCCACCAGTGTTGTTTATCTTGACCCACCATAGCTCTGTATCATATGTCATCACTCATTTCATAACAGATTTCACTTGGAATGACAACATCTATAAAATGTCCTCTCATATAATCTGGATGTTGGATGATCACATGGTAATTTATTGATATCATTATATTACATGAAACTATTGCAATAAAATCTTCATATTTTCAAAACAGGATATCACACCTAATTAATCGTATAAAACTAAAATAAATAAAAGTGTCAATTTTTTTTTTATTATTTAATTTTTTTTTTTATTGTTTATATTAAAGTTCAAACAAAATTGAATATTTGTATATGCTAAATTTACTAAGGATCTAAATAAAAAAAAAATCGATTTAAAAAAAAAAAAAATCTCAAAAAGGGTCATAACTCCTTTAAAATTAATTGGGTCAAACCTATATTCGAACTCGATCTGTATTTTGGGCTGTGAAACTCACATACCAAATTTGGTTCAAATCAGATAAAAAATGTTTGAGTTATGGCAGAATGCGTGAATTCTAAGTTGAAAAAGGGCCATAACTCTGTAACAAAAACTCGGATCAAACCCAAATTCGAACTCGATCTGTATTTTGGGCTAAGAAACCCATATACAAAATTTGGTTCCGATCGGATAGAAAATGTTTGAGTTATCGCATTACTCGTAAAGTGTCTACGGACAGACAGACAGACGGACAGACAGACAGACAGACAGACGGACGAACGACGAGTGGTCAATCCGGGCAACGACACTATGTTTACCATACTATGGTATGGGTAAACATAACGAGAGGCCGATCACGATCGGCAGATGTTTAACCCATCCCTTGGCGATAGTAAATTGTTATAATCAGAATCATAATCTTTTAATGTTGAATTATAGAGTATACTGTTATGATCTAAAGTAGTATATGGCAAATGTACATAATAACCAGTAATAACACAAATTATTGGAATGTATGAGTCAATATAGAAGGGTTAATATAACATCTAAACTCTAGAGCCTGTCACCACTATCATAGTGTAAGCAGTTCTATTCATGTTGTTGCAAATTGCCATGTGAGATATCAAAATAATATAATTATTTATTTAATGGGTAAAAGGGGTTAAATCACCTATCTCTGCCCTGTTTGATCCAATGTAGTCCCATCATCCAAGGACTTAGAGAGCTCCATTGGTCTAGTTAAATAAATTCACATCAAGTTGTGGTTAATAAGATAGCTAAATCAATTTATCCAATAATTCACTAATTTGTGTCTCTTATACAGAGGGAACATATGAGGGCTATAAATAACTCTCAATAAACCATGTCTTTTTATCTCTCTCACAGAGAAGCTGTGAGGCTGAGGTATTCATTAATTGTAAGTTACTTGGGTTATAATTGGATAATTCTTAGTTGAAAAAGGGCCATATCTCTGGTATAACAAATTGGATCTAACCCATATTCAAACTCGTTCTGTATTTTGAGTTGAGAAACTCATATATCAAATTTGGCTCCTATCAGATGAAAAATGGTTGCTTTATCGAAGTATGTGTGAACTATATGTCAAAGGACCATAACTCCATTAAAAAACATCCGATCAAACCCATATTCGAACTCAATCAGTATGTTGGTCTGAGAACCTCATATACCATATTTGGTTACAATCAGATAAAAAATGTTTGAGTTATGGCAGAATTCATGAATTCTAAGTCAAAAAAGGGCCATAACTCTGTAAAAAAAAGTAAAGTGTCTACGGACGGACAGACGGACGGACGGACAGACGGACGGGCGGACGGACGAACGACGAGTGGTCAATCCGGACAACGACACTATGTTTACCATACATGGAATGGGTAAACATAAAAATGGCAGCAGGTTAGAATCATTGTATTTGACCGATGTTTGGTTTAATAATATTTATTCCCAATAATAATTGTTACAATGTGATATATTGGTAATTCATGTTACCATGTTCCCTGTGTATGGGAGTGGATTCGGCTGTAAGCCTATATGGCTTATATATGCCGTCTCCACAAGTGACCTTATCATCGGTGGACAAAATATAAAATGGTGCGACAAAGCAAGCAATATTGTGCTTGCATTACTCGAGTCGCGTCCCGTCGTGGAGTTGTCGGTGACGGGTAATGAATTGGTATATTCATGTACTAAATGTTTACACCATGTCTAATATATTATAGTATGGGTTTCATAGAATGGGTTCGTAAGAGCAATACAGACACAAGCATATATATATACAACATGTGTGTGTCACCTGTCGTGTCGGTCATCAGCTATTTCAATATTTCCTTATATTAGATATTTACTTAATGTAATTATTATTGGACAGTGCCATATAATCTGTATATATGTTAGCTCGAAAAGCGTTCTGTCATGATTATGAATTTCTGGACTGTTTTAAATGTAGAAATATTTTCGCTCAGACTATTTGAAATCGTGCCGTTCAGTGCGCTCTCAATGGTTGTTCTCTCCAAACTACCAGAAAGACATTTGTTTCTTTGTCTACTGTATAATGGGCAGTGGAATAAGAAATGATTCGCCGTTTCATCACTTCCACACACATAATGAGGACTTGATCTGAGAAAATTTTCACACAGGTCTTTATTAAGAAAACTACAACCAAGTCGCAATCTGCAGTGATGTATTTGCGCTGGGCGTGAGTAATAGTAATAGTGGTAAATATAAGGTTCTCTGCGGTTATTATCCGTGCTTCCTATTGCCGACTTAAAGTCACACAATGTTTCACACTTCCGCACATTGTCTGGGAGTGTGTTCCACATCTCAACGGCTGAGGGAAGAAAGGACTTTTCGTATGACGCACTATCACGAGAAGGGTTAGTTAGGTGACCGATGTTTGCCATGCACGTTGTCGTCCATGTGCGTTTATAGACTTTTGTGTTGATAAAATAATCTGAGAACCAATTGACACCGTTTTACAATATAGCTCTTTGGTTCTAGTGCATGGGACTCTCCAACTTAAGGTATGGAATTACACAATTGTTTGTTCCATATTTTATGTGCTTGATAGAGGACAACACGTGGCTCTGTTCGATTAGTAAATACAGTAACGCTCTAAGTAATCGACTTCTTAACCACAGCATAATTATGGGTAACTTTTCAGGATTTAGTCGGAAATATGGCTTGTTGCCATTCATCGGAAAGCTATATCCCCGAGAGCTTTCCGATGAATGGCAACAAGCCATATTTCCGACTAAATCCTGAAAAGTTACCCATAATTTTGATGTGGTTAAGAAGTCGATTACTTAGAGCATTACTGTATTATAATATCGCAGAAGTCAACAAAATGTGGGTCAAATGTCGGCAGTAGCAGCGGTTTTATCGAATCATCAAGGGATATACACCCTGCATGGAGTTTGACTAAGTGGGTTCAAGCGACATAATTAAAAAGTCTGTACAATAACTATCATCAACAAGTACATGAAATATAGATATAATTTGTTCTTATTTTCATGATTAATAACTCTCCTATAATAAGATTTCGCATGTCAATCCCATTGTTATGCCTTGAAATAGTGTGTCTGTCATTTGCAGAATGAGGTCCCCAGAGGGTGGATTTAGTGATGCTTCCCCGCATAGCGGGCTAGCATCACCAAATTCACCCTCTTGGAACCTCATTCTGCTGAATTGTAAGCATAATGAGGTCCCCAGAGGGTGAATTTGGTGATGATAGCCCGCTATGCGGGTAGCATCACTAAATTCACCCTCTGGGGACCTCATTCTGCAAATGACAGACATACTATTTCAAGGCTTGCCCATTGTTATGTAAACAGTGGAGTTACCGATACAAATTAAATTCGTCCAACAAGATACCAACGTTTAATAAAAACTCAGACCTAAATATTTGAACTTAGTACACGATTAACGATATTTGTTGATATATCACTGTAACAGTTATGTTCACATATAACAATGGTTTCAACAGACGAAATTTCATTATTTGAGAACTCTCAATAATTAATACTTGTAAAAGAACAAAGTTTATCGATTTCTCCTTGTTCTTCTTAGTGGTGATGTTTGTTATAGAATTAATTTTGTTTTGCACATTTACCAACTGCGGGTGTCTTGGTTGCCTTTAACACTTTCTCTACTAAATACGCACTAACTCGCAGTTCCCTTAGGAAATGTTCAGAAAACAAGTTCAACAAATGGTCAGATAGGCCGTTTGGTGTCCACATTGTAATTTGTGACTGCAACCCCCTCCTTGAACCAAATCAAACAAAAGTTTGCGTAATTTTTATTGAAGAATAAATCAGAATGAGGAATGCCATAAACAACATGGTCAACCCGGAAGTCAAAGATCACCTGGCACTATTTCCTGTTATTAACCGAACGTTTAATATTACCATTTATAGAATGTGTTTATTGAATAGAATAAGGGTAGGATCATGTAATACATATATGCATGTGTATAGTAGAATATTAATTTATTATTATGTGGGATGTCTCAACTCAACTCTTGACATAGGTGGTATTGTGGAGATGGGTAGTCCGTATGATTTGTTAGCGTAATTTAATTTGTACCCCCTCAATGGGCTTTGATTTTACCTTTCCTCATATGCCTGGATGGTATAACTCGTGTATATCGTTAGACAGTCTGAACATTTAACTAGCGAATCAATTTTTGACTTTTTTTTAATAACAACACACGACTACTTTTGAAAAATAATTATAAAATTAAAATATAAAAATACATGTACACCAACATTTTAATGAAAAAAATTCCAAGCCGATACCATAGAGATAAATATATTTTAATTCAAATATCATGCACATCAAGTCACAAGTGGAAACATTTGTAACTCGGTAACTTTTAATTTTGTTCCGGATATTTCCATGGAAATCCCCATTCAAAATTAGCCACTTTGTGCTAGTGGATTAAGAAGACTTGAGATTATTCACAATGAGAAGAGTTTTCTTGGCGTTTTGAATTGGGGGGAAAACGCCATACCATTTCCGATTAAGAACGGATCCCATTCCCGCCCCTGCCGTTGCCTGAAACAAATCCCTGGCCTAACCTGACCTCCCTGATGTGGTGACACGACACGATATGGTCTGTGTGGGCTGAAACCAGAGGCGATCATATTCAAGTAGATCAAGTTCATCCTTGTCAAAAATAGTTCGTACCCCGAGGCATTGTTTGTAATCCAACTTGAGGACATTCGGTTACTCGGCCATGATTATGGTTATCAACATACTGTACAGTAATGCCCAAAAAGTAATTGACCACTTAACCACAGCAGAATTATGGATAATTTTTCAGGATTTAGTCGGAAATATGGCTTGTTGCCATTCATCGGAAAGCTCTCCGAGAGCTTTCCGATGAATGGCAACAAGCCATATATCCGACTAAATCCTGAAAAATTACCCATAATTATGCTGTGGTTAAGTGGTCAATTACTTTGGGCATTACTGTAAGTTATATTGTGCTATGCTTATTAGTATGTTGGGATGTTGTCTCGTGTTCCCATATGTGCATGTAGTTGGTCTAGGATAAGGTTTGATGCCAAATACACTGCGGTGTTTTAGGGGATGAATTTCATTTTATATTAGTCTGCCAATCAACTGAGATATAAATTTGAAACCATATTCCTACAGAAGACCGAATATGTTGAAACTGGCTGAATTGTTTTACCGCGGTAATAGACGAACACTGGTAAACATCGCGTTATATATATCCAGAAAGCCCAAACTATAACGTCTAACTCCCGAGGCTCATAATTCATTACACCCACCATTATATGTTATTGATCTGAACCTCCACTTCATACTAACGACACATTTAATGACTATCTTTTTTTCATACTCCTATCCAAGTTATATATACATACATGTACTATCTGTTCAAATACTCTGTATTTATATTTCTAAATGTACATCATGCTCGCTTGTGCCATGCATTATCCTATATAGATTATTTGAATTGTAACTAATTTTCTCACTTTGTATATATGTCACTATTCGACGATGTGTTATCCATTAAATTGAATTGTGTTAAATTTTTCCCGAGGGAGCGAATGTAGAGAGGGGGTGAGAATGTCAAAGTTTTCTTGTGCTCTGGGCTGTGTAATCAATCAGACGATCTGCCATAATTATCACAAACACTTTATGGCAACCACACAATCGAGTATTATGATATATGTCAAGGGTGAGTGATTACAAACCTAAAGTATTTTATCACAAATAATTTTTAGAAAACAATGAAATACCTTTTTTCCAGCCAAGGTATTTGATTACAGACAATACGTTTCTAAGAGTAATATGACATTATTTGGTGATATCTAACATTTCGTTACGTGCGATTCCTGTGAGATAAATCAATAACGACGATATATATTTTATTTTGTCGTGTTTGATAAGAAAAATTTAATAAACTTAACATATATAGGACAGATATGGGCAGAATCAAGATATATCGAATGCTTATTGGTATTTGGGCAGTTAATTTTCGGAAATGTGGATGTACATCCAGCTATTCGAGCAAAATTTTATACACATATGAATTAATATAATATATGGCACCTCAATTCAGTTACAGTCGACAGACGAGTGTAATTTCTCGAACGACGTTATGATTCGGGTGGTCTCAAAATCGCGAATTTTGCACACAAAAAAATCATGTATTGACACAATCCTTCGACTGGAAGCTCAGTTGAGAATGTCAGAGAAAAGTACGTATTATTTCAGCACAAGTGGAGTATCAACGTGATTGGAATATAATGGAGTGTTCCACAACTGTCAATACAATAAATTAGCAGATATATTCTACCTATCAGTAATTGAGCCGGTCGTTCGTTGCTTGGGAATTATAATGCCATCTATATTCACCCCAATTTGCATATATGTATACATCCAGTGTTAAATCAGTGTTTTCAAACAATACTTTTATTGTCAAATCGTAATGTACTGAACTTTCTATTTGTGCACTGATTTTGGGGAATTTATCCATGACCATAACAGTGTATTTTATTTTGTGCGACATGTGTTACTTTGTATACATTTAAAGCCGAGAACAGTGTAAATGTGTGCGTATGTGTGACTAACTATAATTATAAGCACAGGCTGAAAAAACCAAGTATTGTATTTGAGCAGTCGACTGTCTCCTAACAACAGCTATGCCCCGCCCCTTAAGAGTGGCTATGAAATAATCCATTGGTCATATATACATTATGTGCTATGCCATCAAATTACTTTTCCATGGGCATTTACAAGTGCCTCATTTGTTCAGGATATTTTCAAAATCCACCATTTTATTTCCAACCTGAGATCACGTGACTCCCGACGTGTTACTTTGACTTGAACTATGAATGCTCTCTCACATTTGAAGCCCAACGCTACTGACATATACGTTTAATATCAATTTAGATGAGAGTTGTTGGTCTCAGGTTGTCTTGTTTGGGGGTGTTAAGTTTACAACACCAAACGCCATTGACTTTTTTACGACCAAAATGATTTATAAGTAATTTGGAAATTGTGCGTGACACACAGTCACCAGCTCGCTCTTTAATTTGGATCATATAATAATTTGATATATAAGCCACCAACGCGTGGCTTGTTTCGATTTGTTTGTGGGTTATCGTTGATTTTATAGATGCATAAAGCCAAACTTCGACAGACCAGCTAGGCTATCTATCTATCGATAACAATATTGTCCTGCCAAAAACAACCAACTTCCGGTGGAAACTGGTTCTTGAATTAATACTCCATGCATGCTCAGAACGAAGATGCACTCTTTGTATGGAGGAACTCGGCCATGAATACCACCTTGCTATGAACTACCCTCAGTTAATTGCACACATAACGAAATATTTGAAATCCTACTATCACAACCGACCGAACACAATCAAAGTGCATGACCTCTTCAATATAAATAACAGTAAGATCATAGTAAATCTAACAATATATCTAAAAAAGGCCCAAACACTATTGATCCACTCCTGAGGCTCAACGACAAATACCCATCTTCATACACCATATACACAGGGGAATCGTCCCACAAACATCATGCTCCACTAATACTTATACCATGGTATTATCATACACATATTTACATCCATATGAACGTATACATACACTTGTACAGGTACACCCCTTCAACTATATTCACATTTATATTAATATAATACTTTCTTTTGTGTCCCTCCCCCAATTGATATGTATTTATAATATTTTTATGTAAATGAGGACAATTGTAGTCATGAATGTTAGATTAGAAGATGAGTTTATAATAAATTGAATTGTCGTTAGTCCACTTCACGGCTTAGAAGTGTTAATTGCGGAGGAAAGGCCGCGCAGAGTTATTTTCATTGGGGAAATCACTCCGACAGAAACACACCATCCCCGATAAGCAACTTTCAAGATTGCATATGTAGATTCTGGTTACCACTTTTAGTAGATCACATATCAATCGGGAATCAAACCAAGTGCTGGAATGCTGATGGTTTAGATATGGCAGCCTAATGCGCTATATGCACCTGAGCCAGCGCCCCTAGACGGACGAACACTGCACCCTGTATACAGCAAAACAAAATATTCGTTCCCTAAATACATGTACTTCGTGCAGAATTGCCTGGGGTTTCGTTAATCAAGGATGCGAAAACATAACCATAATATACGACGTTGCTGGCGAACTTTTCGTTTTGTTTCAAAATAAATAAAAGCACATTGTGGCCAACAGGTGGATGGGAGGAGTATTTGTATTCATGTATGGTATGCGATCATACTTTGTTCTATTGTGAAGACATTAATGTATTTTTCAAACCGAATACCACGGGATGTGCACGTACATGCATGTATGTATAATACACAACAGCACAGCAGATGACAAGTCCGTATATAATGACAGTCTTGAATTTCCACCTCAGATAAGACCAAACTCTACGAATTTGTATTTGCACATATTCCACTAAGTTGCAATGTATTGAATGAATAAGCATTGACTTCGTCATGTGTCTGAATAACAATCATAAAGTGATAAATAATTATGTTAATATGCTGTGGCACCATATATGGTTTTCTGTGACGAAATGCCTTCAAAACATACAATTCAAACGTGCGAGTGTATGCACATACCCTATAAGATGGGTGCGGGGGGGGGGGGGGGTAAGACACTCAAACTTGTTGCTATACCTCCTGGTGCCAGGTTGGTGACACTAATATATACTGGAAATAAGTTGCAATCACATGCCCTGTTTGGTTAGAACATTATATATGCCAGGCGTTAACAGAATAGCTAGATCATTCAACTTATATTGGAGGTATAGTATAATTGTATAACAACTGTCGTAGAAACAAACCATGACAAAGCCAGGATAATGAAAGTGGGGGGGGGGGTAATAAACCATTCTCTACTAAATGTACATGTATTCTCCCATCAGTTATAACATTATATATATGATTGGTCTATTTTTCATTTGGAGGGATGCCCACGATAAATTAGCAGACGACAGTATGCCGAAAAGATAAAACAAATATAGAAGTATTCATATTTTTTTGGGTGGGAATTTTTCAGATAATAAGTTCAACATACGGCATATGGTCGTTTGTTGAACTTATTATATCTGAACATTTCCTAAGGGCGCGTACACATGAAGCTGCAAGAAAATATCTGCAAGAAAATATCATGTACAATTGTACTCTGATATTTTCTTGCTGCAAAGATTACGCCCGTGAGAAAGTGGCGGGTTAGTTGACGTTGATTGAGCTCAATGTGACTAGTGTTAGTCGTGTTTGTTGAAGTGAATTACTGCGAACAAACAACATATAGTCCATATCAAATATTCATAGAGTTATAAAGTGTTATGGAAAATTTTAAATGCCACCTATTTTTACGAGAAAGGAACGCGCCCTCTATGCATACCGTCCAACTTAAAGTAAAACAACTAAATCAAGGCATGAGAGGTACCAACTTATAAAGCATCCCCATACACGCAGAGGGTTTCAGACCAAACACAAGTTTTCCATAATTCCATTTGCACCCCCCCCCCCCCTTGCACCTCAGTGCTCTTAGGCCTAATATTAGACCACGGTTCGGCCCGGTGTGCGAAACTTTTGTAATCTGAACAAGAAAATCGCAAAATCCTACCATCTAGACTAGCCTCAATCATTCATAGAGTTGTAAATTTCAAACCTGACACCCCACTTAGGTTGGTAAATTTACATCTGATGACAATTCCAATGAGAATGTTGACCAAATGTATGACAATATTGTTTTCTTAAATTAACTAGCAGTTTTTTACTTTTGACTCGCCACGGGGGAGGGACCAGGACACAAGCTTTCAATGTGTTGGAAATTTCCAATCAGTCACCCCACTGAGGTTGGAAAGTTTCCAACTGATGACCATTTCAGACCAAAATTTTAACCAAAAATAGGAAAATATGCAAATATTGGTCCAAAAACAATTAATTCCCCCAAGAAATTAAAAAAAAATCAAACTACACGAATATTTTCAACCTATTGTTGGTGTGAAATTTCCAACTAATGTTTTGGCAGGTATGAAATGTCCAACTGTTGACAATATTGACCAAAGTTGGGGGGGGGGGTGAGACACACCCAACCCCCCCCCCCCTGTCGCCATGTCTCCGTCTGTACACACGTATATACAAGTATATATAATACATCAGCGGTTCTGACAACCATTGTAAAATGGAAATACGTAGTATGTTGAAACAGACGATACTATTGATGGATCATAACTCGGGTGCTTGAATTGTTACGATCATATCCCTGCTAGATTAGTTAACGGATACCGATGGCCACCTATCAAGGTGAACACATATCACCAATTGGCGACAAAATATCAGCGCGATGCCCTCGTCGGATATTTTCCGGTATTATTTATTTCATTGGTCAAGTAAGTCACATGGGGCATACCTGATATTTTCTTGCTGGCCATGTGTACGCGCCCTAAGGGTATACTACCCGTCAATGCGTATTTAGTATCGAAATGGTTATCTAACAGTTGATTGATTTACATGAACAGATAAGACTTGTTTATAACGAATTGCACATACATTGTATAACATGTGTGTAAAGTGAGCGGCTCTTTCACGTGCACTAAATCTTATTGCTTGTAAACTGAATACTCCGGAATTTCTAATTGCACCCTCCCGCCAAGTTATAATAACGTCAATGATTCATTTATACGCGAAGTTAGGGGCATATGCATGAATAATCACACACCCTCTACATTCACACAATTATCTCCCGTAATAATCAGTACAAATTGCCTACGATCTACACGAACGTTTCCGAAGTTCATCAACCAACAACTGCAGCCTCCATTTCATAAAAAAAGCGACGAACAACCCTAATGTTGGAATTTGAACACTGTGTTTCAATTGTTTTGGTAGTTTTGAAAAGTTAATGTTATAATAAAATGTACTGCTATATGATTATAAGAAATGACTTGAAGATCGATTGGGTTAATTGGTTTTGACCGGCAGAGTAATGAAACAAAGCTCACGTGAATCTGAATGGGATTCACACACTTTGTTTTATTACTCTGCCGGTCAAAATCCAATGACCCCAATCGACCTTCAAGTCATTTCTTAAATGAATGTTATAGTAACTAAATCACGATTTAACATGAACTAAGAGTTGAGGAAGGATATATGTATACATTATTCATAACATATAGTTATCATCGTCTTTAATCTATCCTCATCATTATCCCACAGATCACTGAACATCCGTGATATCGGGCCTTTGACGGCGACAACTGTCGTACAAACCATGCGAAAATCCAGAATCAATGCATATTGAAAGTGTGATGAATTGCTTTAAACATATTTTACAAGCAAATTGCTAATTAAAATGGGGTACACACAGGCTATTTCTAACTTATCAACGCCCACCCATAACACAGAAAAAAATACACACAACAAACAATGAGTAAGGCAAAAAGCTGCCTGGAGAATAGATAGATGAACGTAGGAGAATAAATAGATGAACGTATAGGAGAACACATAGAAGTTGCATAAAAATAACCAAACTGACTACTGAATAAAATAAACGGGAATAGAGGTGCATGTATAATTAAAGGTACACCCTGGCTGTAAGGTCCGATTTATATATTAAATTGTGAATGATATGTGAGGAGTTAAATGCGCACTCGATGTTTAGATGAATAAATAAGGTAGACTATAGTTAAAAATGAAGTGGACAGAACAAACGAGGGCATAATTTAACGCACTATTATTGTTGATTTTTCTATAACGTGTATTCAGATGTACACCGAGTCGCATGCCACTGGACGCCGTTAGGAAGTAAATGAACACTTGTATTCATATGGTATGTGACAATACCTGCATGCTTATATTCTTGACTGTGTAGGCATTAATGCATTTTTTAAATACATGTAATGGAATGTGCATATAAATGACCCCCGAAGCTAACTTACTATTCTTGAATGTATAAACATTGAATTTTCCATATGTCTGAATATCAAATGTTTGAAAAGTTCAGCCAAACATACATATGTGCAATGTATAGACTTTCTGAAATTTAACATGGGGAGTCTCGGTGCGTTAAAACCACTTGTCTGTTTGCATTCCAAAATACACCTAATAATATTCGCTTTTGAATTCCCCACGGTATCGATATAAACACCTCAAAAAAAGAAAGTCCCCCTTAATATATTCGGTAATATTTTACGAGATATTGGATGGATTATGATGAAACTTTTCACAAATGATTTGTGGTACCAGAGACACCAAGTGTGCTAAGCACTGTGCTGTGAGGTGAACTATGGCAGAGTGAGCACGAATTGAATGGAACAGGGGCACTTTTCAAAAGTTGCAAAAACACAGGTAGAGTGATCATAGTCATTTCGCTGTGCATTGGTCCCCCACTTCTCGCACGGGCTTGGAACATCCTTATCTGTTGTAACCGCAATGGCCTACATGGTGGGAAATGTGATTTTCTGAAAAATGGTTTCAAAGAGACTTATTTCAATAACTCTGTGTTGCTCATGGCATGAAACTTCTGAAAGGTGTCAATCCGAAGGAATGTGGTTAGACTGAATGGCCTGGGCATGCAGCGGGCATAGTGTGTCCCGAAGATGACACGCATGTTATCGTGGACTCAATGTCACTTTTGGACCACATTTACAGCCATTATCAACTTGTGTGAAGAATGGAAAAATGGCGTGACCGCCCACTCTGCGTCAGTATTTTGCAACTTTTGAAAAGCACCCCTCTTTCATTCAATTCGTGCTCAGTCGGCCATAACACAACTCACAGGACGGTGCCTAGCACATGTTGTGTCTCAGATACCACTAAATATTTGCTTAAAGTTTCGTCAAAATCGATCCAATATCTCATAAAATATTACCAAATATATTGGGGGGGGGCTTCTTTTTTTGAGGTGTTTAGATCGATAAATACTTGAACTACCTTTCTACGAGAATTATGTCACAGAAAGACGCATTGAAGTAATAAAATCAACTTTCAACACGATGTTTGGGTCCCAAACAAAAAACGGTATTTTCACGGCATGGAACAGAAATAAATTTGGTAGAAATAAAGATTCACTTGTGTGCGAGAAATTGAAAACAGCTGGCAAGTATTTTTAGAGCATATGAAGCCAGGTATATCAATATTTCGCGTATTTGTAAACCTATCTTATACCTACTTCAAAATTACATAGACAACATTTTGAAGCTCGATTGAGCAATGTCCGTATAAATGTAATATAATAAGTATGAATATATTAAAACTTCTGTCCTAGTTTTGTTTTGATCCATGTATATGAAAGTACTCAACACTGTGTCCAAGATTGGAGGGAGGGTGGGGGGTTAAACACCGACCCCCTGAATTATATATTCTAGTTAGGGGAATACCCCACATATCTCTGGACATCCATGATATAGGACCTTTGTCGGCGATAACTGTCATAGAAAGCATATATGTATACCAGAATCAACGCATATCAAAGAACTCATGCATTATTTAATTTTACATGAAAAGATACCTGCTGAAAGAAAATGGACAAAATAAACAAGAATATAATTATATGCAGTGCATGCTGCGTTATGCACATGCACAATAAATGTAGCTTTCTTATATAACGTGCATTCATATACGTACACCGATTTGCATGCCACTGACCTGCGTTCCGAAGAAACAATCCAAAACACGTCCGGTGTATACCACACAAACAATTTAGACTGTCAAATTAGAGGAGTAATATTTCACACTTTTATTTACTTACCTCACTGGGCTATGGTTCGTTCAATAAGGCGCCCTATTATGCCCTAAACACTCTCGATCATTTCACTATTGTATGAAAGAAATGTAAAGCTGTCACGCGAAATTAGGTTAGAAGTGTCCACAAATGTGTAGCGTCCACGGATAAACATGTATAAACAAGGAAGGAACAAGTGAATTGGGATGCTTAATTGTCACTAACTGCATTAGGCGTAGGATAGATTGCGTCCATACCAGCATATATGTATGGGTGTGATTTATATATGACAGGGCTATAATGTCTGTGCCCCTAGGGTCCGGCTTTTATCGAGAAATCGGCGACTTCTCTGTGTTTATTGCTTGCTCTCGTCTCAATTTATTGCTCGGCTCGTTAGTTTTACTAACATTAATATTTATTATTGCATTTATTGTTTGGGGGGTGATCGACTGAAATCGTTTTACACAATACAGGAAGATGAATATTGATGGCACCATAAGGGGTGGAACAACTATACAATACACCTTCATGAGAAACCCTTGAGAAACTCCTTTTTTTGGATACTACGTTAAACGAGTCATGCACAAAACAGAAACTTATTTTATTTCATACACAGCGTCGACATCGCGCTTCGACCAATAAGACCAACCTCAAAGAGAAAACTGCAGTAAAACTTTCTCTACTAAAAGAAAGGTAATATTAAACTTAAAACTAAATATATGTTTATATTATCTGGGACTACTATTAGTCCCAGATATTATACATATAAATCGTCATATTTGTGTGTAATCCTTATTTTATGTTAATGTTGCGTGTCAAATTGTGTGGGGGGGGGGGGGGGGGGGGTAGAAACGTAAGATACTTTAAGTTGAAAAAAACTTGTGTCTCAATCCATTTGCTATATTTATAATTGCAGTAAAATATGTTTACACTAACGGACATGGATCATTTCAACTTCAAAATTATTGCTTCGTAGTTTAGAAGACGGCTTAAGATAAGTCGATAGATACAAGAAATACTGATAAAGGCTATTTTTTCAAAATTGTCCAGAAATAGCAATTCTCCAGCTGTTTTCATTTTTTTTTTACCCAAACGCTCTTTTATTTCATCAAATGGAGAATACAAATAACAGAGAACGCTCTATACTGAATTTAAAATGCTTGGTTCGTTAGATTTCCCAACATTAATATTTATTATTGCAATGTTTGTTTGGATGGTGATCGACTGAAATGGTTATACACAGTACAGGACGATGGATACTACAACAGTAGTATTGTGTCACCATAACGGACGACACAACGACATATGTACAATGCAGCTTTAACGGTCTTAGCTCATTTCAACTTCCAAATTATTGCTTCGTACGTCGATAGATACAAGAAAGACTGATATTGATTTTTCTTTTCAAAATTGTTAAAGCAGTAAAAATGTCCTGTTGTTTACATTTGTTTTTGACAAACGCTCTTTTACCAAAATCATGAATAAACTAACAGAGAACTCTCTATATTGTTCCAAGGAAATGACTACCACGGACTATATATATATGCATGTTGTTATGGACTCTGTACATAATGTATACTATATATATACACACCGGCACGCATTGTAGCGCATTTAATACTGTTGGCGTCCGTATTCCCCTAATTTCACATGACATAGTTGTATTTCGAGGAAACATAAAGAGCGTTCCGTGTTAGTTCTCTTTCGGTATGGTAAAACGAAGAGCGTTCACATAATGCATGGATATCTATGTCTATTGATTGCTTTCGTCTTAATTTAATTATTCGCTCGTTAGATTTACCAACATTAATATTTATTATTGCAATTTTGTTTTTGGATGGTGATCGACTGAACTCGTTATACACATTACAGGAAGATGGATACAAGTGGCACCATAATGGATGGAACAAGGACACAATACACCTTTAACGGACATGGCTCATTTCAACTTCAAAATTATTGCATGTATTATTTGATATTTTAGAAATCTGGTTGCCAGTAGCAGAATGTATGTATTGTTATGCACAAAAAATAAATAAAATCGTTTGTACGAACTACCTTGCAATTGGAATATACTATCAAACTTTGGTGGTTTTAAATGTAAACAAAATATGAAAATAAACTGCTATGGGCCCTACTACATTTCGCCTATGTGTCATTGTATGATACACATTTTATGCAGATAAGTTCCCTTGGACCCACCCCATGCACCATTAGAAATTTGCCACTGTCGGTGTGGCATATAACATGCTCCGCCATTCCTGCACATACCAACTGAGGAAAAATGCTATTTCCGAGATGGCTCTATTATCTAGGAATTAAGAACATTTTTATCCAAATAATGTAGTCTTTGGAGTGGTGGTGAAGTTTTGATATCTATGCTAATTTATAGCCTCACACCGCATTCGTTCCATTGTATAGATGTTAACACAATTGCGATGCAATGGAAATTGAACATTTAGCAATGAATTGTAAACATAATTTAAGGCAGGGTTGCAATTAGAGTTATTCTTCGCGTAACTTAGTCACTATGATTAAGGTCAGAGTTAGTTATAGTGACTCGCTGAAAGATGTGAGTTAGTCAAGTAGAATCCAAATGCACACTGACTAGAATTTATTCTCTGTTCCCAGGTATTCATGGTCATATGATTTATCGCACTTTAGAAAACGTAACAAATTTGGTCGATGAATAATAAACAATCTAATCGAATTAATTGTACAATGTTAATCAACCGTCTTCACCAGAGGTGCATACCGACACGACAGTGTAGCGCGGATCGCGTTACTTTCTAAGTGGTTTTACTAATTTATAGCCCAGTTCTAACAAAATCCCTTTTCTTTTCTTGCAGATCAGAAACCAATAAATCATGCACTGGTGACATCAGACACTCTACAATGTCAGTGTCAACTATGACCCACTGCCAGCATACCAACATCTCACAGGCGATGCAGATTGGATCAGATTAATCGACCAATTGTCTGTCAACGTTGATCACCTGCATAATGTAACAGTTATCGACTTGTATTCAAACATGGGTAGTTGGCATCATCGCTGTCGCTGTCACAACATTGCAATTAGAGAATTAAGAAACGCAAACGGAAGACAAGTCCCGGCGCTCGAAGCGAACAAATTTGGATGTTTAATTCCCTTGATTTAACCGATTCTTGCATGTCAGAAACCGAGGGAAACTACACGCATTTTCCACTACGAACGCAGAGACAACTCTCAAACAAATTGCGACTGATTTACGAGATTTCGAGCGGTCAGGGAGGATTTCGAGTGGCGATATAGTCGTTCTAGAAGCCAAGTATCATATTTCCTGTATGACCGATTACCGGAATGTTCACATATCCTACATCCGAGAGACGAAAAATGCTAACGTACGCGATGAAAGCTTGTCTAGAGCAAAAGCAGTGCCATTCGTAGAGCTTGTTTGGTCACACTGACTATTCGTTAACGCCTGATATATGAGTTTTCGGCGGTTCTGAAAAATCGGCTAATGCTATAAGGCGAATCATGCATGTGAGGTTCAAACAATCGCTTTTAGAAAAAAAAATCCGATATTGGTACACAGGAGTAAACAGTTGAACTGTCAATGCTAGTCTCTCAAATGGAATGCAATTGATGCTGCCATCACGCGCCATCAATGAACATGACTATCGGTCAGAGGCTAATTTTCCAATGCTGCTCCAGAAAATATTTTTACAATCGGATGTTCAGTTTAATGGTAATTTTCCCAATGAATGAAATGAGGATTTCTCTCCATGAAACATGCTAATTGCCATGATTCTCTACGGAAATAATCTTGATCGGGAGGTATCCAGATCTCAACCGTGCTTCAAGGAACATTGAGTCATTAAAAAGACAAATCATCGGTTCTCGTCTCTACCCATTGATCAAGTTCACGAGCAGTAGAATGGGACACTGAATGGCAGTGGAGGTCTGATAGGTGTGACTGAAAACCGACCATTGCTGAATGGCCACCTCTGACATGTTCACCCATCCATATATGTGAGAGCAACCATAGTTGTCATATATTGAATATGTCAACAATTGACATAAAACAGTTTGTGAATTTTTTTTCTTTCAAATTCTCAGCAATTATATTGTCAATACCACAAGTAATAGTATTTCTTTATTTTGAAACTTCTGTTTTGATTTCCTCCAAAGTAAAATGCTCATTGATTTTTTCATTCATAGACATATCACAAGTTAGAGAAGAAAACTTGTTATCAACAATAGCGCGCTGCCGCTGGGTTTTTATTTATTTATTGTCCTTCAAGAGTGATATTCTCAGCTGGAGTTTTAGCAATCGTTATTTTCCAGTACTCCTTTTGGTTTATGTTTTCCATAGTAAAGAAGGTTTTGATATTTATCGTTCCTAACTAAGTGCTTATAATTTGTAGCTTATTTATCTTTTTTCAATTCTCTTTTATTTTTCAAATATTATTTTCGTTGTTTTCTACATAACTTATTGAACTAGGGTTTATTGTTCTTAGATTGTTCTATTACGCGAAATTGGCCGCTGCTCAATAGTTTATCTACAGCTGATTCTAATATTACTTTGTTTAAGGGCGAGGTTAAGTGAACAATTTTGAATGGGGATTAGCATGCAAATCTGCGGAGCTAAAGTTACAGAGCTGCACATACTTCTGAGTGTGACTTGGTGTGGTATTGGAAACAACAGGTATTTATATGGCGGGTCCGCTTGGTAAATTATAAAATTTTGCAATAAATTTATTTTTGAGAATTGTTTTTTCTGGAATTACATCACTTGACCTACATTTGAAAAATCAATATAAAATTCAAAAATAAATACACAAACATTATAATGGAACAAGTTCCAAGCGGATCCACCAGATAAATACCTGTTGTTTCCAATACCACATCAAGTCACACTCAGAAGTATGTGGAACTCTGTAACCTTTGCTCCGCAGATTTGCATGGAAATCCCCATTCAAAATTGGTCACTTGACCTCCCTCTTAACTTTTCCACAAGGCTATCTATTTGTTTTTTTGATTATATGGATAGTTTGTGGAGTAAAATGATATTTGATGGATTTCGACCAGAAAGAAATTTACGGTTCTACCATTTGTGACGTTTTCGAGGAGGAATTTGCACAGGAAGTTGCAGTGGTCATAACTTGTAAACCGCGCGGGAACGGATTTCAAAAACTGTGAATTTATGAAGCATTCAAAATGAGTGTGCATAACACAAACATTAATCCAAAATCAGATCTTATAGACATAAGTTTAGTCTTAGAAGCGGTGAAGGCAGTGAACTTTCAAAAAAAATTGTCACGCAAATAGAAACAGCAACTATACCAGCAGTAACAACAAAGTATGGGCAAATACCTTCTGGTGCTACGAATACTGATGCAAATCAAACGATGCAAAAGCAATCATCTCAAATATATGTCTCATGTGTAGATACTATTGTTTGACAAGTGATTGTGGCATTACAACCAGCTGTAACTACAGCAATTGTGACCTCAGTGAATGGATCTTCTGAAGCAATGATGGAGAGTATGATATGTGATAATAGACGCTATAACGAGATGAGCAGAACTATTAAGAGATTTTAAACGTCAAATTCAGATCCAGAAGTTCCAATGATGACTCTGATCAGTACGGTCGGAAAGGGGAGTTTCAACCAAAATTAGGAAACAACTGGACTGGCAATAGATTTTGTTAAATATATTGGCATCAAAATCACAAAAGAATACATCTCAGTGAGACATCGCCTTCCTGTGAGGAAAGGGAAGCCAAAGCCCATAATCGTGAAGATGGTACGGCTGGACACAAAAACAAAACATTTTACTAAAGCAAGAACGCTTTGAGAAACATTCCTAAAAGGCGATATGTGTACGTGGAAGATCTCACAAGGCTTCTAAGCCGTCTGGTTCGAGAATTAAAAAGGGATTAAAATATCGAAAGGGTTTGGACAATTGATGGATTTTGTTTGGTCAAATGTTTGAGAAGACAAATGATGGGAGGAATTTTAAATATATTATTTCAGTCTCCTGATGAGCTTTTTAAAGTTGGCTAATCGGAAGAGAGGGTTGGTAATCTAGACCTTTTGTTTTCTTATTAGGACAGGTCCGGCCTTCTAAAATAACTGCTGACTTTCTCCCTTCTCAATATCAAACATTTGCAGAAGCGAGTGGTAGTTATAAATGAAAATGTCAGTCGCAGAATGTACCCCAAACTACACTATATATTTGGTAAAACCTACATTACCAATCAGATTTGAAAGTTTCAACTTGTAGCCATTAAACAATGAATGTATTAGCAAGCTCTTGTATGAAAATATTTTGGGTTTGAGAAGATTAAGCTAAAATGTGAAAATACTACACAATCCGCCCAAACATAAATTAAATACTCACTTAATAAGGTTAATGCTAGACATAGTAACGGTAATTAACCACTCAAGTTGTTTTATGGATTCAAAACTAATTGATACTAGTGACGGAAGTTAACCCTGTCTCCGACAAGCTAGCTACTAGTATAAAACATCATTACTAACTGCCAGGATGGTTCACGAAAAAGAATATGATATAGTTCATGTATTTAATGACTTTATACCAACAAGCCCTTCCAAAAATGATATTTCAAAGTAAAGTAATAATACTACAAAATGTATCTGATCTGTAGCTGAATATACCTCCAAATATACTGTATATTCATTAGAACCTACTAGTACCACACCAATCAACTGTGTAAATTTGGAGTTAGAGTCAGTTAACAATGATTGTCTTAACAAGCTATTGGCTGCGGACACACGTATCACAGTAGCGATGGCATAGTAGGTGTGACAATTAATTATGGTGCAATTTTGGTGACAATTGGTCGTCATATTCCTGTGCCATAATGAGACATGTCGCCCGCCGCACATTCACACAATGAGTCTTTCCCAAGCTCTATCAGCGTCGAGATCGACATCTCAATGATTTATCAAACCGAATGTCTTGTCGATGTTGATCGTTACTCAACACGCAATGTTATATTTTTAATGCTAGCACACAAGACAATTCTGGACGATCGGTTGTGCAATTTATGTATCGTAGAGAATACAATGTGGCTAAACGTAATGAGTAGAGATCAACCTTGGTGAAACTCAATGGGTTAATTGGTCAGTCGACTCACTGTGCGAATATGCGGCGCGCGACACGACTCCCTGTGGCATATAAATTGTGTTGACCAATTGTCACCAAACTCTACCATAATTAATTGTCACACCTACTATGCCATCGCTACTGTGGTACGTGTGTCCGCAGCCATTCTTGTGTGAAAATTATTTTGATCTTGAATAATTCTGAGTTCGAGCGCAAGTCAAATAGTAATCTCACTGATACAGAGATATAAGTCGAATGTGTTACTAGTAGCATTAATTTATTCGCACAGAAAGCTTATTTAATCAAGTTATCCCGTTGAACAAGTCACCACATAAACAAGCTATATTGACCCTCGTGATATTGATAGCTTCACACCATTTGCAATACAGGATAAACAATATCCATATGTGCTTGATGGCACTCAGTCTCATGATATGTGTATACTGTTCAAAAACAATCTTGCACATCATAATACAGTTTTGCAAGATCAAATGTTTACATGCAATCATATATTATGATTCATATTTGTGAAATAGCATTTGGCCTTGATTTGTAATTGGAGCAGTGTATATCCCGCATGAAGTGTCAGTTCATTACAACGGAGTAATGTGTTATCTGGTAGCAGATGACATCTTATCAATCAAATGTAAATTTACCTGTCCAATTATAATTCTTGGAGATTCTAATGCTCGTTCTGGATGTTTAGATGATAGTAGAAAGTGACATTATTTTAGAACATATGGGTACTGATACACGTGATATAAAATATAAACTAGAAACTCTTGGTATTCCTACTTTAAGAACTAATATGGATAAAGTTGTCAGCAATAATTGACGCAAACTTGTTGTGTGTCAAATGAATTGTGTATTCTGAATGAATGTTTTGGTTCCGACAAAGAGATTGGTGAATTGACTTTGTCAGACTCCAGAGGAAATAAGTTAATTGATTACATTCTTACGTCACGTGATTGTATATATTATGTTCCAGATGTTATGGGAATATGATGAATGTTTATCTGTACGTACACAAAGGAGTATACATGTGTATCTCTATTTCAAAAACTGAATGTATAATTCCATTGAAAACAGGTACAAGTGTTCGTCACACACGGAAAGCAGTATACAAACTTTTATCACATAATTTGGCCATAAAAGCAGTTTCATAATTATCGGTAATAGACACGTTTAATATCAGCGCGTGCGATGACTCACGGCGTTCTTCAAATAACTTGCGATCGCTGTAGTTTATGATTGTTGTTTTCGATGAATATTGCGCGTTGCTTCGGGTTTATTTGATCATGTGATAAAAGATATATCACACTCGTCCTACTTTATACGTAATTTATCAACCTCGTCCACTAAATTCTATTTGAGGCTCGGTAAACCTCGGCTCAAATCGAATTTAGTGAACTCGGTTGATAAATCCCGTATAAACTAGAAACTCATGTGAGATCCTCTATATATTCATACATGTAAATAACGACTTCATTGAGTATAAACCTCTCAAATCTAACAGGTCTCCTGAGATATCTATTTCCTATCAAAAATAATTTCAATATGGAGCTCATAAATTCTTTAAAATGATATTCTCATTGACGCTTAAGCATAGGCCTTCCAAATTGTGTCTACGAAATTTGGAAAGAGGTATAAGATAGGCTGACAAATACACGAAATATTGAAATACCGGCTTCAAATTATTTCCATGGTCACAGCTATTTTCCAAGTTCCAAATAAATGAAAAAAACGCTCTTTATTTCTACCATATCAGGAATAGACAAACACGGAACGCTCTTTTCTGTATTCCATACTGTGCAAATGGCTATTTTTCATTCGGGAGCCAACCATCGTATTCAGAATTGTATTTTATTATATTTACACACTAAGTGTTGTCATCACTAAATCCAGCATTCTGATTGGTCGGCGCCCACGTGGCTAGCTGCAGTTATTCCTCGGTGAATGCGCAACGCCTCATGACACCAAGCTAATAACACCATCGATACGTCATTAGGTTTGGAAAGACGAACGCGTAATGCTTTGGGCGCATTTTGACTCGCGCAGGATTGACTTAATACATCATCGGGTTTCAACATGAAGAGAAATTGTTCCTATTAACTTTTGCCAAGGGTGCTATTGGGTATTTTGGGCTGATCTTGTCACGATACACTTCTCGATTTAAATATATTTACAAACGTGGCTTTTTCGCTAAATGTATATAAATATAAGGATTAAATGTCATGTGGACTATTTTTATGGAGATGTAACGGTGAGGTAAGTGGACATAACTTGTATGGGTTTTACACAAGTTATGTCCACTTACCTCACCGTTACATCTCCATAAAAACAGTCCACATGACATTTAATCCTTATATGACCTCATGCGTCTTTCTGTGATATATAATGCTCGTAGACAGCTATTGTTTATCGACATATTATTCCCATACCGGGAAAAAAACAAAAGCAAATATTATTATGCACATTTTTACGACAGCGTAGAACCGCCACCTCCTCTTTTGTTACTAACTTGTTTAAACAAGTTAGCTAACTTGTTTACACGATTTACTAAATTGTTTAAACAAGTTAGCTAACTTGAGTACACAAGTTAGTAACGTGTTTAAACAAGTTAACTAACTTGAGTACATAAGTTAGCTAACTTGTTTAAACAAGTTGGTAACTTGTTTACACAAGTTAGTTAACTTGTTTAAATAAGTTAGCTAACTTGTTTGAACAATTCAGTAACTTGTGTGAACAAGTTAGCTATCTTGTTTAAGCATGTTAGTATCTTGTTTAAACAAGTTAGATAACTTGTTTAAAGAAGTTAGATAACTTGTTTAAACAAGTTAGTAACAAAAGAGGAGGTGGCGGTTTTACGCTGCCGTACATTTTGGAGCGCAAACGGTCAAGTGGCTTTAACGCGGTAGGATAGCAAACAATTATAATGATCGTCTCTTATAAAGAGCGTCTATGCTTCCGTCACACACACATGGTAGATAATAAAGAGCGTTCGCGATCACGAGCTGTTGTGACAGATTTCGGCGTGTTACATATGGATGATTTTCTAGATTTTCACGATTCCTGTGTGATACGAGTCGGAGTGGTTGTGATTTCAAATATGTTTTCATTTCCCAAGTCACTCTCCATAAGCGGTCCGTGTAAAGTGTTAATGGACCCCATGTAAAGTGTTAATGGACCCCGCACCTGAGAAGTATAACTGATAATAGACTTCATATGTGATCTGAAGAGTGTCGTCGTATGGACCCAAACATTCATTTCCGGTTGGCAGGTAGGGCTATCCAAGTCATTAACACAAATAAAGTTTTTCTTGATATCTTTCGTCAAAGATTTGTCGTGGCCTGTCAGACAGAATGATATAATGGCCAATTCTATGTTTCGAGACGAATTCAATAATAAATGTTGTTTTAAAGATACAGGGCCCGATTCCATGTTCCTTTGTCTGCTAAACTGAAAACTTCCTCAGGAAATTATTATTTAATTGGCGTCAAATCGGACCGGCGATTTTTAATTATCCTACTCATAGCAAACAATCATGCGATTAAAGCCACTTGGCGGTTTGCGTTTTAAAATTATCCTAATATATTTACTTTTGAATTTTTCCCGGTATCGAAATAGGTCGATAAATACTTAAACTACCTTTCTACGAGCATTTTATCTCACAGAAAGACGCACTGAAGTCATAACAAATACAGCTCTGACACGATTGTCTGGACCCCATACAAACAGCAATTTGCACGGCATGGAACAGAAAAGATCGTTCCGTGTTAGTCTTCCTGATAAAGTAGAAATAAAGAGCGTTTTTCACGGGGGAAAAATTGAAAAATTTCGAAAATCGCCTTTTCAGAGGATATGAAGCCGGTATATGAATATTTCGTGCGTCAAATATCTTATAGGCCTACCTCCTTCCAAATACATATCTAGAATATGGAAGCTCGAATTTTAAAACAAATTGTCCAAAAAAAGGAAAGTATTTTTCAGAGCATCTGAATTCGGTTTATCAATATTTCGTGTATTTGTCAAACTATCTTATACCTTCTTCCAAATTACGTAGACAGAATTTGGAAGCTCTAATTTTTAAAACAAATTGTCCAAAAATAAGATAAGACATTTCTATCCCGTGAGCGGGTTAAAGTTCAACTAATTACTAAGGTAGGCGGAGTTATATCAAGAAATACTAGATCCATTACTCGTGTATAACATGTATAGGTTCAAGTAACTTGAGTTTCAGAATAAATATTTCTCCACCAATGTCGCTCGGTTCATGCCTTTCAATAATTTTGAAACATTATTATTTGGTATAAATTGGACTGAATTCGGTTAACAAGATGATTGTTCGTAAGTGGCAAAGAATTTGTAATGTAAGGTCACGGATTATGCGGGCACTGTAGCCTCAGGACGGTTAGCCACTTAGTCTAGTTGGTTATTGCAGACGGTAGTTTTAATCCTTTCGTTACTAAATTGATACTCTCCTGGTGGGACATATCCCCCGGATGTTCAGGAAATATAACAAAACAAGAGATGGACTGTCGTCCGGTGCATACCCCCTCATGGCATACCGCCTAGTGTGGGCACATCTATAACTTATGATGGCTATACTCAGACATATGGACCCAGAAATCAGCATTTTCATATAAACAAAGATGAATAACTATAGAACAAAAAACCAAAACAAACATTTGAATGTGCCATTAACTGTCCTCATAGTGGTGAACATCCATACAAAATTTCATTGAGATCCGAGCATTACTGTTCAAGTTATGAGCTGAACAGACATCGGATGGATCAAACAGCCAACATTTCCAGATAAACAAAGATGAATTACTCTAGAATGGAAAAGCAGAACAGAACAATGGAACCCCCTATTGAATGTCCTCATAGCAGTGAACATCTATACCAAATTCCATTGAGATCCCAGCACAACTGTTGAAGTTACGACATGAAGACACCAGACGGACCAAAAAGCCAACATTTATTTCCAGATGAACAAAGATGAGTAACTCTAGAATGGAAAAGCGGAACAAAACGATGGAACCCTCTTTTTAATGTCCTCATAGTAGTGAACATCCATACCAAATCCCATTGAGATCCCAGTACAACTGTCGAAGTTACAATATGAACAGACACCAGACGAACCAAAAAGCCAACATTTCCAGATGAACAAAGATGTATAACTCTAGAATGGAAAATCCGAACAAAACGATGGAACCCTCTATTGAATGCCCTCATAGTAGTGAACATCCATACAATTTTCATTGAGATCCGAGCACTACTGTTCAGGTTATGACATGGAACAGACACCAGATGGACCAAAACTCCAACATTTCAAGATAAACAAAGATGAATAACTCTAGAATGGAAAATCGGAACAAAACGATGGAACCCTCTATTTAATGTCCTCATAGTTGTGAACATCCACACCAAATTTGGTTGAGATCCCAGCACAACTGTTGAAGTTACGACATGAACAGACACCAGACGTACCAAAAAGGTACTATTTCCAGATAAACAAAGATGAATAACTCTAGAATGGAAAATCCAAACAAAACGATGAAATCCTCTATTAAATGTCCTCATAATAGTGAACATCCATACCTAATTTCATTGAGATCCGAGCACTACTGTTCAAGTTATGACACGAACAGACATCGGACGGACGTACGGACGGACGGACGGACGGACGGACAGGTGCAAAACAGTATACCCCCCTTTTTTTTTTAAAAGGGGGTATAATTAAAGACAGACAGACAATACAAGTTCCGAAGGAGCCCCATTTACTGGTAGGAAATTTTCAGTTAATAAGTTCAACAAACTTTGGGTGACTAACTGACTTTATGACATGTATCTGATTATTTCCAAAGGAAACTACTTATCCATGAGCATATAGTTAAAGGTTAAATTTGCGTGGGACTATTTTTTGCCTCGTCCGTCCGTGCGTCCGTGCGTCCGAGATTGGGTACCTTCATGGTGTAATCAACTCCTCCTACAGTTTTAAACGTAGAGATTTGAAACTCTGGGATATTGTTCCTAACATGTTGGTGATTTGCAACATCTATATAGCTAATCATAAATATAATTATTTCCATATTTTTTTGGGGGGGGGGGGTTTCGACTTAGTAAATTTGGAACATTTTTGCCTTTTGGATGAGATTGGGTACCTTCATGATGTAAGCAACTCCTCCTACAGTTTTAAATGTAGAGATTTGAAAATTGTTCCTAACATGTTGGTGATTTGCAACATCTATATAGCTAATAAAAAATATCATTTTTTCCATATTTTCGGGGGTTTTTGACTTAGAAAATTTGGAACATTTTTGCCTTTTGGATGAGATTGGGTACCTTCAAGGTGTAATCAACTCCTCCTACATTTTTAAATGTAGAGATTTGAAAATTGTTCCTAACATGTTGGTGATTTGCAACATCTATATAGCTAATACAAAAATATCATTTTTCTCGCGTTTGCATGCGTTTGTTCATCGGGTTGTTTTGTCCAAGAAATTTTGCCATGGTTATTACAGGATTGTTCCAGTACTGATGTGATATTGTTGCTATAAACACATTGGTGGTTTGCAACATCTATATATACTGTATAACACTGTTGCAAATAGTATCCTTCTAACAAATCCAATCATTAAGTTTACCACTCGAGTCGGGGGACATGTGGTCTGCGACCTTTTATGTCAACTTATACCGTGGTATTATATCTCCTATTGCATTGGCATGTGAATGACCAAATTCCATGCAGCGCCCTCTACGTTATCACTGCGATATAGCACTGCCACAAGGATGGTACTTCGCGGACCGATACATCTATTTTTACATATCGTCCGAACTATATTTAGTCACCTATTATCTTATTTTGACCACCAACAGTTTTCAATAATGGTAATTCTTTCGGTATTGATAAGAACGATATGAACTGAGCCAGACATAGACAATTTTAATCCTAAAACATAAGAACTAAGAACACGTAAGAAATCCTTACCAAATGTCCTTATGGCAGCGGTATCTCAGCGGAGCGATGGGAGATAACTCTGCCTGGAGTTTGGTGAATGACACGTTCCACAGAGACAACTGGTGCACCGCATTGTTTTATACGATACAAGTTTCATGTTTCGCGTTTTAACTCGGTGATATTATTAGATTCATTTAATAGTAGACGAAAATGTAATAGGTATCTTGACATGGGTGTTATATGTAAGAGTCCCCACTGGTAAAGATTGAGCAAGAATAAGTTCACCACAAATGAAACAAGAAAACCATAGTCAGAAATGGTAACGCGCTCAAGATCATATATTATATAACCATGATTGTAATTCTAAAATATATTGATTTCGCGAATGACCAACTCATAATTCCAAAATAACAATAACAACCAGCACCTAATTAACGAACCGGCGGCCGACTCGGCCGTCTCCGACCACAACCATCAGTGGGCTGCAGAACGAAAAATAAAAATCAACATTATTGACATAATAATGTGAAAGACAATAAACGAAATTGAAATTCCCAACTACAATTTTTACCGGACTCGGCCTCCTGGTCGCGCAGTTCGACTTTTAAACCGGAAAAACCCATTATCTATAAATAAAACGCCCAGCGAACGATATCTATATATAATTTGGACAACAGTATACACACGGCGCGCGCGTAATAAGTTAAACCAAGACCAATGTGGACATTTAAAGGAACTCTAGGCATTCGAAGTGGGTTCATCCGAAATAACACAAAAGAATGTAAAACAACTATCATCGGCAAGTATAAAAAACAATATATATAATAACTCTCCAATGAGGACATTTCTAATGTCAAAACTATTGTCGTGCAAAAATTACTGTTACAGTGGAATTACCAATACAAGACCAATTATTCTATAAGATACCAAAATTTAATCAAAGCTTGACAGTTAACATTGGAAAAGGTCATTTATTTACAAATCCCCGTAACAGTTTTGGATACATAACCAATTATGGTTTTAAAACGGGAAAGTTCGTTATAGACATCTATCAATAATGAATATATAAGAACAAAGTTTGTTATCAATTATATTAGAAAACTATCATCGTAAGGATGTTTTGCCAATAAATCATTATCACAATCCCATCACTATCACAAAACTGTCCATTATTAGCTTAAATTGTTTTAATAATGCATGCTCGATATTAAAGGTACTCAATCCGATCAGAGGGTCCCCATCTCAACAGATTGCAACAACAACAAAATTTTATCAAAGGTCACTTTTGTTATCAGAATCGATTAATTAAAAAAATAATAATGCTAACGACTGTGAACTACCGTATATAATTGCCCAAAATGTGTTGTATAGCAACATTTTGTTCAATGGAACTTAGTATCGAGAGTATGTCGGTCGGCTTTTTCGGCAAACTTCTGGGACAGAAAGTATTCCCGATAATGAAAAATAATAGATTTCTAAAATCGATATCTAATAAATCTGAGCTTTGATGGGTGGCTTCCTCGACTCAAATCCAATATTTTTTACCCCCGAAGCCATTGAAATTGTAATTGAGAGGAGTTTTATCGGATTGAGTACCTTTAAACTTAATGGAGATATATTATTTACTGGTGTATGCAATTAAGGACTCAACCTCACCCCATTAATTTTATTCCTTAATGTCTCCTCAATTTTATTTCGGTTAACAAGAAAAAAAGTGGCCGCAGAGAATCCAGACAAGATGGCGTCCATATCATGGTGGCAATGTTCTTTCATATGCATTAGTAAATATAGTAAATATAATATCTACACCGCCCCATACACCACGTGTATGTTTCAGCTATAGAATAGCATGAGTGTCGGTGTTTTTTGTGTGGTAATATTGTATTTCCACATCAGTTGCGAAGCCGTTCTGAATCAACATGATCGGGCATATATCTTTGTCTGGATAATACTATTATAGCCTTCCCCGGAAATGTGTATATTCTAAAAGACGATGTCTTTGATAGTTTGGTGGTACGTCATTCAAGAATGAAGGTATGTTATCATCCTCTAGCAGGGTTAGTGTCAGAACGTGGGCAGTATGATTCAAGAAAATAGTAGGAAACTTATGGTCTCGACGGCAATAGCTGTGTACGTTGGAGGAAATCCTTCAAAGGCCTAACGTGAGATGCGCCATTATTACCCCGCTGGATAGCTTAGAAGATTGCTGTTATGTCTCAGGAACATGATCGGAATGGTGGTGTTGCTAAGAAACCGCTCGGTGTACCCAATATGCGTGTTAAACTGATTCCAATATCTCATCAATGCAACATTCTGCTGGCTGTTCATCGCGTTGAACATGTAAACCTTGTGCTGATGGCATTCAGATTTTCTTGAACCATACCGGCCACTACCCAGTGCGAGGATAACATTACGCACACATTCAATTGCAGAAAAAGAAAGCAACGCCACGCATAATATCCTGCCTGTAGCTGAACAGATAAATATTTCCACAACCATAACGCACGAAACAACCTAGCACCGTGTGTGTTGTCCTTCTCTGCTGGGGGCTCTTCCGTGAGACGACTGCTGGCGTCACACAGATGTCTTAGGATAATGGCCAATGCAAGAAGCGTTGATATACGTTATGGTCATCTACGAACCCAGCAGAGACGCTCCATCAAAGGAAAGCTAGTTACCTTGCATAAGTCGTCCAGGTTCGTCAATGTGTTCGATGAATTTGTGATTGAGTTTGTGAATTGACGGACCATATATTGAGACGTGGCTGGCTGACTGAGGAGATCACAACCGAGAAGCAAACAAACGTATATAGAGATGATTTTCTGAAAGCTAGTATACTCATCGACCGTATGCTTTTATAGCTATCTCGCAAGATGACGCTTAAGTTCCACATGTAGCAGATACATTATATCATATATGCTACCATGACTGAAACTTGCAGAAGTGTAGGAAGTATAGAATACATTGTGGGGTGAGCGATATAGTTTATTAATCCGATAAAGAGACGGAATATAATTCTGAATTTGGCAAATAAGAATAAGCTCAGTTAGTTGTTCTGGATTTTGAAAATCATAATATGACTATTCGGCGCACCTACGGTTACGAACATTGTCGGAGTTTACTGGAAAATGGAATGAGATTCGAAATCTGGGGTTTCGTCCACGGTTAATACGCGATGCGTCTGAAGACGTTTTAATTGGAACAAATGGATGACTTGTGCACCGTTTCGTCTTTACATGTTGATATGACGACAGTGGAAATTACAATGTGAAAATACCGACGACATTTCAATTTCTGGCCACCAGTTTGGCCGCCATCTTGACTGTGAGTACCAATTACCCAACTCAAATGAATACTTCTTATCAATGGTCATACCCACATGTAACTATTGGTGGAATTCAGGTAATAATAACGTCCATTGTAAGTTAGTAAAGGAATATCAACATGCTTTCAAATTTCGCTCGCTATTTTAGCCACTGTCTCTTTTTGTAGGGGATACAGTGTAATTACTTCTCTTCAGTATTCCAAAATCAACTGTAAGCATGGATGGAGTTGTCATGACAACAACGCCCACTTATGGGAATATGAGGGATTTTCGGTGATTTTTAGGTGCCATTCTGGGCGCTATCTTAGATTTGGGGGACTTTTTGTTGGATGAGATATAAGTACGTCGCCCCATTTTTCCATACTCACAACAGTAAACATATATGAAGTGACAATAACGCTCATTTATGTGAAACAGATTTTTCAATTTCTGGTCGACATTTTGGCTGCCATCTTGGATTTGGGTGAATATTCATCAAACCATGTATATATGGTACTAAATATATGTGCCAAGTTACCAACAAAAAAAAATACCAAAAAATGTAGGAATAAAGCTTGAACAAAATTGCGACGGACGGACAGACGTCCAGACGGACAGACAAACTGATTCCTATATACCCCATAACTCGTTACGGGGGTATAATTACCTTAGATGTTAGGAGTCAAATCTGACCGTGGATTTTTAAACTGTGGTTTAAACTGACATGGCTCGTTTGAACCCCGGAATTATGTATATATACTTAGGTAAGACGCATCTAAAAAAAATACCTACGTGGAAAATTTCCGAACAAATTCGTCGATATAACGCTTACAATACGCGTGTTGTTTCTTATAATGTTCGGAAAATTTGAAATCGTTTCGTTTATGCCGGTTGCATTTTTTAAATAAGCGGTCGCTTAAAAATGCACATGAAGCCCATGGGAAGAAAATCTAGACCTGTCGTCGTTCTGAAACGTTTCTGGTACTACATCATTTTAATGATTAAAACGAAGAGAAAGCAGTGCATGAAGTTTTTAATCGTTTCATGTTAAGAGTACGCAATAAGTCTTAATTCTAAGTCGCGGCCATGTTGGATATATTCAGCCCCGTTCCGCTCATTCAATGCTACAGGTCACAGATCTGGAGGTGCATTCCATAATTATATGGAGATTTATTCCGTCATATACAGAAGGAATATTAAAATATAAGACAAATTTTGTTCTTATACCAATCATAAATATTGCATACATAACATGTGATTGTCAAGATGGTACGCCTTGTAAGTAAAACAACAGTCATGTTATGATACATCACAATACGTAAAGAGTGTGCGATACACAAAACACCGTGGATAACCCACTAAGGAAACTGGTGAAAATTGCCGCCCTATTGTTTACAACATACCGATATAGCATCGCTAATCCTCGCCACTCAACATTTCGGTGCTGAATGGGTCAACGTGAATCACACTCTCACAAAAAAAGTTGCCACGGTGTTGAGTGTTTTGCTTATTGCACACTCTTTACGTGCTCTTTATAAACACATGCCCGGTTCACTCTGTGTTTTGTGAGTAATACCGCATTCATAATATTATTATACTATACTATTAGTATATTTTTTTATTTGAACATATTTATTGTAACCCACAATATACATTATATATTACACAGATTATTTATAACAAATGATGATATGTGTGTGGGCATGGAGGATTGAAGCACAAGTTGTCGAACTTATTGGAGCTCCTCTCCCCTGACATTTAATTGCTAATAAATATAAGTATCATTTTTTAATTCAGTTGTATTCAGATGTTGCTGTTTAAGTGTAGATGTTGGAGTGGCTATGGTCTCGCATGTTGGGGTAAGATAAACTGTACTGAGAGGGAGGGGGAGATGCTCTCCCCTTTCCTCTTTTCGATTTATATCAACGATCTTGAAAATTTTCTGCACGATTGTGTAGTTGATGGCCTGACCCGAGTTGAACAATGTTTCCCACGACAAATTAGGCATTTATTTGAAACTTATATGTTTACTCTACGCCGATGCATGATACTGTCCTGTTCGCTGAAGATTTTGTAAGTATGCAACGTACCCTTGACGCTTTCAGCGACTTTGCAGAATCTTGGAAACTGAACGTGAACACTAGTAAAACCAAGATTATGATTTTCAGCAGGGAGGGGGTGGTGACAGATGTAGA
This sequence comes from Siphonodentalium dalli, assembly GCA_032622095.1. NCBI lineage: Eukaryota > Metazoa > Mollusca > Scaphopoda > Gadilida > Siphonodentaliidae > Siphonodentalium > Siphonodentalium dalli. Next base: position 94,891,834 of record CP136065.1, read on the forward strand.
ATTCAAATTATGCGACAAATCATTAGATATTGTGGACGAGTTTCCTTATTTGGGAGTAAAACTATTTTATACCGGGCGATATCATAATGCAATCAAAATGATTAAATAAACCGCTTGTAAAGCCATGTTTGGCTTACTGAGTAAAGTCAGGAAACTAGACTTATCAGTCGAGGTCGCTCTTAAATTGTTCGACTCGACTGTTGTTCCAATTTTGTTATATGGCTGCGAAATATGGGGGTTCGAAAATATGAAAGAAATTGAGAGCGTACATTTAAAATTCTGCAAAATATTGATGCACATGAAGACCAGCACTCCGAATTACATGGTGAATGGGGAACTGGGCAGATACCCATTGGCCATAATGGCAAAGCAGAGAATAGTAAGCTACTGGTCGAGACTCATGACGGGAGAGGGGTCCGTTCTGGCCAAGAAACTATATGATATCTTGTTTCGTCTTATGGAACACGACGGTAAACTCTTTAGACATATTAACATTACTAAAACAATAATACACTCAGCTGGTTTCGGCGTGGCATGGTCGAACCAGGCACAGTTAATAGACAGCCAGAAAAATAGTCATAACCAAAACTTTGATTGACCAGTTTACTCAGCAATGGTGGTTAGATATAGAATCGTCATCACGAGGAATATTTTACAAAGAACTGAAGTCAACCCTCCGCTTAGAAAACTATATTACCGATTTCCCCTTCAGTCTGAGAAAATATTTGATAAAAATACGTACATGCAATCATAGATTGGAAGTAGAAACAAGTAGATGGGGAAAGCGAGGAGCAAAAAGAGATTTATGTAGCTTGTGCAAAAATGAACTGGGTGATGAATACCATTTTGTTATGAAGTGCGCCAACTTGAGGCACCTGCGGGTAAAATAGATATCCGAACACGATTGGAACCCACCTTCTAAGAAAAAGTTTTACGAGCTACTGACAAAGTCCGGTCGCGTTGACTTGAGAAAATTAACACTTTATCTGAAATTAGCGTTCAAATATAGAAATAAAAATTTATAGCTGAATACATTTTATTAATGTTATTGAAATATCAAGTCAAAATGTTATGGCTGCTGTTGTTGTTGTTGATGTTAGTATTTTCATTAGTATTGCTATAAGACATCCTCGAAAAGTATACTGATATAACGTATTAGATGAATATAAAAACGACGATAATGAGGACTGACGATGGTTAACAGAGAGACTACCGCCATATCTATCGACCAATCTTCTTCTATCTTATTCTTCTTCTTATCTTCTTCTTCTTCTTTTCCTCTTCTTTTTCTGCTTCTTCTTCTTCATTTTCTGTGTTCTTTTATGTGTATGTATATATTTCGCACTAAGCACCTTGTAAATATTGCACATCTCGCCAGTTACATGTGAATTCATGTCTTAGAGATTAAAGCATAGCATAGCAGAGAATAGTGATAATTATAATGATTATGAAATTATGAGAAACGGTCTGTTGATGAGATAAATGATTGTACTGTCTCAATGGTCACGTTGTTCATCTAAACGAGCCCACATCCGATTTCTTGATTCTGCGTACTGAGGACAACTGAAGAAAAAAGGTTTGCGTCTTCACATGAATCTCCACAAGTATAGTTTGGATGAGCTGAGAAGTAATTTTCATATTTATCAAGTTTAGGTCACTACAGTTATTTCTGAATACACAGTGCAAAATGTTTAATCTCCTTTAACCAGCATTATAGTATGTATATTCTTGATGATAATAATAATTTGGTAACCTTTATTTCTAAATTATAACCTACAACAAAGGCCATCCGTGCCTTCAAACTGGAGACGATGATTCGAGCCATTGAGTCCAGATCGGAAAGCAAAATAATGAGAGAAAAAAATAGTAGAGCCACATTGGTCGCAAAGTGACGCACTGGTATAACAAACAATATTATCTTGTTGTTTCTTCGGTGAGTTTAACACATCTTATAGGAATGCGTCATCAACGTGTTCCGATAACTGATCAAGACTGCTGTTTACCGCGATTTTAACCAAGTGTGTTCACATGAGTGGACTTTGACACCTTGGTCGTAAAGTGACCCATATGCACAAGTAAAATGAAAATATCTCTATTTCTTTGTTTAGTTTAACACATCTTCTAGGAATGCCGTCATCCACGGGTTACGATAATTGATTCAGACTGATGTTTACCACGATTTGAGACCAAGTGTGTTAATAGGACTGGACACGTATGTCCGGAATGGCAAAGGGGGCTAATAGGCAGTAATACCCACTTATTGTAGTGGCCGCAATCCATGTTAACAGATTGTTACAATATCGCACAATTCATTAGCGAATCTCTAGAAGGATTGATGTGTAAATACAAGAACGGCAGCCAGGCGTTCTTATAGCGCATCCAATCTTATTTGCGAGTGATTAGAGCACAATAGAGATGTTTGTACTCTGTCACTATAAGCTATGGTGTGTCTATGTACCGCAAGATCAACCCAGCGTAACAAAACACTTGTAACTTTCTCATCATTGTTAACATGTCCTTGTTGCTCATGATTTAGCAAGTTAAACGTAAGGATGTTTTGATGTGAAGTCTCATGCAAAATACATATTATGGACCCCATTCTGAAATACAGGCGCAAGTATCAACAACAATAGAGACGTTCAGTCACATATATGTACATGTACGCGTAAGCAGTAACGTGTGTCCATTGCTATTGGCAACGAACGTCACATGACTCACGTGATTTTTGCAAATTTACGCCCATGGTACTTCGGTTCTGATTTTGTCTGTTGGTTTGTGTCGTGCAACTTGTAGCAAAGATGATAGTATCCATCTTCCAATAACCGATAAGTTTGAATGAGTGGTGAACGTTGTGTGATCAATAAGAGAATGCTATTTCATTCTGAGGAAAGATTCTTTGTCAAATTTAATTGGCCTGTCGGTTATCATAGTGTGGATCGATAGTCAAACTTTTTTGCTTGGTGATTGAACTTTCTTCAGTTGCTGATCGAATCTCCCTGCATGTGGTCAAAAGTTTCTGGTATAGAGTTGCTATAAATTGTGTTTTGTAACCGTCTTTGTTTCAAATTCTAGCTTTAAGACAATGTGGGGGAGAATTCTACTTCACGAAGAAACCATTGACTCCCGCTAACCAAGAGCCATACTTTCCCATATACGATGAGACAGACGAAAGAAGTCATGATCCTTTGCGTGGATAAACAAATCGGTACTCAACGGGGACAGAACCAACTTTGTCATTGCCGGTCGGATTCTAGCCTAATTGGCAGTAATAGCCTAATACCAGATATATTATAATATATCTGCTAATATATAGTAATACACTATATATATGCCCATACCGATTAAGCGCCCGATTTACATTACGGAACACACGCACAGGGACGTAGAGAACGGTGGTTTGGTGTCTCACCTCCCAATTTGGACCATTGTTTTGAAATATCACGCCTGACAAAACATTATTTGGAAATTTCAGATCAAAAGTATTTTGAATTTGTTCCGATGCAATCATGTAGTTTGATATCCAAACAATATAAACACCTAAAAAAAGAAAGCCCCCCCCCCCAATATATTTGGTAATATTTTTTGAGATATCGGATCGATTTTGACGAAACTTTACGCAAATATCTAGTGGTATCTGAGACACAACCTGTGCGAGGCACGGTCCTGTGAGTTGTGTTATTGCCGGCTGAGCACGAATTGTATGGAAGAGGGGTGCTTTTTCAAAAGTTGCAAAACACTGACCCAGAGGGGGCAGTTACTCCATTGTGCCATTGTTCAAAAAACCAAAAACCAAAAAAACCCTCCATATAAAATACAAGATAGTCAATGATTCGAAACCTGATATGAGATTCAGATTTTGACATGTGTTGGAAGAGAAAATGTTTGACATTATGTGTTGGAAGAGAAAATGTTTGATTACAATAACATACATCAGAAGGTTTTTTAAATAAAAAAAAGTGTATGTTATCAGGAACTGAATTATACAGGTAGTTCATACTCAAATTTATATGTGAAAATAGCAGGGTAAGACAGTCTCAGAACATCACTCTTAGCACTCGCTAATTAAACTTGTAAAAAATGTTTCGCATTCATACAAATAGGTAACCCACATCACCAGTATATATGGGACAAAGATGTGTATACACAGCAGGGCATTTTGCGCGCGCCGCGCGTGTGTATGTGTGTCTGTGTGTGTGTCTGTGTGTGCGAGAGGGAGAGGGTGTATGTGTGTGTGTGAGGGTGAGGGTGTGTGTGTGTGTGTGTGTGTGTGTGTGTGTGTGTGTGGGGGGGGGGTGATCTACTTATTAGCACATCAACTTGAGATTATGCCATTGATATATTAGTTATTATATTTACAACGGGGGTGACAGGAAGACAGCCAATCCTGGTTATGCCACTCCCACACAATAATTACACTTGATTTTTAATATATTATTGTTGATTTGTTGTAAACTAATTATTGTGTGAATAAAACATCTACATCTGAACATACTCAAACCAATATGTGCTTTCCTAATTCTTTAATTCGAGCAAGTTATGAACCAAACCAAGACTCTCATTCGTTTTACTTTTAAAACAACGATTTAACGATGGCAAAACTGGGCAAAACTAACTAAAGAGATTTAGCTGGGTAACCTTTGAGTTACATTTCGTTTGCGTGATTAAGTTACGGGATCTTGTCCAAACACATCAGCACAAAGCAGTGCAATCCCAAATGTAACCATTTCTTCGCATGAATCGGTAACTAGCGTCTGGCTTGGCTAATGCAACAATATACCATTTTCCGTACAGTTGTACCGGTCTGCATATATGCACTGCTGTATGCAGATATATCCATATTAAAGCCAAATATATCACTGTTGACGTGTAATGAAACTGGATGTCACTGGATGTCATTGAATGTTACAGGAAATTGTTTGTCTGGTCTACATGGATCAAGTCTTTATTAAAATATGACAAACCTGTGATAATTCACAAATCTTAAATGACCATGTTGACAGCTCAGAAGAGCTACCGTAGGTCACAATCACATCCCAACACCATTCATATTAATAATACAGCAAGCATAGTGACATGTTTACAAGCATAATAATACAAGAAAACTAAGATGCATGCATCAGGTCGCCCGTGAACTGTTTATCATAGAATTCTTGTAGCTATCGATTATACATTTCTGAATATCTGTCTGTATGTATGTGTGTATGAATGCATGTATGTATGTGTGTTATAGACTCGAACACTGCTCGACCGATCCGACTCGGATTTGGTATTTAACGTGTCAACTTGACCTCGCTCATAGGCATGTTTCTGGACCTTGACCGATCCGACTAAAATTTGTGTGTAGTACTACTTCGATCCCGGGAGCAATATGGACGGGTCCAATTTCACGTGCGACCATGTCATCGAACGTGCTGATATAGGCATGTTTCTGGACCAATTGAAAAATAGTTTGTCCAGATGCTGTATATACCGGGTACTGCCCAGATGAAGGCGATCACAAAGAAATCCCTAAATAGCCCAAATGAAGTCGAGTACATCAGCTAGTATTATATATTTCTAGATTTAGTTACAAACTTTATACCTGTATATTGTAGAAAGAAATGTTTGACAAATGTATCTATATCAATATTACCATAGGGGTCATTAAAAATTAGATACGACGAAACAAAATTTTGAAGGGTGCATGTGATTGTGAGGAATAATAGGATCATAGGTAAATTTAATTTATGGACGCTTGTTAATTTTCATTGGACTACATGTATCAGGTAAATTTTTATATTTCAAATGATGACAGGAATGTGGAAAGCTGAACTACCCAAATAATACTGGCTATCCGCACGAAGAGATATACATGTACATAAAAACCAAAATAGAAGATGGCTGCTGGCGACCATGTTTTCCAAAGAAATTCAAATCAATCGATAGCTCCCATCTAGTGGTCACCCCGAAGATCAATATGAAGTTTGGTGACTATCAGATGAGGGATGTGGTCTGTAGAGGTGCTAAAGAATTCAGTCATACAAAGAGTAAGATACAAAATTGCTGTATGTGGTCATGTTGTTAACGAAATTCGGAAAAAATAGATTACTCTCATCCTGGTTATCCAGAAGATCATTGTGGAATCTGGTGACGATCGGACAAGCGATGTCGTCTGTAGGACCAACCAAATTATTTACCATAAAAATAGTAAAACTCAAGATCAGCGCTGGCATTGATGTTTTCACAAGGAAATTTTGAGGAAAAAAATATGGCTCCCATCTAGTGGTGACCCTAAATATCCACACGAGAAAAAGTTCTCCAATAAATGCTGGCTGCATGGTGCGCCAATTGATTCAAATTTGAAATTTGGCAGGGTGTACTGCTTGTGGCCATGTTTTCCCCGCAAATTTGATAGACTAATGAACAAAACCACAGAATCCGTTGAATCAATATACATATACACATATATATATGCATTGTTATCCACACTACTGGTATATAAAGGTACTGAAAATAACTATATTATACTAGTATACACAAAATAAACCATCTATTATGGCTATGGGTTCTAATATCCGAACATGACAGCTGAGAACTTGGTGTGAATTGAAGAGTAGTGGGGTCTCAAGAATATCTACCCCTCCACGTTAGAAACATGCCATTACATAGCATAAGTATAATCTAGCTCGAAGACAGAAGTGATCCACCAAACCGCTCTTAATTCAACCAGGTCATCACACCCCATGTATGGTCGATCACATGATGATCTAGGTGGAATCGTGCTTCTCAAAGTACCGCCGGTACCACACATGCCGGTACCGGTATCGATACTTTGCTAGTACCGCGGTTCCGGTACTGGCAAGCCATTTTATAGTTCTAGGTATATCTGGAGGTAATACAGTGCTGAAAATCACAAGCCACGAACTCTATTATTAACTTGAACTAATGATAATTTGATGTCAGAATAAATAAACTATTTCGAGATATTAGATACAATTTTGGAATATACTAACAAACTTTCCCGTAGAGTTTAGTGATGCGCAAATGACACACGTTTTGTGGTTTTAACTTATTGTTATTCTGTGTGTGATAAACTGATAGAAAGTAACGCGACACACGTCGACGGTTTTCACTTCACAATATTCAATCAGAATAAATGTATTTGCAAAGTCGCGCGGTCTGCCATTTTAAATCTAAACAATAATGAGTCAAGTTAGGCAACAATTTCTCTCCACGAGTTCCTATACCAAATATGAACTATCATGTCTATTCAGCAAATTACATGTACATTGTGCACGGTTCGTGGATATTCGTTCCCGATTGTATTATATAACTGGAGGTTCCATGAGTCCCATTTAAATTCAAAATGGTCTACCTTATATATGCAAACTGATACGACATGTGAACGGGTACGTGTGTATGTGATTAATCAAAACGTGTGGGCCATACTTGTGGGTGGGGTCGTTGGTGAATAAATGATAAGAAATTGTAACTGGGTTTAGTGTATAATTGCCACAACTGGGCAAAAATAAAGGCAAATCATAAGTTGCAATCACAAGTTCCCAACACAAAATAATCTTTGAAGATTAAAACAATATCACAAGTCCGTGCTTTCAAAGAATTGGAATCCAACCATTGAAGAGTTATAATAGACACATAAAAACCAGGAACCACCCTTCCGTGACCGACCTCTCGCGCCATGAATACAATCACGATCGATGTAGTTTAAAGTGATGCGAAACACTCCCGTAGTGTGATCAAATTGAAATGGAGAATAATCTTGCTCAAGGTATCAATTTTTACAAATATTGTATCCAATATTGTATTGACAACAAACACCCTCATTCTTGTATATTAATTATATACAACGACTCTCGATGGCGAAATCGTTTTTGTTAGCTTATCACAGATAGTTGCGTCCCAAATCGAGAAGTAAATATTTACAATTGCGCGTAGTTCAGACGATGTTTACTATGGAGTGGTAAGGTCGATTTGTTTGAAAATTTCGGTGATGTTACTAGAATACTATTTTCCTCCAGTTGGCGTAGTGTTTGAATACTAACTTATTAAGTTTCACGCATACGAATAAGTACACAATATGTCTTTAAAGAGCGAAACTTGACACTACTGTATTTTGCCAAACAGCCTGCTGATCTACGAACGTGCATATATGCAACCACAGTACCGAGTACCGGCGGATCTGCACACCAGTATCGTTACCGCAAAAAATGCCCGAGCACGCGTTACCGGTACTGCGTACCGTTGAGAAGCCTTGGTGGAATTGTTGTATAAAAAAACAGCACTACATGTAAATATAAAATAAAACAGTGCTACGTCTTATTACAGATTATTTCCACATATAATCAGTGACTACAGGCAGTCTAACAAAAATAAAGTTTCAGTGACACTCTTACCGAAGAGGGGGATAATTTCATCTGTTACAGTCAATGGAGCGATTATAAATCTGGAAAGCTGAAATTTCTAAGTAATACTAGATATCGACATGACGCGTATAGTGTGTTTCAGAACGAAAAAGTTGAATAAAATCAACAAATTTGTAAATTTAAAAACAATTCAAACGTCATTGTATTCCATGTCCCAGCCCGGACATATACACCAAATTTCAATAATATTCATTGAGAAACAGCGGACCAAACGCCATATAACACCCCGTATACACCTTTTATTCCGAGCCGGCATCGGCCTCGGTATACATTTTATATTGTGTCCCGAGCTGGCACACGTCGACTGGGGCGAGTTAGCCCTGGGGCGAGTAGGCCGATTCCGGCACCTTCTATAATTTGCAGCAGGTATCCGTTTACGCTGGTTTACGCGTAATTTAATTTAGAAAGTTCCCCAATTAGTATCGTAAATAGAGCGACTGTATTTGACAGAGACTGCCTCTGTTATTGATTATCACGTTGTTATAATTAAAAACGACAAATGCACATGCCGTTCAAACGTAATAGTCTATTTTCCCCATCTTAAACGACATCCGCAAATACCAAATAACGCTAACCTACTGCAAATGTTTTACACGATAACTGTTAACATATTTGGGCTGAATTCATCTGATGTGGTATGATTCCTCAAAATAAACAACAAACCATCGTTACTTGGAAATGTAGTTTGGGCTAACATTTACACAAATCCTCCAACTCCTCTATCCTGACACACACGTCAGATGACAAACAGCTATCATAGAACCGCCCAAATTGGGCGAAATGATGGTTATGGGAGAAATAACCAGAAAATAACCATGTTTTGGGTACATATCTTGATCAGAGACAATTATTACTTATGCCTTTTTTTCTGTTCAGAGAAAGACTCCCACCCCTTTCAACTTTAGGTTTTATTGAATTTCATAATGTTATCACCTATCAGAGGGGTGAAAACTACTTTAAGTACTTCATTTCTGGTCAACAGAGAAGACTAGAACACATGAAAGCTGTTTTAAACTAAAAACAAACACAAATATTGTATCTCTATAAAAAGTGCATGATCTAGGAGAATACTTGTTTTGGCCTCCGGACACCCACCCACCCGGGGGACATTGAGTATCGCACTTTTTATCCGCCCCGTGCTCAGGTGAGCTAAAAAGTGGGGGGAGGGCGGGGGTGCGCAGATGGATTTTCTCGGACTAGGAAATTTCGGCCGGGCTCAATGGGGAGGGGGGGGGGGGTTGCAGTTGGAAAAGCCAAGATAGACATACCCTACACAGACCTTCTATACATATCTAGATACAATCAATTATGTCAATCATTAAACGATCAAGTTCACAGGATCCCAACAAAAGAACATCTGTGTTTCCGATGGAGAACGAAACACTTACCCGGATTGAAAAATGCACACTAATCACTTTAGTATATCACTCTGGCCTCGCCATTGCGGGATGAATTCGTAACCAAGTCGGTAATAATCCTATAATCACGGTCATCAGAACTAACCCAATGACAGAATGAGATATGTTGACTCAGAGCGGTCTCACGGCACGGGCCGTCGGGCTGTATTCACATGCAGGTTCATTGTAGTCAGTTCCCAAACACAGAAGCATGCAACACTTTCACTTTATTCAGATTATTAGTTTATACATGCGAAGACCGGGGGCAATCAATCACACAATATTTTCTCTGTAAAGACGACAGTTAGAATACCCACGCCAAATAAGACAAATTATATCAACAAACAAGATTCACAAGCCGAAATTACATCGACGTAGTTAACCACACGCGTTCGGCGACCAAACATTATACGGGTGCAAACGATAAGAGCCTCGGATTCACGAGGTGTCCTCCTTTTTAAAACCTCTTTGAAGTAAATATCAGTTCAGTGGATCTAAACATGTTATCGATTTATCTTCCCCTGCGATGGTCACTACCTATAACATCAACAATAGGCGTCAAAGAAGAAGAATACTGAGGGTGACTACCCCCTCCCATTGGAATCCGGATTAACATTGAACCCAGCATCCGGAATACTCCATAACAGAGAGACGGCATCCGAAATACTCTTTAACTAAATTTATTATCTCATATATATTTTGAAGACCTCTGTCTGTATGTTTGTCTGTCTGTCTGTCTGTCTGTCATTAATACAAATCTACGATTCTCGACCGATCGGGACGAAACTTGGTACGTGTGTGTAGTTTGACCAGGCGGTGAACGTTGTCGTATTGGCGAGCCCGTGCGGCGCCCGCTTCGCGCATGCGCAGACGAGATCTCGGAAACGGGTGGAGCTATCGACTTGAAATTTGCTATGTGAATGTATCTTGCCCCGGATACGAATTTTATCGGGTCGCCGAGCCCGTGCGACACCAGCTTCGCGCATGCGCAGACGAGATCTCGGAAACGGGTGGAGCTATCGACTTGAAATTTGCTATGTGAATGTATCTTGCCCCGGATACGAATTTTATCGGGTCGCCGAGTCCGTGCGACGCCAGTTTCGCGCATGCGCAGACTAGATCTCGGAAACGGGTAGAGCTATCGACTTGAAATCGTCGGGCTGGGTAGAGCTATCGACTTGAAATTTGGTTTTTGAATAGCCCGGACAACGTCGGGCTCATCGGCTAGTCTCATATATATTTTTGAAGACCTCTGTCTGTCTGTTTGTTTGTCTGTCATTAATACAGATATACGATTCTCGACCGATCGGGACGAAACTTGGTACGTGTGTGTAGTTTGACCAGGCGGTTGTCGTTGTCGTATTGGCGAGCCCGTGCGACGCCCGTGCAGCGCATGCGCAGACGAGATCTCGGAAACGGGTGGAGCTATCGACTTGAAATTTGGTATGTGAATGTATCTTGCCCCGAGTACGAATTTTATCGGGTCGCCGAGCCCGTGCGACGCCAGCTTCGCGCATGCGCAGACGAGATCTCGGAAACGGGTGGAGCTATCGATTTGAAATTTGGTGTGTGAATGTATCTTGCCCCTGATACGAATTTTATCTGGTCGCCGAGCCCGTGCGACGCAAGCTTCGCGCATGCGCAGACCAGATCTCGGAAACGGGTAGAGCTATCGACTTGAAATTTGGTATGTGAATGTATCTTGCCCCGAGTACGAATTTTATCGGGTCGCCGAGCCCGTGCGACGCCAGCTTCGCGCATGCGCAGACGAGATCTCGGAAACGGGTGGAGCTATCGACTTGAAATTTGGTATGTGAATGTATCTTACCCCGGATACGAATTTTATCGGGTCGCCGAGCCCGTGCGACGCCAGCTTCGCGCATGCGCAGACCAGATCTCGGAAACGGGTGGAGCTATCGACTTGAATTTGGTTTTTGAATAGCCCGGACAACGTCGGGCTCATCGGCTAGTCTATTATATATTTTGGAAGATCTGTCTGTATGTCTGTCTGTCTGTGTGTTCGCGATGAACTCGAAAACGGCCCACCCGATTTCGATGAAACTTGGTATGTGGGGGTATTTTCGGCCGAGAACTGGCATGGGCCTATTAATTTGTCCGTGCGACGTGACCTTGAAATCGGGTAATTTCAAGGTCAAACGCCCGAATATCTCGGGATTTAGATGAAACTTGGTATGTGGGGGGTATTTTCGGCCGAGGGGTGACATGAGCCTATTAATTTGCCTGTGCGACGTGACCTTGAAATCGGATAACTTCAAGGTCAAATCGCCAATTTTGATGGGATTTCGACGAAATTTGATACGTGGGGTTACCTTTGTCCACTGATTGTTTTGGACGGGTCCAATCGTGACCCCGACCAGACCTTGACCTTCAAAATGATCAATTCAAGGTCAAATCGGGTAAAACCGGATGGATTTCGACGGGCACGTTTGTCGGGTACTTTTGTCCGGGAAGTGTTTTTGGACTGGTCAAATCGTGACCCCACTTGACCTTGACCTTCAAAATGGACAATTCAAGGTCAAATGTGTGTGTGTCTGTCTGTCTGTTCGCGATGAACTCGAAAACGGCCGAGCCGATTTCGATGAAACTTGGTATGTGGGGGTATTTTCGGCCGGCGGGTGGCATGGGCGACGTGACCTTGAAATCGGGTCATTTCAAGGTCAAACGCCCGAATATCACGGGATTTCGATGAAACTTGGTATGTGGGGGTACTTTCTTATGGCGAGTCTCATAAGCATATTCATTTGCCCGTGCGACGTGACCTTGACCTGGAAATCGGCTAACTTCAATGTCAAATCGCCAATTTTGATGGGATTTCGACTAATTGTTTTGGACGGGTCCAATCGTGACCCCGACCAGACATTGACCTTCAAAATGGTCAATTCAAGGTCAAATCGGGTAAAACCGGATGGATTTTGACGGTCACGTTTGTCGGGTACTTTTGTCCGGGCAGTGTTTTTGGACTGGTCAAATCGTGACCCCACTTGACCTTGACCTTCAAAATGGCAAATTCAAGGTCAAAGCCCGGACGAAGTCGGGTCACCTTCTAGTCTATTATATATTTTGGAAGATCTGTCTGTGTGTGTGTGTGTCTGTAATCGATGGACTCGAAAACGACCGAGCCGATTTCGATGAAACTTGGTATGTGGGGGTATTTTCGGCCGGGGAGTGACATAGGCCTATTAATTTGCCCGTGCGACGTGACCTTGACATCGGGTCATTTCAAGGTCAAACGCCCGAATATCACGGGATTTCGATGAAACTTGGTATGTGGGGGTACCTTCGGCCGGGGAGCGGCATAAACCTATTAATTTGCCCGTGCGACGTGACCTTGAAATCGGGTCATTTCAAGGTCAAACGCCCGAATATCACGGGATTTCGATGAAACTTGGTATGTGTGGGTACTTTCGGCCGGGGAGTCTCATAAGCCTATTAATTTGCCCGTGCGACTTGACCTTGAAATCGGTCAATTCAAGGTCAAATCGCGAATTTTGATGGGATTTCGACGAAACTTGATACGTGGGGTTACTTTTGTCCACTGAGTGTTTTGGGCGGGTCGAGTCGTGACCCCGACCTGACCTTCAAAATGATCAATTCGAGGTCAAATCGGGTAAAACCGGATGTATTTCGACGGGTACTTTTGTCGGATACTTTTTTTCGGGCAGTGTTTTGGACGGGTCAAATCGTGACCCCACCTGACCTTGACCTTCAAAATGGACAATTCAAGGTCAAAGCCCGGACGAATTCGGGTCACCTTCTAGTTATATATATAAGTTAACATGATGTATTGGAAAAATTATAGATATTCGCTAGTAATGAATTGATTTAGCAGCTTGACTGAAAGATTCAATAGTTACTGATGTTATAATCTGATAACACATATACATTAATTGGTATATGATTACATGTATGTTGAAACCCGCAATGGGTGCGATTGCAAACCGGTGTGAATAATATTTTATATATGGAAACAAACATGTTACTTGTATCATATTTATACTAGTGATGCGGACCGGAAAGGACTACCCTATAGGTGACCCGGTCCACTTACTAGGCGGTCCAGTCCGGTCAGCATCTGTAACCCGACGGAATTTCACATCACGACAGCAGACGACTGTTACAGTATACATGTTGAAGTCACATACATATAGTCTGGATCGGTCCAGCTCGCCCTCGAATGGGTTTAGCGGTCCCTAGTCCGGTACAGCCGTGACCGTTTTTTTTGCAGTCGGTCCACACCACTACTTGCTACCATATTTAACATAACATGTAATTGTTACCGGACGAAAAGTCTTCATAGACTTGTCCTGTAGAACATGATGATGATGGTGGTGATGATTCCTTATTGTACATTCTAAAAAAATATTCTGGTGCGATTTTCACGGAATAAATTTCATTGTATACGTAGTTTGCCGTTGACGAATAATTAAGATTCCACCCAAAACAAAATAATAACCACTCAGCCCATCGGGTTTCCATACAATACGACCCATGTGGTAATTTTGTGAAATCTTATATTAAATTAGAGTATTGTGGGGGGGGGGGGGCAACTACCAAATGTACTACGGTTCAGGAATGTGGCTGTAGGATATCGCAGAAAGAGCAAATACCCAACTTTGGATAATAACCCTTCCCATTCGGAAACCCGAATACCCCATCGATTTGGTTTATTATGCCACTATAACTCAAAATTTTCAGAAAAAATATATATGTACCGGTAGAGTTAATAATCCTTTGAGTTTTGTGAGATATTTGTTCCCATTTCTCATTATTTACATGCATAGTGTCAAAAGATTAACAGTTTTCGCATTCTGACTTGCAAATTCTTCCCATTCTAACAAATTTCCTTCAATCAACATAGCTGTTCCACCATTCTGGTATAGCGTATTGGTCAAACTGGTGTAAATACGATTTATTTGGAGTGACATCTACCGGATGCGTATATGCGAATATATAGGAGAGAATAAAATAGACACTGGGCCCTGATTGGTCAATAGTCTTGTGTGCCTTTTACTTTAAAAAAATCACACGCCTCTTCCCTATGATTTCCCATAGGTAAAACAGCCATTGGCACATGAATTAACCCTTTGTAGTGAAGTTTGAATTTTGTGGTGTGATCTAAAATATGACATTATTTTTAGTGCGGTTCTGACACTAGTTACGAAAACAAAAGATTTAAATGCGAATATCCTGCTAGACGGACATGAAGTTTTTTGCATAAAAAGTTTCCGCAAATGTCAATCTTTCAGATTTAAAGAACATTTTTGACCTAGGATTTATATTGTAAACAGTATACGCTAAAACGTTTACACTGATGCCTATGGAAAATATTTATATCAGTGTAACCTAAAGGGCAAAAATGAACCTTTTTACATTTTTGATTCCTGGGAGTAACTTTAAAGTGTTTTAATGCATATTCCACAGCCTGGTCTTTCAGTCCACTGAATATCTCATGCATGGCGTAGCTATTCTTGCTGCTGATGTCTTCTGTCACTTACATCAGCCAAAAAATAGTATTAGTTTTTATAAAAAAAATTGCCAATTTTTCAAGGCATTTTCAGAATTTGTCAAGGTGGTAATAGTCACATGATGATGCAAATGACCCGTTACATGAGCAAGTTAATGACACACATATCAATTGTTATAAGAAGCTAATCAAACAAGTATTTTGGATTTTATATCCAGTGATCTACAGATATATATCATAAAAGTGTGTCATTTCCACTGATGGGTATGACCATTTGAATGTTAATAGCACTAAAACTGGACACATTTAAGAAAATGCTTCAGTACTTTGAAGGAGTATATCTTTGTTCAACTAATTCAATATACACCCACATTCAGTTGTCTTGGCTCACTCTTTCAGACCTGAAAATGTCATATTTTAGTTTTCCATGTGCTGGTAAAGCCACGTGCTTGATGCTCAGCTGATCAGATCTGGACTCAATGACCTCACATCACCAGAAGGTCTCTCATTGAAAGAATCGTGTAAGTCTTCCATAGCTGATCCAAGTTTGCAACACCAGACCGCAAAAAACTGTGTGAAAATGGGGCCTGAACGTGACTTGTGGTGGTGGAAAATTATGCGTTCTTGATGAATAATGTGTGGATTGTGTGTAATAAATAAAGAACCACAAAAGTGATTTTGTTTTTTAACACATTTTTTTCCATTGAGGGGTAATTCTGAAGAAATGTAGGGAGTTACAATTATTCCGCGAAAAAGCGCGCTATCGCTTTAGATTACACTGGTGTAAATATGGTTCGGAGTGACATCTAGCGGGTGCGGGATATATATGAGAGAATAAGATAAACAATGGGCCCTGATTGGTCAACAGCCTTGTGTGCTTTTTACTTTAAAAAATCATCACACCTCTTCCCTATGATGTCCAATAGGTAAAATAGCCATTGGCACAAGAATTAACCCTTTGTAGTGAAGTTTGAATTTTGTGGTGTGATCTAAAATATGACATTATTTTTTAGTGCGGTTCTGACACTAGTTACGATTAGATTTAAAGGCGAATTCCCTGCTAGACGGACATGAATTTTTCGTATAAAAGTTTCCACAAATGTCAATCTTTCAGATTTAAAGAATATATTGTACCTAGGATTTATATTGTAAACAGTATACGCTAAAACGTTTGCACTGAGACCTATGGAAAATATTTACACCAGTGTAACCTATAATCGGCATAAGAAACTAATTTAGATTCAACGTGTTGACCTGTCAACAGACGGCAGACGATAGACAACTCTATCGGGGAATATATTATATATATTGTGGAGAATATTATATTCGAGCAAAGAAATATATATAAATCAGCGGACGGAACTTGGTTGTTTTTCAGTCAAGAAAGAATATCAATGGAAGCATCCATCATCCGAGATATGAGCCGGACCGCATCCGGCGTACGCTGGTCTGGCGTCCGGAATACGCCATAACAGACCCCGAATCTGGCGTAGGAAAAGGGGGTCGTCACCCTCAATACTGGCCCGCGTGCGAATTCCGTTATGACTTATATATATATACAGCCATGACTTGCTGTGATGGACATAGGGGCGTGTCGTTAAACATCTAAATACAAAAATTCTAAATCAAGAACGAGCTCGCCACTTTAACAAACGAATCGCTATTGATATAATACGTTACAAGGGAGATCACTATTTCGAACACCTCCTTAAAGACATATTATGGACTTGTTCGGTTACGTGAAATTGATAAGTTAGTACTCATGCGCTATCCCAACCTGGAGAATGTAGCATTCTACTAACATCTCCGAAGATTTCATAGAAATCGACCGTACCACTCCATAGCAAACATTGCCTGAACTACGCTCAATTGTAAATATTTACATCTCGATTCGGGATGCAACTATCGGCGATAAACTAACTCAAGTGATTTCGCCATCGAGAGTCATTGCATTTAATTGTTATATAAGAATAAGGGTGTGTGTTGTCAATTTGGATTAATATTCGTAAAAAATAATAACTATTTTGAGCAAGATTATTCTCAATTTCTGTTGATCAACCTACCGGAGTGTTTCATATCACTTTAATTATAACGGCCATAATTCACAAATGCCCGAACCAATCAATCGCATATTTGGACCCAAGTCTCCACTCATCGATATATATACAAGTAGGATATGTCTGTCCGTCTGTTTGTTCGCGATTTTTCCCAGACCCCTGGACCGATTTTAACCAGATTTGGCGAGGTGACTCTGGGTAACCTGGCAGATGTTATAACGGCGTCGAAAGTTTGATTTAAAAAATGAATTAAAAACCGTTTTCGCTGTCAAAACTTGGTTAACTTGCATGACTGCTTTTCGGACAACAGGTCCACACGGAGAACAAAAATTGACCCCACTCCAATCATACTTAATCCCTTAAGTATTATTTTGGTGGGGTCAATTTTTATTCTCAAGTCACCTCGTTGATTAATTTATTACAAAAGTCACATAACAGTGAAACAAGCAAAATGTATATAAACTATGTACACAACTTTGGATATCACTCCATCATTGTTCATTTCATATACATAAACAGCAGTAATTAAATTAAATTACACAATAATAGGCGACAAACTTAACAAGTCGGATAATTACATGTGTTCATTCATAACAATAAATGATTCCGCTCATATAGAATAGGACGCATTCTTAAAGACACATCTTAGAATAATGCATAGTCTTTTTATGAGGCTTATGTTTTGACGAGACTGGAGACCATGGAATTTTACTCTTAGGGTACGTTCATACGCTGGCAAAATTGCAATGCAAACTGCAAAAATGCCATGCCGATGGTAGTTTTGTTAGCTGGTATTTTTGCAGGCTGCCGACTACCTCGTGCCCCGTCGAGGCTGGCTGACAACAATAACCAATATCAAGTTAATTTGAATCACCATTCTTGAAGTTGTGTATGAAAAACTCGACGGAGTCCGACATTTATTTACTTTAGCTGTTTAGTTTAGATTTGTGTAAATTTAGACTATAATGGACTCTCATCGTGCACTCAGTCGTGTCGCTGTAATCGTCAGGCTGTAATTATTGATATATTACAATTCAGAAACAGTCATTAATTTAATGATCAGCTAGAAAAAGGTAGTAAATCATTATCTAAATGTGAAATGTGCTGCAGGACTTGAACAATACAAAATAAAACTGAGTCATCTGGTATTTTTTGACAGCTGTCAAATTCAATTGACAATGTCATTTAACATTGTTTAAATACCAAAATATTCCAAATAAACCTATAGATTTATAAAGATACATACCATAAGAAACCAACCAGTAACAATATAAACAAATTAAGTTCCATATAAATAATATAGAATCATTTTTATCGAAATTGTTAACACAAAAACGTTTGACGGCCGACCATGTTTGTATTCAATGTCAAAACGAAAGCGAGGATGTGGAGATCCCATCAGAAAGATGGAGGCCAGATTACATGATTTGATTGGAGTAGACCATCCCTCTTTCTACGTTCCCTGGCAAGAATAAAACCGACTACGTGCGAACAGCCACCGCCCGGCCATACTGAAACAAAATAAATATATTATTACATGTGTCTTAATATATTTTTTGAATAAATCGTATTCATGGGCATTAATACGTGGACTTATACATACAACGATAAACATTATGACAGACCAATGGAATACTGGCGAACTGTGATATGAACAAAATAATTTCTCAATTTACTGAAACATGTTTGTTCTATACGCGTACTGTGCCAATAATGACAAATTTTTAATTGTTAGTATAACATGGAACATTTTTAAATAGCAGTATCTTCGAAAATGTACAAAAACTATACCGGGTGAAAACTTACACGGCCTCGAATAGACCGTGTGTCAATTGTGAAGAGATATATCATAATAACATTGATTATTTATTATGTGTTACTGACCCAGCTTGACAAGAACAGTGAATATCCGAAATTATCGAACAATCAATCTCAAAATCGACGCCAAGTGCCAGTTCATTTTTCCGCATGCTTCGGTGGCATTTTGCCCCGATAAACAGTTTGTCGCCGCAAATAAACATTGACACTGAATGTATGTAGTCCTTTTCGACATATTTAAACCACGGCCATCAGACTCCTGGTATCATGGAGATGACTATAAGTTAGGCGGTAATCGGCGACTAATCAAAGTTTTATCAAATTTAGTGCCCCCCCATCTCTCATCCAAACGGCACCAATTTGGCGTCTTTAAATCACACGATTAGATTCCTTGTATCATGGAGAAGAGTGTGTATCAATTTGGTGGAAATCGGTGCTAAAATATGTTTGATAAATTTGGTGTCCCTCTCCCCTTCCGTGCACCCGGACTCGAACGGCGCTACTTTAGACATATGTTAGACATATGTACAGACTGGCATTATATATATAATATCCTGGAGATGATTATGTATAAGTTTGGTGGAAATCGGCTGCAAAAGATTTTTCCCTTCTCCCTTTTCTGCCCCTGACAACAACAGCGCCACTTTGGAAAATTCTAACCCCCCACCATTATGTTCCTCGTTAAAAGTTACCCTTGTTAGATTCCTTTGTTGCTATTTCAGATGTTCTCCCAGGGGGGGGGGTCAGGAAAACATTACGAATACAAGGTGGAAATTTTGTGTTTATCAGTTTTGGGGACCCACCACCCCGGGAGCGTAAGTGTTTTCCACCCAGGTCTAGGACACCCACCCCCAAAATTGATGAAAATATTGTAAATTCTACTAAATAATGTGTTGTTGGCAGGGTAAGGGTATCTCATTGTGCCTGCACCGGAACTGAGAGAACGCTGATCAAGTACACCCACAAAAAATAAACAAAGCAAATGGCTGAATAATATGCCAACAAAACCAGTGACAAAACCTTTAAAAACCCAAATATTTATGGTTATAAAGGTAAAATACCCACTTTAACAGGATAGTTGTGTCCCTTATTAGTAATAGGTTAAAATATGTGCCTGTGTAAAGTAAAAACACCATCAATTTGATTAAATAAGCACAGTTCCAGACCTCTCCATGTGGGAAATCACTGGTGAGCAATGAGGAGCTCCCCTTAAAATCATTCTAGGCGAGTGGCGAGTAGCTCTCCTACAAAATGTCGAGGCGAGTAGTATCCCGGCAGGATATCAACATAAGAGACGATTATTGGACTTTTTCCAGCCTGACCTGACGAGAGTTCATAACATGTTGAAAATTTCTCTTTTGAAAGTCCATATTTGGCCACCAAAATCCCCTAATGTGTTGACGGGTCCAATCTAATTGACCGTACCGCCCAGCGGAGATAACCGCGCCTCCCATATATTGCCGGACTGGAGTATAGCGGGTTAGACAACACACGCATCGATATGTCTGACCGCAAGGAACGATGTGTTTCAACTTTGGTGGACTTACCACCAGATTTCGCTGGATTGTTCTTCGATTCTACGGGTACTTTGAAATCTCGACAAGGGAATAAGTACTTTAATGAGGGCTACATACGCTCAGTGTCAATGTTTATTTGCGGCGACAAACTGTTTATCGGGGCAAAATGCCACCGAAGCATGCGAAAAATGAACTGGTACTTGGCGTCGATTTTGAGATTGATTGTTCGATAATTTCGGATATTCACTGTTCTTGTCAAGCTGGGTAAGTAACCCATAATAAATATTCAATGTTATTATTGTTATTATAATATATCTCTTCACAATTGACACACGGTCTATCAATTTATCCATGGTGTACCTTACAATTTCCTTCATTTCGATGACAATTCGAGGCCGTGTAAGTTTTCATCCGGTATAGTCCAAATAGTTCCATGTTATACTAACAATTAACAATTTGTCATAATTGGCACAGTACGCATATAGAACAAACATGTTTCAGTAAATTGAGAAATTATTTTGTTCATATCGCAGTTCGCCAGTATTCCATTGTCTGTCATAATGTTTATCGTTGTATGTAAGTCCACATATTAATGCCCTGAATGCGATTTATTCAAAAAATATATTAAGACACATGTAATAATATATATTATTTTTTTTCAGTATGGCCGGGCGGTGGCTGTTCGCACGTAGTCGGTGTTATTCTTGTCAGGGAACATGTATTCTGGCCGCCATCTTTCTGGTGGAATCTCCGCATCCTCGCTTTCGTTTTGACATTGAATACAAACATGGTCGGCCGTCAAACTTTTTTGTGTTAACAATTTCGATAAAATGATTCTATATTATTTATATGAAACTTAATTTGTTTATATTGTTACTGGTTGGTTTCTTATGGTATGTATCTTTATAAAACTATAGGTTTATTTGGAATATTTTGGTATTTAAGCAATGTGCGCAGATCTTGATTTACTGTCCCGAATTAGTATATTCGGCACCAATTCGGGACCAGACCAAATCGGCAGCATTCGCGATAATTCTGGACGAGTTTTATTCCAAAAAGCCGCCGAACGGATGTCGAATTATGACAAAATTTAATCGTCCCGAACATTGCCGAGTATTCCAGAATGCTTCCGAATTATCCCGAACTGATACCGAAATTTCGTGCGAGTGGCTGCCGAATTGCCCATATTACTACCGACTTACACCGAATTGTTGCCGAATACCCCGAATCAATGCCGAACTGGTACCGAATTGATGCCGAATAAATACCGAATTGGTATTCAATTGCTGCCGAACGTCCCGAATCGATGCCGAATTTTGCAGATACACCGGATCTCAGTATAAAAGCAGCCACACATGGCAAATTCGGGAATAACATACCGAATACTGCCGACTACTCCAGAATATCCACCGAATATTGCCGAATACTGCCGACTACTCCCGAATAGGTGCCGAATCGCTCCCGATGATTGACAATTCGGGAGCGATTCGGCTTGGTTCCCGATAGTTTTGAACATTTCAAAACTGTCGGGAGCGAGTCCAGAATTGTCCCGAATCGACCCCGATAGCACCGATATCCCCGATCATGTTCGGGGGTAAAAATTCACTGTCCCGACTTGTCCCGAACTTACTCCACGATTTTTGCAAAATTATGATTCGGGAGTCATTCGGGAACATTCGGGGTGGGAAATCGTGGATATGGAACCGGGGCCGGTTCCATATTCCCGATTTCATGTCCCGAATTAGTATATTCGGCACAAATTCGGGACCAGACCAAATCGGCAGCATTCGAGATAATTCTGGACGAGTTTTATTCCAAAAAGCCGCCGAACTGATGCCGAATTATGACAAAATTTAATCGTCCCGAACGTTGCCGAGTATTCCAGAATGCTTCCGAATATCTTCCCGAATGATCAAGAATTATCCCGAACTTTCGTGCGAGTGGCTGTCAAATTGCCCAGATTACTACCGACTTACACCGAATTGTTTCCGAATACCCCGAATCAATGCCGAGCTGGTACCGAATTGATGCCGAATAGATACCGAATTGGTATTCAGTTGCTGCCGAACGTCCAAAATTGATGCCGAATTTTGCAGATACACCGGATCTCAGTATAAAAGCAGCCATACATGGCGAATTCGGGAATAACCTACCGAATACTGCCGATTACTCCAGAATATCCACCCGAATATTGCCGACTACTTCCGAATAGGTGCCGAATTGCTCCCGAATTTCTCCCCACGATTTACAAATCGGGAGCGAATCGGCTTGGTTCCCGATAGTTTTGAACATTTCAAAACTGTCGGGAGCGAGTCCAGAATTGTCCCGAATCGACCCCGATAGCACCGATATCCCCGATCATGTTCGGGGGTAAAAATTAACTGTCCCGACTCGTCCCGAACTTACTCCACGATTTTTGCAAAATTATGATTCGGGAGTCATTCGGGAACATTCGGGGTGGGAAATCGGGGATATGGAACCGGGGCTTTAATGACATTGTCAAATTTCCAGATGACTCAGTTTTATTTTGTATTGTTCAAGGCCTACAGCACATTTCACATTTAGAAAATGATTTATTGCCTTTTTCTAGCTGATCATTAAATTAATGACTTTCTGAATTGTAATATATCAATAATTACAGCCTGACGATTACAGCGACACGACTGAGTGCACGATGAGAGTCCATTATAGTATAAATTTACACAAATCTAAACTAAACAGCTAAAGTAAATCAATGTCAGACTCAGTCGAGATTTTCATACACAACTTCAGGAATGGTGATTCAAATGAACTTGATATTTATATAATCATAATTCATTTGATCAAATGGAAATTAGAATAGAAATTACAATTGTATCAGTAGAGAGTACGACAGCAGCCCAATTCACGATTCAATTCAAACTAGAGGTGTGACTGTCCCAATGGGACTAATGATACATCCCCCCCGTGTTTTAAAATACTAAGATGTTTCACATGTCAGTAAACATTTAGTTAAAATAATAAAATAACAGTTCCCATTGCAGGTGCACAACACGAACCCTAATCTTAAACATATTGACCGAAAAATGTAGGAATAAAAGCTCGGACAAAATTATGCATGTTGCAAACAAATTTCTAAGTTGAAAAAGGGGGATAACTCCACCAAAAAATGTCGGACAGACGTCATAATCGCAGGTGCTCAGGTTCCCAAGGTACTAAATATCTGTGCCAAGTTAAAATTTTTTTACCTAAACATGTAGGAATAAAAGCTCGGACAAAATTATACATGTTGCGAAAAATTTCTAAGTCGAAAAAGGGGGGAAAACTCCACAAAAAAAAGTCCGACAGACGTCATAATAGCAGGTGCCCGGGTTCCCATGGTGGTTGATGTCTGTGCCAAGTTTCACGGAAATTGATCACAAAACGACTGAAAAAAACTCTGGACAAATTTGTGTCCACGGACGGACGGACAAGCTGATTCCAGTATACCCCCTAACTTCGTCGCGTGGGGTATAATAAAATATGAAGCTTCGCAGGGCCTACCTTTAACATTCCTTCCCAATTGCTGAATTAGGTTTCCAAAGATGGTAGATTACTCACAAGACACACCAGTCAACAGCCGTGTGCACTAATAATTGTATGGTATTTCATTTACAGATGTCCTTCAAATCAAAATGTGAATGTCAACCACTCTATACTATCATACCTATGTCTGGAAGTCAATGCATGTGCCTGTGATCATGACTTCTGGTGTGGATAGCACACTCATGACACCGGGTACCGGCACCAGCATGTAAATTTTAAGTATATTTGCATGCTGTTAATTTAATAGGTGAATTTTTCCTAGGCTAACAAATTGCTACATTTGTATGTCATAATGTGTTTCTCAACACAAAGCCGAGGAACCACCAACAATTTGAATTTGGTCCAATACCATGGTGTATTTTTGGTTGAGGTCTGGCTTAAAATTGCTGATCCTTGTTATCAGTAGCCATTGGCATTCAGATGTTAATTTAATAGGTGAATTTTTCCTAGGCTAACAAATTGCTACATTTGTATGTCATAATGTTTTTCTCAACACAAAGCCGAGGAACCACCAACAATTTGAATTTGGTCCAATACCATGGTGTATTTTTGGTTGAGATCTGGCTTAAAATTGCTGATCCTTGTTATCAGTAGCCATTGGCATTCAATTTTCAATAATGTTTACTATATGCATACTTCCACGGTGCGACACTAAGAAAATGTCTGCAGTAATTTGTTTAAATTTATAGAACTGAAACATTGGCAGGTTCATAAATTGCCTCATCTATTTGAGAAATGAATTTTTTGCCGACAGGGCTGCCATGATTTAGCAAGTACATGTATATCAAATTGTCTCAGAATATTTAATAAATCCTGGTCAGTGGCATACTATTTCTTGGGTAATGGGTATGGTCTAGGAAATTATAAATATACAGAACTTTTTGTTATCAAAATGTCATGAGTTACCGTATACACTATACATGTATAAATTTTAAAATACAAAATGTATACCAAAATGGCAAGTGGTAATTGGAGATAGCATGTGTAAACCTTTTCAGAATGTTTCCACTCACAGCAGTCACAGTTGTGTTTTATTTACAGACTTCATTCTCCTTGTATGACTACATATGTCCTGATGCCAGTGATGGATTATGATGGTATTAACACTCAGGGTACCAGTGTGTAAGTATATATAGCAACTCAATATATATCAGTCATTTAAAAACATTATTATACATTTCAAAAAGTCATTGTATATTTCATAAACTTATAAAGTAAGGTGAATATTATCATTTCTTCTATGAAGAGTTTTCTACTGGTTTCAGGCTTGTTGTGTTAGATGTACAAGTGGAAATTATGAATATGGAAACAACATATAAAAACATTTCAAATACATAACGAATACTTCCACTTTTATTGTAACTGTCACCAAACTACTGGTAGGCTATGCTACATTTCAAAATATTTAACATGTAGCACCAAGTGAATTTCAATTAATAAACATAAATTTGTATTGATGCCTAATGCAGCTTTATTCCGATTAGACCTACTATTAATATATCTATAATAACTATTATGTGATTATATTCCAAACACAGGGTGCTATAATTAAACCAAAGTGAAACTGCGCAAAATGAGAAAGCAACGAAGAAGAAACAGAAACATAGATATAACAATATTTGTGCTGCAATCGGATGTGCGAACAGATGTGACAAGGACAAGAACATTTGTCTATTCATGTTTCCTAAAGAGGAACTCAGGTATGTCAAATTTAAATGTAAACCCAAATTCTTTTTCCTACAGGGTAAACTATAGTTCGACCCCACTTGGTAGGTTTTAAAATTTTGAAATTATTAAACCAAAAACTTTAAATCCTTGCATTGAATGTGAGATAATGGTCGGTAAAAGTCCATGATAATTTTCCATTTCTATCAATATGAAATCATTTAAATGTGTTTCAGTACGATATACAAACACAGCCATGCAATGGCAAATTCTATTCTCATGTTTATTTTGGGAAATTGCCATATTTTGGCTTGAATGTAAAAAATTCTGCTAAGTCACTATAACATTAATCAGCCGTATCAGGGTACCAGGCATATTTTAGGCAGGCTATTATGAAATGTGTCTCCATTCAACTGTGTCAACTGGCCAGCTTTAGTTCACATGTCTCCAGAACCAAAAAATGGCCCACTCCATAAAATAATACGTAATCGTATAGATAGGGCCATTTTTTTCTGGGGACCTGTGCTTTAGTTCAGTTTTGTAATACCAGACAGTGCCATGCAATGATCAGTACAAAAGACATTGGTTCATCTGTTTGCCAGCTGTTAAAAAGTGTTCAATATATTATAGAGTTACTCCCCATGCACCAGCTGACAAGGGGGGGGGGTGATTTTTTTTCATTTTTCATTTAATCTTATTTGGTATCCTTATTATTTTAATCAACTGTTAATGTATAGTATCATCTTAATCTGCATATAATACAGGGATGTGACATTTGTGTGTGTGGGATACACATCCCCAATACTAGTACTAGTTGAAACAAATTCAATAATTGGAGAATATGTTTATGTCTGAACTTAGAAATGTTGAGGTAAATCAATAAGTAGCATACTGGTATATACACATACCTATATTGCTGGAGGACCATGCAAGTCTATACACATCTTAGCCTTTATATGCTGTCTATTAATCAAATAGCCTGATCTGTACCCTCAACTATGATCTGGGTGCTATATATACATGTAGATGTTGGGGCATATGGGGCTTATTGATATATAGGCAGTGTGATTTAATTGACCTCTGTGTTGATGCCAGCTGGTTTTTTCTGAATAACATAAATGCACGTCTTCCAGAGAACTTACATCACTTATTCAAGACTCAGCTGAAGATGAGTACAAGGAAGAAAAAAGGTCGACTTTGGACAGATGATGACATGTTGTTAGCATTTTCAATCTACTGTAGTCAAAAAGCATATAGATTGCTGACAAATCTCTTCAAATTGCCATCTGTGTCATCCGTTAAACGGTGGATCCGTAATTTATCAGCAGGTGTGGGATTTCACCAGGTTATATTTGATGTGCTGACGGAGAAATTAAAATCATGCACATCACAAAAAAGGCTGTGTGTACTGACATTTGATGAAATGTCGATCAAGAAAGGTCTGTATTATAATATTAAGAAGGATGAAGTTGTAGATTTTGGTCCACAGATTGGAAAAAGTACGGCTTTTGCAAACAAGGCCCTGGTTTTCATCGTTCGAGGTCTGACGAATAAATGGAAGCAGCCGATAGGATACTTTTTGCATCAGATGCTGCATCGGCTCAGGTCTTGAAATATCTAATGCATTCTGCAATAGAAAAAAGTCTAGAATGCAGGTGGCATTGCTAAAGCTATTGTGTGCGACCAGGGTTCTACCAATATGTCTCTGTTCAGCAAATTAGGTATCACCCCAAAGATGCCATACTTCACTGTGAATGACCATAAAATATATGGCATATTTGATCCATCACATCTTATTAAGAGTACAAGAAACAATTTGAAGTACAATTTTAAAATGGATGAAGAGTTAGCAAAATGGTTCTACATACAGCAGGTATATGAGAAGGATTCATCTCTTCCCATCAGAATGTGTCCAAAACTCTCACAAAAACACATTGATATCAACAACTTTTCAAAGATGAGAGCATACCTAGCCACTCAGATTCTTAGCCATTAAGTGGCTGCAGCTATCAGTGATATCACTACTTACACCAGTCTTGGTGTCTTACCAATTGAAGCACACAGTACAGCAAAATATGTAGTCATATTCTATCAATTATTTGACTTTCAATTCCAGTAAGAAAACCAATAAACTAAAACCATACAAAGCTGCAATTACCAAAGTTCAGTACATCTATCATTCCTATTAGGTCATTGTAGTAGTTATATACAGAAACTACAACCTTTAGGTATTGATAAAGGTAAGTTGCATTTCCTGACTGGCTGGCAAATATCGATATCATCCTTAGTCAGCTTGTGGAATGAAGTTTTATGGCATGGAATATCTCTTAACCAATCGATTGAATCAAGACTGTCTGGAGAACGTTTTTTCCTTGATACGCGTCAGGTGTTTGTCGCGACAGTCCGGATGCTCAGCAATTTGCAGCGGCCTACAAGCAATGCCAAGCCAATCTTCTTATGAAGAAACCAAAGATGAGAAACTGCAAAGATGACACAGCCAAGATATTAACAACACTAAACAAGATGCTTGCTTCATCCGACGAGAAAGGCCAAAATAATGATCATTTATATAACATTCAATCTTCTCAGAATATCAATCCTAATCTCTCTATCAACACATTAGTCATAAAAGTTCACGAACCACTGAAATCTCTACCAGAAATAAACATTCTTCATTATATTGCAGGATATCTAATAAAGACTATCCAAAAAGAGGCACCCCATCTGTGAAACGTGCCATTTAACATCATTGGAAAGCACCGATATCAAATATAAATCACAGGACCATGCAATAATTTATTGGAAGGCACTCTGCGATTACAAGGGTGATTTTAGTGGTCTTTAAGTTCCCTCCTGTGGATTCTATCAGATAATAGAAACATTTGAAAACACATCCAGGCAGCAGTTTGGAAATGTAGCATATCAAGGCAAAGTTAAAGAGCGTCTATGCATGAAAATGCTCAATACAATATCGACCGATAATTATCTTTGCGAGAGTGCATGCTCACAATTGATTGACACATTTGCAAATCTCAGAATCCATGCTAACATAACATTCCAAAATAAAGAACTGCTTAAGAACAACCAGGAAGAACAGAAAGTTGATTAAAGTGAAGTCGTTGTAAACACAATTAATACATGCCATCATATCTGTTATAATTAACTACAGTAGGTTTGAAGGTTTATTGCCACCTTGACTTCCAATAATAATTAAAGGTGGTGTATCTCTTCCAACAAACTCTCTGTAGAGGTCTTAAGGTTTTTATATAAAATAATACACTTGAGTCACAGTAAACAGAAGTTTCTATCGCAAGAAAATAGTAATTTTCTCATATTATTTTAGATAAATTTGGATATGAAATGTGGCTATTTCTTTTTAGAACATTACAACAATTATTACTGCAAGTATATCTTTTAAAAGTACTCAATCCGATCAGACGCTCCTAAATTACTATTTCTTTGGCTTCGGGGGTAAAAAATATTTGATTCGAGTTGAGGAACATACTCATCAAAGCTCAGAGTGATCAGATATTGATTTTTTATGTATGTCATTTAAAAAAAATTGTTTCTGACCGACGAAACATGCGGATGAAGATGGATAACTTTACAATCAAGTGGTAATAATAACCACTTGATTTTAGAGCTATCCATCTGCGTCCGCATCTTCGCCCGTTTGACCACGTGTTTCTGAACCAGAAACGATTGAAATAACAAACTTCAAAAATCGATATCTGATACTCTGAGCTTTTGATGGGTAGGTTCGTTGACTCGAATCAAATATTTTGTCCACCGAAGCCAAAGAAATAGTAAGTTAGGAGCGTCTGATAGAATTGAGTACCTTTAACATTCTTTCTTGTGTCTGTTTTGTTTTAATAACAATTAAAGGCACGTGCGGCCTTAATTGTCGAAAATATTCATATTTGTTCCAAACACCGTAAACAGAAAAACAGTAAAACGCATACAGTTCCGTTCATATATACCATGACCATCGCGTAAACAGCATGTGATCATAATGACCTGCTATATTTTACCTCAGCAAGAGCCTGCTTGTGTTACAGAATACAGCACAATGCTACTGGCTAATCACACACAAATGGCATAAACGCTCTTTATTAGTTCCATATCAGGTATTCACCAACAAAGAACGCTCTTTATGTTTACCATCATAATACAAACAAACACCAGAAAAGTAACTTTTTGCGCTTTTGTTTACATAACAATGGTCAAACATATTACCATAACATACTGTTTATGCGATATTTCTTATTTGTATACGGACAAAGTCTATCTACATTTTGATGTTCTTTCTGTTTGTGGCGGTTTTTGACGGGTGGAGATATTTTCACATGATACCCACCGCCAAGGCCAACCGTGTCTTTAAAGCCATGGAAATGAGTTGCATGGAAATTTAATAGGTGTTGGAAATTGGAATACTGATGTGAAGAGATAGAGCATCTTTAAGAATTGTATCTTTGAGTTGGGTTTCAAACTATACACAAAATGAAATGGAACATGTATATAAAGCATGAACTAGTAAATAAATCTTGACGACTAAAACAGTGTGAATATTTTAAAGGTACACAATCTGATTTGATGGTCCCCATATCATCAGATTCAAACAACATTTCTAGAAATGCCGCTTCAGTTATCAGAATATATTAATTGCCAAAACAGTTTAAAATTGCCTAAAAATTTGTATATATCAACATTTTGTTCAACACAATTTGGTATTGAGTGTATGTCGGTCGGTATTCGTCGAAATATTTGCCAGGCCACCATATATTCCAGGTGTTGAAAAATAACAGATTTTAAAAATTGATATCTGATAACTCTGAGCTTTGATGGGCAGGTTCCTCGACTAGAATCAGGTAATTTTGTTTACCACTGAAGCCCAAGAAATAGTAATTTAGGAGCGTTATTTCGGATTATGCATGTTTATTGACTCAAATTAATGAATTTGATGAAGATTTTGAGATGATGTTGCTAATTTAGCCCTAGATTTGAAATTCAGATATATAACTCTCAATATCAGTTCATGAAATACATCTCTCCTTCAATCTTAAATATAAAAGAAAATTGAATACCTCTTTTATTTGAGGTTTCACTAATGGTAACCTTCGATATTTTAGAATTGATAACTCATTTGATAAAAAAAGACATCTTGACTATGCTTGGGAACACCGGGAAGTCAAAGTACCTTAGACTCACATTCATCAACCATACTTCACCAACCAAAGAAACACATTTATACTCAACAATATAAATGAAATCTGAACTTACTGGAATTGGGATTCAATGCCAGTATTTTGAGTACTGTGACCTTGAGGGATACTCATGGGTTCCTCGACTCGAATCAAATATTATTTTTATCCCTGAATCCAACTAAATAGTAACTGAGGGGCGCTTAATCGGATTATGCATCTTTAAAGTCTCCAGTGAACAAAAAATGACAACCTAAACTCAGCTTGAATGTATGCATATTCAGTGCTCACAACAATAGACAAAAACAAATTCTGTAAAAATCATCTACTGCTGAGTAATCTGAATTCATATTCTATGAATCTACTTTATAATTTGTTCTTTATTTATTTTATATTTCGTTTGCTTTTGACAGAGTTGATTTTTTATATTCCAAGAATGAAATTAATAATCTGGTAATTATTGGTATGTACGTGTCTCCCAGCATGGTGTGTATTTGCTTATTTTATTCAGTAATTGGTACTCGGTATGTTTTCATTGGCAACAATTAAAGGACAGTAAGATATTTTCAAGAAGACACACTGACATAAATAGAATAGTCATACTATTGAAAATTATGGTTTTAACTGTTATGGGGGAAAAAACTATTTGGTAAAGCAGTGTAAAGTAGAAAATCAGAGCAATGGCTGCGTCAATAGCCATCCGCGTTAGTTGAGACTCCAACAACGATTCTGTGCACATTAGCACCAGGACTGCACAATTACACAATTCAGTCCTTTTTCGTAGATCATGTGAATTCGTCTGTAAATTAATTGCATGTACTTAGTATGGATGCAAGAAAGATATGGTCCTTTGAAAACTGAAAGATCATCACGTTCTCTGGCGTATCTCCTGTATAACTTTCTGTCACAATGCATGACATAGTGTCCATCATCGAAACCCACTGATATTACAGATTAGACAGTGTAAAAATGGGTGGATAACTATTTGACGTATTTGTCCAAAATGAATACCATTTTCATCAAATCTCCAAATGGTAATACAACAAATTTCAAGAGACACTAACTCAATAATTTGATTTCCTAATGTTAGTTCAACGAGTACGTCAAATTACAGAGAAAATGACACCAGGTATAAACGTGGACCAAGCGTTTTCTCTCAAGTCGCAGATAGAATGTTACTTGTCTAATGTTGGCCGGTATCTGGTTATATCACAGGGGCGTGTCGGCAAAACGAGTAGCATATAAATTAAAACACATATCAGTTTTAAACGAGCGCGCCTCTTTAAAAGATTAATCGATAAACAATATATAATTAATTATGTATTGTTTATCGATGAATCTTTTAAAGTGGCGCGCTCGTTTAAAACTGATATATGTTCTATTTATTTACTCGTTTTAACGACACGCCCCTGTGGTTATATGCAGTTTAGAACAGTTTCTTTTACGTCTATCGGCACATCGAAGGCTCCCTTCGCATACTATACTATATATATCAGATTTAAATTGATCATATTAGTAGATTTGTATCACATGCACATCTGTATCACAGAGGCCTAGTAGAACATTTCAGCTGACGATCCAGTAGTGGTCAAACCCTACTGAGGTTCCAGACTATAAGAAATGTATCTTTATTTTATCAGGTATCTCAGGGGATAGTATTGTGCTTCTTTCTTAAATTATATTACCATGTTCTTAATCATTTGTTGTAAATTTGTATCACATGCTCATCTGTATCACATAGGCCTAGTAGAACATTTCAGCTGACGATCCAGTAGTGGTCAAACCCTACTGAGGTTCCAGACTATAAGAAATGTATCTTTATTTTATCAGGTATCTCAGGGGATAGTATTGTGCTTCTTTCTTAAATTATATTACCATGTTCTTAATCATTTGTTGTAAATTTGTATCACATGCTCATCTGTATCACAGAGGCCTAGTAGAACAGTTGAGCTGACGATCCAGTAGTGGTCAAAACCTACTGAGGTTCCAGACTATAAGAAATGTATCTTTATTTTATCAGGTATCTCAGGGGATAGTATTGTACACTTTTCTTATAATATATTACCATGTTCTTAAAGGCCCACATAATTTTCAAATCACCAGATCACATTATATACAACATATTCCGTATCATATACCTTTTGAAAGAGGAAGCTCCAAAATATTGTATTATCAACTGGTCCGGTCGAATAAACTGGGAACATGTTGTTTTTGTCGAGGTATACAGATGTGTGTTGTTCGCTTAATTTTGATCCGGACTGTACTAGAAAGTCTATTATTCTCAATGGAAGGGGAATAACTCTATCTCGTAGATTGAATTATGATGCATTTTGGGTTGACAAGGGGGAAGTCTTGGAATGAATCTGAGAATCTCTATCACTTGGTGGACACTCCTAGGCCACAGCTGTTCCGTATTCTGGTGGAATATATATATTTTTGGTTCCTCTCCCAAATGGTATATATTATGGGATATGTTGTGTATAATGTTATCTGTGCATTCGAAAATTGAGTGGGCCTTTAATCATTCTGCTTATTAATGTAATGATGTGTTATACATACTATCTCATTCGGTCAAAGACCTATAGGATTATTTCAGCTGAAGACCCAGCGCACCATAAGCGACTGACGTTCCAGCATTCTAAGAAAAATTCCTTTCCAGGTTTAACTTTGGAGATAGTGTTGTATATATAGCATTCAAATATTGTTCACAGGCTATCGTGTATGTATACTCAACATATTCTTCAGTAATCAGGATGAACAAAGGTGTACACATATTCTCACTTTTTAGGAATAAACTACACACCAGTTACACGCATGCGGACATGTAGACATCGTCCCGGTTCTGTTGTATAAACACACCGCATTGCACGTAGCTGCATAATGCGTGTATAACTGTGCAAATTCCCACCGAAGTAAGTGGTTGTTGGCGGGTTTTGTATATACTGTTTCTGTATTTACTATATTTTCAATAATTTTCGAATAGGTCGTTTGTGATTTCCGCTTTTCACTTACAGTGAAAGTTTACCGAACAAGTGAATTCGGTATCCCACTGTTACCTCTGTTTTGATAATCATGCCAATTTAATTATGCAAAACTTCCTATATCGACGCATCGTTCCAGGGATTTCACGATGTGTATGCTGTGTATGCTGTAATAATTCATTTTCAGAATTCTATAGATTTCAGGTAGCCCCCACTGGTATTCGCCTACTCGGGTAATTTTAAGCAGTATGCATGATACTCAACACCCTGTTAATATGTGATCGGGAATTATATATCCCAATTCCAACTGAAAGGTTTTCCAGGTCGACACAATTGACAATTGCTGTACCTAGGTTTGATGGCATAATTCTGATTATTTTAGGTCTACTTTGGTGAATTTAGTCCTACAAATATAGTTGTATATATATATATATATATATATATATATTGAAATAATGGTTAACAATTGTTTTACTCCATGTAAGATTCGTAAATATCATAAATATGTTATTTAATTGTTCTATGAGTAGACGTCTTTTACTGTGTATATTTTTGTATCGGAATACTATACACATGGTATGTATACGTAGCTAGGGGTTGACACGCCATATCATGTAATATTATATATGTATATGTTGTCAGTGATTGCATTTATGTATCCATTGGTATCAGCATATTTCAGTTTTTTTTCTTCAGAAATGAATATCATCAAACAATTCTTTCATGGTACATCCATGCATGGGTTGTTAAGTCCGGTTTCTGCCTCTGCATAACATATTGGAATACAACGATGAACGATTGTAATCTGCATGTAAAAATTATGAACTATGCAGAACTCTGTCGAAGTTTATTACCAATACCCTCAATTGTAAAATTCACAACTTTATTCACATAAGACAAATGATTTTTTTATTGTAACTCTATCATATTACAAAAGTCTATAATGCATAAGGAACTAATAATGTATAGAGGATATAGATGGAGATATTTCCGAAATTTAAATGACCGTCCCCCGGCCTTGTCGCTTTGTAATCATGTCTAGCCACATATATATTTTCGTATTTATATATGCCTATATGCCTGATGTGGCACAGTTCACAAATGAAACTATATATGCCTATACCTACCTTATTGGTATTTAAATTCGCACGTATACAGTATTATTATAAGATATATGGCAACATTGAGTGCGCATAGTCAGCCATCGCCACAAACCATAAGGTAAATGTAGGTAGCATCAATTAATGGGAACAGTGCACACACACCATAACGTCAAACTCCAGTATCCCACCAAAAACATGGCGACCGCGCTCCAGTCAGATTTAATAACGTCATGACGTAGCTGGACCTTCCCTTTGTTTACGTTCCCTGTTCTTGCCCTGCCACAGTGGTGGCTTTTGTGACTTACAGAAGTTCCATCAGAGCTATCGTGCACGTCAGTCACCAAAATCTTGTCCGTTTCACGTGGCGACAAAATTGCGCCGATTACTGTACCAAATCTAACCATCACAAATCCGAAAGCTACAAGGAAGAGGCGCCCTAACCAACATGTATTGAAGACTAAGATCTACTCATACTCAAAAACGAAGACGAACCTACACACTACCACGCTGCCACCAACGAATGGGACATCCTCGACTTAGCCATCGCCACCCCATCCACCACCACGAAAGGATTCCTGTGCCTGGTAGGCGACGACGTCTCTAGCAACCATCTACCCGTCCACATCTAGATCAGCAACGCCACTGCTGACCGCCACCAAAAAACCCTCCGACGCAACTTCAACAAAGCCAACTGGGAGCTCTTTCGTCAACACATCACGGACAACATCGACAAAACATCCATCACACCAACAACCGACATCAACATTACATGCCAGCAGCTCTCGCAGACCATCGACTCAGCCCTAGACATAGCATGCCAGAAACAGCCAGTCAACATCACAGCATGGCGTGTCTCTCCTGAAACCCTCAACATGATCCGTCTAAAACGCAAGCTACGAAGACTACAACAGAATAACACAACAGACAACTATATAACATCATGAACAAACAGGTAAAGGCAGCAGTGAAAAAAGAAAAGCAAGAATCCTGGTAGCGAGCAACGACAGAACTCGGCGACAAGAAAATGACGAAAAACTTCTGGAAAACCTTCAAAACTCTAACCGGCACCGGAACAACCAACAATAAAACAGAAAAACCCACCAAGAAAGCATGACTTCAGGAGACCGCGAAATATCAGAATCCTTCGCAGACAATCTACAAAAGATTCACAACACCCACCAGGTCCCAGCCTACGACAACTTCAAAATAACCCTTGAGAACCACATCAAAGATAACCCAGACCTCTTCAAACAACTAGAAAACATCAACAACGTAGTAGCGCCCATCACACAAGACGAGATTGCATCCAACCCAAAGAAAGGAAAAAAACAACTCAGCACCAGGCAACGACAGCATCACCTACTCGATCCTACGACAAGCACCACCTGCCTTCTTCGCCGGGCTACTCATCCTATTCAACGCGTGTCTAACCATTGGATACTTCCCAACAGCATGGAAAACGGCCGTCGGAATAATGATACCCAAGCCAGACAAAGACTGCTCCATACCTAACAACTACCGACCCATCAGCCTCCTACAGTGTACCGGAAAACTCTTCGAGAGAATCGTCAGCAACAGACTACGTGAACATCTAGATTCCTCCAACTTCTTCAACCCATGGGACAACAGCCGCAGTATTCCTAGACGTAGAAAAAGCCTTCGACTCCGTATAGAACGACGGCCTCCGCTACAAAATCAGCCATCTCAACATCGCAAGAAAATACACACGCCTTGTCTCCTCATTTCTACAAGACCGTCAACTCAGCGTCCGCATCAACAACGAAACATCAAACCCGGTCTAACTACGCGCCGGAACACCACACGGATAAGTACTAAGCCCGCTCCTCTTTCTCGCCAACGACCTATATACCCATAGACAGACGAAACAACGTTGAAATATCACACTTTGCCGACGACCTAGGACTCTGGACTTCACATACAAACCCACAAATCCTACAGAAACGACTGCAAAAGACACTCAACGACATGTCAGCATGGTGCTCAAAATGGAGAATTAAACGCGAAGAAAACCCAACTCACCCACAGACGACGGAAAACACAGTCCATCAACATCAAGATTGACCACGAGACAATCGAACCATCCGACCAAGCGACCCTACTAGGAATAACCTTAGACCAAAAAATGACCTTCAACCCACACATCAATAAGATAGCCGACAAAGCCAGTGAAAGAACCAACCTACTAAGATGCCTCCTGTGTACAAACTGGGGAACCGACAGCCAAACCCTCATCAACCCCTACCAACTCTTCGTCCGACCAGTCATGGAGTACGGTTCCGCCATTCTCATAGCAGTCCCAAAGACCTACATCGAAAAACTACAGAAAGTACAGAACAAAGCCCTCCACGTCGCACTCAGCCAGCCACATTGGACACCAATCAAAGCCCTCCACGACGCAGTGAACATACCTACGATGACACAACGACTGATGGAACTAAGAAACATGACACTAGCCCGACTAGACAACAGCCCACTTCTGCTAGAACTCCAAGTTAGAAACGAACTACTCACCACGAAAAAGACGAAGTCCATCCTCCAACTAGACGAAACAGATAGACCAACATAAACATCAACAGCACCAGACTCCTCCACCAAGTTTTCGCCGCCTTGCCTCCAACCACAGTACCTGCGACAGCCACAAGATCGATTTTCATGGAAAAACCAAGAGAGGGTGAAGGGTGCAGTCCGAACATCCTACCGGCCTTCGGCCGTAAACTACTCAACAACAACAGGTCCACTGTGGATTAACGTATACAATAATTTGTACGCTTTGTTTCGTAGTACTGCAATTCGAGCGGGAGAAACATCCTCACTTCGCGCAACGCCGAACAACCAAATTTCGCGCAAATGAATAGCAGCAATATTTGTTTTCAAACAGCAATTCGTCAGGGTCTTGGCATAAAATCTCATCCAATCTGGGCTCTATAATAGAGAAATTTCGCAAAGCTCACGATTACCATTACGGATATATATTACGTCTCAAAAATGTGTGTACTTTCTAATCGATGTCGCAGTTTACTATACATTACACACGCACAATCGCTAGAAGTGGAATATCTCTATTATATCCACATGCATTGATTGTGCGTGTATCAGCGCATATAGTAGAATATCACGCCACTCTGCGAATTCTTCTCCCAAGTTCGAATGTTCGTATAGTCTAGTCACATATATGAATTGAGATAGATTAGGAAATGCAAGTTGTCGATTTGTCCCATATCGCACATTTCCTTATCAGCACACCTGGCCTCCATAACGTTAACTCTTGCAAGTATTTGTCCTAGGAACAGTAAACAGTCCCACCATGTGGTCCGTCGTGTTGTTCCTCTTCATAGATGGGGCATGTGAGTATAGCCATTTGTTAGCCTAGCATGTCCCCAGACCTTACCTGGTTGAATTGATTGTAGGGGTAATACTGGTTTACTACATTGAAGTATACGGTTGCCTTACTCTTTATAGCGGACTTTACGCCCATATCAAGTGGCGGGATTTTTCGTCAATATTAATCTACTTTATCATACAAATCAATAAAAATGCTATTTGTCAGGAAAAGTTAAATCTCAAGGTCCTAACGACGTATTATAATCTAACTGGTGTATTAAATTACGTGTATAATATGTCGTGCAATTAGTAGTAACCCCACATTTGATCTCTTTGTTTACGTCTATATAGAGAAGACCCGAACTCGTATATACGCAATTAGGTCAAATGAGTTCGTATTCTTTTGAAATTATGTAAACATTGCGATAACATATATTTGTTCTCATTAAATTACTACTGTTTATTGACAACTCTTGTGAAGTTGATAACAAATAAAATGTTTTCTATGGAATAAACCGTGACATTTTATTACCGCCATTGGTGATCTCAGATCGCTTCAAGTCCGTTATGGAAGAGTAAGGCAACGGCAATTTCGACGTAAGCCAGTATTTGGACAAGAAGTTATAATATTTTAATGTTGAAATCATCTACAGGTATGTGCATTCCTAATCCTCCGATCGATTATACGATGTGCATATATCGCGCCGAAAAGCTTCCTATGCGATACACATGATCGCCATCGAAACAATGAATTTCCTTTACAGCACATATGGATAAAGAGCATGTATTGTTTGTGAGCTCCTGATTTGGTAAAAATAAAGAGCGTTTACGTAGAAAGTGATAAATTGCTAATACTTTTTTCTCTTTTTATAAAGCACACCGGATACGATTATTGTTAATTATTATTAATCGACTTTACGCTGCAACACACATGTGTTTATGTTGCCGGTACAAACTATGGTAGTTTAAGTCAAATAACACGAAATAGAGTGGATGGTGGGGGAAATATCCCAAACACCAAACAATTAAAGATACCCTGTCCGATTTGGCACCACACTCTATGTTTCCTACCGCAAAAATAATAAGATCGTACCCATGAGCCAATTAATAGGAAGTTTTAATGACTATATATCGACTGTGAATAGGAAACTTAAAAACGATTTGAATTTTTGTCAGCTTAGCATACCGTGCCAATTCCAATGATTGTATGTTATAAAAAGCTGTTCTGTTTGTTTTTGACGTTTTTCTTATAGATGATTTTGAGGATTTTCGAGATGGTTGTGTGGTACGAATGTTGATGGTTGCAAGTATTTTAAACTTTAATTTGCCTTGTAATTGAGAAATTGGCTCGGGAAATTCTGACTTATTTGGTGTCAAATCTGACAGGGTATCTTTAAAATAACAGGTGTACTCTTATTTGAGTAATATCGCACATTGTAATTAAAGTCGAAAAATTGTCGATAAAATAGGCATTCTGATTGGCCGAGAGGTGCTCGAGAGGTGCTAAATTTAGTTTTCGATACCCCAGCATTGCTGGGCCAGCAACTGTCGCTGAATCGTGCACACATTTTGAATGTTTTCCTGATCACTCTGGTCATCCTATAATACCCGCTGCGGGCAAGAAAACGCCGCTGCGGGCGTCAGTAAAACACGAAGTGGGCGCGTATATGATTAAATACCCCACAACAAGGTTGGTTTAATTAGTGTCAAGTGGTGCATTTAATAGTAGTGTTAGAAAATGGCCCCCGTATATACGGGGAAACGATTATGTAGTATGTGACAGAAGTCCGGAGATAATTAGATAACCATTCTTCAGAAAAACTTAATCTTTGTTCTACCGCATTCCTTTATATTTCAAGGTTAATTCGACTTGCTTCCTTCGAAATGTGCACTAATTGAAATATTGGTTACCTGTATGAGGCTAGTTGTCTGACATAATCATAAAGTAAGGCCCCCTAATATCAATCCAGTAACCCAAATTATTATGTCTCTCCAAACTTACCGTAAGTAAACCCCGTGGCAGGCGGTAGTAAACCCCGCTGCAGGCTTCAATCGAGCCCGGCAGCTGTAAACCCCGCTGCAGGCTTCAATCCAGCCCGTAACGGGTTTTACTCGAACAATTGGGAGTGCCATCAGAATTATCCGGTTTTTTCGTTCATAAATTCAGCAAATATTGCTGGATATGAAGATTTAGCTTCCAAAGATACATGTATCTATATCAATGGAACCTTTTCAACATTATTAAAATTTGCTTCAATTTAAAACGTAATAATAAAAACCACACAATATTGAATTAAGGAATGTTTATTCTCACCATACATCGGTCATTTTCTAACCAAATTGAGCAGTATTCTTCGATCTGCCAACAATTGTTGGATGTTGGGTCCATCAATCACCATGTGAATCCAGAATTGTGCCGGTAAAAGTAAAATAAATTTAAAGCAAAATAGCGTGCTAAACAAACTTACCAGTCGTCTCGTAACTAGCCCGCAGCGGTTTTACTGAGTATTTGCCCGCAACGGGAATTATAGGATGACCAGCGTGCTGATGCTATTGCAAGTAACCACAAGGTACGTATCCATATATTTGATCACCAAAGAAAAGGATATATCAATTAAAAGCATCTACTGTCGATCAAAAGTACTTTTCGTGCAGTTTCTTTTTAATTTGTTGATAGATTGAATTACAATGGAGATAAATGTACCCTGTTTTGCTTGATATTGATTCGAACATGAAAAAGGTTATTTTAACTCGCCGGCAAGTCGACGAGTTCGCAAACTGTTTTTATGCTCGAATTCCCTAATATCCAACTCAACAAAGTACGCCTATCTTCTAGTTACACACATTATTTTGTCACTATTGTCAATATCTAAACCATGTCACGAGCATTGAGCGGAAAAACTGCAAATCTAATCCACACAAATAACTGATACATAACCAACTACTCCTTTCCAACACCATGCAAGCTAAGCTATTGTGGTTCTTAGACTACTGAATTCCCATTTCTACACAAATAATGCAAGTCACTTGAAAGTAGGTAACAAATTTCTACATAACTACAGTAAGTCATTCTAGGGTGAAATTAAATTTTCTGTATGTTTCGGTCAATTATGATCTTCGAAACGTCGCTATAATGTAACTCATGAATACCAATTTGATGAGGAACAAGTCATTCGAATTTTAGTCCAGATGTATTGCATTTGGTAATGCTATTATATCACAACAATTTAAAGTCATCAATAAAAGTCATATTTCTGTTCGTATAAATATGATTCAATCATCCTTTTGAATTCTGGTAACGTTGCAGTGTGTACCAACAACCATATCTGGTAAGCTATTCCAGGTCATCACTATTCGCTGACAGTTTGTTTTTTTACCCATTATCTTTGTTGCATTGGTTGAGATGTATAGCATCCTGTCATGACCTCTTGTGTTTGAGGATAACGCTCATTGAAAAGTGTTTATGTCTTGATATTATAATGACCGTTTAGATACTTGTCTCTATCAAGTCACCAATTCATCAATTTTACGGACATTAAATTTAGTCGGGATAGTCTATCTCTGTAACTCAGGTTTGTAGTTGGGGGTCCAGTCTAGTGGCTCTACGCCGGACGTCTCAAGAGTTACACACTGATACTGCAGGTGAGGATACCAAACTGTACGTCAGTATTTCAGGATAGGTCTTACCATACCCACATAAATTATACAGATTCCCGAATGTGTCAACGTCCAACTGTTGAAATGTTCTTTTGGGGGTTAAGTCGGTAAGGGCCTCTGCTCCAGGCCGTATCGCTATCCAACGCTGGCGATATGGGTTCAATTCCCGTAGAGTAATCGCTGACTTTGTATCCCATATCGATATCTGGGGGAGTTGCCAATTACTCGCCAATGGTCGACGGTTGAAATCACTGCTAGATTTACCTTTGTGCACGGACTCTCCCTCCACCAATACAACTGTCAACGTCGAGATATAGCCCTGGCTGCTGAACGCGACGTTAAACCCCAAATAAATAAATAAATACATAAATGAAATGTTGTGTTTAATATTCAGAGAAATTTCCGTGAACAATTACATATGTTGTGTATGTGAATTGGGAACCTGAGTTTTGAATATACGCTAATTCCGAGATCTTTTTCACACGCGTTTGTTAGAATACATGTAGGTGGATTTTCTGCTACACCTGACATGGTGTACCGTGTATGATTTACAGGGGTTATTATGTCCAGAGTGGATCACGTGAATTTGTTCCAAGTTGAATGTTAATTGCCAACGAGTGGACCATTTCCATAGAGCGTTGATGTCATATATAAGGTATATCATGGTGAATTAGGTTACCTAATATTTTTGTATCATCAACAAATATTTCACATACACTACTTAAGCCATTCGGAAGATCATTTATAAAGATGGTAAATAGTATAGACCCACAAGACAACACCTTGTGGAACTCCACTAATTATTAAAGGAACTCATGTACGTTTCTCAAATATCATATCACATCCGTTTTTGTTTTTAATTTCTTCGCTAAGTTGGGCTCTTTGATACCACGGACATACCGAATGCCAAGTGCGGTGTGCCACATTTCCCGCCGATCGGACAAAGAATTGTGGGAGGAGTCCATGCCAGGGAAGGGAGCTGGCCGTGGTTGGTAAGTAACTCTCATTTATTACCCTCTTGTTGAAAATAGAAATTTCAGTTATAAAGTATACATTGGAGAAGTATAGTATTCACTTAGAGCAGTGATCATGTAAGAAAACCAGACGACATGCAGAAAAACAGATAACACAAGAGCAGAATGATTCATATTAATTGATGGGAAATGTTTAGATAATATAAGTTCAACAAACGGTATGTGGTCAGTCGTTTGTTGAACTTGTTGTCTGAGCATCCACTAAAGGAACTACTCGTCAATTTGTATTTAATATGGAACGGGTTAACATAGTAAAACCTTTGTACTCAGCTCAGAGGGCAAAACGAAAAAAAAAAAAAAGAGAAAGAAACATACTTGCAACCACCATCATGTGTATGGCACAGCCATCACGAAAATCCCCAAAGGCATTCGCCAGTTTTACGTTGAAAACAATTTTAAAAGATCATAATTGACGATGATCATTATTAGCTAGCGCTTCGGTGAAAGAAAAATATTGACTTTCTTTATCCAATTCGATCATTGTAATTTTTACTGAACTGGCACAAATTTTAAACATAATCTCCTTTTGAAAGTCATTATCTGACACTTAAAACCACATTAATGGGCTCATTGGTCAAAGCGGACAGGCATCTTTAAGTTTTATCAGAAATGATGTGTATAGTTCGGGCGTGTGATAAACACAGAACCGCACGTGTGTTACCGGTCGATAATTGATGGCACTCTTGCGATCATGGTGATATAATACTCGATGCATCTGCACTCTCGTTGTACTTACGTCACCACATTCGTCCCATACTTTGACGACCAAAACCACAGAAGGGAACTGCTCTATAGTTACACGTACTTTAAAGTATATATATACTGGGTTTATTTCAGGCATAAGTCGCCCATATAGTTATATATATATATATATATATATATATATATGACATTATGAGAAATCGGTTTATGCATAATGGACATTATTCCAATGTTTAAACAATGTTATTTTAGCATGATATCGGAAGGACCTATAATTAAAATACTGTTTTTGGATTGGAACAATCTCTCACGAAACCCATATAGAAATTTTCTTATTGACATTGATAAAGAAGACACACGGTCATACACATACATTACGCTCGCACTATATACACCTTTCATACCCCAAATATTTTCTGTAAGCATTATTAAAACATACAATTAATTTTGTGAAAAATATTCGGTGAAATTAACCCAAAGATGTGAGCAGTATAGTGGAGAGATGTACATCTGCAATAAATACATTTTACACGCGAAGAGAATCTATTAAAGTTCCTAATAAGAATGTTAGAACGTGAACAAATGGATCGATATTGTCGCACAATGGCGCTGTCATCGCATATATCTTCATTGAGTATATGCCCCAGATATTTAAAAGATGAAACAGATTTGATTTCGTTCCCATTCAGCCAGATATTTGGAAAGGTTCCATTAGGCAAACGATTAGGGATAAAAGCTATCCCAAAATTTTGGTACTATTAAATGTCAAATTAATGTTAGCAGCTTCGGATTACCATATACTCACTATTTCATTGTGAAGCGATAAACCCCACCAAACCTTGCATTCGATCAAACTGAACATTGCAGTTTACATGCCTTTTTACATATATCTACATTTCCTTCTGATCCTAGCAGATATGGTCCATTCTGTTCAGGGAAACGAAAAA
Source organism: Siphonodentalium dalli (assembly GCA_032622095.1). NCBI lineage: Eukaryota > Metazoa > Mollusca > Scaphopoda > Gadilida > Siphonodentaliidae > Siphonodentalium > Siphonodentalium dalli. The sequence continues at coordinate 94,936,727 of CP136065.1, forward strand.
ATACACACACTAATACCATTACCTTACTCGTATTTAAAACTGAGCGAAAAATACTACTACTCCTGAGTTTATACCAAAGCGCATGGGAAAAGAAGAGGGTTATATGTTCGTGAGTTACAGATGAATCAACGACCGAAGACTGGACTGATTTCATTCACATGCGGACAACCAATCTCAATACCATTTAACGCACATAAAGCGATAGATAATTGTAAAATCTTCGGTGTTTCAATGCTTGTAAAAATACACATATTCCAGATTGAAGGTGCACGAAAGCACGTCTCCATACTCACATTCCTGCATGGAGTGGCGCCGTGGTCATATAAAAGTCTGATATATTAATGTGAATCGAACTATTTAATATACAAGCAACCAATTTTATTTGAAGTCAGCAGCCTACGCGGTTTTGGTTTTACTTCTTATATACGAGCTCAGTTCAATGATCCCCATAACAGTTTAAATATCAGATTAATTACTTGGAGCATATATACACCGATCTTCGCAACGAAATTATAATGCAGTTATGTTCTACTCGATGTAGATGTCCGTCGAGTTGATCTTTAACACACACACACACACTCACACACACCCTCACACACCCTCCCTCGCACACACCCTCGCGCACACACACACACACCCTCTCTCTCTCTCTCACACACACCCTCTCTCTCACACACACCCACACACACGTATTATTTAGGAGCGAATAAGATCTGACACAGGAAATTTTCTAAAAATATGTTTGTCAGTTTTGAATTCGCACAGCATTGTGCACGAATTTATAACTGAGCGAAAAATAGTACTGCGAAACTTTAAATACGAGTAAGGTATATCATTTAAATACGAGTAAGGTATATCATTTAAATACGAGTAAGGTAAATCATTTTTTTTTAAATATTCATTGCTATGGCAGAGATTCAGCAATTCAAATTTATCCTCAAAAATGAAAATCCAGATTCTTGTTATTAAATATGCAACTTGTTTATGCGACAATTAGATCGAAGTTCCCAGCAATAACATCTATGTATAGTACTATTCACCCAAATTGGTAGCATCCTATATATTGGGTTTCATTTTAAAGAATTTAATTCTATATTCAATGAAATAACTACATCAATGATGTAACATTACTTGTTGTACTTATATTTATTGTGTTGCATACTCCCTTACACGGTGTTTTATGCTAATAAATGATATCTTACGTTATGTTATTTATGTTATGTTATATATAGGCAGCGCTTATGGAACAGGGCGTGTTGACGTGCGCTGGTACCATACTGGATTCTCATACCATCGTAACGGCCGCAAACTGTGTGGAAGGGTAAGTATATGAATATCATATGAATATCCAGCCAATAAGCCAAAGATTAGATATAAAACAATAACTAATCGGGGTTCACGATTATATAGCGAGTGTTATTCAATCCGAGTAGCCGGTGCCACGCAGTGCTTTGATTGTATTTCAAAATGAGTGACCAGATTTAATCGAAGGGGGTGGGGTGATTATATATTGACTAAATAATGGAGATACATGTAATCAGAAATAAAAAAAAACCTAAAGAGTGTTTTGTTTTAAAGATAATTTTTAACCAAATCCTCCCCCAAATCCATCCACCTAATTGGTGAATTTAACTTATGTACGACCAAAGCTGGCCGCTTGTGTTGTAAATTGCTTCAGACCAATCAATTATTTAGTCGAATGTACGTTCTACATTATATATATATATATGTGTTATATACACAATGTGTTTGTATCGATTCAGGTATCGCGACGAGGCTAGTTTTCGTGGCCATATAGCGACGAGGCGACCTAGCCGAGTCGCGATACATGAATCATTGCAAACACATTGTGTATATAACACGTTTATCTACCATTGGTGTGACATAATCCTCCACACAAATTACATTTTAGAAGTTTCGTAAATGCCAAAATTGTTGGATTTGTGTCCGAGGATTAGTTTTCTTGAGTAAATTCAATTCAATGGACAAAATCTCTTACACCTGCGTGTTTTATATAATGTATAATAAATACTCAACAAATACATTTTAGTTACTTTGTGATATGTTATACCATAATACCCATGCATGATGGTAGGCAATCAAATAATGTTAAAACCTAGGAACTATTTGTTTATAGTACGCAAGAATATACGATGGAATGTCGTTTTGATTTTTCACGCGATTGATGTGACGTCAGTTCATTCATGATTTTGAACCAGTCAACGACGTCACAAGCTCCTTGTATCGCAACTGCAGTAACGATACAGATGTTTTATAGCCAATTCGTTATCGCCAATTTTATCAGGGAATTCACTCACATTCGTGGTCGGCTTTTCAGACCGGTCACACACGTAGTTATCATTTCACCGGCGATAACTTTCGTAGTCATCTTTTAAAGTCAAGTTGTTTCATCACGTGATATACAGTCGAAACTAAAAGTCGACGTCGTTTGCGACAAAATAGCGACATCTGTTGATTCTATGAATAAAATTCGAGAAATGATACTTATTTGTTTCGCATTTCCGCGTTATGCGACATCGTTTCTATACTTGCACTGTTCAAATCTCTTTAAATATTTAGTTTTTAGTTTTTTCGTCTGCGTCAAATCAAACACAAGTCTAGACTCTCTCGTTCTAATGATATGCGAGAACATGAAAAGCTGACCACAATTTAAGCGCTCGCGGGCGAAAAGCTGACATTTATTGTCTGCTGATATAACATCGATTCCGAATTACAGAGCGAGTTTGGATCCCACCCGATGGATGGCACTTGCTGGGGTGTATGACTTGCGCAATCCGAACCCCTCGACGACACAACGTGTACACATTAAAGCAATCATCCCACATGAGAAGTACAACAGCACATCCCTGGATGATGACCTCGCTATTGTAAAAACGTCCGAGCCAATCTTCTTCAACAATTACGTCATGCCTGGATGTCTCCCCGGTGGCGGTGACCAGTTCTATGGACAGACGTGTTACGCCATGGGGTGGGGCGATACTCAGAGTATGTATAAGTAAACATGTAAATTTACAGTTATCATTCTTACCTGTGATTTTACATGTGAGTTTACCTGTGAGTTTTACCTGCAAATTTTACCTGTGATTTTTATATGTGAACTATTTTAAGCTTTCGCTGGTTTGGCCCCATTTCTTTTCACAGTAATGTTTTTGTTCATGTGTGTTTGAAAGTGTAGTGAAATTTGTTTGGTCGACCTCTCCAGGTATCAATCGATTTCGATTTAAAGGAATTTATAGAAGGAGCCGGCAGACATTAATCTGAAAATCTATTCCATATGTTAACGTTTCTTGACACAAATTTTTGCCAAATTTCCTAGTACTTCAAAACCGATTTTCTAAAAATCTTTCCGGAATTTTGTTTTTGTTTTCTTACAAGCGATTATTGTGACACAACAATTAAGTACCATTCATTCGTTGGATATTATAACACCATCTACTATACTTATATGACATGACAACTATGTAAAACACAATTCCATTTAGAGAGACAGCCACCAATAAATAATGTTCTATATTTGAGAATATTCATGCCATGGTTGTTGAACAATGAAATCTTGGACTTAGAAGAGTGCTAGGTGATATGTCCACATTCAAATCCCAGCTGATCAGTGACCACTATATCAATATACTGTGGCCTATTTCCAGTTGATTTTCTCCTGCTTGTGTGGATCGGACTGAAAATTGTTTCATTGGGCTGAAGTATTTGTGGCTACTTTATTCTCCGTCGCAATATATGGGGATATGATGTTATATCATGCAAATAAAATTAACTCAACAATGTGATACAAATGAAGCTCCCTCACATAGGGCCAAGACAATAAGGAAATTGGTAAATGTATTGTTATATGAAATTATTAATTAGTATAGCAGTTCTTGGTACCTAAAGGCACAAGAAAAGAATGATCGACATGCTTCATTTTAACCTTTTCTACAGTAAAGCATAATTGATGAGCAGTTATCCCAGGGGAAATGTTCAGATGAATCGTTTGTTGGACTTATTATCTAAATATTTCCCTTAATAAATAGGCCTCCTTCAGCACCTTTATGTATCTATCGTCTGCTTAAATTATCACCTTAAAATTCATCCAAATTAATAATAGACCATTCCGGTGCACACATGTGCTCGTACTGCGATAATCAATTTATTATAGAAAGGGTTAAACCACGAAGAAGTAATTAATCTCGTTTGACAAGTTGACAATTCTAATACCGTGAACGGAGTCTTGGACATGTTTCTGTGTTTAAACACTCGATGTGTCAGTTCCCGTCGTTCGAAGCGCTGATACGTGTAGGTCTTGGTACTAGTTCGAACACACCTTACATGTAACTCCGCAGGATCCCCAAAATCATAGCATTTGTTAGTGCAAGTTTTCTTCAAATTAAGACGAAATATCACAGAACAATCAGTTCCCCACAGTTGGACAGTTGAAAGGTTTAAGTCCACTGACTTGCATGTACATGCATAGTATACTGGACACATTTGTAGTTACTTTTGGATTTTAAAGGGAGGTAATTCATAGCTCAGAATTAGGTGACATGTTTTTGAACAGAAACAATAATTATAGAAATGAAATTAAAGCAAAATGTAGTCGAATCCTTTTGGAATGCAGTCGCTGTAACTATTTCCTGTCATTCCGCTCTGGGGATTTGGCATCTATTTGTATCGACAGAGCCTCGCTCACTAGAAGCTCTTTGAAAATCCCCCCTCACGGACATAACTGTTGAAGCGACGGCACTAGCTACATATTTTATATTTATGCTCATTCAGGTCAACTGTCGAGCGACATCCTTAACCAGGTGGACCTGCCGGTCCTGGATATTGCTACATGCCAGCGCGATGACTGGATGGGAACTGATTTTACACCAGATAAGACCCTATGTGCAGGGTACGCCCAGGGCGGCAAAGACTCTTGTAACGTGAGTAGGAAATTCGACATTGGTAGAGATTATAATCCACCAGTTCAAAACCTGGGAACTTTTTAGATGATCTGATGGGGCTCTGTATGGTATCGTAAAGCCTTGTCATAATTTAGCAATTCTCAGCTATTACCGCCTGCCATCATGACAGGTGCATTACAATCTCAGCCTGCCATGCAGTTCATATTCAACAACAACATTTCTTGAAATGCCGCTTCCGTTATCAGAATCGATTAATTGCCAAAAAAATAATTCTAACCACTGTCAACTATATTATAAACTTGCCCAAATAGTTTTATTTATCTACATTTTGTTCAACAACATTTGGCCGGATTATCAGATATCCAACACACAAAGCCACTTAGTTTTAGAGTTATCCATCTTCATCCGTAATTTGGTCCGAGACCGTCGACTTGACGAACATTTGCCAGGCCGCCAAAATTACATATCTCTGGAAATAACAAATTTCAAAAATAGATATCTGATCACTTTGGGCTTTGATGGTTGGTTCATCAACTCGAATCAAATAGTTTTTACCCCCGAAGCCAAAGAAATAGTAACTTGGGAGCGTTAATTCGGATTATGTATCTGTAAACGTTCCATCATTCTCCAAAGAAACCTATCTCATCCAGGTATATTACAAAACTGAATCAGTGATGAATTATATTGCCATATTGTGCACAATAAGGCCCATAATAAATATTGTACATTCCTATTCTCATATGACATCAGATCCCTATATATTAATCCTAAGTATGTCCATAGAATACTTCTGTGATTGATCAAAAACTAAATCGGCACTGAAGAAAAAAGTTAGGTTAGTCAATCCTTTTTCCACAGGATGCCTAACTTAGTTTAGACGTTTATGGCATTTATATGTCAAGTGTTAAAGTCTTATTTGGTTTGTTAAATTTTTATCTAAAATGACTACGACAGAAAATTAGTCGTAATGACTAGGGTGATGTTAGTCATAACAAATAAGAAATGGTTAGTCAAAACGAATAATAGGGTCATTAGACTACATCTGTGTTATTCATAATGACCAGGATTGAGTCATAATGACTCACTTTTTTTAGTCACTGGTAAGTTGAAAATGTACGTTGGTGGAAATGTGCAAATAATTTCAATACTCAACCAGATGACAATATCCATAATTAGAGACCGGGTTGAATGCAAGACAAACTTGCAATGCTTAGTCACATGGCTCACTATGGCATATTAATTATGAAGATGTCACACCTACTATGTCATCGCCATCTTGGTACGTGTGTTCGCAGCCAAATAGTCACACCATGGGCTAGCGCGGTAATTAAAAATGTATTCAAGGTTCCAGGCTATTTTTATTAACTTTTTCTTGATTCTAGTGTATAAAATAAAATGTGTGGGACGATAATTCCTAAGAGGCGAGAAGTGTTCAATGCATTCATTTCACATTGTTTATATGTTTTAGAGGAATACCCAGTATTAAAGGTACGGTTGGTCTTGGCGGTGGGTATCCTGTAAAAATATTTCCACCCTTCAAAAACCCTCACACACAGAAAGAACATCAAAATGTAGACAGACTTTGTCCGTATACAAATAAGAAATATAACAGTATGTTATTGTCATTTGTTTGACCATTGTTATGTAAACAAAAGCATAAAAAGTTACTTTTCTGGTGTTTGTTTATATTATGATGGTAAACATAAAGAGCGTTCTTTGTTGGTGAATTCCTGATATGGAACAAATAAAGAGCGTTTATGCCATTTTTGTGTGATTAGCCAATAGCATTGTGCTGTCTTCTGTAACACAATCAGGCTCTTGCTTAGGTAAACTATAGTAGGTCTTTATGATAACATGTTGTTTATGCGATAGTCATGGTATATATGAACGAAACTGTATGAATTTTAATGTTTTTCTGTTTACGGTGATTGGAACAAATATGAATATTTTCGACAACTAAGGTATCACGTGCCTTTAATAACAAAATTATATTATCTGGCATTTATATGTCTTGTGTTAAAGTCTTATTTGGTTTGTTAATTTTTTTCAACAGAGAAAAGCCGCAGGCGCGATGTTACATTCGATTGCTTATGTTGTCGTTGTCGTTGTCGTTGTTGTTGTTGTTGTAACCGGAGGTCTGGAACCATGTATATATCTTTATGTATGAACATTTCAGGGTGATGGCGGCGCACCATTGGTTTGCAAGAAACCTGATGGTGTTTGGTACGTTGCTGGTGAGTTCGCTTCTTCACATTTTATAATCTAATGGACATTTCTACAGCTGTCAATAACATAAGTATTAACAGATATATTCTACAAATCAGCAACTGAACCGGTCGCTTGCTGCATTGAACATTCGTATGCCAACTTTTGTCACCTAAATTTGGTTAACCCTGTAACAGTCAGTGTTAAATTTGTTAATTTCAAACAATGTTTTCGTTGTCAAAAATCATACTGAACTTGCTATTTATGCACTGTTTTTGTTAGGAATTTATCTATGACTTTAACTACGGAAGCATGGAGCCGCCACATACAAAATTTAATTCCACCCCTAGATCGGCGTATATACCATACACCATTGCCATCGGCGTATCCGGCGTAGTTACGGCGACTATCAGCGTATATATACGCCGGTGGCGATGGTCACATACAGGGTGAATAAAGGCAAGGATACCAAGTTTCCTCTGCATTAACCCAAATCCTGCCCTACCTAAACATATGCATTTCTGGTCATTAGAGAACTGAGAATGGTGTTTACCTTGGTCAATTGTGGACAAGCTTATTTTTCAATATGATGATATACAAAGAATAAAATCAAAACAGGGGTTTGGAGACTGATCAGTTCTTATCGGAGGGGGGGGGGGGGGTGGGTAAAAACATGATTTGTTTGATAGATTTATATAGACCTGCCCTACCTTTTACATTAAGGTCTATATGGGAATACTATAGAATCATTTATGTAGTTTATCTTTTAATATTCTTTTAGAACCACATCTCAGACAGTTATTTAGAAGTTTTGAGGCACACACATAGTGACTAAAAGGCAAGGGGACAAAGTTTCCCCGCCTTAAAGAATACGTTAGTGCTTATATGCAAACTATTTCACCCAATTCGGCTTAGAATATACGTACATGTGTGCTATCAGTCGATCACGATAATTGAATAGTATTTTGACTAATACATTCGAGTTTTCGCTATTACAGGTATTGTGAGTTGGGGGTACGACTGTGCCAAGCCCCAGACCCCCGGCATCTACACAAACGTGGCTCACTACACACAGTGGATCCAACAGCATATGGGAAACTGAGGTCCACAGGTCTTCGACTGAAGGAGGAATTACAAGAGTGATATCATTGGCGGTGGCGAGTCGTTTCACTGTGGAACGTCAGAACACTATGGAATTGATGAAATAAACCAAACTACACGATATAGTTCTCTCCCTCGCTATGCTCCATCGAACACTACCACAGGTCCAGGGACGTTGGGGGGAATTTCCAGCTGCACCCTACCCCCTGAAACAGATCAAACTCACAAGTTTATTCTGATGGATCAGTAGTATTGTGGTCACTACCCAGGGAGAGGAACGGAATCCATGATAAATTGTTTAGATCTGAACTTGAACATCTAGTGGTCTAACTCCAGGCAAATTCACAGCCCGATTTGTTTTTCTTAAATGTATTACCAGTTTCTGACTGGCCACGGGGATGTGACAGGACACACCGGGCCGACCATGATTCGGACCAGTGTGAGACAATATTGTAACCTGTAACTGAAAATTGTAAAATACTAACATCTTGACTGACCCCAAGCTTCCAAGTGTTGGGAAGATTAAACCTGACACCCCTAAGGTTGAACCATTTCTAACTGATGGTCATTTCAGTCCGCAATTTTCACCAAAAGTAGGAAAATATGCAAATATTGGTATAAAAACAACAAATTCCCCACTAATAAATTATTGAAAAATCATATTACTAGAACAATTTCAACCTATCAGATATGAAATTTTCAACTGTTGACAATTTAGACCAAAGTAGGCGGGGTAGTGGGGGTGGTGAGACAGTCCATGCACAAGTCGATTCCGTTCAAATTTGGAACGTTGTTTTATTCCTAATTAATGAGATCTAACTACCCTTGTCAGATTATACAAATTATAAAAGGCGCAGGGATGTCAACAAACAAGCTTATCTGTGTTGGGAATTTGGAAAAATAAATGATAAAAGATAGCGCGCGAGTGAATATGAATGCAGATTAGTATAATATTTCCATCGCCTACTGCATGGCAATTAGGGGATAAACATGATGTGTGGTGTGATTTTGGGACGTTTATCTGGGTTTTAAGATGGAAAATGCAGTTTTACAGGCGACGCGAGGATAATAATATAATATAATTCACACCGACATTCTTACCATAGACATGAGAATCTGCCAAATAGTTGCTTTACTGGACATGATTGACAGTTTACAAACAATCCATATCACTTACTCCTAGAAATTGTACTCCGCTCCATGAGGATATAGTTCAATATTTCGAATATAAATAAGCCGAGTAATCCAAAGGATTCCACGAAATCCATCGACTCGAATTCTGTGCCACACAAATTTGACATCGGATATGTATAAATTTATGATGTTAATAAATGCAAGTTTCGTGGCCAAGGTATGACACTATACTTACAGGCCATTGCCATCACATTGCATCGATGCGAGTTGTCAAGGCATCGAACTTCATACATGTATCATAGCGAACGATAGTTCGCTGCTTCCGACGTCGTGGCCGCTGCAATTACGTCATCATTCCGACACCATGCGATTGGTTTCAAAAGACTTGTTTCAATTAAAATGGGTTGTCTGAATAATTGTCCCGAATCATTACGGAATCAAGTCGATGAACGATTCAATCATATTTCAAATTTCCCACTGCTTACATTGTTGTCCCAAGGAACGAAGGTCACTTCCGGGATAACCGCGTAAAGATTCAGATGTTTATTTTACAGCTCCACCTGGGCAACCAACCAATCGGCGCCGTGGAAATTGGATTTACCTGTCAGCGAGAGATATGTTTATTCCTCCAAATATGGAGACCATTATGGTACAATATATATATATATACAAAAGTAAACTGGAGACATATATACAGAATACAATTTTAACTTGAGAAGGCTCATTTGAAGTCGATAATGAAGTATAACGTAGATAAGGATCTCCATCAAAGTGTGTACGTGCGGACATGCCGATATAGTTCTCTATGTGAAAATCAAAATATCAGGAGGTCGGATGACTTTCCAGTCACCACACTGAAGACCGAAGAATAGTTCATGTATCACTATAGATATATTGTGGGAATAAATACTGCAAGACAAGATGTCAAGGAGATCTATAAATATATATGTATTATTCAGACCGCGCATAGATCGCAAATCTGTACGAATAATTGCTTCTCGTCGCAGATGAGGTGAACTTCTGCACTTATGCATCCACCAAAGCAATAAGCTAAGAGGGTTTCTTCCGACATAGCTTCTAAGAAGTTGAACACTGATATTCCAAATCGATCAATTATGGAATACCAGAATGCGTTCCGTGTTGTCAGAGGGAATTCAGACGAGCATTCTCTATATACGTATGAAACAATTGATTCGAATACATTAATGTGCAGTGGTTACATATAGATGCATTATCATATGTCGTTCTGTTAAGAGTGCGTGCCATGATAACACAGTTAGCGAAAAAGGCTGGTTCGTCTCGACATTTAGCCCAAAGTTTCCAAATTGAAATTGGATCAGGTTTTACCTTAAAGAAGAATAGCATATCCCCTTGTGCATAAAACACTAGTTTCACGACAGTAGTGAGCAGTGTGGCGTTCCTTTATAGTCTTTTTCCAAATTGACATAGACGGAAAAGCTCCAGTAGTTGCGAAGTTTAAGAGGTGGTCACATACATGTAGGCCATATTTTTGGAGAACGCATGTAATTTCCGCTAGAAAGCCCGTGGGTGGACGGTCATATAGCAACTTCGCATGAAGATTGTACAAAAATATTTCTAAAGCTTGCTTATGACCACAAGGTAAGTTGATGAGCGATCCCAGAAACAAGAGTTTTCTCCTCTCCAATTCATACTGAATTGGCAAGACGCCAAGTAAGGAGAGCGAAAGAATTGTACCACTTCTCTGAGAGATAAGTTGCATGTTCTTAATGCACATACGATATGCCCGTTATAAATGGAGGTAGTTCGTACTTGTAAGGCTCCACCACATCTCGCAACAATAGAGGTCTTTAGGAATGGCTACCTGATTAAACAGTTTAAGATTGGTTAGAGGAGTGAAATCTTTCGAAACAGGGGCGCGACAAGCGGCAAAGAAGCATTTTCGTAGCTTTGAGATGCGTGTTCGATGTTCGGTGTATAAGAACTTCTGGAATCCTGGAGTATGCCCAGATGCGTGACCTGGAAGGATTCAGCTATTGCACTGGGTCCTAGTACAAACGACATATCTTCTACGGCCTTTGCTGGTTTGCGAGTGGTGTTGAAGATAACAACCTTACTTTTTTTTCGTGCGAAAACTGGAATATCCACTTCTTACTATAGTCATTACATTTATCAATAAGTTTTCGCAGACCGTGCTCTGTCAGTGATGTTATCGTGATGTCGTCTGCAGTGGTCGGACACGACCATGTCAGCGAGTTTATATGCAAACCATGCGGAGAGTAGGAAATGTCTTAAGAAGGTCATCAATAAAAATAAGGTACGGAGATAAAACTTCTCCTTGTCTCGTACCTTGTTCCATTTTGAGTGAATATGTTATGAGTCCTAATATATAATATATAGCTTTCCACATTTGAGTACATGTCAAAGAATAGTCGGAGCAAGTTACCTTTTATTCCAATCTCATGCAATTTATAAATTAAGCCATCGTGCCATACACAGTCAAATGCTTTTTTCGAGTCTAGAAAGGCTGTAAATAAGCGAGAACCATTCGATTTGGCATAGGCTATGCCTTCTTGAAGTTCTAAGGCAGTTACCGTGCAACCAATACCTTTCTGGAATCCATTTTGAAGCACATTCGAAAAATGCTTGAAGATGTGGCCCTGCTTAAGTCTTTGAAGAATTATATTCTCATAAATCTTATACACAATAGGAATAAATGTGATTGCCCGGTAACTTTCTGGGTTTTGAATAGGCTTCGGATCTCCTTTGTAGATTGGCAAAAGAAGACCTTTCTTCATTACAGATGGGATAGTCAAATATCTCAAATACCGAAATTTCGCCCCAAAAGAATAGTGCCATGCAGTTTTCTGGCAGTGTATACGGTGTGCTCGGATGGAGCGCTGTATGTTTGGAAATAAACCTGAAGTCACAGACAGTTCTCGAATCTTTGTTATAAAATGAATAACGCAATATTAATATAATATTTCCATCGCCTACTGTATATATGCATGTCAATACTATATATAATTTTACCGCCTGGGAATTCCCACACACTAAATACAATGGTGGCAAAAGTGTTGGGGCAGGGTTTGAAGGGGGCAGATTTTGTCATTTTGCCACTAAAAAGGGGCATGTGTCGCATTCATTACACCTCCCAACATGTGGGCGAAGAGTCTGCACCTTAGTGGTGGGCAGATATATATATATATTTATCCCACAGGGTTAAAATAAAGACAAACAATGGAATGCGGTTTTAGCTACCTGTTTAGCAAAACATAATTACAGGAAGCCGATACATGAATAATAATAAAAACAATTAACAATTTTTGAGGCGCAATAACCGCCGCCATCAAAAACAAACCCCGAAAGGTGGGGGGGGGGGCAAAGACATCAACCATGTGTGCTCTCCAACAACCACGAAAAATGGGAGGGAGGGAGGGTTTTAAAAAATTGGTGACCGTCTTCTTCGATCGATAAGTTGGAAAGAAAGTTGACACCGACCGCGCCGCTCACCCCTACGTGTAAAAATATAGTTCTCCCCATTCCTGCTCAAGAGTTATCCCAATCGCTTCGTGGCCTAATTAACATTTTTCCCAAACTCTCGCGATTCATGATTATGTTGTCAATTTGTCCAAATACTTTGTCGCTTTATTTTATTTTGCTTACTTCTTTGGAATTCCATGCGGTATGGCGTATTGGTAGCGTAGTGATCTATCGGTGAAATATTTCGCTACCGAACATGTTTGCGTTTCTAAAAGTTTCTGGTTTAAATCTCCGCATCTGTTTAACCCTTTGGGATAAAATACGTCGCTCTTATACGACTATGTTATATCCGTGACCGGATTTTAACCAACAGAAGATCTGCAGATTTTAACCACGCTTGAAAAAATGTCGGATGATAAATTAAACCTCGTCCATTTGTAAGTCATGAATTGTGTGAGTATAATATGAACTTGTCGTGTTTTGAGTTTACAATAATTTGGTTCTTCGAAAACTATTGTGTGTGAAAGTGAAACGTACGCAGATTAAATGTGAAGATCGTTGACTCGAACGTTGGAAATTCACTTTCTGGAAATTCTGCTCAAATGATATCGACCAAAAATAAAAAACCCAGAAATATTTGCTAATAATTGATTCAGAAATCATATAGAATAATGATTCTTGCTTATTATTCGACTGTGTTTCCAAGTTGGCTTGGATGCTTTGATTTAGAATTTAGTGGAAGAAGAGATTCAAGAGTGAATTCAGTGAAGAGAAACAAATGAACCATGACAATGTCCAATGGGTGACTTTAGTCTTTAGTTGATTCAAAATGGAAAATGAATAGATGTGCCGAATTTCTCTAGACTATAATATCATTTCAAGGGGATTGACATGGAATGCAGTTGATATGTGTCGTAACTTGTGAGTCTGAGATGATTTCCGAAGATTGCCGGAGTCGCGAATCAAGTGCGCTTGTTGATTCATGACGCTGTGGTGTTAGTTCAAAGTGTGCATTGTGATGCTGATCATGTCGTATTCCCACTAATCTCAGCTACACGGATAAGAAACTTATGCAGCCACGATTAAACCTTTAGCGCTTCCGCGAAAAGAAATCTGTAAAATTGACGAAAAAAAGGACATAAATCGTTATTAAAACTCGATGTATGTTGAGTACCACCCCCAAATTAGCTGTACTTCATGAAACAACGTCTGTTTGACAATAGGGATATTTAGTTTGATGATAATAGTATATATTTCGGTGATTTAGGGGTTGGATTATTTGATGTTTTGATTTTTCATTGGACGGACGTTTCGGGTACCAAAAAATAAATTTCATTGACAACTTCGAATGATTTTCTATGCTCACTTGTTTAAAGTACGACGGAAATCTAAACTTTAACAAAAAATATGATGCTAGAATTCCAGATCAATTTTATAAAAAGTTTTGCTTTTGTGAGGATGATTTTTGACTTCCTATTTTCACTATCAGCCTTGATACTTACCTTTATATATATATATATTTTTTTTTTGTGTGCCTAATACCTGTGCGATAACCCAGTAAATTGCTGCTCGAAGCCCGCACCATTTTCAATCACCAAGTTTTCAATTGATAAATACCATACATGTATCTTCACCATCACGGGTACCTTACCTTTATTTTCAAGTTAATGTAACATAATCCGATCGATGGTCCCCGTAACATCCATTTACAACTACAGCAACAACAACATCAACAACAACAACAGCAACAGCAACAGCAGATTATCCTGAACGCAGTTTAACTCAATTGTAACGATGATAACCGGGTGTATGTTTGTTAAATGACTTGTAATCGATATGCTATAATGAAATACAATGAGGGGACACCAGTTGACCGACCGCCATCCCAGTTCAACAGTTCAAAATACCTTTCGGCAGTTCATCGGATGCAGTTCACAGATTCTCCCGAACGCAGTTAATTAAATTTATAGGTAGGCAATTTCATTGTATCATAGTTCCATCGATGCGACATTGTCTCAGTTGCAGGTCTCTTGGCTGAATATACCCAAGGACAATGAGTTGTGAAGTATTAGAGTAATACATAGAAGATATCCACACTTTTTCAGTGGATATGGGTTTTATCAAATGAGTGATGACAAACATTGAAATTCAAATGTTTTGTCATCACACAGAAAAAGTGTGGATATTCTGTTTATTATATACTTTAGTTACTTGCCTATGGCCCCCAATGAATGTCAATACATCAGAAATTTCAAGCTGATATCACTCACTAGTGGGATATGACTTATATCTCACTGCTAAAACCTTATAATTCATGGGCAAGTATATAATAAATATAAATATGTGTATATAAAATAAATAAAAATGAAAAAAACATATTCATGACAAAATATAACAAAACAATTTTTAAAGAAGGAAGTTCAACATAATTTTATGGAGATGTTCATTGGTCACATTGTTATGGGATGAGGCTAGGTTTCGCAGAATCGCGGGTATGTGATAATTTGATAAAGGTATTTTGAAACGAAATTATTTTTACATGCATGCAATTTAATGTCACTGGTGTCATACTCAAGGTGTACGAGAACAGTGGTCCATTTCCGAAAGATAAAATAAAAATCACAACATGCACGAATTAAGATAGTTATGCCCTGTGAACAAGTTGCCGCAATGTAATGGCACTGTAGATGTAGATGTTTATTTGTACAATAAATAAGAATTAATAACAAAGCATTGATATTCGAAATAATAGTATTGTACAGGAGCCGCATGACCTACTGGCCGTCTTTCTGCTACCCCTGAATAAATAAGAAAATGTGATGGCGTATGTAGTTTCAGGTTTGATGGTTGGTGTTAATGTTAAATATACTATATTGATATTTTAATTGAAAATGGTATAAATTGTGAACTTAAGAGTAGATATCTTATATAATTTTGGAATTGATGGACAAGTTAGAAAACCAAATCGGAATAATATTGTGAGGTCGCGACGGCCCTATATAATATAGTTTTTGAATTCAACAGAGTGGACAGCGGAAACCAGGCGATCAGGTAGATTTTTATGACAACATAAAGTCGTACATTATTGGCCTTACCATATATAATATTTCAATTTGATAATTCACGGACGCCGCCGTGCATGACACAGGGCTGTCTGGAAGGGCGGATGTTCAGGGTGATAACTCGAAGTTGTAAGTTGCTTGAGGCAAGTGATATGACGATTATCTATCGCAAATGTAGCATGATTTGAGTTTAATATTATAATGTAGCCGAAGAATTAACTATTAGTTCAGTAGATAATAATTGTTTGAATACATAATGAAGCTTACAATTTTGTATTTTGGAGTTAACCGAATTCACACATTGGGAAAAGTACGTGTTGGTAGATTTTAATGTTCTCGGGGTTTTGCTTCTTATTTTATTCGCCTGTCTTGAATTTACACCGAGGGAGTAAGTGGACAATTTTTCAAACGATTTTGGGAGATTTATTTTAGTCCAGTTGTACATAAAGAGCACTGCGTGCATGTTATAGAGATCTTTGAACATTAGAATATTCTCTTGTTTGAAAAGGGGTTTGTGTGGCTTTTATATTTAGAGTTGCATAGAATACGAATAGCCATTTTGTTTGTAAAGTTGGCAGCACACTAGCATGACATGAATGCCCCCATACTGGGAGGCCATAAAGAAGATGGCTATGGACTAAGGAGTTGTGTATTCTTTTGGTAAAATGTTTTTAACTCTTTGTTCAAACAATAGAGGGTGTGATTCAGCTTCCTTTGTATCATTGATATGTGTTTTTCAGACGTTAGGTTTTCATCCATGAAAATACCTAGGAATTTGATGAACTGTACTTGCATTTGATTCCCAACCCTAACTAATTCTACGCCATTCATTTTAAGTGTAAAGTTTCTTCACTTTTCTTTATTGCCTTTAGGGTGGATTAACATGAATTTACTTTTAGCTGTATTGATTGACAGTTTGTTACAACACCATTCAAATATGTGTTTTAATTCGGTAGTTGATGTTTTTTAAATTTGTTTTATCGTAGCCAGATGAATACAGGGTGGTATCATCAGCAAATGAAAGCAAATTCTTCTTTGTACATTGGGGCATATATCGTTTACATAGAGGAGAAAAATTGTCGGACCGAGAACAGACCCCTGGGGCACGCCACACATTATCCTTTTTAATGCGGAAGTATGGCCTTAACAGTTAACATATTGTGTTCTACCAGTCAGATAACATCTAACCCATTCTTTAGAAACTCCTCGAATTTCGTAATGTTCTAACGTTCCCAATAAAATTACATGACTGATTGTATCAAACGCTTTCGACAAGTCTATGAAAATAGCTAATGTAGAGTCCTTAGTTGGTTAATCGTTGTTTTTGCTACATGATCTATAAGATGCATTAAGGGGTGTATAGTAGAGTGATTCTTGCGAAATCCATATTGGTTTTATATAGAATATCGTGTTTTTGAAGGAATGAAAATAGCCTAATCTGCATAAGTTTCTCTAATAACTTCGAAAAGACGGGTAAAATGCAAATGGTCCTATAATTTGTTATTTTACTAGGAGACTCGTTTTTATGGACTTGAATTACATTGGAAATGTTCAGCCTGTCGGGGAAGATTCCTAGTTTGAATGATAAATTGAATATGTGAAACAGTTCTCTTGAGGTTTCGGGGATGGACTGTTTCATTAGTTTCGATGTGAGATGATCGATGTTAGTGGTTCCCTTTCCTATGATGTTATCAGAGAGTTTCAGGATTCGTTGGCGTCAGTGGGAAATTACCAGTATTATAATGTGTTATGTAGTCTGAAAACTGTTTACCTGGGTTACAGGGGACGTCGTCATTAGTTTTTTGACAAATTTTCGCGAAATATTCATTAAACGCCTACGCTATTTTACCTGGTTCCGAAATGACAGTGTTTCTCATGTGATACATTTGATGGCACTGTTGTTCGGAATGGTTATTTGTGACCAGACTGACCGATTACATGCTGTAGATAAATGCGTTTTTTTTGTGTGAAATGGGAGGAGCGATAACACAATATAATAAGACCTCGATCGTAAAAATCGTTATAATATATAAGACCTCGATCGTAAAAACCTGCATTTAGAGTCCGTTCGGTGGATGGGTGTGTTATAAAATGAATTACATGTCAACTGCGGTTTTATCCCATGGTGTCGCCTTGGGTGTTATGTTGTCGAATGACAACAAGTGCGCATTATTTAAACAGTAAGTAAGAGTGCATTATTGGAAGGACAACTGTGCGTTAATTAAATAATGCGCACTTTTATAGGACGTGTCCAAAATAATGCACACTTGTGATTAGGACGATCATTTGACAAAATAGCGTCCGTTACATACGTTGCAGAAATATTTATATTTGTTCAAATCGCCATCAACAGAAGGAACACCAAAATATATACAGTTCAGCTCATATGCCAAACATAATCAGCGCGTAAATAGTATATTATCGTCAAGACGTACGATAGTGTACGTAAACAAGAGACTGTTCGTGTTACAGAAGTTCTATTGGTTAATCACACAAAATGATATAAACGCTCTTTAGTATTACCATATCAGGAAAACAGTAACAAATAACGCTCTTTATGTTTACCATATCCGGATATAAACAAAAGCCAGGAAACGTAACGTTTTTTTGCTTTTGTTTACACAATAAGGGGGGGGGGGGAATTGACAATAACATACTGTTTATGCCATATTTCTTATTGGCATAAGAACAGAGTCTGTATATATCTTACTATTCCTTCTGTTTATGGTGGCTTTTGACGGAGGTGAATATTTTAACAGCATACCCACCGCCAACACCGCCCGTATCTTTAAGGGACGTCGATGGGGTAGAATTTAGGTGGGGTATTTACATGAAACCTTCACAGAATGAACAATCATATATATATAGAACTAAAGTTTATCATCATACAAATTATATATTAATTATTTATCACTCACTGTTTGGAAGGCATGTATTTGGAAATAATACAGCACATATAATTATATTAGAATTATTCTCATTGTTGGATTTCCAACCAGTAATCCAGTAATTAGTGAGACCAACAGTAGTATATTTTCTTGCTTTTGGTAAACAATTTGGTCTGAAATGGCCATCGGTTGAACTTTTTCCAACCGTAGGGAAAGTTTGGAGTGTGAAAACTCAAGGCGGGGGGGGGGGGGTGCGCAAATGGAATTTTGCAAACTTGAGGGGGTGGTGTTGGAAATTGAAGGTTGACACCTCCCTCAACATTGACCCTACATGAATTAAATGGAGTTGTTTGTAGTTATAGTTAGTAGATGAGATATGTTCTATTTGAGATACAAACCTCGTAATACCACATTAAAAATCTGGCAGCAACTTTAAAAATTTGTGCTACACCATTATGTGCTATTCAGTTTTGACACAAACACAGAGTAGCTCAAAGTTTTAAAGCGGCTGTCAGATTTTTAATATGGTAACTTTTTACGAGGTTTGTGTCTTACATAAAACATATCTCATCTACTAAATATAATATACTCACATATTTAATCATGTTCAATGTTTAGAAAATTCCACCGACACATGGCATGTGTCTTTTCTACAAAAGTTTCATTTGTTCTAAGAGTGAATTGGTCAACATATATAACAGTTGGAAACAATATCAGTTGGAAATGTCATACCACATATAAATTGAAATTGTTCTCTTTGTTTGATTTTCTAACCAGTAATGGGGAATTTGTTGTTTTAAAATCAACAGTGACATATGTTCTACCTTTAGTCTGAAATGGCAATAATTTGGGCAGATAGCTAGATAATATATAGTAAGAACTGTTTTTGTTTTATCTCAACTTACTACAAAAAATAATGTATTTTACTTTGGCAAGAAGTAATCTAAAGTAATAAAAAAGTAATTGAAATTACTTTCTAATTTTCCAAGTATTTGAACACACTTTGGCTTCTAGAATTCTTGATTACAAAAACAACACAAATACACTTTTAAACTGGAATTATATTTGTTTCTTAAAGGTTGTAAATGTGGTCATTGTTTTATTTACCAATTAACCACCAATATTTTTCACATTTTCCTAAATTGGGGGGGGGGGGGGGGTCAAGTTGGCAATTTCTAACGGTTGGAAAGTTTGTGTTACATATATCACTTGGGTAATACCAACATCGAAAGGGGGTGAGTGCAAATTGGACATTTTAATGGGGACACCCCTAACGGAGACCCTCTAGCCACGTCCCGGAGTATATATATATCGATAACACATTCCAGTTATATGAAGTGTCTATATGGTCTCAAAAGCCGACGTGGATCGACGTATGGTACGAGCGTTGTTCAAAATCTCGACACTATATTCTGATTCATTATAGTCCATATATAGTGCAGAGAACGGCGGGACAAGAACTACGGTATATTGGTTGCACATGGATTAAGTCGTGTATAATATAGTGAGTACTGGTATGTAGACCCTTAGCGTGCATGAGTGCATCCCGACGTTCGAGGAATTCCCTTTCAGACACGTTGTCGTATAATATTGATAGTTTGAGCGTACAGTGGAGTGTTGATGGAATAATAATAAAAACATCAAGGACAAGCGAACCCGACTCCCATTGAAGAACTACGCGTGCTCGCAAAAATACTTCTCAACGTTTCTTTGTCCTATTTAGCTCATTTCAAGACTCCCTTTTTCCGTCCATATAGCACATACAGGAGGTAAGCATTTGCCAGATATATACAGGGATGCACGGACGCGGATATATGAGAACTGATACCCGGCATTATATTATATTCTATTTGGTATAATACTGTGACGACGTCAGAATGTATAGACAACGCGGAACCTGTCCACGTTTTTTAATCTACAAATGTATCGAGTTAGTCTATATAAACCGAAACATGAATTCATAGCAGGACACACTTTAAAAAATAGTTTTCTGTGAACCACTATTTGCAAGGTTTTTATATTTTTTATTTATTGCTTGTGAAAACATATTTAACAAAAGCTTCCATATGCACGAAATTGCATACCGGCTTCCACTGTCGATAAATTAGTGTTCTCTTAAAAAGAGCCAAGAAAAAAGTGTTAACGGCATTCCCGGGGTTGCACGGAGCTGTGATATACGAGACAGCCAGGAACCAGACTATTGAAACATGAGGATAATGCATGGCTTGGAGGGGACTATTCCAAGATAGTGGTCCCAGATAAGGAACAATCAACAAGCCACACTGGCACAGGCGAGTGGACCTCTATATTGGCATATTCAACGAGAAGACATGTATTATTTATTATATTAAATCAAACACTGGTGTGAATTGTCCCACATTTTTTGGGTCTGATTTTGCCACATTTATATTTTCGCGAAATGTGAAAACCATTCTCAGAAATTACAATCTATATGTCAATTGTTTGGCAACGACAGGGTATAGTACAATGAGAAAAAAACATTGGCTAAATATGACTAACTTAAGGTTAGTCGCAGGCAGTTGGAGTAAATTTGACTAACCCACATCTTTTTGTGAGATACTGTTACACGAAGAATAACTCTAATTTCAAAGTGACACTGCCTTAAATGATGTTTAATATTCATTGTTAAATTTCCATTTCATCGGAATTCTGTTATAAAAACTCTATATTCCGTTTGGGTAAGATTTTAGCCCAACCCGAAGTAATCGGGTGTTGTGCAGTTTAGTAAAATATTATATGAACGTTCAGATAAGCATTGCTGTCGGGCATTCGGAATAATAATTCAACGAGGCGGAGCCGAGTTGTGATTTTGGCCGAACACCCGACAGCGAGGGGAATATCTGTATTAATCCACAGCTATACCAGTAATAAATCCACATACATCGCGTCCAAAACCACAAGATTTCTGAAGAAATATAGTGCAGGTCATGTAAAACATCGAGCCATAAACCGAATATCTATACAATCGGGAGATATAACGGAAATGTGGGGACAACTCCATCTTACAGAACTGAGAACAAAGCTGCATTTACATGGTGAGCAAAGTTATATTAAATGACAAATCATTTTCAACTCTCGTTAATTTTGTAAAAAAAAATATTGATTTTTGGTACATTATAGCTTGAACAATACATGATAAAAAAAATAATAGACGGATGTGCCATATATATAACGAGAAAACCGATGTCAGTCAAGCATTTTCAGGGACAATGTCATTGCGACTGGGACTCACCCCCCACCAACGATCGTCAACGTTTTCAACAGTTGGAAGTCTCACGTCTGAAACAACATAAAATTTAGTTCGATACTTCAGGCAGCAAACAGCTTAACATTGTTTTGATAGTTTTGTCAACAAATATCTAGTGTGAGATCAGTTGTTTTTATACCAAGATGCTATATTTCCCCAATAGTTGACACATGTATGTCAGGACTGACATCGCCATCGGTTGGACAAGTTATGTGGCCGAATACCCAACAGCGGAAATTCAGTTCGATCGTATAGTGCAGGGGAGGTGCATGTGCATTCCCCTGCCGAGCCTAGCGATGGCCGTATACAATCACATACCGCCGTGAGTCGTGAAAGCCATGTATGATCTCTCACTCAGTTGTCATTAATCAGTGAGAATAATTGCCGGTTAATTTAATCAGCTGATTATGGAGATAACGGGACGAGTATATGCTCTTGCATGACTTATTGGATATCACGTGGAAGGTATTTCATCATATCGAACTGAGAAAGCCATGTAAAACATCGAGCCATCACCCGAACATATATACAATCGAGAGATATAACGCAAATGTGGGGACAATTCCATCTTACAGAACTGAGAACAAAGCTACACGTGCATGGTGAGCAAAGTTATATTAAATGCCAAATCATTTTCAACTTTCATTAATTTTATAAAAAAAATAATTGATTAATTTTTGGTACATTATGGCAATCAAAATAGCTTGAACAAAACATGATAAACTAATACACGGACCTACCGTGTATATAACGAGAAAACCAACGTCATACCGGGACAGGGTGGATGCCCCCCCCCCCCCCACTAACGATCGTCACATTTTCAACAGTTGGAAGTCTCATGTCTGAAACAACATTAAATTTAGTTAGATACTTCAGGCCACAAACAGGTTAACATTGTTTTGAAAGTTTTACCAACAAATATATTAGTTGTTTTTAGACCAAAAGTATATATTTCCCCAATAGTTGACAAATTTATGTTAGGACTGACATCGCCATCAGTTGGACAAGTTCCATACAGCAGTTAATTTATCATGTTGAAAAAATGTGTGGTACTGTTATAGTTGGAAAATATGGGCTCAAGGGAGGGGCGGTGATGTCAAATAACGAAATTTAGACAGGTTCCATGGGTCTGGTACTTGGACATTATAACGGAGCCCTCAAACCGCGTCACTGAAACAACATCATTCATCAGCTGTTATCAGCTTCCCACACATGAGTGAAACAATCGCTCTGTATAGTTATCATGTATAGAAAATATACATGTCTTGATAAATGTAAGTTCCATGACAAATGATATTCGACTCAATTGTTTTCCATAAAATAGCCATGGCGACTAATGTTGTCCTAGGGATGTGAGCACGGGGTGGGGTTTTCACCGTTAAGGATCTGGAGACCCTAAGTTTTGCTTGGCATTTAAGTGTGTAACAGTGCTCATATTTTACAGCTGTGCAAATGTTTCACTGTTGGAACGTTTGATGAGCCAGTAATTCGAAAACTATCCAACCTAATGACGTGATGCAATTTCGGATATATATCTAGTTGGTTCGTGAGAGGGGGGGGCGCAGTGAAAGATTTCTAAATCATCACTAAATATAACGTCCATTCGATTCCAATAGCTTTTGATCCAGATATTAGCATTTAAGTCCAACTTGTGGTGTCAACCTGGATATATCCAACTGCACCACATTAACAAGACCAAACTTCCAAGTTTGAACACCCCTGCAAGATCAACTGGTACCTCAAACTTTCCAACTGTTAGAAATTTACAATCTAACACGCCCCTAATTGCTACGACCTATTTAGGATATTAATATTAAACCAACAATTTCAACCTATTTTTTTTTGGTGTGACATTGCCAGCTCAGGCATGGAAATGCCTTCTGCTGGAAATCGTGACCAAGGTTGGGGGTGAGACAAGTACAGTCTACTCTAATTCCCCATCTGCCACAAACTGTGATAAAAACGCTCAACTGTTATAAATTTCCAAATTTAATCAACAACAGTTAGAACTTCCAAACACTAAATACGCCAGTATTTGTTTTGATATAGTTTACTCGTCTGTGTGATGTTCAGGGTAAAATTGGTTGTGCAAAGGGTGGGGGAGGAGTCATGCAAATTCAAGTGTTCTCATTTTTAATGCTTTGCCTTTAACGATATCCTGTCCGATATGACGCCATGAAACCACCATATGTATGTGTTCTATAGTAGAATATAATTACGTCGGACCCATGAGCCCATTGATATGAGGTCTTGAAAATCAGTTGCTGACTTTGAAAGTAGAGCATGCAGGCTTACAACAGCCGGTGATTATCTTAACAAAAGCTGGGGAATATTTTAATTCCCCGGTTATTGTTAACATAATTACAAGCTCTTGTTGGCAGCGTGGTATAGTCTAGATAATGTACAAGAGGAAACAATAGGAAACGTGGAGTGTGAGTGCACTTCATCGATACTGTTGCAGTGAAAGCAAATGTATACATGCTGGACCTGTGCTCAAAACCAAACATCAACCTATGCAGATATATACTAATAGAGCTTTCAACACATATTCCCTAGTGGGGGAGCTTTCGGTTTCTAGGAGGCAAGGTATCTGTAGATATAGTTTATTTGGTTTATCAGCGCTCGCCCTTGTGTGCTATCTAGCCGAAACAGTATCTACCGTACGGAGTACTTACATATTCAAAATTTTATTAAAATGCAATTATTGCATTTTTTTTAGATTGAAATAAAAAAAAATTAATTAAAAACAAAACACCGTTATAACATCCGCCAGGGTACTCCGAGTCATCACACCAAATTTGGTTGAAATCGGTCCAGGGGTCTGGAAGCGAACAGACAGATCCTACACTGTTATATATAAATATCTACACCGGAAAACATGCATTCTGTTCGCATTTAATTGTGAAAATTATGACAAGTGTCATGGAAAAAGTGTGATAACCATGGATACATCATGACGCAATACAAATTTCAGTATATTATGATTTGACCAAAAAAAAACAACTGTTTGAATATAGCCAATTTAACACTGAATTGATGTTAAAATTACATTATCTCTAAGTTTTAAAGCCAGAAATATATATATATCGAGGAAATGTTTTTGAACAGTGGAAAAAAATGCTTTCGTGTCCTCTTGACCACCCACATACCCCCTCATACGTTCCCCACGCTGGTCATCCTATAATACCCGCTGCGGGCACATATTGAGTAAACCCCGTGGCGGGAACGAGTGAAGAGTACATGTAGGTTTGTTTTGAGGGAATTTTTTTATTAACTGTTTTTCTTCGCACACAACTCCGGATCCAGGAGGTGCATAATGAACCCAGCTTCAACCAAATGTTAACAGTTCGACGAATAAAACTCAATAAAGAGACGAATGGTCGATGAAGTGTGAGAATAAGTTTCCATGTTTCAATTTTGTGTGTTTTCAGCTGCAAGATATAGTGCGAGGTGATAAATTTGGACAACGTTCCATTGATATAGATAGCTTAGGAAACTAAATCTAAAGTCACATTGGAATTTGCGTCTTTTATGCAGGAACATATTGACAATTACATGATACAGTCCACGGTGTCGGAGTAAACCCCGAAGCGGGCAAGATTTTTTCTCGCGTCAGAGTTTACTCCTGCCCGCAGTACGTTTTACTTTATCGATGTATGGTATGTTTGGAAAGATGTCTTTATTCGAGTTACTGGATAGGGACTGGGTGTTTATAGATTGCTCCACGTTTTCAAAACAATATTCTCGAGAAGTGTCGGCAGTGAAACTTTTGCTGACTTAAGGGGGAGACGCACGTTTTGCATAAATCACAGTAAATCCAGCCAGAAATGGCAAGTGATTTTCAACAAAGAATTTCTCTGGATCTATCTGGTGAAAAATCTTGAATTTTACATATGATAATTTTCATTATATATAGAATCAGAGTAATTATAAAGAGACAATAACAATAATGGATTTTAATACATTTGAGAGGTTGGAAATATTTGTTTCGTTTCTGTCCCTTTAGGTACCGAGAACTGCCAGAATTTTTTTTAATTTCAAACAACATGTCAACCATCAAATAGCTTATTGTCTTGACTCCATGAGAGGAGGCTTCATTTGTATCATAATGTTGAGTTAGCTTTTTAATTGCATATTATAGCATCATACCCCATGTATTATAATGAAGAATAGAGCAGTCACAAATATGCCAGCCCAATGAAAACAAATGTTCAAATGTGGTGCTGTCCACTCAAGCAGGGAGCAATCAACAGAAATTAGGCCACAGTGTTAAGAGATATGGTGGTCAGATTTAAATTGGTTATGAACCCATGACCCAGAACTCAACTGAGCCCAATTTTTCATAGATCAACAAGCATGGCATGAAAATTCTCAATAATAAAAAATTATTTATGGTAGTTGTCTTTCTGAATGAAAATAATCATTTAATTTCATGAATCAAGAAAAATTAAGTCTCCTCTCATGATCTTCAGATATGATATCATGTATATATGAAATGCACTTTCGAAAAAAATCTGTTTTACAGTAGTTCTCGGTACCTGAACACAGTGAAATTTAAAAGATTTTTCATGCCATAAAAGTAAAGTAAATGAGATTATAATAACCAATGGTTCTTATGTATGATACCACAATAATCTCTTGTACAAAATTTCACAAAGATATTCCTGATAGATTTAGAGAAAATACATTTTGAAATACCAGGAAATTTTGGCAAAACGTGCGTCTGACCCTTAAACTTAAATTTACCCCGAAATTCCGAATGCGCTCGACTAAGATTGTGTTTCTCTCCAGAACTGATGTGTGAAATGTCTCTGAACTCTTGTCACAGCATAAATTTGCATTGCTTATCATATACGTCTTCCATTGATTTGTGTAACTTCTAAATTGAATACTTTTAACTAATTAGACTAGCCCATCATGTGAAAAACTCTAATTGTTTTTGCCCGATGTGCGGTTTACTGACGCCCGCGCCGGGGTTTACTGCCCGCAGCGGGGATTGTATGATGACCAGCGTGTTCCCGGACAAATTGTTTGACACCCCTGATTCTAAACGGAAATAAACGAATCATTTTTCCAGCATAGACGCTTTTGTCGCGCGATCCGTGCGCCAAGGGCCCCGTGCGGAAGTGCCTTAATTATCAGTGTTAACACATTGGCTGCATGGTCGCGCCGATTTGAAATAAGACGATGTCCTTCTGGTTTCTATTTTCGTCGATATCATGATTGTAGTGATTTATATATGATCTTCTTTTGAGAAGTAGATCAAAGGAAACGTAGGTAATTCTACGTCACATACAATAGACACCTTTCGCATTTTGAACGACAACAGATAATTATTACGAATAGCTATGTGTTGTCGTAATTCTTTTCGGACGGTCCAGAAACCTTTTGACGACAACGAGTCCGTTTGTGAGACAATCGTGCTTGCTGCTCGCAGTAATGGGGTTACGGGACTGCGTGCCGTGATTATTTTGTAATTAATTATGCTGTTATCAGGTCATAGCTTAGCGCTTTGTGTTTCGCAAGCGTCTCGTGTTTCAAGACGACGAATGATTTGATTGCCGCATTTATAATTCGATATTTTGGTGAATATTCAGGTAGGTACTCACCAATGATGCGACATGCAGAGAAACACTTAATGATTCATTAACATGGACGTAAACTAATACATGTAGGTTCATTTAACGTGATTGATTATATGTAACATGGCAATACTGAAACGACTTTTCATATTTCTAAAACTTGCATTCAAAAGGATAAAATAGTAAACTTTAAATTTGTTTTATTGATATAAGTTATTTACATTATATACAGTAATGTCGTACACATATATATCACATGGAACCCCTATTATATCACAAAAAATCAATTACATATTTCCTTATCTCTCACTAGTTATGAATATGCACGTGATTCCTGGCCGGCGTGCACACGAGTTAAATATCACTTGGCATCGCGCCAAGTAAACGACCACGCGTCTTAACATTGATTCAGGCGGATTGATACTGTTTCGAAAAGCGGCAAATGACACCAACACCAGACAATGTAAAATGATTGCTTTGTTTACTAAAGTTAAATTATTGTCCAAATTCGTTGCACTAACAAAAATAGACACAAAAATAAAGAGGCACATTTGGGAACTATAATTTCCGTCGCCAGCCCCAGAGCGCGCTATACTGTCGTATACAGTTGTGAACCGTCTCAGTCAATGCTGTAACTGAATGAATTTTTCAGCTTCTTTGACGGATTTTGATATGTTAAAAAAAGCATAAAGCTCTAGGTTTTTTCATGTGATATATACAGGATCTTCAACTCTATCAAACTCGTTTAATAGAATCTTATATCCCAACATAACTCGTTGGAGATCCTCTACATATGTAAAGAAGCAAACCATTTTACTAATTATATATAGTGACACCACAGTTGGGGCGGGCGGGGCCATTTTCACTCACCATTCACTCTCCTTGCACACCATACAGTATATCGATCATGTTTATAAATGACATAACATACACAAATACCATAAAAAAATACC
Organism: Siphonodentalium dalli; assembly: GCA_032622095.1. Lineage (NCBI taxonomy): Eukaryota > Metazoa > Mollusca > Scaphopoda > Gadilida > Siphonodentaliidae > Siphonodentalium > Siphonodentalium dalli. The sequence continues at coordinate 94,965,301 of CP136065.1, forward strand.
TTCGGCTGTCAAAAACATGTATAGTGACATTTCAATCTGCAGTTTTAAGGTGAGGGTGAGCAATGGAGCTGGAATGACAGACCCCAACGGAAAGAGCTATTGGCATATTCCGTTATGTTGTGTAAATCCTGTTTCATTGTTGAAAATGCTGCTGCAGGGATAGTATTCATAAAATTTTATACCCAATGTCACTGAGCCAGTTCAGTAAAATCCATCTTGGAATATAATTATGTATATATATTATTGACTAATGTATTTTATATTCATCTAATTAATGGCATATCCCATGAGTAATTGGGGGTACAATAAAAGCTATCAATCAAAACAAACAATCGACGACAACGTTCAACGCTCCAACTAACAGACGGCATTGGCACCACCCCGATTAAAGCGTATCGTACACTCCTGCTCTCAAATATAACCTAGTAATTTGTTTCCATTGTCGCGTTGTGACAGAAATATGTCAATAGATAATTGTAGAATATAAATGGGCACTCTATCTCCCTCAGAAAAAAACAACATCTTATTCGAAGCTTAGCATTCATTGCCTAAGTGAGAAACAAGGGTATCTTTTCAACAGCGTAAAACGTTAAGGGCGTTCTTTGTTGGTCTGTTGCTCAATTGGTAAAAATAAAGAATGTTTGTCTTACTTACATGTAAGTTCCGTAAGTTGGAAACGGATTATGACTTTATAAGGCATGGCCGAATTGATCGACGTGAACTTGTCGGATCGTACGCTGTTCAAATTTCGCGGGAAATTTGTGACCCTTGCGCAAGGTCGCTGGTACTGTGACGCTTCGCACCACTCACGTGTTAAGAGACTACTCGATACGGGTTCGAGATATCTTGTCAGTATGTTAACCTTGATATTCACTCGAATTCGTTGCAGCGGTGGTTGCTTCCTCGAGTATGGGAGTGATAATAATTTGTGCCACGCGCCTTATATGACCGAGGTAATAATTGATGTATAGTGCATGGAAATAAATTAATGTTGTAATGCGCTATACAAATGGACCGATTAGTATTCTACGTCCATGGTGTAACCAAGGAAGTATATTGTTCTTCTATTGGGGGCGTTTTCCATTTAACTGGAAACATTCAGATACCAATGGCCGTAAGAACGCGAAATCTTTAGGGATTGTAGTCATCTAAGGGCCACTGGAAATGAAGGTATCGCGATTTCGGCCCACGATTCTTTACAGGATAATCGCTCTTTTGAGAATATTTTTCATTATTATACGAAATACTTTTGCAACCACTATATATCGGAAAGAATGAGGAGTAGAAAACTGAAAGTTGGTACATATTATGTTGGGGCTAATGAGTTATAACCAATTGTCATAATTATAACGGATATTATCTGAGTTTTCTTTGCGGAGTTTTCTTCCTTGATCTGAAAAAAAATGTCATTTTAATATCTCGGAAATTATAAGGATCATAGGCAATTGGACCGTATGCACACCTCGATATGCCCAACTGGCCGCTGGCATCTGTTGGTGATACCTGCTGAATTGACATGATGATGGTCGGGCAAAACGATGCCATTAAGAAAATGTACCATTATTTTTCCGAAGTTGTAATTTTCGCGGTCTTTGAAAATTCGAGCGATTTTACAAAAAGCTATTGTCTGTATGACACAATCATGGACATATACACTTTAATCGTGGATGCTCTGATGTTTGCAAAAAAGACAGGTATTGCCACCATTATTATGGTCACTTGTCAAATAACGACCGAATACATTATTAAAATAATTTTAAATTGTCCGTTTAAATGTTTTATATACATGTAGATAATGACTTTTCTTCGAATAGATTGCGCCAGCAAACACTTCTAGAATTAAAATTTATAAACGATAAGGGTACATATTCTTAACACAATTATTCGCCCCACCAACATCATAGCTCAATCAGTCCAACACCATAGCAAATTAGCAAGACAATTTGATAAGGGGTGGGTCGTTACGTGGTCGTCTTGACCATTAAGCATTAACAGTGGTGTTAGAAGTATTTAGTGTGGACAGTCTTATACTTGAGTCCCTGTCGACAGTAGTGTTAGAAGTGTTTAGCGTGGACAGTCTGATACTTGAGTCTCTGTCGCCTGCCTGACACTTCAGCAAAAGAATGAGCTCTGATCTGAACTTTCGAGCAGAGAGACAATATGTGAAGAAATTCAAAACATTGTTGCTAAGTGCCAGCATGACTGCACAGTTCATCAACAACGGAGCGTCGCGAAAACTCACCAGGCACAACAAGAAAACAAGCGGCATTGTGGTGAACAGAAGCTGACACGCAGTCGCTACCAGCATGGTGGTAACGGATGATACGCCAGTGACGTCACGGTTGCGAGTTATTGTAGAAGACGACACTGTGGCCAACGAACGTTTGGTTCTTCTTATTGAAATTATCAGACATGCGTCGCAGACGATCAGAATGACGACCGGAATGGCAGAATATTTAATTAGGTCAACCCAAAACCATGCTTGATCAGTAAAGTAAATATAATCTTCTATCCCTTTATATCTGCAACTTGCAGTCCCGTTTCTGACGACCCTGGTATATCCGTATAAAAGATGGCAGTTTGCTAAAAAGCTCGCGGCGACCGCGATGGCTATTCCAACTAAAGCAGACGTCTTCGATTGTGATGGGCGCCATCTTTGAGGGCCGCACACCACAAATGTTCTCTCCAATGTCATTAGGACGAGTATCCATATTGGAATGTCACCTGAGACATAGTTGCTGAATTCAATGAATTTACACATCGCTGCAGAATTTGATGTGAACTTGAAGCCGAAGGCGCGTTCTACGATCTTTGGAACCAGATGTAGGTGCAACGATGCAAAATCCGCTACTGCCAGGCAAATGAAATAAACAGAGGCACGTTTGCGAATCATGGATTTCTTGCTGAAAACGAGGATCGTCAGAAAATTTCCAATGGTTCCAATCGAGAGCAATGTAATTCCATAGGTCCGCCACAACCACAATACCACGTGACCTTTATCCATTATGCAATTTTTAAATTAAAATATCACTTAGAAAATCTTCTGAGTTAATGTATATCTCGCGCGCCTCCAAATTATAGGAAATTTCTTACTATCTGTTTCTCTATATATAATCGATTCAATTATTTAGTTGAAAGAAGGACGCATCAGTATAACTATAATGGTTTATAAGTTGTCTAATTTGATCCAAAACAAATGTTAAAATTCATCAACGTGAACATCCCAGAATATCAGGCCTCTGTTGTATGAGTTTTCCTACCGACACCAGGACAAGCAAAACAAGTCTTTCCTCCTTCGTCGGGAAATGCTACCAGCGACGAGACATTACAGTCATATAACTGATTGAAATATGTTATCATGATAACACGGAGACTGAGTCGTTGACGCAGATTCCATGCCGATTGTTTTTATCACCACGCCTCTCGATGCATGACAGTTAAATGTCGTTCAGTAGATATCGAACTAAATTCACAACCTGAGTATGATGCGATCGAAGAACTCAGGATGCCACTACTATTCTTCCTTTCTCTGCATTCAGTTGCTCTCGATCGTCTTCGACAATTCTATGGCAAAGTGAGTTAATAATCAATGTTGTTATTTTATCATTATGAGAGCGCCTATTCAACCAATGTGTGAACAGTTCTGATACTCTCCGAGTATCCATCTGGTTTGATGGGTACAAACGTACCGTGAATATAATTGATAGCCTAAGTGACCACTTGAACGTACGGTGGCTCAATCGATTAGGGGTACAACTCCAAGCCGTTTCGCCTTCCAGCGCTGGTGATAAGGGTTCAAATCCACATGTTTCCATCGTGGACTTTGTAACTCGAAATCTTTATCTGGGAAAGTTGCCAGTTACTTGCCGATGGCCGGTGGTTTGCCGCACATGGTCGACGAGTTTATCAGCCATTGAAATCACTGTTAGATTAGACGTAAGTGTGCGGATTTCCTCCACCATTAAAACTGGCAATGTCGTGATATGGCCTTAGTGGCTAAAGCGACATAAACCCTAATCAATCAATCAATCATGAACGTACGAGTAACCATAAGCTACCAATCGAGGCAGGGCGATGGAATGGCTCTGATCGCTGTGACCGTGTTTGCCCCTTATGTGACTCTGGGGAAGTAGGAGCCAAATTCCACTACCTTTTTAGCTGTAAAGATTTAAAAATTCCTCTGAATTTGGAACTTGATCAAATTGATCAACAACTGCTTTAATTAGGCTAATTAGCAATGTTTTGGTCATAATGCTGGGCCAACATTTTTTAATTAAGGAAGTTATTGATCAAGTTCCAAACTCCAATGGTATTGGTAAGACCGTCACAAGTCCACGCATGGTAGGCCTATACCGTACATTATAATTTGCTGTCATGTCAGCAATTTATAAATTATATATATACTGTGATGAAATTTTTAATTATTGTTTACAAATATTCCCAAACATTGTACCCAGTCCCCTAGATCGTGCCACGAATCTCTACTCTGGTTGACGCTCGTGTCTACGGCGTCAGCCAGAGTAGAGATTCATGGCATGATCTACCAGTCCCCGTGAGAAAACCGCAGCAGATTTATTTCCATTCATCTCCGTGTAGCGATATGTTACAAACCTTTATGTCATTTCTGAGATTCCAGAGACTGTCCCTACAGGCTACAGAGCCAGAGGAGTAGAGGACCCTACAAACTTACAAAGTCCCTGTTATAAATGCAGCATGTTTCTTCACCGCGTTTCAGTGTAATGATATGTTGCAAAGTGTTACGAAGTATAAGTTGTAACCGGTACGTGTTACAAATAATATAAAGTCCTCATAAGAAAACCGCAGCAGCAAACTCATCTCAATGCAGCGATATGTTACGAAGCGTTACGTAAATGATTTCTGATATCCACAGAGACCGCTCGTAGACAGTTGTTACAAATGGTATAAAGTCCCTGTGAGAAAACCGCAGTATATTTTTTCATATCATCCGAGTGTAGCGATAAGTTATGTTACAAAGTTTTACGAAGTATTACATTATGTGATTTCTGAGATCCACAGAGACCGCTCGTTGATGGCTGTATGCAAATGATGTAAAGTCCCTATGAGAAAACTGAGGATATTTCTTCAACTCGTCTCAGTGTAGTAACTGTAGTTACGAAGGTTTCTGTGATTTATGAGATACCACAGATCGATGTACCGCTCGTAGACGGGTGTTCAAATTATTAGTTAGGGAGCCCGCATATGTTCTATTTACACTTTTGCGTACAAAAGGTTTGATCCCCTAAAGTTGGTACCAATAATGGAACATTCTGAAAAACTGATTTCTTAAGTTGCGGATTCCTGGGGTTTAGGGGCTGCTGAACCCCAAAAAGTGCCAAAAATCACTTCTATTTACACTTCCGCGTACATCGATGAATTTTGGTTTGATGATACTCCTAAGTGTACTCATTAAGAAAACACAACTTAAGAAAGGGATTTTCCTGGGGTTTTCAGATAAGAAAGGGGGGTCCCATGCTGAACCCCAAAACGTGATTTTTCACTTTTTTTTACACTTTCGCGTACATCCATAATGTTTGGTCTCAAAGTACTTTGATATATACTAATTATAAAAACACAACGTAAGAAGCAACTTTTCCTGGGGTTTTAAGATAAGAAGGGGGTCATCGGGTCACCCCTCAAAACGTAAAAAAATCACTTTTATTTACATGATTGCATTTGTCCAACGTGTGTGTATGTGCGTACATGCCTTGTACGTTGCACTATTACAACCAATACATCCCTAAATCGATACGATCAACTTAAGAAATATATATTCATGTCGTGTTCTGATAAGAACGAGACTTGTTACCCCCCCCCCCCCCCCACAACCCGATCCATTTTCTAGAACTATAAGTGAGCCAGTTTTATGAAAATTATAGCGGGAAAATCTAATAAATTGTACACAAATGTATATATTTTCGTGAAGCTAAGACATAATGACACTTTTTTGGGCCAAAATTGAAACTCACCATCCAAGATGGCCGCCAAAATGGCTGCCGGAAGTTGAAAATATGACATTTTTTCACAAATATCTTCTAGATCAATTCATGCTGTTTGGAACTGGTTAGTAATGCAACTTTATTTTGTGTTTTTTATATTAACTGATCATTGGAGCAATTAAATATGCAATTATAGGGGTCCTAACCCCTTCCGATCCCTCAAAAATTTGATTGTACAGAATGCGGTATAAAATTTCACCCAAATAAATCACAATTGGGATTCTAGTCATATTTCAACAAGAAATGAACAGAACTTTGTAATGTGAGTGAGGCATATCATTACCTATGCATATTCCAAATCACTGGAACCAAAATTCTTACTTTGGCTCAAAATGGCTGCCAATATGGCCGCCAAAATATGGAAAATGGTAAATATTACACCAGCGTGTCCTGCAATAGCTTACAAGTTGTGTTGATGTATAAAATGGGCCATTCTGCATTCTATGCATTGAATGCTAACATGTCTGATGCACCATGGTTAATTGTTCTATTTTCACCACTGACATCGTCAAAAATATTGGACTTTTCTCTAAAAACACTTGACATAAATATTGGCAAAAAATCAGTTTTCAGGTTTGAACCATTTTTTCAGGTAAAATATAACTATCTTTGGATTGAAAGGTGTTTATTGTTTTGGTCTATCTTAAATGTGTCACACTACGGTGTTTATAGACCAAATTTCTCAAAGCTCAAGATGGCTTCCAAAATGGCAACCAATTTGTAAAATGCTAATTTTTTACATATATCCCGAACATTCTCTGCATTATCCGAAAAGATAGCAAATTGTGACTCACTTGGTTATTATACGTGTTAGTTAATTAACTGACAACTACATGTTCTATTCCCAGTTGTCCCAGTTCCGTATGGGGCATGACAAATTCATTTTAAAGTATGTAATTTGCCGAGAACCTCTTTTGTGATTTTGGCCATATTTATTGAAAGGAAATGGGCAGAACTTTGAGACAGAACTGAGATGGACCATAATTGTTGGCTATTCTGGTCCATTATGATAAAAAAATGTCTACAGTATACAGTGTGGATGCCAAGATCGTAGCCAGGGAGTTACTCTGTGATCATATGTGAGGTGAATAGGTATACATGGAGTTATTGTATGTCATGACTGATGTGAGTAGGTATACAATGAGTGACTATATGGTTACAAGTGGGTTGTCCATGGTAAGATGCATCTAGGTGTACAGGGAGAGGTCATGGTCAGGTGTGAGGTGAATCGGTATGCATGGAGTGACTGTATGGTGTATGATTGTGTATATCCAGTACGGGTGCATCCGGTGTGCCTGTATGGTCATTGGTGTGGTGTATGGATATATCTACATGGTCATCTATGTGTTGATATGTATATATGGAGTGACTGTAAGGTCATGGGTGGGATGTACATGTGTTGTCTGTATGATCATGGATGGGGTGTGTGGATAAATATGTAGTGATTTTATGGTTACGGGTAATGTGTATAGGTATACATGGAATGACTGTACGGTCATGATTGAATATGAATACCTGGAGTAAGCTGGTGGACATTATCGAGCGTGTGGGTACATAGGGAGTGTCCTTGTGATAACGGGTGGGATGTATATTTATATATATCGTGGATGTATTATCATTGGTGGGTGTATAGGTCTTAGCTGTATTATCATGGATGGCGTGTATGATTATACAGTGAATTGCTGAATTGTCATGTGTGAGGTGTATATGCAAGTATGGATTGTTTGAGTGGTCGTATGTGCGGGTTTTTTTTTGTATATCTGGAAGGGCTGAATGGCCATTAGTGAGCGTTACATGTAGACCTGGAGTGAATCTATGGTCTATGATGGGCTGCATACGTATATCAAGTGGTTATATGACTATGTGTGTCGAATAGGTATACATGTAGTGACTGTATGGTTAATGGTGAGATGAGTACATGTAGGTATACAAGTAGTGACTGTATGATCATAAATGTAATGAACATATATACAGGGGGTAACAGGCGTATGAGTATACATGTACCTGGTGTTCTTGTTTGGTGACTCGTGTCGGTATCGTCATGTGTAGGTTATACCAGTACACACACGTGTTGCTTTATTGTCATGGGCGAGGGATATGTGTATATAGCGAGTGGATATATGGCCATGGATGAGGTGCATATGCATACATGGAGTAACTATACTGACATGGCTGGGGTGTATTAGTATATCTTGAGTGGCTATTCGGCTATGGTGTGACAAATAGGAATACATGGATTGACATGGTCACTGTTGGGGTGAATATGAATACAAGGATTGACCATGATCGTGTATGAATGTTTTGAATAGGTACACACGGGGTGACTATATGGCCATAGGTCAGGTGAAGGAGTATACCAGGTAACATGGGTGAGGGTATGTGTATGAAGCGAGTGGCTATATGGTCATTGGTGATGTGCATATGTATACCGGAATGACTTTATGGTCATTGTTGTGGTGTTGATGTATATATTGATTGTTCATTTGACCATGCGTTTGGAGAATAGGTATACAGGGGATGACCTTATGGCAAATGGTGAGATGAATGGGTATACATGGAGTGACTATATGGTTATGGGTCATGTTTAGGAGTATACCCGGTGTGCCTGCATTGTGACGCGTGGCTGTATGGGCATCCGTGGTCATGGGGCAGGTGTACATGTATACAGGGGTAACTATATTGTTATGTCTGTGGTGTTTATGTATATATGTAATGACTGTGTGTTAATGGGTGTCTATCGCTTTCCACGATATGACATGACCACTCTATTGATTAACATATCCTTGAGTTATTGTGAAAAGCGATAGCCACTCAAGGTACACATGTACAACCCACCATTACCACAGTCACTCCATATGTACATAAACACCACACAAATGACAACATAGTCACCCACTTTATACACGTACATGTACTAGTACACCTGATCATACAGCCATACTTGATTATACCCGTACATACCACAAATGACGATACATCCACGAGTCACCATGCATAAACACCTACACCCGACCATATAGTCACTCTATGTATACATATTCACTACATTCACGATCATACAGTCACTCAATGTATACATATTCACCTCACATGGACCATATAGCCACTACATGTATACCTATTCGCCATACCCATGACCATGGAGTAAATCCAGGTTTACATATGCACATCACCAATGATGAGCCCTTCCAGATATACCAATATCCGCACATACGACCACTCATAAGTTCCATACTTGCCATACTCATACACGCCATCCATGATAATAAATCTACTCCCCATACACCACCAATGATAACACATCCACAACATATATAAATATACGCCCCACCGTTACCAACAGGGCACTCCCTATATACCCACACACCATTCATGACCATACAATAACTCCCTGTATACCTATTATCCTCATATATGGTCATAACTCCCTGGCTACCATCTTGGCTTCCACCCTGTATCCAGTTGATACATTTTTATCATAATGGGCCAGAATACCCACATATCATGGTTCATCTCAGTTCAGTCTCAAAGTTCTGCCCATTTCCTTTCAATAATATGGTTCTCCGCAAAATTCCATACTGCAACTTTAAAATGAATTTGTCATGCCCCATACGGAACTGGGACAAACATAATAGAACGTAGTTGTCAGTTAATTACATTGTAACTAACACGTACAATAACCAAGTGAGTCACAATTTGCCACTTTTTTCGGATAACGCAGAGAATAATGTTCGGGATATGTTAACTTTTAACTTTTTACAAATTTGGTTGCCATTTTGGAAGCCATCTTGAGCAATTTAGTCTATAAACACCGTAGTGTGACACATTAAAGATAGACCAAAACAATAAACACATTTCAATCAAAAGATAGTTACATTTTACTTGAACAAATGGTCGAACCCCGAAAAGTTAATTCTTGCCGATATTTATGTCCAATATTTCTGGTAAATGTCAGTGGTGACAATAGTAAAAATGATCCATGGTGCATCAGACATGTTAGCATTCAATGTATAGAAAACAGATTAGCCAATTGTGTACATCAACCACAACTTGTAAGCGATTGCAGGACACCCTGGGGCAATATTTACCATTTTCCATATTTTAGCGGCCATTTTCGCAGCCATTTTTAGCCAAGGTAAGATTTATGGTTCCAGAGATTTGGAATATTCATAGGTAATGATATGCCTCACTTACATTACAATGTTCTTTTCATTTCTTGCTGAAATATGACTAGAATCTCAATTGTGATTTTTTGGTAAAATTTTGCACTGCGTTCTGTAAAATCGAATTTTTGAGGGATCGGAAGGGGTTAGGACCCCAATAATTGCATATTTAATTGCTCCAATGATCAGTTAATATAAAAAACACAAAATAAAGTTGCATTACTCAACCAGTTCCAAACAGCATGAATTGATCTAGAAGATATTTGTGAAAAAATGTCATATTTTCAACTTCCGGCAGCCATTTTGGCGGCCATCTTGGATGGTGAGTTTCAATTTTGGCCCAAAAAAGTGTCATTATGTCTTAGCTTCACGAAAATATATACATTTGTATACATTTTACTAGATTTTCCCGCTATAATTTTCATAAAACTGGCTCACTTATAGTTCTAGAAAATGGATCGGGTTGTGGGGCGGGGGGAGGGGGGGGGGGGGGGTAACAAGTCTCGTTCTTATCAGAAAACGACATGAATATATATTTCTTAAGTTGATCGTATCGATTTAGGGATGTATTGGTTGTAATAGTGCAACGTTCCAGGGGTGTACGCACATATACACACGTTGGACGAATGCAATCATGTAAATAAAAGTGATTTTTTACGTTTTGAGGGGACCCGATGACCCCCTTCTTATCTTAAAACCCCAGGAAAAGTTGATTCTTAAGTTGTGTTTTTATAATTAGTATATATCAAAGTACTTTGAGACCAAACATTATGGATGTACGCGAAAGTGTAAAAAAAAGTGAAAAATCACGTTTTGGGGTTCAGCATGGGACACCCTTTCTTATCTGAAAACCCCAGGAAAATCCCTTTCTTAAGTTGTGTTTTCTGAATGAGTACACTTAGGAGTATCATCAAACCAAAATTCATCGATGTACGCGGAAGTGTAAATAGAAGTGATTTTTGGCACTTTTTGGGGCTCAGCAGCAAGAATGCGCAACTTAAGAAATCGGTTTTTCTGAATGTTCCATTATTGGTACCAACTTTAGGGGGTCAAACCTTTTGTACGCAAAAGTGTAAATAGAACATATGCGGGCTCCCCAACTATATTGTTCGGTGCAAAGCTCCCAAGTCCCCTGAGAATAACAGCAGAATATTCTTCACCCCATCGCAGTGTAGCAACATGAAATTGTTAGAATGCAAAGTAATGAATTGACAAGTTGCGGAACATTTTGTGATTTCTGAGATTCCTCAGAAACTGGTCATATTCATGTCTGGATACAAGTTTTTTTTAATAATCATTTTGAATTTTACCAAATATATTAGTTTTTGATAAATAAATCATCTTGAAATTACTTAAATACCATGATAGTTTATTCTTCTGAAAACTTGTTTGTGTATACTAACTGTGGAGCGAAAAATCGAAATAGAAAAATATTTGGCTCAATGCCGACAGATAGGAGAATTCCTATAAGAAAATGTTCACTAAACTTATTGATTATCGCCTGTTCATGGGTCCTAGTTGACATATGGAGACTAAATGTATTCCAAAATTCTGCTAATATTGTTTAATTTTCCTCCAACGATGGCAAAGTTTATTAATTTTGGTTTCGTCCTTGACATAATATACGCTTTACTTCGGGAAAACCCACTCGATCTATCAATCGATCGATATTATTCGGACGGAAACGGGGAGATATTTTCGGCTCAAGTCGTCACAGATCCTATTCGGACAGTGACTCTGTTTCGGTCCGTTATTTGAGAACATATAGTTCCTTGCTTCAACCGTCTTTCAATGGCGAAAAGGTTTTTAAGATCAATATTTAACAATCAATGGTATAGCTATAAGGAATAATCTCGGTTTCCTAATGTAATTACAGTCTAAAGGCATATGCCGAATCACAAACTCTTATAAATCGCGAAGCGATATATAAGAGTTTGTGATTTTTTCATATGCCTTTAGACTGTGTAATTACATTAGGAAACCGAGATTATTCCTTAAATATATATAAATATATATGTGTGAGTGAGGGTGTGTGTGTATGTATATATGGGTGCATTACTATACAAGCATATGTATATACATAATTATGTTAAATTAGTTATACACGGACTCTTGTTTGTTTACACTGATATATCTGGTATTATAGTACATATATAGTACTGGAAACTGATCAACGGGAGTCCCCATGCTATTGTAAATTATGTACATATTGTAAATTAAATTATTTTCTCCATACCTGTATGTATAAGGTGACGAGAACAAAGAATTGAACAGTTCTGATACTCCCCGAATATCCATCAAGTTTGAGGAGTACAAATGTACCGTGAATATAATTGATAGCCTAAGTGGACACTTATCACATAATTTTCGCTGGAGAACTACAATGAATTTAGGAATTGTGAGCACTGCCCATCATGAGCGACAGTTTACTATGTCCATACTAAAGTGACCTTTAACAAAACAATGTGTGGTCAATATTAATCCATCCGTTATAGCAGCAGTATTAACACTGTAGTTACTGAATTGATTCTTCCATTCCGTTATAAAATATAAACTGGAATTTTCTAGTATTCATCTATAGGGGTGTTCAGGTAATATAAACAGATGACAGACTGATGTACAAATAATAAACGTGCAGAAGGATTCATATTAATTTGTGGGAAATGTTCAGATAATATATGAGTTAAATTATTATTTTATCTGAACATTTGCTAAGGGAACTACTCCTCGTTAATGAGTATTTAATAAGGGTTAAATAAGGGTTAAAGGGTTAACTATGGTTGGTGTTAAGTCAGTGGTAGCTCATGGTACATGCGTCATATTTGCACGTGCATATAAGGAAGAAGGCGCGGTTAGTGAATAGCATGATATCATGCTGACATTGGAATGGCGGAATTAAAAAAAAAAGATAAAGAAAAAAACAACGAGATAATCTCTTGTAATTTTATGCCCGGGAACATTTTCAATTTTGATTATAATTTACATTACAAGAAGGCTTCCACGTCGATTTAAGATAAAATTTACACCAATTCTGGACACCTGGCATTTTTTTTTAGAACAACAATTTGAAATTGGAATGGCTGAATTTGAACAAAATATATACAGAACAAAAGGAGATAATTTATTGTTTGGCCACCACAGGGCCCGGGAACATTTATTATACGGTACAAGAAGGCTCACACGTCGATTTTCGATGAAATCTACACCAATTCTGGAAACATGGCTTCAAATGCATTTTTTTAGAACACCAATTGTGTTGACAGCCATTAATCTTCAAAACTAACACCCACTCACGTAAAACATTGCTCATTACCATAATAATGTCATTACAATAACTTTAACACAAACTAAAATTATGTCATCTACCTCGATCTCATGACGGCGAATCAGTGCTACAAGAACGTTTGCTACCAAAGTGAAAGTGACATAAACCACAATATTTTGAAATTGATGAATGAATATCGAAGTAACATTAGACAATGGTGCGTATGCACTCATATAATTCAAGTTGGACAGAGGTCACTAGTGGAGTACACCAAGGGGTTGTTTTTAGGACACACATTATTAGTCGTCTTTTTAAATGATATTCCAGAAGGCGTGCATTGCACGATTATGTGAAGTCTTCGCCGACTATACATAATAATGGGAATCCCGATGAATATACAGGGTGCCGATGATTCAAAGACTAGTATAGTTGTAATTTAATTATGGACCGAAAAACAATTTCGGGGGACAAAAGAAATGAGCGGTGTTCGCCCGTCTCTCCGTCCGTTCGTCATTCCGTCCGTCCGTGTATGTGGTCATCATATACTATGAGAAAGTTCCAATCATGTTCGAATTTGGATCCAATCCAACCTTTTCTGGCGGAGTTATATCCCCTCATCGTCTTAGTATTTGATGATTATTGTGTTGTCCATATGATAATTCAAGTTATGACAATCCGATAGCTTTCAGATTTAGTATATACATGTCAAGTTCGAATTTGTGTTCGGTCCGACCATTTCCGATGGAGTTATGCCCCTTTCTCGACATAGAATTTTCCGGTTATAAATTCTGGTATCTAATCAAATATGTTAACACTAGTTGGAATCAAAGTTTGATTCAACGATGGTTCCCAGAATAAAAATTATCATTTAGAAAAAAAGCCACATGTCAAATAAAGCCACCTTTATTCGGGTGACTTGTGACCTATATAGCGGCCTTTTATTCCAATTAAATCCATCTTAGCACGGTGGGGAATCACGTGGTTTCGATGTTGGTGAGTACCACGCATTCAAAATGGTCAAGTCGAGTGCAAACGCACAAAACATAATATATGAGGAACTGACACAAAACATAGCATGTTGACTGTTGTAATAATATATATGCTAGTTTATTATAAAAACAAGTTGATAACTTCTTTGTTCGGAAATACTCAGTAGTTTTCTATAACATTCTGACCAGTTGCCAGTCGGAGACGTTGAATACACCAGTCCATACATATAGAAGAATCCTTCGACTGACAACTTTGGTCAGAATTTTAGAGCAAGCAACTGTGAGTTTGGACACAAATGGGGTATCTACTTGTATGAAAACTAGTATATAGCGTATGTTCGTAACTGACAAAATACTGTGTAATATATTATTATCCTAGTTTATTACATTTTTCCTCGTTTCTGGTCGCGCGTTTGAGATCGCCTAGGTCATTTTGAATGCGTGATCCTCATCAACTCGAACCCATGTGACCCCCCCCCCCCACCGTGCTTAGGGAGTGTCCGGAGGGAAATTTTCAACAGTTGGAAAGCGATAAATTGACGATACCAATTCGGGGGGTGGTACATATGGAATTCCACCAAGTTGAGTATTTGGTCTGGCTCAACGTGGGGGTGGGGTTGGTACCGATTGTAAATGCCAAGTGGGCACCCCAGCGGAGACACACTAGCGACGTCGCTGCATATATCCGTCTCATTTCCCCCGATAGGGGATATTTAATACGCGAAACTGCGTTTACCCTGTGTCAAGAACTTTCGCATGGACATCATGGAGTAAATGTTAGCCCGAAATTAATATTACTGTTCTTTGTTATCATATGGAATCGTATTAATCCAGCCCCGAATCTCAGAATACCAGCCCAAATATATTGACAGTGTGTCGTGAATAAAAACCGCCCGAAGCTGCTAGGATCCGAATCAGCCCGGACATACGCATGGTTTTAGGCGGGATTTTAGAGATCAGAACAGTGCGGGATTTCATGAAACCTCTATACGCAGTGTTTGGGGCCGCGGCCACGCAGAAGTGTGGCGATATTAACCTCCAGCATTTCAATATGGTATCTGCATACAAAATTGACATTACATGGCAGACTTCCAGACCCCCATGTCGCCATCGTACCACTAATAACTCCACACATATATGTAGCGGAACTACCATCGACTATATTCGCATATAAACAAGTGGGAATCGCTCACCAAAGCCATGCCAGGCAATTAGCACTCGAAATGGCGACATCACAATGTTTGTCGCGATGAAGCACATGAAAACCCACCCACGCACGGATGGGGGCTGCGAAAGCGCGTAAGTATTAACCCCTTACTTTCCACAACTTCAATATTGTCACAATCTTACCACGAAGAACTCCACATATAGCGGAACTAACGTCGACTATAGATTCGCGAAGTAAAAAGGAATATTGCCCAACATATCCTGGCAATTAACCCTCGATATGTCATCATCGCCGATTATATGTTAGCCGCCAATGAAGCGAACAACCCGCACAGCCCGTGTGGCGTCTAATTATGATGATTTTAGTGGCCATGCAGCATAGTGCTTGTGTCTCATGAAAACCCATGCACGCCATTCCTTGTGCGCAAGTTCATTTTAATGTACACTCAGCCTCGTAGGGGCATGACGATATAGGGGGTTGGGTGTACATACTTATAATGCACGGGGACAATGTCGTGTCTGTTTGAACACGTAACGTGCATGTTTTCACGACTGGCTACATGTATAAGGACGCGGTGTACACTATATGTGCATGTTCTCAAGACTTATCACGCGTAGGGACGCGGCGACAGAGGGTTTTGGATGTACGTACATATTGCATGGCACAACATCGGTCTATACGGACATTTCATGTGTACGTTATCAAGACTGGTAACAGGGACGCGGCGACATAGGATTGAGGTGCGCGCACACTGATATTATTTGGGACACTGTCGGGTATATTTTAAAATTGCATGCGCATGCTCTCAAACTGGTCACACATAGGGACGTGGCGTTGGATGTACGTACTTATATTGCATGGGACACATTCGGGTCTAATTTATAAAGTCATGTGTATGTTCCACATGGACCTGTCAGATTGGGTTGGTGTGGCCCGGGTAATTATACTGCATGGGGCACTGTACAGTTGGTTCTATTTGAACAGTTCGTATGTATGTTCTCATGGCTAGTCTCTTTACTGCATGCCCCTTGGACCAGACCGACATGTTTCATTATCACCCCTCCCCTCGTGTTAATAACTGCCAACATATGCAGCAAGTTTTAATTGTTATGAGAAAAAAGTGCCAAAACCTCAAACTAATTGCAACACAATGTTTCTTAGCAGGGATAAGTCTATTAACCCATTATAAACAACATACTAAAAATAAAAAAGGATAAAGAAAGGCGAAATTGATAAATTTTGTGAAATAAATTTGCCAAAATTTGGTAAAATACTCAATTTATGCCTTTTCAATGATGTTTATAAAAAAACTCAATTTAACTAGTCCTTCCATTTGTATATTCATTTTGTAGATTACAAAATTCTGATTACAGAGCAGCAAACATTTTCCAATATGTTGAGTATTTTTCGAGTTATGTGCCTCCAAAATTGGGAGTTTGTATAATTGCTGAGACTCAATTTCTAAGAATTAGCTAAAATCCATATTTTATGGTCCAATATTTAAAAAAAAGGATATCTTGCTGTTGTATTAATTTCCTAACTAGATTATGCAAAAAAATTATTACTTTATGCATCTATGATTGAGAAGACAAAAATGTTCTTAAACAAAATGAGTGTTCCATTGTATAGCCAAATTTGCCTTGTGACACAGAACTGATATGATGAAATACTATATTTGAAGTCATACAACTCGATACATTGATATCCATATGCCCTGCATTCTAAAAACCTCTTAAGTATACAAGGTTAAATACAATGTGTTGGAATTGCTAAACACAGCTGTGCCAACAACAACAAAAACTTATGGCCCTATGAATCTTTAGTATTGAATATTTTCCAAATAATGCCATGTTGGACTGTTTTGGATGTTTTTGTCCATTTTAAAAGGTATTTGTGGGCACAAATAGTAAAACTCAATGAACACAATTAGTGTTTAATGTGTATAATCATTTGAACATTCCTCCTAAAACCCTTATGTTGGAAAAATAGGATTATATTGATTAAGCCAACAGTTACTGGATTTCACATTAATTTTCAAGACACTGACTCCAAATTTGAACGTTGATAATGGGGTAGGTGTAATCACAAAATGCTACAATCGTATCATCCCATATTCTAGTCATTGCAGACAAAAGTTGTTTTAATCCAGTTAGTGTACATTGTTTCATTAGTACTTTAGTGGAGGTATATTTAGAACTTAATGGGCATGTCATACAGAACAATCCCGAAATAATAATTCGCCATGGCAACACAAAGGATTGTAGCTCTGAACATGAACATAAGGTCAGGAAGCAGTAAACTCTATATGAGAGAATGTTTTTAGTAATGTTTTATGTATCAAGATCCATGTTTTCTGAGATTTTGTCAATATGGTTTCCCCTACCACATTTTTCCGATATTCAAATTTGGAGTCAGTTTCCAGAAACTTGAGTAAAATCCAGTGATATTCATTGACATATCCAATGTAAAGCTATTATTTCAACACTAAGAGTTTTAGGGTAAACGAACATTGCTTTTACCATTTTACACAAAAACCTTTAAAAATGGACAAAAGCGCCCCGAAATCGCATTTTTAGAAAAAAGTTAATACTGAGGATTCTTTGGGCCATAAGTTGATTTTCTACACAATGATTTTGGAAATTCATCCACAGTGTGTTTAACCATGTATACTTAAGTTGTTATGAGAAATGAAGGGAATACGGATTTATATTTATTGAGTTGTATGACCTCAAATATCCTATTTCATCACGCCGGTTCTCGATCACAGGCAAATTTGGCTGTCCTTGTAATGGAAGACACAATTTGTTTAAGAATATATATTTTTTATTTTTGTCTTCTCAATCATAGATGCACAAGGAAATCATTTTTGTTTGTGCACAATCTAGATAAGACATTAATAAAACAACAAGAGATCCCTTCATTTTTCATTAGTTTTCAAAATACAAGACCACAAAAAATGGATTTTAGCTAATTTTGAGAAATTGCGGCTCTGCATTTAGATAAACTTCCAATTTTTGAGGCAATTAACCCGAAAAATACTGAACATATCTGGGAAACGTTTTCTGTTAAATGGATACACAAATGGAATGCCTTGTGAAATATTATTCTTATAAACATTGTTGAAAAGTCATAAATTGAGTATTTTAACAAATTTTGACATATTTATTTCACAAAAATCACAAATTCATCAATTTCACCTTTCTTGATTCTTTTTTTTATTTTTAGCATGTTGCTTTTAATTGGCTAATTTACTTATTCCCAATGAGAAACTTTTGTTGCAAATAGTTTGAGGGAAAGCCACAAATGCACTGGACATTTAACATAATACTAAAGTTCTGGTGTTGCCAATGATATAATTGCTCTAAGCTCTTGCCCCAGTGCGCGTGTCGGTAATAAACGTGTGTCTTGCTATATCATGAGGCCGAATTTAGGGGCTAATTGTGTTATACATATATATATATTAAATTTATAATACTTTCCAAATATACGTGATTAAATCTTGTAAAATAGCTCATGGGGGATCTGGTGCTTGTATATCCTCTTTTCGTGTTACTATGTGGTGTTGTACCGCCACGAATATGGTTTGCTAAAGTCTAACACCGTGGTTTGGAGTACTGTCTTCTATAAAGCTCTGCTATACAATGGAGTCAATGAAAGGCAACATGATTAACAATAGTCCCACTTAAATGTCTTCGATTATAAACATCGACATGAGTGGATCGAGTAGTGATACACTCACGTGCGACAATAATTTGCAAATCAATGATCACATGATCACGTGAACGGAAGTGAAGCGCTCATAATTTGATATCAGCGTGAGTGTTGGTATTTTTTTGGAGTAGACGCTACCGGTAACCGAATGATTGTGGCGTTGTAATTGCGAACACATCGATATGACAGTCACGTCATGTAAGTGTATGCGTACCATTGTTATATAGTTAGCAGGTACAGGTGCTACGGTACTATACATATATTATTTTTTAAAGATATAGTGTGGGCTTTCTTCAGTGAACCAAATTGATAAGTTTTTACCCAGACTTGAAGAAAGTAACACGTCTGAATGGAGCTTTCATATATATTCATTAGTGGGAGGAGCTTAAGATTGCTAGGCGACAAGGCGTCTGCCGAAACAGTTTAGTTAGTTTTACAGCGCGGCCGGTATGCTATAATACATCCGAGGTCAAACCTGCTTCATGTTTTTGACTGTGAAATATATGATGATTGTCAGACAAAGTGAAAAACTATGTTATAATCACTGATGACTTTCAACATTATTTAACAAATCCAAATGTCAGTACATTGTGATTTGACAACAAAAAAGTTATTTGCTAATAGGCAATATAACACTGAAAGTATGCTCGGATATACAAATTAGGGCGAACAAAGAATTCTTAACCCTTTCAGTGCCAGGTCCGATTTTAGTATCAACCCATATACCCTGTGCCAATGCATTCTCTTATACATGCGAGTCGACCATAGGTCGCCTTGCATATATAAGAGAATGCATTGGCCTAACAATTTTTCATCATTTGTTATTATTTTTTACAATTTTGATAATATTTTCTTGTATTCTTTAACAGACTTATTTTGTAGGTTTAGTGCCAGGGAATCTTACGTTTTTCATGGGCAACAAAATTATTACTATGAATACTTGGTGATAGTTTTGAGTTATAACATCCCCCTAGGGTTTTATCCAGTTTGTTTTTAAATTCGCTATAGCATGCTTAAGCATACCCAAAAAAGGGCCGATTTTACAGACCGTAAATTAGGGCCGATGAGATCGGCCCCTGGCACTGAAAGGGAAAATAATACAGCAAGCGTCCGGCTCAGTCGCTGATTGGTAGAAAATATCTGCTAATAGTTATTTTAATGACAACTGCGGAAAGGTCCATTACGGACACATTTAAATATTAACTTCATCATCCCGGACAAATGAATATTTGATAAACATGAGGCAATATTTCTGTCCTATATATGATACCGTTAAATTAATGTCTCTGTTTCTACATATAATAATTTTTAAAAATTAGCACACCAATACGGATGTAAAATTTATGAAAGTAATTAAAATGGCCAAGATTAATCGATATTCTCTTCTGAACAGTGGACATCTCAACGAGTGTTAACCCTTTACACAACAAACCGGCCAAAACCGGCCAAATAAAGCTTCAACAGCCTAAAATATCTTCGGTCTGTCTCAATAGAACCATACAAATATGGATATCATTGGAACCGGCTCCTTGACCACATTGTGATAGTTACAGTTAGCCCTGTGCCAATGCATTCTCTTATATATGCGAGTCGACCATAGGTCGCCTCGCATATATAAGAGAATGCATTGGCCTAAAATAATTCTTTTTTTACCATTTTTTCTTACATTCTTTAACAATTTTATAATTTTTAATGTGTTAAGCCAATACATTCTCTTATATATGCGAGGCGACCTATGGTCGACTCGCATATATAAGAGAATGCATTGGCACAGGGCCGTTCTGTTGGGTAAAGGGTTAATGTGGCTGGATTAATCACAAAAGTATGACCACAATGTAACAGCATACATGCTCACCGAAGCAATTACACTTCTCTTGTTCTGCACCAAGGGGGTGGGGCTCAATGAGTATACACAGTTCTCTTACAAGTGTAGAAATATCTGACATGTCTGCTAAATCAGCGTTGTTATATTGCCTTAGTAGGTTAAGATGCATAATCCGAATTAACGCTCCTAAATTGCTATATCTTTGGCTTCGGGGGGTAAAAAATATTTGATTCGAGTCGAGGAACCCACCATCAAAGCTCAGAATTCTCTTATATCTGTCAACACCTGGCAAATATTCGACGAATACCGACCGACGTACTCTCGATACTAAATTGCGTTGAACAAAATGTTGACATATAATACTTTTTGGGCAATTGTATACTATAGTTGACAGTGGTTAGCATTATTTTTGGGCTAAATAATCGATTCTGATAACTGAAGCGGCATTTCAAGAAATGTTGTTGGAATATGATGATATGGGGACCATCGAATCGGATTTCGTACCTTTAATTAGAGCTTGATCCTGGAATATCTTTAACACGCTGTAGTGTTGCTAAAAGCGTGCGGTTTTGACATTTATAATGACTGAAATGCGCCATTTTCTGGAAGTTGTTCCCATCTTGCCCTTGATCACTTCCGATATGCAGTGTTTTATTGATATAATTATGCACACATATTGATTTTGAAACCCACTATGTACGAATGTTATGTAACATAGCCCTAACTATAAATTTGCCCAGCAAAAACGTGTTGCGATTATTAAATGCACTTGATCATTTCAAGTCTAAAATTACGCTATAGCTTTTGTTTAATCTCCGTGCGGTTCTACAGGGGTCGAAATATGTCGACAGACAGATGAAATGCTTTTATATGGATAGGAAATATCCAATTTAGAAAAAGCGGGACCCAACTTGTCTTCAACACGAAACAGTCACAACTCATTCTATCTACAAGAAATTAAAGATACGGTAAGAGTTGGCGGTGCATGGGTATTGCTGTTAAAATAGTCACATCCGCCATAAACAGGACGAATAATATATTAGAGAAAAACTGTGTTCTTTATAAATATCGCTTAACCTCTTCGCTGCTAAATGACGTTATGACGTCGTGTGCTGGGCTGTTGACGTTATTGGCATTTTCCAATGGGAAAATATAGCGGGAATGTCAAAAGAACCATAAAGTGACTCAGCTGAAAGGCTATTATTGTTCACAATCGTGGAACATCATACACTGTTTGAAACGTCGAGATACAGTTATTACGATGCACTAATCTCTGAGTTCCAGTTATGTATAATGGCCTACTTCTAGTGTGCTGAAGCAGGTCCGTAGTACCTACGGACCATATAGCACACGGCGTGCACTTTTACGTCCGTAATAGATACGGACGTCATAGCAGCGAAGAGGTTAAATTGCATGTTATTGTAATTTTAGTATTCTGTGTTATGTTGTGTTGTACCATGTTTTAAACAAAGTATGCCATAAGAGTACGCAATAAGCAAAACACTCAACACCGAGGAGACCCTACCAGGAACTTTGGCTAGAAATGCCACCAAGTTGTTTGCAACATACCGGTATATCGTTCGTTAATTCTCGCCTCTTAAGATTTGGGTGTTGAATGGGTCACCGCGAATCACTGTACTAAAACATCGCCAAAGTGTTGAGTGTTTTGCTCATCGCTCACTATTTGAGAGCTGTATATATACAATGCTCGCATCCATACTATCTTCATACTATATACTAGTAGTATATTCTTGAGGAAATTGTCATAATTTTGTAACTGTTAGTTCTAAATTATAACCTGTAACGAATGCCATAAGTACATTTAAGGTGATGTGAAACACTCCAGTAGGGTGATCAAATAGAAATGGTGAATAATCTTCCTCAAACTAGTTATATTTAACACATATTGTTTCAAAATTGACAACACACATGCACCGTCATTCTTTCGATGGCGAAATCATTTTCGAAATTTATCGCCGATAGCTGCGTTCCGAATCTATAAGTAAATATTTACATTTGAGCGTAGTTCGGACGATGTTTTCTTTGGAGTGGTACGGTCTATTTGCTAAAGATTTCGGCTATCATAGTAGAATGCTACATTCCCCCAGTTGTCATGGTGCCTGAATACTAACTTACCAGTTTCACGTTTCCGAACAAGTCCATAATATGTCTTTAAACTAGCAATACAAACAAAACAGACACCGGAGCTCGTATTCATGCACAGAGTAGGTTTATATAGTCCCGGTGGTTTATGTTGGGCGATGCTCAACGCTTCCGGTTTGGGAGGGCTAACGGCAAATTTGAAAATAAACAGAGCCGTCAGCAATGATATATATCACTTCGTTACTAAATTGATCTTATCGTGTTTTGGGGTTAATGGTCTATGCAGTTAGATTCTACGCACATTAGTGTATGCACTACTATACTGAAAATTTTGTTAGAGGATTGTATTTAGTGGTTGAGTAACGAGTAATCAGCAATGGCAACTCAGGATATCTGTTTCGGATTGAATCAACACGTTGATTAAAAGTTCTAGGAACATTAACTCAAGTTAGAAAACTGTGCATCTATAGTGGTAGTCATTTCGAGATGTTTAATCTACGTCACCACATTATTTTTGGATATATGAATGCAACATTGAGATAGGAGGAGATGGCCGATAGGTATATCAGAACTTCATAAGTTGATCACCTCATTAAAGGTACGGTTGGCCTTGGCGGTGGGTATCCTGTGAAAATATTTCCACCCGTCAAAAACCGCCACAAACAGAAAGAACAACAAAATGTAGACAGACTTTGTCCGTATACAAATAAGGAATATCGCATAAACAGTATGTTATTGTCATATTTTTGACCATTGTTATGTAAACAAAAGCATAAAAAGTTACTTTTCTGGTGTTTGTTTATATTATGATGGTAAACATAAGGAGCGTTCTTTGTGGGTGAATTCCTGATATGGAACGAATAAAGAGCGTTTATGCCATTTGTGTGTGATTAGCCAGCAGCATTGTGTTGTCTTCTGTAACACAATCAGGCTCTTGCTTAGGTAAAATATAGTAAATCTTTATGATAACATGCTGTTTACGCGATGGTCATGGTATATATGAACGAAACTGTATGCGTTTTAATGTTTTTCTGTTTACGGTGATTGGAACAAATATGAATATTTTCGACAACTAAGGCCTCACGTGCCTTTAAAGTGTAAATGACATTCCAATTTACGGACACCACAGACAATCAAGACATGGACCATATGAATCAAATTATATCACAGAATAATTTAATATTGATATTATCTTCATTATGAAATCCTGTATCTGGAATTTCATTAATTTGCCGATATTTCCAATTCCGATTCGGTCGCTGATTCTTGATATATCACCCAGTTGAGTTTCCAACATATATTCCCAGCCAACTCCTTTTCTTAACACTTTGATGACTGAAGCTTTCTGATTTTTTTTGCGAAAACCCTGTGCCAATGAACTTTCTTTTATATATAGAAAATCCATTGGCCTAAAAAATATTTATCTTCATCTTGTAAGCCAGTGCATTCTCTTATATATGCGAGGCTCCCTGTGGGAGACTCGCATATATAGGAAAATGCACTGGCACAGGGGCTTTAATGCTGCACCAGCACAACTCCCGTCATGTAAGGGTTAACTAAGAAAACTAATTATTGCCAAACGTTAGCTACATTTGTCAGTCACAGTTAATTAAATATTCACACAACTGTTGAGCAAAATCAATCGGTTGTTGAGCGATTTCACTTTCAGTGTTGAGTTAAATTTCTACACCATCACTCGTTGAGTAGAAATAGTTCACTCAACTCGTTCGTCAACGCTGCTTGGTGGTCTACTTACACTGATGTTGAGCCAATTGTTTTTTTCAACGAGATTTTGAGTGTAGTTTGAAGTTTCGACTCGTCTGTGCACTTGTATCTATTATCTGCCAAAATAATATCGCAGTTTTTCAATTAATGCAAGTAATATTTTCTTTCACCCAGCAAAAACGTTAGATTAGCCATAAAAATTGAAAATCGTCGAGACACTTCATGAATTTCAATAACCTCTCGTTACAATGGAATAGTCTACAAAACATGCTGTACCTCGGCCTAATTTGTTAGGGGTACAACTCCAAGCCTTTCGCCCTCCAGCGCTGGCGATAAGGGTTCAAATCCACATGTTTCCATCGTGGACTTTGTAACTCTAAATCGTTATCTGGTGGAGTGCCCAGTTACACGCCGATGGCCGGTGGTTTGCCGCACATCTGTCGACGAGTTTATCAGCCATTGAAATCACTGTTAGATTGGCCGTAAGTGTGCGGATTTCCTCCACCTATAAAATTGGCAATGTCGTGATATGGCTTATAGTTGCCGAAAGCGACATTAAACCCCAATCAATTAATCAATCAATCAACAAAACATGCGATACTGCAGTCGTGGAAATAATCGCACAACAATAACACGGGTAGTTGAAATTCTGCTAACGGTCAATTAACCCTTTACCCAACAAAACGGACCTGTGCCAATGCATTCTCTTATATATGCGAGTCGACCATAGGTCGCCTCGCATATCTAAGAGAATGCATTGGCCTAATTCTTTAACAATTTTATAATTTTTAATTTGTTAAGCCAATGCATTCTCTTATATATGCGAGGCGACCTATGGTCGACTCGCATATATAAGAGAATGCATTGGCACAGGGCATAACTGTAACCATCACAATGTGGTCAATGAGCCGGTTCTAATGATATCCATATTTGTATGGTTTTATTGAGACAGACCCAAGATAATTTAGGCTGTTGCAGCTTTATTTGGCCGTTTTTGGCCGGTTTGTTGGGTAAAGGGTTAAGATCAGCCTTAGTTATTGCTGACGGGAACCGGGAGAAAGCCAAATGACAGTAGAAAATATTCAATTTTTTGTCTAAAAACGACAAAATATCATATGTGACACTAAATAGTGGTTGGGAGTAAATTACAGAGAGAGAGAGAGAGAGAGAGAGAGAGAGAATCTCCAATGAGTCGCAATTCGATACAACATTTAATAACCGAGTGCACAACATTCGATTCGAGCCGAGCCCAGCTTTAGCTAATAAATCCAATTTAGTGGACGAGGTTAATAAATTTCGTATAGAATTGCGACGAAATTGAAATTTGATCACATAATCACATTGAAGCAATGAAAAACGATCCCGTAACGGCTGGGGTTAAAATACATTAATATTGATTTCCTTATCACAACCAAAGGGGAAGTAAAGACACGTTCAAGAACAAAATATAATTCCATTTTAAATCTGTCTTTTCATGTTGACAAAATTGGTCAAACACCCTCATCACCCATATTTATATCACAGTCAACAGCACTATAACCCAACACAAATCGAAAACAAAAATAGCATTCTAATTAACATAATAATAAAATTCCGGCATTGACATCGATATAATTGCACTAAACTCGTACGTCACTGTGCGTTCCAATGATACACGTGTGTCTTACTAAAATATGAGGCCGGGCTCAGGGGCTATACTGATGTGATAAATAAGGCTTCTGTTGATATTCTATGAGATAGATAGAGAGAGATAGAAAGAGGGAGAGATATTGCATATAGTATCCCTCTATCCGACTACGCTGACCATGTACACCATTACGATAGAGGGGAGATAGATAGATAGAGAGAGATATAGATAGATAGAGAGAGAGAGAGAGAAGAGATAGAGAGAGAGAGAGAGAGAGAGACAGAGGGAGAGCGAGAGCGAGCGGGAGAGAGAGATGCATATTACACCCTCTATCGGACTACTCTGACCCTGTACACCATTACGAAATTTACATGACAATAATTTTGTTGTAAGCGTTATGTTGCGTCCTATGTAAGTTCACCCTAATATCCGACGAAAATTCACAAATAAACGCTTCTTTTTCTACGCTGTACCCTGTATATTTAGTAGTAATTTAGTACAAGTATTATTTTTGACGAATATAATAAGAATATAATACATTTTAGAATGCAAAAGAATCTTAGACTTAGTAATATGTCTATATATATAAACTGCAAGTAACAGTTTGTTCCCTGTGATCCCCGACCCATGCACTATTGGATGGGGAGACGTTGCATTCCTCGATCCCACGCTACTTTGCCCCATGCATACCATTCTCATATGCATATTTCCATGCACATATATACTTAGCGATGTAGGGGTTAGAAATGCTGTACCTTATGTTTCTAAGTAAAAATATACATATGAACCCACTCTCTTAATATATATACGTTGATAGCTTATAATTACGACAATCCGCATATTAGTTGGTGATTGAACTAGTTTTTTCCCCCAAACTTCCCCACCGAATGTGCGGTCTCCGGTGACAAACTCGAAAAGTAAACAATCGCTACAAATGTGCATTCTATGCCATGTCATATTAGTATTGGCACGAAGCTGGATAAATGCTAATACTAATGGTGCAATAGTTATGTAAAACATTCCTTTTTCCCCAACTAAATTATCGCATTTCACAGTTTCACTGATCTGTCTAATTTTATTTTCACGGTATGGTAACTATGGACGTCATGATGTGGGGCGACCGTTGGTGCATGTCGCCCAATTTCTTAAAGTATCACTGCGCGTTGTGATGCGGGAAACGACATTTCCCTCGGCTGATATAGATTGTCGCTACTAAGTGTATCTAAGGGCATTGACCAATCAAATGCACGTATTTAAGCGAAATCGATTGTAGCTGTAATTATATATATATATATATATATATATATATATATATATATATATATATATATACTAGCTGGTGGACCCGACTTCGTCCGGGCTGTTTCCCCTCTGCTTTTCGGTGAATTGCGCGATTTGACCTTGAATTGACCATTTTGAATGTCATGGTCAGGTTCGGGTCACGATTTGACCCGTCCAAAACACTCCTCGGACAAAAGTAACCCTAGGTATCAAATGTTGTCGAAATCCCGTCAAAATTCGCGATTCGACCTTGAATTGAAAATTTGAAGGTCAAGGTCAGGTCGGGGTCACGATTTGACCCGTCCAAAACACTCCCCGGACAAAAGTACCCATGGGTATAAAATTTCGTCGAAATCCGTCCCGTTTTACCCGATTTGACCTTGAATTGACCCTTTTGAAGGTCAAGGTCAGGTCGGAGTCACTATTTGACCCATCCAAAACACTCCCTGGACAAAAGTAACCCTAGGTATCAAATTTCGTCAAAATCCGTCTGGCAGTTTTCCCGGCCATAGCTAACAGACAAACAACAAACAAACAGACTGAAGTCCCAAAATATATATTAGAAAAGAGTAGGATCTGTCTGTCCGTCTGTTCGAAATTTCTCCCAGACCCTAGACCGATTTCAACCAAATTCGGTGTAAATAAAACACACTCAAACTTTATTCATTTATATGTTTATGTATAGGTTTTTCCTTATTAGTTTCTAAACAAATCTATAATCTACATGCAGTTTGGATATTATACGTCGATATAGTCGTTTAAATCACATGTCAAACCTTATTGGAATGAAACCCAAAGCACCTTACATAGAGGCATGCGTAGAATTAGACGCATATGGGTTGCAGAAGGTACGCCTAGAGGGCGCGACAATTTGTCTTATTCTTACAAAGCTGCCAAATGTGCATTTCACAAAGAGCTTCGCAAATCCAACTCGAAATTCATTTAAAATGAAAATGACGAAATAGATAGAGCTGCCGAAATGAATCAATCTTGAGCTTAGTTTAGACTCTTTAACCGATGCAACAAGAAAATGAAGGAAGACAACAATAACTTATTTGTCCTCAACGGATCTACCCTCATAAATCCGGATGATGCCGATGAGATCTTGAACTATATATGTCCAATATATATATATATATGTGTCGTTCATTGTTGGACATACGCACACATTGTGGCAAACCTACCTGTTCTTATTGAATTTGCTCACGCCTGGTGCATGTTTTACCATACATGTATATTGGTATCGTAGCGTACCCCACTATACCCTGCACCTGTACATTCAACTACACTTGATTCTAATTTATGGCATTAATGGGGTCGACCTGCATTGACCGGATGATGTGTACAACAACATGTAGAGTTATCGCCCCTTCTTCGGAAACTAAAATTGGGTGGCTGAAACAACCATACATCCACTGATGTTACACTGTGATCAATATGTATTCCCGACCTCGGATCCCCAACTTGACGATTTCTTATCTTCCTTGCCAGGAGTGCAAGAATGTACAGACGCAACACATGCATGCTTGTTCTTTCATAAATACATAAATAAAAGCAAGAATGGCGACCAGCAAGTGATCAAACTACATATGTTCATATAGCCATATAGTTGTGAGGTGCGCTTTTCGTGTGATCCGTGCTCAACCTGTAATTCATGCACAAATTCAAATTAGGAGCTTGTGCGTGCGTGCCAGTCTGGATTTTTTTTACGTGTGCGCGCGTGTCTTGAATGTCATGCAGTTTGTGTATGCTATTTATATATATAGAACGTGGTTCATATATGGGTATGTTTCTTTTCTCCCAACTTACTTTTGTTCTTTCCATTTCACTATATTTTTGTAACATGATGTTGTATATACGTTAACATGTATATGTATCACTCTTCATGCATTGGAGGACAATAAAGGTATATATAATTATCGATCGACCAGTCTAAAGCCGCGCACTCAAAATACATCCATTTATTCTATCCATCCACCGCAGTTAGTCATCTAGGCCAACAAGTTCGTACTATGATAGGTTTTATTGCTAAATGAAACGCATTACAATTGGCTGTTGACCAACAACTGAACAGGATTTATGGTAACACGCTCTGTATATATTAGTACATGAATACATATGTATGGTCAAAAGCTATATGCAATAAAGGAAGATTACGATGAACCATGCATGTTCGGGAAGATGTCTGTGAACCCCTTGGTGACTGAAGCTTCCTCTTTTTTTTTTTGCGAAAACCATGTGCCAATGCATTCTCTTATATACGCGAGGCGCCCATATGGCGCCTCGCATATATAAGAGAATACATTAGCCTAAAAGTAATTACCTTGATCTTGCCGCGGTAAGCCAGTGCTTCCTATTATATATGCGAGACTTGCATATATAAGAGAATGAACTGGAACAGGGTTTTTAATGCTGCACCAACGCAGCTTCCGTCATGAAAGGGTTAAGCCATAGGTGTATCGGAATATACTCCCATTAGACCACGCAAAGTAAGTTTCCCGCTTCTCAGGCCTGCGCACATGGTCCCGAAACCCAGCGCATTTATCATTGTATCCCATCCGTTGTGACGGTTACAGGACATGACGTCTACAGTTGGAACTTACGCATAATTTCATGAGAACGTGCGCATACTTTGATAACGTATACATGTATTACTGTACACTAAAAGCAGCAGTTTTGAGAAACATCTCTAATATTTAATTAAACAGATCGGGGAGGGGTGTACGCAAGAGACATATCAGCAACGAGTAATTTGCTTCAAATGCGAGTTAGATCCATTTTGTTCCATTGTTTTCGTATGAACATAAAACGACGTTAAGCTATATCATGATTTATCATCATATTTATCCGGCAATTTGAACACCATGTTGTTGCAACCAAGTGTGGTAGTTGGAAACCCTGGTGTAAACACCTGGATTCCTTGCTTCCGCACAGCCATAACCCCAGCTGGTGATACCTGCAACAGATATAGATATATTGAAACACCAGTTGAAATATTACGTCAGGAAAAACAGACAGTATGTGAGGGTGAAAAAATTCCATTCGTCACAACTCACAATCCTCATCAGCCTAACCAAGTTGGAATCGCACGTAGCCTATTACCGATTCTCCACAAGGACACAAACATGCAGAAGTTATTCCCAGGCAACGATTTCTTGGAGAGCAAAAGACAGCCACGGAATATGAAAAAAACTGTTAACAAGAGCGATATATGACAGAATTAAAAAAGTCAATCATGTGTGCAAATGTGGAGACATACGTTGTGGGACATGTCGCAATGACTACGAATTTCTATCCACAGGAACAGAACTCCAACTTAAGAACGGACAAAAAATTGTGCCAAATGCAACATTAAATTGCAAATCACGCAATTTAATTTATTGCATCACATGTTCCGGATGTGGTGAATCATATACTGGACAGACAGGTGGTACCCTAGTCCAGAGAGTTCGGATTCACCGACAACAGATTAGGGATTCCAGCACAAGGATGATCCCTCTTACCATTGGAACAAACGTCGCACTACCAACGACTCGAATTCAATTATTTGAATTCGAGTCGACAAAAGTGCGACGTTTGTTTCAAATAAATGCGAGTAGACGCACTACCGACGAAGTATGCATGCGTGTTGGCAACACGAATTTAATTGCCGATGCGTCTGAGATCCGTGTTTGAAACAAACGTCGCATTACCGTCGACTCGAATTTATATCGAAGAAATGCAAACGAGCTGCATAATGATATGCTAATGAGGGAATTCCAATTTAAATTGGAAAACACCAACGAACGTGACGTAATTTGGTGGTATTTGAATTCGAGTCGACGAAAGTGCGAAGTTTGTTTCAAATTAAATGCGAGTAGACGCACTAAATAAATATTTATTCCGTTTGGATATACCCGCTACTATTCATGGAATGTGCAAATTTCACATCAACGATGGGTTGAAATTGTTCTTGTAATTTGATTTTCCAACAATGAATTATTGGGGAATTTGTTGTTTTTAGACCAACATTTGCATATTTTCCTACTTTTAGTCCAACATTTTGACTGAAATGGCCATCAGTCGGGAAGCTTGTTTCCTGGTCCCTCATGACCCCCGTGGCAAGCCAAAAAACTGCTAATTATTTTCCTGTGCTTTTGTTCAAAATTATGAACTTCGTGGGGCGTGTCAGGTTGGAAATTTCCAACACTTGGAGTCTAGATCCTATAGGTTTTTGCGATTTTCATGTTCAGATTTCAAAACTTTTCTCCCACCGTGCCCAACTATGATCGGATTTTCAGGTTCAGATCTCTAATTTTTCTTCTACTGGCAGAACCATGGTCCGCCCAGTGCATGATCACAAGTCTACTGATCCATTCATAATAGGCTATCATCCAGGCATGTGAAGGAACAGCCTAGCGGGTTGCAAATTGAATTACGCAAATTTATTAGCCCCCCCCCCGCCCCTGCAACGGAGGCCCCATAGCTATACGTCCCTGCCCGCCATGTTTATTTTATCACGTGGTTTTAGATAGGCATACTAAGGCAATATATACACATTATCGGTACAGTGAAGTGATATGGGCTGCAGTATCATGCACGCCGAGTTGTCGAATTCAGATCGTCGTAT
Organism: Siphonodentalium dalli; assembly: GCA_032622095.1. Classification (NCBI taxonomy): domain Eukaryota; kingdom Metazoa; phylum Mollusca; class Scaphopoda; order Gadilida; family Siphonodentaliidae; genus Siphonodentalium; species Siphonodentalium dalli. The sequence continues at coordinate 94,997,784 of CP136065.1, forward strand.
CAAACGAGCTGCCGCAGGCAGCGAGTTTGATGCGGCGATCTGACATCGTCAACGAGACGTGATACTGCAGCCCATATCACTTCACTGTACCGATAAAACGTTTATTATACGACACATTTTTGGTTCATCCCATGTCACAAAGGGCAAAACTACTTCGTTACACCATCCCATGTCATCACCCGGGCAAAAGTACCCCATTGAACATTCCCAGTCATCACCCGAAACTCCCAATTTAAATAGTTCCCAACTTCCGGTGACCTAATTTCACGGGATACTGATACGGAATTCAAAGGATACTGATACGGAATTAATAGAAAACCGATATGGCTCACGATCAGACAAGCGTTTTCCGACTGCTCGGAATTTATCGCCAAACAATAGTGGTATTTGTAAGGGATTAGTGGTAGTCATATTATATAGCATTCTCATGTTTACGCTATAAACCCGTTGCGCCCCCCAGTGAATGACGTCACGAAAAAATCAATGATGTAGTTTTATAAATAGAACCAGAAAATCACAGGAAGTTTTGAATGATCGTAGCACAATTTGTAAGTAGATTTCTCTTGATTTCTCATCAATTATGTGGAGGACTGCCGAAGTGAATGTTGTGAATGGTACATCCACTAAACATTGGAGCTCCCATGTAATGGCCAGTGCTGTCGAGGGACATTTGGACGTTTTCAATGGATAGGCCTACTTTGTCCAAAATACCACTGCCATTTCCTGCAAATGTTTCAATTTGTTGTGTTGTTGTTGAACATTTTTGCTGTATTTGCCGAGTTATTTGGGTTCCCGACATTACTGGTCGAACTTGAGGAATGTTCATGTCATCATGAGGCGGACACGCAGATCTCGGATTTACGGGCGGATTGTATGGCACAAGTGAGTCACGTGAAACACTACCACCGATGGCCTCACCCATCGCCATTTTCTCCCGGTCAGAAACTCGTTGATACACAGAGAGGGACGAGACTGACTTAAGCCCTGTTACAGCCATTATTTGTGATGGGCTGAAATTTACCCTGCCCAGAATTGTAACTCCTGTAACACGGATACTGTGATTGGTGTAACGTTTGGATATGAGGATTTTTTCGCTCAGATTTGGCATGAAAAGACGGAGTTTATCACGCCCTACTGGCTTATTTTGGTACCATATTTCACCAGGATAATCCTCGAAACTGTCTTTAGGATACTGCCAGAGACGCCCACATGCCGGATTTAATTTCCTGAGGTAAGTTTCAAATGTTTTTACTGGACAGTTGTATCTAAGTCTGCGGGCATGTGACCAGAAAAAGTCTCTTTGTCGCCACCTCGGTGATTTTTTGTCAATTCGTCCTTTTTGTTAAGGACATATTTTCTGCCATCAGGATATTGGTGTATGGAAAATGAATCTTTGGTCATGAGTTCCATGTTTTCGTTTGCACGACGACAAAAGTATAATCTGATGTTCATTTGCACTCGATTGAATAACCCGTATGGTGTTCTCGGTGATAAATACAGGCTGTTATATATTTGTTTCAAATCATCATCTTCAATTTGGTCATGGTGTGTGATATCCCCTTCCCCGTGTAGCTTTATTTCAGACATGGCCGTTTTGAAACACTCATTAGCTTCAGCAAATTCAGCATTGGTAATGATGTCGATTATTTTCATCTGTGGTGGCGACTTTAAATATCTATTCAAAGCATGTCTTATGTTTTCAAACGTGCCTGCCTTATACATCTCCCCCTTTTTCGAGCGAGCGTCCATGTAAAAATGACACAAGTGCTCATTCAAGTTTACAGCATCAAACGTTTCAAAATTAGTGTCCTGCTTTTTTTCTTGCAAATACTCCCTTAGTGTTCTGGCAGCTACCTCATTTGAACTCTGTGTATTTTTAGGAATATTATTCGCACGTTTGGAAATTATTTCATCCATCGAATGATCGGCGAAGCGCTTCATTTTGTCGTATTTTGTTACTAAATGCAGACGACGTAATTTGTTTACATCACCTATAGGCTATACAACAGGTGCGAATACTAACACCCCCAAGAGTGAGTAGAACCACCCAACTTGACAAACGATGAACACTACAATTTGGATTAATCCATTAAAGTTAGGGACCGCTTAGTATAAGAAAAAACGTTCATTTCTATAATCAATGATTTTATAGTGAACCTAAATACATAAAACAGATCGATCGCCGTCAATTGTTATCTGAATTGTCAAACAAATCATTTGCAACACGGTCTTACACGTTTACGTGCCGGTAACGTTATTCCCCCAGATGGAGCCTCTTGCTCTATGCAAATTAGATGACGTCACCCGCCAACATAAGAACCTTCGCACGCGCGAAAGCCGTAAACATGGGATATGTTGCGCGAGCGTTAACCAATTGAATGCCGAGGATTTAGCTGGAAATGGAACATAACTTCATATTTTAGCCGTTTTGACCAAAACCCTCATGAACGCTTTATGCCATTTTAATAAATCATTTAGATTCGTCTTTAATTAAATGCGACGTTTGTTTCAACAGACGAATTTTTAAACTCGAGTCTATAATTCTAATTGAATTCAAGTCGTCGGTAGGGTTAATAAGTGAGCCTATTGATATATGTGGCAGAGGGATGTTCAAAATCTTACCATTTTATAAGACGGCAAGTGATAATTGTTCGGAAAGACTGACCAAGGAGGATTATTTCCGTCGCAAATTCCGGACAAAACTCAACAATTCTCAACTCTACCGCTCGTCGTCATGTGCCGGGGTTCGAATCCCACCCAATCCTTAAACAAATTGCACTGCCACAAAAATTAAATTTGCTTAACTCTAACGTCAGGCAATTACCCCCCCCCCCCATGTTGCCATATGACGTCATAATACTATTCACGTCATTCCTTGAAAATTTCCATGAAGGCATGAAAGGCCTCGGAATAAAGGACATATGCCGTCGCTTAAACTTCTTATAAATGTCCATCAGGGGGATATGAACAACTTTTGGGCGAATAATTATTTTTTCAGTTTTTCATTCATATGCACTTACATTTATGAGGTAAAGCAAACTAATTAGTAAGTCATGACGTGAGCCGCCAAAAATAAAAAATAAAATATGCAATAAAAAATATTTTATTTGTTTTCTTGCAGACATTTATGAAGACTGAGCGCATACCATAGTTGGGTTCATAAGCCAGATAATGCAGTGTGTTTGTTGCAAATATATTCTCTCGTACTCTCCAATGACCATCATGGCACATTATTGTTTTTATTGTCCCCCGAAAAATTTATTTTTTGGGGGACTATAGAAACGGGCTCCGTCCGTCCATCCGTCCGTCCGTGCGTCCGTCCGTCACACTTTTGAGTACCTTCATGGTGTAATCATCTCCTCCTACATATTTCATCTCAGAGATTTGAAACTTCATAATTTTCAGTATGAGGGTACCTTCATGGTGTAATCAACTCCTCCTACAGTTTTTATCCTAGAGATTTTAAACTTCAGGATATTGTTGCCCATATATTGAAGATGTGCAACATGTATATAGATGACGGAAAACATTTTTTTTGACAGAGTTATTAACCCTTTTTGACTTAGAATCAACATTTTTTATAATTTTCTGTATGAGGGTACCTTCATGGTGTAATCAACTCCTCCTACAGTTTTGATTGTAGATATTTGAAACTTCAGAGTATTGTTACCCATATATTGGAGATGTGCAAAATGTATATAGATGACGGATTTTTTTTTACGGAGTTATTGACCCTTTTCGACTTAGAAAATTTAAACATTTTTTAAAATTTCTTTAACAAAGCGGCATCGACTTGCCACGTTTTCGGGAGACACTGTGGTCTGCTGACCTTTTATTTTGTTCAAACAAGTTTTCTTTTTACATAATTACAACATATATCTCATATTGTGAGGGTGAACAGGTGTTGGTATAGTACTATATCATACATTGGTTATAGAGGATAATAATTTCTCCCTTCAAATTAATAGTTTGAAATTGAGATGTTTTGAAAATGGGGCGCCTCCTCAAAAACAGGACAGCAGCGGATTTCGTCAAATGTACCGATAATAGTTGAATATAACTATACTATGTTAATTCAGGATGTGCCTACAGGGATGTAGCGAAAGGGGGTGTGCATGCAGTTAGAAATTTCAAGGTGGATACCCCCCCGAATGTAGAAATTCTGATCACGTCCCTGTGTACCGGACATGTTAATATTATTAGCATCACGACCATGAAAGAAACTGGTACTTACCAACAAGATACCATTGACCGCTGGACGATCTGCAGGTAAGTGGGCCACCACTGTCGCCCTGTAAACAAGAACATTATATTATTGACATAACCATATAAATTCAGTCTGTTCTCCTCAATATGAACCTAATTAGATGTAGAAACAGCTTCAATATGGACGAATTTCAAAAAAGAAATAAGTCCAACGTGGCACTATTTTAGCAGTATGTTATATAAGAGCCTTTATTAATTAGCTATAGGTTATCGGCCGCAATAAGTAGAACGCTGCCGGCGTCATAGGTAACAAAAAGTCGGCCAATAAGTAGAAAACGCGGCCAATAAGTAACAAAAAGTCGGCCAATAAGTAGAAAACGCGGCCAATAAGTCAAGGTAACGTAAATTACGTCATACGTAATTAGCTCGATCGGAAAAGAATATTGGGTCGACGGAAGATAGGTTGCAGTTGATTTCGGATGAATTACGGACAGTCACAGTTTTTGGGAGTAAATATACATGTACGTGGATGAACTACATGTATCCATATCAATATCATTCCCAGTGGAAACTGACAGTACTGTGAAATCGCTGCAAGTTCTTCACAAAGTTCACAAGAATGAAAATTGCTGGAATAATTGTTAATTTAATAAAACACACAATGGTATATCTATGTTAATATATTCATGATGTGAAACAATTATTTGCCATTGTTGCTAGATTTAATTAATAAAATACTTATTAATTGGTTGTTTCCACATTGCTCGAGTTATGAGGCCTCGGTCTGTAAACTGATCCGTCGCTTCTTCGATGCTCGTGCTGAGCAAATAACAGTTAGGTAACAATAAATATGATACATGATCCCGAGACTCCTTGTGCATCTTAGCATATTATGTAATTTTGTTCTTGTATATTTTATTATTACAAGTTTTGTATATACTATTATCCATTGTATTATCAAACTGTCCTCGTGTGGTTGTTTTTTTTGCCAATAAATCATTATCTTATCTTATCAAGCGGGCTTCGTACCTGGTTAATCCACATATGCATGTTTCTTATATCATACCGACCACATTACGCCGGGAAATGGACAAAGGAAACGTGACATGCATGGTATTCGATACCGACGACCATAGTATTTTACTGACAAAACTTAGATCAATTGGAATTGATAATGTATCTTTGACATGGATGGAGTCTTACTTAACCCTTTACCTAACAAACCGGCCAAAACCGGCCAAATAAAGCTGCAACAGCCTAAATTATCTTGGGTCTGTCTCAATAAAACCATACAAATATGGATATAATTGGAACCGGCTGATTGACCACGTTGTGATGGTTACAGTTATGCCCTGTGCCAATGCATTCTCTTATATATGCGAGTCGACCATAGGTCGCCTCGCATATATAAGAGAATGCATTGGCCTAAAAAAAATCTTTTTTTAACACTTTTTACCATTTTTTCTTACATTCTTTAACAATTTTATAATTTTTAATGTGTTAAGCCAATGCATTCTCTTATATATGCGAGGCGACCTATGGTCGACTCGCATATATAAGAGAATGCATTGGCACAGGGCCCTTCTGTTGGGTAAAGGGTTAACACATAAAACATAAGCAGTCGATATTTATGGTACTCTGTCCAAATTTGAAACTATCACCTGAGTGGGTCCCTCAAGGGTGAATGTTCGAACCTCTTTATTCTTTTGTACGCAACGATGCTAGCCAGACTGTGGGTGTCGACTTCTTTATATGCGGATGACTATGTCATTTTGGTCTCTGGCTGTGATATCCGCGTAACCAACCAAGTTAGGACTCAATTTAGAAATGAATAAACTGAAACTATGGTTGGTTGACAACAAACGGTCCCCACATGCACTTAGATAGATCAGAATCAATTATGTTCGGGTCAGGCGGGGGGGGGGGGGGGTGGCGGAAATTTTGTTCAGGCACGTATGCTGATTTTTACCTTTCGACCCTTGTTGGGACACACCCACCCCCGCGTCCAAATTTTTTCTGTTTTCGACAGTTTTTTCCGACCATTTTTGGATACCCACCCCCCCCTTTTGACACTAAAACAGAGATTTGTGGGGGGGATTTCACTGTAAACAGCTGTATATGAATTTCTGTGCATACTATTTGTCATGGGTGTTAACATTGACATGTAAATAGGAACGAGTCATTTTGGGGTCATTCGGCCAAAAAAAACATGGCTGTCAGCGACCATCTTGGATTTCAAAATTTGCGACAAAATAGAACACGATAACTGCCTGAAGTCAGTTTAGCAGTTAGACTTACATTATTTCTCTTATTCTAAGGTGTTTTAAGCAAAAACAGTCCAAAAACTTGCAGGAAAAAAAATTATGAGTTGCAGAAAAAAATGATTGTTGGTCCCATCGACCACACACCCACCCGGCATACATGCCCGGAAAAAAAATCCCCCCCGGGTCAGGTTGAAAACTCGGAAAACATCCTGACGGTCTGCTGAGATCGCGTGGGCATCGCATCCACTAAAAAAGTAAAATATCTGGAGTGTTTTTTTCAACGGCTGTATGGTGAAATGATGGCTGAGAGTGTTCTGAGTAAATTAAATGCGAAATTGAAATGTTTATATAGGAAGGTGAATTATCTTAATGACGAATGCAGGAAACTTTCATTCACTTAAAAAAAGGCAGCATCTAAACGCACGCGCGTCCATAATTTTAGTTTGTAACATATTTATTGTGTCTCCCAATATATACAATATTGACAATTAAATGATGATGAGGAGGTAATGTATGATGAGGGAGTAACCACTGGGGATTGGAGCACAAGTTATGCAACTTAGATTATAAAGCTCCTCTCCCCATATTATATCGCATATATGTATAAGTTTGTAAATAAGTTTGTAGATGGTGCCACGTTTGGTGGTCCTTGTAATTTCATGTGATGGGGTGGGGTAGTTTATGCAACATAATTAAATAGTAATAGACTCTTACCTGGCAGGAATCTTGTCCACCTTGTTCGTAACCAGCACATACCATCGAAGCTTCGTCGATCTCACCATTATACCAACTTCCCTGATTGCAGGTATTGTGTTCAATAAGATGAACCTGCACTTCCCTCAAATTGCTGGGATCCTGACCAGTCCCTGTTGATTGGAATATGTGTTGTGATTCATACATGCTGATTCGGGCTTTAATTGTTATACTCGATGCATAATCATAATTCTACTCGAATAATGTTCTTCATACCATTGTTCACACTATCGCATTCTCGTTCCTAAACATGCCCCTCATTATGATTTCTGACTATGACCCTATACCACTATACATACATATAAACATTACATATATGTAATACTGTTAATTTGAATATCCCAACACCTCACTCAACAAAAAGACATTCCAGCGATATATATATATATATATATATATAGATAATTCCTATCTTGGTTACTTAACTAAAGATGGCGGTATCTCTCGCCTGAATCCGTTGTAACGACAAAAAATATTTTGTTCTTAATATACCCATGGAACTTGAACCGAAGTTGTGCATATGTTTTAGAAAATCTGAAATGTTCAAAACATTCCTACGGAGAGATAGTACATCTTCGATCTTACAATTCGTCTGGATTGGCTCACAACCACACCAATACTTGTTTGTGATATGCCCTAAAACTACGTTCTAGATAGTTTTATATATGATTATACATGTAGTCTGTACGTGTGCGTGGATATAAAATACAAGCCATCTGTGTAATTAATTATAGTGATACTTGTTTTAGGGGGTAGCAGGAAGACAGCCCGATAGGGCTAGGCTAACCCCCAACAATATATACAGCATTTACTTTATTATATGTTACTGCCATTGGCTGCGGACACACGTACCACAGTTGCGATGGCATAGTAGGTGTGACCATTTATTATGGTGCAATTGGTCGTCATATTTCTGTGCCATAGCTAGCGTGTCGCCCGCTGAGTTTCCGCACAATGAGTTGACTCGACCAATTAACCCATGGCGTTTCACCAAGGCTGATCTCTACTCATTACGTTTTGCTACATTGTGTTCTCTACGATATATATAATTGCACGATCGATCGTCCAGAATTGTGTTTGACCATGGCAATCCCTCATTCACTCACATATCATGCATGCAGTACGTTTTGTTGATATGATCTCAATTCATGTTTATTCACATATATAAATTTCATGCGTATTAAGACAGTTCCCCAATTGTGGTTTTTATTTTGCGACGTTTAGTTCTACGCATAATTCCGGTAATATTATCACATGGGCCAATTAAGCTGTGTCGGAACTGTAGGGGGAACTGCAGCTGCGATAAAGTATCTGGAATAAACAAAGCGAACTATACAAGGACCAAATACAAGAAAAAGACTGATTATAACGAACTTTGGAGGACTCATTTTGCGAATATGCAGCGGGAGACATTGCTCGCTATGGCATATTAATTATGACAACCAATTGTCACCAACTCCACCATATATAATTGTCACACCTACTATGCCATCGCTACGACATGTGATACGTGTGTCCGCAGACATTGTATTATTCATGTGTATATTGTAATTAAATTATCCTATCCTATCTAAATTTTGTCTATACATAATTTGGAAGGAGGTATAAGATAGGTTGACAAATCCACGAAATATTGATATACCGGCCTCATGTGATCTAAACAATACTTGCCATGGTCGCAGCCATTTTCCATCTATTTTCAATTTTAGCACATAATTGAAATAAACGCTCTTTACGTCTACCATGTCAGGACTAGACTAACACGGAGCGCTCTTATCTCTTCCATGTCATGCAAATGACTGTTTTTGTTTGTGACCAAACATCGTGTTTGTTTCAGGAGTTATGGTACTTATTATTGAAAGGATTTATGTGGATTTTACGAACATGGTTGAAGCGCGTTTGATGTTGAACATCTGGACACAATCTTTTTCCCTTGTAAATTTCAGTTATAAATATGATTTTTTTCGATTACTGATTTTATAATAAACCTTGTGAATGTCCACGGCTCATTAATAGTTTATCCCTTGAGACAAATGTGTATATACATGTATATTTTAACCCTTTCGGTGCCAAGTCCGATTTTTGTATCAACCCATATTTCCATATAAGGAAATATGGGTTGATACAAAAATCGGACTTGGCACTGAAAGGGTTAAACAAATTTAAAATAAAAAATCCCTTTGGATTAGAGAATTTATTGGTGACGTTAGTTCATGGCTCTGGTCTCGGACAAAAAGCGTCTATGCTTTCGTCGCCCTAAAGTGGCAGATAATAAAGAGCGTCTCTCAATTTCGAAATTTAGTACTATTTTTTGTGTGATAATTTATGAATAATGTTTTGTATTTTCGCGATACCTATTTATATATTTAATTTTGGCGGGGGTGATCAACATATGGAGAAGACAGCTCCCACGTCACTGTCTGAAAGTAAACGAATGGGCGCACGATATTTTGCCAGATTTAGCCACCCGTACATGTAACTTGTAACGTGTGATGCCATTGCCAACGAAAGTCCCCTGACTCACGTGACCATTTTGCGTACACGCACACGGTCATTCCGTTCAGAAGCATTGTGTTCAGCGGTATGAAACTTGTAGCTAAGATGTATAAACCAATCTTCTAATAACCGAATAATCAATAGTCAATGATCGATATGCAGACAGTGAGAGGATGGGATTTGTCTGTCCGTAAATATCTTATTTTGAGTAAAGTCAATTAAGCGCATTTGTGTTTGCAGCTTCATTTAATCAACCGCCCGTTGTTTACACGTTACTGATAGGGCCAACAGAGACGTTGCGATATGGGGGTTTGGGAGGGGGAGGGTGTCTCACCACCAACTTTGGTCAAAATTTTCAACAGTTGGAAATTTAATACCTGCCAAAACATTAGTTGGATATTTCACACCAAAAATTGGTTGAAAATGTTCTTGTAGTTTGATTTTCAAACAATTTATTGGGGGAATTAATTGTTTTTGGACCAATATTTGCATATTTTCCTATTTTTTGTCAAAAGTTTGGATTGAAATCTTCAACACTTGGAAAGCTTGTGTCCTGGTCCCAGTCAAAAACTGCTAGTTAATCTAAGAAGACAATATTGTCATACATTTGCTCAACATTGTTATTCGAATTGTCATGAGTTGAAAATGTTCCAACATAAGTAGGGGTGTTAGGTTTGAAATTTCCAACTCTAGGAAGGCTTGAGGCTAGTCTAGATGCTAGGATTTAGCGATTTTCTTGTTCAGATTTCAAAATTTTCCCACACCGGGCCGAACCAGGGTCGGCCCGGTGTGTCATTGACCATCCCCCGTGGCCAATACAAAACTGCTAATTAGTTTAACAAAACAATGTTTTACTACATTTGGTCAAACTTGTGGACTGAAATGGTCATCAGTTGGAGAAATTTCCAACCTGAAGGGGAGTATGAGGTTTGAAATTTCCAACACTAGGAAAACTTCAGTTGAGGCCAGTCTAGATGCTAGGATTTGCGATTTTCTTGCATAGTTTACAAACATTTCTCACACCGGGCCGAACAACCATGGCCAGCCCCCGTGTGTCCTGGTCTCTTGTCCGTTAGCCGTGTGCATTTGTCTGGCGTTAGACCAGTAGATGTTAGGATTTATGTATTTTTCAGGTTAAAATATCTGAATGTTCTCATACCGGGAATATAGAACCATGGTGTATGAACATATAGGATATTAGGCCTGAGCACTGAGGTGCAAATGGAATTATGCAAAACTTGTGTTTGGTCTGATTCAAGGGGGGGGGGGGTGCAGTCGGAATTTTTCCCAAGTTGGACACCCTACCAACGGAAACCCTCTAGCCACGTCCCTGAGGGCCGATGTCGATAACATGTTTGGCGCGGTAAAATCGTGCGACCTTTCCTGCCATGGGCATCTCCGTAACAAGACCATAGTATAATACATATTACAAGTTACACGTGCGTGGGGATAAACCTGGCTATTGTATTATTGCAACTTAATGACATAAATCGTCAAGATTTTTGATTATTTTCTGTCAGAGAAAAACATATTGTGGTTGGGGTTTCCTTGCCGACCATATTTTAAATTCACTACTCTCAAGTTTGATTTCATGGTTTTCAAGAAAATCTTTTGAAATGTTTCATAAACAACACACTTTTCCATGTCTGAGAAAATGTTGATTTCTCGATCAAAGTAGTTTGTTTATTACAGTGTGTACAAGGAAGATCAAATTTAAACTTTGGAAAATATTGAAATAAGACACGAAAAACCATAAGAATATGTAACAATGAAAATAATAACTAAAAAAAATAATATTTCTTAGTCTGCTTACCGACCCCAATTTTGTTATGACTTGAAACCCCATCCCGACATTTAAATGTGCACGGTCCTAGTTAACACCAAGTTAGCAAAACAATCCTGTTGTAATTTCCAGCATGCCAGGCAAAAGAAAATTATTAGTAGGCACAAGCATCGCAAAAAAACACAAGAGCACGCTTTTCATTATCTTTTTGGCAACGAAAGTGTGAACGCTCTTTATCAGGGACGATCATTGGAAATTTTGCTTACCTAACAGAACATCAGTAAGTAAAACCGACATGTTGAGGTATTGTGGCGTCAAAGCGGACATGGCATCTTTATTTATCTTTTGCATTTTCAATATACATGCACTTACCTGTGTTTCCCCATCCCTTTGTGTAGCACATGCTGTTGGTGTCAAATGGTTGAGAGCCAACGCAGGCCGCTCCGATAGAGCTGTGTGCATGCCCTGCTGGTTGAGATAGCGTCAGCAACGCGATGTCATTTTCTAAGGTGTTTGCGTTATAGCTCTCGTGGTTTACTATCCTGACGGGCGTATGTATTTCCTCATTAAATTCTGCTGTATGCTTGTTGTGCGATCCGATTACTAGCCGGATATTTCTAGGATTTCCCCAGCTCCTGCAAATGGATAAAATTTCTACCATAACTCAAGTTGAATATTTTACCAACCATTACTTCTTTGTGGTAAGATTACAGACAAGGAAGGCGTTCGCGGTGGGTTGAACTGAATAATCATACCAGGTTTCATACCCTTTATAATACTGGCCCTAGCCTATATAGCCCCGTAGGATTTTCTTGCTCTAGAGCAGACTCCAGATAAGTTATATACCTTGGGTTAAGGGCTTCCAAAAAATAAATTGGGTAGACTTCGTCAAATTGTTCCCCCGTCTCCATGGCAACCGTTTTCAACATGGCTGCCAAGATGTCATATTTTCACATTTTTAAAGCGTATTATGGAGCATGTCAATGTTCCATGGTTCATTTTTGAGGTCAAAATAGCTTTTTTGGATCAAAAATGAGATAATTCTGAAATCCATCAAAACATAATATGCATCGTTAATTCATGCCATTTTATAAAAATTCCCAGTTTTATTTGTTAATAATTTAAAGTGTTAGATGTCAGTAATAAATATAATAAAGCGTTGTTGGAATAAGGCAGATTCTATGGTTACCAGGGTAATTTGTTTTGAATTAATGAAATCAGTGAAAACTGGAATCCTGTACTCTGAATTACATCCACTTTAACTCTATATAAAGACTATACACATTTATTGGTGGACACTTAATTGAATTGAATCACGTGAAAGAGTAACACGATTATTTTGGGGTAAATTGGCCGTCTCAATAATATTTACATATATTCTGGAATGGGAACGCAACTGGACATTATAGGGTAGGTATGTTTACATTTGTAAGATAATTTTGGTTTATGCCAATGATTATGTATATCTATAGGGTTCGTTTTGTGGTAAAGATCTCTGAATAACATCCCCCTTTATTTCTATATAGGTACTACACATGTATTAGTGGGAGGAGAATCGGCACTTATTCGAACTGAATCATGTGAAAGAGTAACACGATGAATTATGTGTCAATATTTTCATATTGATACAGCAGATAACATGTCGGTGTTGCCTTTTTGTGAAATGTACGATTTTCTATTTTTGGGTAAAATGGGATTTTTCGTAAATAAACACAATGAAATCTGGATTTAGTCAAATTTCAACGCTGTTTACTTCATTTTGACTATCGTTGTTCATTGATCTGCTTATAGATATACCAAATGACTGTGGTTATTCAACTGATAACATGCCGGTGTTGCCTGTTCGTGTATTGTTATAAGACTGCATATTTTTGTGGTAAAATAGTTTTTTTCGTTAACGAAAACAGTGAAAAATGGAAGCTAGCCGCCTGAATAATATTTACATATATTCTGGAATGGGTACGCAGCTGGACATTATAGGGTAGGTTTGTTTACATTTTGTGAAATTATATTGGTTTGGTTTAATTCGGGGATCCATCACAACATAATACTCATCATTAATTCATGTCACATTATAACAATTCCCAGTATCATGCCGTTACAATTTAAGTGTTCGATGTAATTAATAACTATGACGAGGTGCCGCTGGACTAAATCAGATTATATGGTTACCAGGGTATTTTTGCTAATAAAAATCAGTGAAAACTGGAATTCAGCCACCAGAACAACACCCCTCCCTTATTTCTATATAACAACTGACACTATAATATAATCCGGCCTTACTTAAAATGAAATGATGAAACTGGTTGTAGCCATTCCTATTTTCAAGGTATCTAAACGATTTAGAATCTTTTCTCGACAATTATGCCATCAAAGACTTAATGTTTTTAAGTGACGGGTTTTAAAATAGACTTAGACACTACATATACATGCTAACAATGTGTGTACTCGGAACCTCGATGATATGATTATTCTTGTAGAAAGTACCACAAAAACTATATGATATCTAAGCTGCATGGCACGCAATGACCACCTGCTGTTACATGGTCCCACAGGTAGGCCATGGATCCCAAAATGCCAAAAATCCAAATGTAGACCATATACACAGTCAGTAGTTTTATCATGGATTCTTATGATTTCCATATATAGGGTAGGTATACGTATACACATGGGGTTGTTATGCCACATTAACATATACATAGATACTGGACCAATGCCCTATATAAAGGTCATGGATGGAGGTTCATCTAAAATAGTTCACGCACCAATGCCACTATGATGTAGGTTGGCCATGGACCGAGGGCCATACAAGCAGGTCAAGGACACAGGTCGATATATGTATGGCATGTTATTGTACCCAGGCATGAGCAGATGTCTATATGTTGGGCATGTTCCCAGTCCCTTATAAGTGCTATATCTACGTCATTGACCACACAAAACAGCATGTTGACGATGCATATGTGGAATGAAAAAGACCTTAAATAGTACCATTGTTGGTAAACTGAACGTAATCTAATATGTTGGAATAGACACACCCAGCTGGCCATGGACCCAGGCATATTTATGTAGTGCAAATACTCAGGCGACTATATGTATGCAGCGAATCTAAGTGCGTATAGGTAGTTATATGCTCATGTCTCTAAATATATGCCAAGGAACCAACATCAATAAAATAGAATTGCACCAGTTCCCTACATATAGTGCATGTAAACAGTAGTTATGTAATAAACACACATATATTCAGGTAGACCATGTCTGTAGTAGATTCATTGAACCAGGCACCTGTAGGTGTAAGTCATGGACCAAAATACATACATGTACTATGACAAGCATGGACCCACGTGGCTATATGTAAATATTGAATGTATGTCCATATGCATAGATAATGGATTAACGCCTTATATGATGGACGTCCATATAAATAGGAAGTTCGAAACTACTATAACTTGGCCATGGATCCAGGCTCATATAAGTAGGGAATGAACGCAGCCTACTAAGGTCAGGTCATGGATTCATGCTGATTTAGTTGTGGCATTATCCAGACATGATCACTGGCCATCTATATGTATATGACTTGCACCCAGCCCCTTATAATTCTATATCTAGGCCACAAACATTTATGTAGTGCAAATACCAGGTGCCGAAACTTATGACATGTACCCAGGTCCCTACATAAATCCGTGGTTCAAGGCCTAAATAGTATACCATCAACCCAGTCCACTAGCTATGCCATGGACACAGTAGTTAGGACACGTCGTGGATCAAAATCCCTACATGTAAGCCATTCACAGACACCCCTATATGCAGGCCATCCACACATGACCCAATACATAGGTATTGGACTGATGACACATGGATGTCCATATAGGTATAGAATATTGGAAATGCCATCAGCTCCTAAAGGTAGGTCACGGGATCTCAGTCTGAAATAGATAAGCGAAGGATACGCCCATGCAAGCGGGGAAAGGACCCATTGCGAAGTATCGACATACAGCTATGGCATATATAGGTAGGACAAACAGTTAGTTCCTATTGTATGGCAAATATTATTCAGGATGCCATCGACATATCATAAGAATATATTCTACATGGATTACATGGACTAATATAGTGCGGATGTCAGATGGCAGAGGCAGGTGCCCACAAAAAATGTGGGTCAATGCAATTACAAGTCGGTCTAATGGCTCATTAAAATGTATCCCATTGTAGATTTATGGCAGATACAGTCATACATGTACATGTCATATTCAAAATTAACTAAATGGTAATAACTTAAAGGTACTTTTGTCAATTGAAAGTGTTGCCTAGCCCCAATACCAACCTGAAATAAGGTCATATTGCGTAGTAACACCACACCAAACCATTTAATGATGCATTATTTATCAATATAAGCACAATAAGAAACAGATATATATCAGTTAATTTGCCAGAAAATCATACTGATCAACAGTATTTTGTCAATGGTGGGTATGTTCCCTAGCAACCGTTACCACCCCAGTAAGAATCCGGCCAGCATTGACATGAAGCCAGTCAAGCTTCTCTAACATATTTCGAAGCATTTTCGCCGACGGCTTCTAAATAATCCAAAAGGGGTAAAATCTATGTTTTATAAATAATTTCAATGGGTTTCCTGTCAAGTTCATATTTAACCCGTCAGAGTTGAGATAGGCGCGAGGTAATTCTTTTGACAGAGCCTTCAATATGTGCGTTCCATGCATTTGCGATCCGATGGAGTTCTAGACCTAAGTGTTCATGATTGTCCACGAAGTCGATTGAATTTCCCACGAAATTGAGGTTTGGTTTTTCTCTGTTGAGGGCGCAACTAATGAAAAGGACATGTCAACTGTTTTAGTTGAATTAAAGTGATGTGAAACAATCCGGTATGATGATCAAATAGAAATTGAGAACAATCTTGCTCAAATTAGTTATTTGTTACGAATATTAATCAAAATTGACGATACACACCGCCATTCTTGTATATTAATTAAAGGCAATGCTGCTTCTCGATGGCGAAATCATTTGTGTTAGATTATCGCCGATAATTGCGTCCTGGATCAAGATGTAAATATTTACAATTGGGCGTAGTTCAGACGATGTTTTCTATGGAGTGGTGTGGTAGATTTCTTTGAAATTTTCGCACATCTTCCATCTTAGTAGAATGCTACATTCCCCAGGTTGGAACAGCGCCTGAGTACGAACTTGTCAATTTCAAGCACCCGAACAAGTCCATAACATGTATTTAAAGCTGCCGAGTCAGTTTCGGGACCACGCTATTTTGTCTAAATAGCTGTTCATAGTATGTTCATGTAGATTAAGATCTGAGTGACTGTTCGTGAGGCAGGTGTCGTCGGCATACATTATCATCCTCGATTCAATACCGTCGGCTAAATCATTTATCTAGACTAAGAACAAAAACGGACCCAGGATATACCCTTGCGGAACTCCTGCATGGATGACATCATATTTTGAAAATGTATCATTGATTAGGACCATTTGCGTCCGGTTTTCTAGATAATTTTCTATCCAGTGTAAAATATGTCCTTCTATTATCCATAATAACTTAATACACGAATCGGTCCCATGTGTCAAACCCTTTCAAAGGCTTTGGAAATATCACAGAATATAGCACATGTAAATAGTCCTCTATCAAGGGATTGGCACAGGTTGTGATATAGGTCTAATAGTTGGTATGTTGTACTATCACCTGAGAGAAAACCTGATTGGTGGAAATACAAGAGTTCATTTTCGATGAAAAATTTACTAATCTGTTTCAGATCCACTTTCTCAGAACTCAAAAATGTTTAGCTACACATGGTAGAAGGGAAATTTGTCGGTATTTTTTCACGTCCTCGGGATCATCCTTTTTTAAAATCGGGATCATTTCCAGGACTCTGGGAATTTCTCTGAATTTATAGATTTCCTGAATAGAACGACGAGTGGGTGAGCTATTGATTTTGCTGTTTCGCGGATCATTCTAACAGTAATCCATCATGCCCATTGGCTTTGTTAAGATTATATAAGATTTGATGGCTGATTCAACATCGGATTCTGTGAAAACCAAATCTGGCATGCTGTTTGCACTGCGTTTCGGAAAATTATGCAATTTATGATTAGCATCATTAATGGTAGAATTCGCAATAATTCTGTCGTTTAATATTTTTGCTTTCTCGATATCATCGATATTTTTTGCATGTCTTACTGTTGCAGAGACAGTGTCGGAGACGCTGTATAGTGGGGGATATTTTTTACTCGTTTCATGTTTAACAGGTAATGTATTATTCTCCAAAAGTCTCGGGGGTTAGATGTTTCGCTTATTCGTTCTACAATATTTATTCAAATTTGATTTTCGCGTGCTTCTTCGTGTTGCAATGTTGTCTTTGTTTCTTATGCTTTTTTTGATTTTTCCAAAATTCGTGGACTTTTTCCTTGCAGCATAAGCGTCCCTCACGGGGAAGGAACTTTTGATTATACAATTACACTCATGTGGTTCAATGCAATGTTGAAACTAAACTGTTCTCCTCCGAACTGAGTTTATCCTCCAGACTGGCGCAAGTCGATTACATGGTGTTACAATTGTAGCAGCCTCAAATTAAAAGTGTCCAATCGAAGAAATTAACGTAACGCGATGTGACGTAATTTGGGGGAAACGCTTCCGGGAAATGACATTTCGGTGAGACTAGGATAGATTAAGCATATGTCAGTATGACTGAATGTACAGTGTATGATTACAAAGACAGTGAATGTTTAAAAAGAATTGTTGTTACGTTGCGTTGATTTAATTTACTAATGTGTGTAGTCAGATGGTTATACCGTGCATGGTATGTCGCGGTTATATACTCACCCCTGGAAGCAGTGAGCGGCAGAGACCACGTGGTGTGCATCAATCAATGTAGCGCCACAGAACTGAGTCCCAGCTGAGGATTTCACGGCAACCTGAAAGTATGGACATTGCTCGCATATACACATGTCCTATGACAATGGAGCCTCTGAAATAGGATGTATCACGTAAACAGCAATAGAATGTAGTGTTGACTATAATTAAGCAAGGCTGTCGTATTATACGACGGGGCAGCATTGTCAACCTAGTCTAGATTTCCTACCCAGACGCAATTTTTGCTTTGCCATGCCCCCAGAGGGTGAATACACCCTCTGAGGACCTCATTCTGCAAATGTCAGACACACTAAACTCAGACTTGCTTGTTCAATAACATATGGAGCATTTATACATTGTCAAGATGTTATTTAAAACGGATTTTTTTTCTTCAAAATTGGTATATAATGTTTTTATTTGGTATTTACGATAACTGTGGAAAATATTTAAGAATCATTTATCAAACTGGAAATTATAAACTCAAGATTTCTACCCTCCATGACCACTTATGCTTGTCGTTAAAAAAAGAGAACAAATTATAAATAAAAAAAACCTCAAAATTAAAAAGGCACGCTTTACAATGGAGATATTACTAACTCAAATACGCCCACACTTTTAACGGTCATAATTCACAAACGCCAAAACCGATTCCTCAAATTCCAACACCAATCGCTCGAGTAAAGCGATATTTAAAAACCCGGTACAGACTTCCAGGTTAAACTGTCGAAAACTCATAACACAGACGATAAACAAATATTATTCCAGAACACCGACCAGGTGGCAACAAACTTTATTAGTGGAGAAAACACACCGTCGATTTCAAAAACAGAATTTACCGACACAAAGCCCGCAATGTGTCCAAATCTCTACATGTATATCGACAGATCTAATGTTAATCTGTCCAAATCAATCAAATATTTGAATCAAAGTTAATCTCAAAACAGTTGACAAAGGAATGAACGAGTAATTGCTTGGATAATAGAATGTTTGTTGCGAATATTTTCGAAAAAGTGGAATAACTCACTAATTATTCTGACCAAGCTCATAATCACAGGTTCCCATCAAACTCCATGCAGGGTTTACCTCCCTTGATGAATCGGTAAGACCGCTGCTACCGGCGACAATTTACCCACATTTGGTGGACTTCCGTGATATTAAGATATAAAATAAACGAACATAGCAACATTCTTCCCTTATTAAGGACACATAATATCAGACAAAATGTGTGTAATTTCGTATCTTAATCTTGGAAAGTCCCACTAGAACCAAATAACTATACAGCGAAACGATGTGATTTGGTTCTCCGATTGTTTTATCAACACAAATGTCTAAACGCACATGGACGACATTGTCCCGACAACACGCATGACAAGTCAAACACAAGAGTTCTAATTTGCTGAAATTTTGACGCGTAGCTTGCGAAAATCGTCAACAAAAATACATCGCTTTGATTCTCCATTATGTCATTAAGTTTTTAGTGCGGGAATTGTTCTCAACCCACATAGGAAATTTGACTCTGGGGCGATCGGTTTTCGCTATTTTTGCTGGAAAACCCCACGCTAAATATAGAAACCACAGACTAGTATCCAGCCAGAGTCAGAAAGGAAGTATGACTGGTGCGCTCTGGTATATAGATATATTGTTTCCGTGCTGGTGAATATCTCTACCTAGATTCAAAACAATCGACCAGGAAAAAGGGGAGTACAAGCACGGACAAAGTTATGCATATTGTGGGGAATAAATAACCCTCCCATGACTGGAGCGTCATGAAAGTTTTCCAAAACCCTGTGCCAATGCATTCTCTTATATATGCGAGTCTCCCATAGGGAGCCTCGCACGTATAAGAGAATACATGTATATTGGCCAAACAATATTTAATTTGACATTGTGTGTCAGTGCATTGTCTTATATATGCGAGACTTCCTATGTTCCTATGGGAGACTCGCATATATAAGAGCATGTCGCCTTGGCATATGATGTTTAATGCTGTACCAGCGCAGCTGCCGTCATGAAAGGGATAAACTAAAACTCTCTTGGTCAACATGTTTAGTTTATCACATTATGGATCTATTACGCACGGACTCTCTGTTATGTTCGTCGTCATGGCGGATTGCTGAGTTTAACGACGTAGTGTCATGGAGCCAGTGTCTAGTCATATAATCGCAGGCGCACCGGTTCCAATGGCCGTAAATATTTCTGCCAATTGATCAGGGAAGAAAAGGAGTACAAGCTCGGACAACATAATTCATGTTGCGAATATTTCGAAAAAGGGCGATAAATCCAGCTGATAACTCCACTGCAGATGTCGACCCGAGCTCATAATCAATGTGCACAGGTTTCCATGGTGTTTTTAAAAATACCGGACAATATATGAGTATAACTCGGACAAAGTTGCGTCCATTGGCGGGCAGACGAAAAAACAAATTTTATCTTCATTGCTGGGATATAAAAAACGAAATGAAACGCACCATCCACGGCCACGAGTGAGCATCTGCCTCTGGTCCTCCGACGATGTATGGTGACGACATTAGTTGAGCCAAACTTAACCCTTTGCCACAGTTGTCAGCGCTACCAGCAAATGTATCCATCTGGTGATTATTTTTGTGTGGTTTCGCTGCAAACGAAGTACAAGAAAGGAAGAAAATTACAAAGAGCTTCATATTCATGTTAATCCCAGTAAATAGATGGCTTGCCGAAAAGATCATATAAATCATTTATCGTCGAGGTATGTTGTAAATTAAAGGTGGATTATCTCTTTGTAAACATGTTTTATATAGTTACCGGGGTATAAAATATTAGATCTGAATCGAAGACTCCTGTCCGGAAATGCTTCTATCGATTAATATTAATTTTATTTCGAATATTTTCTGGTCTAAAAAGGTGTGGTTGTTTAGCTAACGAACAATATGGTTAGTGTTAACAAAGACCAGAAATTTTAGTGTGCAATTTTTTCACAAATAAACGTTAATTATACTCATTATCGCTTATAACTATGGAATAAAACAATACAACCAATCAATCTGGTACATTTGTCAATCGGTGCGTAGCCATGGGAACAGCATAATGCTCTATATAGATATATGGTATCATCCGAATGGTCTGCTATAAAAATAGACAAATAAACGGGCCCAATAAAATATTCGAAATAAAATCAATATTAATTGATAGAAGCCTTTCCGGACAGGAGTCTTCATTTCATATTTATTATCTTATACCCACGCAACTATTTCAACGTCTTTTATTTAAAGAGATAATACATCTTTAAGAGTTACTTGTATGTAGAATCGCAATCAACAATGAAAGAAATGAACTGATAGAAATTCAGTCGAATTCTATAAAACACAAATTTTGTATTACAAAATTAGTAAATTACAACATTTTTATTTTTGATTGTTTATTGCAAAGTCGTCAATTAAGGCGAAACATGCTATAACATATATACAATATTTAATATAGGTCACAAAAAAAACAAAAAAAACAATTGTTACACAATCATACATATATTAATATAGAATATGATAAATGTATAGATATATCATAATATGTATTATAATATCTTATATATATAATTATATTATAATTTAAGTCTTTATAATATCATTATCATCATATTTTGACTGCAATAATTAAATTTCAATTTATATGTATTATAATATCTTATATATATAATTATATTATAATTTAAGTCTTTATAATATCATTATCATCATATTTTGACTGCAATAATTATTCGCTACTATAAATAATGTACCTAATCACAAGTTTTTAAATTTGGAATAATCGTTCAGTCATATTTTAATTTTCTTGATGCCAATTTGATAAAAATACTAACTTTTTTCAGTAGTAGTTGAGCTCATATTACAAGAATTGTGTTTCATGGTATATATGGCCCAGTGAAGGTTTATACTTTACCGGAAACAACAGCGAGAACACCGAGAAGGACAGAGAACCACATCCTGACCGGTGTGACTAAACACCGCCCGGACCAGCCCGGACCAGCCCGGACCAGCCCGGACCAGCCCGGACGAGCCCGGACCATCCAAGTCCAGCCCGGACCCCCCATATGGACTATATGAGTGATTGTAAGGGCAATATAAGTGCAGGGGTGTCATGGAAACCAACTCAGGGTCGCTATTAACCCTCAAAATGCCGGCATCGGCGAAAATGTTCGCCGCGAAATGAAGCTAACAGCCCGGACCGCCCCTGCTGCGTCCAGGTGGGATTTTAGTATCCATACCTGTGCGGGGGTGTTAATGAAACCCAAATACGCACGGAGAGTGGTCAAGGTCAAACGGAAGTGCCGCTTATTAACCCCTAAACTTCCCAGATTCAGCCAGAATTAAAAAATTGCGCCCCCAATAAACAAATTCACAGCCCGGACCCCCTTAATGTCCTCGTACTTCTAATAACTCCTTACATATGTGTTGTGGAACTACCCTCGACTAGACTCAAGAAGATTCAAGGGCGAGTCGCCCACGAATGCCTGGCAATTAACCCCCAAAATGCCGCCATCGCCGATTATGTTTACCCATAACGACGCTGACAGCCCGGACCATCCAAGTCCAGCCCGGACCCCCCATATGGACTATATGAGTGATTTTAATGGCAATATAAGTGCAGGGGTGTCATGGAAACCCACCCAGGGTTGCTATTAACCCTCAAAATGCCGGCATCGGCGAAAATGTTCGCCGTGAAATGAAGCTAACAGCCCGGACCGCCCCTGCTGCGTCCAGTTATGATTTTAGTATCGATTCATGTACGAGGGTGTTAATGAAACCCAAATACGCACGGAGAGTGGTCAAGGTCAAACGGAAGTGCCGCTTATTAACCCCTAAACTTCCCAGATTCAGCCAGAATTAAAAAATTGCGCCCCCAATAAACAAATTCACAGCCCGGACCCCCTTAATGTCCTCGTACTTCTAATAACTCCTTACATATGTGTTGTGGAACTACCCTCGACTACACTCACGAAGATACAAGGGCGAGTCGCCCACGAATGCCTGGCAATTAACCCCCAAAATGCCGCCATCGCCGATTATGTTTACCGATAACGACGCTGACAGCCCGGCCCATCCCAGTTCAGCCCGGACCCCCCATATGGACTATATGAGTGATTGTAAGGCCAATATAAGTGCAGGGGTGTCATGGAAACCCACTCAGGGTCGCTATTAACCCTCAAAATGCCGGCATCGGCGAAAATGTTCGCCGTGAAATGAAGCTAACAGCCCGGACCGCCCCTGCTGCGTCCAGTTATGATTTTAGTATCCATACATGTGCGAGGGTGTTAATGAAACCCAAATACGCACGGAGAGTGGTCAAGGTCAAACGGAAGTGCCGCTTATTAACCCCTAAACTTCCCAGATTCAGCCAGAATTAAAAAATTGCGCCCCCAATAAACAAATTCACAGCCCGGACCCCCTTAATGTCCTCGTACTTCTAATAACTCCTTACATATGTGTTGTGGAACTACCCTCGACTAGACTCAAGAAGATTCAAGGGCGAGTCGCCCACGAATGCCTGGCAATTAACCCCCAAAATGCCGCCATCGCCGATTATGTTTACCCATAACGACGCTGACAGCCCGGACCATCCAAGTCCAGCCCGGACCCCCCATATGGACTATATGAGTGATTTTAATGGCAATATAAGTGCAGGGGTGTCATGGAAACCCACCCAGGGTTGCTATTAACCCTCAAAATGCCGGCATCGGCGAAAATGTTCGCCGTGAAATGAAGCTAACAGCCCGGACCGCCCCTGCTGCGTCCAGTTATGATTTTAGTATCGATTCATGTACGAGGGTGTTAATGAAACCCAAATACGCACGGAGAGTGGTCAAGGTCAAACGGAAGTGCCGCTTATTAACCCCTAAACTTCCCAGATTCAGCCAGAATTAAAAAATTGCGCCCCCAATAAACAAATTCACAGCCCGGACCCCCTTAATGTCCTCGTACTTCTAATAACTCCTTACATATGTGTTGTGGAACTACCCTCGACTACACTCACGAAGATACAAGGGCGAGTCGCCCACGAATGCCTGGCAATTAACCCCCAAAATGCCGCCATCGCCGATTATGTTTACCGATAACGACGCTGACAGCCCGGCCCATCCCAGTCCAGCCCGGACCCCCCATATGGACTATATGAGTGATTGTAAGGCCAATATAAGTGCAGGGGTGTCATGGAAACCCACTCAGGGTCGCTATTAACCCTCAAAATGCCGGCATCGGCGAAAATGTTCGCCGTGAAATGAAGCTAACAGCCCGGACCGCCCCTGCTGCGTCCAGTTATGATTTTAGTATCCATACATGTGCGAGGGTGTTAATGAAACCCAAATACGCACGGAGAGTGGTCAAGGTCAAACGGAAGTGCCGCTTATTAACCCCTAAACTTCCCAGATTCAGCCAGAATTAAAAAATTGCGCCCCCAATAAACAAATTCACAGCCCGGACCCCCTTAATGTCCTCGTACTTCTAATAACTCCTTACATATGTGTTGTGGAACTACCCTCGACTAGACTCAAGAAGATTCAAGGGCGAGTCGCCCACGAATGCCTGGCAATTAACCCCCAAAATGCCGCCATCGCCGATTATGTTTACCCATAACGACGCTGACAGCCCGGACCATCCAAGTCCAGCCCGGACTATATGAGTGATTTTAATGGCAATATAAGTGCAGGGGTGTCATGGAAACCCACCCAGGGTTGCTATTAACCCTCAAAATGCCGGCATCGGCGAAAATGTTCGCCGTGAAATGAAGCTAACAGCCCGGACCGCCCCTGCTGCGTCCAGTTATGATTTTAGTATCGATTCATGTACGAGGGTGTTAATGAAACCCAAATACGCACGGAGAGTGGTCAAGGTCAAACGGAAGTGCCGCTTATTAACCCCTAATCTTCCCAGATTCAGCCAGAATTAAAAAATTGCGCCCCCAATAAACAAATTCACAGCCCGGACCCCCTTAATGTCCTCGTACTTCTAATAACTCCTTACATATGTGTTGTGGAACTACCCTCGACTAGACTCAAGAAGATTCAAGGGCGAGTCGCCCACGAATGCCTGGCAATTAACCCCCAAAATGCCGCCATCGCCGATTATGTTTACCGATAACGACGCTGACAGCCCGGACCCGCCCGGCCCATCCCAGTCCAGCCCGGACCCCCCATGTGGACTATATGAGTGATTGTAAGGCCAATATAAGTGCAGGGGTGTCATGGAAACCCACTCAGGGTCGCTATTAACCCTCAAAATGCCGGCATCGGCGAAAATGTTCGCCGTGAAATGAAGCTAACAGCCCGGACCGCCCCTGGTGCGTCCAGGTGGGATTTTAGTATCCATACATGTGCCAGGGTGTTAATGAAAACAAATACGCACGGAGAGTGGTCAGGTCAAACGGAAGTGCCGCTTATTAACCCCTAAACTTCCCAGATTCAGCCAGAATTTAAAAATTGCGCCCCCAATAAACAAATTCACAGCCCGGACCCCCTTAATGTCCTCGTACTTCTAATAACTCCTTACATATACGTTGTGGAACAACCTCGGCTACACTCACGAAGAAAGCCCACGAAAGCCTGGCAATTAACGCCGCCATCGCCGAATATGTTTACCGATAACGAAGCTAACAGCCAGGACCGCCCTGTGGCGTCTAGTGGTAATATTAGTAGCCCTATCTGTACACGGGTGTCATGGAAACTCACAAACACACGGACTATGGTCACGGCCAAAGAGAAGTGACGATATTAACCCCCAAACTTGCCAGATTCATTCAGAATTACAAGTGTGTGCCCGAATAAAAAAATATCGCAAGGAAACCAAGCGACCCAACCACAGATGCATATAGATTGATTGAAACAGCCTGTGACATAAATCTTTATTAACGAAAATAGGGAACATCGTAAAAATAAAAATTACGTAAAAATATAATGACAATACATAAAGCCGGCGGTTACTAACACTATCTGGTTAGAGAAGTCTTACAATGTTATGATCACCACCATAAGCTGGTAGAATGTGTTCAATCCGTTAAACTGATCAATACACTCTAATATTAAACTGTACTGATCAGTTTAATGGATTGAACACATTTTACCAGCTTATGGTGTTATCGAATATGTTAAATTGTTCGATAATTTCTAAGCGATTTGAGTCCGAAAAAATCATCTATTGGAAGACTTCCTAACTATATGTACAATAGAATATATATATGGTTATCTTTATAATACAATATAAGTGCATCAGCCATGTATGTATGGATACTAATAAGGTAGCACAGATATACAGATACTTTTATATGGTACGGAAAAATAGCACTGACTCGTAAGGTCATATATATATATATACAATCTACGACATAATATAGATGATAACAAAATGATCCAGTTATTTTACAGCTTCCAGACACACCATAGATTGTTGCTATTGCATGTTGTAATTATTGTGGTTGTATTAAGCTTGAGTGAATTACAGCTAAATAGTTTATCATGTGAGAAACCATAAGTTTCAAGCCAAAAATGATTCGTTTTTCAATCGTCCAAAGGGACCTAAGGCCAAATTGAAAACAAAACATGAATTATTGATGTGATCTGATATATTATAAATTCTCATATAAATATGCGAGTTTCTAGATATAATATAGTTTAATGCAGACGAATAATTAGAAACAGATTGTCCCCCGTCATTCTGTGAATATTTCTCCCCATCATAGTTGCGAAAATTCTTAAAGTGACAGGGGACAACCTGCTGCAAAAATTCGAAGATTTCTTTTACCACGACGCATCTCAGGTTTCAGAACAAACAATATGTTGAGAAATGCATCAATCAGATTTCATGTTCTTTTAAAGTAATGCAGAAAGTAGTTAACATAGAAACTATACAAGTTAAACTGTACAATAAATCTTTATAAATTTACAATAAACCGTATATTGACAATGCATATATGAATATAGATAAAAAAAATAAATAAGCACGGATATATGGATGCACATCTCGCTCGATGAAGACCGTACCCAAATCCGGCCATATTCTGCTGCACTCAACAGAAAATATATAATTCAAGAGTGGTTGTACACACACACACACACACATAAACCTGATACTTATAACGAAAACGATTTTCATTATAACTACCATGTTGTGTTACAGCAGTGTACTCACACCTGACTCAAATTGCTGCATATATTCTGTTAAATGGAGTAGGATATGGTTTGAACATAGGTATATTCTTCCCCAGATAAAATATTGATGTGACCTGAGATATTATAAATTCTCATATCAAAAACGCCAATTAGTAGATCGAATAAGGTTTGATTCAGACGACGAACTAATAAAAAACAGATTGTCCCCCGTCAGCCTGTGAATATTTCTCCCCAGCATGGTTGCGAAAATTCTTAAAGTGACAGGGGACAACCTGTTTCAAAAATCCGAAGATTTATTTAACGACGATCCGCCAATCGAAGGTTTTAGATCCAAAACATATATTGATAAATATATCAATTAAATTTCTTGTTAATATATATATTCTAGGGTTCAAACGGGCCAAAACATCTATTAGGAAATATATTAACTGGTTTTAGATTTCTTGTTTGTAATTGTTTTTGCAGATTTGGTTCGTTTGCGTTGGTTCGGTTTCCTAGCTGTGGGGGCAGTTTTTGGTATTGTGAGGGTTCCGTCAGTTGATGTGATAGTAGTGGTTTTCCTCGACTGATGAGATATTAATTTTGAATATGCGTAATCTTTTTCATCCGGTGCCATTGTGACCCATTTACTGTGCAAAATTTTGAATTTAGTCATATGACTTGCAAGTTCGAAATTGCCCTGCCCATGAATAGCTCTTCTGATATCTACTTCCTGGAGTTTTACAATTTTTTTCCAATTTTGAAACAAGATCCGGAAGTTTGAGACTTTTCCAATTTGTGCTTAATTTCAGAATATGGTTAATCGATTCACATGCATTGTTGTTCCAATCTATCGGAGATTTTCCTTCTATGGTTGGCCTGAATATAAATCGCTTGATCGATGGTAGAATTGAGGAAAAATATTTTGAGAAGGCCGGGATATCTGTGTCAAATTGTTCTATTAGCCTTAAAGACTCTAAATCGAATTCGTATTCATCTTCGCATGACAAAAGACCATTTTCGGAGAAAAGATCGTCGAATACCCTTTGGACAGTTTTTGTATTTGCACCAACGTCGTTGGTTAAATGGCGTTTAATGTTTTTTTTAACATGGCGTGTGCATAGGAGGTGAGTAGATGTTGGAAAACATTGCTGAAGAGCTTTTGTCAGTGCTTTTTCCTCATCAGAACCAATTACTAAGTTTTGTCCTCCAAGCTCCAAACCGAATAAATCTAGATCAAGAACGGACTGAATGTGAGAGAAAAAGCGATGGTATGTGTGGTATGTTGCATCCCAATGCAAAAACAAAGGCCCTAAAAGAATCGGGACATCACGAGTCGATTTTCTAACTAATTTTCTATTTCTATACACTAACAGGGTGACGAAGCAAGGTCCCAAATTGAAGGTTCTGTCTACACCGATTATACTGGGTTCTATTCCTGACTTTTTACATACATTTTTAAGGTCTCGAATTTGGTTTTCAGTATACAAAATTACACACGGAGGTTTACCTTTCATTTGAATGAGTTCTTGAATGAAGAGACTGCTGTGTATGTCATTCATCAGTGTTTGGACGTCATCTGCTGGATTCTTTCTATGCTGGCCGTCGATCTTTCTTTCCTTCTTAGCCTTTGCGTACTTGTAGTTGCGAATCTGGAAAACAAAAAATATGTATTGTTGAGAGAACTAGAAAATGGGCCATGCTCGTAGACAACCATGGACATATTGTCGACGAGGTTTATCCACACTTGACATAACATCATGTGAACATTAAACGGCATCTATTTCCATATATACAGTTATATGATATACAGCTCAATAGAACACATTAGGCAGAAGAATGGGAACTAAAAACATGGATGTCTTGACAGAAAACGTTTTTAGCAAGTTTTGAATAAAATCTAAAATAAAGAGCGTTCTCACTTATTACAGAGTCAACGTAAAAATGATGGTGTATGTATTTTCGCGATGTAAATGGACGCTCTGACAAAGTCCAACCAAGAGAATTTTATTCTAATAAGAACACGCGTCTCATTTTAAATCTGCATGTTCGTATAAATGCATTTCATGTATTTATTGACATATGTTCAAGGAATAATATCAGAATGTGACAAAAGTGAGTAATATATAGTTGAATATGCTCACCTGTTTTGTGTCTCTGGGTGCTGTCGTCGAATCATCTAGTGCCATGGTCTCGTAAACTGCTCTTGGTGGTTGCAATGACAGTTTCTTTTCCATGGCAAGCACAACGCGTTCTTTTGTTCTGATGTATTCGCTACATCCGCGTTTACTGTGTCCATGCACACTTGGTGTATTTGGGAATTTCCCACAATACTCAACGATGGAGCAATGTGGGTGGACTGGCTGTGGACATCCGTCTTCCAATTTTCCGAACCAACTGATACGTCTTTTGTACTCAGTGTCTCGTTTGAGCACTGCGTATGATTTACACAAATGCATTATTTGTGAAGCTGCTGGCTGCGGATCTAGTTCAACTCTACCACCTCTTCTAGATTTGAAATACACGCCTTGTTTGTGATCTATGTATTGAAATCCGTCTGGTGTATACATGTAAAAGTTTTTTTTTAACGAACCGGTTGGCGCCCAGGCGCCGCAGTCATCCTCATACCTGGGTTTCTTGCCGCTTACACGCTTCTGAAGATTGATTGCATCGTCTACTGCAACAAATACGTTGTTTTTAGGACCACCTGGTATCTCCGTTGTTTCGGGTGTTTCGTGCAGAAGAAGATGTATAAGGTCGTCAGTGTCCATGAATATATTGGGATGAGGAAGGGGCTTAGTGAAGCAACGTTTGTTCTTGATCCCGTTGGAACGAATTGGAGAACTTGTCGATGTGTCTCTGCGAGGTGGTGATGTATGCCCATCAGATTCCGACTCGTCTGGCACTGGTGTTGAACTATACTTTGGATCGAAATTGATTGAAGAATATGGAGACGTAACTGTTGAGGGCAAGTCGATGGACGAGTTGGGTGTGTTGGACGCGGTTGGTGAATGTGTTGCTGGAAGGCTGGAGGAAGTAGCAGGAAGGATCATACTTGAAGGATTTGATGCGTTGGTGGCAAAGGACAACTTGTCTGGTGTTGTTGCGCATGAAATGTTTATTGGCGATGAATTTGGCTGACGAGTTTTATTGGTCGATTGCACGGGCGAAACCTCTATCACCGTTGAATTCGTAGCTACCAATGGGCGTGCATTGGTGATGCTGGTCGATGTTGTGGTATTGGCAGACTGCTGCTGTGGTGGTGATGTCGACGTGGTATATGATGGCGGGGAAACTGGCCGCGGTATAGATATCAGAGGCACGAAGTGGTCACAGTTGTAGACACCGTCTTTAGGGACGCAGATTACTGTCCACATTAGAATGACGGCTGGTTGTTTTGACGTGACACCCCTACCCTGCACTAGTCGGGTAAGTGGTGAAGTCCCGAACCCATCTGAAACTAGAGAAGAAAGATTATGTAGCATCCATTTATTTTCTCGTCTATCTTTGTAACTCATTAAAATGTTGTTTGATATTTATTAAGACGCTCTAGTAAGAAATATCATATGTTCGCATAATATTGACATTCATTTGAAGTATTCCTTATTACGAACATTGCATGTAGTTGATATAGTATGTTATACAATAACTAGTATGCTAATTGTTGCCACGGTTATTTCTACCACTATGGTTAAAACTTACCTGGAGGAAAAAAGCTCTGGATTGCGATATCAAGAACCGAGCTCAGGGCAAGGACGTGGTTCAAATCACCCCATGAGCAAAGTTTGGCGGTGTCTCTGATGTATGCTGAGTATTCACCAAGTACAAGTCTAATATCATTTCTGAATGGCGAAGCATATTTCCGGTGGTCGATGTTGTACATTTCCGGATGTTGTGCCATTTCGATCCACGTTCTGTATCGGAGCTGCTCGTGGTGTCCGTCTGTATCATAGAGGGCAATCGATGCTGCGCGAAACAAGCAGTTTCCATCTGCTTCAGTGTCGATTGGAACATAGTTGGTGAGAAGTGATGGCTTGGTTTCCTGTAGAACGGCTACTGACACAGAGTCTGTTGATTTGCCATTTAGCGAGGGCAGTCGGCGGTCTGGCAACTGATTGCAATACGTCTTGAGTAGTGCTATTTCTGTTTTCAACCTGGTTTGAAGTTGACCACGGTGTTTTGTGTCGGTGTTGATTATTCTTTCCAACGCATTCGAGAAGGAATATTTGTCAGTGTCACTTGATACGCACGATGGGCAGAGATAGTCCAGGTCAGACTGACCCCAGGCGGCGTATTGGAGTTTGGACATCTGGACACATCTACTGTGAACCCACTTCGCACACCCATTGCACAAGACAGCTGATGTGTCTGAAGAAGAAAAAAACATATATATATATATATATAAATCTTTATAGCGCTTCGTTTGTGATATTTTGCTACATTGATAAAAAATACAATCCAGGATGACTACATACAGCATATTTCATCGAATCATTCAAATCCATTACAATCCAGATATTATATCTGTTTATAAAATATCATGGTATTTCTCATTAAAAGTCCAGCCATGGACCATGGTGCGAAAACTGGAATTATTGGTTGGAACAAACGTCTTAAAATCTGGCTCAAAATGATCGTATAATACACATACCGTAAACATTTATAATAATTGTAAAAAATCAGTATTTAAACTTATGTATTTAAAAAAAAACCGATATGCATCATTCTGAAGTTATTAGACTAAACCCACACTATAACTTTATTTTGTTTTCATATAACAACTTTTGATAACGCCTGATTTGATCGATGGAGAAACCAAAATAATAAATGTAAAGCTATGAGATATTATCATATATATGAATTGGTTTCTTACCTTCAGATTCCTTTGAGCACACTGAGCAAGGATACAAAATCATTTCTGGGAAAACCCGGCTTTTTTGGGGCCGCATTTTCCTCGTTTATTTCACTAGAAAAGGAAATCAGAAGCTCGAGAAGATATCGATGTGTGCTCTCAATTGTTTTTTGACAAACCTTTATACGTGCAAGCGCTTTTGTGGACAAATATGATTGGTTGACTTGACTTCTTTCAATGGCTTCGAACAGCCGCATGGGTTTATTGGCGGTCCAACACCAACAATTGGTGTGTGATTTACCGCTAGTGCTAACTTATATCGGAGTGTCTGTTGTGATAACAATATCACAGACTGGACATGACATCAATGACATAGCCGCACAATTAAAACAATTGCTGAAACAACACATATATGCGGAAGGTGCGGAACCGGGTTGTTGTTGATCTGGCGGCATTAATACATAAACAGCCAAACAGATAGGTGTTCAGTTGACATCATATGGCATATGCTCAGTTTTGAAACGGTTGTTTGCTCGCTTGAGACAAACGTTGTACATGCAACAACACTGTTGACTCTCTATACCGGTGCCGCCAACAACATTCCTTTGTGCTGGCCGACTTGCTCACCAGACCGGTGTTTGGATATATCATTGATGATCATTGATGACTTCTTTTTAACACATACATCAATGGCATATGCCAAGCTCATGTACATGGCAGTTATTGCTCAACCGCGCCATAAAAGGTCATCCAAAACCAAAATGGTTATCAGTTATTTCAACCTGAGATACCTTTCGAAATAACGTTGTCTTATCATTATTATTGTAACTGATATATTTATTACTCGGCTTTTGCTCTTTTGAACATCGACCAAGCAAGGTACCAAGGTAAGTTGTATACAAATAGATTCTAAATCCATTGATCGAATGTCACTAGTTATTTCCAAGTAATATAACTATACTTTAAGTTTGATTTAAACATTATTTATTTGCCCCAATTAATAAAACATTTATGAACAATATTTTGATGATGGAAACATGAGTATAGTAGAACAGGGGACGTGAATAAAGTTTATAGTGTGACCCTAATTAAAGGCAAACTTTAGGATGAAAAGCAGTAAGAAATGGTTAGCATATCATGCAACCTGAGCGGTCTACGGTATATATATATATATATATATATATATATATATATATATAGTCAATAGCTCATTCGTTCTCATGCTGATTTATAATATTAATATACAGCTTCAAAATGTAATCAGTATTACACTCAATATTCAATTTGTTCGATGAGATCATAATTGTGCATTGTCGTTATAACAATAAACGAAATAATGCTCAGAATCGTCATAAGAAAGATAGTACAAATAAAGAAAGCGCGAGTGGCATTTTCTCTCTGAGACATATCTTAACTACAGTTATTACACTATATAATTGTTCATTTTTACTTTGCCAGATGACCCTCACAGTAGCTTTGTTTGGCTCCAGCCACGTGAAAAAAATTGAGGAATACGGCAAACGGCATCCGGCGACGCAGATAAATTTCCTGACGTATGGCAAGTCTGGCCTTGGCTTCGATGGTGAGTATCAATACACAGGTCGAGGCACTTTTGCATTGGCTTTTTGGAATGTAGATAAGAAATAAAATATAATTGCCATATGCATAGAGATAATATGGTATCTCCTCCCAAACTATGAAAAGATGTATGAAAATACCGTCTGTATATCTGTTTGTGGAAGTGGATCATCGGCCAATTGTGCATTTTTGGACTGTGAATCCGGTGTTTAGATTTTTTTCGTTATAAAACAAATTATATTATCAATTAAGCACAAGATTGTGTGGGCCAATTGGACATTTAATTATAGAATATTGATATATTGACAGAAGGTACTAAATATTTTTCAGAATAATATTCCTTTAAAAGTAATCAATCCGATTAAACGGCCCTAAATTACTATTTTGACGAGAGGGCATATATATACTAAGTATCGGCTCAATCTGACAGAATCCTTTATGTTTCGATAAAATATGGCATGGTTTGAGATAGACATTTGTCGATTGCAAAAGAAGCAACTTGCGTATTCTATTAATTTCGCTATCATGCGTGTCATGTTTGTCGTGCTTAGTGGTGACTGATTCTGCCACGCACTTTCCATATTTACTTCTCGCAGCGTTTCTTTGATAAACGAAATCCAGTTAATCTTGTTTTCTAATATGGCAACACTATCATTGAGATATCTGAAAGGAAGGGATACATTCTTAGCCAATTCTGATCCTTCGTGCGTTAAACGGAACGTTTCGGTCAAAAATGCGGATGAAGATGGATAACTCTAAAAACAAGTGGGTAGTACGGCCAAATGTCGAGAATTATCAAGTGATTGTATATACGGCCATATTTCGTTGAACAAAGTGTTGATAAATAACACGTTTTGGGAAAATGTTACCATATTGGACCATGGTTAGCATTATTTTGTTGCAATTAATCGATTCTGATAACAAAAGCGTATTTTGGGGAAATTTGTTGTACTTTGATATGGGGACCCTCTGATCGGATTGAGTACATTTAAGCACGTTTGTCAGATTGGTCAGTATATAATGAATATAAACACATTTCTTGTACTGTTTTTAGATTTCCAACACTGTGACGCTTTCAAGGAGATGCAGAAAGCCGACCCGGTGGGAATTATGATTCTCCTTGGAGGAAATTCCATCCGCCCCCATTCGACCCCAGATGAACTTGCGACAGCCGCAAAGAACGTCGTCAGCCAGATAAAAGATATGATACCATCGGCAGTGATCGTGAAATATATATCAATGCCACAGCGACGAGGTTTACATCCAAAATACAGCTTTGGTATGACTCTAGGGAGTTGGAACGGAAAAAGAAAGTAAGTGCATGCGTGTGCTATGGAAATAATCAAAACCCCCTGTATTCTTCTTGGTATAAATAATGGCTCTCGCATATATGCATTTTGAAGAAAACATCATAAGTTATTATAAATTTGCGATGTTGTGAGCTTGCGAGGCATGTATAACACAAAATAATCTGTTACCTCCGAATAATATATCATTAGGGTACGCTTATAAACAAGGTATTTAAATGCAAATTCCAGTAGCACGTGTCTTTTGGTTTGGTAAAGATGCAAGTTATATATACACGTTTCCGTTCATATTCTGGCACCATGTGGTTTTCTAAATGCCTGCAAAACATACTGTGCAAACTTGCTAGCGTATAAACATACCCAATAATCTTCAACTCATAGCATATTTATTTATTTACACACAAATTTCGGTTTACACGCACAATGGAATGAGGTACTCACAAAGCTGCGAGTTTAGACAAGTTATTTAGAACTGTGCTTCAAATATAATTTGTGAATATATTGGTATTTTTTGAATGTATTAAAATTCATGATTTCTTCTTCGTTCATTCAGCCTCGCCAACAAACTGCTATCTGCGGACCCAAATTTTAGGATGATTAGGTCAAAGGCCAATTACGTCGTGTCTCCGGACAACATCCACTTCGACCCTCACCACACAGGAGGCATCAAGCAGCAAATCGAGGTTAGTCAACATTAATTTCCCCGCATGACATATTTATTCTGAATATCATTTACGTGATATTGCCGTAAATGTATTTATGTTCTACAGATCCTACTGTCAACCCAAGGGCGCATAACCCGGGATAGTAATAGGGGCTACTCTAAGGGTTTGCTATGTAATCGTGTATTATTATTATTAATATTGGTACCGTATTGTACCAATTACTGCCATCAAAGTATAAGAGTTCATTGGAGTGTTAAAAACAATAACAAACATTTGATGTACTTGTTGGTGACTACCCTTTCGTTGCCATTTCGTTGTCCACCAAACATGTCCGCTTACCAGATCCATTTTTCTTACAGGATTATAACGCAGAGACTGAGAGCATTCAACATGAGATCGTCAACAGCGAACATACTCTAGAGATGTTGTGTGCTCCGTCCGACCTAGACCGCATCGGACGTGCCCTGATAAGGGCCCTTAGATGGGAAAAGCAGTTGGTCCCTAGTAAGTACCCGTTCAATTGCCAAATCATCCCGCGCGAATTGGATTTGATGACGACTTGTTTTATTGTACATCCCATACTAGAAGCATAATTTTAACATAAATATTCACCTCCGTCAAAAACCGCCATAAACATAAAGAATAATAAAATATAGACAGTCATTGTTCTTACACCAATTAAAAATGTGGCATAAACAGTATGTTATTATCAATTTTGTTTGCTTTGTTATGTAAACAAAAGCAAAAAACCTTACGTTTCCTGACCTTTGATATGGTAAACATAAAGAGCGTTATTTCTTACTGTTTTCCTGATATGTAAATAATAAAGAGCGTTTATATCATTGTGTGTGATTAACCAATAGAATTGCGCTGTTTTATGTAAACAGAAGCACAACTTCTTTATCACGAGCAGGCTCTTGTTCACGTACATCATCGTACGCCTTGATGACAATATAATATTTACGCGCAGATTATGTTTGGCATCTGAACAAAACTATACACATTTTAACATTCTTACTGTTGATGGCGATTTGAACAAATATGCCGCCCGTAGTCATTTAAGGATTAACGGTCATGTGGACTGTTTTATGTAGATGTAACCGTGAAGTATGTGGTCATACAAGTTATGATCACTTACCTCGCGGTTACATCTCCATAAAAACAGTCCACATGACAGTTAATCCTTATATTTATATACATTTATCGAAAAAGCCACTTTTGTAAATGTATTTAAATCGAAAAGTGTATCGTGACAAAACCAGCCCAAAATATCCCATAGCACCCGACCAGAAACCAACTGAATACTTTTTCAAAATGAGGCTCTTTATATTGAAACCTGATTTATTAAGTCAATCCTGTGCAAATGCGCCCAAGACATTACGCGTTCTTCTCCAAAATAAATGACGCGTCGATGTATTTCTAACCCTCTGACCAAAGGGATTGGTTTATTGGTTTGGGGGGGGGGCTAACACCGGGATTGTCGGAAGGATCGATGGGTCCTCCCCTCTTGACCCTCTTGCGCGTTCACCGATATTTAATTGCAACTAATCACGAGCGCGCCGACCAATCGGAACGCTGGATTTAGTTATAATCACACTCAGTGCATGTGTAAATATATTGGGATAGAGCACGCGAGCAGAGTATCATCCACTTCTATTTTCTTTTCAGAAAACGGACTAGTTCCAATCTGGAAAATGTCTTCTTTCCTGGGCGTCACACCGGCACGATTGAGAGAGGCTGCGACCAGAGATCCTGGTACCACATCGCGCATTGAGTTTGTGAATGATTGCGTGCGAGCCCACCAGGGCCACGGGGTCACAGTAAGTGTATAGCGGCAATGTTCTGTTAATTTTGTTTGAGGTTTCTGTAAATCACTTTTTTTATTGTATGGTAGCATATCTAAAATCACACGAATAATATGTTATGCAATACTGTAACTTGCATATACATAATATGTTACCGACCTTAGAAGTATATAACGATGTGAAAACGGAAGGACATATTATGTACTTGTTCGGGTGCGTGAAACTAATAAGTTATTACTCAGGTGCTATGTCAACTGGGGGACTGTAGCATTCTACTTTGCCGAAAATGTCAAGAAAATCGACCGTACCACTACATAGAAAACATTGTCTGAACTATGCTTAATTGTAAATATTTAGAACCAAATTTGATTTTTGAGACAGTGCAATTTTATTTTGATTGTGGGTGGGTGTACTTCGGAAAACGATTTCATCTCCACCACTGCATTTAAAAAATATATAAGAATACATATATAAGACGTGTGTTGTATATATCTGTAAAACAACTACTTTGAACCAGATTAATCCCCATTTCTATTTGAGCACCTTACCGGATTGTATCACATCACTTTAATTGGTATTCGAAATGTTTTAACCCCTCTGCATGATGTCAAGCTTACCAGCATATATATGCATCACATACACGAGGCAATTATGATTATACATTTCTTTTACAGATTGAACCCATATCTGCCGGGTGGAGTCACGTTGACCTAAACGAGACCATGACACTGGTGCACTACACACACAAGAAGCATATGAGTAGCATCCGCCTTAGTGTAAGTAACCAACTCTACATACAATACAACAGACTCCAGTCAAATATGTTGTGAAAAATAATTATGTAACCAAATTTATAATTACTATCATTACTCAAATTAAAGAGATAGATTCAATTGTCATATAGTTGCTGGCCACGACTAGATCTACAGGAAGTGTATCAACCAGCCATTTTTCAGTAGTCAAATTGCCGAATATATTAAAACCATTGCAAACAAATCATACATACCATGCACATGTCACTAAGGCATTTACTGTCAATTTACTGATATTTTTGAAATAACTACATTGTTGTTTTACTGTGCATTTTTGCTTTTCAGGGACTCGTTTGTCAAAACAGAGAGTTTGTGCACATGAGGAGGTTTTCGGCAGCATCAGACGATGCAGCAATTAAGAAGGGGTACTCAGCGGTTGTTTTCATGCAGTCAAGGGCGCTGGGTGCGATGGGGGCCAAT
The DNA here is from genome assembly GCA_032622095.1 of Siphonodentalium dalli. Taxonomy (NCBI): domain Eukaryota; kingdom Metazoa; phylum Mollusca; class Scaphopoda; order Gadilida; family Siphonodentaliidae; genus Siphonodentalium; species Siphonodentalium dalli. The sequence continues at coordinate 95,036,705 of CP136065.1, forward strand.
GTATGGCGAAATGGTGTCCATACCTACATGACAAAGGGACCTATAATTCCAGAAATTCTAACTGTCAATTGTTTGTAATGCGATTATTGTTATTACTGATCTTCAATTATTTCGCATTTATATTCTCTATTGCATATTTCTATGTTAAAATATTAATTATGTTAATTATATCAATAAATGTTATAACGAACAAACACATCGCATTTCTATGTTGGTAATCTTTCGATGTTTTGGCCGGCGACTCGCCCTCGTTTCTTTTATTGGGGGCACAATTTTTGTAATTCTGAATAAATCTGGCAAGTTTAGGGGTTAATATCGTCACTTCAGTTTGGCCGTGACCATCGTCCGTGTGTATGCGAGTTTCCGTGACACCCGTGAACAGATACGTACAATAAAATCACTCCTAGACGCAGTAGGGGCGGTCCGGGCTGTTAGCTTCGTTATCGGTAAACATATTCGGCGATGGCGGGATTTTAGGGGTTAATTGCCAGGCTTTCGTGGGCGACTCGCCCTTATTTCTTCGTGAGTGTAGTCAAATGTACTTCTGCAACACATATGTAAGGAGTTATTAGTAGTACAATGGGATTAAGCGGTCCGGGCTGTGAGTTTGTTTATTTGGGGCACAATTTGGTAATTCTGAATGAATCTGGCAAGTTTAGGGGTTAATATCGGCACTTCTGTTTTGCCTTGACCATAGTCCGTGTGTTTGTGAGTTTCCATGACACCCGTGTACATATAAGGACTCAAACATCACACCTAGACGCCACAGGGGCGGTCCGGGTTGTCAGCGTCGTTTCATTAACACCCCCGCACAGGTATGGATACTAAAATCCCACCTGGACGCAGCAGGGGCGGTCCGGGCTGTTAGCTTCATTTCGCGGCGAACATTTTCGCCGATGCCGGCATTTTGAGGGTTAATAGCAACCCTGGGTGGGTTTCCATGACACCCCTGCACTTATATTGCCATTAAAATCACTCATATAGTCCATATGGGGGGTCCGGGCTGGACTTGGATGGTCCGGGCTGTCAGCGTCGTTATGGGTAAACATAATCGGCGATGGCGGCATTTTGGGGGTTAATTGCCAGGCATTCGTGGGCGACTCGCCCTTGAATCTTCTTGAGTCTAGTCGAGGGTAGTTCCACAACACATATGTAAGGAGTTATTAGAAGTACGAGGACATTAAGGGGGTCCGGGCTGTGAATTTGTTTATTGGGGGCGCAATTTTTTAATTCTGGCTGAATCTGGGAAGTTTAGGGGTTAATAAGCGGCACTTCCGTTTGACCTTGACCACTCTCCGTGCGTATTTGGGTTTCATTAACACCCTCGCACATGTATGGATACTAAAATCATAACTGGACGCAGCAGGGGCGGTCCGGGCTGTTAGCTTCATTTCACGGCGAACATTTTCGCCGATGCCGGCATTTTGAGGGTTAATAGCGACCCTGAGTGGGTTTCCATGACACCCCTGCACTTATATTGGCCTTACAATCACTCATATAGTCCATATGGGGGGTCCGGGCTGGACTGGGATGGGCCGGGCTGTCAGCGTCGTTATCGGTAAACATAATCGGCGATGGCGGCATTTTGGGGGTTAATTGCCAGGCATTCGTGGGCGACTCGCCCTTGTATCTTCGTGAGTGTAGTCGAGGGTAGTTCCACAACACATATGTAAGGAGTTATTAGAAGTACGAGGACATTAAGGGGGTCCGGGCTGTGAATTTGTTTATCTGGCTGAATCTGGGAAGTTTAGGGGTTAATAAGCGGCACTTCCGTTTGACCTTGACCACTCTCCGTGCGTATTTGGGTTTCATTAACACCCTCGTACATGAATCGATACTAAAATCATAACTGGACGCAGCAGGGGCGGTCCGGGCTGTTAGCTTCATTTCACGGCGAACATTTTCGCCGATGCCGGCATTTTGAGGGTTAATAGCAACCCTGAGTGGGTTTCCATGACACCCCTGCACTTATATTGCCATTAAAATCACTCATATAGTCCATATGGGGGGTCCGGGCTGGACTTGGATGGTCCGGGCTGTCAGCGTCGTTATGGGTAAACATAATCGGCGATGGCGGCATTTTGGGGGTTAATTGCCAGGCATTCGTGGGCGACTCGCCCTTGAATCTTCTTGAGTCTAGTCGAGGGTAGTTCCACAACACATATGTAAGGAGTTATTAGAAGTACGAGGACATTAAGGGGGTCCGGGCTGTGAATTTGTTTATTGGGGGCGCAATTTTTTAATTCTGGCTGAATCTGGGAAGTTTAGGGGTTAATAAGCGGCACTTCCGTTTGACCTTGACCACTCTCCGTGCGTATTTGGGTTTCATTAACACCCCCGCACAGGTATGGATACTAAAATCCCACCTGGACGCAGCAGGGGCGGTCCGGGCTGTTAGCTTCATTTCGCGGCGAACATTTTCGCCGATGCCGGCATTTTGAGGGTTAATAGCGACCCTGAGTGGGTTTCCATGACACCCCTGCACTTATATTGCCCTTACAATCACTCATATAGTCCATATGGGGGGTCCGGGCTGGACTTGGATGGTCCGGGCTGGTCCGGGCTGGTCCGGGCTGGTCCGGGCTGGTCCGGGCGGTGTTTAGTCACACCCCATCCTGACAGATCGACGTAGACGAACTGGTTGAATTGGTCTCGAGTGAAGCCTTATCTTTATGTGACTGTGAGACGAACTCGTGACTTGAACACATGGCGTCTTCATGATCCCTTTCCATACATGCTGCAATTCTGTGTACATATACATACGTTTATGGAACGTTCACATATCAGCAACGAACGCAAACGACATGCTGCGTTGTCAATATTCACACGGATCAGAAGCAATTACATACTATCTCCCTCAATGACATAATTATATTAGAATAGACAATTTTCATGGTTTCCGATGTCGCATTCAAAATAGTAACTTTAACCCTTTACCCAACAAAACCGGCCAAATAAAGCTGCAACAGCCTAAATTATCTTGGGTCTGTCTCAATAAAACCATACAAATATGGATATCATTGGAACCGGCTCATTGACCACATTGTGATGGTTACAGTTATGCCCTGTGCCAATGCATTCTCTTATATGTGCGAGTCGACCATAGGTCGCCTCGCATATATAAGAGAATGCATTGGCCTAAAAAAAATAATAATGTGTTAAGCCAATGCATTCTCTTATATATGCGAGGCGACCTGTGGTCGACTCGCATATATAAGAGAATGCATTGGCACAGGGCCGTTCTGTTGGGTAAAGGGTTAAAATCCTCTGCCACCACTGCCCCACCAGTGTGATTCTGGATGTGAACATATTCCAACAATATCAGACAATGGATTTACCTATTTCGAACTCTCCCAAGTCACAGTTAACTCTAAGCTTCTTTGGCTCCGATCTCCTCTGGTTTCTGTTGTCCGCCATTTGTTTCCCCGGATAGTTTCCACTATTAGGAAATTTTCCCACTCCCTGTTGTTCCCGGAGCAAAACATAGTCGATGTGCACTCTTCCATAACCGCGCCAATCACCCTTATTACGAATTACGCCCCCGTTTACAGTGATAATTACCTACAAATTAAGTGGTCATGGAAATATGCTATGCTGTTAGTGGGTCCTGTTGATTTAGCTATGTTAAAGGGTCCTGCTGATTTAGCTATAATGTTAGTGGGTCCTGCTGATATAGCTATGATGTTAGTGGGGTCCTGCTGATTTAGCTATAATGTTAGTGGGTCCTGTTGATTTAGCTATGATGTTAGTGTGTCCTGCTGATTTAGCTATGATGTTAGTGGGTCCTGCTGATTTAGCTATGATGTCAGTGGGTCCTGCTGATTTAGCTATGATGTTAGTGGGTCCTGCTGGTTTAGCTATGATATTAGTGGGTCCTGCTGATTTAGCTATGATTGTGGTGGAGAAAAGTGATGCTGTTAATAAAATGTACCATTATATTTCTCAAATTATAATTTTCGCTTATATATAAGCGTGTGCCCCCCATAGATGGCAAGAGTATACATTGGCCTAACAATATTTACCTTAACCTTGTACGCCAGTGCATCTCTTATACATATGATGCTCCTTATGGGAGACTCGCATATATAAGAGAATGCATTTTATCTTTAACAATGCACCAGCGCAGCTCCCGTCATGGAAGGGTTATACTAATAAATGTGTGCTCGTTAATGTACCATGCCAATACATGTACATCTCCTATACATGTTACACATTTCACCCTTCCATGAATGGATCTTCCTGAAATTTTGCGAAAATCATGTGCCAATGCATGTTCTTATACAGGCGAGTCTATAATAGGGCACCTCGCAGATATAAGAGAATACATTGGCCTAACAATATTTACCTTGACATTGTAAGTCATTGCATTCTCGTATCTATATGAGGCTCCCTATGGGAAACTCGCATATATAAGAGAATGCACTGGCATATTATATTTAATGCTGCATCATGCCATGCCAATTGTACCATGCCAATGCACGTACGTAATGGCGACGTCACCTCCTATTCCTATAATACATTTCACCCGACAGTTCTTTCAAATCCTCCCGGGTCTTTTCCCCAAACTGCAAATATGTCAATCGCTAAATATAAGAAGCAACGAAATGTTGAAAAAAAGTTAATTAAATAAATAAAAAAGAACACACAAATTAAAATAAGCTCACTATGGGTCTATTTCAGAATCAAATAGATGTGAATATGTAGGTTCAATATGAACCTATTTGCAGACCAGATGTACGCTCTTTATATATGTGTTTTCACTGTGGACCGCGCCATCTAACAGAATAACGGGTATGAGTTCGCTGTGGACTTTGCTTGTTTCAGAATAAAAAATAAGTCGAATATGAACCTATGTGAATATTTTGGTCCAAATTTGGGTGAAGCGAACACAGGGGCCGATGGAGGCCCCTTTGTGTTCCAGCCAGTTTCTTATATTTATATAGTTTTTCCTTATTAATGTCTACACATATCTATAATATATCTGCAGTGTCGATATTATACATATATTATATATATGTATATGAGCCTATGTCATCCTTGTTAATAATTATTTCATCTATATAATTTGTAATTGATAACAAATTGACTCCATGTATGCTATACTTATACTTTCATAAGCGTTTCACGGATAAATTTCCTATTGATATAATCCCACCAAAATTTGAATTCACAATAGTAAAATGATATTCGTATTAGTTTCCACGCATAAGTACCGATTTTCCGCACAACGACAAAATCATATGGCAACACCCAAGGGCGCATATTACAGAAATTTAGAAATTTTCAACTATGTCTGCAAATAGCATACCTTTGAGTGAGGTTGGGGTTACACATTATTTCGCGGCAAAATGGTCTCAAATAGAAGGAGATGAATTCGATCCCGATAGCATCCAACTTTGGAACCAAATTACAAGCCAATATTTCTCGCCTACACAGGGTAAAAAAAGTGCTCTCAAATAATATAAAATTTCTATCTTCGGCCTAAATCGCAGAAGCCTTAACGCAAATTATGGAGATCTAAAAAACTTACTTTGTGATTTGAAAACAGAAGAAAATTTGTTTGATGTTATCGCCCTAACAGAAATATTCAAAGTACATAGTTCCTCAGATTTTTCACTTCCCGGATATCACCCCTTAGAATTCAAATCTCGACCTGACGGCGACGATGGCAGAGGCGGTGTTGGTATCTATATAAAGGAGAATCTTCAATATATAAACCCAGACCTGATTTGACAATATTTATACCACACGTAATAGAAACATTATTTATAGAAATACACCGAGGGGCGAACGATAATTATATAATAGTATGTATTTATAGACCAAACACAGCACCAAAGGCCGATTTGGACAAATTTATGTTAAAATTCGATAATATATTAGAACAAGTGAACAATTACATAATAGGAGACCTCAACATCGACCTCTTAAATTTCGAGACGCATAAAAAAACTAACGATTTCATAAACAATGTACTCAGAGGATTCGTGCCCATGATAACAAAACCGACAAGAATGACTGAACACTCTGCTACCCTAATTGATCACATTTATACCAACAAAGTACAAGGTGGCCACCACACAGGGATAATTACCTGCGACATCTCCGATCATTTCGGCATATTCCTCTCCGAATCAAACAAACACAGACCCATAAAACACTCTCATAAAAAAGTCACGTATAGGAACTACAACCCAAATAATGTCAATATTTTCAAAAACTTGTTAAAATCATGTAAATTCGACTCAGTTTTCAGTTGTAACTTCCCCGATAAGGCATATGAATTGTTTTTAGACATATATATGAACGCGCATGGTCTAGCTTTTCCACTAATAACACGAAATGTACCCAAAAATATATATAAAGCGCGAACCATGGATGACATCTGGACTAATCAAATCCTCTATTACTAAGCAAGAATTATACTCTAATAAACTGAAGGCACCTTCAGAAACAAATAAAATCGCCTATTTAAATAATCGTCAACTATATAACAAACTAATAAGGAAATGTAAAAATAATTATTATTGCGATAGTCTAGAAAAAATAAGAATGATATAAAAAACACATGGAATATTCTTTAAAACGCCATCAATAAAACAAAAAAATCATGTAACTACCCACAGACATTTACAAATAACGATACAGAGCTATCTGACCCGAACATAATAGCCGAACAATTCAATGACTACTTTTCAAATATCGGTCGAAACACCAGCGACTCTATACACACTGGAAATGATGCAAATTTCACTGATTACCTTCGAAATAGGCGAACAAAGGAATTCGAAATTGAACCTACATCGATACAGGAAATAATATTGACATGTTAAACTATGAAAGGGAAAATGAGCAAAAATCACAACGGAATATCGACCGCACTTATGAAAGAGAGTATCTTCATAATAGTCCCACCACTTAAGCATATATTTAATCTATCGTTTGAAGAGGGAATATTCACAAGGAAAATGAAAATTTCCAAAGTAGTCCCCATTCCTAAAATAAATAACACTAAGGAAATAACAAACTATCGCCCAATCAGTATCCTGCCATCGTTCTCTAACTTGACTGCTTGAAAAAATAATGCAAAAACGACTAGTAGATTTTCTAAATAAACAAGAAATCTTGTATAAACACCAATATGGATTCAGACCAAATCACTCAACATTTCATCCGATAATGCACCTTCTAGATCATGTCGTTAAAAATGATGATACACACAGTCACGAGATTCCACCTTAGCTGTATTTATTGATTTATCTAAAGCATTCGATACGATCGACCACAACATACTTATATCGAAACTTGACCACTATGGCATCAGGGGTGTAGCAATATCATGGTTCCATAGTTATTTGAATGAGAGGAGGCAATACGTTGAATATAGTGGAAGTACCTCTAGCCTAATGAATACCTCCTGTGGGGTACCCCAATGCTAAATTCTTGGGCCGATTATTTTTTTAATGTACGTGAATGATATGGTAAATTCTACAACAATGGACATTTTATCGTATGCCGATGACACCACACTGTTCACAAGCGGTAAAGATGGCGAACCAGTACAAAGTTATGTCAACAATGAATTAGCCAATGTATCCGATTCCGATTGGTGCTGCTGCAATAAACTTTCAATTAATATTAATAAAAGCAATTATATTCTTTTACACCCACAAAACAATGACAAGAAATGGAATACTTTGAAATTAAAATATATGACTTACACACTCTCAATTCCTCAATTTTCATGCATGACTGGTGTTATAACCGTCTGCCTGCGTCTTTTGGAATGATGTATAACAAACGAGCAAAATCAACCCCAAGACACCCGAATCCCGTACTGTTGGAACTTCCTAGAACTGACTGGTCAGAAAACCTACCCCACCACGCCTTCCACACAACATGGAACAATATGGAAAAAGTCTATACTTCTTGCCAAAGCAGGCACACATCGAAGAAGCGCTTACAGATAGCCATGCTGAGAAATTACCCAGAAAATGTACGTTGTAAAAACATAGGATGTCCCGATTGTGCTCTATAATACTATGAACATTAATTGTCATACGCGATGCATTATCCTAACTCTACTCGAATAATGTTCTTCACACCTGCAAGTGGACACACATCGCATTCTCGTTCCTAGCATGCCCACACACTACCATACATCATAGATGTTACCGTATATTATAATGATTACTCTAACGTGGCTATGACCCTATACCGCTAGACATACATATAACATTACATATATGTAATATTGTTAATCTGAATTATCCCAAAACCTCACTCAACAAAGAGACTTTCCGGCGATCTTTATAGATCCTCATTGTGTTTACCGAACTAAAGATGGTGGTATCTCTCGCCTGAATCCGTTGTAGCAACAAAAAACTAACTGTTTTGTTCCTAATAAACCCATGGAACTGGAACTGGAACCGAAACTGTCATATGTTTAGAAAATCTGAACAGTTCAAAACATTCATATGGAGAGATAATACATTTTCGAACTTATAACTCGTCTGGATTGGCTCGCAACCACACCAATACTTGTTTTTGATATGCCCTAAGTACTGGATTCTACAAAGTTTTATATATTATTATAGTCTGTACGTGTGCGTGGATATGGATACAAGCATTTATTCTATTATTTATACTGATACCTGTTTTAGGGGGTAGCAGGAAGACAGCCCGATAGGGCTAGGCTACCCCGACAATATACTGCTTTACCGTATTATGTATTTCTGCCATTGTACAATTCATGTATATTGTAAATAAATTATCCTATCCTTATACCACCCCACACTGTAAGTTAGCATAATATTTGACATGTATATACCAGTGAATTATGGATCGTCAAGTCTATAGCCGCGCACTCAAAACACATCCATTTATTCTATCCATCCACGCATTTAGTCATCTAGGCCAACAAGTTCGTACTATGATGTGTTTTATTGGTATGACAATTGGCTGTTGGCCAATAACCAAACAGGATTTAGGGTAACACGCACATGCTATGTACACATGTATGATCAAAAGCTATATGCAATAGAGGAAAATTACGATCAACCATATTCGGGAAGATGTCGGTGTATATAGTTCCTAATTGTTTCTACAATATATTGAGTTAAGTATAAGTGTTGGCTGTGTACACACCGACGAAATTGATATCCCATCCGTTGTGACGGTTAGGACATGACGTCTACAGTTAGAATTTACGCATTATTTCACAGGAACGTGCGCGAAACCTCTCTAATATTGAACTAAACAGATCGGGGAGGGGTGTACGTCAATGACGTACAGTAATGCCCTAAATAATCGACTCCTTAACCACAGCAGAATTATGGGTAACTTTTCAGGATTTAGTCGAAAATATGGCTTGTTGCCATTTCATCTCTCAATTCCGGTTCTAATGGTACCTAAACTGTGATTTCGTACCAATATGTCACTTAGGACAGAATGGTTCTCAGGTCGCGATATTGCCCTATAATTTATCACATTGAGTATATAAAATTAATCTTTGGAGCAGCAATTGATTCTTAATAATCAAATAGGTTGCTGGTAGTAACCCTATAATCAGTGGGAAATTGGTCCGTCAAGAGATTTCCCAAACGCTGCAGGACTAAAGTAATGCCCTGAATAATCAACTCCTTAACCACAGCAGAATTATGGGTAACTTTTCAGGATTTAGTCGGAATATGGCTTGTTTCCCCATTCATCGGAAAACTCTCATTGAGAGCTTTCCGATGAATGGCAACAAGTCATATTTCCAACTAAATCCTGAAAAGGTACCCATTTCATATCTGAACATAAAACGACGTCAAGCTATATCATGTTTTATCATCATATTTATCCCGCCATTTGAACACCTCGTTGTGCTAACCAGGAGTGGTAGTTGGAAACCCTGGTGTAAACACCTGGATTCCTTGGGTCCGCACAGCCATAACCCCAGCTGGTGATACCTGCAACAGATATGGATATATTGAGAGATATATATAATATATAGCTATAGTGCCGTCACTTTTGGTCGAGGTGGACATCAACAGTTTAAGCGACAACATTAGCAATTTTATTAACCCATCGCACAAAACTTGCCTTTTGTCGGTCATTTTCCTTTCAAGTTTTTCACTCATTACTTCGATATCACAATTACATTTATGAGGTCGAGCAAACTAATTAGTATTCATGCATGGCGTGGCCGAACCGGAGAACATCTTAGAGCGAAATAGTCCGTTTTAATATATAGCTATTCTAAGTTGGCCTTGTTCAGTTGGTTTATATATGTTTTAGAGCGAAACGCATGTCATTTTTACGCATTTTGTATCAAGTTGTTTTGAATTATGGACGAAAAAAAAACGTCATTTAGGCCGGTTCACGTCCCCGGTGACCTATGTAAGTAGCATACGCCAATAACAGTAATCGTATGGTTACAGATACAACGTGCAATGTGCTGTTCCAATGGTAGATCCGTTCCTGATAATGAGCAGTGAAAGATCTTGTCAGTATGCTAGCCATATGGTATCCTCGCATACTCCCGGCTGTACCTCCCCCTGTCCCCGGGGAGCAGTAGATGGTTACTGAATGTTCAGGCTCATCAGGGTAATAATTGTAAAAACTTTGAGCGCTTTGGGCCTCATGGGAAAGGCGCTTTACAAATGCTATACATTATTATTATGTTCTGTGTCAATATCCGAACCCATGTTTAGACTGATGCGCCTCCAAACTCTTAGGTCCGAATCGGCATCTCTGGTTTAGACTAGGTTTTATTCTAGACCAGGTTTTACTCCAGTTTAAACTAGGTTTAAGTAGGAGTAAAAGTTCGTTTTACTGTAGTAAAACTAGGTTTTATGGGAGTAAAACTGGGTTTTAGTGTAGTTAAGGGGGACGCACGTTTTGCATAAATCACAGTAAATCCAGCCAGAAATGGCAAGTGATTTTCAACAAAGAATTTCTCTGGATCTATCTGGTGAAAAATCTTGAATTTTACATATGATAATTTTCATTATATATAGAATCAGAGCAATTATAAAGAGACAATAACTATAATGGATTTTAATACATTTGAGAGGTTGAAAATATTTGTTTCGTTTCTGTCCCTTTAGGTACCGAGAACTGCCAGAAAAATTTATAAATTCAAACAACATGTCAACCATCAAATAGCTTATTGTCTTGACCCCATGAGAGGAGGCTTCATATGTATCATAATGTTGAGTTAGCTTTTTAATTGCATATTATAGCATCATATCCCATGTATTATAATGAAGAATAAAGCAGTCACAAATATGCCAGCCCAATGAAAACAAATGTTCAAATGTGGTGCTGTCCACTCAAGCAGGGAGCAATCAACAGAAATTAGGCCACAGTGTTAAGAGATATGGTGGTCAGATTTAACTTGGTTATGAACCCATGACCCAGAACTCAACTGAGCCCAATTTTGCAATGACCAACAAGCATGGCATGAAAATTCTCAATAAATTTTTTTTATTTATGGTAGTTGTCTTTCTGAATGAAAATAATCATTTAATTTTACGAATCATGAAAATTTAAGTCTCCTCTCATGATCTTCAGATATGATGTCATGTATATATGAAAGCATTTTCGAAAAAAATCTGTTTTACAGTAGTTCTCGGTACCTGAACACAGTGAAATTTTAAAGATTTTTCATGCCATAAAAGTAAAGTAAATGAGATTATAATAACCAAATGTCCAATGATTCTTATGTATGGTACCACAATAATCTCTCGTACAAAATTTCACAAAGATATTCCTGATATATTTAGAGAAAATACATTTTGAAATACCAGGAAATTTTGGCAAAACGTGCGTCTGACCCTTAAACCCAGTTTTGTGATAAACTCAGTTTTAGTTTGTGGAATTCGATCTCAATTAAAACTAGGTTTTATTGACGTGATAAAGTTATGGTAATATTACTAATTGTTTGTGGTGAATTGGCTATATAATCATCAGTATAAGCTTCGGTATATATGGTTTATACGTATCATACGTCTCGTCTCGAAAATATACCTTTATATCTACTTTAAAAAAACATCAAAGTTAAACCACCCTACCCCAGGTTTTACTAAAACCTAGTTTTGTGGGTTTAATTATTCGGTCGATTTGTTTCGCCCAGTATTGATGATGTTTCTTCGCGTATATGGGAGTGTTTATTTTGAATTGGGGGAGGCGTTTATGGTCGGGCGTTTGTCACTCAATGTACATGTAGGAGAGTCTTAGTGGAGTTCGGGGAGGCGATGTCGGTACTTATGAAATAAATTCTAACAAAATATACGCCAGTGTGATGGATGATTTCTTGCTATATATGTTTGTTTGCAATTCGCTCGTTCGGATGTCGCTTTGGCGACTGAGAGCATGGGGGGATCGGACGGATCAGTTTGACACGTTAGACACGAACATGACTTTTGAAACTGATTCCTTATTCACAAAAAGGGTCTCTTTCGGTCAATTTGACGCATGGGTTGGTGGCCCGCCCAAATACCCACCAGAGACACCCCAGCCCTCACCCGGGGGAGGGTAACGACCACCCTGAGGGGATGGAGTATGGACCATTTTGGAGAACTGTAAGGATTTCGGCCAATGTGATGGTATGGGTAGGTGGCCCGTCCCAAATAACCAATATAAACAACCAACCACTCACATCCGGGGGGGGGGGGGGGTACCACCGAGGGGGTGAACATGGGATATGGACCATTTTCGAGACCGGTAAGGATTTCGGCCAATTTGACGGCATGGATGGATGGCCCGCTCAAATGTCCCATAGAAACAGCCCACCCCTAAACCCTGTGGGAACCACCCCAGGAGGTGAAAATGGGGTATGGACCATTTTCTAGAACGGTAAGGATTTCGTTCAATTTGACGTCAGGAGTGGGTAGCCCGCTCCAACTACCCCATAGAAACACCCTCACCAGGGGGTACCACCCGAGGGGGGTAAAGTGGGGTATATGGACCATTTTCGAGAACGGTGGGTGACACACCCCAAATGCCCCCTAGAAACACCCCAACCCGCACCCCGGGGTCCATACTCCATGTTCACCCGCTCGGGTAGAACCACCCGCGGTGAGGTTGGGGGTGTTTCTATGGACTATATTTTAGGGCGGGCCGCCCACCAATGCCGTCATATTGGCCGAAATCCTTACCGTTCTCGATAACGGTCCATACCCCATTCCGACACCCGGTGAGGGTGTTTCTATGGGGTATTTGGGGCAGGCCACCTACACATGCCGTTATATTGACCGACAGAGGCATGTTTTTTGCGAATAAGGAATAAAATGCTCCATACCCCATTTCCACCCCAGCAGGGTGGTACCCTCCAAGGATGAGTGTAGGGTGTTTCTAGGGAATATTTGGAGTGGGCCACACACCCCTGTCGTCAAATTGGCCGAAATCCTTACCGTTCTCGAACATGGTCCATATCACATCTTCACCCCTCTGGTTGTAACCCACCCCACCCCGCATGTTAGGGTTGGGGTGTTTATATGGGTTAGTTGAGGTACCCTTCCCCGGGGGTGAGGGCTGGGTGTTTCTATTCTGTATTTGGGCGTACCCCATTTCCACCTCCTCGGGTTGTACCCCCCCCCCCGTGTGAGGGTGGTGTGTGTGTGTGTGTGTGTGTGTGTGGGGGGGTTCTATGGTGTATTTGATCGGGCCACCCACTCTTGCTGCCAAATTAATTAGCCTAAATTCTTACCGTTCTCGACAATGGTCCATACCCCAGTTCTCCCGGGGTGAGGGGTGATGTTTCTATCGGATATTTTGGGCGGGCCACCCATTCATGCCGTCAAATTCGCCGAAATCCTTCCCGTTCTCGAAAATGGTCCATACCCCATTTTCACCCGTCCGGATTGTACCCCCGGGGGAGGGGTGGTGGTGTTTCTATTGGGTATTTGTGGCCGGCCCCCACCCATTCCCTCAAGAGATATTTTTGAGTTCCAAAAGTCATGTTCGTCCATGATATTAGATAATATCTAACCGCTATACAACATACCGTGCATTCGTCGTGATTTCTCAAAGCGCACGGGTTATTCGCCTGATTAGGAGATTAGATAGCGACAACATGTCGCGTGACCGGACAATGCATCGACAAGTAGCGATAATAAACAGACAGACCACGCCTCATATCCTTGCAATTGGACAAGTGTGGCCCACAGGAAGCGCAATCGACCAAATCTATGTCGTCCCAGCGGTGGAGTAAAACTTGGTTTTACTACTAACTAACTGGTAGTGTAAACTAGGTCTAAACTGGAGATGCCGATTCGGTCCTTAGTGAAAGCTTGCTTTTAAAGGATGTCCCCGTAGCCGAGGTGGTCAAGTCCTGGATGATCATTGCAGTATTGGGCAGGTTACATTGAGGTAATAGAGACAGTGAGCAGTTAATACTTTTATTTCTTTTAGTGGCATGTGTAATTATATGCATTTTCATTTGAATAATGGTAACAAGTGCACTGCCCAGAGAATCCCCCACCAAGGTGGCCTTCCGCTGAGGTTTATTATTTTTCTGATGTGGCTTAATTCGAAAGATATCTCGATCTGGCCTGTGAACTCCCTAGAGGCCATTACAAAGTTACGTATGAAGTTTGGTTACGATCGGATGAGGGATGTGGTCTATATGGTGTGTCGAATTGAGGATTGATTCATGCAAAGAGTAAAATAAATTTACAATCAATTCCCATTACACAATAAGGGCCGTAATTCTGTGGAAAAAAACAAATGGACGAAACCCGCTGTTTATAAATACTCTTTTCCCACATGTTGGTTCGTCAACACATTGAAGATCATTAAATTCCGACTGACGATGACCACGATATAGAGTCTCAAGGGTGTGCCGAAGGATTTAGACTTGCAAAGATTAAATATTTTTTTCTCTACGTCCCATTGCACAATAAATGACGCCATTCGCAAGTACTCTCCCCCATGTTGCTTCATTAACATGCCGAAGATTGAGTTGAGTTAGATTATATACCGTACGAGGAATGTATAACCGATCATATACGCACCGGTCATTCACAAACGGTCACGCATTAGTCTGATGGTCGTGTTGGTGTATTTAGGGACATAAAGCTTGTAAAATCAATTGTCTATTGACCCAGAGTTAGATGTATGGATATGTGGAGATTGTATGTTGTAGCTATGTTCAATTGTAAATATTTACATCTCGATTAGGTATGCAACTATCGGATATAAACTAACAAAAATGTTTTCGTCATCGAGAGTCACTGCATTTAAATAATATATAAGAATGAGGGTGTGTGTTGTCAATATGGATATAATATTTATAAAAATTTCTTTTTAACAAGATTATTCTCCATTTCTAATTGATCATCCTAACGGAGTGTTTCTCACCTGTGTATATTTGGTTATATTTGTTATTTAGCAGTGAAGTTTAGATACTATTACAATGTCCTTTCTTTTTCAGTTGACAATACTTTAGTTCTTTGTGTTTTCAATATAACACCATGCTAAACAATAGTCAATTAAATTATGTTGGTATTTCTGCGCATCTCATTGATCGCACATGTGCAATATTATATTTTCTCATCTCAAAATATATCAGTTTCGTTTTTTGGATTTGCATTTTCTTTGTTAGTATTTTATTATTTTTTGTTCTGTTTTTAGTTTCAGTTTTCTCAATTACCTTATATTTTGGTTTTTCAATTTGTGTGAATTTTTTGAAAAATGGCCAAATAATTGGCCAAAAGAATTAACTGGTCAAAAAACCTATAATGGCTATAAATGATTTCATTTGCAGGAGGAAGAAGGGTGTCTATGGCGCTCCAGTTGGTAAGAAGTCAGTGTTGTTTGTGGATGACTTGAATATGCCCATTAAAGATGCATATGGTACCCAGTCGTCCATTGAGCTACTGAGACAATGGCTGGATCACAGTCATTGGTACGACCTCAAGGATACCTCAGAACTCTACCTCACTGATGTGGTATGTCTTCTCTTTTCATTATTTTTTGTTACATCCCTTTTCTCCCATTAGACTGCATATATATATAGTACAGCTCACCAAAATCTGGATCACATGACGTCATTATTAGCTTACAATAATTAAGAAACAAAGTGTGATTGTAGTCAGTTAATTATACCCCCCCGCAATGAAGTTGTGGGGGGATATACTGGAATCAGCTCGTCCGTCGTCCGTGGACACAAATTTGTCCAGAGTTTTTCTCAGTCGTTTTTTTTTATCAATTTCTGTGAAACTTGGCACAGACATCAACCACCATGGGAACCTGTGCACCTGTGATTATGACGTCTGTCGGACTTTATTTTGTGGAGTTATCCCCCCTTTTTCGACTTAGAAAATTTTCGCAACATGTGTAATTTTGTCCGAGATTTTATTCCTACATTTGTAGGTCAATTCTTTTTAAACTTGGCACTGATATTTAGTACCATGGGAAACTGTGCACCTGTGATTATGATGTCTGTTTGACTTTTTTTTGTGTTGAGTTATTCCCCTTTTTCGACTTAGAACATTTTCGCAACATGCATAATTTTGTCCGAGTTTTTATTTGTATATTTTGTGGTCAATAGG
This sequence comes from Siphonodentalium dalli, assembly GCA_032622095.1. NCBI lineage: Eukaryota > Metazoa > Mollusca > Scaphopoda > Gadilida > Siphonodentaliidae > Siphonodentalium > Siphonodentalium dalli. Next base: position 95,053,246 of record CP136065.1, read on the forward strand.
TTTAAGATTAGGGTTATGGTTGTGCACCTGCAATAGGAACTGTTATTTTAATATTTTAACTAAATGTTTACTGACATGTGAAACATCTTAATATTTTAAAAACACGCGGGGGGGGGGGGGTATCCTTAGTCCCATTGGGACAGTTACACCTCTATTTAAAGTAAAGTTAATTAAAGTAACTTATAATTGATAAATTTTTCGGAATTGGTTTCAGAGGTCAAATTGTTTCAGTTTGTCAGACGATGTGGGCAATAACACTAATACATCTAGAATGATTGGTTGAAAACTTGTATATGCTTGAGAAATCATTAGGCTTAGCCAACTTTTAATTTAATCGGAGGTGGATTGACATGAGACAACAACGAAGACAATCGCCATATATACAGGTAACATGCCTTGGTTGAGACCATGCAGGGTTCATTTTTATTACAAAATACAAGACTATCCTGTATTAAAGTGATATTAAACCGGACTTCATGTGCCAAAGCATTAATACTGCAATAGATAAAACTGGAGTTGGACGAATACATATAAGGTGATCTTGAGAAGCTGAGTCGTGCAGTACCGGTAGTACAGAAGAACAAGACAGATTGCCAGTTATTGTCACATAACCATTTCTACACGTACATTGTATACTAAATGGATGTTCCCACTCAGTTATAAAAGTGTGCATTGGAATGGTCTATTATTCATCTAGGGATTTTCAGGAAAAAATAAGCAGATGACAGACACATGTAATACAAGTATAACACAAATAAAAGAACATTTTAGGGAAATGTTCAGATAAAGAGTTCAGCAATTACCACCTATCATTTGATTTGTTAAACTTTAATATTATCTGAGCATTCCCAAACTTGAAGGGATAACTCCTCATCAATGAGTATTTACTAGAAAAGTTCAAGTAAATACCACATACTTTCTTTTCAAAAATGAAAATTGAATGACATTTGAGTAAGATGTGTTATTTGTTTTGCTCACAAAAAATGAAAAAAGGGACTACTGCCGATCAATCAAAATTGAGTTTGATGCTGATATCGGTGTGTGTGGAGCATGTAGTAAGTTATACCCTATAATCCGGTGGGTAGGTTGGGGTGGGGTCCTGGTAAATAATCACATGATTCAATTAACCTATAAAATTCAATCAAGTTAACATGTTGTACCTAAATCAATGAATACACGTAGTACCTCAATCTTGGGCTTTCTTTGACCCGCAGGTTTACATAAACATGCTCAAACATTGACAAAACAATGTAAACAGGAAGTTGTCTAGCCTAAACATTGTTCACAATATATTATTACTGAATTGATTTCATATTATCAACACAACAATCAATTGTTTTCTTGAAATTCTTGTTCTCTTTTGTGAGACAAATGTTAATGTCTTGGGCGGGAATTTGGCCATGTCTATGATTAATATCAACGTTTATTATGAACTGTTATTTATTATTCCCAGAACATTTAATGTCTCAATGGTTACATAATCAAATCATAATTCGATGGGGTCATTCATCAATCTCAAAATGGCAGCCACCACAACACAAGTTGTACAAAATATGTTTCAATTATCGTTGACAAAATTACACCTCAAACTTATTTACAATTGTCTGGTGCATATCCCGGTGGTCAATAAAATAGTGTGTTGCTTGTTCAACGCTTTATTTAATTTGTTTATACTTTTATCGCTACTAAAATCACAAGTTTGTTCAGTGACAGATGTGACCAGACTTCTGCTGTCGCGAATACATGCACTACTAGCATTGTTGTTTCCTGAGAATTTGGCAGAACTTCCCCTGGAGGCGCTTGCTAGATCCATCACACCACCCGTATCCCATCAAATCTAAAATTTGGGCAGAACTTCCCATAGAGGCGCTAGCCAGATAATGTTATTCAATCAAATTGATAATTTGGGCAGTTTGCACATTAGAGAATACTACAGTGGCCAGAGAACTGAATTCATAGTCATACTGGCAGGATTTCTCGTACTGTTCCATCCACATCATTGCCGCACAATGTAAACAACATTGATTCTTGCAGGGTAGTGGCATTTACTAACTCATAACACAATCATAATGCTAGCCAAAAAAATAATTAAAATATGCATTCCAATGCCAATTGGACGACCAATCACATGGCATCTGAGTTAGTGGAAGTTAATGAATATTTCTTCAGTTTTTTGATGCACGAAAATAGGCTACCTATTCAGATGATTATTACCTACAAAAAATTAATAACTTGGAATTTGGCCATGTCTATGATTAATATCAATGTTTATTGTGAACTGTTATTTATTAATCCCACAACATTTTAATGTCTAAATGGTTACATAATCAAATCGTAATTCGATGGGGTCATCCATCGATCTCAAAATGGCAGCCACCACAACATAAGTTAGACGAAATATTTTTCATTTATAGTTGACAAAAAATCAACTGAAACTCAATTACAATTGTCTGGTGCACACTCCGATTGTCCATTTACATATATTAAACAGAATAGTAAGTTGTTTATCCCACAATTTATTTAATTTTCTAGTATATAACTTTAAAGCGATGCAAAAAGACACGTTTTGTTCGTTCACAGATTGGGAAACCGGAAGTGGCCGGAACACTGTTATCGCTATTACTTGTTCGAATGCAACCACTTTTATATGTTATTAATTGGTTGTTTCCATATTGGCCGAGTTATGAGGCCGAGTTCTGTCGTATTGGCCTGAGGCCACAGGCCGAAGGCTAATACGACAGACCGAGGCCTCATAATTCAGTCAATGTGGAAACAACCAATTAATAAGTAATTTATTAATTAGCAACATTGGCAATTGTTATTTCACAGGCTGAATATATTAACATAGATATAAACAATTGTGCGCTTTATTAAATTAACAATTATTCCTGCAATTTTTATTCTTGTGAACTTAGTGAATAACTTGAAGCGATTTCACAGTACTGTCTGTTTCCAATGGAATGATATTGATACGGATACATGTAGTTCATCCACGTATATTTACTCTAAAAAACAGTGACTGTCCGTAATTCATCCGAAATAAACTGCAGTCTATCTTCCGCCGATCCAATATTCTTTGCCGATCGAGCTAATTACGTATGACGTCATTTACGTCACCTTGACTTATTGGCCGCGTTTTCTACTTATTGGCCGACTTTTTGTTACTTATTGGCCGCGTTTTCTACTTACTGGCCGACTTTTTGTAAGTTATGACGCGGGCAACGTTCTACTTATTGCGGCCGATAACCTGTAGTTAATTAATAAACGGGTGTTATAAATCGTTTTCTCCCGGCTAAATACACCAGAAAGAGACATGCTACCATCGATATTCTTCATGACTTATTTAATATGACCGATATAGCATCCCTCCGCCGACTATGTTCCTTCATTGGGGAAATTAACCGTTATTTTTAGATAAAAAAAATTACATGAAAGCTTTATTGACAATTACGTTAGGTAATTGTATGACTATATAACTGTTGTTGTTGAGATATTATAAGACGATGACATAAATAACGATGATTGCGATGATGCTGATTACAATAATGACAAGGTATATATGACGATGACACTGCTGGAGGATGATGCTGATGTTGTTGTTGAGTTATGATGTTCGCTATGACGATGTCGATGCTGATAATGTTTACAATGAGGATGATGATGAATATATGATAATGATTAATGTGATGATGGTATACTGTTGTTGATGCTGATAAGGTGATGATGCTGGTGATTACGATGAAGATGATGACAATTACAATGATGATGACGACCACGACGATAACGTATAGACACAAAGCCGGTGGTCGCTGTATACATATCGTGTACACAAAACTATCTTCCTTCTATCATTCTGTTGTATATACACTATTTTCTCAATATCCTGTAATATTTTATGGATAAGAGAATAAAGCATATATATAAGATCATTAAAATCAGACTGACGATGACCATTACATGTATATAGAGCTTCAAAGGTGTTACGGGCGGACTGACTGAATCACGGATGCCCCGACTCACGGAGCCCATTTCTATATGCCCGCCAAACTTGGTTTGCGGGGGATAATAGCAAGTCTAGACCCGGTCAATATGATATATGCGTCAATCTAACTAAACTCTTGAAACGTGTGTCATGTTTAAGAGCATTTGTACATCTACTAAACCAACCGACGATTGAAGTTTTCAAATAAATATTATGCGATATATAGTCTATAGAGTGAACACCATTATATTTCTACGATGGGGACGTTACTGCGTGATTGCATGAAATTTCATTTCTAAAAACTATCCCGAACTGTTGTACGAATTATACCGGATGAAATGGAAGTAAAATAAATATTAATTGCTAGAAGCGTTTACGGACATTTTATTATATATTATTTTATACCCCGGAAAATAAGATACGCTACATGTACCTTTAACCAGGTTAGGCACAACCTGGCGTTACCTACATGTATTATACTTTACTGGCATTTAAATTCGCGCAGTAATATGTTTTGCTCACCGACGGTGTGCGAATTTAAAACCGAGCGAAAAATAGTACGACTCTTGACGTTATACCAAATCACATGGCAAATCATATATATATGTTATTAGTTACATGTGCATACATGTGCATAGACAGTTGGACTGAATATATAGTCCATGCACATTAGTTTTCACTACGGCAAAAAATAGGGGAAAGCTGAATTTTTCAGGGATTAATAACAACATGTTTATGAACAACTTGGCAAAAGTCCACTAGAATCCGAGTTGAGCTTTTTGAGATATCATGATTTTTCGTAATGGTGCAAATTCCGACGAAATTCCATTAGACCATATGCGAATGCAGTCATATGTAGGCTAATGTATGGACTCAATCTTCACACATACCCGTCCATCATGGATCAGGTGTCGATAGATATGCGTACTTAATACTAGAGCTTACTAACTGTCGATATTCCATAATTGTGATGACATTTATTGCCGAAGAGAGCATATAAATCGCATGGTGATTCAAAATTTTCATAACAAAAGAGGGCGAGAAAAGATATTCAGACGACAATGAGCTAAAATATGAACCATTATGCTAGAACAGTGGTTAATTCAGAAAAGGAAAGTGATAAGATATATCGAACCATCACCACCATTAAGATTTTATAGCAGGAAACATAACACTACCCCCTAAAACGTACGCCATGGCTTTGAGTGTCTGAAAGGCAAAAATACCACATAATAGTCCTGGCGTTTGGCGTAACAAATGTGCAAATGGAGATAACACTACGAAACTTGGCACATAGGTTCCTTATACACTATTAATCATTTTCAGATGTGTAGACATCGCGGCAGGTCCTTCCTTGGCAACGGTTGCTAGGCAACTATCCCACATCGAAGACATACAAATAAGACTGATATTATGGCAGTTTTAACAATCTAACCTACGTCATGCAGCAATTTTATGGTGAAAATAATACTAGTTAGAGTGGATCTGGCTGGAAAATTACCATAGTTCTTACTTAGAGGGGTGGTAACGGTTGCTAGGGACATACACGAAATCGAAAAATGCCGAGCTGACTGATATTATGGTAGTTTTTACAAACTAATATAAACTACGTCATTATCATTTTATGGTGAAACAATTGTAATAGTTATTGTTAGTAAGGGTTCGACTTTAAAAATTACTATATATTTCTGGTAACGGTTGCTAGGGACATACCAGACATCGAAAAATGCACACATTACTGATATTATGGTAGTTTTAACAAATTAAACTACGTCATGTAATATTTTTATATTGAAAACAATTATAATTGTTGTTAGTGTGAACATGGCAGTAACGTTGCCACATTCGTTACCCCACGGGTGGTGTAATGGTTGCTATGGACATATCCACCTTTGAAAACATACCATATGTATGAGTTTCTGGTAATTTAACTGATATAACTGTTTCATTAATATGGTATGAGTTTTGGGAAATTTGCATGATATAATTGTTTCATAATATGCCATATTATGCTTATATTGACAATAATGCATAACAAAAGGTTGTTGTGTTGTGTACTGATGCATGCTCGTGTGATTCTCGTGTGGCAAATTGGTATTGAGGTTTCAATGTTGCTAGGTAACTACCTACCATTGGCAAATCTTCTTTAAACTGACAGACTATTCAGTTAGTTTTATCAGAATCACATACCTGTGTGGAGTTTATTATTGTTTCTTCCAGCAATCGATTGTTGGAATACATTTTAATGAGACATGTAAAAATATTGACCCACATTTATGTCGATACCACCTGAACCCCCCATGGAAGCGGACAATCGCACTACATTTGACAATGGCATCCGTGCAGAACACTCTATCACGGTGTGGTAGCATCCGCATACTAGTTGCTATACGGTAGGAACTAACTGTGTTTCCTTCCTATCCATGCCATAACTACATATATGTCAATACATGGTCATGAGTCATTTACAAGTCTATATGAGCTCGTTCATGAGCGTGGCTTATATATTTCAGACTGAGATACCATGAACTACCCTTTGGAACCGGTGACCATTTCCCAGTTACATGGGCAGCCATGTGCCCATTACCAACCCATAGTTACTAAGGAACTGCACCAAATGGCCTGTCTTAACTACTGTGTCAATGTCATAGAAAGGGGCCTGGACCGATGATATACTATTTAGGGCTGGTTCTGTTGATTTGCCGTATATACTTGGGTTCTTGTCATGCGTTCATAACTATAGGCACCTATGTATTTGCACTACATGTGGTGTTCATATGGGTCCATGGCGTACGCGTGGATGTGGTTATAACCTCGATAGTCATGTAACATGTACATTCATGGGATGGGTTCATGTCTTACATATAAATGTCTGGTAATAAGGTCATAACTGTTGGATAAGGTCATAACTAAATCAACCTGGATACATGGGCTGTCCATAGTGGCCCGTCTCAATTTCCTACCTATATGAGCCTGGGTCCATAGCCAAGCTATGGTGGTGCACACGGCCAATCGATAGGGACCTCCATCCTATAGGGCGTTGGTCGAATGGCTGAAAACTGACGTATGTATATGGTATGCATATAGAGACGTGGATCCATGCACAGGCATTTTGGTCCATGACTTACCCTTATGACATGGGGTCCATGTGTCTCCTATATATGTGGGTCAGTCCATTGCCTACCAGCATATATGTGAATCTATGAAATGACTAATACCGCCGGTTCCGTAGCTTTTATTTAGGGACCTGTGTCCATGTCCTACATATAGGCACATGTGTCCAATGCATACATCATTATAGTCACCTGTGTATTAGCATTATTTAAATTTGCCTGGGTCTTTGGTGTAGATATATCCCTTATAAGGGGTGGGTCCATATCCTACATATAGACAGACACCTGCTTATGCCTGGGTACAATGCTATTTGGCATACATATATCGGCCTTGGTCCATGATCTACTCGTATGGGTATGTGTACATGGCCAACCGACAGTGCCATATGTGTATGGGCTATTTATAAGGGCCCCCATCCTTAACTTTCCTATGTGTGGCGTCGGTTCAATATATATATATATATATATATTGTCTGTCACAGAACTGTCCCATATGTTAGTACCATATATAGGGTCCCGAAGCCATGGTGTACTAATGTAGTGTGCATCTGACTTGGTCTATGGTATCTTAGTACATGGTCTATCTGTGTGCATTTGGGTATTTGCACCATGTAACAGTGTCATGGTCATGGTCATAGATATCATACATGTATAATGGGCTGGGTCCATCGCCATAAAGTATACTATTGTATTTATATAACATGGCATCGCTCCACTGCGGCCTCGGGGACCAGGTATAACCAGCCTAGCATCGCGGTTAAATGGTGTATGCCAATATATAATGGCTTATATGAAGCGGTCTGGTTCATGGACTATACATATCCTACGTCCATAGTCTATATGTATGGACATGGGTCCTGTGACTATATATGTGCCTGGGTCCTAACCTAACTATTGTAGGATATGCCCATGGCTAACATATTGGTGGCTGACCCTATGTTCTTCATATATAGTAGAGTGGGTCCTTGACTTACAGTATACATCTAGCTGTGTGGGTATATGGCTTATATAACTATTATGGTCATGCCTCATATTAAATATAAGCAACAACTTTTCAACTCTCACTTGAAATTCCAGATATCTGAACTGATGGAGAATAACGGATAATTGTACCCATATGAAAACTAAATTTGTAGCACATTCTGGTTAGGCTCACACTAACAACATTTATAATGGTTTTCACCATAAAAACGTTAATACTACCATAATATCAGTCATATGTGCTCTTTGTATTTCGGGTATGACCCTGGCAACAGTTACCACTCATCCAAGTAAGAATTATATGGTATTTTTTTCAGCCAGCTCAACACTAACAACAACTATTATAATTGTTTTCAACATAAAATTGCTATTAGGTGTAGTTTAGTTTGTTGAAGCTACCATAATATCAGTCATATGTGCATTTTTAGATTGTGTGTGTGTCCCTAGCAACCGTCACCCCCTTGTAAGTAAGAAATATGGTAATTTGTCAGTTAGGTCAAAACTGACAACAATTATTTTCACCATAAAAATGCTACACGACGTAGTTTAGTTTGTTAGAACACATATAATATCAGGCATTAATCCGATGTCGGGTAGTTGCCAAGCAACCGTTGCTAAGAAGAGCCTGTCGCAAATGTCGACACATGTGAAAATGAGCAGTAGCGTATAAGGAACATATGCAACTTTCATGCTTGTATCACCCTTTTCACAGTTGGTGTGTTTTCTACAACAAGCACTTGGACTAGCGGAAGAGCAAAATGTGACGAGAGCCAGTTTAGGGGGTAGGGTTATGTTTTTACAAGTATTGACCACTTATCATATGTATAGCTGCTAATTCCGCATATTATATTGCAGCAGTGATGTCTGTGCAGTATTATAAAAACAAATTGCTTGCGCCTACGTGTAATGTCCATATAGACTGCGTTATATATAAACGTTTTGTTTGGGTCCCTAAAATAAGGAACCGATATTTTGATGTGCGTTTGAGTTGGTAACGAATAAAAGTCTGTTCGTGTTTCATCAACTTAGTTAACAATAGTAATGTCCACAAGTAACGAACATTACAATGGCGACGAATTATGTGTTTCCCCCCGTGTGTGTGGACTGTGTTGTATAATAAAAGTGTTGTAATAAACTGAAATATTTAGGGGAAATCGGGAAAGAAAGAGTTCACGCACATTTTTTGTAAAAAAAAAAAACCCGGAATCGGAAACGGACAGTTATTGTGCTAAAACCCGGAAACAAGTAGTTGAACATTAAGTATATAATCAAGATGGCAGTTATGATGCCGACAACAATGAGCCCTGGCAACTTTATGGTAGAGACTGATTCTCTGAATATAGGACCCAGATGGCAACAGTGGTTGAGTGAATTTGAAATAATGGTTGGGGCTAGTGGAATAAAAGAAGACAAACAACTAAGATGTCTTCTTCTGAATCATGCAGGATCGGAGGTGCAGAGAATATTCCAGACAATCCCTAACACAGGAGATACGTATAAACAGGCGAAGGATGCTCTAAATGGTTACTTCGAACGGTATAAATTTAGACAGCTGAAACGAGAGTCTGGAGAATCCTTGGAAAAATTCTTGTTTCGTCTCAAACAAGCAGCAACGTTCTGCGAATATAAGGATAAAGAAGATACTGAGATGCTTTTACAGGTGCTTCTCAGCTGTGGTGATTCATTCTGCACACGGTCATTTGTTGGAAAATGGGACCTTACCACGACTCTTACTAATTTAAGAGAAAAAGAAAGAGCAGATGAACAAGCTCATGTGATGAAAGGAACCCAAGAAAACAGTGTTATGGAAATTCAACGACAGCAGTATAGACCAGAGAATGCGTCATCAGTAACACATGGTTATGGTTCAAGTGGTTCTATATGTAAAGGTTGTGGAAATAAATGGCCTCATTCTGGCGGCCAATCAAATTGTCCGGCTCATAACGTAGTTTGTCGAAACTGTCGATGACTTCATCATTTTTCTAAATACTGTTTCCGCAAGCGAGTAGCATGTGTAGAAAATCGAGGCGATGTTAGTTCCAGTTTTAACAACCGCAAGTCTGAAAGCACACAACATTCCGGAATTCTACAATGTTTTGAAATAAACGAAACAAGACCCATAACAAAAGTGGAAATAAATCATCAGTATGTCGAATTTCTTATTGACACAGGGTCAGATGTGAACTTGATGGATATAAATACATTCAAGAGAGTTCTACCAAATGCTAAACTGTCACCATGCAATTATACAATTAAAGGTTTCCCAGATAACCAAATTCCAATTGAAGGAAATTACACAACGAACATAACACATACTGGCTCGTGTAAAACAGCGGAGTTAGTTATAATAGATGTGCAGCACAGTGTCACACCAATTCTGGGATATAAGACGGCTTCGCAATTAGAAATAATAAAGATTAAACCAGATGTGTTTGCCGAAAACAAGACTGTGTGTAATCGTGATGTCCTTTCTGTTACAAATGAGGAGAACAAAATAAATACTCCTCCAGAAACATTACAAGTTAACATGATGGAGACTGCGTCTTTAGTGGATACATTTAGTGACATATTCAATGGCATTGGCAAGCACAAAACTGCAGAAGTGACACTCCACATCGACACATCTGTCAAGCCAGTGGCACAAAAGCACAGGAGAATTCCTTTCAATCTGCAAGCAGGAGTGGAGAATGAACTACAAAGATTAAAAGATGCCGATATTATAGAAGAAGTTTCGGGTCCTACAGATTGGGCGACTCCTCCAGTTATTACCCGCAGACGGAATGGTTCGATTCGCTTCTGTCTGGATATGAGATTACCCAATAAGGCAATAAAGCGAACACGTCACCCGGTACCAACCATAGAGGAAATAGCATATGGATTAAATGGCGCAACTGTGTTTTCAAGAGTTGATCTTCGGGATTCGTTTCATCAAATTTCCCTGTCCACGACATTTTCAACTCACAAAGGACTTATGCGATATAAACGCCTAAACTACGGAACAAAGTCTGCATCCGAGGAATTCCACGAGATCATCAGAAAGACATTTTTAGATATACTGGGAGTTCTTAATGTACACGATGACATCATTATATTCGGGGATAATAAAGCAAATCATCAAAAAGCATTAGAAGCTGCATTACAGCGACTATACGATGTCGGACTAACCATTAACAAAGACAAATGTTTCAACACAAAGTCAATAGAGTTCTTTGGGTTCGTTTTTTCTGAAGAAGGCATGTCGCCAGCTCAAACAAAAATCGAAGCCCTGAAAGAAGCAAAGCCACCACCAAATGTATCAGACCTGCGTAGTTATCTCGGTATGTGCAACTACAGTGCTCGTTTCATCAATAACTATAGTAGTCGGACACACAAACTTCGTGAACTGTTGTTGAAGGGTAAACCATGGGAATGGACATTGGATCACCAGAAGGAGTTCGATGATATAAACAGTTCCCTGACAGCTCACACGCAAATGGCTTATTATCACAAAGACAGGGAAACGGAAGTCCACGTTGACGCAAGCCCATTTGGAGTTGGAGCTATGGTCAGTCAAGCAGATGAAGCAGGAAATTTCCGACCAGTGGCGTATTCAAGTCGAAGTTTAACCCCAACCGAACAGAAATATGCACACATTGAACGCGAAGCTGTAGCAGTTTTGTTTGCATGTACAAATTTTGAAGGTTATCTTCTGGGCAAGAAATTCACGGTATTATCTGATCATGAACCTTTGCAAACGTTATACAACAATCCGAAGTCCCAGACATCAGCAAGGATTGAAAGAATGAGATTACGGCTCTACAATATGATTTTGTGGTGAAATATCGACCTGGACGAAAATGTGTAGTAGACTATTTGAGCCGACATCCTTTAGCAGACCATGAAACTGAATTATAAGCTGACCAGTTCATTTGTTTGATATCCTCAATGATTCCAGATGCCATTACTCTTCAGAAGATAAAGTCTGAGACTGACAATGATAGCGTTTTGTCAAAGCTGATGAGAGTCCTTCAAGGCGATTCAATATGTTTGGATAAAGATCAGGAACTTAAAGTATTTAAACCCATATTGAGCGAACTTACCCTGGTTGATGGAATTATATTGCGAGGGGAGAGAATTGTGATTCCGGAGAAATTACAGGAAGTTGTGGTTAAATTAGCACACGAAGGACACTTGGGTATAATCAAAACAAAGCAGTATCTCCGCGATCGATTTTGGTTCTCTGGTATCGACAAAATGACCGAACATTTTGTGAAACAATGCCCAGCTTGTCAAGTATGTACCTACACTCCAAGTGCCGAACCAGCGAAAATGTCGGAGTTACCTGATGGTCCGTGGCGTTGTTTATCAATGGATTTTTGTGGGCCTTTCCCATCTGGTGATTATCTGTTTGCTATAATGGATGATTATTCTAGATTCCCAGTAGTAGAAGTGATCAGATCAACGTCTGCAGAAACGGTGATTCCAGAGTTGGACCAAATTCTAGCAGAGTACTCTACACCGAGAGAAATCAGAAGTGACGATGGACCACCATTCAACAGTCGTGCTTTTCGAGATTATGCGAACTCTATGGGGTTCCACCATCGCAAAATTACCCCTGAACATCCCCGGGCAAATGGTGAAATCGAGAGGTTTATGGCTTCACTAAAAAAAGCAGTACAGACCGCGCATGTGGAAAGCCGTAATTGGAAAGATGAACTGTTTCAGTTTTTAAGAAACTATAGAGCGGCTCCGCATTGCTCAACTGGAAAATCGCCATATGCACTTTTGTTCGGTCGACCAATGAACACAAAGGTCCCCGTTATGGTAAAAGACGATCCAGTAACTGATGAAGATGTTCGTTTGAAAGATAAGCGATCAAAGGACAAAATGAAGGAGGGAGCTGATTCCAAATCGTATGTTCGTGAGCATGAATTTAAAATTGGAGATCGCGTATTGGTTCGACAACGAAAAAAAAATAAACTGACCCCACCATATGAAAAAGACACATATGAAGTGATCGATGTGAATGGGTCGATGTTCACTGGACAAAATAGTCATAGGACTGTGACACGTAATTCTTCACAATTTAAAAGGTTCATCGGAAATGGAAATGGTTCGTATATAGGGGAGCGTCAAAGTGTGCACAGTGCGGACAATGATTGCTCATTTGACGTACAGCCAACGGATGACGTTGACGTGGAACCAGAAGTAGTGATACCGGTTCGAATTACAAGAGACAGAAGACCACCCGCGCGATATAGTGACTATGTCTTGGACTAGGTTTGAAAGACGTGCACTTAAAATTTAAACTAAAGAAAATGGGTGGCGTAATGTCCATATAGACTGCGTTATATATAAACGTTTTGTTTGGGTCCCTAAAATAAGGAACCGATATTTTTATGTGCGTTTGAGTTGGCTACGAATAAAAGTCTGTTCGTGTTTCATCAACTTAGTTAACAATAGTAATGTCCACAAGTAACGAACATTACACTACGTAATGAATAGCCCGAGAAAATTGACATCGAATAGGACAGTTTGTCTGAAAAAAATCGTCATTTTTTGGGGTCATTATATTATTTTATGCCATATCTGCGAAATTCATTCAAATCCTCTCGTTGAATTTGTAACTTTGGTTCGAGAATTGTGTATTGAACAATATTGAGTACATTGGGTATATGTTTCGGCTGAAAAATTGTTATATCATCCCGTTATTCCTATGAATGTGAAAAATAAAAAAAATTTATGGAAAAAATTGGTTAATTCCGAAAGCTCAACTCCGATTTTAGTGGACTTTTCGTGACGCATCCGCGATGTTATGGCCTAAATAATATAAAAAAAATCAGCTTTCCCCTATTTATTTCCTTACTGTTGTTCCCCTTTCACGCCTAATGTGCCTGGACTAATAGACAATTAAATTAACATGCGGGCATGCATTCTCAACACCATTATTCATATGTAAATCATTGTGAAATCTTCGATGTTAAATACTTGTAAGAAATAACATATTCCCGTATACACGAATGGACTCGAAAGCATATCTCCATATCCACACAATTGAGTGACAACGTGATAATGCCGTCTGAGTTAAATATTTCAACCCAGCTAATTGAAACTATTGCAACCACATGTTGAATTTCTCCCAAGTCAGCATATACGTGATTATTTTACATATACATCGTTAAAGTTCACTTCAATAATGTTCATAACTATGTGAGTGTCAGAGTGATTATTTTAGCATATACACACCCATCTTCTCAACGGCATGTTGATGCAGTTACAATTTACTCGATTTAAATTTTCGCCGTGCACATGTATCACGGTGCGCAAATTCAAACTGCGCGAATTAAAAACTGTGGGAAAAATAGTACTGCGAGAATTTAAATACGATTAAGGCACAATATGTTAATTAAGGATGTTCCTGCAGGGACGTAGCGACATGGGGTGTGGTGCAGAAAAGTCAAGTCGATACCACCAACGGAGAGACTCTAGCCACGTCCCTGTGTGCCGGACCTGTTAACTATAGCATCACGAATATGATGACAGAAACTCGTACTTACCAACAAGATACCATTGACCGCTGGACGATCTGCAGGTAAGTGGGCCACCACTGTCGCCCTGTAAATAAGAATTTATATAATAGACATAAACATATAAATTCAGCCTGTTCTCCTGGATCCTGAGCTCGACATGAACGTATTTAGAGGTCGAAAAAACTTCAATATGAACGTACAGTAATGCTCTAATTAATCGACTCCTTAAACACAGCAGAATTATGGGTAACTTTTCAGGATTTAGTCGGAAATATGGCTTGTTGCCATTCATCGGAAATCTCTCGGGGAGTGCTTTCCGATGAATGGCAACAACCCAGGGGAGAGGTTTCCGATGAATGGCAACAAGCCATATTTCCGACTAAATCCTGAAAAGTTACCCATAATTCTGCTGTGTTTAAGGAGTCGATTAATTAGAGCATTAGTGTATTTAGAGGTCGAAAAAGCTTCAATATGAACGCATTAAAAAAAATATAAGCCCAATATGGCACTAGTTGAGCAATATGTTCTGCACAAGCCTATTGCCCGTTGTAATGTGCTTTCATGGTGGCCCGCACCATTCAACGGAATAACGATTATAAATGCACTGTGTGCTTATTTGTGAATATTCAGGTTCAATGTGAACCAATTTGCACTAGAATATGTTGATAAATCAACACCGCCGGTTTTACTAATTGAGGACTTGTGCCTGGACTGAAATATCTAACCCAAACTAAAGGATAGAGTTCTCTCCCTAGCTACGCTCGATCCACCACTACAAGGTTACAACACAGCAAATCATTTGCACAGGCCTCAGTATCAGTTTTTCGCGTTTCGCAGTATAGAGAAAAATATTTGTCTTGGCGACACGGGTTAACATAGTTAAATAGCACGGGAAACGGTGGGTTTCCGTGATTGGGTTTAATTATGTTTGTTTATGAACACGTGACGAGGTAACATCCAGTGGGGCTTAGTGGTAACAAAGCGGGGTAAAGTGTTCAGGAATCAGATTAACTTCTAGCATGACGTTCGTCCCGTCAACTTCCTAAAAAAAAATTGTTAGAAATTTTTGTTCAATATAAGCTAAAGAATGTTAACACAATCAAATATTCTATTTGTCAAGATTCGACAAACTTCAAAAATGTCAGAACGTGTTTTGGAATTTGGATGCACAGTACAATATAATAGTAATGTGTGGGTAATGTTGCATTGCTTGACCTTTTGTCAAAATTAAAGGAGCGTTAAGAAAATCTAGATTATCGGGTTAAAAGCGTATAGAAAGTTCTCATGCCAGATTCAGAGGTTTATTAAAGAATTACATATTGTGTGTACTTCATTGGTATGCAATTAAGATGTGAATAAACGTGTATTCATGTCATGTTGGCCCCAAGCTTTTCTTTCACAAGGAATATTCAAGATGGCAGGCGCTATATATTCATGGAAAGACAAGTTTTCACACGGAAGTGAATTCAAGCAAATTGTCATATTTGCATTCCCGAATAGTCCATAGAGAAATTATAACAAATTTCAGAACCTGAATTCATTTGTCTGTTTCAAGACGAAGTCATTTACAATTTTTTCAAGTTCAATACCGGGCATAATGGAAAGAAAATTATATCATTGTCGGTCAAAGATTGGGGTCCATGCCAACATGAATATACACATTAATATTGAGATGAGGAGCAGCATTTCATCCTGCAGACGAGCTCACAAAGGCTTTGGTTACAGATTTGCGCAATTTAAAAAATATATATAATTAGAATGGCGGTTTTTTTCTGGCCGGTGGGGACGCCGTCGTTACTGGGGCTGTACGTATTGGTTCAACGTGGTCAGCCTACCATTGTGCGATCAGAGAAATACACGGGACAGTCGCTCGTCGTGGCTAGTTTCCAAACATAATTGGGTGTTTGCTATTATTTCCAGTAGATGGAAGACTATCAAATCGCACTGGTCTGTATTAGCAGGAACGGGTTGACCCCGCGCACGTATCAAACAATGTGCCCAAAAGTTCTTGTCAACGTATTGCTTCACACTACAGTTATGACAAACGTCACATTACCCTTAAAATGGAGAACATAATTACATAAAAAGAAAAAACATACACCTCCCATAAACTATTCGCCCATTTGACAGTCGTAACCTTTCACCATTTTACTTTCTATGTGTCTATATTTGACGTTTGTCGTCGGGAAACACGTGTGTGCATTTTTTCGTGCACTTTCATCCATCCATTAGTAAATTCGAAAAGGATTTTTTGTATAATGAATCAGTAATCCTCGGTGATTTTATTATTGATTTATATAATAAGCCCACCGACATAACTCTCTAAAAAGAGCATGGATACCCTTAAAAGAATATTTAGTCTATCACAAATCATCAATCATTGACAATTATTGCAGCAGAATTACAAAAACTTCATCAACCTGAATCGATCTTACATATGTTTCTGACACTGATATATCCAGTTACTTCGGTGTCCTTGATTCTGGGGTCAGTAATCGCCGTATCACATACTGTATCAGATAAGCAAACAAGGAGTTCTTTGGCTCTCACGATTCTGTTAACTGAGATGCATGACAATTATTTTTATTCTAACTTCACACAAAAACTCAAAGAAATTGATTGGTGGAACGTCATTGTTATACTTCATAAATGAAACAGATCCATTCAAAGAGATCACAATTGGGTGGACGACGAAATTCCCTCCTTTATAAGACAAAAGGGATTCATTATTAAACAAATTTAGGAAATCCAAGGATTCGGTTGTTTTTTATTCATATACAACACTCAGAAACAAAGTCTAATACGTTGTCAAAAATGCTAAACTCTCATATTTTAGAAACAAAATTGAAGAACACAAAAAGAACCCAAAAAAAACCCCTTTGGAAATCTCTTCAGAACTTTGGTACAACTTCGAAAAAAGGCAAAAAGATAAATAAAAGTGTAGGGCTAAAACTGATGAAGTTTGTTTTGATAAACAGAGTACAGCTAAAGAGTTTAATCGCTGTTTCTGTAATATAGCTAGTAACCTGGTTGCAAAAACTTCCAAAAGAACCAGGTATCTTTTGTAAAGAAACCAATATTATACTTTATTAAGAGAAATTTGGACCAGAACAATTTCACATATCAGTAATACCGGATTCAGACGTTTTTGAAATACTACCGAATCTAAGGCCACCCAAGGCCAACAAACCTGACCTCATTCCTGCAAGATTTCTGAGAGATGGTGCCTTTATAGCTACATTATAAATATATCGATTCATCTGGGCAAGGACCCAAAATGATCTAAAAATAGTCAGGGTCGTCCCCATATATAAGGGTGATAAAACACAGACTGCGAATTATCGCCCCGTATCTGTGCTAAACTTAGCATCCAAAGTATTAGAGAAAATAGTTTGTAAATAAATTGAAACTTATCTGACCAATATTGAACTCAGACGTCAGGCGTCAGACCTGGTTAATCCACATATACATGTCTCTTATATCATTCCGACCACATTCTTCGGGAAATGGACAGAGGAAACATGACGGGTGTGGTATTTATTGATCTTCAGAAGGTTTTCGCAAGCGTCGACCATAAGATATTACTGACAAAACTTAGAGAAATTTGATTTCATAATGCATCGTTGGCATGGATGTAGTCTTACTTAACAAATATAACACAAGTGGTCCACATTTATGGTACTCTGTCCAGATTTGAAAAATCACATGCGGAGTCCCTTAAGGGTCAATCTTAGGACCCATTCTTTTTCATCGTGAACAATGCTAGCCAGGTTGTGGATTGTCGACTTTTATATGCGGACGACTGTGTCCTTTTGGTCTCTGGTTGTGAAATCCGCGTAAATGAGCAAAGATTCAGTTCAGAAATGAATAAACTGAAACTATGGTTGGTTGATAACAAACTGTCCCTAAACTTAGTGAAACAAGAATCAAGAATTCAATTATAATCGGGTTAGGTAGAAAACTTGGAACACATCCTGAGCGAAGGGTCTATTGTGATGTCATCGCATCCACTAAATCAGTTAAATATCTGGGTGTTTCTTGATCAACGACTGAATGGTGAAATGAAGGCGGAGTGTTCTGATTAATTAAATGCGAAACTGAAATTGATTACATGATCCTAACCTTAATCCATTCAATAAACCCATTCTATAAATTGTGATATTAAACGTTCGATTAATAACAGGAAATAGTGCCAGGTGACCTTTGACTTCCGGTTTGTCATCTGTTCACATTACGTACGTTACGTCTCAAAACTACTATGGCTTCCAATATTTTTAGAAGGTTAGCCCGCCACTGGCGTGGTTGGTCAGAAACATGACATTTTTTAAATTATTTTGTTTTTATTTATTTATTTATTTTGAATTTTTTAATAATAATTTAATGTTTTTTTTAATTTAATTAATTATTTTTAAATGTTTTTAATTTTAAATTGTTTTAATTAATTTTTTACATGAATTTTTTGTTTCTGGCGGAAAAATTGACCCGATGAAATCCCCCTTCCTATGAACGACAGACAACGCATTGTTTGTTTTTCAATGAGATAATTCATGGTACCCGTCCTAAACATCCCCGTTCCTAGATTAGTCCCCGAATTGACCCGATGAAATCCCCCCTTCCTAGGAACGACAGACAACGCATTGTTTGTTTTTCAATGAGTTAATTCATGGTACCCGTCTCCCCGAAAAGAGCGGACAGTCAATTAATTATTAATCCCGTCGTAATTCGAACGATAGCGTTGCGTTGAATTGTAAACAAACGCTGCTTAGATCAATTCTGCCTTTTTAATCGAGATAATTTCATTTCGTCGCGCATCCGTATTTCGGACGCATGGGGTCAGTCGTTTAGCCACGTCCATTGCAATAAAGAGCGTTAATCCTTAACACCTCCGAATATGGTCAATATAAAGATCGTTAATGCCTTAAGCCCCGAAGTGGCGTTTGCGGTGATTTTGATGATTGGGAAGGGAGAAGAGGTGCTCTGAGCTTATCCAAAACGCGAACACGACGGTGTCCGTGGGATTTTACACTTATATAGGAAATTTGAGCTCAATCTGTACACGCGTTTTTGATTCTATGAAGTACCCACATATATATATACACACACATATATACATATTTATCCACCGCTCACTACCTCTATTGCCTACATAAAGCCTGCCTAATAAACGTTATGTTTATTACGTCAAGGTAGCTTTATTAGGTCAACGTAGCTTTATTAGGTTAGTACTACTTTTATGACGTAATTTGATATGCAAATTGCGCAGGTAACTAGGGACGTCAACCGGCCTTAATGACGTCATTGTGATTTCAGAACGTTCTTATCGTGTATAATTCACTAAAATAATTCGTAAAACGATATATGTTTTAGCTCTAACACATCTATAAATCATCAGAACAAGGTCTGCTTATAATAAATGTAAAAATGCAAATGAACTATTTCGCTCTAAGCTGCACTCCGGTTTTCACACGTCATGATTACTAATTGGTTTGCTTGACTTAATAAATGTAATGGCGTCATCGAAGTAACGAATGTAAAACTGAGGAAAATGACAGATTTACCTCACAAAAGGCAAGTTTTGTGCGATGGATAAATAAAATATGTAGCTAATGTCATCGCTTAAACTGTTTATGTCCGCTCGGGGGATTTGGCATCTATTGGACTCGGCAGAGCCTCGCCCAATAGATGCTCAAATCCCCCTCACGGACATAAACAATTTAAGCGACGACACTAGCTACATATTCTATATATATATACGGAAGTCTCAAAAAATATATATAGATAGGAAGGCGAATTATCTTAATGAATAATGCAGGAAACTTTTAGAAAATGCTCTTATTCAATGCCATTATGACTAATCAAGTAGTTTTTGATATTCAAGTCTGACAGAAAGAACTAAAAACGTCTTCAGGCTTCTCAAAATAGACTTGTTAAATTTTTTATGAAACTTGGTAGCATGACTCATATAGGATTTAATAAATTTAGACATTTACAAAAGCTTCCGGAGAGTGATAGGGTAACTGTTAGAACATTATTAATTTTACTAAAATCTCAGAAAAGGCAGCTTCAGCATATTTGTCTAATAATTTTGTATTAGCTAGTACTCATTTTACGCACTCCACCGATTACATAATTTGAAGAAAAAGGAAGAAAATCCATTTGCATATATTAGGTATAGGATAATGGCTGAAATAATGTACAATTTGAAGCTAGTGTCTGACTTAAAACATGGCTGAGTCCATTTGTTTGATGATTCACCTCTTATCAGAATGGATTAACCCGAAATTAGGTCAAGACACATGAGTTGTACCATGTGTTCGGCTCTATCCACTCGCCCATTGGCTGCACGGATGGCGATATCTTAACTCATTGTCAACATAAATGACAAGCAGTACCTCACTGCGTTTTTTTGTTTAAACAGATTTTATTGTGATATAATATTACAAGGGGGATCGGGGCACAAGTTTTGACAACTTACATCCGCCTCTCTCCCATTAACATTTTAACAAATACAACGTAGATGACGAACATAACGTATATACAAGATGATGTGTGGTGTGTTTGTCATCATGCTGTCAGCCTATCCTGCTTTTGAAATTTCATCTGAGGTAGTCAACATTTGTAACGCACAGGAGGATCGCCAATATATTTAGCAGCGTTTCCGACCTTTGAACGAACACGACGTACAGACAATGAGCTCCTTCTGTGATATATTTACGAATATCAACGGGAGTTTTGCCCTTACATTTCGGCATTTGTATTAAATTATTTATGCGGCATATTTCGGGTTTTGCGGAAAATTATACATTGAATGTCAGACTGGTGCGATCGGTATGGATAATCGGAGATTTGGCAATCTTGTAGTTTGAGATCGCGGGTAATACTGACGATCGAATGACTACATTTACATGTAAATTACTATATTAGTTTAGGTTTTATCGTGAGGGTTGCTACAACATGCCGCCCGGGAACGGAATTAGATTCGAGAAATTTTAAAAGTTGAAAATTCAATGCCTATTCGTGAAACGACATGCCTGGAATTTGAAGTTATACACCCATCCTCACCCCAATCCGAGTGACGAGGCTCTATATACAGGTCCATCCCTTCTGTCATGTTCTATCAATCAATAAGAGCGATATTATACTTAAAAACCGTCGTCTAATAGACTATAGATAGCTACGTGCATACATTATGGTATCATACATGCAAGTCATATAAAATGAAATCGTCCACAGTAAAATAACCGTTCATTAAATTGGATATTGAGAGTCCGTTATTAAAATAATGGATCGTTGTTTGTAAAATAATGTACGATCTGGACAATAAACATCCATTATCATATAAACTGCACTCGATGAACAAAGGAGTGACGTCATAGCGATGTTTTAATAAATATTAATCTTGTTTTAATATAAATTACTAATACATTAAACGACAAGTTACATACTAAGCTATAACAACAATATATGTCTATTTATATTGACGCAACTGCCTGTATTTAGGAATTCCATCTATAGGCCATGTACATATCCGTCCACAACCGACCATACATGTACATGGCGGTAGCTTCTATGCACGAATGGCCGAATACTGTTAAAATACATTAATCTAATTTATAAAACGCCAATCAGCCCTCGACCAATGCAAGTTATCTAATGAGGTCCGGTGACCCACCTTTATTTACTGTAAAGACATTTAAGTCGTCGCCTGTTCTATCAAACGGCCTGTCGTGATTATAACAAGCTTATGAATTGTATTCGCGGCGCACACCTTGATTGACCAAGTATGCACTTCCGTTCATCCAAACAAGTGATTTAATCCACCGAGGTGAGCATTACTAATATGGGCTGTGATACCATGTTTTGTCACAACGAACAGATGCAGGGACGTAGCGATTGGAAGACATGGGTGACAATACGTCATGCCAAATATATAAACGTTAATAATTAAATAATTAATTAAAGTTAATACCGAGTATATGCCATACTAAAAGTTCAGATAGGTGGGGGGGGGGGGTATTCAGACAAGTTACATGGGCATTTGATTTGTCGGCAAACACCTGCAGATACTATCCTGAACATATTTAGTACCCCCCCCCCCCCTCAGCAACACAATGAACTAACAACTAACAACAACTAACCGATATTTACAGTAACTAAAGGTCAGTAACTGGACCCCATTGAATAACTTACATTTGTCGAAAGTGCTGTTTGTGGGGACTAACTTTAACTCGGATTCCGGATCCGGATTCGGATCCGGATTTGGCCGAAAAAGTGCCTTTTCCCAGATTCCGGATTCGACCCACTTTTTAAAAATTGCTTTAAATCACTATTATGTAGCATTTTCGCGAGAGAGAGAGAGAGAGAGAGAGAGAGAGAGAGAGAGAGAGAGAGAGAGAGAGAGAGAGAGAGAGAGAGAGAGAGAGAGAGAGAGAGATAGAGATAGAGATAGAGATAGAGATAGAGATAGAGATAGAGATGGAGAGAGAGAGAGAGAGAGAGAGAGAGAGGGGGGAGTAACGAGACAAGTGACCAGTCCGGGATTAACAATCGAAAACAATACGGATTCACTTGTATACTGAGCCAATTCACTGTTTGCAACCATGGGAAGCCCGGATTCGCGGCTAGGACCTCTAACTAACTGATAAAGTCACATACAACGGTGAAATAACGCGAAAATGCCACATAATAGTGATTTAAAGCAATTTTAAAAAGTGGGCCGGATCCGGAATCCTGGAAAAAGCACTTTTTCGGCCAAATCCGGATCCGGATCCGGAATCCTGGTTAAAGTTAGTCCCCTGTTTGTGATATTATAAATCGGGCTTAGAATGTATGGAAGAAATAAATCCGATACGTAGGAATAGAGTAGAAGTGCAGTATGCTCTCTAGTTAATCCACCATTAACACAAAAGTAAATTGAAATGTCATGATTCGGCATTAATGCAATTCGTTGAACAATATGGGTGAAATACCGACCATGCGGTATTGATTAGTATTCACCGGACCATGTTTGTAAGACTGACAACACATTTAATTGGTAACAGAAACTCATCACTGATTGTAAGTTTCTCGGGCTGATTGGGTGTCATAAATATGTTATAAGCACGGCGACGATTTATAATTCAAATAAACACCACGCGCGCTCTCCGGGCGCTTGTGATCTTTATTTCACTTATAAATCGGCTCCGTGCTTATAACGTACTAGCATGGTTACCCGGCGTTGCCCAGGTTAAAGTAATGTGAAACCCTCTGCATATTATGGATATATATGATGGGAATAGAGGATACTCTTGTTCAAAGCGTTACACATATTCTCATAAATTATATACCCATATAGCATCACAAAACATGATTCTTACACACGGAATATAAGTAGTAGCTCACCTTGTCGGATCGGAGCGATTGTCATTTTGTTTATCGCGATTAACCCATCCCACCGATAAAGAACTATTTATTTATTTACAACTGCCATAACTTCATACGTTATAACATGAACATGAGCACATTAGTTCGCCAAAATAAAAGACGACAATTGAGTTTTACATATAGAGGACCTACAGCGAGTCCCCAGTTTATAGCGAAATTTACAAAACGAGTCCAGTAAATTAGGTCTGGACCGAGCCTTCCGTGCATCCCTGACTCGAACGGTATCACTCTTGATATCTTTAAACCACACCATCAGATTCCTTATATCATGGTGATGATTATATATGTTTCGTGGCAATCGGCGACACATTTTTGTTCTGCCCCTCCCCCTTTTCTGCCCCTGACAACAACGGCCTCATTTTAGAAAATCCTAACCCTCACCATTATCTTTCTCGTAAAAAGTTACCCCTAGTAGACCCCTTTGGTGTCGTCTAGATGGTCCCCTGTGAATTTCTATAGAACACAGACAGACAGACAGACATTCGCAAATATAGATATAGATATATAGACATACATTATTATTGTCTTCTTTCTGTCCAAGTAAGTCTCGTCCTTAAACGGCTTTTATTTTATTTTATGCATATTTTAAATAATTGTATACATTGTGCTCCGAAGTTCTAAACTTTTCTCACTACCCATATGCCGAAATCCACCAGGGACCGTAATTACTTGCGCCAGTCCATGCTGGACGCAAGTAATGTTTTCGGTCCGGATCTTTGTCTGTCCTTCCGGGAATATGTTATGTCATACCGGAAGTACAAAATGTAAAGACTGCACATGCGCTAATATGAAATGGTTGCATCGATTGTAATATAATTACAACTTTCGCTTTGACTAAAATGCGTGCATTTGATTGGTCAAGGCCCTTAGATACGCTTGGTAGCGACAATATCTATCAGTGGAGGGAAGTGTCGTTTCCCGCATCACTGGGGTAGTGATACCTTAAAAAGTTCGCAATCCAAGTCGAATATCCATGGGGCGAATTTACCCGGATTTTATTTTGTTCACCAATCAAATCGCAAGAAATCACTTCCATTTCTAGTGGTAACACAAGACGCCAAATCTCAGCGAAACATGATCGCCGATTAAATAGCAAAATAGTACATTAATTTATTTGGGGATAAAAGAATGTATTACATAACTATTCCACCATTAGTATTAGCATTTATCCAGCTTCGTGCCAATACTAATATGACATGACAGTGGTCATGAGAGCATAGAATGCACATTTGTAGCGATTGTTTACTTTTCGAGTCGCCGGAGACCACATTTATTCGATTGCGAAGTTTGGTAACACCGCTTCGGAATTGCTATCGAATCGGATTGCCTTTATGGCAATACATGTTCTAGAATCGTTTTAAATAAGTGAAATTTACACCAGCAAGTACAGTTTAATAGTTCACGGGTGTGGTCTCTTGCTTTTGTGTAGTAGGAATGTCGGAAACAGCGATCGAATTGTGTGTGTTCATCTCGAACTTCCGGTCGGTCGCCCAATTTATTCTCTACCCAAATTCCCATTTCGGTTAAAAGATCAGCTGAGTCCACTGCCAGACACAAATATCACTTGGGTAGTTTTACCATTTTAGTGTTTTTAATATAGTTTCTTTAAAAAGAACTTGTTTAATCACCAACTAATATGCGGATTGTCGTAATTATAAGCGATCAACGTCGTTTTCGATGCATCTGTCGGCGTATAGAAGTGTCGGATGCCGAACTACATACTTTGTATAATTCGGCATCCGACACTTCTATACGCCGACAGATGCATCGAAAACGACGTTGATTGCATATTTAAATCCACATATATATTTAATTTGCATTGTTATCTGGTTTTATTTTGGTAATAAATCGTTCATAAATGAACAATATTGAAAAATTTCAAAAAGTTCAAAAAGTTCAAAAAGTTCAAAAAGTTCAAAAATTTCAAAAACTTCAAAAACTTCAAAAACTTCAAAAACTTAAAAAATTTAAACAACTTCAAAAATTTAAACAAATTCAAAAATTCAAAAAAATTCAAAAATTTCAAAAACTTCATAAATTTCAAAAAACTTAGTAATTTTTATAGGCGCCAAATTACCATCCAAGACGTATACCCTTATAAACTGCGGGTCAGTCCTAGCAACGCGCACGTCAACGCGTTTGAAGTTTTTGAAGTTTTCAATGCGAATGTCACTTTAACATTATCCCACAGTGAGTGCCTAGTGTCACGTTAACATTCATCCATAGTGAGTGCCTTGTGTCACTTTAACAATCATCCCCCGTGAGAGCCTATTGTCCCTTTAATATTCAAATACTGAGTGCATTTAGTCCCTTTAATATTCATCGAGGTCATCACGTGATATACATGGAGAGACTTCGTTCATCGAGCGCAGTGTGTCACTTTAACATTCAAGGCTGAAGCTATCCACATCAAGGTCCTCACGTAATATACATGTATATAATACACCATGCATCGGAGTGGCCTAAATCTGATAGTTGGTTAACAGGTAAAAAACACTACCAATATGTCTCACCTGTAATTAGATCGGATAGAGTTATCGTTCCTAATATGCAGCCAACTGGGGTCCATATCATCATAACAGGGATATTATGTCCGTACACACAACTATTTCAGCGATGGATGAACAGAGATTTGATATCTAGATTTTTGTTATTGATCTCTCAAACGAGGGGCCAGCACCCGTGGTTCAAACTGTTGTTGGCAAGACACCACACAACATGCCAAATGTGTGATGGGCGCAAGTATAGGCAGCTCCAGTGAGTGCATTCTAGTTAAATTAAGTTTCTCATTAAGAGAACTGATTGTGTTATCCCTGCTTTACATATCATATAAGTGATACGATAATTGATTTATACACATACATATCAGTTTCACAGTCTGGGCTCTTCTTTTTCTATCTTTTTTCCTTCAATTTCCCACATATAACATTTATATTAACTATAAATATATGTGTATTACAAGATCCTACCCTTATTCCATTCAATAAGCTCATTCTATAAATTGTGACATGTAACGTTCGTTGCGTAACAGGAAATAGTATCAGGTTTCACAAACTGTATTATTATTACGCAAACGTGACATTTTAATTTCGGTTTGTCGTCTGTTTTCATTCCGCATGCTACGTCTCAAAATACTATGGTTTCCAATATGTTTTCCAACATACAGTAATGCCCTAATTAATCGACTCCATAACCACAGCATAATTATGGGCAACTTTTCATGATTTAGTCGGAAATATGGCTTGTTGCCATTCATCGGAAAGCTCTCCCCGACAGGTTTCCGATGAATGGCAACAAGCCATATTTCCGACTAAATCCTGAAAAGTTACCCATAATTCTGCTGTGGTTATAGAGTCGATTAATTAGGGCATTACTGTACTCTAATGAGTGAAGTGTTTGAACAGTTATCATTAAATTTACGTCAAAGAGTCTTATTTATCTGGGACAATTTCTCTACGCGGGCAAGCAACGCATATAGTTTACATAATCGAAGGCCTTAAAGAAGCCGATGTTAGTTTCACTTGCCATTTGTTGATTTAAGTATGTATTATCGAAGTTTTGGATCATGTAATAAATATAATCTAAAATTCGTTCCCAGTTTATAGCGGAACTTACAAAATTGAAAATTGAGCTGCCAGGATTTTGTTTTATTCTGATCAGGGGAATGTAAAATTTCATGAAGCTCCAGCCATGAAAGGGTTAAACGTCGAAGCATATAAACGCACACGCGGCATTTAATGGTAATAGACTCTTACCTGGCAGGAATCTCGTCCACCGTTTTCGTAACCAGCACATACCATCGAAGCTTCGTCGATCTCACCATTATACCAACTTTGCTGATTGCAGGTATTGTGTTCAACAAGATGAACCTGCACTTCCCTCAAATTGCTGGGATCTTGACCAGTCTCTGTTGATTGGAATATATGTATTGTGATTCATTCATTCATTCATTCGGAAATGGCTCATTCGGGCTTCCAAATTATGTCTATACGTAAGGAGGTACAAGATAGGTTGACAAATACACGAAATATTGATATACGGCGTCGTGTGATCTAAACAATACTTGCCATGGTCACAGCCATTTTCCATCTGTTTTCAATTTTAGCTCATAATTGAAATAAACGCTCTGTCAGGACTGGACTAACACGATCGCTCTTGACTCTTCCATGCCTATGCAAATGACTGTTTTTTCCGGGACCATTTATGGTACTTATTAGTGAAAGGGGTTATGTGGATTTTACGAACATGGTTGAAGTGCGTTTAACGTTCAATATCCGGACACAATCTATATCTATTTCCCTTGTAAATTTCAGTTATAAATATGATTTTGTTCGATTACTGATTTTTTAATTTACCTTGTGAATGTGAATTGGGCGCACCAGACATTAGTGTGTTGCCATTGCCAACGAAAGTCACCTGACTCACATGAACATTTTGCCTACACGTACATGGTCATTCCGTTTAGAAGCATTATGTTCAGGGGTATGAAACTTGTAACTAAGATGAATAATCCAATCTTCTAATAACCGAATACGTGGGCATTGCAAAGCAGACATCGAGAGTATGCGATTTGTCTACCTGTAAATAACTTATTTTGATTAAAGTCAATAGGCGCATAATTATGTGATTGCACTGCCAGTGTGGGCAGCTTCATTTAGCCAACCGCGCCCATTGTTTACACGTTACAGATAAGGCCGATGTCGATAAACATGTAGTTTGGCGTGGTAAAATCATGCGCCCTTTCATGCCAAGGGCATCTCCACAATGAGACCATGGCAACACATATTACAAGTTTCAAGTACGTGGGATAAACCTGGCTATGGTATTATTGCAACTTTAAATAAATTGTGAAGATTTTCTGCATGTTTTTTGTCAGAGAAAAACATATTGTGATTGGGGTTTCCTTGCCGACCATATTTTAAACTCACTACTCGCAAGTCTGATCTCATGGTTTTCAAGAAAATCTTTTTGAAATGTTTCATAAAAAAACTCACTTTTCCATGTCTGAGAATGTGTTGATTTCTCGGTCAAAGTAGTTTGTTTATTACAGTGTATACAAGGAAGATCAAAATTAAAATTTGAACAATCTTGCATACGAAATAAGCTACGAAAAGCCATAAGAATATGTAAAAATGAAAATAATAATTAAAATATTAATATCACTTATAGTCTGTTTACCGACCCCAAATTTATTTTCTGACTTGAAATACAACCCCGACATTTAAATGTGCACGGTCCTAGTTAACACCAAGTTAGCAAAACATTCCTGTTGTAATTTCCAGCAGACCAGGCAAAAGCAAATTATTTGCAATCACTATCATATGTGAAAACAAGCATCACGAAAATCCACAAAAGCATCCATCGGTTTTATATTATATAGAAAACGAGAACAAACGATCATAATTAAGAACTCTCTTCATTATCTACAATGTTTGGGCAACAAAGTATGGACGCTCTTTATCGGGAACAATCATCGGAATGTTTGCTTACCTAACAAAAAATCAATAAGTAAAACCGATTTTATTCGCCTAGTTCAGGGCAATCGATGTCGTAAAGCCATTTTGATAGGTAACCTGTGTACCTTATTTGAATAAGATGCTACGACGGTGCATTGTGGGACTTATTAATTATAGTCTTTATATGTGGATTATATCGACTTCAGCGATTCACAACACTGACATACTTTTAAACTATATATAGTCTTTTTCTGTAATAACGAACCGTACGTTCTGAAATGTTGGTTTGGGCTACCAATGCAACCACATATTTAACGCTATATGGACTTTATATTTACACTTACGGTATAATTACAGTTATTTACATTTAATTGTGACGAATTTATCTAGTTACTACGTAATTATCTATATACAACCTACATACCCCTGTCTTACAGGGGCGCCGCTAATTTAATTTATTTTTGTAATTCTTTTTCACCATCTGTACCACGATTGTGGTTTAGGTGAATAAACAATTTGACTTTGACTTTGTGGCGTCAAATTTTCAATATACTTACGAGTGTTTCCCCATCCCTTTGTGTAGCATATGCTGTTGGTGTCAAATGGTTCAGAGCCAACGCAGGCCGCTCCGATGGTGTCGCCTCCATACCCTGCTGGTTGAGATAGGGTCAGCAACGCGATGTCATTTTGTAAGGTGTTTGGGTTATAGCTTCCGTGGTTCTCTATCTTGGAGGGCGTATGTGTTTCCTGTCCAAATTCTGCTGTATGCTTGTTGTGCGATCCGATCACTAGCCGGATATTTCTAGTATTTTCCCAGCTCCTACAAATGGATAAAATCTCTACCATAACTCAAGTTGAATATTTCATCAACCATTACTTCTTTGTGGTAAGTTTAATGACACGAAAGGCGTTCGCGGTGAGTTCAACTGAAATATCACACGAGGTGTGATATAACCCTTTATATAATAAATGGATTCTCCCATTCAGTTACGAAAGATTACATTGGAATTGTATATTATTCATTTGGCGGGATGTTCAGGTAATAAAAGCAGGCGACAGACAGACGAAAAGATAATAACATTTCTGATGGATTTCTTATTGGTTAATTAGTTGGACATGTTCAGGTAATAAGTTCAGCACGTTTGTTGAACTTAATATCTGAACATGTATAAGGGATCAACTGCTCTATGGGTATTTAAGTATATTAAAGGGGAACTGTACACTAAATCGGGCCATTTATGGGACCATCTCCTTTTATACTCCTATAAATATTAGTATCAAGAAGAACATGGGCCAATGAAAGGCAGTTGTTCTAATTTTCAATACCAATAACCCTCTAGTGAGGAGATTCCACATGTGGAAATCCCCGTTGGTCAATACTCAGCTGAAACATAAGTATTGTTTAACTTTTCAGCAATGAAACAATAACTCTAAATAAAGATGCTCCTCCTTAAATTATATTTAACAACAATGGTGGTACCCAAGTCACCTGGCATTAATTTCTTGGTATTAAAACACACGAAAACATTAGGCGAAGAACCGCCACTTCCTATTCGGTTACTAACTTGTTTAAACAACTTATGACCCGTGTTCAGTGGTGAATGTAGAGTTGGCCATGTACGGAAACATTGAAGAGTCCAGAAGGTTTGATACTTTTATTATGTATAAGTTTTATAGAGATGTTGGTGGAAGCAAGGAGGTTCAGGTGAAATTCTCTCTCTCCGAACGGGTAGTTATTTCTAGAATGGTGGTGTCATGTGTCCATATAAGGTCTGAGGCATCATGATATCCATGCTACCTATACGTTCACTATATAGCGTATATCACGCTATTGTTACTCGATTAGTCTAATCTTCTACTTATACCTGTGTTGTACAATGAGTACAACCAGTCATCAGCAATTAAGGTATGATCTTGTTAATTATGTGTGTTCGCTTGTATTCATCGTATTATATATCACTCCTATACATTGTGCGTACGACTATATAATTAACCCTATCATTGCAATAACTGGGGAAAGAAAGTTTGTCCCAGATCCGGGAACACATCTAACAATAACTATACTATCTTATGTATCATCGGACACGTAGCTAAATTGCTTAAAGAACTTACGTAACTCGATCCCATGGTCGATGTTTGGCTCAACAAGGGATTATGGTATGGCTGACAAGATTTATCGAGGCATACTCCGATATCTCGACCACTATGCAAGATAGGCGATTCCGGTCTAACAAGGAAGAGGTTATTGCAGATGCGCCCAGGATACCATCGCAAAACCCCGAAAAGCCACCATGGACCCAATATTGGCTTTGGACTGTGCAGGGTAACGAGACACCTATGCCATTCCTCAGCTCATTCCCTTTGGACTATGTTGGGCCCCATGTAAAGCTATTTTGCCGATATAAGCAGGGGGGGGGGGTCGGAAATTTTTTTCAGGCACGTATGGCATTTTTTCCCTTTCGATCATTTTTTGTACCCACCCACCCCCACCGCCAAATTTATTTCCGTTTTCGGCAGTTTTTTCCGACCATTTTTTGACACCCACCCCCCCCTTTTAACACTAAAACAGAGATTTGCAGGGGGAAATTCACTGTAAACAGATGTATATGAATTTCTGTGCATACTATTTATCATGGATGTTATCATGGACATGTAAATAGGAATGAGTCATTTTGAGGTCATTCAGCCAAAAAAACATGGTTGCCAGCGGCCATCTTGGATTTCAAAATTTGCAACAAAATACAACACGATAACTGCCTGCAGTCAGTTTACCAGTTAGAATTACATTATTTCTCTCATTCAAAGTGGGTTTGAAGCCTAACTCATTGCCAAAACACTAAAATACAAGCAGGAATTTTTTTTTTATTTGCGGAAAAAATTGCTTTGACCACCCACCCACCTCGGCATACGTGCCGGATTTTTTTGTTCACCCCCCCCCTGATATAAGTCGAAAGCCTAATCAGTCAAGCCTGGAAAAATGTTACGAGTTTTGAAGGCTCACAACTTTGTGAACGACGTATGACTCAGTAGTGTATGTTTACATATAATTGTTGTTCTGTTGCGTTTATTTCATTAAAACATATATGTAATCAGATGCCTATAACGTGGTATATATCGCGGTTATATACTCACCCCTGGAAGCAGTGAGCGGCAGAGACCACGTGGGTTGCATCAATCAATGTACCACCGCAGAACTGAGTCCCAGTTGAAGATGTCACGGCAACCTGAAATTATCGACATTGCTTGAACATACACATGTGCCATCACAATGGAGCAGCTGAAATAGCATGTATCTTAATTTATTTATATGCATGTAAACATCAAAACAATGTAGTGTTGGCAGAAATTAAGAAAGGCTGTCGTATTGTATGATGGGATAGCATTGTCAACATAGTCTAGATTTCCTACCTAGACGCAAGATTTGCTTTGTCCCCAGAGTGTGAATTTGGTGACGTTAGCCCGCTGGGTTATCATCAGTAAATTCACCCTCTGGGGACGTCATTCTGCAAATGTCAAATTTATGGATCGACACACCGTCGATTTCAAAAACAGAATACCGATACAAAGGCCACAATTTGTCCAAAATCTCTACTATTAGTTTGAACAAATCAATCCAATACTCGAATCAAAGTTAATTTCCAAACAATTGACCAAGAAATGAACGAGTACTTGCTTGTACAATAGAATGTTTGTTGCGAAAATTTTCGAAAAAGGGGAATAAATCCAATAAATATTACGACCAAGCTCATAATGATAGGTTATAGTCTAGTCGTAATTCTCAGAAAAGACATTTCTAGAAGCATTTCCGCGGAAAAGTGTCAAACCAACTTTTTTACCATAATTCGAAGGTGCCGAACACGAATAGACTGCCTGTCGCCCGATTGGATGAACATAGGGTTCAATAAAAGGCTTTTAAAATCTTCGTGTTTTCTTCGCTGGAGGGTTATTGATACGGCACCGTACAACGTCATATGAAATCACGTAACTGGCCTTGAACATACTCAAGCTTATATTATATACTCCTCGCGGAACGTTCAAAGCCGCGTTGTATCATGCTACTATCATCACAGTAATAATTCTGAAACATTAACATCATATTAATCAGGTACCTACGGTAAGACATTGCTGTTTTGTATATTTATCGATGATTCTCGTAATAATTCTCTTATAGTCCGGGAGCCAATAGGGGTACCCTTGCACCCGCCCCATGGGACTTAACTTCACCCCACTCAGTTTGTTCCTTATTATGTCCCTCAACGTTTAAGCAATGTTAATAATAAGAAAAAAAGTGGCCGTGTAGACTTCAGACAAGATGGCGTCCATCCTGGCCGCATTTTTCAGATCAGACCCTAAGTCAGTTTTATGCAAATTATAGCGGGAAAATCTAGTAAAATGTATACAAATGTATATATTTTCGTGAAGCTAAGACATAATGACACTTTCTTGGCGCCAAATTGAAACTCACCCTCCAAGATGGCCGCCAAAATGGCCGCCGGAAGTTGAAAATATGACGTTTTTTCACAAATATCTTCTAGATCAGTTCATATTGTTTGGAACTGGTTGAGTAATATGACTTTATTTTGTGTTTTGTATATTAACTGATCATTGGAGCGGCGTGTATGAATACAGTATACAGTGAGTTGCTGAATTGTCATATGTGCGGTGTATATGTAAGTACGGAAGGTATAAGTGGTCGTGTGTGTGGGTATTCGTATATCTGGAAGGGCTCACCATTGGCGAGGTGTATATGTATACCTGGATTGACCCTATGGTCATGGGTATGGCGAATAGGTATACATGTAGTGGCTGTATGGTCCATAGTGAGATGAATATGTATGCACTGAGTGAATGTATGATCGTGAATGTGGTGCATATGTATAGATAGAGTTACTATACGGTCATGTGCCAAGTGTAGGAGTACACCTGGTGTTCATGCATTGTGAATCGTGGCTGTATCGTCATTTGTGGTATGTACGGGTATAACCAAGTATGGCTGTATGATCAGGTGTACGTGTATAAAGTGGGTGACTATATTGTCATTTGTGTGGTGTTTATGTACATATGGAGTGACTGAGGTAATGGGTGGGTTGTACATGTGTACCTTGGGTGGCTATCGCTTTCCACAATAACTCAAGGATATGTAAATCAATAGAGAGGTCATGTCAGAGAGTTCTCCATCTTGATGGTGTTTATGTACATGGGGGAAACGTTAAACGTGGAAAGCGTTAGCCACCCATTACCACACAGTCATTCCATATATACATAAACACCACATACACAACAATATAGTGACCCAATGTTTATACGTACACCTGACCCATTACCACGGATGACCATACATCCATGAGTCACAATGAAGGCCCACCGGTATACTCCTAAACATGACCCATAACCATATAGTCACTCCGTGTATACCCATGCATTCACCCCACGATTGGCCCTACAGTAATCCCCTGTATACATATTCTCCACACAGATGGTCATATAGACATTCAATATATACATCAACACCACAATAATGACCATAGAGTCACTCCAGGTATACATATGCACCTCACCAATGGCTATATAGCCACTCGCTTCATACACATACCCTCACCCATGCCACCTGGTATACTCCTGCACCTGGCATATGTCCATATAGTCACCCCGTGTGTACCTATTCAAAACATTCATACATGATCATGGTCAATCCTTGTATACATATTCACCTCACCATTGGCCATGTCACTCCATGTATCCCTGTGTGTCGCACCATAGCCGAATAGCGACACAAGATATACTAATACACCCCAGCTATGTCAGAAAAGTCACTCCATGTATGCATATGCACCTCACCCATGGCCATGTAGCCACTCGCTATGTAAACATACCCCTCGCCCATGACCATATAGCAACACGTGTGTATACCCGTATAACCTACACATGACCATACCGCCACGAGTCACCAAGCAGGAACACCAGGTATACTCATACACCTGACACATGACCATTTAGTCACTCCCTGTATATATATTCATTACATTTATGACCATACAGTCACTCCTTGTATACCTACATGTACCCATATCACCATTGACTACACAGTCACTACATGTATACCTATTCGACACATATAGTCATATAACCACTCGATATATACATATGCAGCCCACCCTAGACCATAGAGTCACTCCAGGTATACATATACACCTCACCAACGGCCATTCAGCCCTTCCACTCATACCTTCCATACTTGCATATGCACCTCACACATGACAATTCAGCAACTCACTGTATAACCATACACGCCATCCATGACCATACAGCTAATCCCTATACACCCACCAATGATAATACATCCACGAGATATATAAATGTATACCACAAGGATACTCCCTATATACCCACACGCTCGATAATGTCCACCCAGCTTACTCCAGGTATGCATATACACTTCAATCATGACCGTACAGTCATTTCATGTATACCTATACACATTACCCGTAACCATAAAATAACTCCCTATTTATCCACACACCCCACCCATGATCATACAGACAACACATGTACATCCCACCCATGATCTTACAGTCACTCCATATATACATAATCAACACATAGATGACCATGTAACTATAGTCATACACCACATCAATTTCCATACAGGCACATCGGGTGCACCCGTACTGGATATACACAACCATACAACATACAGTCACTCCATTCACACCGATTCACCTCACACATGACCATGACCTCTCCCTGTATACCTATACATCTTACAATGGACAACACACACAACCATGTAGGCACTCATTGTATACCTATTCACATCATTCATGACATACAATAACTCCCTGTATACCTGTTCACCTCAACTATGATCATAGAGTAACTCCCTGACTACCATCTTGGCATTCACCCTGCATCCAGTTGATATTTTTTGTTACCATAATGGACCAGAATAGCCACAGATTATGGTTCATCTCGGTTCCGTCTCAACGTTCTGTCCATTTCCATTCAATAATAAGGCCAGAATCACAAAAGAGGTTCTCGGCAAAATTCCATACTTTAAAATGAATTTGTCATGCCCCATACGGAACTGGGACAACCAGAATAGAACATATAGATGCCAGTTAATTAACTAACACGTACAATAACCAAGTGAGTCACAATTTACTACCCTTTCGGATAACACAGAGAATAATGTTCAGGATATATGTAAAAAAAAACTTTTTACAAATTTGGTTGCCATTTTGGAAGCCATCTTGAGCAATTTGGTCTATAGATACCGTAGTGTGACACATTTCAGATAGACCAAAACAATAAACACATTTGAATCCAGAGACAGTTACATTTTACCAATGGTAGTTGCCTTTTACTTGAAAAAATGGTCTATACCTGAAAAGTTAATTTTTGCCGATATTTATGTCAAGTTTTTGAGAGAAAAGTCCAATATTTTCGGTGATGCCAGTGGTAACAATAGTAACAATTAACCATGGTGCATCAGATATGTTAGTATTCAATGTATAGGAGGCAGAATAGCCAATTTTATACATCAACCACAACTTGTAAGCGATTGCAGGACACGCTGGGGCAATATTTACCATTTTCCTTATTTTGGCGGCCATTTTGGCAGTCATTTTGAGCCAAAGTAAGAATTTTGGTTCCAATGAGTTGGAATATTCATAGGTAATGATATGCCTCACTTACATTACAAAGTTCTGTTCATTTCTTGTTGAAATATGACTAAAATCTCAATTGTGATTTGTTTGTGAAATTTTATACCGTGTTCCAATAATTGCATATTTAATTGCTCCAATGATCAGTTAATATACAAAACACAATATAAAGTCACATTACTCAAGCAGTTCCCAACAGTATGAACTGGACTAGAAGATATTTGTGAAAAAAGTCATATTTTCAACTTAATCCTGATTCTCAGGACTTTCAACCGGGTGTGATTTCATGAAGAGCGTTTATTTATTAAATAACATACTTGTCCATATATGTATATCAGATGATGTGATAGTTATGACAGAAAGGTCACTAGGGGTGATTCAAATAACAAAGTATTCCCACGTTCATGAGATTATATGTTTTACGAGTGTGATATATGTCTCAATATTGACTTACTGTATTTTCGCGGCAATAAAAACAGTATGTGACTTTAAGTTGATTTTATGGGTGAAATATGGGTCACAGGCAGCGACAGGCACCCTCATTGGATTCAGCATACTTGAATTATGCTAGAAAACTTAGTTTCATGCTTTTCCCCAAAAATGCCTCTAGGGTTCTAGTATTCCACAAATGTAGCTTTTCCGACCAGACTATTAACCATGTTGGTAAATATCTACCAAGTTTCAAAACAATTGACCAGGGAAAAGGGAGTACAAGGTGGGACAAATTTATGCATAATGCGGGGAATAACTCAACTAAAACATTCTGACCAAGCTCATATAATCACAGTAGACTAGACGATATGGCTCCATTGCGCACCGACGCTCTGTTATGTTCGCCGCCATGACGACGTGCAAAATGGAACGATGTAGCCTCATAGAGCCGGTGTCTTGTAAAATAATAACATGGCGGTCTGGGGAAGTCGGAATTTTTTTTTCCAGACATGTATGATGTTTTTTTTGTTTTACATTTGGCCATTTTTGAGAAACACCTACCAGTCAACCTTAATTTGTTTTCTATTTTAGCAAAGTTTTTTCTGACAATTTTTCGACACCCCCCCCCCCTTAGAAACACGAAATCAAAATTTTTCGGAAGAATTTTATAATTTTCACGACATTATGTCTGTTTCATATCAACTACATAACATATTACAGGTTGGTGTATGTGATCAGCTTAGTTTGACATGACAGTGATCGCTTATGCAATGTGACCATGAATTTTTTGTTTGGAGTGACCTAGACTGACATAAACCGGGTATTTAGTAATTTTACAAGAAACAGTCTAGTTTAGTTTTGTTGTTAAAATGACATTATCTCTAAGTTTTAAGGCCAAAAATAGTTGAAAAATATGGAGTATATTTTTTTTTAGCTGTGGAAAAAATTACTTTTGTAATTACTTTTACCACCCACCCATCCCATCATACGTGCCCGGATTTTTTTTTGACACCTCACTGTGGCGGTGAACATTTCTGACAATTTCAAAACAATTGATCAGGGAAGAAAATGAGTATACAAGCTCGGACAAAATTATGCATGTTGCGAATATTTCGAAAAAAAATCTAAAATGGGCGGGCGATAAATCCAGCTGATAACTCCACTGAAATCACAGGTACACAGGTGTCAATGATGTTTTTTTTGTATAAATACGGGAAAACGTATGAATGCAATTAAGCTCGGACAAAGTTGCGTCCATGGCGGACAGACGAACAAACTAATGTCATCTCATGCTGTGATATAGTAAATGAAATGAAACGCACCATCCACGGCCACGAGTGAGCAGCTGCCTCGTCCCCTCCGACGATGTAAGGTGACGACATTAGTTGAGCCAAATTGGCCCCTTTGCCGCAGTTTAGAATGCTACCAGCAAATGTATCCGTCTGGTGATGACCATTATTTTTGTGTGGTTTTGCTGCAAACGAATGAAGAAAATTACAACATCCCGTTATCACGGACTGTAACATACATAAAGTAAGTCGAACAATATCTTAAAGGGAGACTATACGCCACAATCAATATTTTCCCGGTAATAACGACGATCTAATATCGATAATATATCGAAAAATAATCATGAGACACCCATTAATATAGTACGTTTGTGGAAAATTGATTTAAGCTATCGGTTGCCACTGCGAATAGTTCATAAAATGAGTATTTGCAACGAACCTGTAACCGTTCATTGTTATCTAAATCCTCAGAGTTGAGAAGTACTAAACAAATACGAATTAGAACTGCTTATGCAAACACCCATTTCCGTGCGTGGTGGCACCCCGAGGAAATGTAGAGAAAACAATTTTAGTTCGGTCTAAATTGCTGGTGATTATTGTCCGTTATTACATTGGAACATCACTTCTTTGAACGTAGAAACCAACTACCATGGTAAGCAATTGACAACATTAGCGGGGTAATGTGAACAAAGTTGCCCAAGCTTTTCGTATAAACAACATATCCGCATATCGGGAATAGAGATAGGTTCGTTATCTTCAGACGGTTTATGATTGTGGGTCTAATGTTATACTAGCATGGAACAACTCCTTTAGTTACTGATAATTGAATATATAACTATTAGTGCATAGGCATGTTTTATTCGGCATTGTGGCTTCCATTATTGCTATGCTAATGTGTTTGTTTGCAGTTGTAGCATCGTGTAGCAGAACATTGACATATATACCACCAAATTATTGGATGTCAGGTTGAAATTCGGTCCTATTTATGCAATTTGACATTATATGATGTCGTTATTTGGAAAAATGAATTAACAGTTACTATCTTAAATGCCCCTAGTTTCTTCAGATACGGATCACGTTGGCCACAATGACATATATGTACGAACAAATAAGCTACAACAGTCATACCATGCGATTTTCTTGCAACTCAGAAGTTGGTCGTTTTATCGGAACAGTTCTGTTTATTTTGGCGGCCATTTTGGTCTCCATCATCGGTTTTACATAGCCAGTTGCCTTATACGTATTAAGATACAGACTCTATCCAAGAAAATGCCATATTATTTAAAGCACTCGCGATGATCTAGTCCGGTAAGCATACATCTGGTGTATAGTGTCAATATAAAAAAAATGGCGGCCAACTTGGACGCCATCTTGGATTTGATTACCTTCCTAATCTAGGATTTGAACGATGTTTTACATTATCAGTGTCCCCGTACGATTCTACACCATATGACAAGGTAAACTGTGCATTGTCAATTTATTTGGTGGACACAAACTGCATGGACGCATCTCTGTGGTTATTTGTGAAATTGGGGGAGGGTTAAGTTTTTGTCTATTATGTCAATACTTGGAGAGAGATATAATGTAAGTAGGAACATATTTATATAGGGAATACCCTACCATTTCCAAAAGTATATAATTGGAAGTATTTGGCAGATATATTATGTTTGTACAGAGTTGACACACGACACTTTGTCTGAATCGCCATGCATTTTTGACACGCCTCGTTACATTCTTTACCATGAAGTCACCAAATCAGAACGAAAGCAGGAAAACGATGTTGAATCTGATTAAGTGTCTACATTCGTTCCATAATTTGCAAATATGTTTACAATCTTTCCGATTTTGATGCCCTGTTAACCAGTTGGCTAATGCCTGTTAACCTCTGAAAATATGTCATTTTTTAGGTAGGGTGCCCTATGAAACATTGTGAAAAGTTATATTTTGTCACCTATCTCGGCTCGGCGCCCTCTGAATTCAAAAACTAGAGTAATTGTCCCATAAGAAAATGATGGTCGCATAAATTCCCCCGATGTGCGACGGTCACCCCCCGCACAGCCTAGACTATTATATATGCGAGGCTCTATTCGCAGAATAGAATTTCTTCTAGCCTGACAAAAAATCAAAACGTCTAGAACTCCTCATTTGAAAGTTGACATCTGACCATTTGGATCTCATATTAATCCTTTCACGACGGGAGCTGCGCTGGTGCAGCATTAAATATAATGTGCCGGTGCATTCTGTTATATGCGCGAGTCTCCCATAGTGAGCATCGCATATCTAATATAAGAGAATGTAGTGGCTCACAAGGTCAAGGTAAATATGATTAGGCCAATGCATTCTCTTATATATATGATAGGCTCCATTTGTGAAACTCTCATATATAAGAGAATGCATTGGCACAGGGTTTTCGCAAACTTTCAGGAAGCTCCTGGGTTAACCCTTCCCCGACTGGAACTTCCTGAAAATCGCAATGCCGATGTCATTCGGAAAGATTGCTATCATACAGTTGCGGGGTCCAAACTGGTTACCGTATCATAGAGTGTGATGTATAATATGGGAACGAATTACATTACTTCAGTGATCTTTATAGCTTATTAATTAAAGGTACGCAATCCGATCTGACGGTCCCCATATCATCAAGATACAACAACAACATTTCTTCAAGATACGCTTTAGTTATCAGAATCGATCAATTGCAACAAAATAATGCTAACCACTGTCAACTATGGTTTTAAATTTCCCAACATTTTGTTCAACGAAATATGACCGTATTATCACTTGAGTATCACGAAATTTGGCCGTATTATTACTTGATTTTAGAGTTATCCATCTTCATCAGCAATTTTGTCCGAGACCGTCCGTTTGATGACGTTTTTCTGGGTCACAAATAATTGCACATCCCGAGAAACTTCAAAAATCGATATCTGATCACTCTGAGCTTTGATGGGTGGGTTTCTCGACTGGAATAAAATATTTTTCACCCACGAGGCCAAAAAAATAGTAATTTAGTAGCGTTAGGGTGGATACACACATGCATGTAATCTCTGTAATTATCGTGTATTTGACGTTTTACATGGATCATGCAGACAATGTAATATGTGTCCATTGACAACCCAATCATTGCCGACGTGCTGACCGCACTGAGTTCTAGTTCCAATTAAGTCGGAATGTAGAGAAGCCGCTATCTTGGACCGAGTCGCCAGGTCACTTAAAATAATTGTTCGTGTGATAACCGATATGGTGGACGTTCTATCTAAATAATTACCAGTCCTCTATTGATATTTATAGCAGTGGTGGATCAGGATTTCCCCGACTTGGGGCTATATATGATCCCCGACTTGGGGCTATATATGATCCCGAAAGCTACCAGGCGGGGATGGCTAACTCTGAGCTATTTAAGTTAAACATAATATATAATCTTGCCCATATTATTCCGACCGATACATTTAACTGGCGATTTGAAGCTTTCGAGACCCCACGCCAAACAAGCATCATGGTCGAACATGTTCTATATCAAGCCTGTATATGCAAGACGTGTCGCTCCTGGTGTTCGTGCATTAATAAAATGCCAGATATCACACATACTTTACTAATTTCCGCATCCGCAAAAGAAGACATGTTTTGGACTGGCCTTAAATGTTCTGATAGCAGACAGTTTGACTTCGCTTATTACTACTCACTTGTCTGGCCTGTTAACAATGAACCGCTCGCGCGCAGGTGATTAATGTTGTCAATTTTTGGTGTGGCCATGTAAAATACATGTAATACATGTATTTTACATACAGAAATTACATGCATGTGTGTATCCACCCTTAAGTCGGGTAATGCATCTTTAATATATATGTATTTACTCGATTTGGAAAGCGCAAGATTGTGATGAATATGAAGTAATATGATTCTACGTCCGAATTATTGAATTTAGCTGTAATTGGGATGCAGTTATGCAGTTGGAATCCGGCGTACATTGTACGATACAGACCCAGAATCCGGCGTATACGAAAAAGGGGAATGGTAGCTTCTTGCATGTATCAGTATGCTGATGGAAATATTAAATTGGTCTTCTGATATCTTTTTCCTAAATTATTCTGAACTCAAACAGACATATGTTAGGTTATCATACAAGAAATTCGAACGCCATCAGTGGCTCGCCACACACCCATAAGATGCATGGCGGGTCACGATTCCATGCATAAGTATACGCCGTATGTACTAAGGATTTTTACAAAATAAGTCAGAGCATAAATTGTATGAATATCAGCATACAGTAATAGTTGACAACACTGTTACGCCGAGTTATGTAGTAACTGACGAGTTTTGTGGTAGCTCACGAGTTATGTAGTAACAATCGACGAGTTTTGTGGTAGCTCACGAGTTTTGTAGTAAAATCGACGAGTTATGTAGTAATTTGGGTTACGAGTTTTGTAGTAAAATATCGACGAGTTTTGTAGTAAAAAACAAGCTAACGAGTTTTGTAGTAATACTCGTCGAGTTTTGTAGCAACAATATTTAGTCAGTTTCAAAGGCGGGTTTGGACTTAATAAAATCGTATATAGTAAATGCAATACTTTTTTGTGTAAGTGTTTGTGTGGTGGACGTTAATGACGTTGTAGCTCAACTTGATGTTAGTCCCTCTACACTGCTGTGCCGTTTTTCGGCAGAAACTTCGTACATAGAAGTACTATGGCCATGCTATTAACTTGGACCTGGTCCCCATTACGTCAGATGTCGCGTTCTGACGTTAATGACGTTGTAGCTCAACCTGATGGTGGTCCATCGTCACTCATCCGCTGTTTATCTGCAGATCGGGACGAAACTTGGTACATAGACGTATTGTGGCCATGTTATTGATGTGGACCAGGTACCGATTACGTTAGCCGTCGCGTCCTGGCGGCAATGACGTTGTAGCTGAACCTGATGGTGATCCATCGTCACTCATCCGCTGTTTCTTGGCAGATCGAGGCGAAACTTCGTATCTAGAAGTACTATGGCCATGTTATTAACTTGGACCTGGTCCCCATCATACCAGACGTCGCGTTCTGACGTTAATGACGTTGTAGCTTAACTCGATGATGGTCTCTCGTCACTCCTCCGCAGTTTATCGGCAGATCAGTTCGAAACTTGGTACATAGACTTATTGTGGCCATGTTATTTATGTGGACCTGGTCCCGATTACCTCAGACGTCGCGTTCTAACGTTAATGACGTTGTAGCTCAACTTGATATTGGTTCCTCGTCACTGCTGTTTTTCGGCAGATATGAGCGAAGCTTGGCACATAGCAGTGCTGTGGCCATGTTAGTAACTTGGGCCTGGTCGCGATAACATCGGATGTCGCGTTCTGACGTTAATGACATTGCGCATCAACTTGACAGACCGGGGCGAAACGTCGTATCTAGAAGTTGCATGGTCACATTAGTAACACGGACCTAGTCGCGATTACGTCTGACGTCTCGTTCTGAGGTTAGTAACATTGTAGCTCAACTTGGGGTTGTTCCACCGTCTCCCGACAGATCGGGACAACATCTTGTATCTTCGGTCAGGTTAATTGGATGGTCTTGGTAGCGATTGCCCCACA
Organism: Siphonodentalium dalli; assembly: GCA_032622095.1. Classification (NCBI taxonomy): domain Eukaryota; kingdom Metazoa; phylum Mollusca; class Scaphopoda; order Gadilida; family Siphonodentaliidae; genus Siphonodentalium; species Siphonodentalium dalli. Next base: position 95,097,670 of record CP136065.1, read on the forward strand.
CGTCGGGCTCTGACGTTAATGGCTTTGTAGCTGAACTATGTTGTTCATCTGCACTCCATCTATAAATCGGGACATAACCGAGGGGTATTTTGCGTCTCAAATTGGAAATAGAAAGATGGCGTTATTCGTCCCGATAAAAATCAGTTACAACGTGTTGATTTCGCTTCAAGTTTTGCCGAAACATGCTTTATTTCAAAGAGGCGGCTTCGTCGACGTTTTGGTTTTCCGCGAAACTCGACACTGGTTTATGGATAATCTAGAGAGCGATCATGATTTTCAAATCAGGTACGTATCATAACAAAAACAAATTAACGGCTTGTTTAAAGTGGCATTGTCTACATGCTTTCGAAAATATATATGTGTCAGTTTCATTGCAGGTAATTAATTCAGCATGTTGGGCAACCCGGGCCCGGTAGGCGTTTTTGTGGTTTCATTACTGCAGGGATTAATGAATATCGTGCGAAAAACGAAAAAGGTGTCCCGTGTTTTTTACAGTCAAATTTTTGTCTTAAAACGCACACAGCTTGACTGCGTGTCTCTTTTTATTTCGTGCGTGTAAGTCCAATGTGACACACGTTTGGGACAAAATATGACTTCCGGTGGGAGAATTATAGTTGGTCGACTTTTTCGATCTTCGGCTTCTTCTGTGCACGGTATCTCGTTAACCTCTCCGGGGGAAAAATCATAAACATTGTCGCAAAGGTTTCCTTAAATTGTCAAACTGACACTGGACACTGCCACTTTGACAAAAAGCTAAAATGTGCAGTCACTTTGTATTACATCCGAATGTACACTCTTATATAGGAGCCGCACTTAAAATAATAATAAAATGACGCCCAGTGAGGCCGAGTTCTTTTGGCTACACATACATGTATATGTAAAATATTTACTGGTGTGTAACCTATTCCAACATGGTGAATCCCTCTATAACAAAAGAACGAGTCAATCTGAATTGGTGCGATTCGCGTGGAGTATATATATGAAAGCTCAAATAATCATTTATTATGCCGACTATTAAGTTTGACCAATCAGCTTTCGTAAGTATTATGGCCGCATGCACTGAACCATATGGGAAAACTTATGGGGTCTCCTCATGAGGCTTCCGCCATTTTGATTCGGAGAAATTCTTCACGGCCCGACTGCACTTCAATGTTAGGCCTATAACAAAGTGTTTTAATTGGTTCGGGGTCGTTGGCATAATAAATACGTTATATGGCGTTTAGTTGGCGGATACGTTGTCCTGTGGCCTCACCCAATATTGTTTTCACTTCGCCTCACATGACACCGTATCCGCCAACCAAACGCCCTATAACTTATAGTATGCACCCGTGATGATGGTCGGACGACGTTCAGCTTAATCGTCCTATAACGGTGTTGACATATGTGACCAGATAAAATTTCGTTATCTTTGGCGCTCGTTTTCAATTTTACACAAGCAGATTTATTAATTTATATTCGCCATTCCTATAAACCCAGGGTGTGTGTGGTTAAATCGGGTACAGAAATAATTACCGTCGCAGGGGGGGGGGTGGGCGGCGTAAGACGGGGTGGTGGGTCTCGTCAGTGGGACAAAACAGCAATTGTTCCCGCCACTCAAAAACAATTTCTGCATGTTTTTTTTTAGAATAAAGAGAAATAATGTAATTCTAACTGATATACTGACAGCAGAGAGTTATCCTGTTGTATTTTGTTGTAAATGGGTCCAAGGTACTACAAAACTCGTAAATTGTCACAACAAAACTCGTCAATTTTACCACAAATATCGTCGATTTTACTACAAAACTCGTCGATGTTACTACGAAACTCGTCAAATGTTACTACAAAACTCGTCAATTTTACCACAAAAGTCGTCAATTGTTACTACAAAACTCGTCGATGTTACTACAAAACTCGTCGATTTGTTACTACAAAACTCGTCAATTTTACCACAAAACTCGTCAATTGTTACTACGAAACTCGTCAATTGTTACTACAACACTCGTCGATTGTTACTACAAAACTCGTCGATTTTACTACAAAACTCGTCAATTTTACAACAAATCTCGTCGATTTTACTACAAAACTCGTCTATTGTCACCACAAAACTCGTCAATTTTACCACAAATCTCATCGTTTTACTACAAAACTCGTCGATGTTACTACAAAACGCGTCAATTGTTACTACAAAACTCGTCGATGTTACTACACAACTCGTCGATTGTTACTACAAAACTCGTCAATTTAACCACAAAACTCGTCAAGTCAACGTCAAGTTGAGTTACAACGTCATTACTTCAGAACGCGACGTCCGAGGTAATCGCGACCATGTCCAAGTTAATAACATAGTCATAATTCCTCTAGGTCCGAAGTTTCGCCCCGATATGTCGAGAAACGACGGATGAGTGCCGACGGACCACCATTAGATTGAGCTACAACGCCATTAACGCCAGGGCGCGACGTTTGACGTAATGGGGGGCAGTTTCAAGTTAATAACATGGCCATAGTACTTCTAGGTACGAAGTTTCGCTCATATATGCCGAAAAACGGTACAGCAGTGACGAAGGACTAATATCAAGTTGAGCTACAACGTCATTGACGTCAAAACGCGACGTCTGAGGTAATCGGGACCAGGTCCACATAAATAACATGTCCTCAATACGTCTATGTACCAAGTTTCCAACTGATCTGCCGATAAATTGCGGAGGAGTGACGAGGGACCATCATCGAGTTGAGCTACAACGTCATTAACGTCAGAACGCGACATCTGACGTAATGAGGACTAGGTCCAAGTTAATAACATGGCCATAGTTCTTCTAGGTACGAAGATTCGCTCAGATCTGCCGAAAACGGCACAGCAGTGACGAGGGACCAATATCAATTTGAGCTACAATGTCATTAACGTCAGATCAGAACGCGACGTCTGTGGTAATCGGGACCAGGTCCATATAAATAACATGGCCACAATACGTCTATGTATCAAGTTTCGTCCCGATCTGCCGATAAACAGCGGATGAATGACGATGGACCACCACCAGATTGAGCTACAATGTCATTAACGTCAGGACGCGATGTTTGACGTAATGGGGGCCAGCTTCAAGTTAATAACATGGCCATAGAACTTCTAGGTACGAAGTTTCGCTCATATCTGTCGAAAAACGGCACAGCAGTGACGGGGAACCAATATCAAGTTGAGCTACAACGTCATTAACGTCAGAACGCGACGTATGAGGTAATCGGGACCAGGTGCACATAAATAACATGGCCACAATACGTCTATGTATCAAGTTTCGTCCCGATCTGCCGATAAACAGCGGATGAATGACGATGGACCACCACCAGATTGAGCTACAATGTCATTAACGTCAGGACGCGATGTTTGACGTAATGGGGGCCAGCTTCAAGTTAATAACATGGCCATAGAACTTCTAGGTACGAAGTTTCGCTCATATCTGTCGAAAAACGGCACAGCAGTGACGGGGAACCAATATCAAGTTGAGCTACAACGTCATTAACGTCAGAACGCGACGTATGAGGTAATCGGGACCAGGTGCACATAAATAACATGGCCACAATACGTCTATGGATCAAGTTTCGTCCCGATCTGCCGATAAACAGCGGATGAATGACGATGGACCACCATCAGATTGAGCTACAATGCCATTAACGTCAGGACGCGACGTTTGACGTAATGGAGGCCAGGTTCAAGTTAATAGCATGGCCATAGTACTTCTAGGTACGAAATTTTGCTCAGATCTGCCGAGAAACGGCGCAGATTGCAGTGACGAGGGACCAACATCAAGTTGAGCTACAGTGTCATTAACGTCCACCACACAAACAATACACACAAAACATTGCATTTACTATATAAGATTTTATTAAGACCAAACCCGCCTTTGAAACTGACTAAAAATTGTTGCTACAAAACTCGACGAGTATTACTACCAAACTCGTTAGCTTGTTTTTTACTACAAAACTCGTCGATATTTTACTACAAAACTCGTAACCTGAAATTACTACATAACTCGTCGATTTTACTACAAAACTCGTGAGCTACCACAAAACTCGTCGATTGCTACTACACAACTCGTGAGCTACCACAAAACTCGTCAGTTACTACATAACTCGGCGTAACAATACCCTTGTTCGGCAGTTTACTTGTGCAGAGGCAGTCGCGTTAAGGAGGCGCCCCATTCGCGAATTTTTTAGAAATATGTTTGAATTATGTATAAAAAAAGTGGATATAAAAACAATTTAGCATGTATGTCAGTAGAGAGTTTGAAAGGAAGTATTTGCAAAAAAAGCAGTGCATCTTATTTTACCAACTATAGTCTGCACTCGGTCCACGCACTATCTGAAATTAAATCATGACTATCTGCAAAAAAAATAAGAAAGTCTTCATTTTTTTTGGTAGCTTTTTGGTAGCCATTTGCAGAACTATTTTTTTGGAGGAAAAGTCACCATAGAACAACATAATGTCTGAAAAGATGAATCAGTATTGAGTATTTATGTCTGTCAGATTGTTTCGAACGTGGTTGAATAATGGTTGAATAATATTTATGTTGTTTTATGTTGTTTTTGGTCCTTCACACGACAAAAAAAAAATCCTGCAAATGGCCACCAAAAAACTAAAATATGCAATGAAAAATGTTTTATTTATTTTCTCGCAGACATTCATGATTTCAGATAGCAGACCGAATGTGGACCCTATATAGTTAGGATAATAAGCTAGATAATGCAGTGTTTTTTTGCAAATAATTCCTGTCGAACTCTCTAGTGACCTACATGACAAATTGGTGGGGGTTTTTTAAAACACTTTTTTTTATATAATTCAAACATATCTCTAATATTGTGAGGCTAAACATATGTTGTTATAATACTATAGCATACACTGTATTGGTTATAAACGAATGCACGAGAATGGAGTAGTGCACGAAGATCAAATTCCATGTCCGCACACCAGCAAGAAATTGTCAGGTTTGCCCCATGATACTTGATTGACCAATGGTAAAATATTCCACGGAAACACTACATGAAGGAGTACCCGGAATATGGCGAATTGACACAGTCTGACCTCCCGGCAGTTGGTACCGTTCGGTAGATTGGCCGGAACTCAGTTAGAAAAAAACCACATTCCCGGGCCTTGGACTAATAATAGCCTACAGTGTAAACAATACTGCCGACACTAATTGATGCTCTTTTAATCTTTCAGTAGAGTGCAAATCTGATAAAAGAATGTTTAAAAGATAAAAATGTGCGAAGCGCGCTGTTTAAGATCATATAATGTGCGCGAAACGCACAAATGGGCCGCAGGCCCCTCCCCCGCTAAATAAAGGCTCCCGAATGGAGCCTGTTTCAGTTAGTATAGTAATAAAGTAAAATATATTGATTGTTGCGTTCCATATTTGCATGCTTATATGTGGGTTGGGGAGAGTGGGACAAATGGGCCGCGCAGCGCAGGGGCCTGTAATCCGTATGCTGTATGCTGAATACAGGTTCCAACGGGGTCCGTTTAAGATCAAAATGTGCCGCAAGCTCCCTTCGTCGCTGAATATATAGAGGCTCCCGAATTGAGTATGTTTCAGTTAGTATATAGTAATTTGAGCAATGGATTAGGGCAAAATACACTAATGTGTTCTATGAACGAAACATAGTAAGAAATTAATTTTCATTGTAATTACCATGTTGTTTGCATCGTTCATAGAACGCATGAGTGTATTTTGCGCTAATTCATTGCTCAAATTAATGCATTAGTTGCATATATTCTGTTGAGTATAATAGTAGATGGTCCAATAAATGGCCGGATTTAGTGTACAGTCCCCATTTAAGACGTACGGCTTCTGCCGTATTGACTGAAATTCGTTTCATGGCAACTTAGTCTTAGATGTATTCGTTATCGATTATTCCATAATCAAAGTTTTATTCTGCGAACGTAAATATCTGAAAATCGGATTTCTTAGATTTGGCCATTTTCAACTGTAACAATCCATACAAACATTTAAAGTGATGTGAAACACCCCGACAGGGTGATCAAATAGAAATGGAGAATAATAAACATCCCGGCAGGGTGATCAAATAGAAATGGAGAATAATAAACATCCCGGCAGGGTGATCAAATAGAAATGGAGAATAATAAACACCCCGGCAGGGTGATCAAATAGAAATGGAGAATAATCTTGTTCAAAGTAGTAATTTTTAGAAATATAATATCCAAATAGACAACGGACAGTGACTCTCGATCACGCAGCCGAACAAGTACATAATATGTCTTTAATTTCGGTCCCATATCATTTGGCAAAATATTTGATGAAAGTAAATTTGGCGTCAACGCGGACCCTGTTGACCCCTACCTGAAACAACAGCGAGAACACCAAGAAATACAGCGAACCACATCTTGACGACACGAAGCAGCTGACGGAAATGACTGGACCTCGAGATAACTCTATAAATTTGTGATTGGCCGAGTCGAGCTCGTGACTTTAACATATGTTGTCTTCGTATGCCCCCTCGGCACTTTCGTTGTGCGCGCATGTATATGGAACTTTCACAGACGAGCTACGTGCGCCAGCGACCTTGAAGGTTTGAAGGCTTGAAGGGTATCTAGTCCCACACGTTCCAGATTAATGCCCGAGTTCTGATTATTATGCCATACGGGACAAGGCTTTGTAAATGAAAGTTGATATTATTTAATTCTTTTGGGAGGTTCGACATGAGGAGATGCACTTGAATTTACGAAGCCAAGACCTACTTGGAAATAACATTCTAGTTCTGACGATGAACACAGTTGAGTCCTATATTCTGCATCGTTCATTCGGAACAGAACCACCAGAGAAGTCATCCAACTTCAACCGTTTTCAACACAGCGTATTTTCGTGAAAATAGGCCCACTACGGGCTTATTTTTTTATAATTGCGCGAATTAAGCTCATATTAACAAAGTCGGGGAGCCCAGAAAGTTCTATTCGAACAATTGAGTAGGAAAGGGTTGATGTGCCTGAATTGTCGGGTGAACCGGTTTGACGACACAAACCCAATTCTTAAGTTCCGCAATTACAACATAAAGGGGGCAGGGCCCACCAAAAAAAAAAAAACCTCCAAAATCACGAAACTTAAGAAATATGTTTTTTTTGCGGCATTTTCAAATAAGGAGGGGGTCTTTTGACAGACACCCCCAAAACGTAAAACAATTTTCGAACTTTCGCGTTCGTCCTTAAAATTTACTATGGTCATTCCCAGATATATACTAAACATAGAAACCCAACTTAAGTAGAGGATTTCTGCAGAATTTTCAGATAAGAAGGGGTAGTTTGACCCCTCCCCTAAAACTTCGGAAATTCGCTATTTGTCCGGGAGCTGATAGCCTAGTGTACCCCTGCACCCCATGACTTAATTTTACATAACTAATTCTCTTCCTTGTTATATCCCTCAACGTTAAAGCAATTTTAACACAAGCAGTCGCAGACGACGGTATCCCCCGCCGAATTGTGCAGTTGGGGAAGTGCATTCTCAATAATGTTTGAGTTCTCAGTATGTGCTAAACAAGAGGTGGATTTTGTTAAAAAGCATGGCTTGCGAACTCATTTTAGGTTCTGACGTTTGTGGAAATTAGCCATGTGACGTTGTCCATTTGCACCAAAAATAATAAACAAAGTCCAATAACTCTGCTGAAAATATCCGGCCGGACCTGTTTTTGCGAACTCGTTCTAGATACTGGTCATGGGAACTCATTTACCAAAAATCTTTGAAATCCGTTAACATTTGTGGAAATGAGCCCTGTGACGTCGTCCATTTGCACCAAAAATAATAAACAAAGTCCAATAAGTCAGCTTAAAATATCCGACCGGACCTGGTTTGCGAACTCGTTCTAGATACTGGTCAAGTGAACTCATATACCAAATATCTTTGAAATCCGTTGAGATTTGTGACGTCGTCTATTTGCTATTTGGTAAATTCGATAAAAATAATAAACGAAGTCCAATAACTCCGGTAAAAATATCCGGCCGGACCTGGCTTGCGAACTCATTCTAGGTAATGGTCAGGTGAACTCATATACCAAAAATCTTTGAAATCCGTTGACATTTGTTCAAGTTATGCTTTTACAAATCAAATTCGGGACGGACGAACGGCAAGACGGACGGACGTAACCCATTCCTATATCCCCCGCAAATTTTCAATTTGGCGGGGGATAATAACAAGTGGGCGCGTAGACACAATACAAGATGGCGTCAACTATGGTCGCCGTTTTTCAGACGAGGCACTAAGTCAGTTTGATCCGATTTATAGAGAGAAAATCTTGTTAAAAGTATGCAAATATATACATATTTGTGAAGCCAAGACATAGTGTCAACGCTCAAGGGAAAAATTGGAACTTGTCGTCCAAGATGGCCGCCAAAAATGCCACCGGAACTGGAAAATTAGATTTTTCACTGATATTTTCTTGTCAGTTTCTGATATTAGTTAACTAGTGGCGAATTCTGGGTTTATGTTGTATGTTTCATGCTAAGTATCACATCACTGGAGCAATGCGTTATGTCATTCTTTAGGTCGCATTCATTTCCGACGCACCAAAAGGCCGATTATACAGATCGCAATTTCACCAAAAATCGCCATTGGGATTCCAGTCATAGTTTAGCACTGGGTGATATAAGTTATGGATGCCATGCCTAGGTAAATTTCACCTCAAAAGAACCAAACTGTTCACTTTAGCTCAAAATGGCATTCAACATGGCGACCAAAATATTTTAAATGGTAGATATTGCTCCAGTGATTGCCTGAATTCGCTTCCAAATTGTGGTTGATGAATAATATTGGTTAATCTGCGCTGTATACTGCATTGAATCCTAACATATCTGATGTACCGTGGTTAATTGTAACTATCGTAATCGCATACATTACGAATATTACCAATTATCTCTCTCTAAACTTGACATTAAAATCGGCTGAAATTCACAGTTCGCGAGCTTGGTCCATGTCTTCAAGTAAATGTAACTACATTTAGTATCAGGGGTGTTTGTTGTTTCGGAACTGCCTTAATGGTTGTTTTTAAAAATGCAATCAAAAAATATTTTTTTTTAAGTAAATTTTTCACATATGCAGAACACTATTCTGTGATGGTTCTCAAATGACTCAAACTGTGACTTACTTTGTTATTAGACATGCTATTTAATCTCCTGGCAACTACATATGCTATTATGGTTGTCCCAGTACCTTACTTACCTTACTGGCGATGACAAATTCATTTTAAAGGATGCAGTATGGAATTTTGTTGAAAATGTATTTTGGGATTCTGGCCACGTTTTAAGGGAACGACCAAAACTTTGCAAAGGAAGTGGGAGGGACCATAATCTATAGCTACAATGATCATTTTCATCATATTCACACACTTGATACGTGTTGGATGTCAAGATGACAGTCATATACCAAAATTCAACATATTTTTCTCGATTTACCCTGATGGCATTTGCAAGGTGTGGTACATTACTTTGTTTTGACTAATACGCCCCGTTACTATTTTAAGACAAATGAAACAAGAGGTGTGCACTCGCGTGCTAGCATACCCCACCGTGGCAAATTCAACCCGCATTATCCGTAATCCCCAAAAAAAAGATTTTTAACTTTAAAGAAAAATTTTGATTAATAATATCGATATGGTGTCGCAAGAAGCTTGTACAGAAAACAATATTCATATTTGTTCGAATGATTGTAGAAACCCCAAAAAGGGTAGAAAATGAAACGCAACCTTAACATCTAAGATGGCTTTTGTCGAGTGTAATAGCATCCACACAAAAAAAATCCCAAAATTTTCTAAGTCAAAATAAGTAAATGAAGTGTAATGTTAGAAAAAACAGTCCGAGCCAACCCTGAGCCGTATCACGTAGAGAGGGTGTTATGAGAAGCATGTATACCAAAAACTATTGAAATCGGTTCATATTTGTTAAAGTTATTAAGTCGGACATAATTTTCTAAGTCAAAATAAGTCTAAAAGTAAGGGGTAACTTAAAAAAAGAAAGTCGGACCGCACCCCAATTAGCATCATGTGGAGAGGTGGTCCTAATGAGATTGCATACACAAAATTATTGAAATCGGTTCACAGTTGTTCGAGTTATGAGGTCGGACGGACGGACGGACACACGGAGGGAGAAAGTGTGACGGACAGACGCAGGGAGAAAGTGTGACGGACAGACGCAGTCAATCCATTATACCCCACATTTTCTTCGAAAGTGGGGGTATAACGAAGGCGGTTTTGGATCATATAATAATTACACCAGATTTTCAGTCTAGTCTTTACATATACATGTTAGTCTATTGAATATAGAATATCACTATACATGGCCTATTCTCTTTCTCGATTGACTATTATAGTAACATCTGGGGCGTGGTTGTAGATCGGCATGAACACCCAGTTGTCTCGACGTGAAAATAGTGAGCTTGTTTGTGATACTACATGTAGTTACCGGAATCAGACAGGGTCATGGCCAAACGTGGTTCCTTTAATTCAAAGTTATGTTGTTTGTTGGGTCGGCGTATGGATATTCACTTATAGCATTTCCTTCCACGCGGCAAGCTTTGTTGCAATTCAAGGAAGGACTATGTATCTGTTCATCTTACTTTGTCATCTTACTATGACTGTGATGGGTGTCTGATTCCCAGCAACGCAATAAATGAGTAATATGAAGTCAAGCCCTTTTCCAGATCATCAAATTCCATACTAATATAGCGAAGGTACGAAATTCCCTTCCAATAATCATTGAACCATTGGCATAAATGTTCCTGACATGTTCGTATTGATAGCCAGAAATGTTGTGGCCAGTATCTCTTTGCTGTCACTTAAAACATAAGTCCGTTAATAGGTGAGGTATTATTATTTGCACATTTGATACCGTTAATCGGGCGATAACAGTGGTATATATGTCAGCCATTTGCCATCATGATAGCGCTATGCAAGTGTGGGCCCGGTGTTGTAATTCAGAATTCCAAATACTGTAACTTGTGCCGTCGAAGTTTAATTGCTTTTCTTCTCTTAAGGACTTTGCTAACCCAATTTTCCACAAATTTGATGGAGTCCAAAATAAAGGTTTATGTTAACTTTTATTAGTAATCACAGTAACCAAACCCATGGATGCAACATTTTAAGAGTAAAATTCATGGTAGATTTTGTTAGAAATTCAAAATGTAAAATTTATAGAAGTTTTTTAAATCTATGTTTTCGAACCCAAATTCAACAAACACAAAGATCATATCTAAGAAAAAGATATGGATATGTGTACTGAACACTGTGAAGAATGATGAACAATAAAGATATACTCACATTTCTTCAGTTTTCAGATTTTTGGCTTGGAAGCAGTTGTTTACAAATGGTGTAGATTTCATTGCTCAGAAAAGCTATTTGGGAACTGAATTTGGTGGGTCAAGTTAATGTTCACTCAAGCCAGCTGGGATTATGACCAGCAGGATTTGACCCATGAGAATATTATATCCTGATTCAGGCTGATTGGTGACCTGGTGTCTGGGCTGTGGGGTACCCCCAGATTAGGGATTACACAGTTCTTTTGTCAAGAGATTCACAACACATCACTGTCCACACATATTAACACTTAACTGTCACCTCACTACAAGCGATGTCAGGTAAGTTACTAATTTATTTGTAAACAATAGGTTCTTAGTAATTTTATCAAAGAATGCTTGATAAATATGAATATTATTTTATTGTTCATCATTCTTCATAGTGTTCAGTACACATTGCCATATTTTTTTCTTTGATATGGACTTTGTGTTTATTGATTTTGGGTTCGAAAAAATTAATTTTAAAAACCTCTATAAATTTCATACTTAGTATTTCTAACATATTCCACCATGAATTATACTCTTAAAATGTTGCATTCATGGGTTTGGTCACTATGATTACTAATAAAAGTGAACATAAACCTTTATTTAGACTCCATCAAATTTGGGGAAAATTGGGTTAGCAAAGTCCTTAAGAAAAAACTAAATATCAGTAGAGCAGATTTCAATACTATAACATAATGCAAATGAAGTTTATACAAACGATGAAACCCGACTATAGCTCAATGCCAGCAATAATTATGTCAAACTAACTGGGATAGTGTGGGAGGATACATAATGAAAGATCCTTGCGCGGTAACATGTGGTACTATTAATCAATGATAAATATGGTAAATAAGGATTGAGTATAGTTTTATATGCTAAGGGTGGATGCATGCATGTAATCTCTGTAAATGTCGTGTATTTGTCGTTTGACAGACATTGTAATATGTGTCCGCTGACAACCCAACCATTGCGGCTATGTATGCCCACAGTGAGTCAAGCTCTGATCGTGCAGAGAACCGTTGACTAGACGAAGTCGTCAGGCCGCTTAAAATAATTGTTCGCGGCCCAGGATTTCCCCAATAGCAGGGGCTATGATCCCCAATATGGGGGGGGGGGGCTATATTATCCCGGAAGCTACAGGACTTACCATAGCATATTTCCTCGACGGGTGGGGTGGGGGCATGCAGCACCCTGAGTCCTGACCCCCCACCCATGAAGCCACTCCTGACGTATACATATTGTAGTTGACAGTCATTTCTGTCGTGTCTGTTTGCTACGCGTGATTAATCTAATATTCAGCAATTTATGCCATTCATATAATGATGAACACAGTATTACAGATTAAAATTTGAGAGTACAGAAGGTGTCGTTGCTGTGTCTTCATTCGGGGAAAAAGGTTTTCTAGCTCTATACGAGTTCCCAACTACGTCACCTTTCCTCTCTTGTTATTACGCCACCCGTGGTGTATCTTGCTTTTGATATTTTGATATCGCGTGGTGTACAGGGCGAATGTATTCTTGGAGATTGTTTGCACCTTACTTAATCGTACCGATAGAATCACGTAGATGCCGAAATTGTAAAGTTAACGCCAGTGGTGTATAATACGTTTATGAAAATATGATAAATCCTATCGATAGAGTCAGGACAGGCTCAAATTGTAAACTTAAAGTCACCGGTGTAATAATATGTTGTTGAAAATATAAATAATCTGATAGCCTGAAAATATTGTATAACCTATTGAGAGCCCCTGGTGTAGTGAACTGAATTGTGGGTAATTTATGGAGATTGTTTGTACCTTACTGAATCGTACCGATAGAATCACGTAGATGCCGAAATTGTAAAGTTAACGCCACCGGTGTATAATATGTTTATGATAAATCGTATCGATAGAGTGAGGACAGGCTCAAATTGTAAACTTAAAGTCACCGGTGTAATTACGCCACCTGTGGTACACGTATCTAGCTGCTGAGATTTTGATATTGCGTGGTGGACAGGGCGAATGTATTCTTGTGGGGCTTTTATTTATAGAGTTGGAAATTCCGTTTATTTAAAAGTCGGAACTACGCGACCAGTAGGCCAAGTCCAGTAAAACGGTTCGTTATAGGTGCTGGTTGTTATTGTTATTTGAACGGAATTCTGAGTTGGTCATTCGCGAAACCAATATATTTTATATTCTATAATTAAAACCGTGGGTATATAATATATGATCCTCTTTATGGATATTGTAGGAAGGTAAATTTAGCTAAAGCTGTGGGATATCTTGCAAGACAACACATTTCGGTTTGCGCTATAACGCTCAATGTTTGAAGGTGTTACACAACGTCTGATAAAAAGAGTTCTATCTGGAATATTCACACTATTTTTTCAGAGAACATGCATAGAGTAAAAATAGTCCTATCGGACTATCGTAAAGTAGTTCCGTTTAATTCGGGATTAATTAACCCTCAGACTGCCGAAACTGCCGACAATAAATTCGCTTGTTCGTGTCCCCCGAAAATCAAACTTGCCTGTTTAGAGGTCCCATTTTCGTGGCTAATGGTGATAGAATCACAATTTTTCAGTCAAGTTCATGGATAAATTACGTTACACTTAATCGGCTTATGTCCGCGGCCATAAACCTGCGTTTTGATAACAATTTATTTGAGACAAACTGTTGCGCGGGTATCAGTCGGCGCTTATCGGTTGAAGTTATTATAATCGTGCAGCCTGCACGTGTTCAAATACAACAGAAAAAAAAATACTATGTCAAATAAATAAAGTGATCAATGGACAGACAAGTTTCATTTCCGTGGGACACGAAAAAGCGAATTTAATGTCGTCAGTTTCGGCAGTCTGAGGGTTTTAATTAATCTCCTTTACGATATTCCGATAGGACTATGTTTACTCTATGTTCTCTGAAAAAAAATGGTGTGAATATTCCCGATAGAACTATTTTTATCAGACGTTTTGTAACACATTAAAACATTGAGCTGTTAGCGCAATTTTCTGAAATTTCGGACTATTTCGTCTATAAAAATACGATGAGCAACTGAAAATGTTTTTCAACATTCTGGAAGGGGTATATGTCCATGGTATATATGTTTAAAATTTCACGCATAAACTATGACAGATAACAAAGTTATAATTAGTTTTATAGGCCCACCATAAATCCCCTATAATAAACGCACGCATCCGTAAGCACATGGCTTTGCTGTGGATACTTTCGTTCCCAGCATGCATCATTCTCGCTATCTGTAAAATGTCTATGAACAATGGCTGTGCCATGCACTCTTAGCTTTGATCCGCATTTAGAAGCATTCTGGTGTGGCGAATGAGAAACCTGCAGTAATTTATAAGCCGTAGTTCATTGTAATAATTTGAAGAATTACTTGTCTTAACGGAATTCTGAGGCGGTCCATTCATGTAACCAATATATTTTATATTATGATTTATATTTATGGCTAATAATGTGATCTTGGTGGCGTTACCATTTCTGACTATGGTTTTCTTGTATATATATGTATACGCAAAATTTACAACTATGGAATATTTAAGTTAATCACATTGTGCATTCATGCCCAGATAATCCCGGATGACACATTCAACTAAATCCCTTAGTTATTCGAAGCTTTCGAGAACCAGCCCCCTCCCCAATCAAGGATTATGGTCCAAAATGTTATAATTCAAGCGTGTACAACCTAAAATTGTGAGAGTTAGGAACTTGTTCAACCTTTAGTTTGAGAAACATATACTGCTATGTAAATTATGGGTGAAAATGGGGGTGGGGTGTCACTCTTTTTACTTTCAACGCTGTACCTGCATTAATTTTTTGGTGCTGTAATGGATATTTGCATGGAGATCCCAATTGAATGTTATCACATGAGCTCGCTCTGAATCTCAACGAACCTGTACTGTATGTCTTAATTTTCCAATGCCTGTTATTCAGGAATGAGAGCACCGTATCGGACTGTTAATGGGACATTAAACATTCGTGTATCACAATCGCCATAAAAGAGCTTCAAATTCTGCACATTTTATTTTTTATTTTGGATGACCCTGAAATGACGAGAAACAAATCAAGTATAAAATCAACGGACCCAAACCCACTTTTCGAAATGAATTGGTTTAAACAATATTTTATTTGAACTAAACAGAACATAATTACAAACAATAAATACATAACATATAATCTTAAAGTGTTCAAACGAGGATTGGACAACAAGCTTGGGGGCTTTTGTTAAGTCCTATCCTCAGTCCTATCGAAATGAATTGAAACTCGTGAAAAACAGCAACAGATATCAGACAGGATTTATTCATTTCGGCATCCATGAAAGAATTTATGACTGGCCTGAAATTTCTTGATAGCAGTTAGTTTGATAATGGCTTATAACTGCTCACTTGTCTCGCCTGTTGAAATTGTCCGATCGCGCGCAGGCGACTAATGCTACCAATGATTGGTGTGATCATGTAAAATACATGGAATACATGGATTTTACATACAGAAATTACATGCATTTGTGTATCCACCATGAACAGATCTTCTAATCTGACAAAACATTCATGTTGTTAAGTGTCATCAGGTCATGCAGACCCGATATGTATAGTCCATACCTTCCAAACATTTATTTAATATATAAGTTTTAAAATACTATGGATACATATTCCATCGTTATATAATAATGATAATAATAATTATATAATAATGAGAGTATCTTACTGGCAATTTGTGATATAATTTTGAAACAAAAGAAGAAAATTGCATGGATGTGTGAGACAGGGAAATTATTAACTCCACCACTGTCCCCAAATTGGCGTAAATGAGGCTAATCGGGAAATATCTGCTCTGATTTTGACTATTCTGAGATTGAGACGTTCTTATATCACTATATGAAGTAATCTGTGTTTATGTAACCATCTGAGTAAGTCCTATCATGATGAAATTACTGCAGGCATGACTTTTTCCCAAGTGATATCTTGCTTTCTTTCAAAAGTTTCTGGAATTTTAGAAATTGATTCAGCGTCATTTACAATGATGCATTTCAATAGCATTATCTGATAAGCCGCTATATCACTATACTTTGATAAAGTATTAAATCGTGAACCAACACATGCATCGATACATTGTAAGTGCCTTCGTTGTAAATGGAGCAACATACAAATGAAATTACTCTCTTTATGGATGTCGTCTTAAGACTATGTTACTCAATTATGATTTAATTGGGCTAGGGTAGCTACAGTTCATGGTCCTCCCTATTTTCTACGCCCAAAATCAATATTCGGCACAATTTCAAACTGCTGTTTTTTTAAAATATATTGTTCGTGGACCGTCACTGGGATTGTCGGAATAGAATATTTAGTTGCCAGTTGAGTAACTAACATTTCGGAATGCTTTTTGAGGGGTCCGAAGAAACTGGGACTTGATAATGTCATGAATAGTTGCTCCATTGATCAGTTAACATGAAACACAAACAATAAATACACTATTCTCCACCAGTTCCAAACAGCAGAAACTGATCTAGAAACTATTAGTGAAAAATAGTTAAATTTTCCAGTTCCGGCGGCCTTTTTGGTGGCCATCTTGGGTGAGAAGTTCCAATTTTCCCTAAAGTGGTGTCACTATGTCTTGGTTTCCCAAATAGATATATTTGTATACTTTTGACAAGATTGTCTCGCTATAATTCGGATCAAAATTACTTGGTGCCTCGTCTGAAAAACAGCGGCCAAATTTGACGCCATCTTGTCTGGTGTCTAAGCGGACACTTTTTATTTTAAAATTACTCAAAAGGTGAGCGACATTATACAAAAGAAAACTACAATCCGGTCGACACCCACACCCCTAACGATGTACCGTACTGACATATATACTTGCTTGTTGCGTTATAGTTGAATGCTACATGTGTTTACAGGCAATTCTCGGTAGTATCGTTACAGATGGAACTAAGAAGAATTTTCACTTCTCATATATATGTGCATGCTCATTATAAACCCAATAGACACCTATGCGTTATTTAGCAGTTTTCTCTCGATCCGTTCTGTGTTCTATATACCCAAAAAAACTTGAGACCTTGCGCATAATGAACAACAACTGATAAGAATTACGAATAGGGGACTAGTCTAAACTGCAATTTGTGTTCTTTCTGACCGTTGTTTTACCATATCTGTGTAGGCGGTTTCGATAAGCCAATAATGGACACGCGAGAATTGCATGCAATCGTCGACACAACTCCCGATAATGACCTGATAACAGCACACTTAAGTACGATATAATTTAACGTTATGTGAAACACTCCGATATGGTGATCAAATAGAAATCGAGAATAATCTTGCTCAAAGTAGTTATCTGTTACGAATATTAATCCAAATTGACAACACACACCGTCATTCTTATTTATTAATTAAATGCAATGAATCTCGGTGGCGAAATCATTTGTGTTAGATTATTGCCGATTGTTGAGTCCCGAATCGAGATGTAAATATTTACTATTGAGCGTAGTTCAGACGATGTTTTCGATGGAGTGGTATGGTCGATTTCTTTGAGATTTTCGGTGATGCTAGTAGAATGATAGATTCCCACAGTTGGCATGGCGCCTGAATACTGAGTTATCAATTTCAAGCACTCGAACAAGTCCATAATATGTCTTTAAACATACATGGCTCATTCGAGCTTCCAAATTTTGTCTAAGTAATTTGGAAGGTGTATAAAACAGGTTTAAAATACACAATTGTTTATATACCGGCTTTATATGCTCTGAAAACAATACTTACCATGGTCACAGCCACTTTCCATATGTTTTATTTTTTTCGCGCAGAAGAGAAAAAAACGCTCTTTATGTCTACCATATCAAGAATAGATTAACACGGGACGCTTTTTTCTGTTCCATGCCATATAAATGACTGGGGGGTTGGGATCCAAACGTCGTGTACAAATGTGTATTTGTTATGACTTCAATGCGTATTTCTGGAACATATAATGCCCGTAGAAAGGTAGCTTAAGTACTAGCCTATTTTGATACCGGGAAAAATTGAAAAGCGAATATTATTAGGTGTATTTTTGGAGGGCAAACCGCCAAATAGCTTTAATTTTCTCACAAACAAATTTTTTCTTGTATTCTTTAACAATTTTATAATTTCACCCATACAGAGCCCCAGACAAACATGAGCAGACGACACTCTTCTATATGCTTCTATATATGTGTGGGGCTCCCTGCAGGGTAATGGATGTTTTTTATTTTATGTCCTAAAAATTGTAAGAAACATTTATTTAAAAAAAAATGATAAAAAATTGTTAGGCCAATGCATTCTCTTATATATGCGAGGCGACCTATGGTCGACTCGCATATATAAGAGAATGCATTGGCACAGGGTAAAAAATTTATTCATATTGATATTTCCACTGCTAGTTACGAATGAAATTATTATTAACTAATCGTCAATTATGCGAAAAGGATTTTGGACTGTCGGACAAATTTACGTCTACTATAAGCTATTCGTAATTATTATCTGTGGTCGTTCATTATGCGGAAGGTGTCACGCATTTTTCACATGATCAAATTCATCGCGAAAGTCTACTGAAGTATCTATCAGTAATAGGTTGAGAAAGACTACAAAAGTCATGCTCTTTATTGTCTGCTGCTTATGGAAAATAAACACGGACGCTCTTTATTGGATACACAAATTGGATTATTTTTAATCTCACAAACACACAAAATGTGTTAAAATTTCCTTGGTTTGAACGTCACCATGACCACGATTGTATAGTACTACCCTTCATAAATCAATAATAAAAACGTCAATGTTGATACACTAGTATAGAATCACATGCTGCTATGGTGTATCCCCGAACTAACAATCAGAGAATTGACATCACATGAATTGGGAAAATTTGAGATTTCTGGTAATCTCAAAATGACTTTTCCAACTGTTGTCCAATCACATTCTTTTATGTGTATGTATATATATCACACTTAGCACTTTGTAAATATTACACATCTCGCCAGTAATATGTGACTTAGAGATTAAAGCATAGCCCCACACAAAGACAATTGTATCCAAGTCGGGTGTATTGAAACGACTCCGTCGCATCGTATAGAGCGAAAACATGACACTATTATGCCGATGTTAACGACGAGAATTGATTTGTGTTTCTGGTATGTAGTTTGCTTGATCGCTTATAAATTTAATTTCACATACATTTATATATTATGAGTCTCAAATACTGTATGTATAGGTTTATTGAGATTAAACGCTCATGGCTCTTCGAGCTTCCAAATTTTGTCTTCGTAATTTGGAAAGAGGTATAGGACAGGTTTACAAATACTCATGTATCGCGGTATACGAAATGTTGATAAACCGGCTTCATTTGTTCTGAAAAATACTTGCCAGTCACAGCCACTTTGCTCTTATGTTCATTCTTAAAGATACATAATCCGAAATAACGCTCCTAAATTACTAGTTCTTTGACGTCGGTGGTGGAAAATATTTGAGTAGATTCGAGGATAAACACTCAGTGGACAAAAGTGTTTATCACTGAGTGTTTATCAAAGTTAAGCTTGCTCATTATGGAATAAAAGGACATTTTCTAGAATTGAGAAATATGTATGAGAAAGTGGAATATGCAGTTAAATTACCAGATGGAATAGCCCATGATTTAAAATCATCAGTGGGGGTCAAACAAGGATATGTACTCAGCCCCACATTGTTCTCATTATTCGTTAATGATATTCCAGGTATTTTTGATGAATCATGTGACCCAGTAACCCTCGCTGATAAAAAGCTCTCGTGTCTTCTTTATGCAGATATAGTCCTCATATATAAATCCAAAGAGGGACTTCAATCCTCACTCAATAAGCTACAAGACTTCTGTAAGATGTGGGATCTCACCATTAATATAAATAAATCTAAACCCATGGTTTTTAATAAATCTGGTAAGCCATTAAAAAATATGAATTTCCTAATTAATAACCAAAACATAGAGAATGTGAAAGAATATAAATATCTCGACGTTATCTTCAAACCATCAGGGGTGTTGTCGGCTGCGCTCGGATACTTAGATAAGAAATCCACAAAAGCCTCATTTTGTATAAGAAGTAAATTCTACGGGGCTAAGAAAAACACCATGACATTATTAAAACTGTACCATAGTTGTGTTACACCCATATCCTTATATGGCGGGGAGCTGACTACTTCTGACCATATTGTTCGGAGAGCATCTGATTTTGAGACAAGATCAATTACATTTCTCCCAGATAAAAGTCAAATGAAATTCATGAAATTTGTTCTTGGGGTTAACAGATCTGCCACTAATATGGCCTGTTTTGGAGAATTGGGAATATTTCCCGTATACATTTCTGGAATAAAGAACAGCTTAAACTAACATAACCACTTGGTTCAATCTAACCCTGAGTCATTAGTATACGATGCTTATTTGGAAAATCAGAAACTTGAGATGGGCTTTTGTGATCAAATAAAAATAATACTGGAAAAAGTAGACTTCGGTTAAACATAGTAATAACTATACTGACAGGGGAGTATCTCGAGAGGTTGAACAGAAATTACAAATCAGACTTACCGAGAAAAACAAATATTTAACGATGAGAATAAACCCAACGGTAATAAATTAAGGTTTTTATAGAAAACTGAAAAATATGTATCAGTGTGAAAGTTACCTATTAGCTGACTTAGATAATGAAGTAAAAACTACGTGTACTAAGATTAGGATTAGTGACAGTCAGTTATTAATTGAAAAGGGCAGATCAAAACTTGAACTAAAAAATCGAATTTGTCCTATCTGTAAGAATGGAGTGGAGGATGAAAAGCATTTTATTATAGACTGTAAGCCCCTAAACCTTGAGAGGAAGACAATGCTTGAGAAAATTCAGTCTAATATTCCAGAATTTAGTAACTATAGCGATGATAAAAAAGTTATTTTCATATTAAGTCCAAATGAAGTTGACACATCCATATATGGATGGTGGGAGTTTACAAAATGTATAAAAAAAGGAAAGAGCTTGCGAACTGAAACCTGCTCTTGTGATGTTATCAAAATATAACAAGATATTGGCAAACATGTATTTAATATCAGTAAGATCCACCCAAACCTCTATTCTAATTAGAAAGTTGGATAACTCTTGAATATTCTAACCTACACTTTCACTTTGTGTATTTATGTACTTGAATGTATACATGTATTGATGTAAATGTCCTTTTGTTATGTTCTTTATATGTGTTGGTAATAATCTAATATTGGATTCTATACCAAATAAACAATTTGAATTTGAACAGCCACTTCCCAGTTATTTTCATTGTTCGCGCAAAAGTGAATAAACGCTCTTTATTTCTACCATATGAGGAATAGACTATCACGGAACGCTCTTTTTTGTTCCATGGCGTAGGAATGGCTGTTTTTGGTTGGGACCCAAACATTGTGTTCAAAGTTATATGTTTTATTACTTCAATACGTCTTTATGGGACATATAATGCTCGTTTTGAAAGGTAGTTCAAGTATATCGACCTACATGTATTTCGATACCGGGTAAAATTGAAAAACGAATATGATTTGGAGCGGAAACCGTCACTAACTTCAGATCACTTCATGCTACACCACGGGGTATGAACTGCTCCGCGAGGCTGATACCTCTTCCGATCTTCGGTCCAGTTCTTATCCGATCTGGTCAAGGTCACTGGGGATTTTCCCATGGTAAATAACGCAAGATTTACGCAACAGAGATATATGCAGTTCATTTGTTGTATCTACCTTATTTTAAGAAATGTTCCAGTTCACTAGTGATGGGTCCCAGTTCACCATTGATAAGATCCGTTCACTACCCGAACATCTATGCAACAGATTTTTGCTAAAATAAGTGTGCACATATGTTTGAACATAAACTTCACACCAGACTCAATTTTGTTTGAATTTAATCGCTAATGGTTATTGCGATACGGTAGTTTGGTACATGGTGTAAAGCAGGTCTGTTTTAGACCAAGCAGGGGGGGGGGGTCTGCAAAAAAATTCCGTATTTAGGGCCGGGGTGGGTGGGTGGTCCAGAGGCGGAAAAAATGGTGCTTGTAATTTTTTTCCAAAATGGGTTTTTTTCAAACAATTTACAAGTACTGACCATGTAATGTTGTTTGTAAGCATGTTAGTACCATGCTTGTTGGTATAGGGCTATATAGGCAGCTAAAGTGACTCTTTTAGCCTCAGATGTAGCAACATTCTGGATTTCACAGTATCCCGGACCACTTCAAAGTGGACCACCGTATTAACGTTCAGGAAACTTATGATCAACGGAAGAAATATTTAGTAACAAAATTAATATATTACCCAGTTGTATTATCTGAATAAAAGTAATAAAACCAAAAAACTCTATTACAAATTGGATACTACATGGTGAATACTCAATGATGACTACTAGTAGATATCATTAACCTGATTGTTGCATAACATGCAATTGAAAAGGGTATCTCATAGATTTCTAATGTCTGAAATACTGTCTTGTTCTGGCATGTAGTCAAATTCATTCCTTCTGCTTATTTCTCATCTTGAATGATTGCAAGTAATGTTAATTTGCAACAATTATCCAAATAAAACTGAATTGGTTATGATGAATGACATTACTGTTTACTGCTCAGACAATCCCAAATGAAGGTGACGCTATTCTCATTGAATTTCCGAACTTAATACATCTGGGAGCTTTACTGCTCAACAAGACGAAACTAAAATACTAATTGTATACTGTTATCACTTACAAATAGATGAACTGAAATAATGTGATGCATTCAGATGCATTGAGAAATGACATTCAATTCTTCATTCTGGTCTATCACCATACCAAACCACATCAAAATTTGACAACCGACACTTAACTTATATTGCAAAAACTTTGTATGGACTGAATTTCATAAAGTCGAACAGGGCCCATAACTCTGGTAGGCATTGGTGGTCACAAGCCGCGATATTATGCATATTCGTCCCCAATTTCTGGTCCGTCACCATGCCATAGGGCATCAAATATGACAACTGACTCTTGAGTTAAAATTCAAAATGTTTGTACGGACAGACGGCTCGAGACGTCAACTATATACCCGCCGACTAATATCGGGCAGTATAATAACCATATATCTATGTGTATACATAACCAAAAAACAATTCCCCTCCCCACCCCATCCCGTTGGATAAGACTAAAGAGTTCTTTGATCATGCACATATAATTGTGGAACCCCTGACCTGTTTACCACTATTTACACTGGCCAGTGTTCTCTGTCAGACACAACACACTCGATATATTAAGGCTATAATGGGGTCTAGGGCAATTTGTGACATATAGTGTACCTACACAATGCTTAATTAATATTGTTGTTAGATACTGAAAACAGTAGTAAGGCAGTTAACACAGTTATTGAAGAACGGCTAAAAAAAACCTCTGAAATTTTGATAAAAACATGAGAAACGGGGGGTGGGTCCCCAAAATTTTGGAGGAAAAAATTTTTTTTTTTTGCAAAAATGGGGTGGTGGGTCCCTCGAGGTCGGAAAAAACCTTTTTGGGCCCTATATGTGCAATTTTTTTCCAGACCCCCCCCTGGACCAAGTACAAAAAAACTCGCAAGTGAACTGGACACGGATCGATAGTGAACTGGACCGAAAATCACAAGAGGATATTTTCTCATGGAGCAGTTCCTACCCCGTGTAAACGCTCGCTGTTTATACACGGCTGATCGGGGGGGGGGGGTAAAACATTTGCAGAAAGGTATGCCGGGGTGGGTGGGTGGGTGCAAAAACACCATATTTATGTTACTTGGTCCTCATATGCATATGGGCCTTAGTAGAGATGACATTAAGCTATATGGCATGTTGCATATGGGGCGGTGGGTGAAAAAATTCCTTCCCGACACCCTTCGGAAAGAAGCTTCGAGAAATATAAGACTGAAATATATAAACTTGTCTTGATGTAACTAAAGCCAAGATCATTGTGTGCATGGAAAAAGAGCAACTGCCTCAAACATTAATGTGACTATCAATGGCTAGAATATAACTGTCATCACACTGTTCATCAGTGCATCAAGCCAGTCAGTGAAATATTTGCATGTCTATCAACTCACATGATATGTTACTCTCACAACACCTAAAATATCCAAGTCTGGCAGAGTGACTCATTTATTATAACAGAGGTTGATCCAGTAGACTAACAAAAGTGTTAAGGCATAATGCTAGATAATGGGCTGGTTGACAGACTAATCGGGAAGTGGTTAGAAATTATGGAATTGTGTGTATCCTGCACAATGATCTAAGTTTGCATATATTTAAGTAAACTTGTCCTGATGAAACTAATGCCTAGATCATTGTTTGCATGGACAAAAAAGCGAGCAACTGTCTCAAATATTAATGTGACTATCAATGGGTAGAAAATATCTGTTATCAGTGCATCAAGCCAATCAGTGAATTATTTGCATGTTTTCAACTCAGATTATCTCTCACAAGACCGAAAGTATCCAAGTCTGGCATAGTGCTGTGATTGCTTATATATATATATATTTATATAAACGAGTAGGATCTGTCCGAATTTTTCTCTCAGACCCCTGGACCGAGTTCAATCAAATTTGGTGCGGATGTTATAATGGTATTAATTTTTCATAAATTTTAATTAAAAGAAATTAAATTAAATTGGTTTTGTTAAATTTAGCAAGGAATTCAATCTTTAAAACAAATATATATTAAAACAATATATATAAATAAAAATGTTTCAATGACCAAATGTGCTTGAAGCGCACAAAGGGGCGGCCGCTAAGTGAAGGCTCTGTCTAAGATCAAAATATGTGCGAAGTCCAACAAAGGGGGCCACAGGTATCTCCGATGCTGAATATAGGCTGAATATAGGCTCCCGAAAATGCAAAAAACGGCATATCTTCCTATATTTGTTACTACCCCCCCCCCCCCGGCTGATCTGCGAGATTGCAGCTTTATGCACTTCTACAAATGGGCTGTAATTTGTTTTGTGAGTACGCATGGCTCGTGT
Organism: Siphonodentalium dalli; assembly: GCA_032622095.1. NCBI lineage: Eukaryota > Metazoa > Mollusca > Scaphopoda > Gadilida > Siphonodentaliidae > Siphonodentalium > Siphonodentalium dalli. Next base: position 95,122,961 of record CP136065.1, read on the forward strand.
TGTGCTGACCAATGACTCTTTCGATGACATCTGTTGCTTTGTATACGCCCGTTTGAAAAACGCGGCCGTATTATGTGATTGGTATGTCCGCCTTGCAACCCATTAGCAGTTTTATTTTCCGGATGATAACGGTAGTATGTCTGGACTGAATGGAATGAAATTTAGTCTGTGTGTTTAGTAGTCCAAAATACAGGTCAAGTTCGAATTTGAGTTCCGCCCGCCAATTTTCACCAAAGTTGCGGCCCTTTTTGTTGGAATTTGTACTAAATTTTCGTTTCCGGATGATAACTTTAGTAATTCTGAACTGAATGGAATGAAATTTAGTATTTGAGTTTAATAGCCCAAAATACAGGTCAAGTTCGTATTTGGGTTTTTCCCGACAATTGTTTGCTGGAGTTATGGTCCTTGTCGCCTTAGAAGTTGCCGATTATTTTGGTTTCCGGATGATAACTTTAGCTTGGGTTATTTTATCGGAACTAAATTTGGTATGTGAGTTTTCCAGACCAAAATGCAGGTCACGTTCTTTTTACTGACTTATGGCTCTTTTCGACTCAGAATGTTCAATACTTGAGGTTTCCGGATGATAACTTTGGTTTTGTTTATTTTATCGGAACCAGATTTGGTATGTGAGTTTACTGTTCTGCAATAATGACTCTGGATTGTTTCATCGAGCAACTGATGCATTATACATTAATTAAGAGGCAGTCGCACGTTGTGGATACATCCAGCCAAACATTTCAACAAAGAATTGCTCTGGATCTATGTGGCCAGATATCTTGTCTTTTATTTATATCATCTTCCTTCCATATACATGTAAAAATCTGAGCAATTATTAAAAGACAACAAAAACAATATATTTTAATACATATGAGAGTTTGAACTTATAATTTTCTTTTTTGTTCGTTTTGGTACCCTGAAATGCTGGAATAATTAATAATTTCACATAATTGAATCACCAAATAGCTTATTGTCTTGGTTATGTGAGAGGAGGCTTCAGTTGTATCATAATGTTAAGTTGGATTTTTAATTGCAAAACATAAAATTATACCCCACATATTACAAACCGGTCTCAAATATTCCAGCCCAACGAAAACAAATGTTTATATGCAGTGTGGTCCACTCAAACAGGGAGCGGCAATCAACTGGAATTATGTCACAGTGTTAAGATATATGCCTAATATGGTGGTCAGTTTTAACTTGGTTATGAATCCATGACTTAGAACTTATCTCAGCCCAATATTTCATTGATCAAAAAGCATGACATGAAACTTCTCAAATATAGAAAATTATTTATGGGTAGTCGCCTTTCTAATTGAAAATACTCATCTTCAGACATATCATGGATATATAAAATTTTGAAACATATCTATTTTACAAAAGTTCTTGGTACTTGGAAATTATAATAATGTTCATGATATTAAAGTAAAGTAAACGTGGTTTTAACGATGGTTCTTAAATGTTGTGTTACAATAACTGATTGTACCAAGTTTCAAAAAGAAATTCCTGACAGATTTTGAGAAAATCTATTTTGAAATACCAAGAATTGTTGGGAAACTTACGTCTGCTTCGTAAATCATTTTAATACAGCATTGTTGCAACCGAACCGAATCAAGTTGGTAATGTCTTACTTCGCTGTTGTACAACTTGTACTCTATTTACTATTGTTGTATGTTAGATATAGTACTATCGGCATTGCATATGCTAGTAATAGCTTAATAATTTTCTTAAGTAAAACTGATTCTTTGAATTTTGTCAAAACACCGGTGTATTTTTAAACCTTCCTAGCTAATTAGCGTGGCCATACTTACGTTGCTGTTAAATGATAAATTATCTGGATGAAGTTTCCAACAGTTTCATTTTGGAGGCATCTATCAGTTGAAGAAACAGAGTGTACATTATATAAAGTACAACCAAAAATTTATCAAAACTCAAATAAGCTGAAACGATGTAGCGGGTTGAATGCTGAAATTATCGATTGGTATGAGTTATAGCAAATGGTTAGTGATTTGGCCATCGTTTTGAGATCTTTTCTCAAGATGTCTTTACCAAGGGTAGCCCTTGTTTGCAAAGACGTTATCTTTATTTCATCATACACTCTCACTAGCTTCTTTCGACATGGCAAATATGGGTTATTCAGTAGTGATAAATGCCATGGGTAATTATGGTCAAACAATATAGGAATAACAAGAGGAGAGGTAAATCATAAGAGGAAGGTCAAGTGGCCAAATGTGAATGGGATTTCCATTCTATTTTCTTCGGAGCAAAGTTTGCACTGTGCCATAGATTTTATGATGTAAGTTGACATAATATTGAGTAGAGTAACCATTTAATAGATTACTGGTATCAAAACGTCCACAGCATGTCTGGTTACCGATAATACATTATTTGTGCAATTGTATGAAGAAGTCTCAAAATTAAGAAACCAAATACTTTAATTTTTTGTAAGAATTGTTGATATTTAATCAGGCTTAGCAAAAACTGAAAAATGTAAATGTAAATTATTCTCAATCTTCACATTAAATTATCTGGCCAGCAGTATATTTCCCTTTCTGGATATTCATTAGCACTGAACCTCCATTATCGTTAATTTGAAGAAGTCACTTACCAAATAACCGTACTTTAATTTCTTGTCACATTTCTTGATATGTAAAATTACTTCACATGACTAGCAAATACTGAAAAATAGAAATATAACTTTTCTCAATCTTCACATTAAATTAATAATTATGTGATGTTGTATAATAATATTGTTAATAATTTATACAAATGTGTTATGTTCTGCGTAAAACCTGAAAATTTGCCGGTGCAAACATAACATCAATTAACCCTGACCTAAAGTCAAGGACGTGCCAACGGGAACTTCGGTAAAGATATTCAACATTTGGAAATTGTATGCGTCACAACATTAGTTAGAAATTTTACACCACACATACCGTAGGTTGAAATTGTTCTCATTCTTCGAAATTCCAACCAATAAATAGTCGGGGAAATGGTCTGCAACACCAGGGACCAGTCGTCAGGTTGGAAATTTCCAGGTATCGAAGGGAGGGGTGCAAATAGAATTCTGCAAACGTGGTTTAAAGAAGGGGTGAAACTAGAAATTTCAATATGGAGACCCCCCCCCCCCACCACACGGGGACCCTCTATCCGTGTTCCTGTCGAATTAAAAATATTAATATTTGACCTTTTCGGACCACATCAGGCTTTAAGGTACAACCTCGTTTTAAGCCCGGAATTGCTTCATCATGACTAGGCCCCCGTTTGGACCTGGTGTAGAATATGCATACCGCCCCACTGCGAGGGGTAAGAATCCCCTAATGTAGCACCCTGTTTGTCGGGTGGTGCATCCCATGAGGTGGGTTGTACGAATCACAGAGGTCCTAGGGCGACCGTATCACTTGAGGCATCGGCCTGTAGATACGGCTTACCTCATGGCCTTCTTTGGTCCTACATGTTTTCAAGACGGGTGGTTGAGTAGACCCGGCTCAATAAATCGTCTAGTCACGCCTTTCATAGTGTTTCAGAACCTGGGTACCTTTATCACAAAACAAATGAGAGACCAATTCAGCATTAATAGCACCAGTGGCAGTTAAATTAACTACATTATTTACATTTAGGGTACACAGTTTAATTTATTACCCCAATTGAACAGTACCGCAATTTGGCGGTATGCTTGGGCCATACAGCAATATAGTTATAGTCGTCAAGTCGACTCAGTTTATAGCGAAATTCCAGTAGCAGACCTTGTTCTTATACCAATCAAAAATATGTCATAAACAGTATGTTATTGTCAAATGTTTTTCCTTTGTTATGTAAACAAAAGCAAAAAAACGTTACAGAACCTTGCTTTTGCTTAGACCCGGATATGGCAGAGCGTTATTTGTTACTGTTTTACTGATATGGAAATAATAAAGAGCGTTTATATCATTTGTGTGTGATTAACCAATATAATTGCGCTGTGTTATGTAAACAGAAGCAAAACGTCTGTAACACGAGCAGGCTCTTGTTTACGTACACCATCGTTCTTCTTGACGACAATATACTATTTATGCGCTGAATATGTTTGGCATATGAACAAAACTATATATTACCTGTGATTACCTGTGATCTTCGGTCTTCTTATTAGCCTAGAGGCTTGTGTTGACCTCTTCGTTAGTTCCAAATAATTGTGTAACTATCTGTGGCGTTTTGGCGACGTGCTTGTATTTACAGTGCATTAAAATCGTTTTTTTGGTTTTTCATTATTGAATTTAAAATAAAATTTGTTGGGTCTTCCTCTCCAGATGTCGTTCAGAATTGATTTAAATTCATTGACATCTGTCGCTCCCGTACATAATTCGGTCAGGCTGTTCCAACAGTTTGTGCTGCGAGGTACAAAGCTGTTGGCTGATGTATTGTTCTTATGGATTTCTTTTTGTAGTTTGTCTTTGTGTCCTCTTGTGGTTGATGAGTATGATTTTTTTGCTGATGGTAGGACTACTGTATCTATTTTGTTTAATACTTTAAACATTTGTATCATATCGCACCTCTCTCGACGGTATTGGAGTGTCGGTAGTCCAAGATGTTTATTTCTTCCCTCGTTATCTTGATATTGCATATTGTTGGTAGTTGTCAGTTTAGTGGATCTTCTCTGGACGCTTTCGATTAATATCTGGTGTTTTCGTAGGTGCGGGTTCCATATTGATGAGGCATACTCGACCATTGGTCTGATGAGGGATTGGTTTAATAATATTTATTCCCAATAATAATTTGATACAATATAATATATTGGTAATTCATGTTACCATGTTCCTTGTGTATGGGAGTGGATTCGGATGTAAGCCTATATGGCTTATATATGCCGTCTCCACATGTGACCTTATCATCGGTGGACATAATATAAAATGGTGCGACAAAGCAAGCAATATTATGCTTGCATTACTCGAGTCGCGTCCCGTCGTGGAGTTGTCGGAGACAGGTAATGAATTGGTATATTCATGTACTAAATGTTTACACCATGTCTAATATATTATAGTATGGGTTTCATAGAATGGGTTCGTAAGAGCAATACAGACACAAGCATATATACAACATTTGTGTGTCACATGTCGTGTCGGTCATCAGCTATTTAAATATTTCCATATATTAGATATTTACTTAATGTAATTATTATTGGGCAGTGTCATATAATCTGTTTATATGTTAGCTCGAAAAGCGTTCTGTCATGATTATGAATTTCTGGACTGTTTTAAATGTAAAAACATTTTCGCTCAGACTATTTGAAATCGTGCCGTTCAGTGCGCTCTCAATGGTTGTTCTTTCCAAACTACCAGAAATACATTCGTTTCTTTGTCTACTGTATAATGGGCAGTGGAATACGAAATGATTCGCCGTTTCATCACTTCCACACACACAATGAGGACTTGATCTGAGAAAATTTTCACACAGGTCTTTATTAAGAAAACTACAACCAAGTCGCAATCTGCAGTCATGTATTTGCGCTGGGCGTGAGTAATAATAATAGTGGTAAATATAAGGTTCTCTACGGTTATTATCCGTGCTTCCTATTGCCGACTTAAAGTCACATAATGTTTCACACTTCCGCACATTGTCTGGGAGTGTGTTCCACGTCTCAACGGCTGAGGGAAGAAATGACTTTTCATATGACGCAGTATCACAAGAAGGGTTAGTTAGGTGATGCTTTCTCAGTGGATATCGGTGCATATTCTCTGTTGATCTCGGAACTAAGGTATATAGATATGAGGGTGTCATTTTATAGAACATTTTGTAGAATTGGCATAATTTGGAGATTTTCCGACGTTCTGACAATTTTTCCCATCCAGTTTCCTTTATGAGGTTTTCATTACTGCAGCTTTTTGTTGCTCCAGTTACTATTCTCGCTGCCTCATATTGCACTTTTTCGAGCAAGTCGCTTTCGCCATTAGTACAATTGTCCCAAACAGGAGAAGCATATTCTAAAATAGGACGTATATAAACAAAATAAATTCTTTCAAGGGTTCTCCTGTCTAGGACAAATTTGTTCTTTGCAAGCAAAGCCACTTTTTTGGCTGCTCTCTTTTGAATTTCAGTTACATGATGGCTCCAGTTACCATTGTTGTTGAATGTCAGTCCTAGATGTTTATAATTAGACACAGTTTCTATTACTTCGTCGGCCATTATTAAAGGTTTGTGTATAGGTTTGTTATCTTTTCGCGATTATATCATTGATTTTGTCTTAGGGGAACTAAATTTGACATTCCACTGTTTGGACCACCTCATATTTTTTTCTAAGTCAGAATTCATGACATCAGCCGCTAAATCTGGATCTTCTATTGATAGATAAATTGATGTGTCGTCGGCGAAGAGCTTTATATTACATGTGAGGTCATTCACAATATCATTTATGTAAACTAGGAATAAAAGAGGGCTTAGTATTGACCCTCGAGGGACACCTGCCAGGACGGGTTTCCATGATGATTGCACACCTTCAATGCACACACTTTGCCTCCTCTCACTCAAGTAGCTAGACAATAATGTCAAAATATTCCCCTCTACACCACATTTTTGTAATTTGAAAATTAGTCCTTTATGCCAAACCTTGTCGAAAGCTTTGCTAATATCACAAAATAGGCATCTGATTTCCTTTCCTTCTAGATTTGAAATTATATACTGGTATATCTCAGTTAATTGGTATACGGTGGAATCTTTTGAAGTGAATCCGGATTGCAAATTAGTGAGGAGATTATTATCCCTTAGGTATGTGGAGATACTTTTATAGATACATTTCTCAAAGACTTTAGAAATACAACTGAGAAGTGCGACTGGACGATAGTTACTTTAGTTATAGTTACTTTGATGAGGGATTTATATATAATCTTTAGCATGTTGTCATCTATGTAGTTGAAGGATCTTCTAATTAGTCCTATTCTTTGATTCGCTTTGTTGACTGCTGTTGATATGTGTGAGTTGAAAGATAGTGCTGAGTCAAATATAACGCCAATGTCCTTCTCAGATTCAGTTGGTTGGATTTGTATTTCTTTATTTGCTTCTTTTATGTGGTAGCTGAATTTTGGGTTTTCTCGTCCTATGTGGAGTACTTTGCATTTGGCTGCATTGAATCTCAGGAGCCATCTTTCTGACCAATCTGATAATGTATCTAGGTCTTGTTGGAGTCTCATTTTGTCTTGGATGTCCTTGATATCTGTGTATATGTTTGTGTCGTCGGCGAACAGTTTGCATTGCGATTTGATGTTTTGGGTTATATCATTGATATATATGAGGAATAGTGTTGGTCCCAACACTGAGCCCTGGGGGATTCCGCTGGTTACATCTGATTTTGCTGATAGTATTCCGTTTACTCTAACCGATTGTTTCCTTCCTGTTAGGAAGTTGTTTAGCCATCGATGTACATTTCCTTGGATCTTGTTTGCGTGTAGTTTTGCCATGAGTCTTCTGTGTGGTACTGTATCGAACGCCTTACGGAAGTCAATGTATATAATATCGATGCTTCTACCTTCGTCGATGTATGATGTAAGGTCTTGAACTTCCAGTAGTTGTGAGACGCAGGATCTTTTTGCCCTAAAGCCATGTTGGTTATCTGTAAACAATTCGTTTTCTTCTAAGTACTCCATGATGTTACCCCTTACTATTTTTTTCCATTAGTTTACATATGACACTCGTGAGGCTGACGGGTCTATAGTTCTCGGCTTTCTTCTTGTTTCCTTTCTTGAATATGGGGCATACAGTAGCATTTCTCCAATCTGTTGGAACCTCCCCCGTGGCTATTGATCTTTAAAAAAGGTATGTCATAGCAGGCCAGATACTGCTTGCAGCTTCTTTCAGAACTCGAGGATGCAGTTTGTCTTCTCCTGGAGATTTTGACGTATCCAGTTCGAGCAGGTGTCTCATTACAATTTCTTCGTTCACAACTATATCTTTTAGCTCGACACTGTTTTCTACCTCAATTTCTCTAGGAAAAGGAACCTCTGCATCTCCTTCAATTCTATAGACACTGCTGAAGTATCTATTTAAAATTTCTGCCTTTTCTGCATCTTCACTGCTGATTGTTCCATCGTCTCTCTGTATATCCCCCATCCCTGCTTTGACTTTTGTTTTGCTTCGTATATAGTTCCAAAATGTCTTCGGGTCACTTTTGATACTCTCGGCTAGTTTTTTCTCATAGGTTTTACGTGCTATTCTGCATTCCCGTGTTGCTTTATTTCTTGCTTGAATGTATTCTCTGTATGTTTGGTGCTTCTCCTTAACTGCCTTCAGTGCTGATACTGTCATCCATTTTTGCTTCTTGGTGCTTGACTTCATGACTGATGTTGGTATATGTTTATTTGATGCTTCCAGTAATCTCTCTTTCAGACGGAGCCATAGGGATTCTACTGTCATTTCATCATCTTCCTCCCATCCTCCATTCAGTTCCTCACGTAGTGCCTCATAGTCTCCTTTATGATATTGTGGTATGTTGACATCTTCCACTCCATCTGCATAGCATACAAAATCAAATAGTAGCATGTGGTGGTCGCTCTTGCCTAATGGAGGTAAATGTTTCAGATCTGATATCATTAGTTCTTCGTCCGTGAAGATGAGACCTAACAGTGATTCTTGTTGTCATTTTCTCTGTCTTGTTGGATCTCTTACGTGTTGGTAAATCCCTGCATCCCCGAATTTTTCAAGGAAGTCAAATTCATCGCTAGTTTCTGACGTGCTGCATGTGTTGGTTTCCCAGTCTATCTCTTTGTAGTTGAAGTCACCACATACCAGCATATGAGAGTCTTTTCTCCTTGTGGCGGTGCATAAGATCTTATTTGTTTTCTTATTTTTGTCACTGTTGTTTGATGGACATCTGTATACGCATCCGATTAGGAGGTTGTCTTCTGTGTTGAGTTTTATGCCACACCAAACTGATTCAACTCCTTCACTGGTTGTAAGATCCTCCACGACATTGGCTTTCAATGTTTTAGTGACATAGATTGCAACCCCTCTTCCTGATCCTAATTCATTTATGAACATCTCATATCCTTGTAATTCAAACTCTTCTGGTTGTAAATTTTTGGCATTTTTTGGTGTTATTTCTGTAAGTAAGAGCACGTCAGGTGATTCTTTTCCGATTAGAGCTGCTAATTCGTCTCTCTTGTTCAGCAGTGAGTCTACATTTGAATAGGCGACTTTAATTGACCTGTCCTGTTTCTGGTTAAAAATATTTGTATTTACATCATTTTTGGCAGCATCTTTCCGGTTAAAATCTTTAAAATCTTTAAAATTCCTACTCTGAGGGGGTCTTCTTTTCTCCTTCCTTTATTTTGGTAACTTTTCCTCCCCTGATTTGATACTCTTTCCCATTTCGGTTCTTCTTTAATTCTGCTTGAAGAGTTTTCCTTTGGTCGCGTTGTTCGGGAGTGAGGTCCCTGGCTATTACTAAGTCTTCAAAATCCTTATCGGTGAGAGATGGGATTTTGTGTGCACTGGAAAGTAGTTGTTTGAGTTGAGTGCTGCTTTCTAGAGTGACCTTGATTGGACGGAATTTATTCCTCTCTCCTTTAGGTCTTGGGCCTAACCTGAACACATTTTTTATGATTAGGTTCCCACTTCTTTGTTCTTCTGGAACAAGTTTATCATATATATGTTGTAGTATAGTGCTATCATGTTGTTTTCTCTCATTCGGGTCGTTGCTGACGCTTTCTGGTACATTAAACATACATAAGTTGTGTTCTCTCCTCTTTCTTTCTTCGTTTTCATTCTCTCTGGCTTCAATCTCCTCGAATATTTCTTTCTTCATCTCAGCTTTGATGTCTGCCGTTGCTGCCTCAACTTGATCCCCAATGCTACTTTACTTGTTCCTCCAACTTCTCAAATCTTTCATTATTGTTGTTATTCATCGTAGTCAAAGTTCCGCTTATCTGCTTTAGTGTGGGTAGTGACTGTTCATCTAGTCTACATAGCCATCTGATTCCTGCTGTTGTGTCTGTTTTTCCCGTTGCATGTTTGTTCGAGACATCATAGACCTCTTCTGGAATTTTGGCACATGGTAGACATACCCATCCTTCACAGGATTCACATTGCATTCCCTTACACTCTACTGTGAATTTCTTCTCACAATAGAGACATTCCCAAGTTTCTTTGCCTTTCTTTTGGGATCTTCTTCCCGTTGTTCTTAACATACTCGCCATTTTACGACAGTGAGATAATACTCACAGATCCGTTTAATTTGTTCTATATTGGCAGTGAGACAAAACTCACAGTTCCAATATAATTATATCTTCAGTTATATTTATTGTTGTTGATATGTAGTTTATTTTATTTATCGGCAGTGAGTCAATACTCACAGATCCGAATCGGCATTATTACTATATATCATCAGTAGGCTGGGTACATACATCGAATGATTCTTTTCATCCACACAGCTGCTAGAGTTTTGTCTGGATGAACACCGTCCTTGTATAAGGAGAAGTTGCTTGAATAATGTGGGAGCTCCCCAGGTCTTTTTCTGATTCTCTGAAGATCATAATCAAAACATGGAGTAGGTCTGGAATTGTTCCTTTTTATCCAGTCATTTATTGCTTTGATTCTTCGATTTGACGTATTTGTGTCACTTCGAAAGCTGGCTGAATTGCTGTGCTGTCTACTTTCATTCCAATTCGTCAAACTGATTGGGGGTATCTCAAGAAAGATTACCGAAGTCTGTGGTATGTTTGTATTGACAAACCTTTTGAAACTTCTATATGATGAAGTAGTATTGTCTCGTGCCTGTCTATCTGACTTGTGTTATATGAATTCTTCCAGTTTTATGGTAATGTCACAGGTGCCCGTCCATATGTAAATCTCTATCTTCCCTTTGTTTTCCTTTTTGTTGACAATTTTTGGTAGAGCACAATGCAATTTTCCGAGGATTTCTCTAGTTGTTTTCCCTGGGAAAATCATCCATATTATTTTGCTTCCATAACCATTCTTCTCTGCTTGTTCTTTTATGTATCTGCCTGTGCCATCCGACGCTAATATTCTTATATTCTCATCCTCGTATTCATCGCATTTCTCTGTGAAATTTCTTCGCAATTTCGTGACACTCATTTACATGTTAAATATATGCATGTTTAGATAAGGTTTTATCATAAAATTTACATTAATATCATTATAAGAATGTGTATTTGTATATCAGATACAATTTTACATAATACGACTTGTAAAAACTCTTATAAAAAGATTATGTTGAAAATCCTCGCCGGATTGAAAACCGCCTGCGTGCCGCCATTACAACCGGAAGTATATATATTTATGTTGATGGCGATTTGAACAAATATGAATGTTTCTGCAACGAACGCCGCCCGTACCTTTAATTGTGGTGCGTGTACACTCATCACTAATGAAAAATCTACGATTCACAGTATATCCTAGTTTATCATATGACTCAATCATTATTTACGTTGGAAAGTATGTCATAAATCAATTTCATATGAACTACTAGTTCATATCACCTTCCGATAATTTGATTGGTTTGTTGACAAAAAGTGTGTTTTGATTGGCTGAATGGCAGCCGGGACCTAGCCGTATCTCTAACTAAATGCAGGTCAAATTCGTGCCCGTCAATCAACGCGATGCCGAAATTCTCGCAATTATAATCTTGAAATATATAGTTTTGGACATTGTTATACGATAAATAGAATATGTAATTCGTATTTATCTAATAAACATACGATATAATGTCACAAACTGAGAACAGAATAGCGCACTATATCTTCGCGTGCATATTATTTCTGCTAGTTCACCAGGTGCAATTGGGATTCCGGTGCAATGAAGTGACGTCACATTAACCTTTTGCTGCCGATGTCATATAGCTATTTAGTGATTTGTGTGCGTTTTGGACATCATAATCAATTTATAGGTGTCATATGATAAATAGAATATGTAATTCGTGTTTCTCTCATATGATATTTATGAAACTCGTCGCGAATTTTCAGTTTTCTCTCGCCGGAGGCTCTAGAAAACTGAAAATTCTTAGACTCGTTTCATAAATATCATATGAGAGAAACACTCATTTCATATCCTCTATTTATTACCTTTTTCTTCGTTGTGTTTTCTGTCGCCTCCGCCATTTTGAATGCGTGGTACTCATCAACTCGAAACCACGTGATTCCCCACCGTGTTTACATTAACAAAACTGCTGTGGTCGTTTGTGAATGATAATCGCTATTATTTTTGGCATTCCCGAATAAATAGGTACATCAGTTGGCGGTCCATTTTCAACACACTGTAAACAGAATGTGTTGTATAATAATTCCTGATAAGTTATTGTATAATAATTCCTGATAAGTTATCAAATATTAGTCAACCGGAAAGTATTTACACCAAGTCACCCATAATTACATATATATATCGTAAATGGAGCCAAATTATGACGTAAAAATACCGAAATCGCGATATTTAATCGATTTGTAGATGAAAAATAACATTCCAGATGTGTGTTTATGTGGAATGTGGTGCGGAGTGGTATTAGTGAACCACCTCCATCATTCTCCAAGAAGAAATTTAGCATTTTATCACTTAATTACTGACAATTATATAGTATCTACGGTTTATATAAATGTAGGATGATTGTATAAGGGTGACAATCTTAATCATTTCAGTGCCAAGTCCGATTTGTGTATCAACCCATATTTCCTTGATCATTTTTCAAATTTATTGATTCTAATAATGTGATACATTGATGGAACGAGCTCTAATAATCAATACATTTGAAAAATGATCAATGAAATATGGGTTGATACAAAAATCTGACTTGGCACTGAATGGTTAAGTACATGTGCCAATTATCATAGTGTAATGAAATTAGACCCGGAACAAATTTGTAAATTATCGAATCTGGTATTTGTCATCAAGAATATGAAAAGTCCGCAAAATCCAGCTTGTGTGGGGAATTATTTTTCAAGATGGCCACTAAAAGTGGGTAAGTGCTTGTTTGTTGCTATATATGGGTTGATCTCTCCCAGTTGAAGCGTAAATGATCTTGCAGAACGGCAACTGACACATGAGTATTATTTAAATATTTGTACATGATATCGCTCCTGGCCTTTTATTCACGATATTCAAGCAGTCTATTCAACATGCTATCTCTGTTCACCGCACACGTTACCTCGCAATCGTTGCGTCATTCCCAGCTGCAATCGCCATAACTCGTGACACATTTCAATTTTTTTAATTATATATATATATTTGTTTTTTGATACAAGGGGGCGATTCCATTCATTACGCTCGACTACAATTTGTAATTAAATTACAATTGCAATGGACCGGGCGTAAATACGCTGGCTATGCCTACGGCCGAGGTGGTATATTTTCGAGTGTATTGTAATGCGACGTCATTTCCCCGCGAAGATCGGTTGTCAACTGAGAAAGCAGATGGAGAATATTTATGTAATGGATTAAATAATTTTTTATAATTTGTCATAAATATGTAATATATAATTCAGAAATATATAATGCAATTGAATGACAGTTAAAATTATTTATCCAAGGTGTCAAGGTTCTAATATTAGATATATTTGCTTGTTCGATAAAATTCTAAATTCTCGTTGTTTTCATTATGATTTTGACATATTTTTGCTCATTTAGTTAAGTCTACATCTGTTCGACACGACCAATGTGAGTTTTGTCATATTTCCTCAATAAAAAAATATGTTTTGTTTGCTGTTGTAACTATGCTGTTTCTAGATTACTCCGGTCACCAAAAATCATTCCATTCACTTTTGCCCAAGGTAATTTACCCATTGTAGCCCAGCGTAATGAATGGAATCGCCCCAAGGCTGACATAAATTCAAAACGTGTAACAACTTCCACTTAATGTTTGTTTTATGGTGTTAAATCGGACATGAAAAATTTAATAAGATATTCGTCCGAGCATTTTAGGTTACACTGGTGTAAATATATAGGAGAGAATAAAATAGACACTGGGCCCTGATTGGTCAATAGCCTTGTGTGCTTTTTGCATAAAAAAAATCATCACACCTCTTCCCTATGATTTCCCATCGGTAAAATGGCATTGGCACAGGAATTAACCCTTTGTAGTGAAGTTTGAATTTTTGGGTGTGGTCTAAAATATGACAGCTTTTTTTTATGCGGTTCTGACACTAGTTACGAAAACACAAGATTTAAAGGCGATTCCCTGCTAGACAGACATGATTGTTTTGCGTAAAAAGTTTCCCCAAATGTCAATTATTCAGATTTAAAGAATTTTTTTTACCCAACATTTATATTGCCAACAGTACACGCTAAAACGTTAGCACTGAGGCCTATATGGAAAACATTTACACCAGTGTAACCTATACTTGGCACATATATTTAGTATATATGAGTCCAATATGGCCGCGAAACAGAGATCTCACTTATTATCGTGGTTTCTCATAAGTAGGCTTCTTTCGTGGATCAGATATCACATTTATCAACATCAATGGGTCCCACACTTATAGCAGGCTTATGGAATCTTTGAGAAATCACTTATTGAGACATTGGACCCCATTTACATGTAGTTCGGCTGGGTCCCGACTGCCCGACGTCGTCTTTTGATACTCGCGACACACCAGCCACATTACCGAATATAAATGGCACAAACGATCGTTATCGTTTACCCTATCGGGACAAAGAACGACACGTAAGCTCTTTCAGTCGGGTAAAGGATGGGGGAGATTTAGCAAACAGTTCAAAATGTACTGAACTATCTGCCCCCCCCCCCCCCACATTCCATCGGAGGACTATAGTAATGACCCTTTGTCCGAGCCTGCATTCTGTCATTTTCTAGTAATTTATTTTAGCACATATCAACCCGCATGGGAACCTGCGCGCCTGTGATTTTGAGTGCGGAGTCATTTTGGCGGAGTTATTGCCAACTGTCGACATATTGAAGATGTGCAACATAATCAATTCCACCTACAGTTTGTAGTATAGCGCCCTTTTGTTCACTTTTAGTTTTGCCACATTTTACCCGTGCACGCCGGGTACATCCGCTAGTATATATATTTAGATGAGATATGTTAGGGGAGGGGAGTGGAACGTAAGTTGTCATTTTCAGGCGAAATAGAATATGGCTGTCTAAGACGCGGAGACGGATAATGCATATATATTCATAATTTCGCTGTCGTCTGTCTGGTTCACATTGTCCTATATTTTTGTTTTATCGGAGAGACATTCCCTATTCCGCTCATATCTGCCCTACTTATATCTTAGCGATTAACTCAGAATAATATGAATGAATTTGTGTGACAAGTCAACATGCAGTTGGACTGTTCTTGGAGATATGCTATTAACGTGATCATGGGTGAGTACCCGTGTCAAGGTCAATGACGGAATCGTGACTGGTATTTTCGAGGCGCGCATCACACTTGATCTATATGTATATAGGGGGCACAATTCATTCAACATATCGCGCAAATTGGTTAATAATCAAACAACATAATATTAGGTTTATATTGGATTATTTGATTCTGAAATAAGCACATGGTGGACTTATATCCGTTTTATTGCCTGGGCCACAGTGAAAGCACATATTAAAGAGCGTATACATCTGGTAATCAAGTCGTGAGTTGGTTTATTCGTGTTATTTCCCACCCATACTAACCTATAATAAGTCACCAAGAGTCCATAATGACAATAAACCACTCTCATTTTCAGTTCGTTATGGACTCAAAATGGGGCGATTCTAAGTCGATTATGAACCTAAAGCAAATCCTATTATAAGCCCATAACGTGCTGATATTCGGGGGGGGGGGGGGGGAGGCTGATTCATTGCACGTCTGTACAACATATCCTCCTGCAAATAGGTTCATATTGTATTTATTTTATTCTGAAACAAGCTCAAATAGAGGTTATACCAGTTGAATGGCGAACACATATTACAAAGAGCGTTCACCTGGTAAGTCGTAACGATGAAAATAGTTGTTTAAATAGTGCTTATATGAGCTTATTTCGTAATTAAATAAGCTCTACATGGGCGTATTTTGAACGAAACATTTTTACGTCCATGTAGAGCGTATTCCCCCCTCAAATAAGCTCTATATGGGCTTAAAACCGACATACAAAATAAGCCCATATTATGGTCTTGTTTTCACGAGAACATGCTACATACAACATATCAGCGCTTCCATATATTAGAGCGAAATTTTAAAGATATATTTAGAGGGTTTCAAACTAATTTTTCCGAAAGAGTTTGTTTATTCCCCATATCCATGAAGATTATATATATATACACAATGAAGGAATTATTTACACAAGATAGATAATGTACAGTGCATACGCCGATATATGCATGCATAGGCAAGCGCAAAACAATTAAATGCATATACTTCATTGAGGTAACAGATATGTTATATTTCCATCCAAAATATTAATCACAACACCGGATGAAAATTAACCGCACACATAGTTTTGAGTGTTTTAGATGGCACACCAAAATTATTGTGTTACTTTTTCAATAACAAAGTGATAATCTTTGGTGTTTATAGGTCTAGTTCATAATTTGTTTTTCATCTTTCAACAGAATAGAGCCAAACAAAATATGAAGTTAAATTATATTTGTATATTGTTATTATATTATATATTATATTATTTATTATTAAATGGTGGTCTCGAACCCCAAAGGGAGGCCAATGTCACATGTATTAATAATTACACTGAAGCGAAGGATAGTTTGGTCTTACAATCCAAAAAGATCCACAGAGCTAACAGGTCATCTGGCAAGCTGCAAAACGTTCAGTCCACTCGCTACGCGATATGTTTGAACGCTGCCGGCAAGTGTATTTTCTTAATTAAATCTAACATCTTTTTAAAGTGTTTAGCCAGTTACAATTCATTCTGGCTTGATCTAGACCATTTCCATATGATATTCAGTTTCTCAGTATAATGCAGAATGAATTGTAACCTACACAAATCTCAAATAAATAAATGCGACATTTCTTCACATTGCGTGCAGGTGTTGGCAGCGGTAAGTCCTGTGTAGGGGACTGAACTATGCATGTAGCTTGGTCATCTGGCAGCAGTGTGGTATCGGAATAATTGCGCTTCACTGCAATCGAATTGAGTTTAAACGAAATTGACTTCCCTTTATTGAATTAGGATTTAGCGCAATTATCAACCCTGGCTACAATCTTTTACTTTCCATTAACGGCTTCCAAGTAATTTTAGTCACAACTTACATCACTCATACCACCATTCTGACATCGGGCGAAATCCCCATATCAGATTGAAGCCTGTTGCTGCGCTCGCATTTATTACGCCCAGGGATCAAAATATGTCACATAATATAATTTAGAATGGAACAATGAAGAGCGTTTCTGTTTAGTTTATTACTCGTGTGGTAAAAATAAAGAGCATTTACCTAATTTATCGAGGGAGAAATAGACTTTTTGTGGCACTTAAGCCATGCAGATACGTATTCCGTACATGTCGGCCTGCGCGTAACTCCTTCCAACATTATTTGGGTATGATTTCGAAGTGCAAGGAACCACGTCTGTTGAAATCTGAAATCGGGTCTTCTCAACCCTAGAACATGTCGGACTTGATAAGCCACGGTTTCTTCGTCATAAGAAGCGAATACCATAAGTGTAACTACGGGGTTGCTACTAGACCGGTTCAGCTACATGTACGTGTAACTTGTTGCGCGTGCTGCCATTCTTACCGAAAGTCACGTGACCATTCCGTCTATGTGTGCGGAGTAATCCAATCTTCAGGACAATCGGCAAATCTTTGTGTGTGTGCGCGTGTGTGTTAAATCCTTTAAAGATACGGGCGGTGTTGGCGGTGGTTATGCTGTTAAAATATTCACCTCCGTCAAAAACCGGCCTTGTTCTTACACCAATAAGAAATATGGCATAAACAGTATGTTATTGTCAATTGTTGTTCCTTTGTTATGTAAACAAAAGCAAAAAACGTTATGTTACCTGTCTTTTGTTTAGATCCGGATATGGTAAACATAAAGAGCGTTATTTGTTACTGTTTTTCTGATATGGAAATAATAAAGAGCGTTTATATCATTTGTGTGTGATTAACCAATATAATTGCGATGTGTTATGTAAACAGAAGCACAACTTCTGTAACACGAGCAAGCTCTTGTTCACGTACACCATCGTACGTCTTGACGACAATATAATATTTACGCGCTGATTATGTTTGGCATATGAACAAAACTATATATATATATTAATATTCCTTCTGTTGATGGCGATTTGAACAAATATGAATATTTCTGCAACGAACGCCGCCCGTGCCTTTAAACGAGTTTAAATTATATTTGTAGCGTTGGCTACCGGTGGATATGGATGGCAACCAAGCTCAGACCATAACCCTCATCATTGTGGCAAACCATCGGTTTCCTTTCATGGACACAGAATCGTCGGCGGAAAACAAGCTGAACGTGGCAGTTGGCCGTGGATGGTGAATATTGGGCTCATTTCGACCACGGATAAGAATTACGAATAACTAAATACAGTACCAGTCAGAAGAAGTGGTATATTGAGGCGCGCCTTTATTGTGATATTGAGTGCGCTTAATTTCGAGGCGCGATTATAGCGCAATACCAAAAATCTGTCGCGCTGATTGCGATATTGAACGCAAAATATTGCGATATTAAGCGCGCTAAATTTCATACAGTCCCGATAGTGTTATATTTATATTACATAAATACTGTGCATATAGTGTACAGATAGTGTACATATAGCATTTACTACTCTAATTATATACAAATATAAAACATTGTCTTTATTTATGCAATAAACAATATAGAATAAGCAATAATTTGATTTAAATGTCACAATTTTGAGCGCAATATTAAGCACGAAATATTGCAATAATATCACAAGCGGCGCGCTTATAAGCGTTTCCACTTGCAATATTATTGCGAATATAGCGCGCTTAATATACCACTTCTTTTGAATAGTACTGTACTAGTCGTAAATATTGTGGACGATCCAAAATCCGTTATGCAGAATTGACGACTACGAATCAGTTTGTGGGCAAATAGTGTCGTTCAAACTGCTTGTCACTCGCAGCAAGGTGATATGATTACGTTTTCCGTTTTCAGTGATTAGTTTGTACTTGATTGTGTTATCAGTTCATAGTCAGTAGTGGACTCGATGATTGCATGCAAATCTCGCGTGATCATGCTTGGCTTCTCAAAACTAATCGTAACTACGGATATGGTAAAACGACAACTGATAGAAAGTACACACATTCTTGTGACGTACATATAGTACCCTATTCGTGATTCTTATCTGTCGTAGTTCATTATGCGAAAGGTGTCAATTACCTCACAAGTTTACGAACACTCTATTCGTGATAAATAGACTGAAGCGGTATACATGTATTTTCTTAAAGGCCCACTTAATTTTCGAATAACCAGATCAGATTATACACAGTATATTTCATATTATATACCATTTGAAAGAGGTAGCTCCAAAAACATTGTATTATCAACTTATCCGGTAGAATAAACTGTTTTTTTGTCAAAGTACCGACGTGTGTTCTGTACTTAATTTCAATCTGGTTTTTATTTCGAGTTTATTATTCTCAGTGGAAGGGGAATAACTCTATTTCTTAGTTGTGAATTATGATGAATTCTGGGGTAATAGCGGGGGAAGTATTGGGGTGAATCTGAGAATCTCTATCACTTGGTGGACACTCTTAGGCCACAACTGTTCCGTGTTATGGTGGACTATATATATTTGGTTCCTCTTCCAAATGGTATATACTATGGAATATGTTGTATATAATATCATCTGGGCATTCGAAAATAAGTGAGCCTTTGTTATGCATGTATATATTATATAAAAAACTAACCCGAGCCTTGAAGATTACCAGTAAATTTGACACGACGACGAGACTATGTAGATTTCAAAATTCAAAACTGTAGATGGCAAACGATGACTTCAAACTATAGGAAATCATACTAACATAAACTAACATTTCACTATCTAAAATAGCAAAAATTTGTCCAATTATTTTCCATGATTGTGTCTCTAAATATACGAACACCAGACTATTGTAGGAATAGTAGGATACTACTACTAATTATCCGAAGTTGAAAAAATTTGGCCCCAAAAGAAATTAATGGGAATTTTTGGTTGCCCTCTATATGCTTGTACATGTCTTTGGCTTTGAAAAAAGAAACATTGAAACCTAGACCATTACTTGATCTTTCCCCAAAACAATCTCTGTTATCGCTACTGCAGGAGAAGTTAAATATTTGTAGTTCCACCTGTAGCGATGCTACCGGCATCATCCTGTAAATAGCATGCAAGAACCAATCATACAGATATTTGAAGTCACGTGTCAGTAGCAGCGTTACACGTGGACAACATGCATTTTACTTCTCATGTCATTCGTTTTGGTACAGACGTCTGTATGTCTGTCTGTCTGTATGTATGTCATTTATACAAATCTACGATTCTCGACCGATCGGGACGAAACTTGGTACGTGTGTGTAGTTTGACCAGGCGGTGGACGTTGTCGTATTGGCGAGCCATTGCGGCGCCCGCTTCGCGCATTCGCAGACGAGATCTCGGAAACGGGTGGAGCTATCGACTTGAAAATTGCTATGTGAATGTATCTTGCCCCGGATACGAATTTTATCGGGTCGCCGAGCCCGTGCGATGCCAGCTTCGCGCATGCGCAGACCAGATCTCGGAAACGGGTGTTGCTATCGACTTGAAATTTGGTATGTGAATGTATCTTGCCCCGGATACGAATTTTATCGGGTCGCCGAGCCCGTGCGACGCCAGCTTCGCGCATGCGCAGACGAGATCTCGGAAATGGGTGAAGCTATCGACTTGAAATTTGGTATGTGAATGTATCTTGCCCCGGATACGAATTTTATCGGGTCGCTGAGCCCGTGCGACGCCAGCTTCGCGCATGCGCAGACGATATCTCGGAAACGGGTGGAGCTATCGACTTGAAATTTGGTATGTGAATGTATCTTGCCCCGTATACGAATTGTATCGGGTCGCCGAGCCCGTGCGACGCCAGCTTCGCGCATGCGCAGACCAGATCTCGGAAATGGATAGAGCTATCGACTTGAAATTTGGTTTTTGAATAGCCCGGACAACCTCGGGCTCATCGGCTAGTCTCATATATATTTTGAAGACCTCTGTTTGTCTGTCTGTTTGTATGTCTGTCTGTATGTCATTGATACAAATCTACGATTATCGACCGATCGGGGCGAAACTTGGTACCTGTGTGTAGTTTGACCAGGCGGTGGACGTTGCCGTATTGGCGAGCCCGTGCGGCGCCCGCTTCGCGCATGCGCAGACGAGATCTCGGAAACGGGTGGAGCTATCGACTTGAAATTTGCTATGTGAATGTATCTTGCCCCGGATACGAATTTTATCGGGTCGCCGAGCCCGTGCGCGACGCCAGCTTCGCGCATGCGCAGACCAGATCTCGGAAACGAGTGGAGCTATCGACTTGAAATTTGGTTTTTGAATAGCCCGGACAACGTCGGGCTCATCGGCTATCTCCTATACATTTTGATAACTACGTAAATATATGTGTAAATATATGTGTATATGTGTATATTTGTCCTCTATAGAATCGAAAACGGCTGGCTCGATTGAGCTCAAACTTCCCATCTAAGGGTAAAAACACACGGGAATCGTCGTCGCGGCGTTTTGGAGAAGCTCTGAACACTCATTCTCCACTCCCAATCACAAAAAACGGCACTGCGGGGGACTAATCACGTGATAATTTAATGTGATACTTTAATGAGCCTTTGTATATGACGCGTCGCTATAAAAGAGTGTTTGTTTACAATTCAACGCAACGTTATCGCTCGAAATTTAGCATCGAAATTTTTTAATTTCTTTCATGAAAAACATAATTACATGTTGGACTCTGTCATTTTAAGAATATGTAAGTATTACACACAGACACACCAAGTCTCAGCTTAAAATTTTGAAAAATAAGAGTTTTATCGACATAAATCGATTTTAATGGGAAATCCTGTGTTAAAATTTAGCATCGAATTTTTTTTATTTCTTCCATCTAAAAAAAACATAATTACGTGTTGGACTCTGTCATTTTAAGAATATATAAGTATTACACGCAGACACACGAAGTCTCAGCTTAAAATATTGAAAAATAAGAGTTTTATCGACATAAATCGATTTGAATGCGAAATCCTTCACCCGCTCGAGAACGAAATGTCTCCCGAGATGCGCAGCTCCGAGGCATTCGTCCCATGAAAATTCTATGGAAGCAAAATGGTCAACTCGGGACGGGTCAACCGATTGAGCCCAAACTTACTACCTACGGGTACTTTTGTTCCGAAAGTGTCACGGACGGATCAAATCGTGACCCCGACGTGACATTGACCTTCAAACTGGTCAATTCAAGGTCAAATGGGGTAAAACTGGCGGATTTCTGTACTTTTGTCCGGGGAGTGTTTTGGACGGGTCAAATCATGACCACGACCTGACCTTGACCTACAAAATTGTCAATTCAAGGTCAAATCGGGTAAAACTTGCTGATTTCGACGAAATTTGGTGCAAATGCAGCACAAGTGTCTCGGAACCTGTTGCAATTGCTTTTTCGAACAAAGTCATGGGACGAATGCCGCCAGTGGCGGGCTAACCTGCTAGTCTACTATATATTTTGAGAACTACGTATATATACATGTATGTGTATATATATTTGTCCTCTATAGACTCGAAAACGGCTGCACCGATTGGGCTCAAACTTCCCATCTAAGGGTAAAAACCCACGGGAATGGTCGTCGCGGCGTTTTGGAGAAGCTCAGAGGACCCGTTCTCCACTCTCAGTCACAAAAAACGGTACTTCGAGGTTAATCGCGTTGATAGTTAAAGAGCGTTCATATCCGCAGTGCCGTTGATGAAGAGCGTATGTGTGTAATGTGATTCTTACGTCTGGGTCTGGGCGTGTGCGTGTAAGACTGTATCCAGACATGAGCGTGTTGTGTGACGACATTCCCAACACCTAGCAGGGACAAATATCTATTAGCCAGCATCAAGGCGAGTCTTCTGACGTATTAATTCATATGCATTCGATCAAACAATATTCTCTGTCGCACTCATATTTCGTCATCTCTACGAATCCACTGCAATCGACCTATTTTTAGAACGCAACACATGGTACCAAAATTACGTCGCGTTGGTGGTGGGGGTGCACGGCGGGATTAATTTAAATATGTCATGTTGGTAACAATATCTAGCCGAGAATTCCTCAGACCTACAGACGAATGCGACCAGCAAATTTCAAAATTGGTCACTTGACCTCCCCATGAATATCTTCTGGGAAATTCCAGGGAATGCCGATTGAGCTCAAACTTGCTACCTACGGGAAGTGTCATATATATATGTGTGTGTCCTTTATAGACTCGAGCCGATTGAGCTCAAACTTGGTACCTACGCGAAGTGTCATGGACGGGTTAAATTGTTACCCCGACCTGACCTTGACCTTGAAAATGATCAATTCAAAAGGCACAATTAACTCATTGAAAAAAAAATCTGGTAAAATTGAAAAACAAAAAACAAAATTAAAAAATTTAAAAGGCACAATTAACTCATTGAAAAACAAAAAATTAAATTAATAAAAATTGTCATGTTTCTGACGATTGCCGCCAGTGGCGGGCTAACCTGCTAGTATCATATAAATCTCGGAAGTAAGTCACATTGACTTTATTCCGAATATGAAATACAAATTGAAAATATTTATGAACGATTTGCGTTGAGGCTACTCGTCATATATATACATGTAGGAGATATAGCACAGTAGCAATGTTATATTTTATTTCTCCGGGTTCGAATCCCACCCAATCCCAAAAAATTTGCACTGTTTCAAAAATTAAATTTGCTACTCGTCATAGTCATATGGTTTATGCCATATGTGAGCGTATAAGCGCTCTTTGAATGCAGATAGATTATCAGCGTCAATACAAAAAATGAGGAAGTTACTTCCAAGGTTCTACTACTCCCTGTGAAGAACTATAGCCGTCTGTTCTGTGAACAATTTGATGGTTGCAGTGTATATGTGTGGTCTCTAGTTCGCTTCTCGTGTGCTTCCTTGAATAGACTGCTTATCTCAATGGTACCATGTATTTATCTGCATGTTGCCGTTCATATTTTTTTATGGCACCATATCCTTTTCTACACCGAAATGCCTGCTAAACATACCGCGCAAATTTGTGAGTGTGTGGACGAGCATTTGAAGAGTACAGTTTGATCCAATCACTTGGTGTGTGTAGAATTGATAAATCTTAAAAAAACTACCAGAGGGTACAGTGACGTGACTGACGACAGGGGGCTTTGGTGTGTCTCAATTTGGTAAAAAGTTTCAACAGTTGGAAATTTCACACCAACCATAGGTTCAAATTGTTATCGGAGTTTGATTCTTCAACAATTTTAGTAGTCGGGAATTTGTTATTTTTATACCAACTTTTGCATATTTTCCTACTAGTGGTCATGAGTGTTGACTAAAATGGCCATCAGTTGGAAATTTTCCACGTTAGGGCAACTGGAAAGTTTGAGACCAGTCTAGATGCTAGGATTTTCCAATTTTCATGTTCAGAATTCAAATTTGTTCACATCGGGCCGAACCATAAACCATTGGCCATTCAAAAACTGATAATTAGTGTAAATTGTCCTGGCGGTAGACCACTAGATGTTAGGATTTTGCAAATTTCAGGTTTCGATCTCAAATGTCTTCATACTGGGCCGAACTATGGTCGACCTAGTGGATTCTGTTCCACTCAATAGTGGCCACAAGACTACTGATCGATGTAGAATAGGTTACCAACCATTGGGTGTGGTTCAAGGTTGGTGCAGAGGCCATCTTGTCACGTCCGAGAGAGGATGATTTGGTGGGGTAAATAAGCGATAGTACTAAAATATGAGTGATCACATGGTGGTCGGTCATGTGTTTGGTATTTATCATATTCACATAATCGTCAACAAAATTTCATATTTTTCAATTTAACCCTTTCATGACGGGAGCCGCGCTGGTGCATCATTAAATATGCTGTGCCAGTACATTCTCTTATATATGCGAATCTCCCATAGGAAGCCTCACATAAGAGAATGCACTGGCTTACAAGGTTATTAGTCAACTTCCTTATGTCAGAAAAATGGCCTAACCTCGCTTTGTAAGGTAAAAGTGATCTGAGAGCGGTTTATATATGTAAAATATGTCTACTTTAATAATCTGCTTGTTTCCAGTCTGAATTGTTTTTGGAAACAGGTTTTTTTATGGGGTTTTATGGGGCTACCCTCTAAATAACCCAACATTACGAATTGGCCTCAATTTTTCTGTTTGCCACTTCTCAACTGTGTTTTCTTTATAGTTTGTGTTAACAAAGATAAGTGCATCTCATTTCATAAGAAAAACGCAATGGTGACGTGTATTCAGACAGTAGTTATTGCCAAATAAGTCTCATTTTTATCACATTTTCACGATTCATCTGTGAATATTTTACTTTAATAGTGTTTCAAAATAAGTACGCAACGTTCTGTTTATTATTAATACATACCATGTAACAGTGTATCAATATGTCGAAAGAATTGGCAAAATACAGCCTTTATTAGCGTGGTTATCTAGACTTTACTAGCCCTACCCCAAACGCAAGAAATGCCGACGATGTGCAGTACGCGTTTTATCGGTACAATTTTGCATACGCGCCGATTTCCGGTTTCGATTTCCGTCTTGTTTTCGTCTTGTTTTAAACCTTTAAACTAGATCCTGAGTACATTTAAACACGACTGGAACAGGTTAGTAATCACATATATTTCTTAATAGCTGGTATTAATGGACAGTTAGATACTAGTATATATTTTTAAAGCCCATATAATTTAAAAAGGTGGGGTGGGTGCTGTTGTAAATATCGGGTAGGCCTACGTTGAGTCTTATACTTGATCACAGTTCTGTGTTCACACTGCATTATGGGACAACTTTCTTGATTCAAAGATAATGTAATAGGAGAATCCAATTACGATAGTTGAAAGCTGTTTGGCATGGGGGGGGGGGGGGGGTGAGAAAACAGATTTGTTTGTTTGTTATTTTATTCCAAAGATAGTCACAAGACAGTTGATTGATGAGCCTTGTAATTGTTAAATTTGTTATTCCAGGTATTGTGCTTTTTCTAATTTCTTGATTTATATTTTATTTGCAGGTGACATCAATACACAATGCCAATGATCAATTATGCAGGGTTTGAACATCGCAGCAGTTTTGCTGAACGAGAACTTGACAATGATAGTGTGAGTATCATCATATTATATTCGTTCATATTTATATAAATGTGTTCAATATTAACATTGTAGATCACTGAGGTGTCGCTAAGCGGTAATCCTCTCCCGCCCACAGGCCCTTGTGAATTTTTTTTTATATATATACTATATACATATAAGGCTGGACATTCTGGTAGTAAGATTGAGCAGCCATTGTTGATTCGGCCGTGTGGGAGTTAATGTGCACCGATTTTGTTCGGATAAATGGCAAAATGTTTTATGACTTATGTTAAAAAACAGATTAGTATACGAAATGTGCTACCTTGTGCCCTCTCTGTTTGAATTTGACAATATTTGGTATTACTAACTGTTTACAACGACAAAACATTGCACCTTGATCGGGAATCCATCCGTATTTCATCTGGGACCCGCAGTGAATTATTTATGTTCACCGATTCGCCGCGTTATTTCTGGATTATTTGCGGGAAATTTGAAACTTACTTCCTGGTTGCAACTTCGAGCGTCCATATTTGACAGCATGTCGTTTTGTGTATCAACAAAAGTCATGTGACATACGGAAAAAAAATAAAGAAGTATTTTTATATTTCAACCAATCAGCTGCCAGCTACAATTCACTGTGAATATACCGACTAAATATTGACTTGTCACTTATATAAAATCATCTAATATTTCAAATACAAACACTTTTTATTGAAATAAGGAAATAAGCAACATATGAAGTGGTAATCGCATATTATACTGTTTGTATACGTAAGTTATTGCATATTTAGCCGTTTACCCGAATTAAATCGGTGCAGATTAACCCCCGAGGGCCAAGGCGCCAAACCAAATTTAAAGTTGGCCGCCAGAATGTCATACCTTTCTTTTTTATAGTAAGTAATAAAATATTTGTTATATGTACCTGTGCTCCCGCCCGGTGTCATTTACAGGGATGAGACTGGTTTAATCACGCCGTCCAATCGGGTGGGGACATTAATGGCTGTCCCGTGAACAATCATGTGTGCATGTTAAAGAACCTACTGTGGGCAATTATCCACAGGTTAATGGCAAAATTCCTGTCTAAGTTCCTCCCTTCGGGGGCGTAACCTTCTAGTACGTTGTAGATATGTAGATAGAGTTACCTGTCCAACAGGGTATGTACAAGTGTAGACATGACATTTCAGACATGTCGAGTTGAGTCCCAGTATGGTTTCGCAAGCGTGGTAAAATACACATCCAGGTACATGTATGTATATATGTAAAAGTACTAACAAGTCATACTAAACAAAATATATATATCCCTCCCTAGAATAACAATACTAACAAAAAGTCTATACAGCTGTGTGGGTGTGTATGCCAACGTCGGTTCTTCTGATATAGGAGGTATTTACAATATAAGATAAGATAAGATAAGCTGGTTTTGGGCATCAAAACTAGTAAGATATTACATGGATAAGTGATCTGACTGGAAGCACTGTTCTCAACAACAAAAATACGATTATTGATTTTTTGGTTCTGAAATGATCATTCACAAAATTGTGTTTATCTTTTTCTATTTATCGTAATTTATTTATATATCTGTTTACAAATTTCACATGCTGGTCTTACCTTGAATCGAAGAAAAATCATGCATGGTGCGATTGAATACTGATAGCATCCACAAGAAACAGAACACACCATACACACTGTGAGTACTTATAAATAAACTAAAGTGAACATCGAGAAACATGAGTTTTCTTTCAGGCGACCAAGCTGTATTATTACTGGCCTAGACTTATAGACAGTGATGAAAGGTTGAGTCTCACATTAAAGTTAGTTATATTCTCATAAAACTATAAAACAGTTTATCTGTTATAAATTTCATTATGCATAAACTAAATATAAATATGTCAAATATCAGAATTCAAAGAAAACAGATTTTTATCTTAATAATGAAGTTAACTGGGATGAAGGGGGTGTCTTACTTCTTTCTTCTTTTTTTTGGTCAGGGAATGGGTGGGGCAAGTTTCCTGCCCAGCGCCTAGGGAGGAGGAGTGCTGCCCAATTTTTTTCATTTGTCTGGGAATGGGCGGGGCACGGCAAGTTTTTTGGTGAGCGCCCAGGGATGGTGAGTGCGGGAGGAGCGAGCTGCCCTATTTTTTTTGGTCAGGAATGGGTGGGACAAGTCTCCTGGTCAGCTCTTAGGGAGGGGGAATGATGCCCAATTTTTTCATTTGTCTGGGAATGGGCGGGGCAAGTTTTCTGACCAAATTTCATATTTATCAAGCAGTGCGTGACGTACATTATCTTAGATACCATATTTATTATGTTCATTCCATTTTTTCAGATGGAGCTACTAGTCCATGCTACATTCAAGTCACCCACGCAGAAACAAATATTGTTGATGACATGACCATGATGAGGCTGATACAATGATTATAGCTCACTCAGTTCACTTGTCATTGTCAGCTTCTTTGAGTGATGTTCTACACATTTGGAGCCCTGGTACTGATGTTATACTGTTGTTATTGTACTATCATACATATTTGCCAGTGAATAATTTCCTTTTTTTGGAAGGACAATACTTTTGATATATCAGGAGTACATCACAGCATCAGCCAGAATATCGTGAAAGGTATTATTGCTATGCATGCGGTTATCGGTGACACAACATGATGACTGGCGGGTAAATCAAAGAAGACTTGGTGGAATATGTTTATCTCCTTGGACCCGGTAAAGGATAGAGGTGTCATTGAAGTGATTGGAGTGTTTGGGAGTCAATGGGAATTTGAGTGATATGGCGGTTGAGTTAACAGAGAAATCCATATAGTGTCTAGTTATACTAGGGAATGCAATACCTTTTCTTCGGCAAGATGGTTCCTATTCTCGAAAAAATTGATTGATAATGAAAAGCTACCACCAACACCTGATGCACCACTTCGTCTTCATCTTCTGAGGGCTTTAGTCCAGGCATATATTTGGTGACATTTTCATCTGCCGGAGATGCCACTTCTTGATGTGATGTCTGGGAATTATGGGTGGAAATGGGATGGTTAGTGCTGGATGGCTATACCTCTTACATTAAAACGAGCTCCAGCTGCAGTGTTAGCGTTAGTAAAATGCATTGTCAATGTGTCTGTGACAGGTCACTCATGTACATGTTTCGGACAGAAGTTCCAATGCACCGAAATGTGTCAGGAGATGACAATTGTGAGAACACTGACTCCCCAAATATTGATGGAGTTGATTGTGATGAGGACACCAGCGAAGTGGACGAGGAAGAATGTTTTTACTGACCTAATTCATATCAGCATCACTTAAGATGTCAGTATTTGTAATGCACTTTTAAAGATGTATTCAGATTTCCAAGCCTTTGTTCTAGTGCTGGGACGGTTGTCCGGATATCCGGTTACGCATGTCAACCGGTTGGAGGAGGCCACAACTGGATAGCCGTACTATTGATAACGATCGTACTATCATCGTAGTACTCCGCGTTAATGTTGCCGAAATCATTAACAGAAGTTTAAGTAACGAGAGTAAGTAATAAGAAGCAATATGGACAGTTGATTGTGTATTCATATACCCCACAGCACATGCCCGTTTGATCACCGGCGGCTTTTCTAGACAATGAAACCAACAACTACACTCTGTCAGTCTGCGAATCACTTGCTACACATTCGATGCCAATTTCCTTTGGCGGCCTTACATGATTGGTGGCGTATAAACTCATTCAGATTTCCATGAGTTGCAGTTTTAGCCCACATATATCTCGGTATTCCCGGGACCTCAGTCCCCTCTGAACTGGTGTTTTCCGTTGCGGGAAATACACTACAGTGACTGGCCAGTTTGGACTCGGACACCGTGGATGAATTAATTTTTATTCTGGAATATATCAGAAAAGGGTCGTATCAACTACCAGAAGTACCAGAGGAAGAGAATGATGAAGCTGTCCAGCCCGGCCCATCAGACCCACTGTCGCCGACTCGGAACCCACCAGAGTGACCTGCATAAACTCAGTGAACTGTTTGAACGAGTCACGAAACTCACGATATCGAATGGTCGATAACTTTATTTTTATTTCCTAAACACTGGCTGGGGCTTGTGTAATGAATCACGACGATTTAATTTTGTTTTAATTTGTTTATTAAATAATTGAAGTAACATCGTGAAGCCACTGTGATTAATACATACCTACATATACCCAAACACTAGTAAACATTACTAATTTAAACAACAGTATACCTACCTTCAGTACCTTGTAGTATACATGTTTGGGCTAATCATGCCCGGGATATACACGAGGAAAGAATTTTATTTCATCGCGGAAGGTTTTGCAAGCAAGCATTGTTTATGCGGAACTCCCGTAAACATCGATATACTATAGCGACCACAAACGATTGCTCTATCACAAACCATCAGGAAGTGGGAATTATTGTGCACTACTAATATATATTATATTTTAGTTTGTTTGGGCTCAAAACTTAATTAATTTATACACATTTACCACTATTTGACCGCCGTAACGGGACCGCATTGTACGACCAAGTCATCGTTTGTGATCACATGTATATTGACGTTTCCGGGACGCGTAATCAACACTTGTTTTGCCGATATAGTGACCAGTGTATTCAATCTCGTACTTAGGGTATGATGGTCGCGGTTAACCGGTTATGATTAGGTTAATGCCCGCGGTTAACCGGTTAGGAAAAAACCCCAACCGTCCCAGCACTACTTTATTCCCAACAGAAATATAAAATAAATATATATAATCTAACTTTATACTATCACTTTGGCTTTGTTTCGCAAAATTTCAGGAAGCTCCAGTCATAAAAATGATACATGTGTGTCCCACCAACGTACAGCTAAACAAACACACATTGGTCTGGGAGTCTGCTATGTATAGATGAAACAGATTGCATTTCAACCCAAATGCAGTTTTGCATGGTAGAATTGCAATTATTCGTGATAAATTACACAGAACATATTTATTACTACAGGTCATGTTGACAGAAATGGGGCATCAAGTTTGTGCCGGGACACTCATCCACAACCGCGTAATTCTGACGGCGGCGCATTGCTTCGAAAAGTGAGTGTGTGTCTATGTTTCAACATTTTGCAACAAACGTTACAAGGGAATGGGTCAACAGTTATATCAACTGAATGCAGCCCCTCTCACAACAATATATATTGTATCCCGACTATCCCACAACATTCACACTGTAAGTCAATGATATATATTAGGTCTATAGATAATGGTTTACGTCAAAGCGTTCTTCCATTTCCATGTCGGGGTTTAAAGGCACGGGCGGCGTTCGTTGCATAAATATTCATATTTGTTCAAATCGCTATCAACAGTAGGAATATTCAAATATATATAGGTTTGTTCATATGCCAAACATAATCAGCGCGTAAATAGTATATATTGTCGCCAAGACGTACGATGGTGTGTGAAAACAAGAGCTTGCTCATGTCACAGAAGGTGTGCTTCTGTTTACATAACACAGAGCAATTATATTGGTTAATCACACAAAAATTATATAAACGCTCTTTATTATTTCCATATAAGAAAAACAGTAACAAATAACGCTCTTTATGTTTACCATATCCGGATCTAAACAAAAGCCAGGTAACTTAACGTTTTTTTTGCTTTTGTTTACATAACAAAGGAAAAACAATTGACAATAAACATACTGTTTATGCCATATTTCTGATTGGTATAAGAACAAAGCCTGTCTATATTTTACTATTCTCTCTGTTTATGGCGGTTTTTGACGGAGGTGAATATTTTAACAGCATACCCACCGCCAACGCCGCCCGTATCTTTAAGCGTTAAATTCCCGCTCATCTAATGTAATAAATAACGGTAATGATATGTCACAATTGTGACAGTAATTCACATTATTCCATAGAAGACATGATAACTGTTTTTCACAATGTTTACATAATTTCTGAAGAATACGAACTCATTTGACCTCGCGAAGTGAACGTCATGTGGTAAACCTCAACTCGCTCCACGTCAATTGAAAGGAATTATATCATGTATTCAATCGGTAATTACATGTACATCGCGAGACGTCCAATATGTATGAAACGCTTACCTAACAAGTATTATGGGACAACTAAACTTACAATTTAACAAGAGGTACGCATCTAAGATGCTATGTCGAGTTTATTGGCAGTCGAAAAAAAACTTCTGCCAATAACTTGGCAATAAGGCACACACAAGGCCCAAAAAGTCGGACAAACCTGGTTTTCGAAATCATCCGAGATATTGTTGCAAGAGACTCATATATCAAATATGGTTTGAATCAGTTAATATTTAATTGAGTTATCGCGCTAACAGTGAAAAACATGCTAAAAATAGACAAACTAAGGTGTATAATTCCGGGGGAAAATTTTTGACAAACCTGGTTTTCGAACTCGTCCAAGATATTGTTGCAAGAGACTCATATATTAAATATGGTTTGAATCAGTTAATATTTGATTGAGTTATCGCGCTAACGGTGAAAAAAGTGCTCAAAATAGACAAACTAAGGCACATAACTCCGGGGAAAAAATTCGGACAAACCTGGTTTTCGATCTCGTCCGAGATATTGTTGCAGGAGACTTATATACAAAATATGGTTTGAATCAGTTAATATTTAATTGAGTTATCGTGCTAGCGGTGAACAAAATGCTAAAAATAGACAACTAAGGCCCATAACTCCGAGGAAAAAATTCGGACAAACCTGGTTTTCGAACTCGTCCGAGATATTGTTGCAAGAGACTCATATATCAAATATGGTTGTCATCAGTTAATATTTATTGAGTTGTCGCGCTAACAGGTGATAAAATTGCAAAACAGTCACAAAAGATGAATAACTCTTGTCAAAAAGTTCGGACGTGACCCATTTTCTACAGGCAGTAAATAGTCACTGGGAGCAACTCACATACCAATTTGTTTTTGAATCCGTTCACAAATGTCAAAGTTATAAGGCATTCTTTAGGTCCGCCCGCCGCCGCCCGCCCACCCGCCCTCCTACCAACCGTCCCTCGTCAAACCATAAGTCGAGTTTTTGAAAAACTCGACTAAAAATCAACATAACATTAATGGGATGTTGGACTAATGTCGCAGCGCGCGTGTGCCCTGTTTGTGTTGTTTACCGGGTGTACTCGATTGTTGGCATAGAAGCCGAACGTTGCCGATTAAACTTCGGAATAGTTGGAGTTTTCTCTAAGCGTACACATATGTGAGGTTACTCCTAATTAAACGGCATATTATGTGCGTATTTTATACACATATTACGTGTTTACTTCACTGCTTCAAACTGATATTTTACGACCCAGCCATCATTTGTAGAAATTAATTTTAGACTAGTATCATATTATCGACTTGGTATTTCCTGAATTTCGTTGGTTCGTACCGAACAAATCACCGACAAACAAACGAGAATGAATTTGCTTCTATATTGATTTAATGGGGAGGTCAAATGACCAATTTTAAATGGGGATTTTCAAAAGCAAAAGTTACAGGGAATTTCCAAAAGCAAAAGTGACAGAGTTGCACATGCTTCTGAGTGTGACTTTATGTGTTACTGGCAACAACAGGTATCTATCTGGTGGGTCCGCTTTGAATATGTTCCATTATAATGTTGGTATATTTATTTTTGAATATTATATTGATTTTTCAAATGTAGTCCAAATGATGTAATTCCAGAAAAAATATTTAGCAAAAAATATATTTATTGCAAAATTCTATATCTGTCAGTTAAATGTTATGACTGTTGAATGATATGCCTGCTTTGGTTCGCGGACAACTGCTTCATACATAATTTTGGAATGGGGAGATTTGCATTGAATTCCCCATTCAAAATTGGTCACTTGACCCCCCCCCCTTATACATGATGAAGTCGGTTAAAATTTACGAACAATTCCGCCATTGGACATGGACGTTAAATCCACTATGGGGAGAATGATTCGGCGTAAACCAGTACCTGCCCTACTGATGTCACAAGATGCTTTGCGTCGAAGGAAACGTGGGCGAGGCTTTTCGTTGATCTGAAATATATTACCGACCCTACAGGGCAGCAAGTAAACAGCTCGGCAGGTGGCGTGCTTTCATGGGGAATCTCTATTCGGAAATCCAGCATGACCCATTCTGGCTGATCAGCTCTTCCAGACACTACATCCAGTACCGGCACATACACGAGTTGATCATGCACGAAGCATACGACAATGTCACGGTTGCCAATGACATCGCACTCCTAATATTACCACAAGCCATACATATCAACGAATACGCCAAAACAGCATGTCTTCCGCCGACAGGTGGAGCCGCTAAACCAGGCGATGTGTGTTTCGCGACTGGTTGGGGAGACACCATGGGTGAGTGGTACGTATGCCATCCAATCTTATCAATGTGATTTAAGGCTTAACCAAAGCAGTCCAATGTGGCCTCCATGGATATGTTTAGCAAATTAAAAAATTGGCATGTTTTGAAATGTTTTGTCGAGAAGTGCACATTTTATAGTAATAAAATGTATTTAATTTAAATTTTCCTATGTGAGGGTATGAGTTGTGACTCGACATCAACAGAAAGTAAACAGCTATGTTTGTATGTACATATTGTAAATTTGTTTTCTCCATACCTTTATTTATAAGGTGTTGAGAATAAAGAATTGAACCGACTGTAGTGTCTTGTTTATACAGTAGGTCAGGTTCACGCAACCACCAAAACATATTAGTCTGGTCGATAAACTAAAATTTTAGGGTCAACCTAGAATAAATTTGGACTAAGTTGGTTTCTATTCCATTTTGAAGAGGACTATATCCTCTATAACATATCAAAAATCCGCTTTGAGC
The DNA here is from genome assembly GCA_032622095.1 of Siphonodentalium dalli. Classification (NCBI taxonomy): domain Eukaryota; kingdom Metazoa; phylum Mollusca; class Scaphopoda; order Gadilida; family Siphonodentaliidae; genus Siphonodentalium; species Siphonodentalium dalli. The sequence goes on from CP136065.1 coordinate 95,157,979, forward strand.
ATTTTCTGTAATCCAAGATGGCGTCCATGATGGCAGTTGGTATCGAAAAATTCTGAATTTCGGTGGTAGGTGCGCCAACTAATACCATATTAGTAATAAAATACACACAAACAATGCTTAGTCGTAAACCATATCGGTAGAATGTCTGTCCCAATATGGCCGCCAAAATGGACAAAGTCATATGAAATTTACAATTTGTGGAAAATTGAATAGCTAGACATACAAGAACGAACTAGCCCTCGAATTATATGTACTGTTTATCTTGAATCGCGTAATATATGTGTAATTAAACAGTTAAATGTGATCTAATAGGGATGTATTGACTATGTGACCTTTTCTAGAAGCAGAAATGTATGTAATGAAAACAGTCTCACGAATGTGACCCATAATCATTTATTTTTAAATCTACAACGCCAAATATGTCAAAATTCACTACTATAGAACAGTATGAGAGCTATTCATATGGTACTAGGTAAAACGTGTAGATCCTATTGTCCGTGTCTTAAAATAGTAGTCATAGTTGCCGGCGGTCAAGTGATTAAACACGAATATTTCGCTTTTATCACACAAATACATGGTGGTATACCATGAACGCAATTTATCAAAATACAAAGGAGTACAATAGACTATCTTCAATAAATTCTCAACATAACCAAATTTGCCTACGTACTCTGTGGCAGAGACTGTCTTTATACGTGGAAATTATATGTGCTTAAATGCACTAAGGCCACATATACGCGAAACCAGTCTATGTAAACATACACTCAGATTCATACTGATACTGAGTCTATTGCATTCCCATCAACTTTTCATTTCTGAACGGTAGTGGGCTTCCCCCAAATTACGTCACACGGCACTAAATATAAATCTGAAATTAGTTGTGATTGACAGGCGTAAACATGGTCACGTGCCAGTGCCGTCATGGCCGCTTCAACCATGTGAAGCCGATTCTAAGAATCGGAATTAATAGTTGCAGGGTTTGTGACTTTTCGTTCGGCGGTTGTTTTACTGACAATAAAGGGAAACAGCTAACTTCCGGGATCCAAAATAATATGTACAATAACTAAGACAGATCTTCTTGAAATTATAAAAAAAATGTCAATTTATGTGGATCTCTTGGACTCAGAACGAATTATTTTTTAGATTGGCCAGGCGATTTGTCGACCATGTTGTCAAAATATAACACAAATCAACGGCCACGAATCAAAAATACATGAATGTCGGGACTATTTGCTAAAACAACTCCAGAACTAAAAAAAAGTTAAAAATGACAATACAAAACGATCTATCAGTTCCCCAGTACCGGCAGTAGTACCACCGCAGCCAAAACGAGCGAAGAGCAACACAATTATACCACCAACCGAAACCCTCCCGACCTTACACAGCCGTATTATTAGCTCCAACGATTGGCCAGTTGTACCCTAATTACAGTTGCCTGCAATCCAAATTCCGGTGATTCTTGATTTTAAACTTTCGACCGCTCGTCAACAATCTACTTTATTTGTCGATTTGTGAATTTCTCTTCTGGTATAACATGACGTCATGGATACTATTTTAACAACATTTAGCCACACCTTCGGAATTTCCACACCGAAAGCACGTGACATGTTACTAGTTTTGTATTGGGGCACACATTTCTTGGAGCTAAGTTTTGATTGGCGGTAATTACAAGGAATCCCGGGTTTGGGAAATGAAAACTGAACGAAAGGTCGTCAGACCCACTATTTTTTATATGTGGGTATGTAGTTTACTCCAGACTGACGCGAAACGTACTACCTTTTCTGCAAACCGCATCGCCGCGTTTACCCATTCTCCCTAATGTAATACATATCTGCTACATACAAAACCATAAATAGCAATATTGAGTGAATGGTAAACGCAGAACTAATAACTTTAAACGCTGATGACCTGATATTTAGCGCAAGTAGGTGGGTGGCAATGGTAATATAATCTCAAACAACAAGATACTGAAAACTAATATTGTGCATTGCGTGGTACATATTCCCTTGTAAAGTGCCGATTGAAGTAATTTGAACAAAATTGTCTACTAAGAAACCGGTTTGGAAGCAGTATGAAAATTAGTATTAAATAAAATGTACGATGTAGTCTCTTCGATCTAGTGAGATAGGGTACTACTATGTTGAAGAGATGAGTGTTTCTTTACAGTATAATCAGCATTACGACATACGTGTATGGTTTATTATCACGGAGAGTGTTGAAACTTCCGGAAATATAACTAGTATTTACACAGCAAGGGTGTGGACTTCAGTTTCTGCGTTACATTCAATAATTAATTATCATTCCAAATGAAACTACCACGCACTGTGTGACGAAATATGACTTGGTGTGTTGCATGCCCGAAATAACTGTTTTTGGCCCGACTGTTTGGATGCATTCTAAGCAGAACACCCGAATATAAATCATTGGGTTAACGTGCGTTGCAGTGATCGATAAATAATTCAGTTATATCTGTTTGAATTATATGTGTACATTTAAAGATATATAACAACATACTTGTAAATTACCAATATGTATTTTCGCTTATAGGTGGTTATCCAATATGTTGCGTTCATCGTAGCATGGATTGGAGTTGCGGCCATTTTGGCAGCCATTTCTTCGCCGCGAATGCAGGCGAATGCATTATTTTCTGTCCTTGTCACTCTATTCGCCCTATATACTATAATTTCACACAAACTGGTATATATCGGATGGAGCATTAATGCGTTCTGGTGTCGACGATGAAGGATATTGTAGAAAAACGTACTTCACAAGGTCGAAAATGGGCATTTTTAAAAATCTCTGTAAAAAAGTTTGCCCAAAGCGGATTTTAGCGGATTTTGGATATGTTGTAGTGGATATATTCCTCTTCAAATTGGAATAAAACCAACTTAGTCCAAATTTATTCCAGGTCAAACCTTTTATCGACCAGACTATATAGTTTAACATAGCCAACCTGGTCCATTCCCAATCAGGATTAATCAAGTGTCCTTGTTCAATTGGCATTGTTCAATGCATGGCAACTGGCAGAAAGATACTGAATACAGTGATAGTCAAACAGATGTGACATTTCAAATTTAAAAAACATGGAATACTCGACAATACATTTTTCGTAGAGATCTCCCAACTCAGGATTTACATTTAGTTAAGGAAATTGCCCAACAACAAACCGTGTGTCAGATTTCAATTGGGAAGAAAGTATCACATGTTTCCTATTTCTGTCACAGGTAAAGTGTTATTTACTCTAAATAATGCATCTATGGTTGTTTTAGCCACTTCTGTAAAGTTTGTGTCATTTTTCTTCTATTTAAAAATTTATCCAACTTGTTCTCGGAGTCCTTATTGGAGTGGATTGGTTAAACCTTAACTAGAATATCCAAGTTCAAATTGAAGTTTATTAACATCTCTCCTTATCAAAATTGACATAAGACATATTAATACAAGTAATATCATATGTGACGATATTCATAAACGAATGAGCTCGGAAGCAAAACTGTATGATATTTTTGTGATATCAATGTGATTCCAATTATAATCATGAATGCTGTATAAGGTATCACATATTTCCCCTCCGGATGCACACATACAAGTGTAAGCTTTTCCGTAGCGTGATCGACCTACTATATATTTTGGGACTTCTGTCTGTCTGTTTGTTTGTTAGCAATGGCCGGCAAAACTGCCGGACGGATTTTGACGAAATTTGATACCTGGGGACACTTTTGTCCGGGGAGTGTTTTGGACGCGTCAAATCGTGACCCCGACCTCACCTTGACTTTCAAAATGATCAAGTCAAGGTCAAATCGCGCCTTTCGGACGGATTATGACGAAATTTGATACCCATGGGTTCTTTTGTCCGGGGAGTGTTTTGGACGGGTCAAATCGTGACACCGATCTGACCTTCAAAATGGTCAATTCAAGGTCAAATCGCGCCTTTCTGACGGATTTCGACGAAATTTGATACCTATGGGTGCTTTTGTCCGGGGAGTGTTTTGGACGGGTCAAATCGTGACCCTGACCTGACCTTGACCTTCAAAATTGTCAGTTTAAGGTAAAATCGCGCCTTTCGACCGATTTCGATGTTAGATCCACGGAGGTTTTCAAAACCAGCTATTTGAAAATTGGTATCTGAAGTCCGGATGAAAGCAGAGGGGAAACAGCCCTGACGAAGTCGGGTCACCCTGCTATTGATATATATAGTGCGAGATCATCATTTGTATTCTCACGTCCAGAGTTAAATTGTATACAACTTAAACTAAATAACTCACTCTGAACAAACGAACACAAAGTATGGTTACAATTATGGTAACTCAATAACCTCAGAACACCACCAGACTCTATATTTCACAAACTCTGAATGATCGACTCACCGTCGACAGTTGTTATATAACGTACATGTATATATATATATATATATATATCTTTAAATTTGCTATGCAGAGACAAAATAAACTAACTTACTTGTTTTTTAATTCGCGCAGTACTATTTTTCGCGCTCATATTCGCGAATTTAAAACTGAGTTAGAACTATTTCGACTCCAAGTAGTTAAATTTCGACTCCATGTGGAAAAATGGTATATCCTTCATGTAAGAATACACGAAACCACGCACCAGCCTCCATTCTCCACATGTGTTAGGGTTATGGTTAGGGTTAGGGTTGCATGGGGCTAGGGTTAGGGTTAGAGTTAGGGTTAGTGCATTCTTACATGAAGGACATACCGGTAAAATGGTTTGTGGTATATAATAACCAGTTTAAATATATATATATATAGTTTTAAAATATCAGTCAAAGTTGCACTTCGTGGAAAATCACAAAAACAACGTAGGACAATATATCTAAAAGGGGAAAATCACGAAACAAATCTACGCATCTTCAGGATGAAAGTGAATTTAGGTCCACGGCCTCTTTAACTCACGAGTGTGGCCATACAATATGAGTTAGCACGTCAGATCAACTTTAAACGGACATGGCTCATGCGAACTTACACATTTTATTGATGTAATTTGGAAGAAAATGTTGTAAGATATATAGGTAGATAAATACATCACATATTGATATTTCGGCTTCACTTGCTCTGAACAAAATATTGCCCAATTTTTCGTAAGTGAAATTATGCTTCCATGTCATATTATAATGATACTTCTTACATAGGCACGGGTTCAACGAAAGTGCTCAACCAAGTCGATCTGCAAATAATTTCACCGTCCACGTGCGCGGCGGGTGATTGGTACGGATCTGGATTCATGCCGGGTGGGATGATGTGTGCAGGGTACGAGACTGGATCGAAAGACTCCTGCTCCGTAAGTTATTAAAGGAATTGTGTTGTCAAATAAATATTGTTTTCTCTTCATAATACTAATATATGTTTAAAAGACCCATTTCGCAAAGAAAATTCAAAATCGAGCAGATAATATTTTTATATAAAAAATTCCCAAAAGTTTCCAAAGTTTTTACTCAGGTAAGTCATATGACTGATCAAATACAAATACTGTTATACAAATAGATGCGGTGTTGTGCAATATTACACTGATTTTGGTGGAACTACGAAGTAATATATCTTCGACAACACAGTTGTCTTCATATGGGAACAATCTCTAGGTGCCGCTTTCCCGATAGTTATAAAGATCATGATTAAAGATACGGGCGGCGTTAGCGGTGGGTATGCTGTTAAAATATTCACCTCCGTCAAAAACCGCCATAAACAGAAATAATAGTAAAATGAAGACAGGCTTTGTTCTTATATCAATCATAAATATGGCATAAACAGTATGTTATTGTCAAATGTTTTTTTCCTTTGTTATGTAAACAAAAGCAAAAAACGTTACAAAACCTGGCTTTTGTTTAGATCCGGATATAGTAAACATAAAGAGCGTTATTTGTTACTGTTTTCCTGATATGGAAATAATAAAGAGCGTTTATAGCATATGTGTGATTAACAAATAGAATTGCGCTGTGTTATGTAAACAGAAGCAAAACTTCTGTAACACGAACATGCTCTTGTTTACGTACACCATCGTACGTCTTGACGACAATATACTATTTACGCGCTGATTATGTTTGGCATATGAACAAAACTATATATATTTTAATATTCCTTCTGTTGATGGCGATTTGAACAAACATGAATATTTCTGCAACGAACGCCTCCCGTGCATTTAAAGCCTCACTGCCCAAGGGTGGCAACAAGCTCCCCATTATTGGCTTCTTGAAACCATAATCGTAACTACGGATATGGTAAAACGACAACTGATATACAAAAAAGCACAAATTCTAATGACGTATTAATCTATTCGTAATTCCTATCAGTATTAGTTCATTATTAGGTGTTCTTATGGCCAAGAATCTACCTCACAAATGTAATATCTGAACCGTCGCTGCAGGCGTTCGGAGGCATGCTATCTGAAACCCATACAGTGGCTGAGCTATATATTACACACATGCTATAAACGTTCTTTATTATTTCCATATCAGGAAAACAGTAACAAATAACGCTCTTTATTGTACTTACGAATGAAACGGTTATGTCAAATTTACGAACATCTATTAAATGTTTGAGGTGTGATTGGTGTTCAAAATGGGGACACAATCGATACCTATTTTCCTTGTAAATTTCAGTTACATTTATGAATGTGAGATTTTAACGATTATCTTAATCGTATTTAAATATACGGGCGGCGTTGGCGGTGGGTATGCTGTTAAAATATTCACCTCCGTCAAAAACCGCCATAAATAGAAGGAATAGTAAGATATAGACAGACTTCGTTCTTATGCCAATAAGAAATGTGGCATATAAACAGTATGTTTTTGTCAATTTTCCCCCTTTGTTGTGTAAACAAAAGCAAAAAAACGTTACGTCATATGGCTTTTGTTTAGATCCGGATATGGTAAACATAAAGAGCTTTATTTGTTACTGTTTTCCTGATATGGAAAAAATAAAGAGCGTGTATATAATTTTTGTGTGATTAACTAATATAATTGCGCTGTGTTATGTAAACAGAAGCACAACTTATGTAACACGAGAAAGCTCTTGTTTACGTACACCATCGTACGTCTTGACGACAATATACTGTTTACCGGCTGATTATGTTTGGCATATGAGCGGAACTGTATATATTTTGGTGTTCCTTCTGTTGATGGCGATTTGAACAAATATAAATATTTCTGCAACGAACGCCGCCGTGCCTTTAAATTTGCGCAGAACCATTTTCATAGCACATTAGATTTGGGCTTCCTACATATATCAGCAGCGTTACATGTAATTCCACCCTAGAAACAAAATGAAAACAACACTTTAGGATTAAAGGGACTCAATGCCTCTGATATATATGGTTCATGCGAAATAATATGAAAGTTCAACAATCATCAAAAAGTAATTGAAATAGACTTTCTTCTTATTTTCATTATAAATCAATCACTGTAACAGTTTTGTTTACACAACAATATTATAAAGACGTTAATATTCGTTATTATAGAACTATCATTAATGATTACAAGAACAAAGTTGAAATATTTATCTATGTTCTTCATAGTGGTGACGTTTTACAGCCATATATGTTTTGCACATTTACCCACTGCGAGTTTCTTCGGTCTCTTTAAAAATCCAATATGTTTATTCTCATTAAACCATATACAAATGCAGTATTTGAGAGAACAAAATAAAGTGAAGTACATATAATTAACTGTATATACATAATGGCTGCGGACACACGTACCACAGTTGCGATGGCATAGTAGGTGTGACCATTTATTATGGTGCAATTTTGGTGACAATTGGTCGTCATATTTATGTGCCATAGCTTGCGTGTCGCCCGCTGAGTTTCCGCACAATGAGTTGACTCGACCAATTAACCCATGGCGTTTCACCAATTAAGGCTGATCTCTACTCATTACGTTTTGCTACATTGTGTTCTCTACGATATACATAATTGCACGATCGATCGTCCAGAATTGGGTTTGACCGTGGCAATCCCTCATTCACTCACATATCATGCATGCAGTACGTTTTGTTGATATTATCTCAATTCATGTTTATCCACTTATATACATTTCATGCGTATTAAGACAGTTCCCCAATTGCGGTTTTTATTTTGCGACGTTTAGTTCTCCGCATAATTCCGCTAATATGCAGCGGGAGACATTGCTCGCTATGGCATATTAATTATGACAACCAATTGTCACCAAACTCCATCATATATAATTGTCACACCTACTATGCCATCGCTACTGTGATACGTGTGTCCGCAGCCAATACCGAAGTGTTAGGTATCTCGAGCTGTATGGTAATATGTCGTCATTTGGTTGCATAACGTTATCCTTATTATAAACTGGGAGAGACTATCAAAGTGACACATCAAGCCAGCCTGATCCTTGTAAATACGGGAGAAACTTTTGAGATATAATATAACGATGGCCTGGAAGTTTATACATCCGATTCGTCCTGTGGGTGTTTTACTTTTTTCTGGTGATTATTTGTGATTTTCGGAATACTTTAGAGAAAATAAACCTAATTAAATTAGCACTCTCTGTTTCAATGTTTGTCTTGGCATATATACTTAGTAGCTGTCTGATGCTGTATGTGCAACCTTTCTCTGAATATCATATGATCGATTCCAGGGTGATAGTGGTGGACCGCTGAGCTGCCGAAAGGATGGAAATTGGTTCGTTCAAGGTAAATCTACATAGCGATGACATTTTTGCAGACATTTTCCTCATATATAAACCTATGGTGCCGAATATGAACGGAAACATGTATATAAAATCGATATTCTAATTCACTCATTCGGTCTTCTAACAGGTAAATCAAATTTCCGCGGCGCTGATTGGTCAGTTGCCCAGGTGAAGCTGTCGGAAAACCATCTGATTTTTTCGCAGAGTGGCGCATGCGTACAACTACATAATTCGGGCCTGATCACTGATAAAAAACATGAATCGTTACGCGGTTATCCCGGAAGTATCTTCGTTCCTAGGGACAACACTATCAACAACGGGAAATTGGAAATATGATAGAAACGCATATCAAAATTGGCTCGATTACCAAAGCTAACGACATGAGCAGGAAAATTTCCACATGTAACGGTACTACTAACACATTGCCTTAAAATACCTGTATGATTGATTCTTGCGAGATGATGGCATGCTATTTACAGGCAAATTTCGATAGCATCACTATACTATTGGAACTACATAGTTTTTTTTTTACTTCGGTTTATTGTTCTATGACACACCACAGTAGAGAGGCGAAAAAATTTAGTAATTAACTGTTTTCCCATCGGTACAAAAAGTCGTTCAAACAGCGGTTATCAAATACATGTGTATAAGTCTCAATGTTACGGAAGCCTATTAGGGCCATTTAATTTTTGTTATATATTCATTCAAATATTTCCTTTTTTATTTAATTTTTTATATATATTCATTAAAATATTTCCTTTTTACTTTCTTTTTTTACTTTCCACCTGGGAGATAACTTATCTCCCTGGAAATAACTTATCTCCCTGGGAGAAAACTTTTCTCCCGGGAATTAACTTTTCTCCCAGGGAGATAACTTATCTCCCAGGGAGATAACTTTTCTCCCAGGGAGATAACTTATCTCTCAGGGAGATAACTTTTCTCCCGGGAATTAACTTATCTCCCTGTGAGAAAACTTTTCTCCCGGGAATTAACTTTTCTCCCAGGGAGATAACTTATCTCCCAGGGAGAAAACTTTTCTCCCGGGAATTAACTTATCTCCCAGGGAGAAAACTTATCTCCCAGGGAGAAAACTTTTCTCCCGGGAATTAACTTTTCTCCCAGGGAGATAACTTATCTCCCGGGAATTAACTTTTCTCCCGTGGTGGAAAATCACGTGATGTGATAGGTTTCACGTAACCGATAACATTCAAACATATCCTCCTGCGGTTAAAATACACCTGTCACGTGTCATTGTCTGATGTCCTGGCGCGAAAAAAACATTTTGACAGTCATTATATAACGCGCCAATGTTTAGCGCCTGGTGTCACAGGTCCCCTGGTGCGACAACACTACCATAAGTATATACCTTAATACAAGGTTTATATCTATCAGACCTATATTGAGCATAGACTCACTTGCAATCTAAATTCATCAATATCCTCTGTACATAAGATAATGTCACATCCCCAGTTCTTTAGACCATATTCACACCTTTAATTTGGTGTATCTCTTGCATCGATACGTGTACGATCACCAAAGATATATCTGAATGTACACTTTCAAATCCAGACAAACCCTTGAACAGATTCCCATCAATTATAGCATAGTACTACTGCAGAATTCCACTTGTCACAATGATTCACCACTGATGGTCCTGTCTGTGTGACATCAGCAGAGTAAATTCTGCAGTGCTACTGTGCTATATTTGATGGGAATCTCTGTTCAGGGGTTTGTCTGATTTTGAAAGTGTGCACATATGCATATATATCTTTGGCGATCTTGCACGTATCGATGTGGGAGATACACCAAATTAAAGGTGCGAATATGGTCTAAAGAACTTGGTATGCGGCATTATATTTTCACAGGGGATATTGGTGAATTTTTATCGCAAGCGAATCTATGCTTAATATAGGTCGGATAGATATAAACCTTGTATTAAGGTATATATTCATGGTAGTGTTGTCACACCAGGGGACCTGTGCCTGGTGTAGCATTCTGTAGTCGACGCAGACACCAGACCTGTGCCTGGTCGTAGAAGACATTCAGGAACTGAGGATATGGCTGGAATTGGGAAGAGTCGGAGTGTTTGACTGTTTATAGTATTGGACCATGTTATGTTGTTATGAAATCATGATATTTCGCCATTAACTATAAAGTTACCTTCGTATCAAATGCTGCCTATTCCGATTGATTATTTTATATATTTTTGTGAATATGTGCCATGGCTGTCGCGGACCTTGGACTCTAGTCTAAAATATACTGACCATCGCTAGTATATTGGTGGGTCCATTTAGGACCACCGGTGGTCGTGAAATCGCTCTAAATTGGACCTATAGCACGTGTTTGTGGCGAAACAATGGGTACATAACATTAAACGCTCTTTATAATGACATGGCGAAACGATTCTATTGAATGCATAAAGTATCCACGGCATCCTTAAACACTCTTTATGACGTGACGCGACATTAAATTGAAATAAATAGGCGGACCCCCAGATAACATCGAGGTGGTAAAATAATAATCTAGCGTGCATTGCCCTATACCCGAGATCACTGTCTGTGTTATTTAACTCAGATTCTATAGCCGATAGCACATCCATAATGTCATCCTTGAATTTTCTCCGTGTCAGGCCCATCGATTTCAGAATTCTCTTCAAATGTCGCAAACTCATTGTTATGCCATGGTACAAATGAAGAAAACATAATATTTCGATGTATTCAAATCCAAGGCTAAAATATCTTTCTATTATCCATTCTCTACTATGGTTCACTGTGTCCAAAGGTATGTATTGTGGTGGGTGTGCTTCACATATCACTATAAATAACATCGGGAGAACTTTAAAGGTACGGTTGGCCTTGGCGGTGGGTATCCTGTGAAAATATTTGCAGCCGTCAAAAACCGCCACAAACAGAAAGAACATCAAAATGTAGACAGACTTTGTCCGTATACAAATAAGAAATATTGCATAAACAGTATGTTATTATCACATATTTGACCATTGTTATGTAAACAAAAGCATAAAAAGTTACTTTTCTGGTGTTTGTTTATATTATGATGGTAAACATAAAGAGCGTTATTTGTTGGTGAATTCCTGATATGGAACTAATAAAGAGCGTTAATGTCATTTGTGTGTGATTAGCCAGTAGCATTGTGCTGTCTTCTGTAACACAATCAGGCTCTAGCTTAGGTAAACTTTTGTAGGTCTTTGTGATAACATGCTGTTTACGCGACGGTCATGGTATATATGAACGAAACTATGCGTTTTAATGTTTTTCAGTTTACGGTGTTTGGAACAAATATGAATATATTCGACAATTAAGACCTCTCGTGCCGTTAACACTGGTCATATTTTTAGAGTATCGACACATACATCCATGATACGAAAGACTTGCGATGATAATAACAATGAAAACAGCTGGAATGTCGAGTGTAATCCACACTACACCTGTCACGTGCTGCATGTAAAATCACGTGATTTTCCACCGGTGGAGAAAAGTTTTCTCCCTGGGAGATAAGTTAATTCCCGGGAGAAAAGTTTTCTCCCAGGGAGATAAGTTAATTCCCGGGAGAAAAGTTAATTCCCGGGTGAAAAGTTTTCTCCCTGAGAGATAAGTTATCTCCCTGGGAGAAAAGTTAATTCCCGGGAGAAAAGTTTTCTCACAGGGAGATAAGTTAATTCCCGGGAGAAAAGTTTTCTCCCTGGGAGATAAGTTAATTCTAGGGAGAAAAGTTATCTCCCAGGTGGAAAGTAAAAAAATAAAGTAAAAAGGAAATATTTTAATGAATATATATAAAAAATTAAATAAAAAATTAAATATTTTAATGAATATATAAAAAAAATTAAATGGCCCTGATATATAGGCTTCCGTACAATGTGGCAGAAACTGATAGAATTTGGTAACTTCTAAAATAATTCGGCAAAAATTAGTTTCATTTTGCAAAAGTAAATTTCGGCCCAGCGCAGACCCTGCATGGCCTCACGTGTGTCTGTCTGTAACTCTGTCACGATTTTCGGGCGTCTAAAATGTATCACCCTCATATCCGATTGCGCCCAATCTTTGACCATCTTAGAATACGACAGGCACAATTTCAGGCCAATCGGTACAAGGCGCGACATGAGATATATCGCATTTCCCAAATGTTATCAACTGATATAATACGTTTCTCCGAAGAGGAATGTGTTTTCAGCGGCGTCCGTCATTATAAAACACCAAACTCTTTTTTTCCCCGCATGTCAACATGTTTGTTACCTGCCATCTGTGTCTGGCACCACCAATACTAACATAATAAAACCATCTGGGTTTTTTTTAGGGATATCGTCTTGGGGAGAGAAATGCGCCCAACCCAAGCGACCTGGAGTCTATACAGATGTTTCTGAGTACATCGGTTGGATCAAAAGAAAACTGTTAAACAGAGGAATATAATATTGTAATACATTGTAATACACTGTCTATTCTCCCAGTTGCCATTTGTGTTTGCAGATAGGGTGCACATTGGTGATCGTATGCAATTATCGCCCTTCGGTGCATGCAGGGGGCATTCCAAAGGAAATGACAAAAGTTTTCGCTTCAGGATGGTACCCAAATAAGATATAATCAGAGTGGGTGGAGCTGGCTCAATAAGATTGGCTGCTGACACATGTACCACAGTAGCGATGGCATAGTAGGTGTGACAATTTATTATGGTGGAGTTCGGTGACAATTGGTCCGTCATAATTCTGTGCCATAGTAGCCATGTCGCCCGCTGATTTTCCGCACAATGAGTCGACTGGACCAATTAACCATTGCTTTTCACCAAAGTTGATCTCTACTCATCACGTTTTGCTAAATTGTATTCACTACGATATATATAATTGCACGATAGATCGTCAGAATTGTGTTTGGCCGTGGCCTGGTGGCAATTCCTCATTGACTCACATATCATTATTGTGGTACGTTTTTTTTATATGATCTCAATGCATGCATGTTTATCTACTTATATTACTTTCATTAGTAAAAACTATCATGGCTGTTGAGATGGGTTATTCATTAAGTTATCAAGTGGACTTGTGTGTTAGCATGCAAAATATAACACTGCGTGTTGAGTAAAGATCAACATCGACAATACATTCAGGTAGATACATCCTTGAGAGATCGACCGTCTCTGGTAGAGCTTGGTAGACTCATTGTGCGAATTTGCAGAGGGCGACATGGCTTGCTATGGCATATTAATTATGACAACAAATTGTCACCAAACTCCACCATAATAAATTGTCACACCTACTATGCGCCATCGCTACTGTGGTACGTGTGTCCGCAGCCATTGTGTCATTGGTTCATACGTTTGTGAACAAATTTATTATCAAAATGGCACACTGTTATCAGCATGGCATACTATTATCAGCATGGCATACTATTATCAGCATGACATACTATTATCAGCATGGCATACTATAATCAGCATGGCATACTATTATCAGCATGGCATACTATTATCAGCATGGCACATTGATATGTCCCTCAATTCAGATCAAGCTTGAAATCAGACCCGATTTTCGCCAATATCGGGGTTAGAAACCGCGCCAACCTCGTCTAGCCCAGTCTATAGTGGTGACGGTAAACGCAACCAAACTACCTCCGACATACGGGTGAATTCGAGATGAGAGCTTACATGTTTTCAGAAATTTGTTTTAAAATATGGCCACCAGTGGCCATCTTGAATGTCACATTTTTATCCATTGGCTCACCCTGCAGCCCCTAATTATTGGCGAAATATTTTGAAAATTTATTGACGATTTTCGATGAAAAACATGAGAGCTATCTTGGATTTAACTTTTTTTTGCATTACTAAATCCTTTGGCAAACCCTACATCAACGCTCGATGGAATTAATGGAATATGCTAGTGTGTGTGGTTTAGAGCACCCGACTATTTATAAAAAAAAAAGCTTGACGATATACAGATCGAAGCCGCACGGGGTATAATACAATATCTGTCTTTCATTTCCTGATCTGATACACTCTCAAGTTGGATGGGGGATGCTGAAAATTTAAGTAGGCGATATGTTACACGCATAAAATTATTGCACAACATTGTTAAAGGTACTGAATCCGATTTGACGGTCCCCATATCATCAGATTCCAACAACAACAACAACAACATTTTTTGAAATGCCGCTTCAGTTATCAGAATCGATTAATTGCCCAAAATTAATGCTAACCACGGTCAACTATAGTATAAAATTGCCCAAAACCTGTTATTTATCAACGTTTTGTTCAACGAAATTTTGCCAGTTGTCAAAAAGCCACTGGAATATCTTCATCCGCTATCTGGTCAGATAAGTTCTTCTCGTCGACAGTTTACTGGGCCACTTAAAATTAAAATGATAGATTTCTGATATCTGATCACTCCTAGCTTTGATGGGTGGGTTCCTCGACTAGAATCAAATATGTTTTACCCCCCCCCCCCGGAAGCCAAGGAAATAGTAATTGCGAGCGTTAATTCGGATTGAGTACCTTTAATGGACGCGTTTCGCAAACTGAAATACTATAGTGATAATAATTTGTTTTTCTCTCTATCAGTTGTCGTTTTGCCATATCCGTAGTTACGATTACGGTTTCAGGAAGCCAAGCATGTATAGGCACGCGAGTGGAGCATACAATCATCGAGCAATTCACTGACTATTTCTCACAAACTGACTATAGTAGTCGTCAATTCTGTGAAAAGAAGGTAGGTTTAGCAAAAAAAAGTTATATAAGATTAGGTTTAGGGTACTTCATCATTATTGCGAAACCTCCTTATTTTGGACCGTCCGAAAAAATTACGACTACAGTAAGCTATTAGTAATTGTTATCAGTCGTACATATACATGTGTAGTTCAGTTCATCATGAAAAAAATGTATCCATTGAGAAAGAGCCGCCTATACTTTATTCAGCTTCTTGAGTCAAAAGTTAAGAACTAATGTCGATTACGAACTGAGTAATGCATCGGCTCTGAAACGCTGCACTTCTAACAGCAAGAGAACAGGTCAAACTTTACTACCCACGCGAGGCCTGGATTGGAACAACTTGGATGAAAAAATAAGAAACATTCCACTAGAGATTTTCAGATAGATACTGATAAATACGCCATTAAAACCACCAACATAGTTGCCATAAGCAAACGAATATTGAACATCCTGTATTAAACTGAGCGGTGAATACAGTACTTTGCATGCAGGGATGTGGCTAGAGGGGGGGGGTGTGGGGGGGGGTGTCTCACCCCACCCAGCAGATAGCTATATTTTCAATAGTTGGAAATTTCATACCTGCCACAACGAAATTTCACACCAACAATAGGTTGAAAATGTTCTTGTAGTTTGATTATAAAATTTATTGTTTTTCGACCAATATTTGCATATGTTCCTATTTTTGGTCAAAAAATTTGACAGAAATGGTCATCAGTTGGAAATTTTCCAACCTTAGGGGGGTGACAGGTTGGAAATTTCCAACACTTGGAAAGCTTGTGTCCTGGTCTCTCCCCCGTGGCCAGTCAAAAACTTCTAGTTAATTTAAGAAAACAATATTGTCATACAATTGGTCAACATTGTCATTGGAATTGTCATCAGTTGGAAAATTTCCAACCTAAGTGGGGGTGTAGGGTTTGAAATTTCGAACAGTAGGAAGGCTTGAGGCTAGTCTAGATGTTAGTATTTTGCGATTTTCTTGTTCAGATTTCAAAATTTTCGCACACCGGGCCGAACCATGTGTCATTGCCCCATTCACATGGCCAATACAAAACTGCTAATTAGTTTAGCAAAACAATATTTTACTACATTTGGTCAAACTTGTAGACATAAATGGTCATCAGTTGAAGAATTTTCCAACCTGAGGGGGAGTATGAGGTTTGAAATTTCCAGTTGAGGCCAGTCTTGATGCTATGATTTGCGATTTTCTTGTATAGATTCCAAAATTTTCTCACACCGGGCCGAACAACCATGGTCGGCCCGGTGTTTCCTGGTCTGTTGTCGGTAGCTGTATGCATTTGTCTTGAATTAGATCACTAGTTGTTTTTTTTGGGGGCAATATTGCGACTCAAGGGGTGGGGGGGGTGCAGTTGGAAATTCACAAGGTGGACACCCCCCCCCCCCAGCGGAGACCCTCTAGCCACATCCCTGTTTGCATGCATGTAATACCTAAACCATATAGCAAAAGTTGATACATGTAAAGGTGTGGAAATTCCGTAGAAAACGCTTTCCAATATTTGTTTGAACGCCACCTATATATATATACACTTCCAAGATAGAATTACACTTCGCAATAATATCCCGCGCTTCAATATAAATTCAGTTACGAGATTATTATTTGGAGACCCGAACATTGAAGGCCCACTTAAAGACACGGTTGGCCTTGGCGGTGGGTATCATGTGAAAATATCTCCACCCGTCAAAAACCGCCACAAACAGAAAGAACATCAAAATGTAGATAGACTTTGTCCGTATACAAATAAGAAATATCGCATAAACAGTATGTTATGGTAATATGTTTGACCATTGTTATGTAAACAAAAGCGCAAAAAGTTACTTTTCTGGTGTTTGTTTGTATTATGATGGTAAACATAAAGAGCGTTCTTTGTTGGTGAATACCTGATATGGAACTAATAAAGAGCGTTTATGCCATTTGTGTGTGATTAGCCAGTAGCATTGTGCTGTATTCTGTAACACAAGCAGGGTCTTGCTGAGGTAAAATATAGCAGGTCATTATGATAACATGCTGTTTACGCGATGGTCATGGTATATATGAACGGAACTGTATGCGTTTTACTGTTTTTCTATTTACGGTGTTTGGAACAAATATGAATATTTTCGACAATTAAGGCCGCACGTGCCTTTAATTTTCGAACGCCCAGATCACATTATATAAAATATATGCCATATTATACACCATTTGAAAGAAGAGGCTCCAAAACATTGTATTATCAACTTATCCGGTGTAATAAACTGTGGACATGTTGTTTTTGTTAGTGTACCGACGTGCTTTCTGTGCTTCAGTTTTATCTTAATTGTACATAAAAGCCTATTATTTTCAATGGAAGGGGATTAACTCTATTTTTAGCTTGAATTATGTTGCATTCTGTGAGCGAGACGGGGGGAAATGTTTCTATGATTTCAGATATTTTCAGTTACTCTATGGGCACCTTCTGAGATACAGACGTTCCAAATGGTGATGAATTATAGCATTTTAATCATATTTTATGTCATAGGTTGTTATTAAAACCGTATATCAAGGCACTATATCGAGGTGACACAAAAATTAATTGGGCCATTAAACGTAACGACAATTAGGATATCTTTAAAGCTGGACAAAATTACATACGAGGTGGAACACTAGAGGCAACACCGAATATCACCGATACAGTGTTAAAGGTACGGTTGGCCTTGGCGGTGGGTATCCTGTGAAAATATTTCCAACCGTCAAAAACCGCCACAAACAGAAAGAACATCAAAATGTAGACAGACTTTGTCCGTATACAAATAAGAAATATCGCATAAACAGTATGTTATTGTCATATGGTTGACCATTGTTATGTAAACAAAGGCATAAAAAGTTACTTTTCTGGTGTTTGTTTATATTATGATGGTAAACATAAAGAGCGTTCTTTGTTGGTTAATACCTGATATGGAACTAATAAAGAGCGTTTATGCCATTTGTGTGTGATTAGCCAGTAGCATTGTGCTGTCTTCTGTAACACAATCAGGTTCTTGCTTAGGTAAAATATAGTAGGTCTTTATGATAACATGCTGTTTTCGCGATGGTCATGGTATATATGAACGGAACTGTATGCGTTTTAATGTTTTTCTGTTTACGGTGTTTGGAACAAATATGAATATTTTCGACAATTAAGGCCGCACGTGCCTTTAATAAGACGCTCGCTATACATAATACATATAATAGACACATTTCGTAAAATGAACTACTCTAAAACCAAGCGGTTACTATTAACAATAATAACCACTTAATATTAGAGTTATCCATCTTACAACCGCAATTTGTCCGTTTTTAGCACGTGGTCCTCGAAAAGATTGGACCGCAAACAATAGAAACAGCATATTTCAAACATCGATATATAATCACTTTTAGCTTTGATAGGTGGGTTCCTCGACTCGAATCAAATATTTTTTACCCCCGAAGCCAAAGAAATAGTAATTTAGGAGCGTCTGATCGGATTTAGTACCTTTACCTGAAATCACTGCATTGATATGGGGTGGGCATGAAGTCACTGCATTGATATGGGGTGGGCGATGCCAATAATAATTAATTTGCATCCAAACATGATAACTAAACACTAAATATTTAAATATATGAATCAGAAAGAAGGGAGCTATCGAAAAGTTCCAATAATAGACAACATTTACACATAAATGGAATGATTTTTTATAAATAATCAGCAAACAGTGAAAAATCGTGGGGAAATGGGGGTGGGTCCCCATGCAATTCGTTGGAGAAAAAAACTTGTGTTTGCACTTAGGGGGGGGGGGGTTACACTAGATAGGTGGAATATTATTGTTTAGCCTTGTGTTCGGAATATTTCTTGGGATAACTCCCACCCAGGAATTTACTAGTAGGAATATACAATGATGGTGCACATTGTCTGGTGAGTCAAGACACGACAAATCTCAAAATCCCATTGTATTGGTAATGAGAAATTACATAATTGAAATTAATTGAATTTGTCATTGCAAATCCTATATGATTACATAATCATGTGTCATATTAAGTCGAGAATGAGAAAGCAAAGAAACCATTATCTTCTTTTGGGGATTAGGCATTAGGATTAGTATTTGTCAACGTTGCGTATCCTGATCCTTGTCACTCTGGATTAAGACTATTTCATAAGATACTTCGCGCATTCATTGTTAAAAGTATTCAGTACATATGTACCATATTAAGTCGGAAGTGAGACAGCAAAAAAAACATGATTACGACACATTAATGGCGCGTACACATGACGGGCAAGAAAATGTCAGGTATGCCCCATGTGACTTACTTGACTAATGAAAAAAATAATAGAGGAAAATATCTGAATGGAGGGAGTGCAATGGTATTGTATCGCCTGTGGGCGATACGTGTTCACCTTGATTGGTGGCCATTGGTATCCGTTAAATAATCTGTAACGGATACGCTGGTAATAGTTGTTGAGTTATGATCCATCAATATTATCGCCTGTTTCAACAACTGACTTCGTAATTCCATTTTAGATGGGTTGACCGAATCGCTGAACTATTACATGGACATAGCTATAGAGGGTTTTCGTTGACGGAGGATGTCTATGTGAGATTTCCAACAGTTACTTTACACCCCATTGAACCAGGCAAAACTCAACTTCACATAATTCCAAATATGGCACCCCTCCCATCTGTTTTGAATTTCCCACCTGGCACCTCACATGTCTGTTGTTTGTTTTTAACTTGAATTTTGACTGCACACCGGGGAGATAGGAACCTAGAGGACATTTCAAACCAATATTTTAGCAAAAAGTAGGAAGAAATGCAAATGTTGGTCTAAAACAACAAATTCCACATACATTACTGGTTGGAAAATCAGACTACCAGAACAATTTCGCCCATTGTTGTTGTAAAATTACCAACTAATATTGTGTTAGTTATGAAATTTCCAACCAGTGACAAATTGACCATAGTGTGTGGGGGGGGGGGGGGGGGGTCCCATGTCCCCCTGTATGTTTGGTAACGAAATATATACCGCAGCTCCACGAACCACCCCAAATCCACAAATCAAGAACAATTCATATAGGGTCTCAATGGGTGTGGGGTCATCTGATTTGCCACAAAACCATACTAACTTGTGTCGCCCCACATATACACGTACAATGAAATTATAACATAGGCGTGTACCTATTTCCAAATAACGTGACCACTTTCTCATTATATAGAAGGTCTTTATGCATATGAGAGCAGCAACGTGGCTACAGGTCGGTGGGTGCCTCATCACACCCGACAACGGTAATCCATGTTATCAGTTGGAAATTTAATAATGTTATGAATTGCCAATATGGACTATAGGTTGTTTACCGGACGCAATTCACTTGAACCAGCACGACCAATACTGTTCTGATTGAGCTCAATCAACGCCATCTAACCCGCCGCTTTCTCACGGGCGTAATCTTTGCAGCAAGAAAATATCAGAGTACAATTGTAGCTGATATTTTCTTGCAGATATTTTATTGCAGCTACATGTGAACGCGCCATAATGGTATAAGACATTTCACGAGAGATTTCGCGCTATCATTGTGAGAAGTATTCAGGGAATTTAGTACAGTATACCTATGTAGTTGTGTGCACGGAGGAATCAGGTAAATATATTTATATATACATTTGTTAAAGATTCCTTATCAAATTTGACGCCACAACACTCCGATTGGTACGTTTCTATACAAGATACCGACTGGCCCATTGATATGCGTTTTTGATGGTCCGGGGGTGGGAAAGCAAAACAAAACATGATCTTCTTTTGGGGATAAGGCTTAGGGATCAGTATTAGTCAACGTTGCGTTTCCTTGTTACTCTGGATTACGACATATTAATGGTATAAGACTACTCGGCGAGAGACTTCGCGCTATGATTGTGAAAAGTATCAGGGCAGTTAGTACAGTCAGTTGTGTACACGGAGGAATAAGGTAAACATCTATCTATCTATCTATATATATATTTGTTAAAGATTCCCTCACATATCGAATAATGACAGGAAACGCACTCCATATATATTGGATAAAATCCCACCAACATCATGAGAAATAACTAACAATAGATATGAGTTTAAAAACCCTAGTTACGTTCGCATTTTTACCCCAGGTTCTCAACACAGCAACTGTAGTTACTTCCCGTCAATGGTTTCGATCTGAAATAGTCTGGACAATGTAGCTCAACAATGTACCTCGATCTTCACATTTTAAAATATTGTAAACCCCCCCTACCGACGACATGAGACCACCAAATTCATACTGTATATGAAGAAGAAACATTATTTTACTATTTAGACTTCGAAACAGATGTAGTGATTTGAACGGAGACAATTTCAAAAATTATTTAAAAAAAAAAATTGTGGATACAAACAAAATCGAAGATGCTGATTACTTTCTGTTTACTTGTTCTCTTTATTTAGAGATACGGGCGGCGTTGGCGGTGGGTATGCTGTTAAAATATTCACCTCTGTAAAAAACCGCCATAAACAGAAATAATAGTAAAATGTAGACATACCTTGTTCTTATACCAATCATAAATATGGCATAAACATTATGTAATTGTCAAATATTTTTCATTTGTTACGTAAACAAAAGCAGAAAACGTTACAGAACCTGGCTTTTGTTTAGATCCGGATATGGTAAACATAAAGAGCGTTATTTGTTACTGTTTTCCTGATATGGAAATAATAAAGAGCGTTTATATAATGTGTGTGATTAACCAATAGAATTGCGATGTGTTATGTAAACAGAAGCAAAACTTCTATAACACGAGCAGGCTCTTGTTTACGTACACCATCGCACGTCTTGACGACAATATACTATTTAATCGCTGATTATGTTTGGCATATGAACAAAACTACATATATTTTAATATTCCTTCTGTTGATGGCGATTTGAAAAAATATGAATATTTCTGCAACGAACGCCGCTCGTGCCTTTAAATGAAAGGGCTATAATGAAAGAAACAATAGCTCGCAATGGATTACATATTGTCCATTCTGCAGATAGATCCACTTTGCGGATCACCACAAATTTCCTATGAACAAAACTGTATCTTATTCACAGTTCTTGAAATTCAATTCATTTATTTCTCACTTCCTTAATAAAGGTATGGAGATATTTACATATATACATGTCGTCAACATGGCTCATCTAGAACATAACAGTGTTATATGAAAAACATAGGATCAGATATACATGTAACCTCACTATAACATACGAGTTTGTGATATCATTGAACCAACGGGTAATATAACTTCCTAATCTAATTACATTCCTTTATAATGTGTAACGGCTGTAATACATTATGCAGCTGTTTTCAATGTTTCGCATAGAAGTGAAACAAACGCTCTTTATTTCTACCATATCAGGAATAGATTAATACGGAACGCTCTTTCCTGTTGTATGCCGTACACATATGGCTGTTGTTTGTTTGGGACCTAAACACTGTTTTCAAAGTTATATTTTTGTATGACTTCAATCCTGCTTCAATGCGTCTTTCTGTGACAAATGATGGCCGTAGAAAGGTGTTCAAGTATGTATCGACCTATTTCGATACCGGAAAAACGTCAAAAGCATATATTATTAAATTTAAGTTCGCAGGGGAGTGGGGCGTTTCATAAGTTGAAATAACTTGTGCTCCGATCCTCATTGTACTCCCATCATCTATTTTTGTTTTTAGCTTGTCTATTATTGATATTCTATGTTAATGTTTGGGATGTTCAATCAAAATATGGAATGAATTAAAATCAGATTTGACACCATAACACAACGACTGGTACTTGTTCTATATTGATTGATATTGATCGGCTCATTGGACCATTGGTAGGTTTTTTGATGGTCAGATATCGACCTGCAAAAGAGGGCATTTTAAAGAGGAAGTCAAGTGACACATTGTGAATGGACATTTCCATGAACATCTCCGCAGCAAAAGTTACAGAGTTGCAAATATTGGCCGCATGGCGGTTTGCGCTCCAAAAATTCACATAATAATATTCGCTTTTGAAATTTGAATTTTCCCTCGGTATCGAAATAGGTCGATACTTACTTGAACTACCTTTCTACGGACATTATATGTCACAGAAAGACGCATTGAAGTTATACAAACACAACTTTGAACACAGTGGTGGGTCTAAAAACAAACAGCAATCATGTGCACGGAACATGGAACAGAAAAGAGCGTTAGGCTGTTAGTCTATTCCTGATATGGCAGAGGGGGGGGGGGGGGGGGGGTCGGAAAAAAAATTCAGGCACGTATGGCATTTTTTCCCTTTCGATCATTTTTTGTACCCACCCACCCACACCGCCAAACTTTTTTCCGTTTCCGGCAGTTTTTTTCCGACAATTTTTTGACACCCACCCCGTTTTAACACTAAAACAGAGATCTGTGGGGGGGAATTCACTGTAAATAGCTGTATATGAATTTCTGTTCATACTATTTATCATGGACGTTAACATGGACATGTAAATAGGAATGAGTCATTTTGAGGTCATTCGGCCAAAAAAACATGGCTGCCATCGGCCATCTTGGATTTCAAAATTTGCAACAAAATACAACACGATAACTGCCTGCAGTCAGTTTACCAGTTAGAATTACATTATTTCTCTCATTCAAAGTGGTTTTGAAGCCCAACTCATTGCCAAAACACTAAAAAAAACAAGCAGGAATTTTTTTTTTTTAGTTGCGGACAAAATTGCTTGTTGTTGGCTTTGACCACCCACCCACCCCGGCATACGTGCCGGAATTTTTATTCTCACTCCCCCCCCCCCTGGATATGGTAGAAAAAAAGAGCGGTTGTTTCACTTCTATGCATAAATTGAAAAAAAAAATGGAAAATGACTGTGACCGTGGCAAGTATTTTTCCGAGTATATGAAGTCGGTATATCCATATTTCGTGTATTTATCAACATATTTTTTTTTACCTGCTTACAAATTACGTAAAAACAAATGGAAGCTTGGGGGGGGGGGGGGGTATTTGATTCGAGTCGAGGAACCAACCCATCAAAGCTCAATTAAATTTTCAATTCAATTCAATTTATTGGTATATACTCGTCGTTTTGACATATAGAGTGGAACATATACAGTGTTAAATTTCAAAATATTTATGAATTGTGCATGCGTGCAGTGAATAAATATACGACAATATAATATGGGATATGTGGTCAGTAATCAGTGGGTCAGTAATCAGTGGGTTTGGGTAGGTTTTAGTAGTTGTTTTGGTGTGCCTCAGGAGATCCTCGTTATTGATTGGGCTTTCTTAATAAATAGAGCAAGATTATTAAGCGTTCGTTTGTTACCGCTATTAAATAGGTCGGTTAGTTTCAATGTATTGGGTCTTTTATAGTAATATTTCTTTATATATCTTGATCTCAGCTCTTTCAAGCTCAGAGTGATCAGATATCGATTTTTGAAGTTTATTATACCCCCACTTTCGAAGAAAATGGGGGGGTATACTGGATTGACTGCGTCCGTCCGTCCGTCACGCTTTCTCCCTCCGTGTGTCCGTCCGTCCGTCCGTCCGTCCGACCTCATAACTCGAACAACTATGAACCGATTACAATAATTTTTTGTATGCAATCTCCTTAGGACTGCCTGTCCGCGTGATGTTAATTGCGGTTCGGTCCGCCTTTTTTTTTAAAGTTACACCTCATTTTCGACTTATTTTGACTGAGAAAATTCTGTCCGACTCAATAACTTTAACAAATATGAACCGATTTCAATAATTTTTGGTATACATGCTTCTCACAATACCCTCTCTACATGATGCGGCTAGGGATTGGCTCAGACTATTTTTCGTAATATTACACTTCATTTTCGACTTATTTTGATTTAGAAAATTCTGTCCGACTTAATAACTTTAACAAATATGAACCAATTTGAATAATTTTTTCTGTACAAGCTTCTTGTGACACCATATTGATATAATTAGTCCGATTTTGTCTTTAAAGTTAAAAAAAAAATTTGTTGGGTTTACAGATAATGCGGGTTGAATTTGCCACGGTGGGGGTATGCTAGCACTCGAGTGCACACCTCTTGTTATTTCTCGAGATGTGCAATTATACGTGGCCCAGAAACACGTGGTCAAACGGACGGTCTCGGACAACATTGCGGATGAAGATGGGTAACTCTAAAATCAAGTGGCAATACGGCCAAATTTCGTGATACTTAAGTGATAATACGGCCATATTTTATTGAACAAACTGTTGATAAATAACAAGTTTTGGGAAATTTGATACCATAGTTGACAGTGGTTAGCATTATTTTGTTGCAATAAATCGATTCTGAAAACTAAAGCGTATTTTGAAGAAATGTTGTTGTTGTTGTTCTATCTTGATGATATGGGGACCGTCTGGTCGGATTGAGTACCTTTAACACGTTTTGATTTTTGTCAGGCTAGTAAATATTCCAATGACCATCCTTGATAAAGAGCGTCCAAACTTTAGATTCCCAAAACAGCGGTATAATAAAGAACGTTCTGAGTTATGATCTTTCATACTAGTTATAACCCCACCCCCGCAACGAAGTTGTGGGGGTATACTGGAATCAGCTCGGGAGAGCTTTCCGATGAATGGCAACAAGCCATATTTCCGACTAAATCCTGAAAAGTTACCCATAATTCTGCTGTGGTTATGGAGTCGATTATTTAGGGCATTACTGTACGTTATACAAAGAGTTGTAGTTCTTTTTGTTAACAATGTTAGCGGTGCATGTCAATTTCGTATCCTGCTCGAGACGTGTACACCAAAACACTTTTCAAACAGACAAGGATGGATAACTCTAAAATCAAGTGGTAATAATAACGCAATTTTGACTGTCTTCTGGGCCAGAAAGTATTCCCGATAATGAAAAATAATAGATTTCTAAAATCGATATCTAACAAATCTGAGCTTTGGTGGGTGACTTCCTCGACTCGAATCAAATATTTTTGACCCCCGAAGCCATTGAAATAGTAATTGAGAGGAGTTTTATCGGATTGAGTACCTTTAACCTTTTTTTTTTAGCAGATTTCCGTGGTGTATAACATTTTGTTAACAATGTTAGCGGTACCAGCAGCAGGGTCCGCGCTGGACCGAAATTTACTTTTGCCAAATAATTTGCCAAATGAAATTATTTTTTGCCAAATTATTTTAGCAATTGCCAATTGCTATCCCTGATAGTATCATTTTCTGCAACCTTAAGTCTTATGTTTCGACACTCGCGGTTTGAACGACTTTTGATATCTATAGAAAAGCAGTTAGTTAATAATTAATTATACTCGCATCTATATTGTGGTTTATCATACAACAATAAGCCAATCACCGAACAATACAATGGTAGAAAGGTTTCTCCATCAGAAGGGCACATCACAGGAGGATCAGTAATCCCTCCAACTATCAGAACTAATGCTATATGATTAACTGACCTTAATAGAGGTGTTAACTTTCCCTAAACCTTATCAAACACCACTAATATAATTATGTTGTAAGAGTTTCCTGAAATTAATAGTATATATTGATTGACCAATATTTTTTTCAAATTGCTTGAGGAATTAAAAATTGACTTGCCAAAACTTTTGACAAATGAAAATATTATTTGCCAAATGTGAATTATTTTTGCCATTGGCAAATTTGGCAAGTGGCGACGCGAACCCTGCCCAGCAGACAGACGGGGAGAGCGGATCTCAAGCTATAATGATCAGTTTTTGTTAGCGCTGCCAGGGCCTACAGTAATGCCCTAATTGATCGACTCCTTAACCACAGCAGAATTATGGGTAACTTTTCAGGATTTAGTCGGACCCCGAGAGCTTTCCGATGAATGGCAACAAGCCATATTTCCGACTAAATCCTGAAAAGTTACCCATAATTCTGCTGTGGTTAATGAGTCGATTAATTGGGGCATTACTGTAACTGTTTTTTAACAGATTTCCGTGGTAGCGTATAACATCGTAAGAATCGGGAGATATTTCTTGTTGTAATCGAATATCTCGTTTTGAACTATTCTGAACGCATATTGATTTCTTCACATCCTTTGAATTTCCAGCTGCGAAGAACTGATATCGTCCGAAGGTAGAAATATAGGTCACCTCAGTGCGACTTTAAAACTCGCCAAAATGAAGAAACGGACCAATCAGCCAACCGTACGCCTTGCAGTAATGGGCGATTATTGCGTCGGAAAAACCAGTATCGTGTCCAGATTTATGTGCGGAAAAATGAATTCTGATCGGAAACATTCCGTCGATGAACTTCACGTAAACAAAAAATATGGGAGTAAAGGCGAAGAATTTTCTCTGGAAGTTCTGGATACGGCTGCTTCTTGTGAATTCCCAGCAATGCTTCAACTCGCCATGCGAACATGTGACGCTTTCATGTTGGTGTATTCGGTCGACAGACCGGAGACCTTCGATGAGGTAAGACGGTTGAGAGAACTGATACTGGCAGAGAAGAATAGGGAAGTTCTGATTGCAATCGTTGCAAACAAAATTGATTTGGTTTCAGACATATCAACTGAGTTGTGTGCACCATCTGAAACCTCTATCATCCAGGAGTTGACGGTGTCTTTGGACTGGGGTCACACGCTTTACAAATGTTCCTGCACAACATCTTTTGATTACATTCCCAAAATATTCGATGAACTTCTGAACAAACACAACGAACTGGTGAAAACGTTGATCACACCAGATGGACGACAACTCCGCAGTGCCTCAATATCAGATACATTCAAAACCGCACTGAGAAGGGGCTCGCTTGCTGTTATGAAAGCTACAAGGCGAACAAGCCTTGTGTAGCCCAATACGCTTGTTGCAAATCATGATACGCACAGGCTGATCCCTATATGTGAACGTACATGTACTAAATGTGTACTGGTATCGACATGCGCAAATCGGTATATATGTATATATTGGATTCATTTTAATTGTATTTTCATGGGTCATGAACATCGTGTCGCCTTTGTATACCTTTGCAAGCAGATATAAACGGTAAGATTCTACGGGTAAAACGAAGCATGTACGACAATATAAAATTATGTGTGAAAAACAATAATTCGCAATCAGACTTCTTTATTAGCCAGATTGGCTTATTTCAAGGTGAACCAATGTCACCACTTTTATTTTCTTTGTTTGTGAATGATATACAAAGTTTTCTGAGCAACTGCGCAATCTCAAACTTGGACTATTTTGATGAGAAATATTTTGAACATATTGGCTGTTTTATAAATATATTGTGTTTTATATATAATGTAAATATTATATGAGTTATACCATTTAAGAACAAATATTCTTGAATGTATTAGCATTATTTGTATTTATTATTAATATCATATAATATGATGGACTCATTTATTGATGTACATGTATGTTATGTATTGTTTGTATATATGAATACTAGCAGGTGACCCGACTTCGTCCGGGCTTTGACCTTGAAATGACCATTTTGAAGGTCAAGGTCAGGTCGGGGTAACGATTTGACCCGTCCAAAACACTCCCCCGACAAAAGTATCCCTAGGTATCAAATTTCGTCGAAATCCGTTAATTTTGTAATTTAATTTGAGTTAATTCTGCCTTTTTAATCAAGAGAAATGATGGTACCCGTCCCGTGATGGTAACCGTCCATAAAAGTGGTACGTTTGTGGGTACCCGTTTCAAGGTGAAGATCACCTCGGGCGGAAAATCTTACCCGATGAAAATCTCCCCCGTTCCTTGGAACCCCTAAGTACGAAGACAGAAATAAGAACAGCGATGCGTCGAAAACGGAAACATAAGACGATCGATGGAATCAACTAATAAGTATTGCCCCCAGTGACAAAAATGACGATGTCGGAAATAATAGGATATCTCGAACCCGGTGGTCGTAGAATTCGACTCCACGCTTTAATTGTATTAGGCAATTATCGAAGAGACATACACGCATTTATTAACAATTTTGCCAGCCTTGGGAAGATTCGTAGAAGCGAGTTCTATGCAATGGAAATGCATGCATATTTCCTATGTAACGGTTTAACAGTGTCTAAACGCTCTTTATCAACGACACTGCGGATACGAACGCTCTTTAACTATCACGCGATTAACCCATGAACTACCATTGCGGTGGATTGGTCTGACGTTCTCAGAAGCGGTGCGATGACATTCCATCTTGGATGTTACCATTAGATAGGAAGTTTGGGCTCAATTGTCCGACAGTTTTCCCGGCCATAGCTAACATACAAACAACAAACAAACAGACAGAAGTCCCAAAATATATATTAGACTAGCCTATGAGCCCGACGTTGTCCGGGCTATTCAAAAACCAAATTTCAAGTCGATAGCTCTACCCGTTTCCGAGATCTGGTCCGCGCATGCGAGAAGCTGGCATCGCACGGGCTCGGCGACCCGATGAAATTCGTATCCGGGGCAAGATACATTCAAAAACCAAATTTCAAGTCGATAGCTCCACCCGTTTCCGAGATCTGGTCTGCGCATGCGCGAAGCTGGCATCGCACGGGCTCGGCGACCCGATAAAATTCGTATCCGGGGCAAGATACATTCGCATACCAGATTTCAAGTCGATAGCTCCACCCGTTTCCGAGATCTCGTCTGCGCATGCGCGAATCTGGCGTCGCACGGGCTCGGCGACCCGATAAAATTCCTATCCGGGGCAAGATACATTCACATATCAAATTTCAAGTCGATAGCTCCACCCGTTTCCGAGATCTCGTCTGCGCATGCGTGAAGCTGGCGTCGCACGGGCTCGGCGACCCGATAAAATTCGTATCCGGGGCAAGATACATTCACATAGCAAATTTCAAGTCGATAGCTCCACCCGTTTCCGAGATCTCGTCTGCGCATGCGCGAAGCGGGCGCCACACGGGCTCGCCAATACGACAACGTCGGCCGCCTGGTCAAACTACACACACGTACCAAGTTTCGTCCCGATCGGTCGAGAATCGTAGACAGACAAACAGACAAACAGACAGACAGACAGACAGACAGACAGACAGAGGTCTTCAAAATATATATGAGATAAGTTGTATAGCATGTTGCAACTTAAATGTTGACTTTGCTAATAAACCATCCATCCAAGTGTAACACTCCTCTTTTAGTGATCATGCTAAGTGTGCCCCCAAAAAAAATATTCGGGGGACTATAGAAATGAGCAATGTCCACACGTTTGCCTGTTTGTCCACTCTCCGAGTATGCACGTGTGAGGTAAACAAAAGTAGAAAATGGGAGTACCAGTTGGACGTATCAGGAGAAGTGATGTGCACATGACAAGTGACCATGTTGACCATGTCAGTCACCCCACAATTTAAGTAAATGGAAGACAATTACTGGCGGTTATCAAATGGACGGTATCATCCAATCAAATTCATTGCATTTCCTGCACCCCATGGGTATGTTTGTAACGACACTCATTAATCAATCATTGAATGTATACACATGTCATGTACTATAGTTGGCAACACCAGTTCAGATGTTTGTGTGACCACCGTTTTGACTTAGATGCTTATGGCCCAACATCCTTTGCTAAAACTGATGCTTTATTTATTTATGCTTATTAGACTGATACCATGTTTCAACAAAGACATGAATATTTATTTATTTATTGACTTTCAATAACTTGCACTAAACTAAATTTGGCCTGCGCCCACTATTTCCGGGACATGGGCTCGTCAGCCCACAGGGGATTGCCAGATGTCTGCACCTGCGGGGGTATGGTCGTCCGTCCTAAACGTTTGTTATTCGGTGATAACTTGAATATTATTTGACATAGTTTCAATCTTTTATCCGCCATTTTGCTGAATTGCTATGATGCTGATGTGGTAACAATGATGCTGTTGTGAACATATATCGTTATACTTTTTTTAAGTTGTCGTTTTCGCGGCCGCTGGTTAATCTGAACGACCGATGAGAGCCAATTAAGTGTATAAAACATTTATTGTAAAATAATTTAACACTGGCCTCGTTAGTTCATGTAAACCGACCACAATCAAGATAGCTATTTCTGTCGTATAACAATTTTAGAAATTATAACGGTACTTTTTCTTGACAACATCATTTCGCCCCACCAGAATCATAGAAATTCAGTAGGGTCCATTGATCAACATCATAGCAAATCAACATCATCATCATCATCGTCATCGTCGTCATCATCATCATTTTCTTCTTCTTCCTCATTTTCAACATTATCAGCAGTATTTGTTGCCCATATGCATTAATAAAGTGAATCAATATGTTTTATTGAAAATTATCAATAAAAACTCTGCCGTGATGGAATGACTTTTTTTCTTCTCGAAATCTTCTTGTTAATTACTTGTAAGTCGAAGTTATACACTAATACTTGAAGGGAAGAGAATCCACTTTGTTTGTGAAGTCGTAACAATTGCTATCCAGATGAATATGTATATGCATGTGTTTATGTATGTATTATTTATTTCCATGTATACCCCAGCTGTTATAGTATGTATTACTCTCAAATACACAGTTTGATGAGAAATAAACATATTGAAAATTGAAATTGAATCAAATCATGAATGTCTTTATACATTACAAAAGGTCAGAGCAATTAAAAAATATTCATGAAAGCATAGATTTTCAACTTCAACATTGCATTTGCAATTACGTTTGTTTGTTGATAAAATGTCTTTCAGTTTAAATGTTCATTGGTCCGAGCTAACTATTTTCTGGGTAGGAAACGTAAATGTGTTGCGGTGTCAAATCGAGCATGGTATCTTTAACGGTTACAAACATGTTGGACTCATTTTGGTGACATCAATCACAAGACTTCGGTGAATCGATAAGTTATGAATAAGGCATACTGCTTCTATAATACTTGAGATCGATTTATTTTCCCTCTTGCGCGCTCACTAGCGTAACTATAGTCAAAGTTTACGTCGATACTGGTTTACGTCGAAGTACTCTTCTATAGCGGACTTTACGCCCAGATCCAGTGGCGGGATTTTTCGTAAATTTTAGTCGACTTTATCATACAAACCAATACAAATTAATGCTATATTTATCGGAAAGAGTGATATCTTAAGGTCATAATGACGTATTATAATCCACATTAGGCACAGAATATGCCGTATAATTAGGAGTAACTACAAATTATTTACGTTTATCAGACGACGGTCACTTCTCGGGGTCAAATGAGTTAGTATTATTTTGAAATTATGTAAACATTGTGATAAAATATATTATTCACATTAAATTACCGCTTTCAATTGACAAATTGTGTGGCGTTTAGACAAATATCATGCGCAGAAGATTTCCGAATAAATTCGTCGATATAGCGTTGAAAATACGTGTTTTGTTTCACATATTTTTCGATAAATTTTTAGATCGTTTCGGTTTTGCCAGTTCGAATTTTATTGGCGGTCGCATTAAATTGCACATGTAGACTCGGCCATAATTACAAAATCAACATATTTTTTATAAATCCCGATTTTAAGACAACAAAACGCTAATTTGTGAATAAAATACAAATAAAACCGAAGATGTGGTATATTATTTGGTTTATATATATCATAATTCGCGGTAAATATCTTAGATGATCTGCAGTTTTCCTTGATGGAGAGTGCTAACAAGATAAAGTGCTGTTGCTACGCTCCGAACGTTTTCCTTGCTGTTGCTACGCTCCGAACGTTTTCGCGCGGATAGCCCCCAAAACTGTCCCACGAATATCAAAATAAATTCTAAATAAAATTTATATTATTGATAGAATCTTTTCCGGACAGGAGTTTTTAAATAATGCCAATATGAGCTTATTTCGTGCAATCATAAAATAGGTCAGTATTGTGATTATTATCGCAAGAAGGGCTGATTATTTCACACCCTGTTATCCAGGGGGTGGTGAAAAAAAGTTCCGGACACGTAGCCGTTTTTTTTATTTTGACATACAGTAATGCTCTAATTAATCGACTTATTATTATGGGTAACTTTTCAGGATTTAGTTGGAAATATGGCTTGTTGTCATTCATCGGAAAGCTCTCCCCGACTGATTGGAGAATCCATTCAGTAAACCAAAGGTGTATCTACATGTATTACTAAGAATGTAATGTTTCAGGCGCAGACCGACATTCTCGTATTGGGCGATGAAGCAAGAGGGACATAATGTTGGGGGGGGGTTAAGGAGCCATGGTCCGATTTTCCCCTTCAAACTACAATTGGTGCGGTTTGTCTTTAAACCAGAAACTAATTAGATCGAGCCATTGAGCCCATTCAGATGAGATTCTGATGGTCAGATATCGACTTTCGAAAATGTTAACCCTTCCAAGACTGGAGCTTCCTGGAATTTCGCGAAAACCGTGTGCCAATGCGTTCTCTTATATATGAGAATCCCATAAGAAGCCTCGCATAGATAAGAGAATGCATTGCCCTAACAATAGTTACCTTGATCGTGTAAGCCAGTGCATTCTCATACACACGATATAAACGCAGTCCCTGTCATGAAAGGGTAAACAATTAGTTGTCAGGCCAGCAAAAATTCCAATGAACGTTTCTAATAAAGAGCGTCCAACTTTCGTTTCCCAAAAAGCAAATAATAAAGAGCGTTTCCAATTATGATAAATTCATCGTTTGCACGCGTTTTCAACGCACATCCGATGAATGCTTTTGCGCTTTTTTGGAGATACATGTGCTATACAATTGATGCTAATCACAAGTAACTTAGTTTTGCCCTGGTAAGCCGAACATTACCTTAACAAACAGAGCAACGTTTATCTAATTAGGTGTAAAATTGTGGCTCTTGCCAATTAGGGGTGGATGTTCTTGTCCATTTTATAATGGAATAGGAAGAACACATGACAGCATATAACACATCAATATAATTTAATCCAACAACCAACATGTAACGTGTAATACGATGAAATGAACAGAAGTTAATGATCGGTGATGGGTATTTTATAGTTTCGCATGTACACCACATCGCGACATGGATCATTTGAACCTCCAAATTCGGATAAGAACAAAGAACAAAATCCAAGATGACTGTACTAATATAGGTGGCAATGCTAGATGTCATCTCAATCGTGCCTGTATATAATATCTTATAACGATTTACTCATTAATCATACTGCTCAGCAGCTATATATAAGACAGGGCAGGTTGGTGCCGTTTTTTTTTAATTTCACCTGGCGGGTTAACAATGCCTGTTCTGATCGATCTACCGACTTGGGGGGATGGAACGTATGTACACGATGAGTCGCGATACATGAATCGGTACAAAACATTGTGTATATAATACGCTTATATAACAATCGTGTGGCAGAATCCACCACACATATTACATTTAAATAGTTTTTTTTTAAAGCCACTATCGTTGGATTTGTAATATTTTGTATCCGACGATTAGCTATCTTGAGTATATTCTCCGAAACTGCAAATGTATCTGTGCGACACGATTGGCTCGATTTGATAAATTATAATATTACCGTTTAATCAACATGTAACGTGTAATACGATGAAATGAACAGAAGTTAATGATCGGTGATGGGTATTTTATAGTATCGCATGTACACCACATCGCGACATGGATCATTTGAACCTCCAAATTCGGATAAGAACAAAGAGCAAAATCCAAGATGACTGTATATAGGTGGCAATGATAGATGTCAACTCAATCGTGCCTGTATATAACATCTTATAACGATTTACTCATTAATCATACTGCTCAGACAGCTTTATATAGGGCAGGGCAGGCTGGTGCCGTTTTTTTTTAAATTTTACCTGGCGGGTTAACAATGCCTGTTCTGCTCGATCTACCGACCAAGCCTTGAAATAGTGTGTCTGTCATTTGCAGAATGAGGTCCCCAGATGGTGAATTTAGTGATGCTACCCCGCATGGCGGGCTAGCATCACCAAATTCACCCTCTGAACCTCATGCTGCTGAGGTGTAAGCAGAATGAGGTCCCCATAGGTGAATTTGGCGATGCTAGCCCGCTATGCGGGCCCGCTATGCGGGATAACATCACTAAATTCACCCTCTGGGGACCTCATTCTGCAAATGACAGACACACTGTTTCAAGGCTTGCTACCGACTTGGGGGGGGGGGGTGGAACTTAAGTACACGATGAGTCGCGATAAATGAATCGGTACAAAACATTGTGTATATAATACGCTTATATAACAATCGTGTGGCAGAATCCACCACACATATTACATTTAAATAGGTTTTTTTTAAAGCCACTATCGTTGGATTTGTAATATTTTGTATCCGACGATTAGCTATCTTGAGTATATTCTCCGAAACTGCAAATGTATCTGTGTGACACGATTGGCTCGATTTGATAAATTATAAAATTACTCACGATGGGAGGCAATCAAATGATGATAAAAAATAGAAACTATTTGTTTTAGTACGCAAGAATATGTACGTTGTTTACTGGAATGTTGTTTTGATTTTGAACATGATTATGTGTGACGTCAGTTCATTCGGCTTTGATGTTTGAATCAGTCAAGGACAGCACGCGCGCCTTGTATCAGACCTGCAGTAATTATACATATGTTTTTATCGCCAATTCGTTATCGCCAATTTAATCAAGACATTTCATAGGAAATGGTAGATATAAGTAATTATCAACGGAATACAGGTATGAAGTACAGGTATATTAGGGAAGTTTCGCTTTATACACGATGCCAGTTAGCAGATCCTCGAACAGCTTGGTGCTACAGAGTCTAAAGGAAATAGTTGGAATTTCCATTACCACCAACACAAATTTCGCCAGTGTCAGCAAGTTGCAACGTTTATTAGCATAGCGATGCAACCAACCATGCAGGCGCGATTATCGGAATTCACAAACAGCGTTAGAATCGTCACATACATGTAGCTAAAAATAGAGCAATAAATTTTCTGTCACATTGATAATTTCACACAGTGTTCATAAAATTAGATATTACGACATCTAATTAAACACTACAGAATTGACCAATAATTCCTAGCAAGGAGAACATAATTACGCATTTCCAAGAACAGTTATCATCAGTTTGAAGCGGGGTTAAAACGAAACTGCGTGAAATGAGATATCTGTCAATCGTAAAACTATTTATTCGATGTGACGTCATACTACATGGATTGCATGCTGAAGTTATTTGTAGCTGTGGTAATGTGCGCACAGCTATCTCCTTTAAACTCTGTATCGCAGCGCTGTTTGAGACTCTAACTTTAATTATAACTGCGTGTAAGGTAACATCTGCCGTTTGAGGCAATGCATGTCAACATAAATAAACATTTCTGACGTTTGTAAAATCACATTGGGGTCTTTGGTATTAAACTCACAAAACTAGCTGTTAATTGCGATTGGTTGTCATCCAGTATAAGACTGCAACAACATCAACAACAAAAATGTTCAAAAATATATTTCACGGGATAATAACAATGTTGTCTCACACATGGAAATGAAATACGTCAGTTATACCGTATACATATAGATTGCGACGACCCATCTGGAATGGATAGAAATAAACGAAACGGTGTGTGTTTTGGTGCGAAATTAAAGGAGTGGTCCAGGGGGTATCGGAAACAAATTTCAGGCACGTATGATACTATATTGTTTTTTACCTTTGGCCATTGCTTGGACTCACCCACCCCTCGACCCATTTTGTTTTCCATTTTAGCAAGTATTTTCCAATTTTTTTTAGACTCCCATCCCAATAAAACACGAAATAAAACATTCTGGGAAGAATATTCACCACTTTTTTCCTATCAACTATATACCACAGGTTGGTGTATGTGATTATGCAGCATAAAATACCAACACAGTATTCCTTCTCTGCGACTCGATTGAACGATTTCGCCATGTTTATTTCTATAATCATGCAGACGGTCGTCGCTTTATTTAAAACATGCTTGGCAGTTATTAGTTATTAATTATTCCCGCCTCTTTGTTGTGGTTTATCATGCAACAGTAAACCAATAACTGAATACATGTAATAACATTTTTAGAATGGCTGCTTCATTAGAATGGCTCATCAAATGAGGATTAGCTATGTAAACAACACCACAATAAATAGTATTTCCTCCACCCGTCGATACAAATGTTATCAGATTAACTGCATCTTGATAGAGGTGTTAACATCCCTAATCCTTATAAAACACCAGTAATACAATTATATTGCAAGAGTTTGCTGCAATGAATGACATTCTTGAGGAATTAAAAAGTGACTTGCTAACGCTTTTGCCAAATGAAAATATTGTTTGCCAAATGTGAATTATTTTTACAATTGGCAAATTTTCCAAGTTGCCGCGCGCGAACCCAGATCACTAACTGGGTCAAACCTTGTTGCTGGGGAGCAGTACATGAAATTGTCAACTTATTGGACACAAAGAGTGTGCGCAGAAATGGAAATTTGGGCTATCAATACCCCGGTTAAGGCCGATATACGAGTCGTTTCCACATATATGACGCATCCGATTAACGCAATAAAAGTAATTTGTTGACGCTGTCTATATCAGAAACTAATGCGATCGATCGAACGCATAAGTATAGTTCAATAGTTTGGGTTTGGCGCAGATTGATCGAACCCATGAGCTTATCCATTTTGGTGATCATGTATCGCCTTTCAAATGAGTTTTCAAATTAAGATGATGCACACAAACTCTAAAGATGACAAAGAATGTACGTTTATGGTTCCCATGCGCATTAACGTCGAATATTACAAGGGGTGCATAAAATATGAGTTTATATTTAGCGCATTATAAAGGATTTTTTTTTTGGTCTTCGTTGTGCATGCTTGTTGCGAAAGACGTTGGTTGCAATGGAATTAATTTCAATGTCTTATTCTAGCCAATATGCATGCGATTAGATAGTGAATGATTATCAATCGATATTCACGATTGGATAGCCATTGATATTCAATCGAAGTAACACGTGCCACGAAAGGTTCTGATTATTGACGGAATAATGGAGATATTTGTTTAAAGAATTCGACTTATGTCCGACCAAAGTTGATCACTAGCGGTGTTAAAAATGATTTCATACAAATCTCAGTTAGTTCGTCAAATTACGTTCTATATAGAGTTATCACCCTTCCGATTAACCCATGATACTCGTTTGAAATATAAACCCAACCTCACGTGGCGCGTGTTACTGCGATTGAATATTCATCATTATCTAACGCAGATTAACACAGATTAAGTATCTTTCGCTACCTAATCGTGTGCGTATTAGGTGTTATTCCCAATGTAACCAAGAAATTGGATAAACAACATTCGATTAATTTGGATTCAGATCAGATGAGACATCTTCAAATAGAGTCATACAAATATTTCGATGCATGAAGTGAGGTACATATACAACATCAATTATAGTATCCGTTATTTCCCTGAACGGATCTTTGTGACAAAGATCGCACTCAGCAAGAAGTAGACACCAGTCAACGAAAACAGTATAATATAACCGAGTCCCAGAACACAGTCTAGTCGCTCGAAAACGTCCAACACCAACCCACCGACAGGTGTCGCTAGTGCTTGTGGTAAAATCATAGCCTGGTTCCATACTGCTATGTCTTTGGCAATCTCTTTTTCCTCGGGCAGTACATCCATGACCAGAGCCAGGTCTACTGCTTGATATGCCCCAAACGCAATACCTGGGTACGATACAACATTACATAATATGAAGTGACAGTTCCAAGTTTCGTTAAAGACCCAAAGTCCGAGTTGATAACATCAAACTTTCATCGAAGAATTTAACACGTTTATAAATTGTTCTCTGATAAAGAGCGTCCATGCTTTCGTTTCTAAAAACAGTAGGTAATAAAGAGCGTTCTAAAATATAACCGTTTGTACTCATTTTCATCGTAAAAATGATGGCGTACATCTACAAATGGTTGTGCCTCCTAGTTGTTTTCTTTTATTTTAAATATTTTTTGTTTAAGCATACTTTATTCCAACACAATACATACAGATACATACAGATACATAAGACATAACATAGTGAAATAGAGTATAGACGACATAAAGATCAAAATTATCTTTGGAAACGTTGACTAATTTGGTGACAAATCTATCCGTTGATCTTTAACCAGTTGATAACTAAATATAACCGTGCACTGCTAACAGTGAGGATTATAGTGGCACAATTTTCATGGACAGTGGTAAGCGATTTCTTCAGTTATAAAGTGATTATACAATGTTGTGTACAGTAAGACTTCTTCTTATACTCGTCCAGGTTGTGGTGAAAAGTCATATTGAACTCCAATATGACTGTTCACTACAACGTGGACTAGTACAATAAAACAAATACTGTACACAACATTGTATAATGACATTTTTATTATTCATCTGTATATTTATCCAAATGACGTCACGGAATTCTAGATATATTTTTTTTTTTATAAAAGTCATAGTCCAATATGACTTTCGGGAGTCCAATGTGACTTCCCCACGGATTATCATGTGACGGCTTTTGCCCAATCAGAAATGGTGTTAGTTAACCCTTTGAACCCGACTGGTCGCAAAAGAGGCCAGCCAGAAAACGTTTATACATCCGGCTGGCCGCTTTTGCGACCAGTAGCATTCGGTGGCGTCATAAACATATGTAGCATGTTTATATATGCTATAACCATTGGTATATCCACTTATATCTATGTAAATGATCTCCAGGAACTTCAGCAGTGGCGTGAGTGCATTGCGTATGGGTTTGTTGTCGACTAGTTGGGGTTGGAAAATATGCGC
Source organism: Siphonodentalium dalli (assembly GCA_032622095.1). Classification (NCBI taxonomy): domain Eukaryota; kingdom Metazoa; phylum Mollusca; class Scaphopoda; order Gadilida; family Siphonodentaliidae; genus Siphonodentalium; species Siphonodentalium dalli. The sequence continues at coordinate 95,197,981 of CP136065.1, forward strand.
ATGTGCACAGCGCAGAATTCAACAAACGTACATTATTTGAAGCGATTCGCGAAACGCTATACGTTGTTGTGCGGTTCGCAGTATTGTAGAAAGACACCATGGGATACAATGATAAATGTATGGGTTTTTGATACAATCACATCAAGGATCCCCATAGTATATGCAGTTGCACGTTTCGACATTGAACCAGATTAGTCCCGTGGAAAGGAGTTGCATGGTCACAATACCATCTAGTCCGATCTACTTGCGCGTGCGCATTACAAACACGTGTCAATTAACTCTTGCATTATTGAACAATTATGTAAAGTTTAAGACCTAGCTGGGCTCCATATGAGCATGACCATCTCTATGCCATAGGCGATGTCTAAAATGGGACATAATGCCATTGGATTCACAGGGAAGTGGTGTCATTCGATCACTTAGGGTATATGCTTAGCAACATTGATACCGCTAAATACAAGTTGGGTTCACTCTTCTGACCAGATATATCTCAAATGTCACAATAGGTTATTGACTGCATAGCAAAGGCAATTTCTTAGCGCGGAATTACGACGCTATATGCTATAATTGCATATTACTTTCAATTCCGAGTAGTTGCATATAAACCGTTACCAGTTAGTGATCGTGTGGCAAAGTAAACCAATCTTTAAAAATACTCAGTGGTCCATGAGAACATACCTGTACAGTTTCAGATCTGTGACACCATTTGAACATAACCATCGCCATGTGCATGCTATGGAATGTCTAAATTGGGGCTTAATACAATTGAATACACAGGGCAATGGTGTCATTCCATCATTTGGGGTATTTGCTTAGCAACCGTTGCTACCCTTAAATACAAGTTAGGTTCACTCTTCTGGCCAGATATATCTCAAATTTCACAATATGGTATTGACTGCTTCAAAAACGCCAGTTACTTGGGCTGAATTACGACGATAAAAGATATAATTGCATTTTACTTTCAATATCAGGTAGTTGCCTAGCAACCGTTACAAGAGAGTGACCATGTGACAATGTAACCAGATCTTAAAATAATCAGTGGTCCATGGGTAACATACCTCTAAAGTTTCAGACATATGACACCACTTGGGCATAAACAACACCATACGTCTAAACACTGCCTACAATAAATCAAAATACCGCTGGGAGCCCAGGGTCAGGGTGTCGATTGTTGTGGGGAGCTAGGGTTCAAAGGGTTTTAGTTAAAAGGGTTTTAGTTAAGTGATGGATAATAATAGCAACCTGCGGGCGCGATGTTGCTTTTCAAGTTTAGGCGTGAATGACGTCATTAATTTTTACAATACCATGAAACAGAATTTCGACGCGATGAAAATCAGGACAAGAAAAATGGGTTAAAAATCACGTGACTTCCGCCCCGCTTTTGCATAGCATCCTGGGAACAATACTATCAAATTGTGAAATCACGGAATCGGAAGTGGACCAAGTGGGATGGTTATAAAATTACCAACTTCAGTTTTTCTGAACAATTCCTATGTGATTTAGGCCTATAGATTAGTTTAATTTTGACAAATTTCGTTGGTTAGCTGAACGAAAACGAGCGAAGACGTCATGACATGGTCCATGACGTCATTTACGTCATTTGGCTTTGTGGTCCAGAATTCAGACACATTTGGTCTCTACCGGAAACACTGATTTCACATCACTAGGATCCACTAGACTATAGACGCAATTATATATACGAAGTGGCTTTAGCACTGAGGGCTCAAGAACGGCATGCCGCTCTTTAGCGATGAGGGCTAAGGAGCGGTATACGGCTCTTTATAGTCGGACACTGGAGATCGAGCAGTACGGATGATACTGTAAGACCGTTCTTTATCGCGCCAGGACCATGTATAGCTAAGTGTTGGTATATACCGATGTACACCACTCCTGTGCCCCGTTCTTTGACGTTTGTCACTGAATAGCGGTATACCGTTATTTAGTGCCAGCGCTGAAGAGCGGTAGGCCCATACCGTTCCTTGGTACCAACCGCTAAAGAGCGGTATAGCCTACCGTTCTTAAGCGTATCAGACCCATAAAGATGAAGAGTGGTATACCACTCTTTAGCGTTTGGTACTAAAGAACGGTATAGCGTGTCAGGCCCATATAGCTAAAGAGCGATATACTGCTCTTAAGCCACGGCCTTATATATATACACATACACGATTTATTGACCGTACTAACACGGGACAGAAATAGAGGCTCTATCAGCGTATAATCGCTTTTGTTAGCAGTTAGGAAACAGCGTATATAATGTAGATTTGACTTTGATAAGTCTTTTAGTCACCAGTACGCAAATCAAAGCTGTATTACAACGACACAAATTAATGAGTAACACGCATAACACATATACAACTTTTTATATACAATATGCACACAATAAATATGGGATCCTGGATCCCTCCCTACAAACGTGTTGTTTGTTTGTTTGGTTTTCATTGTTCCTTTTTTGTTTTTGTTCTTCTTTTGACCTAGTGTGTATATATAAGATTGTATTCTTCATCGTGTTTTCAAATGTCCTTTTGACTATCAGTTTGAATTTTTGACCTGCAGGCATGAGCTAATTCAGCTGCCTTCGACAATGTATACACTTAAATGCAATAAGAGACGTCTCTAAAGACCATTTTCTAGAAAAAATACAGACTGGATTCAAACGAGGGATGTTTTCTATTGACAAGAGCCCATGAAACTGTTCGTGCGAAAGATTTGCCCAGTGATATTTTGGGATAATATACGCTCATGTAGTCATTTATATTTGTCATAGACAAACGTGGGAAATTGCTAGGTTTAGTTTGGCATGGAGGTGTATGAGTTGCTTTAACGAGATATGTGGTGGCAGGGTGGTTGTACTGTAGTGTTCCGCGGAATCCGCCCCTCCAACTTTGGTGAAAATATTCAACATTTTGAAATCCCATGCCGTGACACAGCAACAGTTGGAAACTATACGTGTATAGATTGAAATTGTCGTGACAGTTTGATGTATTTGTGTGGTTGCTCCACTACGTGTCACGTGCGATCATATTAAGATGGGACCAACGCCACAGTCCGTCATCAGGATAGTATTGAATTGAATATTTGTTTATTATAGTGACATTGTGTTACATATATAAATGCGTATACACACACAACAATAATCGACAATTACACCCGGCCCATAGGGCCTATAAGTCACTCTATTTCAAAATAAATATAATTATTAATTAATTAATTTCGCGGCGTCGTTATTAATGTCTGTCTTTCTCCAAATGCATGGTACAGGAATTTAGCAGTTTGTCGCGGAAAGTTATCGAATAAATGTTTGGCCATATAAGTCAGAGAATTCACACCATTGATGTGGAAATTGGCACTACGAAAATAATCCGTCCGTAAATTATCATATGCGTTGCACTGAAGAAAAAGATGGAGCTCGTCTTCCACAGACTTTGATTGGCAGAACACACATAGTAAGCCTTACAATGTATATAGCTGTATATCTGTATAAATTACACGATGGGACTAACGCCACAGTCAGTCATCAGGATAGTAAGCCTTATAATGTATATAGCTGGATATCTGTATACTTTATACAATGGGACTAACACCACAGTCAGTCATCGCGTTATCAGCAGGTTAATGTTAGAGAGGTTTCGCAACTCACGGATATAACTACGACTAGTAGAATTCGTGTATATAGGATAAAAAATCCGTTCCGCAAAGATAACGACGACATTTAGGAGTATTGAACACGGCAATGCGTGAATAATCGTGCGCAGTAAAATTTTCGCTGTGAACGATCTACCAGAGTAAGCAACACATACAATAATCTTATTTTCAATCGGCTAATTGAGGATATTAATTAGTCCGAGCCTTGATCAGTGCCGACTGTGCATGCGATACAACAAAACTAAATTACTGAGTGTTTGTATCTTGGAATGTTAAAAAGTTATTGGGACAAACCGAATAAATTGATTATCCATTGTGATGGCTAGGACGTCACGGCTACAGTTAGAACGTACACATAAGTTGATGACGTAACACCCGTAATCGTATCTGCCAACTGTGAGTTTGCTTCACCTCTCTAGTATAACAAGCATACTCACCGAAGAACACGGCTAGGATCACTGCTATATAATATACATTGTGGTCATCTCGTATTATTGCAAGAAGTGATATGGTTCCTCCCATCAAGAAAGCTGAATTGAACGAAACAAAAAAGGTTAGAGGATTTCGAAACAGGACATTGGTTTAAACGGACATGGTTCATTCGAGCTTCCAAATGTTTTCTATACGTAACTTGGAAGGAGGTATAAGCTAGGTTTACAATTACACGAATTATTGATATACCGGCTTCATAAGCTCTGAAAAATACTCGCCATGGTAACAACCACTTTCCAGCTGTTTTCAATTTTTTGCACAGAAGTGAAAGACGCTCTTTATTTCTATTAAATCAGGGATAGACTAACACGGAACGCTTGTTTCGCTGTTCCATGCCGTGCACATGGGTTGTTGTTTTTTTGGTAATAAAATTTTTGTTTTCAAATGCGCATTTGTTTTGACTTCAATGCGTCTTTCTGCGACATATAATGCTCGTAGAAAGGTACATCTAGCTTAAGTATTTGTCGACATATTTCGATACCGGGAAAAATGAACAACGAATATTATTAGATGTATTTTTGGAGCGCAAACCGCTAAGTTTTTCTGTATCCCAATACAACAAATACACGTTTAGATAGGCCTACGTAAGACATATATTTAGATATAAAATGATTCACATGTAATTGCTGATGCATATTATCTGGTCACCGACACACCAATGTATGTTTTGGCGCATACAATTTTTTTCTCGGCGGAATCTGGTGATCTAGGGGTCACTTCTGAAGAATCCACCGGCTGATCCGCCATCAGCCTTGGGGAATTCGAGAAATCAGGACAAACAGAGATGGTGGTCAAAATGGCCTAAATAGTCACCTGACATCTGACATCGACATATATAAATATGGTATCGCAGAATCATTATGTAACATTTCCTCGAACTCGGTCATTTCTCGCCAACCAAGGGGGTATTGTATCATTCACATTCCTAGTTACGACAGTCGGGGACGAAATTCTCTATTTCGATGGGATGTTGTCCCGAGTCCTAGTGTATATTGAAACGACGCGACTCATCTTTGTGTCGCCAGAGTAGTTTTTAACCAGGAACATGTCTATTCACCATGATACATTGATTCGCGTCAATAAACAAAATTTGGGTCACAACAATAGTGATAATTATATAGCATTATTATATAATCATAAACTTTATTCTAAAAGTCCCATACTATATCATACGAAAAAGGAGTTGATAAATTGCGATATCTACTGGATATTCCTATAAATAGTAATGATTGGTTAATAACCCAATAGGAATTGAAAATCTTTTTGACTTGTTGAATCACATTGTTGTCCATTTGATGGAACCATGTACATCTATACACGGTCAGTAATGAATTTCAGGCCTAATGGGCTTGATCAGATCGCATTGGTAGATCGTATACTAAAACACTTATTGCATTGTTTAGAGGTTGACATGAGGATTTATCAACCCTTGAAAGTTTGTATCACCTCGGCCTGTGACCGCGGTGACTATTAACTTCGAAACATAATATGGGCGCTGAGGGGTGGTCAGGCAGGAAGCTATATATATCCATTATTAATTCGCAGTCAACATAACTCAATTATATATTAATGATAAACCAGTTATCACCCATGTGAATATCCAATGGGGAAATGACAAATATAAGCTTACAAAGCTTACAGTCAGATCATTTTCTCATCTCTTATATGCTGGGACACACGTGTTAACATTTTGTAATAAATATATGTGTTGTAATTAAAATTGTATATGTATGTACACACTTGCTATTGAGAATAAAATATTGTTTACGCTAAACATCGAAACAATGCAATAAACGTATAATATCCACTAACTAAGCAATTATATTAAGTCTGAGATGAAAATCTATTATTAACATGCATTTTTACTTCATGGTGATTCCGAATATAGAGCATTAGACTTTTCCTTGTCCTAAATGAACCAGCCGCCTAATTCGTAGTAACCTGACCCTTTTTGTGAGATTGCGTACCGAAATTTCTCAACCGTGAGATATCATTATTAGCCCACAGTGCCCAAATGTTAGTCATGCTCACAACGTTATAGCCACAGATGAGGTCTTTAAAAGTATATTACTCCAAATGTCTTTCTCTGAACAATCAAATATACATATTCAAGAACATCGGATAATCAAGCACTTGCCACCAGTGTACCAACAGAACCAACGAAAGTCCGCATCACGTGCATGTCGTCTAATTAATCTGTGGGCAATGTCACATGCATTGAACAGAACCTAGAGAGAAATATTACATCTGGTGATCGGTTCAGATCGGATCAGAAAGCATGTACATGTATATTTAAATAACTGAAAAATCGTACATAATTCTTTATTTATAGTTTTCATGACTGCTATACATGTATACATAGTGTCACTAATAAAGACCACACTATGTTCGCATTGTAAGCAATTATATACAAGTCACTGAATTACGCGCTTTACTATATGATTTTCCGTGGCGTTTTTCATTGGATCAAAACAACGTTCTGTGTATCTTAAGTGGCGCTAGTTTATCTATGGACAACATAGTCGGTATTGTTCAATGCTCGATTTGATAAAACAAGAAATAATCGGCTAACAGTAATATATCATTGTAACGCAACCGTCGATACCTCAGACGCCGACTTACTATTTATAAACGTTTTTGTTATATTGATCATCTTTCTGTGTCCAAGAAATTCTCTCCCACTGGTCAGAAAGACTCTATTTATTTATCAAATGAAGAATTCGTTTGTTAAATATGTTCTGTGTTAATAAATCAAACGCAATGTCATATTCCATATGCTGAGGTTAGTTTGTGGAAATTTGGTCTAAACTAAGATTTCCGCGACTTCAAGCCGCCATCTTGGTGGCCATCTTTGAACTTTTATCAACCGTTGAGCTAACATTTATATCGGTACATCCAGAAAATATAACAATTGTTATAAATCGTTGTTAGTGTAGCGGTCGCGTTGTAAATATTGAAGGCTGATGACTTATCTGCTCGAGAGGTCTAGATTGTTAGACGCTTTGTGTGAAGACCGAAGATAGCAACGTCGAGCTCAGTTAGTCCTTGGATGGGTGACCGGCTTGGGATTTCGGGTGCTGCCAACTTTCGGTGCCACTACAACACTTCTTTCTCTTTTTTCTATTACATGGGAGTAAAAGTCATATTATTTTGAAAAATTCGGCCATTTTGAACACCATCTTTGTTTATCCCGATTTATCAAATTCCCCAAAGGCTGGCCCAGTGTCAGTCGGTAGATTTTTCAGAAGGGGACCCTAGACTACCAGAATCCGCCGAGAGAAAAAACTTTATACGCGAAAACAAGCATCAGCAAAAATATGTGTTTGGTGGCGGCCTGACTATTATGTGGTCCACTAAGGAAGATGATACCAGTATTCTAGATGTTGAATGTATACAAGATCTTGGTACCACGCCGTCTCAAGAAGAGCTCAGTAGAGCAGCATGGGACGAATATCTTGTGTCTGGTTGATGTTGCTTTTAAATCCGCTGCTTGTCAACAACCGCACCGAATATTCAAAGGAGAACAATGACACAGCAAACAAACAACATATGCGTACTAGTATATGGATCCTTACCTGCAGACATCACTATTATCTTTCTTCTTTGGTATCTGTCTGATATAATCCCAAATATCAGTGACCTGTGGAAATGAAATACAGAAATTAGATTAGAACCTGACTGAGTACGGTTTCGCATCAAAGATATTCTATTTGTCAGCTAGAATTGCATGGAGGACATGTGGGGTGTGGTTATATTGTGTCTTACTGGTATAGCCTGCGCATGGGCTGTAATATATAGCTTAGATGTTTGGTTTGCCAACCGCAACATATATGGATGCTGCTAAATAAATGCAGCAGACCAAATACCGTCAGTTTTCACAAAATCGTAAAGTTAAAAGCCTTTAGATTATCCGAACAATTCGAGGTGAGAAAGTATATGTCTAAATATATTAAACTTAATTCACAACTAGCTGGGGTACCTGGGGTTGCTCAGGTAATGAATTAGTAAATCATGAGTGTCCTTCAATTCATTTAAATGAATTATTAGTCACCCGATGTAAACATACTAAACAACACCAATTGCAAGACACTCTTCGGATAAAGTTACCTCTATCCTTTAAGTTGATAATAAACGCTCTTTCTTGCTAATTATTAGTGCACTTTAAGTAATCTGAGGTCAACAACACATATCCCATGACACTTCCCATGTCCAACTACCTCTATCTTTTAAGTTTAGAATAAGCGCTCTTTAAAATGCCCCGTGTCAAATTTCCTCTGTGTGCCAATTTTCCCCACATATCTTCTGAACTGATAACAAACCTCATTCATTGATAATATATGTTAATATAAATAATTGGTCCCCTTTAAATCATTTAGGGTCCAAGGCGCCTATCCCATGATATTCCCGTAGTCAGGTGATCCATATGTATAATTTTCTTACATATCGTCCAAGCTGATAAGGAATGCTCTGTATTGCTCATATGTGTAATACAATGTTTAAGTTCCAGTTTATGGTCAACAGCACATGCGCAATGGTACTCCCGGATAAATTAACCCCTGTATTAAAATTTCCAGCGACCAGGATCTAACCATTTATGATACATGATTAATTATTTATTTATTTATAACTGTGTATTAGTGCCTCTTTCAGTCGTGTGAGGTCAGCGACACGTATCCCATGACACTCACAGGTTCAATTGACGCCTGTGTACACATTTTCAGTTCCGAGTGTCCAGCCGTTTGGTTGCCAATTATATTATATGCAACTCTAAGATTACCCGTATTTAAACGCTATTTAAATAAATATATTTTCACCTACATTCCACGCCGGAAGTCATGCTTTACAAAAAAAAAACCAAGGGACAATACTTTTGCCTTGACACATTTTCAGTTCCGAGTGTCCAGCCGTTTGGTTGCCAATTATATTATATGCAACTCTAAGATTACCCGTATTTAAACGGTATTTAAATAAATATATTTTCACCTACATTCCACGCCGGAAGTCATGCTTTACAAGAAAAAAACCAAGGGGCAATACTTTTGCCTTGACTAAGATACTAGAGTTATGTCTCTTTGACTGATACACTACACCAATAATAGCCCGACAGACAAACACACTTTAGTTTTATTTGTACAAATGGATCGTGTTGCCATTAATCGCATTCTGCTCTCTTCTGACTGGCGGGCCGCACATCGCTTGTTAGCTTAGAGCGTAAGCTGTTACTCGCCCAGCGATCACCAGTAAACATAGAACTACGAAATACTCAACGTATAGATAGTCCATCATAACTCTCTAATAGTATCCTAAAGGTTACACTGGTGTAAATGTTTTCCATGGGCCTCAGTGCTAACGTTTTAGCATATACCGTTGGCAATATAAACTTTGGGTCCAAAATTTTCTTTAAATCTGAAAAATTGACATTTGGGGAAACTTTTTGCACACAAAAATCATGTCTGTCAGGCAGGAAATTCGCCTTTAAATCCTGTGTTTTCGTAACTAGTGTAAGAATCGCATAAAAAAATACTGTCATATTTTAGACTACACCAACAAAATTCAAACTTCACTACAGAGGGTTAATTCCTGTGCCAATGGCTATTTTACCTATGGGAAATGATAGGGAAGAGGTGTGATGATTTTTTTATGCAAAAAGCACACAAGGCTATTGACCAATCAGGGCACAGTGTCTATTTTATTCTCTCCTATATATTCCTCCCGCATCCGCTAGAGGTCTCTCCGAACCTTATTTACACCAGTGTAACCTAAAGCGATAGCCCGCTTTTTCGCGGAATAATTGTAACTCCCTACATTTCTTCAGAATTGCCCATCAATGTAAAAAATGTGTTCAAAAACAATATCACTTCTGTGGTTCTTTATTCATCACACACAATTTACCCCCCACCCCTTTAACACATTATTCATAAAAAAGCACAATTTTCCACCATAAGTCATGTTCAGGCCCCATTTTCACACAGTTTTTGGGGTCTGGTGTTGCAAACTTGGATCAGCTATGGCAGACTGTACACGATTCTTTCCATGAGAGAACTTCTGGTGATTTGAGGTCACTGAGTCCAGATCTGATCAGCTGAGCATGAAGCACATGACTTTATCAGCACATGAAAGACTAAACTATGACATTTTCAGGTCTGCAAGGGTGATCCAAGATAACTGGATGTGGGTGTATATTTAATTAGTTGAACAGAGATATGCTCTCTTTAAAATGCTGAAGCATTTGCTTAAATGTGTCCAAGTTTTAGTGCTATTAACCTTCAAATGGCCATACCCACCAGTGAAAATGACAGACTTGTATGATATATACCTGTATATCACTGGCTATAAAATCCAAAACACTTGTTAGATTAGCTTATTATAACAATTGATATGTGTATCATTGATATGCTAATGTTATGGGTCATTTGCATTATCATGTGACTATTACAACCTTGAAAAAAAAGGAAAATACCTTGAAAAACTGGCATTTTTTATGAAAAATATTACTCTTTTTTGGCTGATGAAAGTGAAAGAAGACATCATAAGCAAGAATAGCTACACCATGCATGAGAGATTCATTGCACTGAAAGACCAGGCTGTTAAAAATGCAATAAAATACTTTAAAGTGACTCCCAGGAATCAAAAAGGCCAAAAAGCTCATTTTTCCCTTTAGGTTACCCTGGTGTAAATGTTTTCCATAGGCATCAGTGCTAACGTTTTAGCATATATACCGTTGGCAATATAAACTTTGGGTCAAAAATTTTCTTTAAATCTGAAAAATTGACATTTAGGGAAACTTTTTGCACAAATAAATCATGTCTGTCAGGCATGAAATTCGCCTTTAAATCTTGTGTTTTCGTAACTAGTGTCAGAACCGCATAAAAAATACTGTCATATTTTAGACTACACCAAACATGTCAAACTTCACTACAGAGGGTTAATTCCTGTGCCAATGGCTATTTTACCTATGGGAAATCATAGGGAAGAGGTGTGATGATTTTTTTATGCAAAAAGCACACAAGCTATTGACCAATCAGGGCCCAGTGTCTATTTTATTCTCTCCTATATATTCCTCCCACATCCGCTAGAGGTCTCTCCGAACCTTTTTTACACCAGTGTAACTTAAAACAACTCTCATAAACCCGACAGTTTCGTAACAATCACGAACTGCGGTGTTTTATAATTTGCAAAATTATTGTTTTTAATTTTTAATTAAAACGCGTCGTGCATAAATGTGTTATGACTGATATAAATCCGTAAGGTTCCTATTGGACCTTTTCATATCAATACGTATCATACCATGCTTTGAGAGAAATAGATAAACATTAGTATTATATGCTAAGCTATCAGATAGTTATATACTATGATGTTAGCCCCGTTTATCCCTCAACCAATCTGACTGAAAAAATGGAACTATTTGTATATGCACAAGCTCACTTCCATGGCTGTGCGTGGGTATATAAATTTGCACTTTTTACTCTTCTTTCGAGCTCAGCTACGGACCAACTGAGCGGAGCATATAATAAACAGAACATCTCCACTTTTTGGTTGTATATGGTAATTATCTCATTCGCGATGACAAAAAATAAATGAATTTCCACTCGTGGCAATTCATTTTTATTTTTTTCATCACTCATGAGATAATTCCCATATCCAGCCAAGTAGTGTAGATATCCTCTATTTATGCAGTTGATATATTCTACAGACAATTGCACAACGGGTGTACATACGGTTCATGTACGTTTTTGTACTAAGATCTAAAGTTCAAATAGCCGCGCTTTACTGTGTATCTCAATTGACAATTTTCTTTCACAAGAATATCCTTATGTGGCATAGTTGTTTATTGTCATAATTTTGCTGAATCTAGAACTTACATTAGTTAAATATCGTCGATTCATGACGGACACATGGTTGAGACTTTTAAGATTCTCAGGAATCAGTATAACATCAACGAAAAGGACTTTTCCCCAAAAACACGAGGGGAAGATGCAGTTGCCACTTTCAAATAAAGATAGCTGGAAATACTTTTTCACACAACGTATAGTATTGTCTTGGAATAGCCTTCCCCATATGATGGTGGAAATGACAACTTTGGTCGATTTCATAACAATTAGTGACTCTTTCTTCTACCAAAAACTTAAAAAGAAGTACGAATATGACTGATCATTAGCACTGTTTGTGACATATATCGGTATGAGTATTCACTTACAAATGTATAATCAATTAGTATTGGAATCATATAAATCATAGATCTGTTCAGCAAAAAATGATGACGATGACCAAAAGTTGTTAGTTTCAAATGTTAGCGTTCTTGAAATTAACACGTGCTTTCATTTATAACCAAACGGGACATTTCGCCGCATAGGTACTGCACGTCGAAATTGTTTTACTTCCCTTTCTGTTAACCGATTCCCACCATTCGACGAGGATTCCAACATAAAATGAACTCTTAGAACTAGATTAAAGAATACACACGTCCAGTTAGGCCTGTCACTGTGCATCATGTGTGCACTTTTTTGCCGGATTGTCACCCTTGTTTTCGTGAGACACGTAAATTTGTCGCCGCTCTCGGCCTGGAATGTCTTCCTCGCGGGCCTGGGGCCCTCGGGTGATATTCCAGGTCTCGAGCGGCGACAAATCCCCGTGTCTCACTCAAGCGCGGACAACAACTATATATATTTTTACACGGATAATGGAGCAGCCAGACTCGTGTCATCTCAACTAAGAGCTCAGAGCCATCCACAAGACGTAACCAGTAATATGTTTAAGGGTCAGACGCATGCACGCTTTGCCAAAATGTGTTGGTATTTTAAAATGAATTTTCTCAAAATCTGTCAAGAATGTCTTTGTGAAATTTGGTACAAGCGATTATTGTGGCACAGTATTCACTGTGTGTGGACGGAAGTGAACGCTGGTTTGTGGTAAACAGTTGTAAACAAAGATAAATCATTTTATATATTCGAGAATGTTCATGTCATGTTTGTTGATCAATGAAACATTGACTGAGATGAGTTATGTGTCATGGGTTCATAACCAAGTTAGAGCTGACAGCCATATCTCTTACCAATTTGGCTTATATTACAATTGATTGCCCCCTGCTTGAGTGTACAACATAATATATGGGGTATGATGCTACGTTATGCAATTAAACATCTAACTCGATATTATGATACAAATGAAGACTCCTCTCATAGAGCCAAGACAAAGTTATTTGGTGATTGGAATATTGTGTGAAATTATTGATTATTCTAGCAGTTCTTGGTATACAAATAATATTTTCGAACTCTCAAATGTATTAAAATCAACTGTTTTTGTCGTTAATAATTGTTCAGATTCTATATACAATCAAGATGATGATAAGTGGAATTCCAGATTTTTCGCCAGAGAAATTCTTTGTTGAAAATCTCTGTTAATTTTTGGCTGGATTTATGCAAAACATGCGTCTCCTCCTTAAACAGCCTGACTCATTGAGCAAGTAAAGTCGAAAAGCGACACACCTACAATGAAACTGTATTGCAATAACTTCGACGGACACTTGCCGCCAAATTGCATGACATTGAGACGGCATTCCTAATGTGACATCGCATCGCAGCTTTGATTTGTGCCTCACATGCACAATGCCTCCCTGTCGCTCCAATGTATATTAGTATATCCACCGATAGGGGGGAGACTTACCCTATGGCGGCAGCGAATAACAGCGGCAATAACATCACGGCTACGCCCTTTGACGGACTCCAACAGTTGGGCAATTGCAGCATGTCATTCAGCCAGTACTCCAAGAACCTATATGGCGAAATATTTTGTACGTAAAATGTCAAAATCTCACAGTACACGCCGGGACGTGACTATAGAGGTTCTCGGTCTGTGAGCAGTGGCGCTTCAGATTTGAAATTTCTAACTACAACCCTTCAACCGGACCGAATTCCCAAGTTGGAAATTCCATTTGCATTAGTGTTAGTGTTGGCATTTTCTAACCGGTATGTAAAGCTATCCAACTGGTAGAAACAACCAACCTGACAGACTGACACCCCCCCCCCCCCCAAACCACAATGTCCCTAAGTACATGCATACGACAAAACAAATTCAAGAAATTTAAAAAAACAAAATTATACCAGCTATAAGCAGGGGGGGGTCGGAAAAAAAATTCAGGCACGTATGGCATTTTTTCCCTTTCGATCATTTTTTGTACCCACCCACCCCCACGCCAAATTTTTTTCCGTTTTCGGCAGTTTTTTCCGACCATTTTTTGACACCCACCCCCCCTTTTAACACTAAAACAGAGATTTGCGGGGGGAAATTCACTGTAAACAGCTGTATATGAATTTCTGTGCATACTATTTATCATGGATGTTAACATGGACATGTAAATAGGAATGAGTAATTTTGAGGTCATTCGGCCAAAAAAACATGGCTGCCAGCGGCCATCTTGGATTTCAAAATTTGCAACAAAATACAACACGATAACTGCCTGCAGTCAGTTTACCAGTTAGAATTACATTATTTCTCTCATTCAAACTGATTCAAAGTGGTTTTGAAGCCCAACTCATTGCCAAAACACTAAAAACAAGCAGGATTTTTTTTTTTTAGTTGCGGAAAAAATTGCTTGTTGGTGGCTTTGACCACCCACCCACCCCGGCATACGTGCCGGAATAAATTTTTTCACCCCCCCCTGCTATAAGTTGATATATGAATATAAATAGTCTATATAATCGAAGCATGTTCACCAACAACGTTTACTAAGCCGGACAAAATTAATTGGGGTAATAATTTGCACAGAGAAAGGGACAATGATATGTTAAAGACGAATGACAAAGCAATAAAAAAAAACAGTCGAAAACTCGAGTCTTCCGTACTGATACAGAGTGAAACAAAATGTGAACTTTATGCGCTAAGTAAGGTTCTGGTGCGCTCGAACTAGAAGATGAATTTAATATCTATCGATCCGACTTTCGTTCGGAGTACACAAATTGATGATAAGTAAATCGGATTATATCTATATATCTGTCCAATATTAAGCTCACCCAGTCACTGTCGAAACACCTTGCTGCATAAAGAACCGTGTAATAAAAACCCATCGGAAGTCGTGATCTGCAAAGACACCAAATAAATATTCAAACATAGATTAACAAATGAAATATAAGAGGGTTTGGAATGACGGGCATGAGGTCAAATCAGTATAACAATTTGAAATTGGTTAGATCTGATTGGTTCAAACACAGAATGTGGATGGGGTGTGTATACATATTTGGAATATTTGGAAGGGGAATAACCATATTGTGTTAGGGGTGTTAATAATAGACATTATGAATGTTGTCCGGTACG
Organism: Siphonodentalium dalli; assembly: GCA_032622095.1. Taxonomy (NCBI): domain Eukaryota; kingdom Metazoa; phylum Mollusca; class Scaphopoda; order Gadilida; family Siphonodentaliidae; genus Siphonodentalium; species Siphonodentalium dalli. Next base: position 95,213,425 of record CP136065.1, read on the forward strand.
AAGACTTATATATATAGGTAAGCTTAGAGCTCATTCGACTGCATGGGGTGCAACAAGGGGGCTATAATGGGCGGCCGGCGTCAACAGGGTTATGTACATGGGTGTGTGTGTGTGTAAACATATCTATTACTCTACTATGTGTATACATGTATCAATAATCACATTACTGTAATATGTATATAAATGTATAAATAACATGTATGGCGGTTGCAATTTCACACTAAATATGAATACACACTATAATTTGTGACATGTTCATCAATTTCAATGTCTCTGTGAGTATATAATACGACATCGCAGTATGTTGGAATTACATATGTTATACGGAGCTGTGATGTTATCATTTCATTGTGATATTGATATACTATGATATATATATACAGTACTACTGTATCATGCTACGTTTAATCTTGTGTTTCCCTACCAATTTAGACCTATACGGCGACATTAAAGATCATCATTATACATATATATGTATTTCTATCATATGTGGGGTGAAGGAAAAGATCACTCGATCTTTTCGACCATCCCGGGCGCGAAGCGCTTTGCGCCCAACTACTCTCTTTAAAATAATCATATATAGCATTATATACTTATGAACGAAAAGCAGTCTCTGAATAAAAGTTATTTTCGTTTGGAATGTTAGAGGGAACAAGTCCGCCCAACGACTGTCATCCGAATGCATACATTAGAAATTCGTGGCTTCTGATCCATTGTTACGAATATATAGGGATGCCATGAACATTAATAATTCGATACCAGAAGCAGTTCTTCAGTTGAACGATATGTGGTGAGAAACAATGAAGAAATATGTGTTCAACCTGATTATAGTATAAATGGCCAGTGTTTGCAGGTAGTATTATTGTCATATGTCGTGCGGTTGAGGATGTTAGCCAATTATGCACATGTGTATATGTAGTTCTTACCTTTCAGAGGTTCCCAGAAACCACAGAATATCATCCGGCAAGCTGTGAATAGAAGTTATCGATTACAAGTGAGGAATTATATTGATTCGAATCCGATTTCTTGCTAGTTCGCAAACGTCAGGTTATCAAGACATATATGAATTTTCCTAGAATCAAGCCTTGAAATACTAGTAGCAGAATGGGGTCTTCACAGGTCCAATTTAGTGATGCTACCCCGTACAGCGTGCTAGCATTACGAAATTCACCTTCTAGGGACCTCATTCTGCTTAGCCCTCATCTTCTTGGAAGTATCTATGGTCTCAAATTAACATTGGTTGTTGGTTACTTGTCCCATTCTGTTCAGTTTCTATATCCCCTAATTTGCAGAAGATAAAATTCGTAATCGAGGGGACTAATGGGTAAACATCAACAACTTCAACTGAAAAACGTCAATCTGATCTTATGTCTCCCATAGCAGTTGATGCCTAAGCAGAATGAAGTTCTCATGGGTGAAGTTGGTGACGCTAACGCCGTGCGGGAAAGTGTCACTAAATTCACCATCTGAGGGAGTGAGTGGGGACTTCATTCTGCAAGTGTCAGGCACACTATTTCCAGTTTTGTCCAGAACAGGTTGCTAAAAGGTTCTTGGTGATTCGCATACCCGAGAAAAAACCAGAAACAGACCAAGAACATGTTCGTCGGTTTGGATTCTCACTCTCATGATTCGGGGAGTAAGAATCCAGACAAAGGAACACGTCCTTGGCAGGGTCCGCGCTGTATCGAAACTTGCCCTTGACAAATATTTTGCCAAATGAAATTATTTTTTGCCACTTTATTTTCGAATTGGACAAAATTAATGCTATCACTGATAGTATCAGTTTCTGCAACATACAGTCTTATATTTCACCAATCGCTGTTTGAACGACTATTTATAGGAAAGCCGTTATAAATCTTAATTATTCTCGCCGCTCTATTGCGGTGTATCTTACAACAATAACTGAAAAATAACATTTTAGAAGGGTTGCTTCAACAGAAGGGCTCATCAAAAGAGCTTTTATGGTGTTATGATACAACCAAATTATTGACTGGTTGTCACATACAGGTATCTTTAAATAAAGGTTTAGGTGCAAGTCGCAGAAAGTGATACCATATCCATTGTGACGGTGTATGACATCACGTCTATGCTCTTAGAAAGTTCTCATAATTTGATGACGTTGTATTGTAAAACCTCTCTAATGTTAAGGACCAAATATCTCAGGTAGAAGTCATAGAGAGAAGTTGCATTTTTTTTCACCAGTCAAAGCGGTGAATACTGAATACCAGTTGAGAAAATATTCGACAAAGGATATATATTTCACACTTCAATACCATCTATTTCCATCACTTTTCTCAATAGTACTGTCAATCTGTACCATGCATTACGAGATCAGGTCCTGGTGGCTACCGGCATACACATATCAATGTTACAGTGTCGCAACCGGTCATCACTGAATTGCTCTATTTTCCGGCCCATTGGTGACCGAATGCGGTGCATGGCTGTCACCGGCAAACCAGTGTCACATTACCATAAAACGACACGACAAAGGATACAATGGACTAAAAGGCCCATTCCGACTATCAACTATATACAATTTATTTGAATACCGAATACCATTAACGTACTACAGAGAAAAATGGCCTGAATCTCGCGTTCCAAAACAAAAAGGGGGATGTGATGCCCCCAATTATTCTATGGTTATATTATGTCGGATGTGTCCAAACATTTACGAAAACATACAAGTTTGAGGACCATTTCAGGCCACGTTCCAAATAAAATGGGTTGGTGGTGACACTCATCTTTGAATATACTCACATGCTGGTTCCGGCGTAGCAGTGCACTGGGGTTCCGAAATAGCGACGACAGTTATTGATATGCAGAGAAGAACGATCCCGATTGCGCACCCATATGCACTCAGCACACCGATATCCTAGAACAATCAGAACACCGATATCTAGAACAATCAGAACTGGATGTGAGACTGTCCACAGAACGCCGATAGCATAGAACAATTAGATCTAGTGATGAGACTGTCCCAGAACCCCGATAGCACAGAACAATCAGATATAGTAGTGAGACTCTCCACAGAAACCCGATAACATAGAACAATCAGATCTAGTGGCGCGACTGTCCCCAGAACCCCGATAACACAGAACAACCAGAGCTAGTGGCGAGACTCTCACCAGAACCCCGATAGCATAGCACAATCAGATCTAGCAGTGAGACTGTCCTCAGAACCCCGATAGCACAGAACAACCAGATATAGCAGTGAGACTGTCCCCAGAACCCCGATAGCACAGAACAACCAGATATAGCAGTGAGACTGTCCCCAGAACCCCGATAGCACAGAACAACCAGATATAGCAGTGAGACTGTCACCAGAACCCCGATAGCATAGAACAACCAGATCTAGCAGTGAGACTGTCCACAGAACCCCAATAGCATAGCACAATCAGATCTAGTGGTGAGACTGTCCCCAGAACTCCGATAGCACAGAACAACCAGATCTAGAAAGTGAGACTGTCTCCAGGTCCCCGATAGCATAGAACAATCAGATCTAGTGGCGAGACTGTCCCCATAACCCCGATAGCATAGAACAATCAGATCTAGTGGTGAGACTGTCCCCAGAACTCCGATAGCACAGAACAAGCAGATCTAGAAAGTGAGACTGTCTCCAGGTCCCCGATAGCACAGAACAATCAGATCTAGCAGTGAGACTGTCCCCAGAACCCCGATAGCATAGAACAATCAGATCTAGTGGCGAGACTGTCCCCAGAACTCCGATAGCACAGAACAACCAGATCTTGAAAGTGAGACTGTCTCCAGGTCCCCGATAGCATAAAACAATCAGATATAGCAGTGAGACTGTCCCCAGAACCCCGATAGCATAGAACAATCAGATCTAGCAATGAGACTGTCCCCAGAACCCAGATAACACAGAACAATCAGAGCTAGTGGCGAGACTGTCACCAGAACCCCGATAGCATAGAACAATAAGATCTAGTGGTGAGACTCCCCAGAACCCAGATAGCACAGAACAACCAGATATAGATGTGAGACTGTTTCCATGTCCCCGATAGCATAGAACAATCAGATCTAGTGGTGAGACTGTCCCCATAACCCCGATAGCACAGAACAATCAGATCTAGTTGTGAGACTCTCCCCAGAACCCCGATAACATAGAACAATCAGATATAGTGGCGAGACTATCCCCAGAACCCCTATAACATAGAACAATCAGATCTAGTGGTGAGACTGTCCCCAGAACTCCGATAGCACAGAACAACCAGATCTAGAAAGTGAGACTGTCTCCAGGTCCCCGATAGCACAGAACAATCAGATCTAGTGGCGAGACTGTCCCCAGAACCCCGATAACATAGAACAATCAGATCTAGTAGTGAGACTGTCCCCATAACCCCGATAGCACAGAACAATCAGATCTAGTGGTGAGACTCTCCCCAGAACCCCGATAACATAGAACAATCAGATATAGTGGCGAGACTATCCCCAGAACCCCTATAACATAGAACAATCAGATCTAGTGGTGAGACTGTCCCCAGAACTCCGATAGCACAGAACAACCAGATCTAGAAAGTGAGACTGTCTCCAGGTCCCCGATAGCACAGAACAATCAGATCTAGTGGCGAGACTGTCCCCAGAACCCCGATAACATAGAACAATCAGATCTAGTGGTGAGACTGTCTCCAGAACCCCGATAGCATAGAACAATCAGATCTAGCAGTGAGACTCTCCCCAGAACCCCGATAGCAGGGAACAACCAGAGCTAGTGGCGAGACTGTCACCAGAACCCCGATAGCATAGAACAATCAGATCTAGTGGCGAGACTGTCCCCAGAACCCCGATAACATAGAACAATCAGATCTAGTGGTGAGACTGTCCCCATAACCCCGATAGCACAGAACAACCATATCTAGTGGTGAGACTGTCTCCATGTCCCCGATAGCATAGAACAATCAGATCTAGTGGTGAGACTCTCCTCAGAACCCAGATAACATAGAACAATCAGATCTAGTGGTGAGACTGTCTCCAGAACACCGATAGCATAGAACAATCAGATCTAGCAGTGAGACTGTCTCCAGAACCCAGATAGCACAGAACAACCAGATCTAGAAAGTGAGACTGTCTCCAGGTCTCCGATAGCACAGAACAATCAGATCTAGCAGTGAGACTGTCCCAAGAACCCCGATAGCATAGAACAATCAGAACTAGTGGTGAGACTGTCCCCAGAACTCCGATAGCACAGAACAACCAGATCTAGAAAGTGAGACTGTCTCCAGGTCCCCGATAGCATAAAACAATCAGATATAGCAGTGAGACTGTCCCCAGAACCCCGATAGCATAGAACAATCAGATCTAGCAGTGAGACTGTCCCCAGAACCCAGATAGCATAGAACAATCAGAGCTAGTGGCGAGACTGTCACCAGAACCCCGATAGCATAGAACAATCAGATCTAGTGGTGAGACTGTCCCCAGAACCCCGATAGCATAGAACAATCATATCTAGTGGTGAGACTGTACCCAGAACCCAGATAGCACAGAACAACCAGATATAGATGTGAGACTGTTTCCATGTCTCCGATAGCATAGAACAATCAGATCTAGTGGCGAGACTGTCCCCAGAACCCCGATAACATAGAACAATCAGATATAGTGGTGAGACTGTCCCCATAACCCCGATAGCACAGAACAATCAGATCTAGTGGTGAGACTCTCCACAGAACGCCGATAACATAGAACAATCAGATCTAGTGGCGAGACTATCCCCAGAACTCCGATAGCATAGAAAAATCAGATCTAGCAGTGAGACTGTCCCCAGAACCCCCGATAGCATAGAACAGTCAGATCTAGTGGTGAGACTGTCCCCAGAACTCCGATAGCACAGAACAACCAGATCTAGAAAGTGAGACTGTCTCCAGGTCCCCGATAGCATAGAACAATCAGATCTAGTGGCGAGACTGTCCCCATAACCCCGATAGCACAGAACAATCAGATCTAGTGGTGAGACTGTCTCCAGAATCCCGATAGCATAGAACAATCAGATATAGCAGTGAGACTCTCCCCAGAACCCCGATAGCACAGAACAACCAGAACTAGTGGCGAGACTCTCACCAGAACCCCGATAGCACAGAACAATCAGATCTAGTGGTGAGACTGTCTCCAGAACCCCGATAGCATAGAACAATCATATCTAGCAGTGAGACTGTCCCCAGAATCCCGATAGCACAGAACAATCAGATCTAGTGGCGAGACTGTCCCCAGAACCCAGATAGCACACAACAACCAGATATAGATGTGAGACTGTTTCCATGTCCCCGATAGCATAGAACAATCCGATCTAGTGGCGAGACTGTCCCCAGAACCCCGATAACATAGAACAATCAGATCTAGTGGTGAGACTGTCTCCAGAACACCGATAGCATAGAACAATCAGATCTAGCAATGAGACTGTCTCCAGAACCCCGATAACATAGAACAATAAGAAATTGATGTGAGACTGAAACCCAGAACCCCGATGAGGCTAAGATGTTGAAGCTGGTAAAATGGACAGTGTGAAGTATCTAACAATGTCAGTTCTAGTTCTCAATGGCAATGCTTGAAAGAGCTTCAAACAACAACGGTGAATTTTCTCGGGATCAGATATGTTTGATTGAGACATACATGTACCGCAAACGAACTATATCCCGTATAAACCTTTTGGCACCGTTTGGTGTGATACAACCAGCATAATACATGCATTTAGCGTGGCGTTACTTAAATGCCCATTTAATTTTCAAGTCACCGATTATTTTTATAATGCCTTGATATACGGTTTTAATAACAATCTATGACATAAAATATGAATAAAATACTATAATCCATCACCATTTGGAATGTCTGTGTCTCATAAGGTGCCCATAGAGTAATAAAAAAAATAGCTTAAATCATAGAAACATTTCCCCCATCTCGCTCCTAGAATGCAACATAAACTAAGATATAGAGTTGTCCCCCGTCCATAGAACATAATAGAACAATCCAGATGAAACTATAGCACCAAAACACGTCGTTACCTCAACAAAAACATCTTCACAGTTTATTACACCGGATAAGTTGATAATACAATGTTTTGGAACTTCCTCTTTCAAAAGGTATATCATATGGCATATATTTTATATAATGTGATCTGGGGGTTCGAAAACTAAGTGGGCCTTTAAAAAGATATATTGATCGGATTACTGTAAAATGATACGTTTTTCGCGTAGATGAGATAAGTCGAGTAGGGTTGTATATTCATACTGACCATGAAGCCCACACCAATAGCAGCACCAGCCACGTTACCAAGGAGAATCATCGTACCCATAACACCCGAATTGAAACCTGCAATGTGTGAGTATTTGTGCTATTATAATAATAATAGATAATATTTATACATCTCCTTATCGCAGAAGGCTCAAGTCGCTTGCATTCCTCCTAATACTCTGCACTCTCTCAGACGCCACATCCATGTACAATGTATAAACACATACAATACACACAACAAACAGCTGAATGCTTGTACAATAACGGCAACATTCACCGTAAAGTATTTAGAAGAGTTCAGTCTGTAAAACTCTCATAAGCAGTTTGCAACACTAGCGTCTTTGTTCAGGGAGTTCCATGTGGTCGGAGCATAACAATTAAAAGGCTCTGTTGTCTTACCTTTTCAGTTCCTTCGAATGAATTGGATAGTTGGTGCAAGTGTCTTTGATCTGTGGTTTATAAGCGTTGTACTTTTGGAATAGATTCCAAATATGATACCCAATTTGCCCAACAACACAGCTTACCTTCTGTCACACCTACCATTCGATTCGTCGCCCTTCTGGTCGACAATGCCGTTATCTGGCATGCAAGGCCGTATATCTGGCTAAAGCGTTGTTGTTTTTTTATAAAATAAAAAAGGAGAATGGACAGGTAGGAATACTTACTAAGTCAGGCTTCATTTTGGCTTAATAAGACGAGTGGGTGACATGGGTGACGATCATCCTTGGAGATAAATGTCTCCAAACACAATTTCATTCTTAAGCAACCACACACCTCGTTTTAATTACTGAACACTATCCGATTTCTGAGGATGCTGTGTAGCAAATTTGTAAAAAATAGCCACATATAAGCGGCGTTGACATTTTTTGCTGCACAGTTTTTGTTTATTATTGATATATATAATGATGTTTGTCAGGTCATGTCAAGTTAGTGGTACTGTATTTTTAAGGCATCCATCTTCCAGACGTGACATAAGTCACTGGCATATGATAAATTGGGATTCCAAGCAGGGATGTGGCTAGAGGGTCTCCGCTGGGGGGGGGGGTGTCCACCTTGGGATTTTCCAACTGCACCCCCCCCCCCCCTTGAGTCGGAATCACACCAACACAACTTTTTGCATAATTCCATTTGCACCCTCCCGTGAGTCGGAATCGCACCAACACAACTTTTTGCATAATTCCATTTGCACCCCCCCCCCCCTTTGTACCTCATGCTCAGGCCTAATTTCCTATATATTCATAAGCCATGCTTCTATTTTCCCAGTATGAGAACATTAAGATATTTTAACCTGAAAATTGCCCCCAAAAAAAACCAACTAGTGATCTAATTCGAGACAAATGCACACAGCTACCGACAACAGACCAGGAAACACCGGGCCGACCGTGGTTGTTTGGCCCGGTGTGAGAAAATTTTGAAAACTATATTACAAGAAAATCGCAAATCCTAGCATCTAGACTGGCCTCAACTGAAGCTTTCCTAGTGTTGGAAATTTCAAACCTCATGCTCCCCCTCAGGTTGGAAAATTCTTCAACTGATGACCATTTATGTCTACAAGTTTGACCAAATGTAGTAAAATATTGTTTTGCTAAACTAATTAGCAGTTTTGTATTGGCCATGTGGATGGGGCAATGACACACCGAGCCGACCATGGTTCGGCCCGGTGTGCGAAAATTTTGAAATCTGAACAAGAAAATCGCAAAATCCTAACATCTAGACTAGCCTCAAGCCTTCCTACTGATGGAAATTTCAAACCCTACACCCCCACTTAGGTTGGAAAATTTCCAACTGATGACAATTCCAATGACAATGTTGACCAATTGTATGACAATATTGTTTTCTTAAATTAACTAGAAGTTTTTGACTGGCCACGGGGGAGGGACCAGGACACACGCTTTCCAAGTGTTGGAAATTTCCAACCTGTCACCCCCCTAAGGTTGGAAAATTTCCAACTGATGTCCATTTCTGTCAAAAAAATTGACCAAAAATAGGAACATATGCAAGTATTGGTCGAAAAACAATAAATTCCCCCAATAAATTGTTTTATAATCAAACTACAAGAACATTTTCAACCTATTGTTGGTGTGAAATTTCGTTGAGGCAGGTATGAAATTTCCAACTATTGAAAATATAGCTCTCTGCTGTGGGGGGGGGGGTGAGACCCCCCCCCCAACCCCCCCCCCCCCTCTAGCCACATCCCTGATTACAAGTGCGCAGTGGACGTGAGAAACTCACAACGACTCGCTTTGTGATGCCTATTTTCTATCTTAAAAGGTATTTCTTCTGTCTGGGATAAAATGTGGGGTGAATGTCATAACCACCGTACATGATAAATGCATTATTCGGCATGCATCCCTGTTTATTCTCGTTGCATGTATACTATATAAACATATAGGACCCTCTATAGGGTATGCGACCTTGCTTTTCATGCAGAGAGCGGTCTTGTCGGCAAGAGGGGCGGCACATCGAATGGTATACGTGTGTCTATGTTACAAATAATGACAAACGTCCAACACGCATGCCATTTCACGGTAAAGCAGGGAAAATTAACAGTGAAGGTTCCATTGAGACACGCACGTTTACTATCGTAAGATACATGTTTGAAGTAGTTCTTAAAACGTAGTTGCCGATTGCTTAGTAATCAGCGTGCTTGGTCATATTCACATAACTCGTGGCCAGCCCCTGACCACAAATGTTGGTAAAATTATTCAACAGTTTGAATTTTCATATCTGTGCAAGACACACTACCAGTGGGAAATTTCAGATGCAGCCTAAAATAGGTTGAAATTCATCTCTCATAGTTAGAAATTTCCAACTGAAAGATCAAGCTTTACAACTATTAGAATGTTCCAATCTGACCCCCTAAGTTTGGAAATTTTCAAACTAATTACCATTTTAGTCCAAATATTTGAATGAAAGTAGGTTTAATATTTTACGTTTAGTCTGAAACCAAACCATTTCACACTAAATACTGGTTGAATATCAATCAGCACGATTTCAAACATGTTTTGGTCTAAAATTTCCAACCAATGTTGTGCCAGGCATGCAATATTTCTAGATATAGGAAACTTTGACCTGAGTTTGGGCTGAGGCACCCACTTTTCGTTACGTCCATGTTTGTAAGATCATTATACGAACCTCTTTGGTCTGGGTGGGACTTGTCCGCTATCAGTGCAGTGTATGGTACAGTGATGGCAGCGAACGATGTTGTCACCAGTAGGTAGAACACGTAATAGAGACCTGAAAAAATGGGCACATGCACATGATTTTCCCTGTTATCGCTGGCAATGGACCTTCCCATAGCTGTCAATCAAATCATTATTAGCAGATATATACTACCAATCAGCGACTGGGTCGATTGCTTTATGCGTTGAAACTTCTTGTTCGCCCCAACATGTTTACATCCGCGCATACTTTCAAATTAACAATATACAAACAACGTTTTATTTGTCAATTCATAATGTAATGATTTTCTATTTGTGCAACGATGTTGGAAATTCATCACAGATTATAAAACTGTTTTATTTTTTTTTCATTTTGTATGACACATAATAATATATGTCATATTGTTTCACAATTAAAGTCCAAAATAATGTATGTTTTCGTTTGTTTTATAGTATAACGGCGGGTGCGTGCTGTTCGAGTAATTAATTAATTTACACATACGCCTTGTCCCATATACAACAACTCGTGCAAAGATAGAATCGCAATGAATGCAACACAATGTGAAAAGGTGCATATGAAAACAACCACACAAAAAACAAGCAATGAAATTAAGCCTCTACTTGGCGTAACACCTGTTAATATTGTTGACACCACAAAGCACCTATGTGTAGAACGTAACCCATTGAAGACATCATATATCCCAAAACGAATCACAATGGATCGTCGAACTGTATATTCACTGATGGGAACTGGCTTACACGGCATAAATGGAATACGCCGCACATTGCTTATCAGATGTGGAGTACATTCAAGGCACCATATATCTCAACACCATGACTGTTTACATCAATATGGCCAAAAACACAAAACTCTGCAAAACGACAACTCGTTATGAAACATAACAATAACTACAGCTGGTTCGTACATGTCAGAAGCATTCTGTCAAAATATACCCTTCCTGTTCCATTATACATGTATGTCATAAACACTATCCATAGCAAGGAAGATGCTAACAAATGGAAGAAAATGTGCAAACAACAACAACAACATACACAATACTGCCATGAGATTATGAAGAATTTAACAATGAAACAACCGTATCAATGGTTAAATTACAGGAACACTCAAGCAGCAAATGTCATCTGTATGGATGTGATCCAAACATGCCTTAGCAGCCACAAATAAGGCTTTCATAAAAACATGGCTGATGACAGATACATATCTATTGCATGGTAATAGAAACAAATCAGGCCAAACCTGATCTCTGCGAAATGTCCGTTCTGTAAGTTAAAGGATGATGACAGAATACATTTCATTAAACAATAACTGATACTTAACGACAAAGCTACATAAAAAAAATTGAGAAATAGCCTACCAAAATACATTACTGACACCATTAATATTGAACAACCAGATATATTAACTCAATTAACCATAGACCGCTTAAAAATGGAAAAATGGAAACTAACTGATCCAAATAAACGACAAGTCGAAAAGATTGCAAGAAAATACATGTATATCGAGTAAATGCTCTGAAGGCACAGGCAGATATCCTTACACAGCAAAGCAAATAGGCAGACTAGAGATGTACCGGCATGACAATAGAATGTAAATAGTCTTACAAAAAAACACAATTTTATCAAACATTAAAACATATATATATTTTATATGTATCTATATAAATAAAAAAAAGTAGGATCTGTCTGTCTGTCCGTTCGGATTTTTCTCCCAGACCCCTAGACCGATTTCAACCAAATTTGGTGTGGTGACTCGGGGTACCATGGCAGAGGTTAGTTTATCAAAATTTTGATTAAATTTTTTTTATTAAATAGATAACAAAAACAAAAACAAAAAGCTCACTATGGGCCTATTTCTTTCTTTATATATGGGTATTCACTGTGGCCCGCGCCATCCAACATAATAACTGGTATAAGTACACTATGGGCTTATATCAGAACCAAATAAGTCCAATATGAACCAAAGTCAATATTTAGGTCCAATATGAACATATTTTCCCGAGGATATATTGAAGTAGCATAATATGATCAATATATAAATAAAATAGTATGATCTGTCTGTCATGTGCCCCACAGGCTACAGCCCCCCCCAACGCTGAATAAAGACTCACAAAGGGAGCCTGTTTCAGCTGGTATTATATATATCCCATGCTCATCTTAAAAAACTTTGTTTTATCATAACACAAACAAATGATGTTTTAGCAGCTGTCTCCGCAGTTCTTATCAATTCATATCTTCTATCAATTTGATAGTTTTATTCAACTAATGTTTTACTCAACAATTTTTGTACTACTATTGTTTTATATACCCAATATACTGGGGTGCTCCTCACTTAAAGGAGGGAAATCCACAACAAGCAACCATGGCAACCGTAAGCTCCTCCCACTAGTGAATATGTGTGGAAATCTCTATTAGTCCCGCCCTTGAATTTGTTCTAATAAATGCACTAGATTATATCATATCATATCTCATTCTTTTTATTTGTAATTATGCTTCTATACATTATTGTAAACTACTTCCCCCTACACAGCGCTTTAATTGACAATAAACCATATAGTAACATATACTATGGTTTATAAATGTGTTAGAATAAGAGCCTTTGTTTTTGGCTCAGAAATGTATAGGGCATTACACGTACATATCCCAGCAAACACTGTCTCTTTCCCATGTACGTTGATATACATTGGTCTTATCTTGATCGTGTAGTGTTGCCTGTATCACCTTCTCGACGCAATTTCGAATACTCGAGTCCATACTCAGATTGGGGTGCGTGGTGCCATATGCTGACTGATTAAAATAATATATAATATATCAGTCGGTCCATCGGCAGTTTGATGTCTGCATTAAATTTGCTAACGCGACTGCTAAGTTCAAATCGGAATTACACTGTAAATAATGACCGTATATTTTACGACACCAACAGCTATATAAATGAAATGTGAAATGCAAAATGAAACACTGTTATAATCATTGATGAATTACAACATTATTGCACAAATCTAAATTTATGTACACTATGATTTGACAAATAAAACAGCTGTTTGACAAACGTAACTTTAATTCAGTCGCTGATTGATAGCATACATGTATCTGCTAATAATTATTTCATTGAAAATTTATATACTAATAGTCGTAATAATTGAAGGAATGTTGTACATTTATCTTAAATCCGGGTTACCTTGGTTATGCGAGAATGGTGCAAATATTATATGTTTTGTATAATAATGGTTGTCTCCATGTGCGGGTGAATAACATATCTCTATATATTGACATGTGTAGTGTGGACGTCTTTCGATGACGCCCATATTTTGATATTGTTGGCGACGAATTATATAAAGTCACTTCACCTGAGTTACCATCTATAGTCGTCAGTTGCTTTCGGCGGGTCGGTGGTTTTGTAGTACAGTAAAGAGATTTCCCGGCGAAATTAACCCTCAATGCGGTTTCCTTTACTCGTAAAACAGGCAATGTCGTGATATAGCCTAGGTACTGAAATGACGCGATAAACCAAATTGAACCAAACGAAACTAACCTAAGTTACCAATGCTGGCTGACCCTCCTTCATCTTTCGCACCCGACTCAAATCTCTTCTCTGGAACCAATACTCCAGGGGCCGGCAGCGATGGCATCTCCGCCTTCTTTGTTCCGTTACTGTACGGCGAACAACGAATGGCTGCCAGATCTCTCTCGCACTGCAGCAAATAAAATACATTGTATAATTCGATAGATGTATCTCTATCAGAGTGTACGATAATGGCTGATGTCACACGTTCCATGATAGCCATGACATAGTATACGTACATGTAAGAGCGGTGGGTTACTATGCACAATGAGTCTGCCAAGCTCTACCAGCGTCGCTATCTATCCTCTCAATGATTTATCTGCCTGAACACATTGGTTTAAACACATGTTAATAGCAACTCGATAATTGGGTTGGGGCACAAGTTATTTCTAACTTATCAACGCCCCTCTCCTCTCCAACAAACAAATGATATACAAAATAAACGTAGAGTGTGATGAAGCTACATAAACATAATGGACACACTGAATAAAACAAATGGAAATAGCTGGATGTTCATGTATACTTAAGGGTACAATATGGCTGTGAGGTTTGATTTGGATATTTAATTGTACGTGCTGTAAGTAACTGTGGCTTTAGCAGGGGTGCGTCAATTTGATTGAGGATGAACACTTTGATCCGTCATTTCTCGCGGGTGGTTGATCCATATTCAACACGCAGTGCTATATTTCTCATGCGCACATACAAGTTATAATGAAAAATTCCTTTCTGTCAAAAGCATGGTTGTTAAAATTCTTACCAAATAACTCGATCAATTGTATCTTATTGCTATGTCGCATTTACATTTGTTGGGGAATGTCACGATCTACTAAAATTCCAATATATCCTCGTGCAAATAAGTTCGTAGTCGACTTGTAATGTTAAAATAAGTTCATAGTCGACTTGTAATGTTAAAATAGGTTCATATTGTATTATTGGATTCTGGAATAAGCCGATGGTGGACTTATATCCGTTATGTGAAAACACATTTTAAAGAGCGTACATCTGGTTATTCGTGAATTGGTTTATTCGTGTTATTGTCCGCCCACAATGAACTTATAATAAGATATTATAAGTCGATATTCAATAATGGCACTAATTTCGACTAAAACACTCTCATTTTCAGTTCGTTATGGACTCAAAATGAGGCGATTCTGCGCCGATTAAGAACATATAACAAAACATATTCTAAGCGGAGAACGTGCTTATTTTCAATAACATGCTGAAAATGCAGAGCGATCACGTAACTCTACCGTAAAGGAGAATATACTATATCGATTCGTGGTAAATATAGATAAACCTCCCGAGACTTAACAGGTTAATGCGTCCATGTATGTACATGTATACTCATGGGCGATTTTCGATATGTGGCATGGTAATTATGACGGCCAATTGTCACCAGACTTGAATCATAATAAACTATAACAGCTTGTATTGCATCACTACATTGGTACGTGTGACACCGGCTAATCGGGCAATTTTTGGCATGGATAGAAATATATATATATGTACATCTAAGAGTGTTGTGGCTACAGAGGGTCTCCGACGGCGGTTGTTCACCTTAGAATTTAGAATTGCACCACCTTGAACCAGATCCAAATTTATCAAGTTCGACATTTTCCAACTGCATCATGAAAGCCATTACAGACCAAAAAGTTGGCCAAAAGTAGGAAAATAAGCAAATGTTTGTCTAAAACCAACAAATTTTACACCAAATTATGGTTGGAAAATAATTTTATCAGAACAGATACAATGACATACACATCAGCATCAGCATAAAGTTAGAAATATGTCAAACTTTGAAATGTAATATGAATGTGAATATATCGTATCATATTAACCCTTTCTATAGTTAATGGATTCTCACATTCAGTTATACAAGTATATATTGGAATGATCTATTATTCATTTGGATGGATATTAAGGTGATAAAAGCAGACGACAGATAAATAAAAGTGCAGAAGGAGCCCTTATATTGAGGGGAAATGTTTAGACATTAAGTTCAACAAACGACCTATATACATGTATAGGTCGATTGTTGAACTTACTACCTGAACATTTCCTGTGGGATAACTACTCGTCAATAATGCTTTAGAATACAAAGTGTTAATCAGTTTTATCGGATTTTGTCTGGTTTGTGTTTACTAGGATCAATTGTTCGGTATAGTGTATAATGTACGGCATAGCTGTACAAATGGGCCATGTTTAATGCATTTTCAATTTATCTCTCTAGTCAACTTCGAGGCCAAACTTCGAAACACAATTCACTATGAAAGACTGTGTGGCATATGCATGCACTCGGAATTAGCGAAACACATCTTATTTTACTGTAAACGTTCCATTACTAACCTGGCCAGTCGTTTCGTTGCGCCTGGTTCCAAGTTCCCCATTGCTGCAAATTTACAATATAAAAATTACACGAGTACATGTATGTGATTCATGAACATGCTTTATTGCATGATCCGACACTTTTTCTTGTCAATAAACCCACTCTATAATAACGATATACACAACGACCAGTGTATAACAAGAAATAACGCCAGGTGTACCCAAACTGTTTTGTTGCGTATACGCGTGACATTTGACTTCCAGTAATGGTCATATGTTTGCATTCTGTATACCACGAGAAGAAGAATCGGTGTTGGTGACTAATGTTGATATAGTTATTGCATTAAATACTTCAAAGAGTATTATTTATCTGAGGACGATACCGATAGGAATGATTGGGATTGCAAGTATTTTGAATTTTCTTACGCCTGGTAAGTAGAAAAGTAATCAACATCGTCATCAACAACGTTTAACCGAAACAAGTCATCCTACTTTTAATTCCGATACATATAGTTTACAAAATAATGTAAGTATATGAACAATTTAACATGAATAAATGTGAATCAGCTATCATCATAATGACACTTCACGTTATATACAAATATGTGTCAATCATTGTTTTAAAGTCTTTCGGCGATTGTGTCTCTACAATAAAGTCTGGTATGTTATTCCAATTTATCTGCGAAAAGAAATATTTACCAATGTCATTTTTGGAATGACACAACTCTAGTTTCATGCTATGTCCACTTGTTGATTTATAGTATGCTTTACAAAAGAACTGTACCGTGTTTACATTGTACAAGTTGTCCATATGTCTCGATGATGTCTCCTCTTAATGTGTTATAGATAACAGACATCAGGTTCAACTTTATTAACCACTCTC
This sequence comes from Siphonodentalium dalli, assembly GCA_032622095.1. NCBI lineage: Eukaryota > Metazoa > Mollusca > Scaphopoda > Gadilida > Siphonodentaliidae > Siphonodentalium > Siphonodentalium dalli. The sequence goes on from CP136065.1 coordinate 95,230,613, forward strand.
TTTATTAGAGTTTTCTCAGTTGGGGGACCATTTATGTTCTGTGTTGTATTCTCTCCAAAGAAACAAACTGGTAATTGAGATGATTCCAGGCCGTATTACAATACTCAAATGTCGGCCGAACCATAATTACATATAATCACCTGAATGTACCATACTTGAGGTTGGTATATGTCATGTTTGTAATGCCGAGAATCATATACGCTTTGTTGCAGATGATCTTATATGTGGATATCGAACTTCAGTTTTGGGACTACATATACGCCTAAATCGTTTTCACATTAACCCTTTACCCAACAAACCGGCCAAAACCGGCCAAATAAAGCTTCAACAGCCTAAAATATCTTCGGTCTGTCTCAATAGAACCATACAAATATGGATATTGGAACCGGCTCCTTGACCACATTGTGATAGCTACAGTTATGCCCTGTGCCAATGCATTCTCTTATATATGCGAGTCGACCATAGGTCGCCTCGCATATATAAGAGAATGCATTGGCCTAAAACAAATCTTTTTTTAACACTTTTTACCATTTTTTCTTACATTCTTTAACAATTTTATAATTTTTAATGTGTTAAGCCAATGCATTCTCTTATATATGCGAGGCGACCTATGGTCGACTCGCATATATAAGAGAATGCATTGGCACATGGCCGTTCTGTTGGGTAAAGGGTTAACTGGTCTGTATCGGCGGGTTCTTTGGCACATCGGTCATAACATATTGGTGTTGTTTCTGGTTCGTATGTCCGAAATGGATAACATGGATCTTGTTGGAATTAAATCTCAATTGCCATTCTAAAGACCATTTACAGACAGTGTCGATGTCTTGCTGAATAACATCGACTTATGGTTGCCGATAAGTTTAGTGTCGGAACAACTCTCACAAATTACTCTCAGGTATTCAGAAAGTTCATTTATTAATTTATATACAGAATGAAAAGGGTAGGCCCCAACACACATCGCTGGGGCACACCACTGGTTACCGAGGTCCCATCTGAGAATGAAGATTTTACACTAACTTTGTGCCCTTTAATTTTTTTTAGTCAGCGGTCACACTGCAGAGGTGGCGAACAAAAACAATTAATTGTAGACGATGGGAAGAAAATCTAGAGCTGTCGTCTCTCTGAAACAGTTATGGTACTGCATCATTTTTATTATTAAAACGAAGCGAAATCAGTGCGTGAAGTTTGTAATAGTTTCATGCTAATGTAACGCATTATACCTTTTCCTGACATTTTGTCTCCGATTCCAGAATTCCGATGAATAAAAATGGCACCGTTTTTTTACGGGATCCGTACTTGTCGACCTATATCGATACCGGAAAAATTCAAAAGCGAATATTATTAGATGTACTTTGAAGCGCAAACCTGCCATGTGGCTTTAATTCATGCTTCGAGAATGTACATGCAGGTATGGTAAATAAAGTATATGTTGTTGTACGTAATGGAGGAAACTATTAACTCCGTTGTCCATGTTGTGTTGAGCTATTTGCTATTTGTTCAGCGAAAAATTATTCTGTAATATGTTTTCCTCGACCTATTATGAATTTGAAACAGTCACACAGACTGTGACTGTACTGTATTTTGTACTTCAAAGTATCAAATTAAATTTAGTAATACCAGAGAGTGGCAGAATTGTGCTAAACAAATTTCCCATATAAACAAGACAATGAGACTAATATCGTGCCTAGTTTATTTCCAACAACATATGATTTACTTACCATACTACTTATAATATGTGCTTTCTAAAATTAAAGCAGTTATAACCGTCATATATTTGAAAACATCATGATCCGTAAAATGAGGAACCAATGACCTGTAAATATACAGTCAGTTGGTTGTATAAAGTCAACCCAGAGTCCGTAATTTTGCGGAACAATGGGATGGCAGATTTTTTCCAGCCCTTTGTTCCGTAAATATACAGAAACCATTTTAACAGTGTATGTCTCAAATGGTGTTATATTCGAACTGCTGCCTGTTTTATAATCTACTATGCCTCCGCAACTCCATCCAAACTGATAATTATAAAATCTATCTGTTGTATAACTATATATGGAATTTTATAGATCCAAACGTGAAACAAGTATGATTGTATACGACATAAGTGATACTCTTACATTACGTGTGGTAAGAATCAATAACTTATCCTGCTTGGCCCTGTACCTGTATTGATGTCAATGAGTCTGTAGCAGATTATAGCTGGACAATGGAAAGCCATGCTTATATGCGTACAATGTTGCTTGCAACAAAACTCATATCATATGATCTGACACTATATGACTTCTTTGTCGTGGCAGCGATGTAAGTATAATTAGACGAATCAATTGAACCTGGTGCACATTAAACATACACGATCCGATTTTCATCAAATTAGTCAAAGTTTCCAAAGGTAATTTTCAGCTTACCAGGCAAAGGTAAACAGAATAAAAGGTCAACGACTATGTGTCCTCCGAAAATGTGGCTTTTTAGTAAGGATATATTTGTTTACCAAATGTTTTGACCAAATTCAAACTTGGCCTTTGTCTTCTGAAATTTGAACCACGTACCAAATATCAAGAAATTCAGTTGAATTTAAAGATAACTAAAATTAATGTTATCATCCGGAAAGTAAAATAATCGGCAAATTTTAAGTCGACAATGATCAAAACTCTGGTAAAATGGACGGACCGAACCCATATGCGAATTTGACCTGTCCCTGTACAACAAGAACAATATATTTTATAATTTGGTTCAGATGGGATCACACAAACTAAAGTTATCATCCAGAAACCTCAAAACAACAAAATTCTAAGTCGAACGGCAAAACTGGGCGGAGCGAACCTATATTCGAACTTGACCTGTGTTTTGAGCTGATAAAGTCACATACCAAATATGGTTTCAATCCGATAGCCCAATATAAAGTTCTCATCCGGATACTTTCTGCACGGACGGACACACGGACAATGGTAGTTGGATGTTGCTGTAGATCTATAACAGTTTAAGACGTTTTAAAGTGAAAGGCCCAACTTGGATATCAAACAATAGATTACTGTAGGCGCTTTTATTCCGACGGAAAAGGAATAATGTTCACAGAAGAAAAATGATATCCCATCGAATTTAAGCTACATGTCTACTAGAAATAGCTTAAAGTCGATGGGATATTAATTTCCATTCTCGAGACAATTCGCGGTTCATGAAACCAAATTTTATGGAAGTAAATGACTTTTTGTGTCCATATAAAGTATTTGTAAACCAGAACATATTTTGATCATAACAACTCTTTAAGCATGGTCGCATGGGTTATTGACATTGAGTAAATGGCAATATAAAGCTATAACACACATGTATACATGTATACATGTATACATGTATTAGCAAGCAATTGAAATAATAATACGGTTACGTTACTCACAAGAATACATTGGGTGCACTGAGTCCCATTCCAATGAGACCAAAACTGAAAACAGAAGATGAAACGAAACATGAGCGTCGGATTGCTAGTATTCTTAGTGACGCAGAGATAATATAACTGAAACCGTTTGTGATCAACGAATTTAAAGGGACATGGCTCATTCGAACCCCAAAATTAAGTATAAATAATTCGGTAAGAGGTATCTCAAAATATACAGACGCGGAAGATATACGAACTCGTCGGTATGGCTTGAAAATATATGCTTCGTTTCTTATACTTTCGATAAATTTGATATCGTTTCGTTTGTGTTGATTCGCATTTTTTAATCAGCGGTCGCGTAAGAATTCATGGAACGAATATCTACAACTGCATGTCTTCGCTGTGAAACGTTTATGCTACTACATAATTTTAACGATTAAAACACAGAGAAAGCAGCGGGTAGTGTTTTAAAATTGTTTCATGTTATTATAACGTTATTTATATATACCACGATGACGTTGTTAATCGCCACTGTATGTATAAAGATTATGTTGTACCATTAACGTTTCAGAGTGAAGACAGCTGAAGATTTTCTTCCAACTAATTCAAACACAAGACAACCAAATCCCATATTCCTGGAAACACCAAGAACTGTCTTCAGTAAAAATCTACCTCATCATGCCTTCGCCACAATATGGAACAATCTCAAAAAAGATCACACTACACACCAAACAAGACACTTATTTAGGATAATATATATATATATTTGAATATTCCTTCTGTTGATGGCGATTTGAACAAATATTAATATTTCTGCAACGAACACCGCCCGTGCCTTTAAGTTCGTTCAAAGCGTATGGGAAACGTTTATATACATACAACGCGCCTTTAAACATACAAAACCTGGGAACTTTTTGAAGGATTTACAGGGAATCTTAAAACAAAGTCGGAAAAAAAAAACGCTGGGAATATATATTTCTTAGTTATTAACTGTTCACTGTAGGTGCAGGTCCCAACTCGAAATTTCAATGACTTTAAATGACTTTGAGTTTGGGATCGATTTTGTTTTACGTCGCTTACAATTGTGAAATTTCTCCTGTGTAATTAATTCACCATTTATTGCAATATCGGCTTAGAACAGTCAGATAAAATCATGCAATTTCGAGTAGTTCACCTACAGTAAAGTACATTATCAAGGAACAAATAATATCTAAGAAATGAATTCTCCGTGTTATTTTTTCGACTTAATAAGTTTCCCTGTGAAAAAATATGATATCAACGGGCGTTATCCAGAGTAGAGATTCATGGCATGATATAAGCACATTGCATTATACGTAAGACAGAATATTCAGAGAAGAGCCGGTTGTATGGGGTGTTGTGTGACTTTAATTGTACCATAAGAGATGTGGTAAGCAAATGTTTTGACATAAAAGTGTTCACAAAGGGATCGGCGGTTAAGTTATTTTTTATAATTTCGAGCTGCTCCTCACCCTTTCTCGATCTCAGTGAGCCCATAATATTCGGTAAAATATATAGAAAGGATCTCCAACGAGTTACATGTATGTTGGTAAGATGAGTCGTAGCGGAGTTGTGAATCAAATTTATCAAACGAGTTTCATAACATCTTATAGTCCAACATAACGAGTTGAAGATCGTATCATATGAAAAAAGTAGAGCTATATGCCTTTTTAACAAATTAAACTCTTTACAAGAAGCTGAAAAATGCATGCAAAATGCATACATGCACATCGTTGGTTGAGACGCATCACAACCGTATACGACAGTATTGCGCGTTCTCCCTTGCAACGAAAAAAATATAGTCCCCCAATTTGCCTCTTTGTTTTTGTTCCTATTTTCGTTAGTAAAACGAAGTTGGACAATAATTTAACTTTAATGAACAAAGCATTTTTTGCAATGTCTGGTGTTGTGTCCCGGGAAGCACGCGCCTATTCGTTACTATTGAGATATATAAGGAGATATGGAACGGCTTTTAAAATGATATAATAGGGGTTTCATGTGATATGTATATCGTCAAATACATGCACTCACCAAAGAAATATTGTTCCTATCACCATCACTGGGCGACGTTTGCCGAACCGTGAACCAAGTCTATCGCTGAAGATTCCGATCATGGGACTCGTGAAGAACATTAGAGCTGAAGAGATTGAAATAAAATCTGATGACAAAACTCAGATGCATCGGTTGAGACAATTGTAGATCAACTTACATGTGTATTAACCCTTCCATATCGGGGTTCACGATAAATCGCAATATCACGTGCATGGCACGCGGGGTTAAGTTTGAAGCTATATGATTATTGACGAAATAACGCAGACTTTCATACACATCTCCGTTATTTCGCCACGTTCAGAGTACGTTTGAATATCAATCGCTATCTAATCGTGAAGACCGATTAAGTATATTTCGCTATCTAATCATGTGCGTATTGGCTGCATATATAAGGTGGTCATACACAATGGTTATTTCAAGTATATTTCTTGTTGCGTGTCTGTGTGTCTGGTAAGCTGAAAATTACATTATGAAACTGGCTATTTTGTTATCAAATCAGAAAGCGGATCATAAAATTTAAGGTCTGTTTTAGGCCTAAATAAATAGATTGTCGTCTGATTTTTACGATCTGTCAGTTGATCACGTGATCGGTGAACTCTAAAATAGGGTTAACGCATTTTGAGTGGCAATAGTATGGAGTGAAAACAACCGCAAACTACTTCGACCGCAAATGTGGTGAATCAAGTCACGAACATTCTACATATATGATGGCTAATGGTTAGTTCAGTTGGAAACTTTGGCAGCGCAGTGAGCGCGCGAGATCAGTTTACCGTAGCAGATTAAGAAATAACGCTCTTTACTGTTCCATGATATAAACACAGTGCGGGGCCGCATGCAAAGAAAGCAAGCATAATTTCAGACTTCTAACCGCGCGCTACGGGACTTCAAAGAATTATTAATTCGAAGATGTACAATCGGTCTCTTTGAATGGCATCCAATGCGCCAGATGCTTGTCTTGTGCCTTTTATTGAGAGTAGATTAACCGTCGGCGCGAGGAGGTGCAGAATTGATGTAATCGTAAGCCCTAAATAGGCTTGCACTTTCCTATTCTATATACTCATTATATTTATATGCTTATTTTCGAGTGCGGGAATGGTAAAGGTTCAATGGTAAAGGTTTTAATACACCGAATGCCTTCACAGTGGGTAGATCTTTTAAAAAAGAAGTTAATTGTTCAGAGAGAAATTACAAACACGCTTTTTAAATTTAACATGAGAACAGATTAAGAACTGACTCTCTTTATTGTTCCATGCGGGATAAAAATCGGTAACCGATCGACTTTTCTCAATTATATGGCTTGGATACGTCTTTCTAAGCGGGAAATTATGTCTGCATGGACGTATTTATCGGCCGCCTATTTTGAGTCGATCACCGTATCCGGACCATGCCGTATGCAACGAAAGCAAGCGTATATATTTTTTCAGATTTGTAACTGCTACGGGACTTATATTAAGCATGCATACGCTGAAGACGGTCGATGGGTCTCTGTAACATGGAGCGCGTCGGATGCTTGCCTTGCACCTTTTAGTGAGAGTCGTCTGACCGTCGCCGCGAGGAGGTGAAGAATCGATGTCATCGTTTAAATCTCCTAAATTGGCTGGCAGTTTTCTATCCTATATACTCATTATATTTAAATGCTTATCTTACAGTGCGCGAACGCGATATAACGGTGACATGACAAAGGCTTAAATGGACAGAATTCCTTTACAGTGGATAAATATGCACACAAAAAATAAATATAAAATTAATTGTTCACACAGAAATGAGAAAAACGCTCTTCAATTTTTACCTTATTAAGAGATTAAGAACGGACGCTCTTTATTGTGCCATGCTAAATAAAAATCAGATCCGGACATTTCTCAATTCTATGGCTTGAACGTCTTCTATGGTAACTTATGTCGGTATGCATGAAAGTGTCTGTTGGCCTCCTATGTTGAGTCGATGACCGTATCCGGACCGTGCCGTTTTCAACGAAAGCAAGTTGTGGATTGTCGCGATGCTTATATATGTCTTACCAGCCAATACGTATACCATTGGATGGCGAAAAATACTTAATATTAGGGGTTCACGATAAATCGCAATATCATGTGGCACGCGAGATTAGGATTGAGGCTATATATGCTTATTGACGAAATAACGCAAATGTTTGAAGAAGTGACTTTAACGAGCCACTTTTAAAGTTGATAAACTGTTCATGGTGTTGATCAATCTTTCATACAAATCTCCCTTATTTCGTCACGTTCAAAGTACGTTCTATATAGAGTTGTCACCCTTCCGATTAACTCAGAGGACTAATTTCTCAATGTAATCATATCCTCGCGTGTCACCTGTTACTCCGTTTGAATATCAATCGCTATCTAATCGTGAAGCCCGATTGAGTATATTTCGCTATATAATCACGTGCGATATTAGGTGGTCATACACAATGGTCATTGTGTGTTTGTGTGCCTGGAAAGCTGAAAAATACCTAATGAAACTGAATATTTTGTATCAAATCAGAAAGGCCAAAAACATAAATTGTCGTCTGTTTTTTTTACGATCTGTCAGTTGATCAGCGAACTGTAAAATACAGTTAATAAACAAGTGAACGCATTTTGAGTGGTAATTAATAGTATGGGGTGAAAACAAATGGAAATTACTTTGACCGCAATGGTGGTAAATCAAGTCACGAACATTCTACATAATTATGTGATGGCGACAGGTTAAATCAGTTGGAAACTTTGGCAGCGCAGTGAACGCGCGAAATCTGTTTATCGTGGCAGATTAGGAAAGAACGCTCTTTACTGCTCCATGATATAAACACAGTTCGGGACCAACTTTCCTCAATGCTATATATACATGAGTAAGAGTGTCTGTGGTAAATAGAGTCTGTATAGAGAAGTATTTATCGACTTATATATTTTAATCACCTGAACCGGGCCAATATATATGCAACGAAAGCAAACAGAATTCCAGACTTCCAACCGCGCGTGCCACGGGACTTCAAATAATTAATACTTCGAATTATATGTACGATCGGTCTCTTTGAATGGCATCCAGTGCGCTGGATGCTTGCCTTGCACATTTTGTTGAGAGTAGATTAACCGTCGGCGCGAGGAGGGCCAGAATCGATATTGGCCTAATCTTTTAAATCCCCTAAATATATAGGCTTGCACTTTTCTATTCTATACTCATTATATTTATATGCTTATTTTCGAGTGCGCGAACGCGGTATATATAACGATGAAATGATACAGGTTTAAATAGACCGAATGCCGTCACAGTGGGTAAATCTTAAAACATTAAAAAAAGTTAATTGTTCAGCGAGAAATGAGAAAAACGCTCTTTAATTTTACCATATTGGGAATAGATTAAAGGTGGATTATCTCTTTGTAAACATGTATTATATAGTTACCGGGGTATAAAATATTAGATTTGAATCGAAGACTCCTGTCCGGAAATGCTTCTATCGATTAATATTAATTTTATTTCGAATATTTTCTGGTCTAAAAAGGTGTGTTTGTTCAGCTAACGAACAATAGTGGTTACTGTTAACAGAGACCAGAAATTATATTGTGCAATTTTGTCACAAATAAACGTTAATTATACTCATTATCGCTTATATCTGTGGAACAAAACAATACAAACAACCAATCTGTGACATTTGACATTCGTTGCGTAGCCGTAGGAACAGCCCAGTGCTCTATATCGCAATACGGTCTCATCCGAATGGTCGGTTCTAAAAATAGTAACATAAATGGGCCCGATTTAATATTCGAAATAAAATCAATATTAATTGATAGAAGCTTTTCCGGACATATGTCTTCAGTTCATATCTATTATTTTATACCTAATCAACTATTTAAAATTTGTTATTTAAAGAGATAATCCATCTTTAAGAACTGACGCTCTTTTTTGTTCCATGCTGGATAGAAATCTGGACCCGACTTTTCTCAATTCTATACATGATCATACATGGCTTGAATACGTCTTTCTATGGCAAATTATGTCAGCATGAAACTATATATGCATCGGCCGCCTATTTTGAGTCGATCGCAGTATCCGGACCATGCTGCCGTATGCAACGAAAGCAATCATATTGTCAGGCTTTTAGACGCTACGGGACTTAAGAATACTATGAAGACGGTCGATGGGTCTCTGTAACATGCAGCGCGCCGGATGCTTGCCTTGCACCTTTTAGTGGGAGTCAATTGACCGTCAGCGAAATGAGGTGCATAATCGATGTCATCACTTAAATCCCCTAAATTGGCTGGCAGTTTTCTATCCTATATATGCTTATTATATTTATATGCTTATTTTAGATTACTTGAACGCGACATAACGATGAAATGATAAAGGCTTAAATGGACCGAATGCCTTCACAGTGGTGGGCAAATCTGCAAAAAATTAAAAAGTAAATTGTTCACACAGAAATGATAAAAAAAAGTTCTTTAATTTTAACATATTGGGAATAGATTAAGAACTATTGTTCCCTGCTGGATAGAAATCGGCACTCGACTTTTCTCAATTCTATGGCTTGAATACGTTTTTCTATGGTAAATTATGTCTGTATAACAGTATTAATCGGCCGCTTATTTTGAGTCTATCTTTCACCGTATCCGGAACAGCATGCAACGAAAGCATGCATAAGTTCGGGCTTTTAGACGCTACGGGACTTAAAGATCACTTTGAAGACGGTCGATCGGCATAATTATGTAACATGCAGCGCGCCGGATGCTTGCATTGCACCTTTTATTGGGAGTCCATTGATCGTCAGCGCATGGAGGTGTAGAATCGATGTCATCGTTTAAATCCCCTAAATAGGTTTGCAATTTTCTATTCTACTCAATCATCGCAGTAATCCCAGGTAGCACGATATGAACACGGAATATTGGAATTTCACGCAGCCAGTCTAAAGCGTAGATATCTAGTTTTAAATCCGTTTGATTTCCACATTGTTAACTCAGCGTGCATATTCAAAGAGACTCTACCTTGATCCCAAGACCGTAATGGATTCCTTTGTTGTAAAATAGTGAGTCTATATCATACAAGTTCCGGGTGCGTGTCTTCGACGTCATCCCGTCTCAGATCGGCTCGTTTGTGCGGAAGCACAGGTGGAGGGAAGATCGATATCGCGTGAAATTTAAAACGGATAATACGTATATCGCATGATGTATTGTGATGACCTATATCTACACACGTGACTTGACTATATGCTATAACCACCTTGGAATTTCCAACTGCACCTCCATTGGAATCGGACCCAAATCCAAGTCCGTGAAATTTCATTTGCACCCCCATCCAACAAGGACCTCGAACTTTCCAACTGTTGGAAATTTCCAACCTGACACCGCCTATATATGGTTGGAAATTATCCATCTGATGGCCATTTCAATCCTCAAATCGACCCAGCCGTCCTTTTGGTCTACACCGACAAATTTCAAACTATTTATAGACTGACTGGAAACTCAAACTACATGTATTCGAACATTTCCAACATATATTGAGTCAGGTATGAAATTTCAAACTTTTGAAATGTTTGGCCATAGTTGGGACGTGGGGAGAGCTGGTCGAAAGATGTATTGTGTTCAGCATTGTGATGTTCTATTATAGCTTATTATATACATATCAACGATAAGTGTATATACACACAACATGCATAAGCTCTACTATGGTTTTGTTTTACTCTTAATATCGAATATTATTGTATTTACTGATATGTTTTTGCGACCAGTTGAACTTTTCCATTTAAAGAGTTACATGTCGGACTTGTGTGGGTGAATTATATTCACTTACCGGCTCCGGTAGCGACCATGCCCCCGAGCCATCTTCCCTTGGCAGCCTGGCCGACCAACGCGTGTATCTGTGCCGGAACAACTAAAATATTCAGAGTGGACTATAGATACGTTTAATCTTCCAACAAAGATATATGGTACGAAGAACAAAAAACGGAATGACAATAAACAATACCTATCCTTAGCCATGCGTGGAGAATTGGAGTATCGATTCTTATTGCAACGTTATGCTTTTTTTTTTGGGTAGCGGAGTAGCCCAAATTATTGGCCTTGGCTAAATTTGACAATTTGGTTAGTCGTTTTCCGTTTATATAGGGACCCACATGGCGCATGGCATATAGGATTGAACAAACTAGTATATGTGGAAATGTATGATATGGCAGATTCACATTGACATTGAACATATATGCAGGTTAATCCTTTCTTTGATGTAAACATATGTTATTGCATCCAAATTAAATGCACGGGATTGAGGCACACGTTGCAAAACTGATATTGGCCTAGCTCGCTCCTGACATGCAATAATATAAAGAACATAGTATTTACCTAAATATAATGTAATGTATGATTCATGCACATGTATAGAAAATAGTATTCAAGGGTATACAATTTATATTATGGTATAATAGTCCGATATATCACAATAGGGTTGGGTCCATCCCTGTATGTCCTGGAGGGGCTTTATGCTGCATGTCGATCGTTTGTGTCACTTTAAGATCACCAATAGTATAATAGCCAAGTAGCCGAGGTCAAAGAAGTTAGTTGAAGCTATGTATGTTTGATTAAAATGGAATAGCTTTCTGGGATCAAGGTAAACCCAGCTTTCTGGGATCAATTTTACTATTTTTATGGCCAAATAATTTGGTTGATCCTACAGACGACACCCCTTGTCCGATCGTTAACCATTTCTTTTTTAAATACTCATTGGCGAGTAGTTCCATTAGAAAAGGTTTAGATAATAAGTTCAACAAACGGCAGTTTGTTGAACTTATTATCTAAGCATTTCCAAACAAAAAATAGGAATTATTCAGCACTTGTATAATCTGGTCGTCTGCTTATATTCCCTGAACATTCCTCCCGACGAATAATAAACCATTCCAATGTATACCTATATAACTGAATGGGTGAAACCATTTAGTAAAGAAAGTGATAACGTCCAATTAAAGTTCAATTTCTCCTGATTCCCAACCATTTATTTTTACATGTATCATCAACTAGCTCGTATATATCATTTTATGTTTTATTGATGATCCGTGGCATAAACAAAAGTAAAAATATATCTATTCCCCCGAGATATGGAATATATGCGAGTATTCACACGCTTGACATAAAACAATTCGTAATACTTTCTAACTGTTCTCCCACAACGCTGCTGAAATGTAAGTTGTAGGATAGAGGTCTCGATCTGCTTCGATAAAATGAAGGATGCTTAATATTTAACAACATATGATCGAATTGTCTTATGCAAATACAAACTTACCTTCCACAGATAGAAGCAGAAACATCAAACTTAAGCCAAACCATGAAATGTTCAGCAGAAAAATCTGTTTCTTGTTTAGGAACTTTTTGGGTGTGTCAATGATATGCTTCTTCTCGTCATCTGTTGTTTCGTCGTCGAATGTCGAACTGTCAAAAACAATTCATAAGTTAACGGCGATCAATGATCAGTCTCACATATAATCCACATTTTGAAAGTTTGAAACAACAACTGGAAAGTTCAGACTGGACATTAGGTTTAAAATGGTGTGAAACTGCAACCAATATTTCATAATGAGATTCTTGGACCAAGAATATTTTTCCTATACTGGAGGTTACTGTCTAAACTTAAAGACATATTATGTAGTTGTTCTGGTGCGTGAAACTGATCACTTAGTATCCAGGCACTATGCCATCTGGAGAAATGTTGCATTCTACTAACATTGCCGAAAATCTGAAGCAAATCGACCATACCACTCCATAGAAAGCATAGTTTGAACTACGCTCAATTGTAAATATGTACTACTCGATTCGGGACGCATCTATCGGCGATAAACTAACGAAAACGATTTCGCCATCGGGCGTCACTACATTTAATTAATATATACGAATGCCGGTGTGTGTTGTCAATTTGGATATGATATATTTTTTTAATTAATAGTTTGAACAAGAATATTCTGCATCTATATTCGATCACCCCACATGAGTGTTTCACATCACTTTAAATTGCGCCCACTTCTACAATACTGAACTTGTGTTTGTAGTTCCGATTATATACACGCCTGCGTGGTGCACATGATTTGATAAATTCAATAATTTTGGTCTGGTCAAAAGAACGGTGGAACTGAAGTTCAACATTTTGACTCATAAATTGCTCCTTCTAAATTAACCATATCTATAATAAGGCATCACTGATGAGTAGTTATCCCCCGGGAAATGTTCAGAAAATAAGTTTAATCCTTTCTATATTAAAGAATCATATATGAGTAGTTATCCCATAGGAAATGTTCAGATAATAAGTTTAATCCTTTCTATACTAAAGCATCATATATGAGTAGTTATCCCATAGGAAATGTTCAGATAATAAGTTTAATCCTTTCTATACTAAAGCATCACATATTAGTAGTTATCCCATAGGAAATGTTCAGATAATAAATTTAATCCTTTCTATACTAAAGCATCATTGATGCGTAGTTATCCCATAGGAAATGTTCAGATAATAAGTTTAATCCTTTCTATACTAAAGCATCACATATGAGTAGTTATCATATAGGAAATGTTCAGATAATAAGTTTAATCCTTTCTATACTAAAGCATCACATATGAGTAGTTATCCCATAGGAAATGTTCAGATAATAAGATTAATCCTTTCTATACTAAAGCATCACATATGAGTAGTTATACCATAGGAAATGTTCAGATAATAAGTTTAATCCTTTCTATACTAAAGCATCACATATTAGTAGTTATCCCATAGGAAATGTTCAGATAATAAATGTAATCCTTTCTATACTAAAGCATCATTGATGCGTAGTTATCCCATAGGAAATGTTCAGAAAATAAGTTTAATCCTTTCTATACTAAATCATCATTGATGGGTAGTTATCCCATAGGAAATGTTCAGAAAATAAGTTTAATCCTTTCTATACCAAAGCATCATTGATGAGTGGTTATCCCATAGGAAATGTTCAGATAATAAGTTTAATCCTTTCTATACTAAATCATCATTGATGAGTAGTTATCCCATAGGAAATGTTCAGATAATAAGTTTAATCCTTTCCATACTAAATCATCATTGATGAGTAGTTATCCCATAGGAAATGTTCAGATAATAAGTTTAATCCTTTCAATACTAAAGCATCGTTGGTGAGTAGTTATCCCATAGGAAATTTTCAGATAATAAGTTTAATCCTTTCAATACTAAAGCATCGTTGACGAGTAGTTATCCCATAGGAAATGTTCAGATAATAAGTTTAATCCTTTCTATACTAAATCATCACTGGCGAGTAGTTATCCCATAGGAAATGTTCAGATAATAAGTTTAATCCTTTCTATACTAAATCATCACTGACGAATAGTTATCCCATAGGAAATGTTCAGATAATAAGTTTAATCCTTTCTATACTAAAGCATCATTGATGAGTAGTTATCCCATAGGAATTGTTCAGATAATAAGTTTAATCCTTTCAATACTAAAGCATCGTTGACGAGTAGTTATCCCATAGGAAATGTTCAGATAATAAGTTTAATCCTTTCAATTCTAAAGCATCGTTGATAAGTAGTTATCCCATAGGAAATGTTCAGATAATAAGTTTAATCCTTTCAATACTAAAGCATCGTTGACGAGTAGTTATCCCATAGGAAATGTTCGGATAATAAGTTTAATCCTTTCAATACTAAAGCATCGTTGACGAGTAGTTATCCCATAGGAAATGTTCAGATAATAAGTTTAATCCTGTCTATACTAAATCATCACTGACGAGTAGTTATCCCATAGGAAATGTTCAGATAATAAGTTTAATCCTTTCTATACTAAATCATCACTGACGAGTAGTTATCCCACGGGAAATGTTCAGAAAATAAGTTCAATAAAACGACTAAGGATGTTGAACTTATTATCTAAACATTTCCCTCAATAAATAGGACTCCTTCTGTAATATTATTTATCTGCCGTCTGCTTATATTACCTATAGACCCCTGCAAATCAATAATAGACCATTCCGATGGACACGCGTGATAACTGACTGAGAGAATCCACGTAGTAAAGAAAGGGTTAAGACCCAATAGCCAACCCACTGCTGAATCATATGCCACCCTCCGGGTGATGTTTGAACTTCCATATCCTGTACATAATACGCACCCGTTTGAATAGCGAAAATACTTAATCGCGGTTCACGATTAGATATCGATTGATATTCAATCTGAGTAACACGTGCCACGCGAGGTTAGGGTTATATTTCGAAATGAGAATCATGAGTTAATCGGAAGGGTGATAACTCTATATAGAACGTATCGTTGGAACGAAATGACGGACATGTGTATGAATGAATTTACAACACCACAATTTATCAAATTTGGTCGTACATAAGTCAAATTCTCCTATTGGGTAAGTGGAGTTGGTGCATGTTTTGGTACGTTCTTTAAAAATACTTCAAATATATCCGTTATTTCGTCAATACAATCCTGACCTCAATCCTAACCTCGCGTGGCACCGTACTGGCACGTGTTACTCCGATTGAATATCAATCGCTATCTAATCGTGAACTCCAATTGAGTGTCATTCGCTATTCAATTGTGTGCGCATTGGCTGCATATATACAAACCTTCGTTCTTCTGATGACTGCGCCATGTTGGGCTTTAAGGATGTTCAAGTTTTCTTGTTCGCCTAAATGTATATTTTCATCCTCGACGTCCAGCCATCGCAATACGGATAACCTAAAGTAAGAGAAGCGCCTTGAAATAGTGTATCTGTCATTTGCAGAATGAGGTCCCCAGAGGGTGAATTTAGTGACGATATCCCACACGGCGAGCTATATATAGCGACACCAAATTCACCCTCATTCTGCTCAGGCCTCAACTGCTATGGGAGACCTAGGATCAGATTGAAATTCCCCAGTTGAAGTTGGTGATGTTCACCTATTAGTCACCTCGATTAGTTACCTGCAATTTATCTTCTGCAAATTAAGAGATATAAAAACTGAACAGAAGGGGAAAAGAACTAAAATCAATGTTAATTTGAGACTAAAGATACATACATATCAGAAGATGAAAACTCAGCATATATAATGATGACCCCAGATGGTGAATTTGGTATGCTAGATAGCGTCACTAATTTACCCTGTTTGATCTCATTCTGCAAATGACAGACACACAATTCCAGGCTTGGTAATTTAAGAGAAACATCAGCTGTGAAAAACATTGTACAGACTAGTCCAAGTTTCCTTCGACGTAAAGCAGCTAGTGAAATCGGTTGGAACAATGCTGATTTACGTCGAAGTCCCGGTACCTTATACTCGTATTTAAATTCACGAAAATATTTTTGTCAGTGTTGAATTCGCGGAGCAAAGTGCGCGAATTCAAAGTGCGCGAATTCAAAACTGAGCGAAAATTAGTACTGCGCGAATTTATATACGAATAAGGTATTTACCTTTCTATATCGGGGTTTAGCGTTGTTGACATGCTCACCTAAATTCCCCAAAATAACTGTAATACATGTCACTATTTTTAGCATACACATTCTTCGCTGGAAATTTTCAACATGTTTTGTCCGAAATGTATTCGTAAGCGACAACTAGAGCGCAATAAATGATAGTAAGCAGATTCTTTATGTTATTTGTGATTGTTTCCACATGTTTAATGTGAGGATTAATCAGTGTATTCGCTGAGCACAGCATCGCTTCGATATTTTTTGTCAATTCCTTAAAGTTCGCACCATACTCAATTTTCGAAATGAATTAAGCTTGTTTTCGGTAGATGTAACTAATAACATAGTTATGCTCCCCTGCCAGCGTCAAAAAGGTTGCCGTAAATGGCAAAATGACAAAATCGCCTTTCTGGTCCGAATTCCACGGAATAAACCCAACTGTAGGGTGGCCGTTGACGAATAAGTAAGATTCCACCCAAAACAATTACAGCCCAACCCACTGTGTTTAACTCCATACCTATGATCCGAAACGGCAAAATACCCCAAAACCCCTAAGATTCCACCCAAAAAACACCACCCAACCACTGGGTTTCCATACTCTATGCGACATAAAATGGCAAACTGCTCAAATTCTCCTTTCTGGTCCGATTTTCACGGAATAAACGACATTGTAGGGTGGCCGTTGGCGAATAATTAAGATTCCACTCAAAATATTTAACACCCATGCAATTATTAACTATACGACCCAAAATGGCAAAATTACTAAAAGCGCCTTTCTGCTCCGATTTTCACGGAATAAACGGTATCGTCAGGTGGCCGTTGACAATAAATTAAGATTCCACCCAAAACATTTACCACCAACCCAGTGGGTTCCCATAGCCTACGTCACCAAATGTGTTCTTGAATGTTTCAGCCAGATAATGGCTTTTCTTTGGTCCGTTCAGATAAGCCAAACACTGCGAACATGACAACTTTAACGGTACATTTTTCTTAACAGCATCAGTTTGCCCTACCAACATCATAGCAATTCAACAGGACCCACAACCATCATGTGATATCAACAGGACCACTTAACCAGTGGTGTAACATGTTCACTGTGAGTGAACCCAGTGATTTTTTTAGAGTTGACTCTCCCTATTCAATATTGACGTTGTTCATTCAAGCATGCAGCAACTCGCCACATCGTTAGACATAAGATGTGCATGGTGTCACATATAATAGATTATATTCCCAAAGTGTCATGGCGTGCTACTAACATGTCAGAGATATACTCGAAAATATAAAAAAAAACTTACGTTTTGATGTGTTTACATAGCAGCTGTCAGGCAGGATGATGAGAACATATTATATTTACCCCCACGACTCGGTGATAACATCACACGCCGATGTGGATCATCCGTGAGTGAAGCTCTGTGAGATTGGCCATTGACACCGAACACATGCGTCGTTATGCAGAATGACTCCAGGGACGTGGCTATAGAGACACACTTTGTAAACACTTGAATGCGGTTCGGTACCAAATCTGGTTCTCGGTGGTTGTTCGCCGTTTTCGCCATAACAGCTTGGGATGATTCTGTTTTTGGACCGAGTCCCCCTCCTGTTATTATTCTATAACGGACTATACGCCCAGAATCGTGGCGGAAGTTATCTAGCACGTTTGTCTTCGGATTAGGTCAAATGGATGCTTTGCGTATATGAACATATATAGAGGACAGACTTTCAACAAGAATGATGATATAAAACATGCGTATAACAGAGGTCCGTTAAATGTAAAAGAAACGAGATTTATAAGTAAATGAAGCCTCGTTTTCCAGAGAATTTTTATTTGTCGGGCTATCAGAAAATAATACATTAACCCTTTACCCAACAAAACGGCCAAAACCGGCCAAATAAAGCTTCAACGGCCTAAAATATATTCGGTCTGTCTCAATAGAACCATACAAATATGGATATCATTGGAACCGGCTCCTTGACCACATTGTGATAGTTACAGTTATGCACTGTGCCAATGCATTCTCTTATATATGCGAGTCGACCATAGGTCGCCTCGCATATATAAGAGAATGCATTGGCCTAAAAAAAAATCTATTTTTAACACTTTTTACCATTTTTTCTTACATTCTTTAACAATTTTATAATTTTTAATGTGTTAAGCCAATGCATTCTCGTATATATGCGAGGCGACCTATGGTTGACTCGCATATATAAGAGAATGCATTGGCACAGGGCCGTTCTGTTGGGTAAAGGGTTAAACGATCGTATCATCACTTTACATGTACCTTTTTCTATCAAGGTAAATGTTATATCATTTTGAAGGCAGATAAATCGCGGACATGTCTGATGATTAATCTCATTTAGGGATTTACGCGAATGCCAGGGTTCCACGCGTACATGTTGTACGTCTTTTGAATGAAAGTATGTTATAGAAGAGCAATGGGACGGGACTCAGTCCAAAAACAACATAATCCCAACCGATATCCCAAGCTGTTGTGGACCGAGAAGACTTGGTATAGTTTTCGGGGTTTTTTTACGCTCGTATTTCAAAGAAATTATATTACATTTTACGTCACCAAGTAGATAATGCAGATTTGCAGTAATAGTGTCGATAGAGACAGAGCTTTTATGACCCGTCTTAATATATGACCCATGTTGTGAGAAGAGTGCTATATACAAATTTTTTTTCTTTCGAAAACTTGAAGATATGTCATTATTTTCGGTTATAGGCGTCACTACAAGTTTTAGCTTGTTTTAATTTTCACGGCGTTAATCTTGCCCACACTTACATGGATGTGGCGATACCGGTTTGAAGAGGGTGTGTCTCACCCCCAGCTTTGGTCAAAACTTTTCAACAGTTTGAAATGTCATGGCTAACACAATACTTTAGTTGGAAATGGCAGACCAAAGCAGGTTGACTTGTTCTAATACTGGGCTATTCCGATCAGTATATATATAACACTAGCAGGGTTACCCGGCGTTGCACATGTTAAAGTGATGTGAAACCCTCTGTGGATATTTGGTGGGAATAGAGAATACTCTTGCTCTCAAAGTGTTACACGTATTCTCATTAAATTGTATATCCAAATGGCATCACAAAACATTATTCTTACACATGGAATATAAGTAGTGGCGCACCTTGTCAGGTCGGAGCGATTATCATTTTGTTTATCGCGTTTAATCCGTCCCACCAATAAAGAAGTATTTATTTATTTACAACTGCGTATACTTCAGACCATATAGCATGAAACATGAGTATCATACACATATTAGTTCGAAAAAATAAAAGATGACAATTGTGTTTTACATAGAGATGTATCAATCAAACAATCAATCAATCAATCAATCTAGTTTATCATATCTTCATGAAGATACAGATGTTTGAAAGATATGACCATGTGCTCCTCTGTTCTGGTGCTATATACTGGCTAATCATTTTAAGTTTAAAAGAAATGATGTTATGGACGTATAGCAGCTACATGTGCCCGACACAGCGAGAGTTTGAGTTGTTTATGTTAGGCGATGAGTCTGCTCTAAAAAAAATGGAAGAAATCCTCTGTATCGGGCAGATATACCCTTGCTCTACATTTCCATATCTCTTGGCAATTGTAACTTTTTTTGTGGAAACTATATTGAATGGGACAGACTCAATGGTGTTAGAATATATACATGAGCCATTCTAATATGCAATCCTCTGACGATTCAAGGTCTCTTAGTTTGAATGAATATATGTCGTAAATAGATTAATATAAATATACTTTTAATTCTTTCTTCTATTTATCTGTGTTGCTAGATCATTATAGGAATGCCCTGATTTCCATCCACATATAAATATGATAGTTGAAAAGATATATGTTCAAGTGTCTTAATTCGGTCACCATTTGTCGAGATTGTGAAATTGGAATGCCATAAACTCATTAGAACGACATGGAGATGGCATGGGGGATGACTATATATAACTTTGTTGAAAATCGGCGAATTGAACAATCTTAGTGAATCTCCTCTCGCCATCCATGACACAAAGGAACCCAAATGTGATTTGATTCATCATATCATTAGAGAAAAACGTGCATGAATTTGGTGGAATTAGTGCTAAATATATTTGTATCAACTTTGGTGCAACTCCCCTCATGCATGACTTGAACCTGGCCACTTTTGTCATATTTACACCACGTCTATCAGACTCATGCATGTATTATATAATGGCGATGATTATATATAAGTTTGGTGGTAATCGGCAACTAAACAAATTCTTATCATAGTTATTACCCCCATATCTCATCAAAGGGCACCAATTTCGCGTCTTTAAATCACACGTTTATATTCCTCGTTTCACGGAGAAGAATAATATTTCAATTTAGTCGAAATCTGCGCTAAAAATAGCCCCTCCCCTGACACCAACAACGTCACTTTAGAAAATTTTAACCCGCACCATTATCTTACTCGTAAAAAGTTACCCATGTTAGACCGCCTTGGTGCCATCTCGATTGTACCCTTAAAGTTATATATAGAACACAGACATATATTCGCAAATATTTGATTCATTGTATCATTTGAGAAGAACGTGTATGAGTTTGATGGTAATTGGCACTAAACATATTTTTATAAGTTTTTGGTGACCCTCCCGTCCCTATTTCGGACTCAAGCGGCGCCACTTTTGACATTATTAAACCACACACTTAGATTCATTATAGAGATGAATATATATAAAATTTATGAAAATTGGCGAGTATACAAATTCGTATTAAATTTAGGGCAACCGTAGCATATCTCTCACCCAAAAGGCACCAATTTGGCCCCACTTTTGACATCATTAAACCACACTATTAGACTCCTGATATCATGGAGATTATTATTTGTAAGTTTGGTGTTAATTCGCGACTAAACATTTTTTTTATCAATTTAGTGCCCACCCCACCCCCAACTCTCACCAAAGCAGCACCAATATGACGTCTTTAAAATCACACGATTAGATTCCTCATATCATGGATAAGAATGTGTATCAATTTGGTGGAAATTGGCACTAAATATATTGTGTATCAATTTTGGTGCCCCTCTCCCTTTCAGTGCATCCCTGACTCGAATGACGCCACTTTTGACAGCTTTAAGCCACGCCATTAGACACATCATACCATGGGGATGAATTTGTATAAGTTGGGTGGAAATCGGCGACTAAACCAAATCTTATCAGATTAGTACCCACCCACCGCCCCCCAAATCTCTCAGCCCAACGACACCAATTTGGCGTCTTTAAACCACACAATAAGATTCCTTGTATCATGGAGAGGATCTCTGAAGAATGTGCATCAATTTGGTGGAATTCGGCGCTAAAATTATTTTGATAAATTTTGGTGCCACTCTCCCCTTCCGGGCATCCCTGACGCGAACGGCGCGACTTTTGACAAATATAAACCACACCATTAAATTCCTCATATTATGGGGATGATTATATATACCCTCCCCCTTTTCTGCCCCTGACAACAACGGCGTCACTTTAGAAAATTCTAACCCTCGCCATTATCTTTCTCGTAAAAAGTTACCCCTATTAGACCCCTCTTGTGCCATCTAGGTGGTCCCCTGTGAATTTCTATAGAACACAGACAGACAGACAGACATTCGCAAATATAGATATAGATATATATATTAGTATGTAATGTGTTGATTTTATAGCAAAACATTGAATACAATTTTAGTACTTTTGAGTACTATTTTTGACTGAAATGGCCATCACTAAATTTTCAACCATGACAGATTGGAATTTCCCAACAGTTCGAAAGTTAGAGGTACAAGTAGGGAAATTCCAAAGCAAGGGGTGCAAATGAAATTTCATGACATTGGAGATTTTGGTCTACTTCAAGTATGGGGGGGGGGACATGGGAGCACTCGGTCTATGTCCTTGGTGACACCCACTTCACAGCACATATTCCAAGGTAAAGTTATACCGCAGAGCATCCGGTTCCACACAATATGATAAATGTTGCAGGTGAATCCATACTGGAAGTCGCCTTGTATTGTTGGACATTGTATTAAATCGTTTAATCCCGCCAGAATCATTTTCTATTTCTCTTATTACTTCTATCGACCGAGGCGACATATGTAAACGCTTTGGCGTTTGAAAATTGATGGGTGGGGTTTTCCCATTACGGGTTTGTATATCCGGCGGGCTGACCGACTTTATCAACGATACATAAGTATTGTTCCCGGTTAGAATTGGTATAAACATGAATAGAGATTGATCGAATAAAGACACCCATTACTACATGTACTTCATATATAATAGGTGGGCGTCACGTACGCATAATGATAGCGATGCATGGATGGTAAAGGAGCGAAGACATTTAGCGTATATTGCATGATTTGTTAGTTGGCTGGATCGGCTTAGGGTCTTGGCTAGAGGCCTTTAGTAGAGGGTCGTCGTTGGGAGTGTCCAACTTCGAATTACCAAGTGCAGCCCCCGCCCCCCCCCCCCACGGATGTTGCGACAGTTGTGGGGTTTCCTTCCCCCCACCTTTGGTAAAATATTCCAACAGTTGAAAATGTCATGCCTCACATATGCAACATTTGATGGAAATTGTTACACCCTGTGCATACATAGGTTGTAATTGTTCTCATTGTTTGATTTTCCAACCAATAATTATCGGAGAATTCGTTGTTTTTAGACCAATAGTAGCATATTTTCTATATTTAGACAAACTTTTGGTCTGAAATTGCTTTCAGTTGTAAATTTTCCACAGCTAGGGGTGTTATGTTGGACGTTTCCAACAGTTGGAAACCCGTATCAGTTGGATAATTTCTAACCAACGAGCTGGTGCAAATAGTATTTAGAAAACATGGGACTTTTGTCTGTCTCAAGGGGGAGGGTTCAGTTGGGAAGTGGACACCCACACGTCCGTCTACATGCATGGGAAACTTGATTTGCACTCCCTTTAGGGGGTGTTTATACATTTCCCGGCGAAGATCGTATTCGCTTTAGCCGGTAGCGATAACAATGGAGTGTTTATACTTCGCCGGATAAGAATTACGGCTATCCGGATACTCAGCTATACGGTTTTCAACTTTTGGATAAAATTATTTAGTACAATCACCTGATTGTCGTATGGATTCTAATTCGCTCTGCGGTTAAGTTAGATGTTTATCTGGGATCATGCCGTCATGGGTGATTTCCTTTCAACAATTAACTCGAACAATATTATTGTGCAATCGCTGATATATAGACCAGCCCGCTTTTCACCTGTGTATATATTGGTCAGTGTGCCAGTTTGATTGTCTCTGGTCAGCTGTCCGTCGGTTGTCACGCACCTTGGTTATAAGCTATTATTATAAATACTAATTGATGATGGTACACGCGTACTCTGCATGTGCATGGTCCATTTGTTGCGCATTCGAGGGAATTAAATGTGCGTGTTCATGTACATGTATGTTCATATATATATATGGAAGAAATAGGATGGCACGTTTCAATGGATTCAAACTTAATGGACAATTAGTTTAATAATCTAAATATGAGTGCGCCGTGGACATATACACAGGGACGGGTCTGGAGGGCTTGATTTGGAGGTGTGGGACCGTTCAACTTTGGAATTTCCAACTGCACCAAACCTTGAATCTCACCAAACTCACAAGTTCGCGTAAACCAATTAACGCACCACGTTGGGAACTTAGGTTCTAATCTAACTTTCCACTCACAATAATCCTCTCGACTGCCCCGTATTGAGCGATTTCCTTTAGATCTGAACCTGTGTCTAAACCTGGAAATTGCCCAATCATAACATGTTTAGTGGTCTGACTCGTGACGTCAAGCAGCTTGAACCCAGATTTGATTCAGTTAAATTAAATTAGATAGCTGTTTAACTGACAACGGGGGCGGGACCAAGACATAATTTTATCGACCGACCATGGTTATAGCCAGGTGTGAGAATTTGTTTTAATCTGAACCCTGAAAATTGCAAAATCCTAGCATCCAGCCTTAAGATTTCCAATGTTTTCAACATATTGCTGATGTCAAATTTCCAACTAATGCCGTGTCAGGTATGAATTTCCAGCTTTTGAATATTTTGATTAAAGTTGGGATGAGACACCCCCATCGCCACGGCCCTTCATACATGGACATGTTGAATGTCCCAGTAAAATGAAAAACATATTTTGTTGTATAATGTACACACGGAAATGTGTCACATTTGATTCGCGATGTTGAAACTTATATATATATAATATAAAATCCAATCCGAATGATTAGACACCAATTTGTAGATGTATGCGACGAAAAGATCTCAAAACTGACAATGACCATGCTTTTGGTGCGACACTCACTTCACAGGCTGTCTATGAACTCAAACAAACCATTAACAATGTTGTTTAAATATCTTTAAAATTACCAATAGCAATACCTGAAAGTTTGAGTTGGATATTAATAATTTCGCATTTCCATTTCTAAAAAGTTTCGTTGCACTATACTGCCCAACCATACCTCTAACATGAAGCGGCTAGATATTTACAAGATGTTTATCATATTGCAGTTCAGTGAGAACTAAAACGAAAACTACAAACAAGTAAAGGAGACACATGAATATATGCGTATCTTCGACGGCGATGTGTAAACACTCTGCCCAACCTTCGCCGGTTAACGGGTTCGCCGGGTAACGGCTTCACCGGCTATGTGTAAACGTCACCTTAGTCCAGGAAATATTGGTCGGTCGACCTTTGCACCCCCAGGAGTCAACTTCACCCGACTAATTTTCTTCCTTACTGTCTCCTCTAATTGTTTTCTGTTGATAACAAGTCGGTAATTTTGCTTGATATGCACTAGGCCTCTTTGGTCGCCTTTATAGTAAATATGATATCATGTGCCGTGTTGTTATCAACTCGATTCGTTATGCTAATATATCACGCTTACAAATTAGTCAAAAATCTGACACCAAAATCCAATTTTCGGTCACGATGGCGGCCGAAAAGTGACAATTTGCTAACTTTTCTACATTTAACCACCTATCGTTTGTCTCTGTGGGAAAACATGAGCATCTTGGCGGAGTTGAGGACAATTCACCCATATCCAAGATGGCGGCCAAAATGCCGACCATAACTTGAAAAAATCGCTGATTTTCACACCAGTGATCATTATTATCATTACAACCTCGTCCAGGCTTATTGTTGTGAGTAGGCAATACTGAGTTAAAGTACTTTCCTTGTATCTCACCCAACAAAAAATTCCCCCAATTCTAAAACGACGCCTATAGATTTTTAAAAATCACCCAGAATACCTCATGTTCATTTCAGTGGACTTTATAGTCCATATACTCCATCGATGCTAACAATTGAGTTTGGAATACTGAGGCGAAGTAACTACGTTTATCTTACATCTCATCTAAGAAATTGTTTCCCAAATCCAAGATGGCGGATAAAATGGAGACCGAAATGTGTAAACACGCTTATATTCCTATACTTTCCGACATTGGGCGTTATTGTTAAGCGAATTCTACCCACATTTACATGTTGGTACAGGGAACTTTGATACGAAGTATTCGTTTGAGTTGGGCAACTTATACTCACAGCCAATATGGCGGCCAAACTGGTGGCCAGAAATTTAAAATTCGTCGATATTTTCACATAATAATTATCCACGTTTGTCATAATTTATCGATATGTTTAGACGGTACATAAATCATATATCGGAAATTATCTTCAAATGCATATATATAGCATAGCTAGTAGCCATCTGGAGAGACGAAAACCCACAATTAATAATCGATATGTTTTCCAAATACAAGACAATGAAGAGCTCCCACCATTTTGTTTTGAAAACCTTATTGGGAACGAGAAACGATGAAACGAACGTTTCGTGTGTAATGTTCGTGTGTACACCATTACCACCCATGTCGGTTTATTCAAGATGGCAAACAAAAAGGGCGAAATCTAATTTCCTCTCCGTTTAGAAATAAACGAAGCGCATATCATATAGTGTTCAATTCGCAAAATACACGTAGTGTGCTAATGTGTTCGTTGATACGACACAAGTGCCATCGCGGAAGGATTAAACGAGAGTAGCCGCTTCCAGTTTTATATCCATCCGCGATGGCACAAGTGCCGTATCGACAAACTCATTAACATACGTGTCGATCTGTATTTATTACACACCACACATGCTAGTGTGTGCGAATTAAACAAATAGACTTACAAGGGTTATTCATGAATATATGGCTTGTTTTGTCATGTATGTTATAGTTACCTTTTCATGGTTGAAGCGAACGTCATTTACATCATGTGGCGTCAACGCAGTGCGAATTTATTAAATGACCCCACCCTTATTCCATTCATTAAACCCATTCTATAAAGTGTAATATGCAACGTTCGTTGAATAACAAGAAATAGTGCCATGCAGGTGACCCTTCACTTCCGGTTTGTCGTGTGATTACATTCCGTACGTTTCGTCTCAAACTACCGTATCGCTTCCAATATCTGTTCCAACAAACTCTAGCTCGATCTAAAGAATGAAGAGTTTGAAAAGTTATTTCATTAAATATACGCCATTAAATACGACTTTTAATACGTCAACGAGTCTTTAGATGTCTGGGGCTATTTCTTTACGCGGGCAAACAATGCATAGTTACGTAAAACGTCATCACAGGGCTTACAGAAGCCAATGCCAGTGCGGTCGTGGGAGAGTTGAACCCGGAATAAATTGGATACAAGCTGATGTTGGTGTCATTCGACGCGGAAAAACACCAGGAACAACATATCCAAAATCCGCAAAAATCTGCTCATGGCAAAATTCAGGATCCAAGATGGCGTCCACAATGGATATTGGTATCGGAAAATTCTGAATTTATGCGGTAAATTCTCCAATTAATGACAAATTCCTCATACATTTAAAATATACACAAACAATGCTTAGTCTTAAACCATATTTGTATAATCTCTTGTCCCAAAATGGCCGCAAAAATGGAGAAAATCGAATAAAATTTACATATTATGCAAAATTGAATAGCTAGTCCTATAAGAGCGAACACATGCTCGAATTATATGAGGAGGAATGATTATAAGTATAATATAAACTTTTGATAAGAGATGTACGAATTCTCTCTAATATACCTTACGAGAGAGCAAGCGAAAGCAAGGTCTCGTGCAACGGTTAAATCTGGACTTTTGGGCGCGTGTGATATATGTGTAATTAAACAGTTAAATGGGATTTAGTAGGGGTGTATTGATTATGTGACCTTTTCTAGAAGCAGAAATATATGTACTCGGAGCAGTCTCACGAATGTGACCGATCATCAATTATTTTGATATCTACAACATCAAAACTTTCAAAAGTCACTGCTATGCAACAGTATGATAAATAGTCATATATTACTGGGTCAAATGTGTAGATCCTGTTGTCCATGTCTCAAAATATTAGTCATAATTACCTCCGAACAAATGATGAAACAAGAATATTTCGCTTTATCAGAAGAAAGCATGGTGGTATACTATGAGCGCAATTAATCAAAACACAAAGGAGTACCATAGACTATCTTCAATTAATTCCAAACTTGACAAAAATTTCCTAAATAATATGGAAGAGACTGTGCGTTATCCTTCTCCCTAATATTACGCATGGCTGCTGCACACAAAGCCACAAATAGCAACATTTCGTGAATGTTCAATGTTGAAGTAACACCTTTAACTGATGATCACCTAATATTTAGCAAAAGTACGTGGGTGGTAATGGTAAGTACGTGGGTGGTAATGGTAAGTACGTGGGTGGTAATGGTAAGTGCGTGTGTGGTTATGGTAAGTACGTGGGTGGTAATGGTAAGTACGTGGGTGGTAATGGTAAGTACGTGGTGGTAATGGTAAGTACGTGGGTGGTAATGGTAAGTAAGTTGGTGGTAATGGTAAGTACGTGGGTAGTAATGGTAAGTACGTGGGTGTTAATGGTAAGATATTTTCAAACAAAAAGATGCTGAAAACTAATAGTGTGCATTGCGTGGTAGCATATTTCAGTTGTAAAGTGGCGACTGAAGTAATTTGAACAAAATTGTCTACTATGAAACCGGTTTGGCAGCAGCAGGAAAAATGGTCTGACATAAACTGTACGATATACCGTCTCTTTGATCTGGTGAGATGTGGCACTAATATATTAAAGAAATGAGTGCTTCTCATAATATAATAAGCATTTCGCATATGTGTATCATTTAATTTCATGGAGAGTGTTGAACATTCAGGAAATGTAACTAGTATTTATACCGCAAGGGTATGATATCAGTTTCTGAGTTACATTCAATAATTAACCATCATGCCAAATGAAACTACAATGCACTGTGTAGCGAAACATTTCTTCGTGTGTTGCATGCCCGAAATTATTCTTTTTTAGCTCGACAGTTGGATATTGGATACGTAGAAACCCCAAACTTTAAAGACGTAAGTCATTGGGGTTTTTATTTGCGTTGCAGTGACCAATAAATCCTTCAGGGGGATCTGTTTAATGATATGTGAACCAGGGGGTGGGGTAGTAAAAAATGTGCAAGAAGGTATGCCGTTTATTTCATCTGGCATTTTCGGGGACCCACCACCACCTGCAAAAACAAAGTTTTTTTACTCCCAATTTATTTTACACCCCCCCCCCCCCCCCCCCAAATTTAACTAAAATTGGTCTAAAACCGAATGAAATTCTACTCATATCACTAATATGACTGGGAATTATCTCCATTAGTTCAAATAACAGTTTAACCTGTCTCAGAAGCTGTTTTAATTGAAAAAAAAGTTTTATAAATTGCTGATCATATGTAAACCTATGTCATTGTGCAGGATACACACAATTTCATAAATTCTAACTATTTCCTGATTATTTTGTCAACCAGCCCATTATCTAACATATTCCATACCACTTATGTTAGTCTACTGGAGCAAATTTCTTATATTACACTAAACTAGCTGAAACAGGCTCCTTTGGGAGCCTATATTCAGCGTCGGAGATACATGTGGCCCCCTTTGTGGGACTTTGCACATATTTTGATCTTAGACAGAGCCTTTATTTAGCGGCGGCCCTTTCGTGCGCTTCAAGCACATTTTGTTCATTGAAACATTTCGATTTATATATATTGTTTTAATATATTGTTTTTTAATTGAATTCCTTTCTTAATTTAACAAAACCAATTTTATTTTTATTTTTTTAAATTCAAAGTTTGAAAAACTAATACCATTATAACGTCCGCCAAGGTACCCCGAGTCACCGCCAAATTTGGTTGAACTCGGTCCAGATGTCTGAGAGAAAAATCGGGACAGATCCTACTCTTCATATATATATATAGGTGACAAGCATTTACAGCACTATACCAGACTTGGATACTTTAGGTCTTGTGAGAGATCATCTGAGTTGATAGACATGCAAATACAGGTAATTCACCGATTGGCTTGATGCACTGGTGACAGATATTTTCTACCCATTGATAGTCACATTAATGTTTGAGACACTTGCTTGCTCTTTTTCCATGCAATGATCTAGGCATTAGTTACATCAGGACAAGTTTATTTATATATGCAAACTTAGATCATTGTACAGGATACACACAATTCCATAATTTCTAACCATCTCCCGATTAGTCTGTCAACAAGCCCATTATATAGCATTATGACTTAATACGTTTGTTGGTCTACTAGAACAATGTCTGTTAAATAACTGACAAACAGTCAACATGCCAGACTTGGATATTCTAGGTGTTGTGAGAGTAACAGATCATACGAGTTGATAGATATGCAAATATTTCACTGATTGGCTTGATGCACCGATGAACAGTGTGATGACAGTTATAATCTAGCCATTGATAGTCACATTAATGTTTGAGACAGTTGCTCTCTCTCTCTCTCTCACTCTCTCTCTCTCTCTCTCTCTCTCTCTCTCTCTCTCTCTCTCTCTCTCTCTCTCTCTCTCTCGCCTCTCCTCTCTCTCTCTCTCTCTCTCTCTCTCTCTCTCTCTTTCCATGCACACAATGATCTAGGCTTTAAACAAGACAAGTTTATTTATTTCAGTTTTACATTTCTCGAAGCTTCTTTCCGAAGGGTGACGTGAAGGATTTTTTTCACCCCACCGTCCCATATGCAACATGCCATAGCTTAATGTCATCTCCACTAAGGCCCATATGAGGTCCCAGTAACATAAATATGGTGTTTTGGTGTTATATATTCTTATAGTATGTTTTAAACTGTTACAAATGTCAAATAAGGGCACAAAAGGTCTTTAGTAAAAAAAATTGCATGAGATTGTAAAAAACGGTGTGAACCTCTAAAGATATTCAACAACATACTTGTATATTACTGATACGTATTTTCACTCCTATGTGGTTATCAAATATGTTGATTTCTTCGTGGTATGGCTTGCAGTTGCGGTCGTTTTACAGCCATTGCATGGCCGCGATTGAATTATTTTCTGCCCGTGGCACTCTATTCGGTCCCGTACTGGTATTTCACACAAACTGCTATAACTGCGTAATAGCGATGCCGCAAAATATCGTATTATGACTTATTTCGAGAACTTATGTAATATAGACAACCACGTTGGACGCCATATTGGAGAACAAAGTTTCCCCAAAGCGGATTTTGGATATGTTGTTCCTGAGGCTTTTCCGCGTCGACTGACACCAAAATCGGCCTTTGTCCAATATATTCCGGGTTGACCCCCAAATTCAGCTTCAACGACGACACTACGTCCCATTTGTTGATTTACGTATGTTTATCGGGGTTTTGGATCATGTAATAAATAGAATCTACAACGAGTCTCCAATTTATAGCGAAATTTACAAACTCGTTCAAAAGGCTCGGTCCAGACCTAATATACTGAACTCATTTTGTAAATTCCGCAATAAACTGGAGACTCGTTGCATATCATCTATATATGGAACATGTGGATTTGTAAATATGGCACAACAGGAACACTGTAATTCTAAGAACAGTCATGCAACAATTATATATATTTCCACAGTCCGCAGGTACCGATAGCCAAATGTTGTGAAATATCCAAGTTCGACGGATGGCTGATCAGCTCCGCGAGTTCAACAAAACAGTACATATTTACATCAGTATGATATAAGCGTGTTGTAGCATTGAGATATAAGATTGCATATGTATACCTGTTATAAAGGATATATTGATGTGGTGCATATTAGAGAAGTTTCATTGATCAATAGGATAGTTAGTAGGAGAGGCTTTGTGACAAGTCTTGACTTGTCATCATCGTCATTATTAGTGGCCCACAATTACTGTCTACGCTCACATTTCCACAATAAAACCGGTTGTATACGATACCCTTAAAAATAATGTACCGTCCTGAGTCAAATCCCTATTCTTCTAACATTCTAATTGAAATTTGGAATCGATGAACACTTACAATCTATAGTGCCAACACTATATATATAACCATCACAAGTTGAACAGGACCAGGATAGGCCAGCTCGGTTCCATATAGAACATCGGCGCATATATATCCCTTTACACATACAATACCACGAGTCCCGATACATATAATTATTTAACAACCACGTCAACAGCTGAACTAAAATACCCAATACACATGTGTTACACGGTAAAGGTTGTCATAAAATTAAATCGATCATATCCAAGTTTCTAAAAAATACTATACGACTGAACACAAAAACTTAAGCACCATATGCTTTAAAGAGGCATACTCCGAATTAACGCTCGCAAATTACTATTTCCTTGGCTTCGGGTGTAACACTATTTGATTAGAGTCGAGGAAACCACCTGTCAAAGCTCAGAGTGATCAGATATCGATTTTTAAAATCTATTATTTTTCACCACCGATATTTTTTAGTGGCTCACTAAAGACTCGACGACAAGACGGTCTCGGACCAAATTGCGGATGAAGATTGATAACTGTAAAATCAAGTGGCTTTTATGTGTCAGATATTTGACAAACCGGCAAAATTTCGTTGAACAAAATGTTGATAAATAATAGGTTTTTGGCAATTTTTACTATAGTTGTTTACTGTGGTTAGCCTTATTTTTGGGCAATAAATCGATTCTGATAACTGAAGCGGATTAAAAACATATTTGTTGTTGTTGGAATCTGATGAAATGGGGACCATCGAATCGGATTGAGTACCTTTAATCCAAGGAAATAGTATATGGAAAGCAGTTCCATGCATATGTGTAGGCCTATGTACATGTGTGACTATCTTCCACAAAGTATACCCATCATAATTATTAATTGACAAAATTACCCGACTGTCTACAACTCAGCGTTAACTTGACTTGTTTTGCCCTGTGATCGAATGGCGCCCTATATATATAGCGTTTGTTTACACTTGACGTCACATTGAAATCCACCTATAGACTGCGTTCTTATTTTTATTATTGATACTCTTCAATGACTAAATGTCGCCTGTGAAAACCTTTGTTAATTAAACATTACTGTTACAGTGCCAGTCATCTATCAACAAACAGTTGACCAACTTCCGACCAAATCATGCATGAGGGTGTACATTATAAATGGTCATGGAAACAAACAAATATATCATATAATACAGATTTTAACTGAACATTTGAATTGCAGTTGCAATTGGTGATGTTTGTTGATAAAATACATGACTGTCATTGTATAACAGTGGTGTTTACACAGCAATGGTGCTGAGTGCGTCAGCATAGCGTTAACAGAGAGGGGCCCCGTGAATCCTGCGTATACCAGTTAAAGGGACCGACGGCTTTCGTTGCAGGTATTAATTTAGAAATAACATTTATCAAATTATGATAATTTACTCAAGAATATACTAATAATATAGCATAATGATGATATGGATGCGATATTATTCACAAAACACGCTTTGTGTCCGAGAAAATTCAGGTCGAGTGTTGTTTAGTTTCTCGCAAAAAGCGCAGTGGATTGTTTATAAGCGGAGTCACGAAATTGCGCCATTTCCTTATTTAGATGCGGACGCATTATATGTCGGTTGTAAAACACCTAATTGGTGCGTCTAAAACTTACAACTCACAATACTGTTCATAGTAAATTCCTTATTTGGTGTTTATTACCATATATAGGTTAGGAGAAAATACAACAGTTCCAAGTGTTTGCCTATAAACAAACGGTTCTGTAACGTTTTTTATGTTTGTTTACATGACAAAGCGTACAAACGTGACAATAACATGCAATGTGCGCGATATTTTTGATTGGTATAAGAACAATATCTGTCTATTATATAATATTTTTTCTGTTTATGGCAGTTTTAGCGGATGCGACTATTTTATCAGCTATATATACCCACCGCCAAGGCCGCCCGTATCTTTAAGAAAATATGGAATACATACTCAGTAAGTTTACACTAATATCATAGTGTTCACACATTTGATGAAATGTATCCATAACTTCAACATATATATCAAGAGGTACTATACACTGAATTACATCAAAATATGGCATTTCGGCTGGAATATAGTATAACATTGTATAATGTTCTGCCTTTTTGGTGAATCCCGAATACCTGTTATATTGGTCATATGAACCCAGAGTACCAGTCAACTCTTTATATACTAAAGAATCATTGATGAGTAGTTATCCCATAGGAAATGTTCAGATAATAAGTTAACCCTTTATATACTAAAGCATCATTGATGAGTAGTTATCACATAGGAAATGTTCAGATAATACGTTAACCCTTTATATACTAAAGCATCATTGATGAGTAGTTATCCCATAGGAAATGTTCAGATAATAAGTTAACCCTTTATATACTAAAGCATCATTGATGAGTAGTTATCTCATAGGAAATGTTCAGATAAATAAGTTAACCCTTTATATACTAAAACATCATTGATGAGTAGTTATCCCATAGGAAATGTTCAGATAATAAGTTAACCCTTTATATACTAAAGCATCATTGATGAGTAGTTATCACATAGGAAATGTTCAGATAATACGTTAACCCTTTATATACTAAAGCATCATTGATGAGTAGTTATCCTATAGGAAATGTTCAGATAATAAGTTAACCCTTTATATACTAAAGCAGCATTGATGAGTAGTTATCACATAGGAAATGTTCAGATAATAAGTTAACCCTTTATATACTAAAGCAGCATTGATGAGTAGTTATCACATAGGAAATGTTCAGATAATACGTTAACCCTTTATATACTAAAGCATCATTGATGAGTAGTTATCCCATAGGAAATGTTCAGATAATAAGTTAACCCTTTATATACTAAAGCATCATTGATGAGTAGTTATCCTATAGGAAATGTTCAGATAATAAGTTAACCCTTTATATACTAAAGCAGCATTGCTGAGTAGTTATCCCACAGGAAATGTTCAGATAATAAGTTAACCCTTTATATACTAAAGCAGCATTGATGAGTAGTTATCACATAGGAAATGTTCAGATAATAAGTTAACCCTTTATATACTAAAGCAGCATTGATGAGTAGTTATCACATAGGAAATGTTCAGATAATAAGTTAACCCTTTATATACTAAAGCAGCATTGATGAGTAGTCATCACATAGGAAATGTTCAGATAATAAGTTAACCCTTTATATACTAAAGCAGCATTGATGAGTAGTTATCACATAGAAAATGTTCAGATAATAGGTCGTGTTGTTGAACTTATTATCTGGTGATTGACAATTCACCATGAGTCGTGTCAGTTTAGGCCAGACAAAACAAAATGAATCAACTATCAGCAGACCAAAGCAGTTTATTCTTACACCAGTTGATAATGGTTATACTATGCTTTTGTGGTCGCCCTGTTGTTCACTGAGTGTACTAAGGTATTAACAAACTGCAAGAACAAATATTAATCAGATTTGTGTATAGTAAACACTTTACTTTAAGTACTTTGTCACCACACCTACCAGCACCCAGGTTCTCGCTTACACAGTGTGAAATACATGGGTTGAAATGACAAAGAAAGATTAAGCACATTCGCCCGAGTAACAATTAAACAAATCAGATTTGCCTGTCGCGATGCCTCGGTGTTGACCGTGACTTATAACGGACACGATTTTTGCTCACACCCACGGATACCGTTTTCTTTCTGTGTGCATTTCGATATCAACCGTTCACACTAGCATTCGTGTAGAACTGTATACAGATCTACAGCAATGTAATCGCACCCATAACATCAATTTTTATAAAAGTATGTAAAGCAACTATCATCAACAAGTACGTGTAAAATAGACCGATTTTATTCCTATTTATTTGGTAATAACTCTCCAATTTATAACGAGATTTCGCATATTGAAAACCAGTGTTATGGACACATTGCTGTTTCAGTGGCATTACCGATCAAAGTCCAATTAGATGCCGAAGTTTTATCTAAACATGACGGTAAACATTGGAATTTTAGGTCAATTTCACAAAACATTGAAAAATATTATGAAAATAATATTTTTACTGAAATATAAACTTACTACATGATCAGCGATGTTTGTTGAGAAATCACTGTAACAGTTATGTTTACATATATGTTTACATAACAATGGTTTCAACTTGAAAAAAAATAGTTATTGGAGAGCAATAAATAATTAAAATAAGAACACGGTTGATCACATTCTCCATGTTTTTAGAACTTTTTCACATTTACCAACTGCGATTGCCTTGGGTTCTTTACAAACCTATCTAACCGCTGTTTTGATCTAATATCTAATTATGTTTCATATTTCGTATGTAAATTTAAAGCTTAATATTTACGCATATGTTCGTATTAAATTTTCATATTTAAAAATAAACATATAGTGGACTTATGCCCATTGTTCTGTAAAAGATTACTCCCTTTAAAACACATTCCCACATGCCCATAGCTGAGTTTTCTTTTACATACCCAAACTTACTAATATTTATGAGAAATCCATTATATTCCAGTTATATGAACATTAACGTGTATCATGTTCGAATTGAAATAAATCACAGACCAGCTGCTGGACCCGCATATGAACTAAGTGGGGGTTTACTCCTTCGGTGTGCTCGCATACGTCACGATAACACATGTTGCCGTCAGATCGATATCTTCGCAGTGAGATTCAATCATTAGTTGTACGACTAAGTTTTTGTATGGGACAGATTTGTGCAACTAATTACTTGCTGTCGGTCCGTATAAAACAATAACGCCTCTGGTAATCTCAATGTTCACGCTGACTGCCCACAGGGAATTGTGCTGAACTCGCAACGGGTTCCATGTTTACTAAACCCTCAACTGGTTCCTTCTTCCGGTAATTTCTCGAGTGAAGAGTGACAATGATGTATTCCGATTGGGGTGGATTTTGAGGGTCCCCCATTATGTCTGCATGATTCAGGGCGCAATCAGTATGAGATGTAAATGTACCCAGGACCGCTCTTCATGTTATCCCCGAATACATCTGGTCACATTTTAGTATCAATCCGGTCACATTTTAGTATCAATCCACCGGTACTAAATTTATAAACAAAACAAAAAAGTTTTTTTTTAAACCAGCTGGTTCCCAATGGAGCTAATTAATTTATATAATTTATAAATTTTTAATTAGTAATTATATATTATACATTATGTGCGTAATGTGTTTGATTGTGTATATGTTTGATCGTGTATTTATCT
Source organism: Siphonodentalium dalli (assembly GCA_032622095.1). Classification (NCBI taxonomy): domain Eukaryota; kingdom Metazoa; phylum Mollusca; class Scaphopoda; order Gadilida; family Siphonodentaliidae; genus Siphonodentalium; species Siphonodentalium dalli. The sequence goes on from CP136065.1 coordinate 95,267,993, forward strand.
TTTCAGATGTTATCAAAATCAAATCAAATTGGCCGATTGTAAATATAATGAATCAAATATACAATATTTCGAAATGCTTGGTGCACATAGGGTATAGGATTTGTATACATGTAGGACATATTTGTGCAACTAATTATTTACTGTCGGCCGTATAAAACAATAACGCCTCTGAAAATCTCACTGGCTGCCCACAGGGAAATGTGCTCGCAGCGGGTTCTCTGTTTACTAAACACACAGCAGGTTCCTTCTTCCGGTAATTTCTCGAGTGAAGAAAGATATTAATGTATCTTGGTGTGGATTTTAAAGGCACGGGTAGCGTTCGTTGCATTGGCACGGGTAGCGTTCATTGCGTTGGCACGGCGATATCTATGACAGTGCGAGCAAAGATTGCCATCTACTGAATATCATTAGAAATGATTATGTGAATAGGTTGCCCGCTTCATTATCATCATCATCATCACGATCACCGCCTTCATCGTCATCATCACCGTCTTCATCATTCCATTTATATCGTCATTATCAACATCACAGTCATCGCAATCGACACCACCATCGGTGTCAGCATTGTCACACCATCACTATTATCATGATCATAATAATAATCCTCATCACCATCATCACCATTAACAACATCGCCATCGTTGATAACACACAAATCATCAGCATCGTTATCATCAAACTCATCTCCGTCGTCATCACCACCAATCTCATCATATTCACCATGTGTACATATATGTATATAATATATCCAGTGTCGGATATTGACAACAATAATTCAGCATTATTGATTCATATTTCTGTACATATCGATTATTTGTTACATGCTTTATAAATCACCATAGAATGGAGGAAATAAAGATATAATAGTATAAAACAATAACGCCTCTGAAAATCTCACTGGCTGCACACAGGGAAATGTGCTCGTAACGGGTTCTCTGTTTACTAAACACACAGCAGGGGCCTTCTTCCGGTAATTTCTCGAGTGAAGAAAGATATTCGATTGAACATATTTATTGTGACCCACAAATGTATATACAAATTACACATATTATTATAGACATAGATAGTTGTGTGGGCACAGAGGATCGGAGCACAAGTTGCGGAACTTATCAACTTATCCTCTGGCATTCGGCTGCTAATAAAAGTATTTAGAGATAGGTTCAAAATTTGTGTTTAAAGTGTATGCTGCATGCTGTGGCTGTTTGGAGTGGCTATGGTCTCGCGGTAGGGGGTATGGTAACATTTATGAGAAGCGGTCTGTCGAGGAAATAAATGAATGGACTGTCTCGAAAATGCGCGTATTTATTGCTTCACTATAGTGCGGGATGCCGAACAGGATATCTTTTTCAGAGACGATAGATACATTAAGTCCACCCAACCTTGCCCACATACGTTCTCGGGAGTCTGCGTACCAAGGACAACTGAAGAAAAAATGGTTAGCGTCTTCACATGGATGACCACAACTACATGATGTTTGAGCCGAGATGTAATTTTCATGTTTGTCGAAATTTAGATCACTGCAGTTATTTCCGAGTCTACAGTGCAGTATGTTTAGTTTTATACATGTTACTTATGATTGTCCCCCGAAAAATTTATTTTCGGGGGACTATAGAAACGGGGTCCGTCCGTCCGTTCGTCGAGCCGTCCGTCCGTTCGTCCGTCCGTTCGTCCGTCCGTCCGTCACACTTTTGAGTACCTTCATGGTGTAATCATCTCCTCCTACATATTTCATCCCAGAGATTTGAAACTTCAGAATATTGTTGCCCATATATTGAAGATGTGCAACATGTATATAGATGACGGAAAAATTATTTTTTGACAGAGTTATTAACCCTTTTCGACTTAGAAAATTTCAACATTTTTTATAATTTTCAGTATGAGGGTACCTTCATGGTGTAATCAACTCCTCCCACAGTTTTCATCCTAGAGATTTGAATCTTCAGAATATTGTTGCCCATATATTGAAGATGTGCAACATGTATATAGATGACGGAAAAATTATTTTTTGACAGAGTTATTAACCCTTTTCGACTTGGAAAATTTCAACATGTTTTATAATTTTCTGTATGAGGGTACCTTCATGGTGTAATCAACTCCTACAGTTTTGATTGTAGATATTTGAAACTTCAGAGTATTGTTATCCACATATTGGAGATGTGCAACATGTATATAGAGGACGGATTTTTTTTTTTTTTTACGGAGTTATTAACACTTTTCGACTTAGAAAATTTCAACATTTAAAAAAATTTCTTTAACAAAGCGGCATCGACTTGCCACTTTTTCGGGGGACACTGTGGTCAGCCGACCTTTTATTTCATCTTTGGTTGCTTCTGATGAGGGGTCAGTAAGTTTTTTGTTTTCGGTAGTGGTTTTGCATGATAAATTCCATTCATCGATCATGGGCGGGATGAAACTCGATTTGAAACGGGCCGTATTAGTGAAGTAGTTTATGTATCGCAAAGGGTTTATGATGGGGTATCGAGATGCTTCACTGACAGTATTGGGTAGTAAATTTGTGATGTAGTTTGGGACATGATTGGTTAATATTTTGTTCCATGCAGGTATGCATTTTATGAAGGTTTCGTCTTTCTTTAAGGGGAGCCCATCCGAGTTCGAATAATACTCTCTCATCTGATACCGAACGTGTCACGCCACTTACTATTCTACCGGCGTAAATATATAGGCGGTCGAGTTTCCGGAGGAGGCAATGGGGGGCGTTTACACAAACAACGTCTCCGTATTCCAGAATCGGGAGTACATAAGTTTTGAACATTATTTCGAGGGTTTGTCTATTTACAATAAATTTTATTCTCCTTAGTTGTGACAGTCTGGTTGCCACTCGACTGCAGATTTCATTGATATGAGTGTCCCAATGAAGATTTGATTGTATAGAAATTCCAAGATGTTTGTGGCAAGCATTTGCTCAATGTCGCGATCATCAAGATCAAGATCCAAATGATCTTCGGAGGGAGTGAGCGAAAACACCATAGATTTTGTTTTATCTGCATTGAATGTAACCAACCATTGTTTCGACCAGCAAGATACTCTATCCAAATCTTCGAATAGTTCCCGCGAACTGTCTTCGACTGATGGTTGGGCAGTGAAAAAAACATGTGTCATCTGCATACATACGAGTACAGGAGTGTATGGTCGTTGCCAGGTCATTTATATATGTCAGGAATAGGAAATGTCCAAGGAAAGGTCCAAGGATATATCCCTGTGGGACTCCTGCCGGAATAATGTGGTAATCAGAAAAGGAGTTACCAACTAAGACACGTTGTGATCTGTTGGAGAGATAGCTGTTGAGCCAGTTGTGGATGTTTCCAACAACTCCGTGGAAAGATATTAATGTATCTTGGTGTGGATTTTAAAGGCACGGGTAGCGTTCGTTGCAGAAATATTCATATTTGTTCAAATCGCCATCAACAGAAGGAATATTAAAAAATATATAGTTGTGTTCAAATGCCAAACATAATCAGCGCGTAAATAGTATATTGTCATCAAGACGTACGATGGTGTACGTAGACAAGAGCCTGCTCGTGTTACAGAAGTTGTGCTTCTGTTTCCATAACACAGCGCAATTATATTGGTTAATCACACACAAATGATATAAACGCTCTTTATTATTTCCATATAAGGAAAACAGTAACAAATAACGATCTTTATGTTTACCATATCCGGATCTAAACAAAGTTTGCATTTGTTAACATAACAAAGGAAAACATACTGTTTATGCCACATTTCTGATTGGTATACTAACAAGGTATCTATATTTTACTATTCTTTCTGTTTATGGCTGTTTTTGACGGAGGTGAATATTTTAACAGCATACCCACCGCCAACGCCGCCCGTATATTTAACGCTTCCCCATATAGTTCGTGAGCCCGCATATGTTCTTTTACACTTTTGCGTACAAAAGGTTTGACCCCCTAAAGTTGGTACCAATAATGGAACATTCTGAAAAACCGATTTCTTAAGTTGCGCATTCCTGGAGTTTAGGAGCTGCTGAACCCCAAAAAGTGCCAAAAATCACTTCTATTTACACTTCCGCGTACATCGATGGATTTTGGTTTGATGATACTCCTGAGTGTACTGATTAAGAAAACACAACTTAAGAAAGGGATTTTCCTGGGGTTTTCAGATAAGAAAGGGGGTCACATGCTGAACCCCAAAACGTGATTTTTTACTTTTTTTTACACTTTCGCGTACATCCATAATTTTTGGTCTCAAAGTACTTTGATATATACTAATTATAAAAACACAACTTAAGAAGCAACTTTTCCTGGGGTTTTAAGATAAGAAGGGGTCATCGGGCCACCCCTTAAAACGTTAAAAATCACTTTTATTTACATGATTGCATTCGTCCAACGTGTGTGTATGTGCGTACACCCCTGAAACGTTGCACTATTACAACCAATACATCCCTAAATCGATACGATCAACTTAAGAAATATATATTCATGTCGTTTTCTGATAAGAACGAGACTTGTTACCCCCCCCCCCCCCTCCCCCCCCCCCCCCACAACACGATCCATTTCTAGAACTATAAGTGAGCCAGTTTTTATAAAAATTATAGCGGGAAAATCTAGTAAAACGTATACAAATGTATATATTTTCGTAAAGCTAAGACATAATGACACTTTTTTGGGCCAAAATTGAACTCACCATCCAAGATGGCCGCCAAAATGGCCAGCCGGAAGTGTAAAATATGACGTTTTTTCACAAATATCTTCTAGCTCAATTCATGCTGTTTGGAACCGGTTGAGTAATCCACATTTATTTGTCGTTTTTTATATTAACTAATCATTGGAGCAATTAAATATGCAATTATTGGGGTCCTAACCCCTTCCGATCCCTCAAAAATTTGATTGTACAGAATGCGGTATAAAATTTTACCAAAAAAAATCACAATTGGGATTCTAGTCATATTTCAACAAGAAATGAACAGAACTTTGTAATGTGAGTGAGGCATATCATTACCTATTCCAAATCGCTGGAACCAAAATTCTTACTTTGGCTCAAAATGGCTGCCAATATGGCCGCCAAAATATGGAAAATGGAAAATATTTCACCAGCGTGTCCTGCAATCGCTTACAAGTTGTGTTGATATATAAAATTGGCCATTCTGCATTCTTGAATACTAACATGTCTGATGCACCATGGTTAATTGTTACTATTTTCACCGCTGACATCGTCAAAAATATTGGACTTATCTCTAAAAAACTTGACCTAAATATTGGCAAAAATTCAGTTTTCAGGTTTGGACCATTTTTTCAGGTAAAATATAATTATCTTTGGATTGAAAGGTGTTTATTGTTTTGGTCTATCTTAAATGTGTCACACTACGGTGTTTATAGACTAAATTGCTCAAGATGGTTTCCAAAATGGCAATCGAATTTGTAAAATTTGTAAAATTTTACATATATCCCGAACATTCTCTGCATTATCCGAAAAGGTAGCAAATTGTGACTCACTTGGTTATTATACGTGCTAGTTAATTAACTGACAACTATATGTTCTATTCCCAGTTGTCCCAGTTCCGTATAGGGCATGATAAATTCATTTTAAAGTATGTAATTTTGCCTAGAACCTTTTTTGTGATTTTGGCCATATTTATTGAAAGGAAATGGGCAGAACTTTGAGACAGAACTGAGATGGACCATAATCTTTGGCTATTCTGGTCCAATATGATAAAAAAAAATGTCCACAGGATACAGTGTGCATGCCAAGATCGTAGCCAGGGAGTTACTCTGTGATCATATGTGAGGTGAATAGGTATACATGGAGATAGTGTATGTCATGACTGATGTGAGTAGATATACAATGAGTGACTATATGGTTATAAGTGGGTTGTCCATGGTAAGATGCATCTAGGTATACTGGGAGAGGTCATGGTCAGGTGTGAGGTGAATCGGTATGCATGGTGTGGCTGTATGGTATATGGTTATGTATATCCAGTACGGGTGCATCCGGTGTGCCTGTATGGTCATTGGTGTGGTGTATGGATATAGCTAAATGGTCATCTATGTGTTGATTATGTATATATGGAGTGACTGTAAGGTAATGGGTAGGATGTACATGTGTTGTCTGTATGATCATGGATGGGGTGTGTGGATAAATAGGTAGTGATTGTGTGGTTATGGGTAATGTGTATAGGTATACACGGAATGACTGTACGGTCATGGTTGAATATAAATACCTGGAGTAAGCTGGTTGGATATTATCGAACGTGTGGGTACATAGGTGAGTGTCCTTGTGGTAATGGGTGGGCTGTATATGTATATAATATTGTGGATGTATTATCATTGGTGGGTGTATAGGACTTAGCTGTATTATCGTGGATGACGTGTATGATTATGCTGTGAATTGCTGAATTGTCCATGTGTGAGGTGTATATGCAAGTATGGATTGTTTTGAGTGGTCGTATGTCCGGTTTTTTATGTGTATCTGGAAGGGCTAAATGGCCATTAGTGAGGGTTACATGTATACCTGGAGTAAATCTATGGTCTAGGGTGGGCTGCATATATGTATAATCGAGTGGTTATATGGACTATGTGTGTTGAATAGGTATACAGGTAGTGACTGTATGGTTAATGGTGATATGAGTACATGTAGGTATACAAGTAGTGAATGTATGATCATAAATGTAATGAACATATATACAGGGTGACAGGCGTATGAGTATACATGTACCTGGTGTTCATGTTTGGTGAATCGTGTCGGTATTGTCAATGTGTAGGTTATACCAGTACACACACACGTGTTGTTTTATTGTCATGGGCGAGGGATATGTGTATATAGCGAGTGGCTATATGGCCATTGATGGGGTGCATATGCATACATGGAGTGACTATACTGACATGGCTGGGGTGTATTAATATATCTTGAGTGGCTATTCGGCTATGGTGTGACACATAGGGATACATGGATTGACATGGCCACTGTTGGGGTGAATATGAATACAAGGATTGACCATGATCGTGTATGAATGTTTTGAATAGGTACACACGGGGTGACTATATGGCCATAGGTCAGGTGAAGGAGTATGCCAGGTAACATGGTGAGGGTATGTGCATGAAGCGAGTGGCTATATGGCCATTGGTGATGTGCATATGTATACCGGAATGACTTTATGGTCATTGTTGTGTGTTGATGTATTTATTGATTGTCCATTTGACCATGCGTTTGAAGAATGTGTATACAGGGGACGACCTTATGGTCAATGGTGAGATGAATGGGTATACATGGAGTGATTATATGGGTCATGTTTAGGAGTATACCCGGTGTGCCTGCATTGTGACGCGTGGCTGTATGGCCATCCGTGGTCATGGGTCAGGTGTACATGCATACAGTGGGTAACTATATTGTTATGTCTGTAGTGTTTATGTATATATGTACATACTTGGTTATACCCGTACATACAACAGGTGTTGATACAGCCACGAGTCACCATGCATGAACACCAGGTATACACCTACACTCGACCATGTAGTCACTCTCACATATTCACTACATTCACGATCATATAGTCACACATTGTATACATATTCACCTCACCATGGACCATACAGCCACTACATGTATACCTGTTCGCCATACCCATGACCATGGAGTCAATCCAGGTATACATATGCACATCACCAATGGTGAGCCCTTCCAGATAAAGCAATATCCGCACATACGACCACTCATAAGTTCCATACTTGCCATACTCATACACGCCATCCATGATAATAAATATACTCCCCATACATCACCAATGATAACACATCAACAACATATATAAATATACGTCCATCGTTACCAACAGGGCACTCCCTATATACCCACACATCATTCATGACCATACAATAACTCCCTGTAAACCTATTATTCTCATCTATGATCATAACTCCCTGGCTACCATCTTGGCTTCAACCCTGTATCCAGTTGATAAATTTTTATCATAATGGGCCAGAATACCCACATATCATGGTTCATCTCAGTTCAGTCTCAAAGTTCTGCCCATTTCCTTTCAATAATATGGTTCTCCGCAAAATTCCATACTGCAACTTTAAAATGAATTTGTCATGCCCCATACGGAACTGGGACAAACATAATAGAACGTAGTTGTCAGTTAATTACATTGTAACTAACACGTACAATAACCAAGTGAGTCACAATTTGCCACTTTTTTTCGGATAACGCAGAGAATAATGTTTTTACAAATTTGGTTGCCATTTTGGAAGCCATCTTGAGCAATTTAGTCTATAAACACCGTAGTGTGACACATTCAAGATAGACCAAAACAATAAACACCTTTCAATCCAAAGATAGTTACATTTTACTTGAACAAATGGTCGAACCCTGAAAAGTGAATTCTTGCCGATATTGTGTCCAATATTTCTGGTAAATGTCAGTGGTGACAATAGTAAAAATGATCCATGGTGCATCAGACAAGTTAGTATGCAATGTATAGAAAACAGATTAGCCAATTGTGTACATCAACCACAACTTGTAAGCGATTGCGGGACACCCTGGGGAAATATTTACCATTTTCCATATTTTAGCGGCCATTTTCGCAGCCATTTTGAGCCAAGGTAAGATTTATGGTTCCAGAGATTTTGAATATTCATAGGTAATGATATGCCTCACTTACATTACAATGTTCTTTTCATTTCTTGTTGAAATATGACTAGAATGCGTTCTGTAAAATCGAATTTTTGATGGATCGGAAGGGGTTAGGACCCCAATAATTGCATATTTAATTGCTCCAACAATCATTTAATATAAAAAACATAAAATAAAGTTGCATTACTCAACCAGTTTCAAACAGCTTCAATTGATCTAGAAGATATTTGTGAAAAAAATGTCATATTTTCAACTTCGGGCAGCCATTTTGGCGGCCATCTTGGATGGTGAGTTTCAATTTTGGCCCCAAAAAAAGTGTCATTATGTCTTAGCTTCACTAAAATATATACATTTGTACATTTGTATACATTTTACTAGATTTTCCCGCTATAACTCTTTTCATAAAACTGGCTCACTTATAGTTCTAGAAAATGGATCGTGTTGTGGGGGGGGGGGGGGGGGGGGGGGGGGGTAACAAGTCTCGTTCTTATCAGAAAACGAATTGAATATATATTTCTTAAGTTGGTCGTATCGATTTAGGGATGTATTGGTTGTAATAGTGCAACGTTCCAGGGGTGTACGCACATACACACACGTTGGACGAATGCAATCATGTAAATAAAAGTGATTTTTAACGTTTTGAGGGGTGACCCGATGACCCCCTTCTTATCTTAAAACCCCAGGAAAAGTTGCTTCTTAAGTTGTGTTTTTATAATTAGTATATATCAAAGTACTTTGAGACCAAAAAGTATGGATGTACGCGAAAGTGTAAAAAAAAGTGAAAAATCACGTTTTGGGGTTCAGCATGGGACCCCCTTTCTTATCTGTAAACCCCAGGAAAATCCATTTCTTAAGTTGTGTTTTCTTAATCAGTACACTTAGGAGTATCATCAAACCAAAATTCATCGATGTACGCGGAAGTGTAAATAGAAGTGATTTTTGGCACTTTTTGGGGTTCAGCTGCCCCTAAACCCCAGGAATGCGCAACTTAAGAAATCGGTTTTTCATAATGTTCCATTATTGGTACCAACTTTAGGGGGTCAAACCTTTTGTACGCAAAAGTGTAAATAGAACATATGCGGGCTCCCGAACTAATATGTACACATGGTTCAGAGCACAATCAATCGGCCTATTGTAAATATAATGAATTAAACTTCTCCTATTGGGTGGGTGGGCTTGGGGTTCGGGGAACGCTTTTTAAAAACCCGATTAAGTATATTTCGCTATCTCATCGTGTGCGTATTGAATGGATTCAATACCTGTACCGCAGTCTCCGGTACATCCACACTGATCTACATGTTCCATATTGTATAAATGTGTTTCGGCAGGTGACAATTAATCAATTAAGAATAAGTCAGCAAATTTTAGTCAAAAAGGGCATAATTCTGGAAAAATGCATCAATTCGAACTTATATATATTCGAAGTGATAATTTAAACATAACAAATTTGGAAGCAATCATATAGATATATAGCTAAAGTCATTAAAATTACGCATAGTTTACATCACTGGGATCGGGAAAAGGTGCCATTATCAGTCACAGGAACGTGCTGGAGCCTGGACATTTGTGATGAATACATGTATATATTACTAATATAGAAATAATATAACTTGCCCACCCTATGATAAGAGCTGAGTGTGTGTTGTTGAAGTCTGATTCTCTGTCCGCCATGCACGTTTCAACAAAAAGACAGCTCTTTGTCAGAAATTCTATTGGACTTCAGATAGCAGAATCGTAAGAATTATTTATCAAAGATAAATCCATCCAGCGAACTTCACGGTAGAGCTCAGAACGAACGATATCTAAACACATATCCAAGATTCGTGCATGTTTTTGCGCAAAGACAGTTTGTACTTCATCATCCAAACGTGGACGAGATGTCGACCAGCTATATAATAACTCCCACCGTATTTTCATCAATGCTGTGCTCTCGAAAATGCTTCCGGTCTTAATCCATTGTGTTCCATCTCAGTAATATGACTGACTTGTTTGTATACACACTTAGAGGATCAAGTGTTTAAGGTGGTATAGATAACAGAGTTTAGACTATATGGATGGTTTATTTCACCGTTGAGTGTCATATCAAATTTAAAAAAATTCACCGGAAATTAATCTACATCTTTAAAGGGGTAATGTACACTAAATCCGGCCATTTTTGGGACCATCTCCTTTTATACTCAACATAATATATGCAACAAATGAATGAATTTGTGCCATACAAACAACATGGTAATTATAAGGAAAATGAACTTCTGACTCCAGCCATAAATTTATTTTCATTATAATTACCATGTTGTTTGCATCATTCATAAAGCACATGAGGGTATTTTGCACTAATCTATGGCTCAAATTCATTCATTCGTTTCATATAATAATTCTGTTGAGTATAATTGGAGATGGTCCCATAAATGGCATGATTTGGTGTATAGTACCCCTTCATGCAATATAACGCCATGTTCTGTAAAACAACTATCGTCAACAAGTACAATCATGTTAAAATACATTGATTTCGTTCTTAAATTCATTCTTAATAACTCTCCAATAACGAGATTTGGGCAATATCATACGACTTCTCCGTCGAGAAAATGTGTCGTCCAATGTTTTGAGTTTTTCAAAGAAATGTAACTCTAACATACCCGTTATTTATTAAAAAATCACCTTTACTAAATAACGGGCATACCCAAAGAATAACACCACAGAGAGACACATTTCAAGAATACTATAGGAAATGAACTTGGCAGGGTGGGTGGGCTTGGGGGAGGCGGGCGAAACTGTCTAACAAACTTCAGCCCAAAATGTTCGCGACGGGGGAGTAGTATGAGATTGCCGAGATTTGACATATTGAAACCAGTGTTGCGTAAATTAAATAGTACCGTTACAGTGTTATTATGTTGAACAAATTCCAATTAGATACCAACGTTTTAATAAACACTTGACTAAACATTATAAAAAATCAAAGCATTAAAAAATATTCTGAAAAATACTACGTGATCAGCGACGTTTGTTGACAAATCACTATATTGGCGTCGAGACACCGAACCTGCATCTTTTTGGCGTATATAGCTTTTTTTTTTCCACGGATTGCTATTGTTTCGGAGTGTCCCCATGCATAATATATTTACTGGACAGCTGACAGGATTGAGAGTTTTTTAAATTTCCACAAAATCCAAGATGGCCGCCAAAATGTCCGATTGTTCAATGTTGTGAAAAAAGCTAAACAAGAAAACAAACATGTCAAATTAATAAAGGACAGATTATTCATAGAACACAAGGTAGACACAACTAAACCGTCCGATCCACCTCGCACACACCAACTACAGAGCTATGAGTCACAGCCCGCGAACCGATCCAAGCTAACACACGATCGGGAGCCTCCAATAACCTTTGCTGCTTCTCAGTACAAAACGTCCGACATAGTTCAGGGAGCCAACATTGACAGTGAAATACCGTTAGTTTTAAGTACAGATCACACAACCCCGAAGCAGATAGGGAAAAGAGCACGCATGACGTCCACCACGGAAACCTACACCACATAGGACAGGAGCGGTGAATCACATAAACCCATTAAAAACTCTTTGAAAATTATTTCCATCAATGTATGTGGTTTATCTAGTAAGCTGAAATGCCCAGAATTTTGCGCATTCGTTAGAAATTATGACATAATAGGCCTATGTGAAAACATAGAATGCAAACTCGGCGTTGGCACCCCCCACAAATCACTCTCACTGACTCACTCTCATCCTTCCTCAATGATTTGTTACAATCTGCCATCATCATCTTTCTCATTCACCACGTGCAGCTGTAAATAAGGTACTTATTGTGCCATTTTGTTAAACAAATTGTTTGTATCAATGTATACCGGAGAGGGGCTCATTAAGTTTTGTAACTTGTGCCCCAATCCATTCTGTATTATACTACAAATAAAATATGTTTAAAAAAAAATAAAAAAATGTGAAAACAAAACAGATGATACTGACATACTTGAATTATCGGGTTACGATATTAAATTTCGAACAGAAAGTCCCTGTCAAGAGTGAAATCATGAGGAATTTGTGTAATGACAAGGACGAATATTAGTCCATTTGTAAACTTTGCAGAAAGTGAATCAACTACTGACATTTGGTTCAGCTTGTCTGAAAAATTTACAAAGCTCACCGATGATATACACTTTGGTATGGTTTACATACCACCCGAATCGAGTGGTTATTCCACTGCACACACCCTTTCAGAACTGGAAAGAGAAATGATAACAAAGTAAGAAAATTGTCCTTATTTGTGTTTAATGTGAGACTTTAATTCTAGAACTGGGCTATTAAACGACATTCCTGAATTTAGTGACGATAACATCCCACTGCCTCATCCCATGAATAATATTGATCTAACATTGTGTGACGCGCCCAGGAAATCACGCGATGTGACTGTTAACTCGTTTGGTCGTAAACATATCGAATTTTGTAAGATGAATAATATATGGATTTTAAATGGTCGCGTCGGGAGAGACAAAGCTATAGGAAAATTAACAAGCAAAAATATAAGTGTAATAGGTTATATGTTATCAACACCCGGGTGTTTCTCTGTTATCTCTGATTTATATGTGCACGATTACTCGCCGGTATACTCCGATATACACTGCCCCGTTGAAATTACAATAGCATGCCCCCTTAACAGAACATGTGAGCCAAAACACAAACTAATACTACAAAAGAGAGCACAAATACGAGACTGTGGTCTGATCGTGGGTGTCAAACACTAACATTGACTCCAACAAAGTAGAAAATCTCAATTGTTAGGTATGTGCTTTTGTCTTGACATTTGTCACATTTGCAAAAACGTTTTAACGGTTAATCCGACAACACGAGCACTGACCCTGCATTGTTTAGCTAATGGGGCTTTTTTAAATGCCCACCTAATTTGTGAATGCCTAGATCACATTATATACAACAAATTCCATATTATATACCATTTGGAAGAGGAACCGACCATTTATATATTCTACGGAATACGGAAAAGCTGTGGCCTAGGAGTGTCTACCAAGTGACCGAGATTATCAGATACACACCAATTAAGACTTCCCCCGAAATTTTACCCAGAATGCATCATAATTCACAACTAAGATAGAGTTATTCCAATTCCATTGAGAATAATAAACTTGCAGTAGGGACCATGCAGGTCGAAATAAAAAGCACAGAACAAACGTCAGTACCTTGACGAAAACAACATGTTCACAGTTTATTCGACTGGATAAGTTGATAACACAAAGTTTTGTAGCTTCCTCTTACAAGTGGTATACAATATGATGGAAGATGCTGGATTTAGTGTGATCTGGTGATTCGATAATAAGAGGGATAATTGCAGTTCCCCTTGTCCTAATGCAGATTATATATACTGGACAGGACCTGTGACAGGGTTGAGCATTTCGAGACTTCCCACAAAATATAAGATGGCCGCTAAATGTCCGCTTTCCTGTGTCACGGTGCTCTATTAACTCATTCAGTGCCAGGTTTCCTGGGTCAAACGGATGGCTGAGTGCCAGGTTTCCTGGGGGAAAAGCTATCATTTACACTAACCAGATATTTACTTTGATTATTCAATATTGGAAAGAATTGAATTGACAGCAAACATTGATAGTATAGGCCCTACCCAAGAAGTTCTTTAAAAGTCCAATTCCGGTAATACAGGTTCATCACAGCTCCAAACGTTCACGTTGCCATGGCAATGAATACTTCAAATTAACACCGATTGTATGAAATTGCAAATGTGTTGTTTTATGTGGCCATCTAACTAATATATTCTGTGTAGTTTTAGGCATTAATTTTGATGGTGGAATAACATAGCATTATGTTATGGCAAAGATCGGAATTGGGGGGGGGGGGGTGATTAGTGAGACCTAACGAATTTTCTAAATGGGATGACGTTTACAATAACCGATTTACTAGAAAAGCAAATGGCAAAACTGAAAACAATTTGAAAATCAATTGTGTCCGTTCTAAAGACCTACAACAATCGTACTTTCGCTGTGCGGCGTATACTATAGTTCCCCATTCATGCGGTACACGTAGCTACATGTATGGCGTCAATGACACAAATTTGGGCAATCAGAATAACTCGGTGACAATTCCATCGAATTCAGCACATCGAAAACCCCCTCACTACCAAATGTCCGTTCGATATCTTAAAACATGTAAGAGCAATATATTGACAATGTTTCCTGTAGTAATTTATCATTGTAATTTGGCGAACCCCTTAAGGTACATATTTTGATTGACGTAATTAGTGCGCGTTGTCCAAATCGGTGTTCCTCGATCGTTTGGCGATAAACCAAGTGTTCTATGGATTAGGGCATGCCCGACTTGATAGTAATCGCCTTTTACGCAATCAAAATCGGTCTCCAATTAACAGATCTGGACGCTGTATACGTTGACCTCTTAGAGAGTTTGAACTCTGCAAGACTTTAGTCACACACGCCCACAAAACACACAATTTTTCACCACCTATATTCAGGCGGCTCTATCTCCCGAATGCCTCAACGTACGGAGCATCCCGATACGTCGTTTGAACGGAGATATATTCGGCTACGCCATGGTTTACAAATTGGATCTACGCATGCGCGTATACACATACCAGCCGCCACTCACCCCCCCCCCCCCGATGGAAATTCTCTCAAGATGTGACTTGTAATCCACAGTGTTTTAAACATGTACACCAATAATGAAATTGTGAGTTTTTCGCCCAGTAGAGCATGATTTAAGCGAGATGTTCTGGGCAAATGGTTGGCGCTTTTCGGGCGACGTATATATACGTCGCCGGCACTGAATGAGTTAATCCGAACGCCGAGGTACTGGCCGCGCATATTTTGACTTATAAGGCTTTTTTTTTCAATTGATAATTTCCACAAAATATAAGATGGCCGCCAGAATGTCCGTTTTTTGTTTGTGCCATCAGTAGTCAATTATAATTGTAATAACTAACAAACCAAGAGAAAACCGGTATTCATGCAGGTGGTTATTTAGTACAATACATCTTAGTACGTATATCTCAATATTTGTCGCAATCGTGCTGAGAAGAAATGGAATGTGAAATTATTAAGGGTCATACAAAAATTCCGCTTATTCTCCTCAAGTCTGCCAACCAACATAATTCACCCGGTTTTGGGATTTTGGGGGGGGGGGCAATGGATCAAAAACAGTTTCTGGTGTCCCTATGTAGAATATCGTGACTGGGCAGATTGATTATTTCTTCAACATTTTCCACACAATCGAAGATGGCTATCAACATATTAAATATCCCACATAATCAGTGGTCGCTATAACGCTGATAAATCACCAACGAAAATTGCAATTGTTACAATATCCACTTATATATTGCCCTTCGTAGCACATTCAGAAGATTTGGAACCAACAGTTATTAAGATGTATTTCTTGGAAGTATTTGCTTGTGTGTCATACATGTCAGGTTGGCCTATATCGGTTGCTCTTTACAACAACCCGCAGTTAAATATAGTACAAACCATCGTTGTAGCATTTCATGCATGTCTATAATATGATCAAATTGGTTGATAAGAACAGATCACCATGGGTAGATCTTGGTGTTGCAGCTGCTGTGAGTTGAACGTGGACGAAACCGTTACTGGTTATAATGGTTTTGTTTATGTACAGTTTTACACACCCTTCTAGAATCCGAATTAGGTTGGAGTTAATTTGTTGTTGATATGCATATCGCCAAACATTCCCATATGTATGCTACGTGTCGGCCCTCTTCACACTCTTTGGACATTGTGTAGTCGGAGGTAATCTGCGGAGTTCTTTGGTGCATGTTGCGACAGGCTTCCTAATCTGTGCTTCTCCCCATATCCACCAGCACATCATCTGACAAGAAAACCATAGTCAGAAATGGTAACGCCACCAAGATCATATTATTAGCCATAAATATAAATTATAATATAAAATATTATTCATTAGTTAGCGCTAATATAGGCGCTAACTAATGACTTGTTAAATAACATCTAATAAATATTCATCTTATTCACAACTTTAAGGAGTCCTTCTGGTACACGAGAATATTTATCGCCGTTTGATTTGAACCAAGTGAACTCGGCCCATATATAATTGATAGAACAGACCTCTATTATGATGATCGTGTCGTTATTTGTTTAAGATACGTATCAATTGACATATACGCACCCGTTCCCTCATTAAAATCTATATATATCGCCCATTTTAGGGGAACTCCGCGAATTCGGGGACTTCCGCAAAGTGACCTCCACAAATCGGGACCTACTGCAAATCGTCGCACCCAATGCAATTTGTAAACAAATACGATTGACATGCGTTTTAACGAGGTGAGCGTTAATTAAACGAAAGAAGCATTCTACATAAACTATTTGTCATGGACTCATATATATGTGTCATATATATGTGTCAACTACACTCTTATGACTAATGTGTAGGTTTTCTACACACAATGTGTAGCCCTGCTACACAATCATTATTCATTTTTGATCTTAAACATATTTGTGTAGTATATGTGTAGTTTTATGTAGGTACACAAATTGTGTAACAATTTGTACACAATAAATGGGTAAATTTCTACACATTTATACACACTGGTGTGCATAAAATCAACACATATGCCTTACACATTTTGTGTAGATTCTTACACATATATATCGTAGACAAGAATGTAAGTTCAGTATTCCGAGCTGTGGGTATATAGTATTGATGACATATGGAGATTTATATGTTAAAACTTTCATGGCGTACAATGGTACGTAATATTTTGCTCTGTGATGTGTGAGTTTTCGTTTTAAATGAACAAACCAGGGTCGTGGCGTGCTGCACAATATTAGTATTGACGTATTACAACAACCATATAAACAAGTGTAAGAGCAGTATTATTCATGAAAGTTTTAACAAATAAATCCTCATATATCATTAATACTATACTCACAAGTCGGAATTCTGAACTTTCATTCCTTGTCTACGATCGCTGTAGATTGTATTCCAAAAAATATACTCAAACAATATGGCCGTCATGTAGCTGACTATGAAAATGAAGGCACGCAATGCGCATGCTCTACGTTTTACACAATTATGTGTAATAAAATATACACATTATGTGTAGAACGGCACTTGGTCAATGTATTTGTATGTAAAACTACACATTGTTATGTGTATTAACCGGGTTTACACATTTGATGTGTAATCGTTTCTACACATTAGTTATAAGAGTGTAAGGTCGCTTTGCGTGGTAAAAGTGAAAAGTGAAAGTGGAAAATCCTATTGAAAATGAAAGTAGCCTACAATTTTGGGATTTCCGCGGCAGATTGCAGTGAATCTATACTATTGGAAGTGAATGTACAATTCCTGGAATTCTATCAGATATCGCGACTCTGCTCGTTTTCGTGATCATAGGTTATATAGGGCCTATATGACCACGAAAACGAGTCGAGTCGCGATACATCCATCGGTACAAACACATTGTGTATACGATACAATTTTGACTTGATGACCAGAACATAAAAGATGGCGGTTAATCCAAGTCTCCAACAGAACATACATGCGCGCTCCAATTAAAATTACCCATAATTCAGTTCACTACACCAGGGGCTCCCAATGGGTTATATATTATTTTCAGGCAATCAGATTATTTATATTTTCAACAACATATTATTACACCGGTGACTTTAAGTTTACAATTTCAGCCTGTCCTCAAGCTATCGATACGATTTATCATATTTTCAAAAACATATTATACACCGGTGGCGTTAACTTTACAATTTCAGCATCTACGTGATTCTATCGGTACGATTGAGTAAGGTACAAAAAAGATCTCCAAGAATACATTCGTCCAGTCCACCACACAATATCAAAATCACCGAAACTAGTTACACCACTATGTGGCGTAATGAGGTGGAAGTTGGCGGCCGGTAATATAATGCAGTCAGAATGAGTCATTTCATGACGTATTCTCTGCTATAAGACCTCCCACTATGATTAGCATCGTCGCCTAAAACTGTTTGCAGAACCGTCTGCATAGCGGTTGCTGATGTAAAAACACCACATCTTACAGAAGCACAGAGGTATAAGGACAAGTGCAGCAAGGAATTGTAAAAATATCTTCCGTCGTATTTTATCGAAGACGGGACAATTTTCTCTACTCACCATTCACCAAGTAATTCAACAACAACAACAAAAATGACATATTTTTCTGGTTCTTCCTGTATACTGTGATTGACTCCCAATTGTGATCCAACATAACGTTTTGAAACATGCACGTTGCGTTTATATTTGTGTTATGCACGAGGGACATTTCATGTGATTTTGGACCATCAAAGCAGAAAATGACCATGTCATTATTTACTGGTTGTACCATTGGATTGTTGCGTTCGTTTGCCCTAGTCTCCTTCACCGACTCCGATTGCTACTCATCGGGCACGGCCTACGGCAATCGCCATTTCGACCAGTCACATTATCTCCGGTCACGTGATCTATACGATGCGACTGTATGGCTGCTTACATTGTTCACAATATCGAATCTGCGCTCTTCAATTTCCATCAAATGTAGGAAAACTGAGTCATGTTATCAAACAACTCGATGCAGTCTTCGACTAATTATATACTATGACACCGCGGATTGGTTCTTATATGTTCACAATATGATTCAATTATATTTACCAGCCACTTGAGTGTGTGCACATGTGCGGCGTTCTGCATGAAATGAAAACTTGGGAAATTGTGTCACCTAGCTGTACTACAACCTTGCATAGTTGTCACTTCGTGTTGACCTTTTCTGTTCCTGTTGCTTTATGGTTGTTGTTGTTCATAATATTATCTGATATAGTGCGACGTCGGAATACAGCGGCCATTTGAGCTTCCTTTTGTTTGGGGTCGCTTCGGTGGCCATGTGGTATTGACGTCGGACTTTGAGTCGCAAGGCGTGCCCGCCGTCATGGGCCGGGGTTCGAATCCCACCCAATCCCAAACAATTTACACTGTCTCAAAAATAACACTTGCTTCTAACAATAGGCGCCTGGTGTGTTGTATAGTCCCAGACATGTTCAAAGCACAGATGATTGGCACAATATACCCCCCCACCACCACCACAATGACACATATATAAGACTTATATATATGTCTTTGGGTAGAGGGGTCTATTGTGCCAATCATATGTGGATTATATAAAAAGTTACAGGCATCGAAACAAAAAAAATCAGGCCAAAATTTTGCCATATTTCTGGTCGGACATTTTCTGGGCACGCCGGATTAATGAATTTTCCGAGGAGACATTCATTTTTCAGCGGTGACTTTCATCAAGACTTACATTTCGGGTAAATTTCTATTCATTCAAACCATAAACGATGTTCGTTTGGCACTCATGACCGAGCTATGGTACCAAATCTATTTCTCTAGAAAGCGAAAAGCGTAAACTTCCAAGGTCGCCAAAATGAAAGACATTTTACGTTTTATCACTTTCGTGAGACTATTTTAACTACATTTCACAGTCATGGGTGCAAAAACAGATTCTTTTATGGCTTGAAATCAAATGAAAACTTACACGAAATTGATAGAATTTAAGTCTAAACGAATGTCACCCACAGAAACCGACTGTATTGTCTGGTCCGAATGGAAAATTTGGTGTGCCCAGTAAATGTCCGACCAGACCCCACTACCCAAAGACATATATATAAGACAAGCTACCTATCTATCATATTACGAAATTCCCACAACATGTCGTTGTCGGGCTGTAGCTAAAATACATTTAAATTTTTAATCCAAACTACAATGCACATTTTTTCCATGAAGGATTATGTTCATTTTGGCATATCACCCGACTCAATCAGTTGATTTTATCAAAAGTTACAGGCATCGGAACAATAAACATTCAAGCCAAACTTTCTGGTCGGACATTTACTGGGCACACCAAATTTTCCATTCGGATCAGACAATATGTACAGTCGGTTTCTGTGGGTGACATTCGTTTAGACTTAAATTCTATCAATTTCGTGTAAGTTTTCATTTGATTTCAAGCCATAAAAGAATCTGTTCTTGCACCCATGACTGTGAAATGTAGTTAAAATAGTCTCACGAAAGTGATAAAACGTAAAATGTCTTTCATTTTGGCGACCTTGGAAGGTTACGCTTTTCGCTTTCTAGAGAAATAGATTTGGTACCATAGCTCGGTCATGAGTGCCAAACGAACATCGTTTATGCTTCAAGTTCTCCATCAACCGAAGTGCTCCCCCAGCGTTACTATGAATAACATTATTATTTGGCTAATTTCAGTAATATTCTCCCTGTTTACACTCGATAACACAAATTTGTCTCTGCATTTAAAATCTTTGATATAGATCGTTTATATTCTGCAATAATTTGTACACAAGGGACGAATTCTTATGTTTTATTGTGTTTTTAAACTCCGAGGTGGCGAAATCTCGGGTTGTTTACATTATGAACGTTTGAGTCTGTAATCGGAATCAGAATCTGAATCCGGATGACGACGAAATAACGATTGATTACGATTACGGTCTGTCCGTTTACTGATTCTGGTCTGTTCGTTTACCGAACCACGTCGTACGGGGACTAATCCGTAATCTGAATCCAGATTCTCTCACGAAATAACGACTCTGGCTAATACTGCTATCAATGATTGGTGTGACCATGTAAAATACATGGATTACAAGGATTTTACATACGGAAAATACATACAAGTGTGTATCCACCTTAAGTGTAAATTCAAAATTCCATAGCTTAATGTAATTCATATTCCATATCTGAAACCTCCCCTGAAGCTGAACTGGATGCAGCCAATTACTGATGCTACTAACTTTTGACATTTATTTACCTTAGATGATACCATTATATATAAGGTAGTAATATGGGAGGCCAAGCAGCTGGGCCAAGTTCACTTAGAAATAAATTAGAAATGGAGAATAATCTTGATCAAAGTAGTTATTTTTACAAATATGATATCCAAATTGACAACTCGCACCGTCATTCTTAAATATTAATTACATGCATTGAATCTTGATGGCGAAATCGTTTTCGTTAGTTTATCGCCAATAGTTGCGTCCCGATTCGAGATGTAAATATTTACAATTGAGCGTAGTTCAGACGATGTTTTATATTGGAGTGGTACGGTCGATTTGCTTGAGATTTTCGGCGATGTTAGTAGAATGCTACATTCCTCCAGTTGGCATAGCACCTGGATACTAACTGATCAGTTGCACGCACCCGAACAAGTCCATAATATACCTTTAATAATTAATGTCGCTTAAGCGCAATTATTAGTGCTCAGGTACAATTATTTCTGCTTACATGATGACATATATACCTGCATGTGTCCCCCAGTGTTAGCCAAAGGTTAAATGGTAGGAAGTGTCGCACAGTTTCCATATAGGTCTAGCCTACATTTTTAGTTACGCGGTTAGGCGTGGTCACTCGATGCTGTTGTCATTTTTGTTGCGGGGAAAGTAATCAAGAAATTTAGGTTATCGATAAATAACCTAAATTGAATGGTGTGTGTCAGCTGATTGTTTTTATAATACAGTATTCCGTGGATTGAGGACCTAATAGTTACCTAAATTATTATATGTTAACCGTAATTTCAACAAGTAGGTATTATATTTTGTAATTGTAACTAATGATGTGTATATGGGACCTTAAATTTGACTCGGGGTCCCATTAAATCCATCTTGTCTCTGTGCTGCGCTAATATATAGCGTTCCTGGTTTAGCAGCTCCGCCACAATTGAAATGTTGAGCAAGTTTTGGCCTCTTTATTATTTTCGACATGTCGTTCTCGGTCCTGCCGCCGAAACTGTCGAAGAGCTAGTTCTCTGTGCAATGAAAGAACTAATACATTCACGCACATCTTAGTCCAACAAATTAGACTATTCGGATTTAAGATATATTTTAATATTTGGACATTTACTATTATCTTAATCCCGGGAGCTAATATGGGTACCCTTGCACACCCCCCCCCCCCCCACACCTGGGACTTAACTTTACCCCACTCATTTTGTTCCATATTATGTTCTTCAACTTTTAAGCAATGTTAACAAGGGAAAAAAAGTGGCCGTGTAGACTCCAGACAAGATGGCGTCCATCATGGCCGTCATTGTTCAGACTAGACCCTAAGTCAGTTTGATGCAAATTATAACGGGAAATCTAGTAAAATTTATACAAATGTATATATTTTCGTGAAGCTAAGACATAATGACACTTTTATAGGGCAACATTGAAACTCCACATCCAAGATGGCCGCAAAAAAGTTTATGCTGTTTGGAACTGGTTGAGAAATGTGAATTTATTTTGTATTCTGCCAAAATGGCCGCTAAGAAATGGAAAATGGTAGATATTGCGCCAGCGTGCCCTGCAATCGCTTACAAGTTGTGGTTGGTGTATAAAATGGGATATTCTGCCTTCTATGCATTGAATACTAACATGTCTGATGTGTCATGGTTAATTGTTACTATTGTTACCACTGACATTACCAGAAATATTGGATTTTTCTCTCACAAAATATCGGCAAAAATTCGCTTTTCAGGTTTGGACCATTTTTCAAGTAAAATGTAACTATTTTTGGTATGAAAGGTGTTTATTGTTGATGTCTATCTTAAATGTGTCACACTACGGTGTTTATAGACCAAATAGCTCAAGATGGCTTCCAAAATGGCAACCAAATTTGGTCAAAAGTTCAATTTTGACATTTATTCCGAAAATTATTCTCTGCGTTATTCGAAAAGGTGGCAAATTGTGACTCAATTAAAGACAAATTAATTTTAAACTTGAAGTATGGAATTTTGCCAAGAACCTTGTTTGTGATTCTGGCCATATTATCGAAAGAAAATGGGCATAACTTTGAGACGGAAATGAGAAAAACCATAATATGTAGCTATTCTGGCCCATTAGGATAAAAATTGATCAACTGGATACAGGGTGGATGCCAATGTGGCAGCCCGGGGGTTACTTTATGATCATAGGTGAGGTGGATAGGCATACAGGGAGTTATTAAATGTCATGAACGATGTGAATAGGTATACAAGGAGTGACTATATGGTTATGAGACGGGTGTCCATGGTAAGATGTATATGTATACAAGGTCATGTGTGAGGTGAATCGGTATGAATGGAGTGACTGTATGGGTTTTGTGTACCCAGTACGGGTGTACCCGAGGTGGCCGCATGGGCATTGATGTGGTGTGTATATATAACGAGAGTAGCTACATGGCCATATGTGTGTTGTTTATGTATATATGGAGTGACTGTAAGGTCATGGTGGGATGTACATGTGTACCGTGTGTGGCTGTATTGTGACAGGTGAGTGTATATGTATACATGTGCTGTATCTATGATCATGGATGACTTGAAACATATTTTATTTGCATAATATACAAAAGGGATTGGTTTTTGCAACTTATGATCATGGATGCCCTTCCCGATATACCAATGCCGGCACACACGACCACTCACCCTTACCTTGCATACACACCTCACACATGACAAATTCAGCAATTCACTGTATATATTCACTATATATGATCCATGATCATACAGCTACTCCCTATACGACATATATAAATATAAATCCCACCCGATACCAAAATAAAAGGGCACTCCCTATATACCCACACGCTCGCCAATGACCATCCAGCTTGCTCCAGGTATGCATATACACTTATGTCATGACCGTAAAATAATTCCATGTTCACCTATACACATTACCCATAACCATAAAATCACTCCCTATTTATCCATACACTCCATCCATGATCATACAGACAGCACATGTATACACATCTACCCACCTGTCACAATAAGCCACACATTGTACACCTGTACATCCCACGCACGACCTTACAGTCACTCCATATATACATAAACAACACACAGATGACCATGCAGCTAGTCTCGTATCCATACACCACATCAATGCACATACAGCCATATCGGGTACACCCGTACTACTCCATGTATACCGATTCACATCACGCATGACCATACAGCCACTCCGTGTATACCTATGCTGTTAGTATATATCTCACCATGGATACCCCAATCATAACCAAATAGTCACCCGTTGTATACCTATTCACATCATCCATGGCAGTATAACTCCCTGTATTCTTATCCACCTCACCTATGATCATACAGTAACTAGTGGAGTAGCTTAACAATAAACCGTTCACTTTCGGATTAAAGCATGAAACTTTCAGGGTTGCTTGGGTATGTGGTCCACATCAACCAGTTAGCTGGTTCCAGGATTTTGGTGACCACTTGACCTTCAAATTGACCTTGACATATCGAAAACTGGAGATTTGGGGGTATCTATTGTGTATGAAATATAATGGCTATATTAAAGGATATATAGACACTGGATATTATCAATGCAATACCATGGATTTCCGCATTTGTATCCACATTCAATTTATATACGATAATCCAAAATGGCCGCCATAATCGACGCCAAAATTACAAAATTTGACGTTTTTTCACTAATATCTTTAAAATCAGTTGTTTTTTTTTAACTGCCCATTCATGGGCTCCCTGCCACCTGCGAACCCTTAAAGATTCGATTTTACAGAACACGGTATAAAAATTCACCAAAAATCACCATTGGGATTTTGGTCATATTTCGTCAAGAATTGAGAAGAAGTGCAATCTAAGTGACAAATTCCATTTCTTCTGAATATTCCAACTCAATTGTACCCAAATTGTCACTTTGGCTCAAAATGGCTGCCAAAATGGCAGCCAAAATATGGAGAAAACAAAAATATTGCCCCAGCGAGACATACAACCGCATACAAGTTGTGGTTGATGAAAAATTACTATTCTGTCTTATAGATATTGAATGCTACCATAACCTTGGTTAATTGCTACAATTTTAAACACTGACATTACCAGAATTATTGGATTGTTCTATCACAAACTTGACATCAAAATCGGCAAAAATTAACTTTTCAGGCTAAGATAATTTTCTCAAGTAAAACGCAACTATCTTTGGTATCGAAGGTGTTTGTTGTTTTGATAAGACGTGCGACATTTAAATTTCCCGCACGACATCGCTCCGGAAGCCGGCCTGAAATGAATCGACTGTCACGTTGAAATCAGTAGATTCTGGCGCATGACGTCACTTAAATGGGGACACCTCGCAGACGCAGACGGTATTTCCCATCGGTGCATTTGTTTTTGCTTTCCAATTCTTTTTCAACTTGTTACTTATGAGGCATGACAAATTAATTATAAAGCATGCAGTATGGAGTTTTGCCAAAAACACTTTTGGGATTCTGACTATGTCTTTTGTACGGAAATGGACAGAACTTTGAAACTGAACTGAAAGGGGCATTATTATGAGGCTACTCAGGCCAATAAAATTGTGGCTCATTGGCATCGAAATGACTAATGTCAGGAAAACCGTTTCCCCCTTTGTGCATATAAACCACCATCAGGATGTAGAACTCTATGGCATTAGCTCTATATCGTTTAACATATCCCTGAGTTATTGTGTAAAGCGATACCCACCCAAATTTACACGTGTACAACCCACCCATGACAATACACTCGTTCCATATATACATAAACACCACATAAATTACATGTAGTCACTCGCTTTTTACACATACACCTCACCCATTAGCCATACTTCGGTATACCCGTACACCACGCCCTTGACTATATACCCATAAGTCACCATGCAGGCACACCAAATATACTTCTACACCTCACCCACGACCGAATAGTTATATAGCTCTACACCACATTCATGATAATACGGTCACTTCTTGTTTCCATATTCGCCTCACCATTGACCATACAATTACTCCATTTTATACATTTGCCACACCCATGGCCATGTAGTCACTCAAGGTATACCTACACACTACACCCATAACAATAGAGTCACTCCAAGTATACATATACACATCACCAATGGCAATACAGACGTTCAATATATACCAATACCCCGATCACACGACCATTCATACACTCCAAACTTGCATATACACCTCACTCATTACAATTCAGGCACTCGGTGTACACTTATAACCACATTCGTGGTCATACAGTCAATCATTGTTTACCAATTCGCATCACCGTTGGCCATATGGTTACTCCATATACAAATATTGGCCACACCAATGGTCATATAGCCACTAAAGATATACACCCCACCCATGCCTATAAAGTCACTCCAGGTATACATATACAACTAACCAGTTGCCATGCAGCTTCCAAGACATACGAATACCCTGCACATCACCTCACTAAAATATTGGCCATACGGTCACTCCCTATATATCTATTGACCACACCCATGACCATATAGCCACTCAATATATCATATACAACCCCACTCATAACCATAGCGTTACTCCAGTTGTACGTATACACCTCACTAATTGCCATACAACCCTTCAAGACATACCAGTACCATGTACACCACCTCACCATTGGCCATATGGTATCTACCTCATACCTATTTGCCACATACATGGCATATAGCCACTCAAGATATACATATGCACCCCGCACATGGCCATATAGTCATTCCATGCATGCATATACACATCGGCATTGAACGGATACACCAATATCACGCGGCCATTTGTAGACTCCAGAATTGCATATACACCTCACGCATGACAATTCAGCCATTCGCTGTATACTCATACATCCGATCCATGATCATACAGCAACTCCATCAGGGTTGGGGCGATTACATGCCAATGTAATCGATTACGATTACAATTACTTTTGATTTACATGATTACGATTACTGATTACATTTTTTCCCAATGTAATCGATTACAATTACAATTACTTTAGTAAATGTAATTGATTACTTTTTTATTACATCTGATTACAATTTTTAGTTTCCAACCATTTTGATCGCATAGGAATAAATAATGAAATAAATCAAATTAAAATATCAAATTTGATTGAATAAAACATCACTAAATAACATGGAAACAACAAACGACTGAAACAATAGACAGAAGCAAGCAATAAACACATAAACATTTTACATTTACATGTATTGATGAGGTTTCATCATGAAGTTGTGCACCAACTTATTGGGAATATGTTATGTTTTATGTGTATTTATTTATGTGAATATATTTATAATATATTTTTTAATTTTCTTACATTCATTGAATCTAACGCGTACTATTTATGAAACTATCATTAGAAACACTTATAAATTATTTGCATGTTCTGTTAGATTCAATACCCAACACAAAGAAAATAACACAAAGGTTTATTTGATGATATCCTGATGAGGATTAAATGAAGCTCAACTCCATGAGTGCAGTAAATGACAAACCAGCTAATTAAGTTTACTGATGTTCATCATGCACACCTACTTTGTTCAGTTAATTAGCCCTATTGTACCATGTGATTATACAGCCATTGTCTGCAGCAGTCCCAATAATATCTAATCCTAATTGAAGTTGGTTAGCCTATTGTATTCATATTAGAACATTTTATTGTCTGTATCATAAGTTTATTGCCATACATGCTGTATCCAACATTTCAGCAATTATGTGTTTTTATCTGTGTCCACTGTCAGAATTAATGTACACAGTGTACCACATGAAAAAAATGTGCTAACTTTCTTATATGTTGTTTGTATATGTGCACACTCCACAGTACTACAATATGGGACTATGAGTATCCAATAGCCATCCATATGGATATTTTAGTAGAAGTAATCAAAATGTAATCATGATTACAGGTACATTTGTAAGTGATCGATTACGATTATGTGTAATCAAAAAATGGCATGATTACTGATTACAGGCGATTACTACAAATTTTGTAATCGATTACTTTGATTACGATTACTGATTACGATTACACCAATCCTGACTCCCTGTATACATATATACCCCCCAATGACAATACACCAACAGCAAAGATGCACATACTTAAGAAATAAATACACGGTGTATCGGTGTGTATGGTCAAGTTGTACCACAAAAAACTGATTGTAGGACGACGCGTAGCGGAGTCCTACAATCAGTTTTTTGTGGTACAACTTGACCATACACACCGATACACCGTGTATTTATTTCTTTTGTAATACGACTGAAAGTTTATGGTCACAATTCGACTGAATAGTCAACGAAATACTGCACTTTTTCGGTCTCAGCCTCAGCTTTTATGACAGATTGTAATTTGATAATGGCGTAAATAATATAAGTTATTAGTTTCCAGATGTCACTTAGATATTTTCGCAAGGATAAATATTTAATGATTTAAAAAAAGATATTGATATAAATAAAAAAAATAATGACATTAAAATGGACAATCCCGGGTCCCCCCCCCCAAATCACTCTTTCACATAAAGATTAATAAATTTTTAATAAATTATATATATAAAAATACTTCTAGTTCATCAAAATTATTTAAACTATTGTGTATTTTACCTGTGTCTGTTAGATTTTACGTTTTAGTCATTAATTGTGAACCGACCAGAAAACGATGATTTAATTTGGCCAAAGTGTTTTTTAATTTGGCCAAAAAACATTTGGCTAAAGTTTTTTTCATTTGGCTAATAAAATTTTCATTTGGCTAAACTTTTGGCTAAAGTTTTTTTCGGTCCAGCGTGAACACTGGTCTCAGGTGAGAAAACATTTCGTGGCGTAATTCGTATTGGGCGTACTCGATTCTTTGCATGGAGTACTCTAGTAATTTGTTTGCGTAAATAATCGTTGTGATTGGCTAATAAATGATGTGTTTTCAGCGGCGCCCGTGCCTTTCATTTAAATTGTACAGGAAATACGATTGCTGTCATTCAATCATCACAATTCACCACCACAGACCGAGTCAGCAGCACTCACAGGAACACCTCATCGAGTCAGCAGCACTCTTTATCGGAAAGTCTTCCTCCTTAAGGAGAACTTATAAAATTACCTCTAAGAGTAAAATCAAAGAGTAAACTTATATAAAATTGCTTAAACAAAGTGTAAAACTTTACAAAATCAGATATGGCCAGTAAACAAACATCCGCGTCGCAGTGCCCTTCTCAGGGCGCCGATTCGAGTGAGTTTATTGCCTTCCTGAAAGAAGATAACAAATCGCTCAGGAAACAGATCGCCAGTCTAGAAATACAACTTGCTGGGTTCAGAGCCTCTATCGACAAGATGGCCGACCGCTTACCCGAAAAGCAACCCACAGCAGAGAAATCTTCCAGCAAAAAAGAGAAAAAGACCGAGAAAATCAAAAAGAAACCTGATAAAAACACCACGACACCTGCCACATCATCAGCTCCAGTTCCAGATTTCGCCGCAAAACTACCCTCAGCAACCTCTGTACCGTCAGCAACTCCAGTACCCTCCATACCGCCAGCAACTCCAGTACCCATCGTTCAAAAAAACCACGAAGACCACATCGAAGTTGAAATGACAGACGCTGAACAAGACATCTCCGACGAAGAATTCGCCACCGTCTTCAAAAACAAAAGAAGACGAAAAGAAAGCATGATGATTCCAGATCCTATCAGCCCAATCAGCACGCCAGCCAAAAAGATCAGAACGCACAAACAGCCTAGCCCGACAAAAGAACCAGAACGACAAGCGACCAATCACTCCAGCAACAATCCAACCAAGCGAAGAGACATCATAATAGTCGAAAACCTTACCAGCGAGATGAAGCAGAGTCCACATTTCCTCCATAGAACGATCACGACAAAATATCCCATCCGGACATCAACAACCAGAGCCGGCACTCTGCTAATCTATCCCCAGAATGATGAAACAAAGCAATATCTACTGAGAAAAGCAAAAGACATCCCAGCTTTCAAAGACAACAACATTACGTTCAGACTAACCAACGGAAGCCGTCACCAGAGCACACCAACGACTCATAAAGCCGTTATATGTGGCATACCTCCATCTGTCACAGATGACGACATTACACAAGACATTGGCGACAAATACACTGTACAAAGACTAAAGAGCTCCCATGACAACCAACCAACATGGAAAGTTAAAATCACCTGCGAGAACAAAGAAGCAAAGCAACTTATAATGAACGGCGTCAGACTAGGCTCCAACTTAAACAAATATAAAGTCATCGAATACAAAGAACGACCACACGCAACCCAGTGCTACAAATGTCAAAAGTTCAATCACACGGCCGAATTCTGCAAAAGCAACGACATAATCTGCAAAAATTGCGCGGGAAATCACAAACACCAAGACTGCACCAGTAACATCAAAATATGCGCGAACTGCGACAGTGATCACCACTCAGCATACAAGGGATGCACAGTTTTTAAAACTGAAGTTACAACAAAAGAAACACAAAAGCTCACATACGCAGCCGCCACAAGCAAACCCGCCGACATCACTGAAACCCTAAAGCTTGCAGCTGTAATAACATCGACCATTGTCAGCGCCCTGTCTGACAAACAAAGAGATCCACGAAATATCAAAGACAGCGTGTGTCAAAACGTCGAACATGCTGTCAACACCATATACAGAACTCAACTCACAAAAGAAACCATCCAACAGTTCACATACAGCCAAAGCTGACACGCCCAAACACACAAGCCGATTGTAACACCTACAATGGCTGACACGACCAAACAGACTACAACAACACGCCACACACACAACTTGCCCACACAAAAACACGCTTTTCACCTACTCCACGTTAACATAAACGGACTATCTGCTAAACGCCAAATTCTTCAAGAGTACATCACAGACCAACAACCAGACGTTATCGCCATCAACGAAACGAAACTCAACGACAACAGCAGGGTTAGCTTCACCAACTACAAGATCGCCCGCCGTGACCGTACCGCACACGGTGGCGGGGTCGCTCTCCTCATCCATAAAGACCTGAAACACGCCATGCTCAACACCGACGACCTAGACGAAGAAACCCTGGCAGTAGAAGTCACCATTCGCAGTGCCAAGACTGCCATCATCGCCACATATAACCCGCCAAACACAGACCTCAGCAATGCCTCCTTCAAACACTTCACATCAACCCACCGCCACTGCATCTTCATCGGAGACTACAACGCGAAGCACACCTACTACGGCTGTAAAGATACCAACAGAAACGGTGACCGAATGTTCAACATCATCGAAGATCTTGATCTACTCATACTAAACAACATAGACGAACCAACACATCACCACGCGGCGACCAACAAATGGGACATCCTAGACCTAGCCATTGCCACTCCATCCATCGCATCTAAAGGAATCATGTGCTATATTGGAGACGACGTATCCAGCGACCACCTACCCGTACACATAAGATCCAGCAATGCCTCAACCGATCGCCACCCGAAAACCCTCCGCCGCAACCTAAATAAAGCCGACTGGGACAGTTTCCGACAGCAACTCACCAACAGCATAGACAATTCACCCATCACATCAACCAGCGACATTGACGCGACATGCCAGCACCTATCCCAAACCCTCGAATCAGCCCTAGATACAGCATGCCCGAAACAACAAGTCAACACCACAGCATGGCGAGTCTCCCCCGAAACTCTGAAAATGATCCGACTTAAACGCAAGCTAAGAAGACTACAGCAGAAAAACCCAAACGACATGTACTACCGAAATCTTTACAACAACATGAACAGACAAGTCAAAACGGCAGTCAAAAAAGAAAAACAAGCATCCTGGCAGCGGTCGACAACCGAACTCGGCGATAAAAGAATGAACAGAAACTTCTGGAGTACCTTCAAATCCCTTACCGGCACAGGAAAAAACAACAACAGCACAGAAAAACCCCTCAAAAAAAAACAGATGGCAGCCTGACCTCAGGAGACAAAGAGAAAGCAGAAGCCTT
This sequence comes from Siphonodentalium dalli, assembly GCA_032622095.1. NCBI lineage: Eukaryota > Metazoa > Mollusca > Scaphopoda > Gadilida > Siphonodentaliidae > Siphonodentalium > Siphonodentalium dalli. The sequence goes on from CP136065.1 coordinate 95,300,420, forward strand.
CGCCGACAACCTTCAAAAAATCCACAACACCCACCAAGGCCCAGCCTACGACGACGCCTTCAAAGCAACTGTAGAAAACCACATCAAAGACAACCCCGACCTCTTCAAACCACTTCCAAGTACCACCAACGACCACGATGATGTCTTCCCCAATCACACAAGACGAAATCGCATCTAACCTAAAGAAGGGAAAAGGCAACTCAGCACCAGGCAACGACAGCATCACATACGCCATCCTACGACAAGCCCCTCCAGCCTTCTTCGCCAGACTACTCCTTCTATTCAACGCCTGCCTGACCATTGGATACTTCCCAACAGCATGGAAAACCGCCGTCGGTATCATGATACCCAAGCCAGAAAAAGACCGCGCCATTCCCAACAACTATCGACCCATCAGCCTCCTCCAATGTACCGGGAAACTATTCGAAAGAATTATCAGCAGCCGACTACGAGAGCACCTTGAATCCTCCGACTTCTTCAACCCGTGGCAGCGTGGCTACCGACAAGGCAAAGAAGGCATGGAACACATCGTTCGACTAGCTGAAGACGCCCGACTATCCCTTGGCAAAAACTGGTTAACAGCTGCAGTATTTCTTGACGTTGAGAAGGCCTTCGATTCCGTATGGCACGACGGCCTAAGATACAAGTTCAGCCAGCTCAACATCGCCCGAAAATACACACGACTAGTATCCTCTTTCCTACAAGATCGTCAACTCAGCGTCCGCATCAACAACGACACATCCAGCCCAGTATTCCTACGCGCCGGAACCCCACAAGGATCAGTACTCAGCCCACTCCTCTTCCTGATATACGCCAATGACATACCCACCAACCCAAGAAACAACGTAGAAATCTCACAATTCGCCGACGACCTAGGACTCTGGACAACACACAAAAACCCCAGGATCCTACAAAAACGATTACAAAAGACCCTCGACGACTTATCAACATGGTGCTCTAGATGGAGAATAAAACTCAACGCCAAGAAAACCCAACTCATCATATTCCACCAGAGAAAAACAACACAGACTATCAACATCAAGATAGACAACGAGACCGTTCAACCATCCAACCAAGCCATCCTACTAGGAATCACCCTTGACCAACGAATGACCTTCGCCGCGCACATCAAAAAAGTCGCTGACAAAGCCAGAAAAAGAACAAACCTGCTAAGTTGTCTCAGAGGTACCGACTGGGGAACCAACAGCCAGACCATCATCAACCTCTTCAAACTATACGTCCGCCCAGTAATGGAGTATGGCGCACCCATCATAACAGCAGCCTCCAACAGCTCAATCGAAACCCTGCAGAAAGTCCAAAACAAAGCTTTCCGCATCGCTCTACATCAGCCAATCTTCACACCAATCCAAGCCCTCCACGACGCAGCAGACATACCTACGATGAAACAACGACTAACCGACCTCAGAAACCAGACCCTCGCCAGAATCGACAACAGCCCACTCATCCAAGAACTCCATCTACGAAACCAGCTGCTCTCCACCAAAAAGACCAAGTCCATCCTAGAAATCGACAACACCGACAGACCCATCAAGATCCCATACAACCGTCAACCAAGCCAACCAACAGCCAAATCCAACAGCCTCGACTCCTCCACCACGCTTCCACTGCTTTGCCTCCAAATACAACAGCCTCAACAACCGATTTTCATCGAAGAATTAAAGAAAGGGTGAAGGGAACTGCACAATGCATTCCGACCATCCTAACCGGCCTGCGGCCGGAAACTACACAACAACATTGCTGTCATTTGAGGGGTTAAGGAGAGGTGCCACTCGGCCCTTTCGAGAATCCCGGGCCAGCCACCCAAACTACTATCTCTCTCTTGTTGTCATTTCTATGTTGAACGTTGTTGGGACAACATGAATATTATCATCGACTATGGACCATTTTCCTTACACAAAGCGATCTAAATGATCTAGTTTACTAAACTAATCTTATTCCCCTTCTGTACTGGTGAACAAGCGCTTTCATTTTCAACTTGATTCCGAAATATCGAATATGATCGAGATTCGAATCGACGAATGCACAGCCCGGCCCCATGGATTTATTTTGTCATTTAATATACTTATTAAGTAACTTTCTTTGGTCGTAACATATATCAGTATATAATAACATCATTTGGACCATATTCATTGGCAACCAAACTGGTTTCAAGCGAAAAATCGCTAGAAAATTCGCAAGATTGTCAAGATGTATTGCAAAATAATTCAAAGGGTTACGGGTGCGGGTGTACTCCGTTGATGCCCCGTTTGCGCGGAGTTAGAAAAGACGGGAAACGTCGCGTGAATAAACCGATTTTTTTCGTGGTACAATTGGAAAAATTAGAATTGTACCACAAAACTGGAACGAGATAGCCATGGTAACTCGGGCCACTGGCCAATCAGGACATGGCTGTTAGATTCAATACCCAACACAAAGAAAATAACACAAAGGTTTATTTGATGATATCCTGATGAGGATTAAATGAAGCTCAACTCCATGAGTGCAGTAAATGACAAACCAGCTAATTAAGTTTACTGATGTTCATCATGCACACCTACTTTGTTCAGTTAATTAGCCCTATTGTACCATGTGATTATACAGCCATTGTCTGCAGCAGTCCCAATAATATATAATCCTAATTGAAGTTGGTTAGCCTATTGTATTCATATTAGAACATTTTATTGTCTGTATCATAAGTTTATTGCCATACATGCTGTATCCAACATTTCAGCAATTATGTGTTTTTATCTGTGTCCACTGTCAGAATTAATGTACACAGTGTACCACATGAAAAAAATGTGCTAACTTTCTTATATGTTGTTTGTATATGTGCACACTCCACAGTACTACAATATGGGACTATGAGTATCCAATAGCCATCCATATGGATATTTTAGTAGAAGTAATCAAAATGTAATCATGATTACAGGTACATTTGTAAGTGATCGATTACGATTATGTGTAATCAAAAAATGGCATGATTACTGATTACAGGCGATTACTACAAATTTTGTAATCGATTACTTTGATTACGATTACTGATTACGATTACACCAATCCTGACTCCCTGTATACATATATACCCCCCAATGACAATACACCAACAGCAAAGATGCACATACTTAAGAAATAAATACACGGTGTATCGGTGTGTATGGTCAAGTTGTACCACAAAAAACTGATTGTAGGACGACGCGTAGCGGAGTCCTACAATCAGTTTTTTGTGGTACAACTTGACCATACACACCGATACACCGTGTATTTATTTCTTTTGTAATACGACTGAAAGTTTATGGTCACAATTCGACTGAATAGTCAACGAAATACTGCACTTTTTCGGTCTCAGCCTCAGCTTTTATGACAGATTGTAATTTGATAATGGCGTAAATAATATAAGTTATTAGTTTCCAGATGTCACTTAGATATTTTCGCAAGGATAAATATTTAATGATTTAAAAAAAGATATTGATATAAATAAAAAAAATAATGACATTAAAATGGACAATCCCGGGTCCCCCCCCCCCCCAAATCACTCTTTCACATAAAGATTAATAAATTTTTAATAAATTATATATATAAAAATACTTCTAGTTCATCAAAATTATTTAAACTATTGTGTATTTTACCTGTGTCTGTTAGATTTTACGTTTTAGTCATTAATTGTGAACCGACCAGAAAACGATGATTTAATTTGGCCAAAGTGTTTTTTAATTTGGCCAAAAAACATTTGGCTAAAGTTTTTTTCATTTGGCTAATAAAATTTTCATTTGGCTAAACTTTTGGCTAAAGTTTTTTTCGGTCCAGCGTGAACACTGGTCTCAGGTGAGAAAACATTTCGTGGCGTAATTCGTATTGGGCGTACTCGATTCTTTGCATGGAGTACTCTAGTAATTTGTTTGCGTAAATAATCGTTGTGATTGGCTAATAAATGATGTGTTTTCAGCGGCGCCCGTGCCTTTCATTTAAATTGTACAGGAAATACGATTGCTGTCATTCAATCATCACAATTCACCACCACAGACCGAGTCAGCAGCACTCACAGGAACACCTCATCGAGTCAGCAGCACTCTTTATCGGAAAGTCTTCCTCCTTAAGGAGAACTTATAAAATTACCTCTAAGAGTAAAATCAAAGAGTAAACTTATATAAAATTGCTTAAACAAAGTGTAAAACTTTACAAAATCAGATATGGCCAGTAAACAAACATCCGCGTCGCAGTGCCCTTCTCAGGGCGCCGATTCGAGTGAGTTTATTGCCTTCCTGAAAGAAGATAACAAATCGCTCAGGAAACAGATCGCCAGTCTAGAAATACAACTTGCTGGGTTCAGAGCCTCTATCGACAAGATGGCCGACCGCTTACCCGAAAAGCAACCCACAGCAGAGAAATCTTCCAGCAAAAAAGAGAAAAAGACCGAGAAAATCAAAAAGAAACCTGATAAAAACACCACGACACCTGCCACATCATCAGCTCCAGTTCCAGATTTCGCCGCAAAACTACCCTCAGCAACCTCTGTACCGTCAGCAACTCCAGTACCCTCCATACCGCCAGCAACTCCAGTACCCATCGTTCAAAAAAACCACGAAGACCACATCGAAGTTGAAATGACAGACGCTGAACAAGACATCTCCGACGAAGAATTCGCCACCGTCTTCAAAAACAAAAGAAGACGAAAAGAAAGCATGATGATTCCAGATCCTATCAGCCCAATCAGCACGCCAGCCAAAAAGATCAGAACGCACAAACAGCCTAGCCCGACAAAAGAACCAGAACGACAAGCGACCAATCACTCCAGCAACAATCCAACCAAGCGAAGAGACATCATAATAGTCGAAAACCTTACCAGCGAGATGAAGCAGAGTCCACATTTCCTCCATAGAACGATCACGACAAAATATCCCATCCGGACATCAACAACCAGAGCCGGCACTCTGCTAATCTATCCCCAGAATGATGAAACAAAGCAATATCTACTGAGAAAAGCAAAAGACATCCCAGCTTTCAAAGACAACAACATTACGTTCAGACTAACCAACGGAAGCCGTCACCAGAGCACACCAACGACTCATAAAGCCGTTATATGTGGCATACCTCCATCTGTCACAGATGACGACATTACACAAGACATTGGCGACAAATACACTGTACAAAGACTAAAGAGCTCCCATGACAACCAACCAACATGGAAAGTTAAAATCACCTGCGAGAACAAAGAAGCAAAGCAACTTATAATGAACGGCGTCAGACTAGGCTCCAACTTAAACAAATATAAAGTCATCGAATACAAAGAACGACCACACGCAACCCAGTGCTACAAATGTCAAAAGTTCAATCACACGGCCGAATTCTGCAAAAGCAACGACATAATCTGCAAAAATTGCGCGGGAAATCACAAACACCAAGACTGCACCAGTAACATCAAAATATGCGCGAACTGCGACAGTGATCACCACTCAGCATACAAGGGATGCACAGTTTTTAAAACTGAAGTTACAACAAAAGAAACACAAAAGCTCACATACGCAGCCGCCACAAGCAAACCCGCCGACATCACTGAAACCCTAAAGCTTGCAGCTGTAATAACATCGACCATTGTCAGCGCCCTGTCTGACAAACAAAGAGATCCACGAAATATCAAAGACAGCGTGTGTCAAAACGTCGAACATGCTGTCAACACCATATACAGAACTCAACTCACAAAAGAAACCATCCAACAGTTCACATACAGCCAAAGCTGACACGCCCAAACACACAAGCCGATTGTAACACCTACAATGGCTGACACGACCAAACAGACTACAACAACACGCCACACACACAACTTGCCCACACAAAAACACGCTTTTCACCTACTCCACGTTAACATAAACGGACTATCTGCTAAACGCCAAATTCTTCAAGAGTACATCACAGACCAACAACCAGACGTTATCGCCATCAACGAAACGAAACTCAACGACAACAGCAGGGTTAGCTTCACCAACTACAAGATCGCCCGCCGTGACCGTACCGCACACGGTGGCGGGGTCGCTCTCCTCATCCATAAAGACCTGAAACACGCCATGCTCAACACCGACGACCTAGACGAAGAAACCCTGGCAGTAGAAGTCACCATTCGCAGTGCCAAGACTGCCATCATCGCCACATATAACCCGCCAAACACAGACCTCAGCAATGCCTCCTTCAAACACTTCACATCAACCCACCGCCACTGCATCTTCATCGGAGACTACAACGCGAAGCACACCTACTACGGCTGTAAAGATACCAACAGAAACGGTGACCGAATGTTCAACATCATCGAAGATCTTGATCTACTCATACTAAACAACATAGACGAACCAACACATCACCACGCGGCGACCAACAAATGGGACATCCTAGACCTAGCCATTGCCACTCCATCCATCGCATCTAAAGGAATCATGTGCTATATTGGAGACGACGTATCCAGCGACCACCTACCCGTACACATAAGATCCAGCAATGCCTCAACCGATCGCCACCCGAAAACCCTCCGCCGCAACCTAAATAAAGCCGACTGGGACAGTTTCCGACAGCAACTCACCAACAGCATAGACAATTCACCCATCACATCAACCAGCGACATTGACGCGACATGCCAGCACCTATCCCAAACCCTCGAATCAGCCCTAGATACAGCATGCCCGAAACAACAAGTCAACACCACAGCATGGCGAGTCTCCCCCGAAACTCTGAAAATGATCCGACTTAAACGCAAGCTAAGAAGACTACAGCAGAAAAACCCAAACGACATGTACTACCGAAATCTTTACAACAACATGAACAGACAAGTCAAAACGGCAGTCAAAAAAGAAAAACAAGCATCCTGGCAGCGGTCGACAACCGAACTCGGCGATAAAAGAATGAACAGAAACTTCTGGAGTACCTTCAAATCCCTTACCGGCACAGGAAAAAACAACAACAGCACAGAAAAACCCCTCAAAAAAAAACAGATGGCAGCCTGACCTCAGGAGACAAAGAGAAAGCAGAAGCCTTCGCCGACAACCTTCAAAAAATCCACAACACCCACCAAGGCCCAGCCTACGACGACGCCTTCAAAGCAACTGTAGAAAACCACATCAAAGACAACCCCGACCTCTTCAAACCACTTCCAAGTACCACCAACGACCACGATGATGTCTTCCCCAATCACACAAGACGAAATCGCATCTAACCTAAAGAAGGGAAAAGGCAACTCAGCACCAGGCAACGACAGCATCACATACGCCATCCTACGACAAGCCCCTCCAGCCTTCTTCGCCAGACTACTCCTTCTATTCAACGCCTGCCTGACCATTGGATACTTCCCAACAGCATGGAAAACCGCCGTCGGTATCATGATACCCAAGCCAGAAAAAGACCGCGCCATTCCCAACAACTATCGACCCATCAGCCTCCTCCAATGTACCGGGAAACTATTCGAAAGAATTATCAGCAGCCGACTACGAGAGCACCTTGAATCCTCCGACTTCTTCAACCCGTGGCAGCGTGGCTACCGACAAGGCAAAGAAGGCATGGAACACATCGTTCGACTAGCTGAAGACGCCCGACTATCCCTTGGCAAAAACTGGTTAACAGCTGCAGTATTTCTTGACGTTGAGAAGGCCTTCGATTCCGTATGGCACGACGGCCTAAGATACAAGTTCAGCCAGCTCAACATCGCCCGAAAATACACACGACTAGTATCCTCTTTCCTACAAGATCGTCAACTCAGCGTCCGCATCAACAACGACACATCCAGCCCAGTATTCCTACGCGCCGGAACCCCACAAGGATCAGTACTCAGCCCACTCCTCTTCCTGATATACGCCAATGACATACCCACCAACCCAAGAAACAACGTAGAAATCTCACAATTCGCCGACGACCTAGGACTCTGGACAACACACAAAAACCCCAGGATCCTACAAAAACGATTACAAAAGACCCTCGACGACTTATCAACATGGTGCTCTAGATGGAGAATAAAACTCAACGCCAAGAAAACCCAACTCATCATATTCCACCAGAGAAAAACAACACAGACTATCAACATCAAGATAGACAACGAGACCGTTCAACCATCCAACCAAGCCATCCTACTAGGAATCACCCTTGACCAACGAATGACCTTCGCCGCGCACATCAAAAAAGTCGCTGACAAAGCCAGAAAAAGAACAAACCTGCTAAGTTGTCTCAGAGGTACCGACTGGGGAACCAACAGCCAGACCATCATCAACCTCTTCAAACTATACGTCCGCCCAGTAATGGAGTATGGCGCACCCATCATAACAGCAGCCTCCAACAGCTCAATCGAAACCCTGCAGAAAGTCCAAAACAAAGCTTTCCGCATCGCTCTACATCAGCCAATCTTCACACCAATCCAAGCCCTCCACGACGCAGCAGACATACCTACGATGAAACAACGACTAACCGACCTCAGAAACCAGACCCTCGCCAGAATCGACAACAGCCCACTCATCCAAGAACTCCATCTACGAAACCAGCTGCTCTCCACCAAAAAGACCAAGTCCATCCTAGAAATCGACAACACCGACAGACCCATCAAGATCCCATACAACCGTCAACCAAGCCAACCAACAGCCAAATCCAACAGCCTCGACTCCTCCACCACGCTTCCACTGCTTTGCCTCCAAATACAACAGCCTCAACAACCGATTTTCATCGAAGAATTAAAGAAAGGGTGAAGGGAACTGCACAATGCATTCCGACCATCCTAACCGGCCTGCGGCCGGAAACTACACAACAACATTGCTGTCATTTGAGGGGTTAAGGAGAGGTGCCACTCGGCCCTTTCGAGAATCCCGGGCCAGCCACCCAAACTACTATCTCTCTCTTGTTGTCATTTCTATGTTGAACGTTGTTGGGACAACATGAATATTATCATCGACTATGGACCATTTTCCTTACACAAAGCGATCTAAATGATCTAGTTTACTAAACTAATCTTATTCCCCTTCTGTACTGGTGAACAAGCGCTTTCATTTTCAACTTGATTCCGAAATATCGAATATGATCGAGATTCGAATCGACGAATGCACAGCCCGGCCCCATGGATTTATTTTGTCATTTAATATACTTATTAAGTAACTTTCTTTGGTCGTAACATATATCAGTATATAATAACATCATTTGGACCATATTCATTGGCAACCAAACTGGTTTCAAGCGAAAAATCGCTAGAAAATTCGCAAGATTGTCAAGATGTATTGCAAAATAATTCAAAGGGTTACGGGTGCGGGTGTACTCCGTTGATGCCCCGTTTGCGCGGAGTTAGAAAAGACGGGAAACGTCGCGTGAATAAACCGATTTTTTTAGTGGTACAATTGGAAAAATTAGAATTGTACCACAAAACTGGAACGAGATAGCCATGGTAACTCGGGCCACTGGCCAATCAGGACATGGCTTTTAAAGGTACTCAACCCGTAAAGCGGGTCCCCATCTCAACAGATTCCAACAACAACAATCCGATCAGAGGGTCCTATATTACTATTTCTTTGGCTTTGGGGGTAAAAAATATTTGATTCGAGTCGAGGAACCCATCAAACAAAGCTCAGAGTTATTAGATATTGAATTTTGAAAATTCTTATGTTCTCGAGATGAGTACTGATAACTGCCGTCAATTTGGTAACCTGCTCGAGATTTTACGCCAAAATTCTATTCAAACAGACAAGGATGGATAACTCTATAATCAAGTGGGTAATAATAACGAATTTTTGATTGTCTTCTGGGCCAGAAAGAATTCCCGATAATGAAAAATAATAGATTTCTAAAATCGATATCTAACAAATCTGAGCTTTGATGGGTGACTTCCTCGACTCGAATCAAATATTTTTGACCGCCGAAGCCATTGAAATAGTAATTGAGAGGAGTTTTATCGGGTTGAGTACCTTTAAGCATAGTTAGGCAGGGTCGTATTACAAATACATTATACACCTATGATCACAATGACACTTCATATATACCAACACGCTCGCCAATGACAATCCATCTATACATGTATGCATATACACTTCAACAATCATGACCATAGAGCCGTTCCATGTACACCTATAATTATTATACCCATAACCATACAACCACTCCTTATTTATCCATACACCCCACCCATGATCATACAACCAACACATGTACACCCAGGGACGTGGCTAGAGGGTCTCCGTTGGGGGTGTCCACCATGGGAAATTCAAATTGCACCCCCCTTGAATCAGAATCAGACCCCAAACACAAGTTTTGCATAATTCCATTTGCATACCCCTTGCACCTCAGTGCTCAGGCCTAATATCCTATATATTCAAAAAACATGGTTCTATATATTCCCGGTATGAGAACATTCAGATATTTTAACCTAAAAAATTGCATAAATCATAACATCTAGTGGTCTAACTCCAGACAAATGCGCACGGCTACGGGCAAGAGACCAGGACAAATCGGCTGACCATGGTTGTTCGGCTCGGTGTGAGAAATTTTGAAAACTCTACAAGAAAATTACAAATCCTAGTATCTAGACTTGCTCAACTGAAGCTTCCCTAGTGTTGGAAATTTCAAACCTCATGCTCCCCCTCAGCTTGGGAAATTCTCCAACCGATGACCATTTCAGTCCACAAGTTGGACCAAATGTAGTAAAATTGTTGATTATTTTCTTAAACAAATTAGCAGTTTTGCATTGGCCACGGGGGAGGGACAATGACACACCGGGCCGACCATGGTTCGGCCCGGTGTGGGAATTTTGTTTAATCTGAACAAGAATATCGCAAATCCTAGCATCTAGACTAGCCTCAAGCCTTCATAGAGTTGGAAATTTCAAACCTGACACACCCACTTAGGTTGGAATATTTCCAACTGATGACAATTCCAATGACAATGTTAACCAAATGTATGACAATATTGTTTTCTTAAATTAACTAGCAGGTTTTGACTGGCCACGGGGGAGGGACCAGGACACAAGCTTTCCAAGTGTTTGAAATTTCCAACCTGTCACCCCCATAAGGTTGGAAAATTTCCAACTGATGACCATCTCAGTCAAAATGTTTGACCAAAGATAGGAAAATATGCAAATATTGATCCAAAAACAATTAATTCCCCCAATAAATTGTTTGAAAATCAAACTACAAGAACATGTTCAACCTATTGTTGGTGTGAAATTTCCAACTAATGTTTTGGCAGGTATGAAATTTCCAACTGTTGAAAATTTTTACCAAAGTTGGGGGGGGGGGGTGTCTATTACATAAACAACACACATATATGACCATGTAGCTACTCTTGTTATATCCATACACCAATCCAATGACCATACAGCCACTACACGTATACCTACTCACCTCGTGCATTAGCACTCCTTGTATACCTGCATCTCACCATGAACACCTCACTCAAGACAATATAGACACTCCTTGTATAACTAGTCACACCGTTCGTGATTATACTTAATGTATACATCACCTGTGACAATAAAGACACTCCCTGACTACCATCATGTATTAAGTTGATCAATGTTGATCAATTTTAACGCTAATTTGTGAGAGTAGCCACATAAATTGGTCCCGCTCAGCTCAGTTTCGAAGTTCTGCATGCCTATTTCCGTTCAGAAACATTGCCAGAATCTCAAAAGAAGTTTTTTGGCAAAATTCCATACTGCATCATTTAAAATGAATTTGTCATGCCTCATAAGGCACTGGGACAACCAGAATATAACCTATAGTTATCACTTGATTAAGTAACATGTTTAATAACCAAGTAGGTGCACAATTTGCTAACTTTTCGGAACAGCAGAGCATGCTTGGGATATATGTGAAAAATCAACTGGTTAGGTGCATCAGAAATGTTAGTGTTCAATCTATATAAGACAGAATAGTCCATTTTTGTCATCAACCACAACTTGTATGTGAATACATGGCACGCAGCATGGGACAATATTTACCATTTTCTACATTTTGGCAGCCATTTTGAGCCAAAGTGATACTTTTGGTACAAATGAGCTGGAATATGCATAAGAAATGGAATGTTTCACTAAAATTGCACAGTTCTCCCCATTTATTGATGAAATATGACTAGAAATCACAATGGTGATTTTTGGTAAATTTTTATACCGCTGTCTGTAAAATCTAATTGTTGAGGGATCAGAAGGGTTTCTGACTCCATGAATGGCATATTTCATTGCCACAATGGTCAGTTAACATGAACAATACAACATAAAGTCATCACAATTCTCAACCAGTACCAAACAGTATTAACTGATCTTAAAGATATTAGAGAAAAAATAAAATTGTCCACTTCCGGCTGCCATCTTGGCCGCCATTTTTGCAGCCATTTTGAGCCAAAGTGATAATTTTGATACTAATGAGTTGGAATATGCATAAGAAATGGAATGCTGCACTAAAATTACATAATTCTCCCCATTTCTTGATGAAATATTACTAGAAATCCCAATGGTGATTTTTGGTAAAATTTATACCTCTTTCTATAAAATAGAATTTTTGAGGGATCAGAAGGGTTTCTGAATCCACGAATGGCACATTTCATTGCTCCAATGGTTAGTTAATATGAACAATACAACATAAAGTCACAATTTTCAACCAGTACCAAACAGCATAAACTGATCTTAAAGATATTAGAGAAAAGAAATCAAATTTTCCACTTCCAGTTGCCATTTTGGCGGCCATCTTGGACGGTGAGTACCAATTTTACCCTACAATAGTGGCATTTTATATTATCTTCACAAAAATGTATACATTTGTATACATATGACAAGATTGTCCCACTATAATTTGCATCAAACTGACTTAGTGACCCGTCTGAAAAACAGCTGCCATGTTGGGTGCCATCTTGAATTTAACGGGTTCCACTTAACCGAAAGCTGGAACCAGCTGGATTATAGTGGATATAGTGGACAATATATGTGCGAAGTATGATGCTTTAATCCGGAAGTGAACGATTCTTTTGTCATTGTGCGCTAAGCGACTCCACTATTTACTCCCTGGCTGCCATCTTGCCATCCACCCTGTATCCAGTTGATAAATTTTTAAGCTATTGGGCCAGAATAGCCACATATTAGGGTTCATTTCAGTTCCGTCTCAAAGTTCTGCCCATTTCCTTTCAATAATATGGTCAGAACCACAAAAGATGTTCTCGGCAAAATTCCATACTGCAACTCTAAAATAAATTTGTCATGCCCCATACGGACCTGGGACAACCAGAATAGCACATGCAATTGTCAGTTAATTATTTAACACGTATAATAACCAAGTGAGTCACAATTTGCTACCTTTTCGGAAAACGCAGATAATAATGTTTGGGATATGTGTACAAATTTAACTTTTGACCAAATGTGGTTGCCATTTTGGAAGCCATCTTCATCTTGAGCAATTTGGTCTAAAACACCGTAGTGTGACATATTTAAGATAGACCAAAACAATAAACACCTTTTATACCAAAGATGGTTACATTTTACTTTGAAAAATTGTTAAACCTGAAAAGTGATTTTTTGCAGATATTTATGTCATGTTTGTGTGAGAAAAATCCAATATTTCTGGTGATGTCAGTGTTGACAATAGTAACAATTAACCATGGTGTAGCAGACATGTTGGTATTAAACGTATAGAAGGCAGAATAGCCAATTGTATACATCAACTACAACTTGTAAGCGATTGCCGGGCACGCTGGCGATATATCTACCATTTTCCATTTCTTATAGCGGCCATTTTGGCAGCCATTTTGAACCAAAGTAACAATTTTGGATCCAATGAGTTGGAATATTCAAAGGTAATGATATGCCTCACTTACATTACAAAGTTCTCTTCATTTCTTGTTGAAATATGATTAAAATCCCAATTGTGATTTGTTTGTGAAATTTTATACCGCATTTTGTAAAATCGAAGTTTAGAGGGATCGGCAGGGGCTAGGATCCCAATAATTACATAATTCATTGCTCCAATGATCAATTAATATAGAAAATACTAAATAAATTCACATTTCTCAACCAGTTCCAAACAACATAAACCGCCATTTGGCCGGCCATCTTGGATGGGGGGTTTCAATTTTGCCCTACAAAAGTGTCATTATGTTTTAGCTTCACGAAATATATATAGAATAGGTCATTGTCGCATGGTTTCGAACAAAAAGACACCCAGGATCTCTCAAACGGGCAAAAAGACACACAGGATGTCCCAAACAAGCAAAATGACACCCAGGATCTCAACGTCTCACCAAACAATGGGAATTTTGTTTAGTCGTCTGCTATTAATATTGGTCCAATTATCAAGGATGCGGAACTGCGCTGCCAGTCAGACTCAAAGCCCATTTAAATTTCGTTGATATTTCACTCCGATCACAAACAAATAATTATCATAATATTAATAACAGACGACTAAACAAAATTCCCGTTGTTTGGTATCCTGTGCGTCATTTTGCTTGTTTGGGACACCCTGGGTGTCTTTTTGCCAGTTTGAGAGATCCTGTGTGTCTTTTTGCTCGAAACCATGCGACCGAATGACCTATTCAGCCATTTGACTTGTATAAATTTTACTAGATTTCCCCGCTATAAGTATAATTTGTATCAAACTTACTTATGGCCTAGTGTGAAAAACGGCGGCCATTATGGCCGCCATCTTGTCTGGAGTCCACACGACCACTTTTTTTCTTGTTAACATTGCGTAATAGTTGAAGGACATAATAAGGAACAAAATGAGTGTGGTGAAGCAAAGACGTATATTATATGGATAGGACACAAAGCAATTACCGCTTTATCTCGCGATCGGCGTTAATTCGACCACAGCACAGGAACGCCGAAACCAGCCGTGGTTTGAAGAAGGGGCCTCCTAAGAGGAAGACGCCAGCCAAGAGAAGAAGGGACGCCACCAGACGGGCTAAATGGAAGAAGAAGACGGGGGTGACTGTTGATCTGCCGGTCACCCCTCCCCGTGTGGTCCAGCCGACGTCCACTGTTACAGCCGGTAGGTCGGAGTTGTCTGAGAGACGCCCAGACGACCCGACCTGCCCGGAGACAGACGACATCAGACCAGCTAGCAGGGATTCCGTAGATCTGCCGGATATCCCTGCTGTCGTCATCGAGGCGATCGGAGAAAGGGAGCAGGAAACCACCCCTGCTGTTCCTGCCGCCAGCTTCGAGGTGGAATTGGACAGCTTGCCACCACGGACACCGGAGTTCCATCTCATCCCGGTGTCTCACAGCTCTACCACCAGCAACAACATCAGCACAGACACCATCCGCTCTGTGGAAGAGGTCATCGCCGAGTCCAACAGAGTACTGGAAAGGGCGAAAGAGGAGCAGAAACTACAACTCCAAGAAGGCAGGAGACAGCAACAGCAAAATAAGAAAGACCATGAAGAAAGAATTCAACTTCTTATACATCAGCACCAACATATATCTCCTCCATCTCCACAATCATCAACAGAAAAACCTAATCCGAAGAAAAAGAGAAAGAAGAAAAAATAGATAACATCACCGGGCCAAATTGCTCATTTTTTTCTCAATAAAGGCAAAAACATGAGGGATTAAAGGTAGGGTTGGCCTTGGCGGTGGGTATCCTGTGAAAATATTTACACCCGTCAAAAACCGCCACAAACAGAAAAAACATCAAAATGTAGACAGACTTTGTTCGTATACAAATAAGAAATATCGCATAAACAGTATGTTATTGTCATCTGTTTGACCATTGTTATGTAAACAAAAGCATAAAAAGTAACTTTTCTGGTGTTTGTTTATATTATGATGGTAAACATAAAGAGCGTTCTTTGTTGCTGAATTCCTGATATGGAACTAATAAAGAGCGTTTATGCCATTTGTGTGTGATTAGCCAGTAGCATTGTGCTATCTTCTGTAGCACAATAAGACTCTTGCTTAGGTAAAATATAGTAGGTCTTTGTGATAACATGCTGTTTACGCGATTGTCATGGCACATATGAACGAAACTGTATGCGTTTTAATGTTTTTCTGTTTACGGTGATTGGAACAAATATGAATATTTTCGACAACTAAGGCCTCACGTGCCTTTAAGGAAAGGGCCTCTCGGCCCTTTCGACAATCCCGGGGCCTGCCACCCCAAACCACTCACCCCAGTTCGACCACAGCTGGCGAGAATTGCTTCCAGTGAAAGTTAGCCGTAGTAACCAGTGTAAACAATCTAGCGATTACGCAGATCTCGCGTAATATCGCTGTTTAATGCAGGTCGATGGTATTAATAAACGATATTTTGGTTATGTTAAATCTACGAAGCCAACGAAATTAATACGCTAGTGATAATAATAGGATAGTATTCCCCAAATAAGACGATTTTTCGCCGTTTATTTTCATATGCGACTGCATGCAGACAAATTTGAGTGTAAATTGTAGTACTGTGGCTGTGGCATACGCATAGTTAGCAGGACGCCGATAATAAACACACTTTGTCACTTTGTGTTTATGCAACATTAATACCTTGCCTTATAGCACTAATCACACCATCAATTAATCATGATTACTTTTTGCAGGAAGTCATTGTTTTAAAACACACAACCACTCAAGGTGTCATAGGGATTAGGAACCAAGCCTTACATCCACTGACTCCAGTCATAACAAACTCACATGCCTAATGTTAAAAAATAACAAAACACCAGGTCAGACATACTTTTGTCTATGTGTCATGTTTGACAATAAAGTTGCAAAGAATGCATAGAAGAGTATATTAGCAACGTTTATTTCGTTACTTATTCCTTATTCCTTATTCGCAAAATATCGGAAAGTGTGGCAAATGGCCCCAAATTCGTAAGTGGCCAGGTGGGCGGAACATTTTGGGACGAAAAGTTTTTGGGTCGAGTTCGTAAAAGTGGTCCGAAAAAGTGTCCAACCTGTGCTCGGTCCGAGAAAAAATAGAAAATGTGGCAAATGACCACGGGAACATACTCAGTAAAAAATAACAAAAATTTGGGCGGAAAAAAATTGGGTCGAAACTCGGAAATGCCTCGAAATTAGGCAAATTCTAAAAAATGAAGGGAAAATTGCCCCAATGGGTCCAAATTTTCAAGTGGCCAGCTGGGCGGAACATTTTGGGACAAAGATATTTTGGGTCGAGTTCGTAAAAGTGGTCCGAAAAAGTGTCGAACCTGTGCTCGGTCCGATTTTTTGGGGAAAATGTGGCAAACGACGCCAAATTTTCAAGTGGCCAGCTGGGCGGAACATTTTGGGACGAAAAGTTTTTGGGTCGAGTTCGTAAAAGTGGTCCGAAAAAGTGTCCAACCTGTGCTCGGTCCGAAAAAAAATAGAAAATGTGGCAAATGACCACAGGAACATAATAAGTAAAAAATAACAAAAATTTGGGCCGAAACAAATTTGGGTCGAAACGTCCGAATGCATCGAAATTAGGCAAAGTCTAAAAAATGAAGGGAAAATGGCCCCAATGGGTCCAAATTCTCAAGTGGCCAGCTGGGCGGAACATTTTGGGCCAAAAAAGATTTGGGTCGAGTTCGTAAAAGTGGTCCGAAAAAGTGTCGAACCTGTGCTCGGTCAGAATTTTTTGGGAAAATGTGGCAAATGACCCATTATTCGTAATTGGCCAAGTGTGCGGAACATTTTGGGCCGAAAAGTTTTTGGGTCGAGTTTGTAAAAGTGGTCCGAAAAAGTGTCGAAGCTGTGCTCGGTCCGAAATTTTTTAGAAAATGTGGCAAATTACCACGGGAACATACTCAGTAAAAAATAACAAAAATTTGGGCAAAAATAAAATTGGGTCGAAAGTCGGAAACGCCTCGAAATTAGGCAAAGTCTAAAAAATGAAGGGAAAATGGCCCCAATGGGTCCAAAATGTTCCGCCCAGCTGGCCACTTGAGAATTTGGACCTATTGGGGCCATTTTCCCTTCATTTATTAGACTTTGCCGAATTTCGAGGCATTTCTGACTTTCGACCCAATTTTTTTTTTCGGCCAATTTTTTTTTAATTTTTTACTGAGTATTTGCCACATTTTCTAAAAAATTTCGGACCGAGCACAGGTTGGACACTTTTTCGGACCACTTTTACGAACTCGACCCAAACATTTTTCGGCCCAAAATGTCTCGGCCAGCTGGTTACTTGCAAATTTTGGGTCATTTGCCACATTTTCCCAAAAAAATCGGACCGAGCACAGGTTCGACACTTCTTCGGACCACTTTTACGAACTCGACCCAAATCTTTTTCGGCCCAAAATGTTCCGCCCAGCTAGCCACTTGAGAATTTAGACCCATTGGGACCATTTTCCATTCATTTTTTTAGACTTTGCCTAATTTCGAGGCATTTCCGACTTTCGACCCAATTTATTTTCGGCCCAATTTATTTTTTATTTTTTACTTAGTATGTTCCTGTGGTCATTTGCCACATTTTCTATTTTTTTTCGGACCGAGCCCCGGGCCACTTGAGAATTTGGCGTCTATGCATTTGCCACATTTTCCCAAAAAAATCGGACCGAGCACAGGTTCGACACTTCTTCGGACCACTTTTACGAACTCGACCCAAATCTTTTTCGGCCCAAAATGTTCCGCCCAGCTAGCCACTTGAGAATTTAGACCCATTGGGACCATTTTCCATTTTCCATTTTCCATTTAAAGTTAAGCTAAAGTTAAGTCCCAGGGGTGCAAGGGTAACGTAACCATATATCTGCTCCCGGACTATAAAAGTCCAAATAAATAAAATATATCTTAATCCGAATCGTCTAATTTGTTGGACTACGTAAATGTAGGCTGGGTGGTGTGTGGTCCATCACTGATCAGCCACAAAACAAGTCATTACTCTCGACTTTTGGGCACCTGCGGTATTTAAATAGTTCTAAGCGAGGGAGAGAACTCCACGTTGTAGTCTGATGGAGATTCACGAGTTTTTCAGAATGATAGAGTTGTTTCCCGTTCGTCAGAACGCCAACCGAGTACACCTGTTTCGAAAACAACTTTGCAGTTTTGGATGAGAAAAGGTTTTAATCTCAGTTATAAATCATAATCACTATCCTTACACTAAATTAACAACAACAACGTGACTATGTAACACTAATACTTTATCCCACAAGTAAATGCCCAGTAGAATCTTTTAAATAGGTCGGAGAAAACATGCAAAAAAAAATGTTTAAAAATTCAAACAAAACCGTGAAACATGAGCTGCTGAGCACAGTTGTCACTGATTGTTGGCCATTATAGATAAATACTAATAGGAAAAGTACGGAAACTACATGTTCGAAGTACCCTCACACCTCCCTTTTTGAACTCGAAATCTCATCAACACGAATACGCTTTTGACAGAAACACCTACGTATGCAAACAGGTCGGGCACAGGTGCCAAATGAGCTAAATAGCTCATTTGAGCTCACATAGCTAAATTGAGCTAAATGTTTATTCAATGTTATTTAAGTCCATTTCCTCAGTTCAACACATGCATCAATTTATCGCATTGCGAATTTACATTCTTTAGTTAGACCCCACTTCAACTTCAAGCTTCACAGAAAATCCTTCCGTACAAAGTGCAAAGACGTGGCGCCAGATTTATCAAGAACAACTTTAGGCGAATGGGGGTATCTGTAACCAACATGCTTGATGAACTGGAACTAACATCACTCCAAGAAAGACGCCAGGAAATAAGACTGACACAGTTCCACAAGATAGTGAGGGGGATGGTGCCGGGAGCTCATAAAAGCCGAACACAACCGAACACAACCGAACACAAGTCCAAATAATGGGAAATTTCACGAATAAAGTTCATAGGCATATGTATTCATGTTCACACTATAACTATACGAACTTTGGTGGATGGTGGAGTTCGGGCCAATAATAAGTGTTTTATTCGATATTTTGTAAAACGCGTTTAGTGTTCGGCATAGAAAAGCCGAACACAAGTTTATGTTCGACACTCAGTCACCGGTAATTAATTAACACATAGATATGCATAGATGTGGCGTTAGCTGGCGTTTGAGATATATAACTCTATATACAGTCTACTAAATATAAGACCACCTTGTAAAGTTCATAGGCATATGTATTCACGTTCATACTATTACTATACGAAGTTTGGTGGAGTTTGGTTCAATAATGAGTGTTTTGTTGGGTGTTTTGTATAACGCGTTTGTGTTTGGCATCGAAAAGCCGAACACAAACTTCTGTCTCATGGATTAGATTATCCGCTGATAGGTGATAATTAATATCTGCCAGAAGGGATTTGGCAGGTTTAATTCGCGAGAAAAAACGTGTTTTGTTGTCCATTTTCGTCTGCATTCTCACTAAAATGTTACCCCCCCCCCCCCCCCCCCCCCGTTATTATTACAAGTCATTTCGTACAATTTGGTAGTTTAGATGGATCATACTGGACAAATGCGAACATATCAGCACGCCCCGGACTTCTAAGAAGTAGTAAATCTGTTGTCGAGTTAAGATACTCATGCGGAAATGGTTCGGAGAATATAATACTAACCACAAAACAAATAGTTTATTGCAATCATAAGTAAACATTGTAAAATTATATATAATAGTGTTCTTGTTGGCGACATAACATCTCTTGGTGATGGTGCAGGGAATTCTGGTGGAATTGATGTCAATCATAGAATATGTTCAAAGTACTATACAATATACTATACAATATACTTATATGCAAATTCTGTCCTCGGCGGAACGGATTTGGGCAGAGTTTGTTCTCCTTGAAGTCAGTGGATGGAAATGGCTCTGATGCGTGCCTAACTTTTGTGCATATATCATGCTGTATGGTGGAATCCGATATAAAGCCAGTGTTCAACTTATCGTAGAAACACATGCATCGAATACCGATTGAATTGAAATGAATTGTCTGAATACGAATAAAGAGCGTTTCGTATTGTATCTTTTTAAAAGTCTGATATGCAGGAATTTAAGATCGTTTTCAAAAATGTGCCTGATATGACAGGAATGTGATATGAAAGGAATAATTATTTTGCGCCAAGATACCTTTTGACGCTTGCTAGGGTTGATTGATCTAGTTTTGCATGCCTTTACTCTTTTAGTCTGACATGGCTTCTTGGCAATAGCCGCGGTTTTCGGTATCGTCAAACGTCCGTCAGTCGAAATTTGCCGAAGATTCTGGCATAAATTAAATTGGTCACCAAGCGATGACTTAGTAAAAAGTCATTGATTTTCAATTGCTGGCACTCTACATGAAACCATCGGTCACACATATCGCAGCCGATGCTGCGTATCTCGTGACATTCCTGGGAACAAACACCACATGGGTAAATCAATTTGGAATTAGGCATTGTAGAATTTTCAGACCTGTGATCAGAATGCCAAATACTGCTGAGATTGTGATTTGCCAAATAATATACCACATTCTTATATAGAACTTCTCGGATATTGCACCATGAACACACTTTCTTGTCACTCAAATATTGTTTTTACAATCGTACGTTGTCTTTCATGGCGGGGCCCACCAAAAGCATGTTGTTTCTATAATAGTAGGCGCCATCAAATACTGATTGCAACTAACTGTCAAAACACTGAACTACAATAGGTGAGAGACCGCCACCAACAACAATTAAAGCCTTTCGGCTTAGTGACCATATATCTGATATTAATTATCACCTAGCTAGACAGCCGTTATAGACTAATACACGAGAGAAGCTTGTGTTCGGCTTTTCTATGCCGAACACTGAACGCGTTTTACAAAATATCGAATAAAACACTTATTATTGGCCCGAACTCCACCAAACTTCGTATATTAATAGTGTGAACATGAATACACACGCCTATGAACTTTATTCGTTATATTTCCCATTATTTGGACTTGTGTTCGGTTATGTTCGGTTGTGTTCGGTTGTGTTCGGCTTTTATACGCACCGATGGTGCCAGCTCTTGATGTGCATGACTTCCTAACCCCAAAAAAGGAAAGCAGAAAGATAACTGCAACAAATTTCTCGGACTACATCTCCACCAACATTGTCGAAAAGGAGGTTTGTAATAATAAATGGTCGTTCCAACTCAGGCGTACTAGCTGCGACCATTACAAACACTCCTTCTTCGTAAAAACGACAATTGACTGGAACCAACTTGAGGATTCTGTTGTGTGCGCTAGCGATTCGGAGGAATTCGTAGGGGCACTCCGAAAAAGTAGGATCGCTACTCCAGGAGAGTTCCACCAATCGCAGCCTCCTGGAAAAACATCACACACCTCATCTCAGTGCGCCTAAAGCCAGCATTGGCTACTGCACAGGAACATTACAGATACAGATACAGTACCAGTAATTAAAACAGCATGCAGTGACGCGATCAAAGGCAATTTGATTAACACTTTTAGGAGAATGATTAAACTTCTTTTTGAACTTACGAATTGTGTTTATAAAACTGCCGCTTATGCATATTAATTTACCTGGAATATATTTCTGAAGGTTAAGGACACACGGTTACAATGTCTTGTCCGACTAGATAAACCGCTGGCATCAATTTACGAGAAAACATACACTGATCTGCCATTAAGAGAAGAAAAAATACGGAAGCGCGAGTGGTCAGTACATTCATATTTTACGCATCGTTTACTGTGTCTTCTATTGTGTCGATGTGGTAAAAGCGCGTGGCTTTCCGTATCTCCCTACTAGTGAAATTCAATTAAAGTCATGCTTATAAACACATAGACAGAGCCTGTTTTGAGCAGCCAATCAGAACGTTTGTTTCATATTACCTTAGGATAAGCTTAGAGACAGCGGAGCAAATCTGACCAGCACGATTTGCCGACTGAAAAAGTCAATTTAAAACCATTTTCTCTTACGAATTTTAATGAAAACATATTGATAAATCCTTAAGCAAATATGACGTAAAAGATATCAAGACTGTTGTGAGTTGATGAGCACAAGATATATTTGTGAAGCTCAATATTAGGTTGGTCCAGTAGAAATAAATTCGTAATGCGATAATTTAATGCACGCGTTGAACTGAGGAAATGGACTTAAATCACATTAAAAATTTAGCTCGATTTAGCTACGTGAGCTCAAATGAGCTATAGCTTATTTTGCACCTGTGCCCGACCTGGCAAAACTATCGAATATCGAGACGAAAGGCACACTTACCATACACTCCTTGATATGTTTATCCAGAAAAACAACTTTTATCAGCTGAATATAATCAAAATCACGAATTTTGCTCCACGCAACATCATTAGCACGGATATGTTAGGATCGATAACTCTTTCGAAAAACCGGTTCGTCAAAAAGGCGAAATACTTTAAGCAGGCCAACCCTTGACTTGTCCCCGCACTATAAATTTTAACCTTGCCATTGTTCTGCTGTGGACATCGTTATTATATGGGTGGGCACGCCACAGAGTGACAGCGTCGTACGTAGTGTTTGACATATATGAGCCAGGGACGAGTCTGGGAAAACTAAATACTAATATATAATATATATATTTGAAAAGCCAGCCAAATTCAAATTTGCAAGTTTTTAATCTAGAAATTCAGGATAACTTTTGCAATATATATTCTGATATGTATTGATGCGTTATTCAAAGATAATATTTCCAACTATCGGAAATTTTTTAAAAGTTGAAAAGTTGGGCGATGTCAGAGACATACCCCACACATCCCTGCCCCCTCCCACCCAAAGCACCTTCCCATATTACCATGACACCATGTCCGTCACCATAATATATTTAATGAAGTGCAACGAAGAATTATTTAGAGATAGGGGTGTTCATAGAAATTATTGGGTCGACGTGGATTGAATCGATGATGCAAATCTGTGTGATTGGCGACAATAGTTCTCGCGTGAAAAGCGTTGACTTCTATTGAACAGATTCAGCACGGGTTTCTCGACTATTCTCAAGTGTGCTGGAACGCCAACGAAGATTTTAGCGCTCATTCAGCTTTTTAAGCGCATGGTTGGTCCACAATCTCACCCAGATTTAGTAAAGTAGATATTCGATTATATTGGCTTTTGAAAAAACATGATCATCATAGTGTTGAAACGATTAATCGACTTGTCGACGCGATTATTAAATTAGTTGATCCCGAAATCTGCTAGTCGATTAGACGGGAAAAAGCACTACCTATGTGCTATCATGACAGCAGTGCCATTGCACGTATTTAGTTTGCCCAGACCCGTCCCTGGCTCATATGTCAAACACTACGACACTGTCGCTCTGTGGCGTGCCCGCCCATATAATAACGACGTCCACAGCAGAGCGATGGCAAGGTTAAAATTTATAGTCCAGGGACAAGTCAACGGTTGGCCCGCTTAAAGTATTTCGCCTTTTTGACGAACCGGCTTTTCGAAAGAGTTATCGATCCTAACATTTCCGTGCTAATGATGTGTCGAGCCAAATTTTATCGTGATTTTGATTCAGCTGATAAAAGTTGTTTTTCTGGATAAACATGTCAAGGAGTGTATGGTAAGTGTGCTTTTCGATATTCAATAGTTTTGCATACGTAGGTGTTTCTGTCAAAAGCGGATTTGTGTTGAAAAAAGGGAGGTGGGAGGGTACTTCGAACATGTTGTTTCCGTACTTTTCCTATTAGTATTTAGTCTAGGGCTAATATTTATCTATAATGGCCAACAACTGTGGGCCACAGTACCGGGTACCTCGAAAATAGGGAACATGAAACAAGAATAAATTAATGTCGTTTTGGCTTATGGTTCATAATTGGGCCTATATACGTTTATTAACTCAATTTGATATGTGAAGGGGTATTGGTGGATGCAAACATTGAGCATTGGTTGGAGGGTGGTGATTTTTTAAGCGGGTTGAATATTGTTCACATACAGGGAACTCATGCTTTCACACATCATGCTATTATGGGATAGCCACTGCAATGGAGTGAACTCTAAAAACTGACTTATATCAAGATCATACATAGGCCTACATGTATATTTAGGACTATTAATTTGAATATAATAGTTTTAACTACTAGCTACATGACATAACAGCCTTCTTGGCTAATAATATTTAACACAGTTGTTTTTAAACGGACGTGGCTCATTCAAGCTTCCAAATTTTGTCTTCATAATTTTGGAAGGAAGTATAAGATAGATTGACAAATAAACGAAATATCAACGTACTAGTAACATGCTATACATGTTATATAGTATTTTTAATGTCTACATAAAAGTACTGTCCATGGCAATAGCCATTTTCCAATTTTTCCCACAGAAGTGAAACAACACTCATTATTTCTACAATATCAGGAATAGACTAGCTAGCCCGGAATTCTCTATTCTGTTCAATGTCTTGCACATGGCTATTTGTTTGGGACCCAAACAGTGTGTTTAAAGTTGTATTTGTTATGACTTCAATACATCATTCTGGGACATATATAATGTCCGTTGAAATGTAGTTCAGGTATTTATCAACATATTTCGATAACGGGAAAAATTCAAAAGCATATATTATTAAGTGTATTTAATTTTGGAGTTCAAACTGCCATGTGGCTATAAGATCACCACTATAATATGCAGGACATAGATGTGCGTGAAGTTCTTTCCTTGGCCCTTGCACATTCTGAAGGAACGTTAATAGAAACAATAAAACAATAAATTACACTATATTCTAATAGAATCCACTTAGTTTATTATTTTATAGTCAATTACAAACAAGTAGAAGTAGGCTTTCATATTTATTTTGAGCAAAGTTGAAAATAAAATGAAAAAATAAAATAAAAAGCCACCCCCCCCCTCCCCTATTTTTAGCTCAACTTACTTTTGTAAGTTTGAGCTATTGCCATGGCTTGGCGTCCGTCGTCCGTGTGTGCGTGTGTCAGTCAACAATTTCCTTTGGCGCGGGCTACAGGTCGTACCTTTGGTCTGATCTTTATGAAATTTTGCATGAATGTTGACATTAACATGTAGATGGGAACGAGTCATTTTGGGGTCATTCGGCCAAAAAACATGGCCGCTGGTGGCCATCTTGGATTTCAAAATTCAATCCATTGGCGCGGGCTACAGGTCGTACTGTTCGTTTGATCTTTATGAAATTTGTCATGGATGTTAATATTGACATGTAGATGGGAACGAGTCATTTTGGGGTCATTCGGCCAAAAAACATGGCTGCCAGTGGCCATCTTGGATTTCAAGATTCAATCCATTGGCGCGGTCTACAGGTCGTACTGTTCGTCTGATCATCATGAAATTTGTAGGTCGTAGCTTTGGTCAGATCTTCATAAAATTTGGCATGGATGTTAACAATTATACGTAGATGGGAACGAGTCCTTTTGGGGTCAATTGGCCAAAAAAAATGGCCACCAGCAGCCATCTTGTATTTTACTCTTTGCATCACTAAATCCTTTGGCGCAGGTTAGACATTTCAATTAGCACCTTTCCTATTCCTCCATTTACTGTCAACCATTAAATTATTCCCCTACCTAAGTTGAGCTACAGTGTCATTGACACTTTCATTTTCCTGCATGTCACCAGAAACACAGGTATATATATTTTTTGGCCTCATCCAACCTCAAACTGTGCACCAATCTGTGATTCGTTGGAATTAAAATGTATGTTCTATTAAAATTTAGAGTAAGATTCAATGCAACGGTCAACTAGGTTAAAACAGTAATATATTTTGATTGACGACCGGACTGAAACTATAAATTTTCCCCATACTCGGTGTTTCATAACCAACTTGTCTCCTGTAGACCAGCTCAAATTTCGTACCATTACCCTGCATTCCAATTTTGCATTGAAGTGCACCACATATTTTAACAAATCAAATAGTGTGTTTCTTATATAGCCCAGGTGTCATATTGAATGCGCATCAAGACTTGACGGAAACGATATTATTGAGCAAGTAAAGAATCATTTTTCATAGTTTTACAGACACGTTTCGCAATTTTTATGAGGTACGAGTACGACGTCTGAAATGAGGATTAAACTAAAATATTGGTCCAACATTCCCAGGTTTGCATTTTAATTTGCTAAAATATTAATGATGTTTTTGAGTAGCCATTCATCATGTATAACATGCCTGCTCGGGACTATCCATTACTAGTATTTCTTATTTTTGAGGAGACCGATTGATAGGATAGGTTGATAGGATACCTCGAAAACTTGAAATATCAACAAAGCTAAGTATATAATGTCTGGAGAGCAACCCTGGAATACATTGATTCTGGTTTGGTTATATCAACCTAAATTAGAGGGTTCCTAAAATGCTGTTAGGGTGGCACAATTGTGTCTTATTGGCACTTGTGTTCTACTTCTAAAAAGCATGCCTTTTTCCCCTGGAATTAATTATGCCAGGAATTTAGGGATCTGTATATATGCACATGAATGCTGCACATGTATCATCTAATAATTCCATGGACAGCTGCTTTGCCTATGCCCTCTGAGACCATCAATGCCAGTATCTTCTAGGGGCCCACCCATAACAGCTGTATTGCTTATGCCCTCTGAGACCATCAATAACAGTATCATCTAGAGGCCCACCCATTTATAACCAAATAAAGAATGTTTAATGAAACTTGATCATTCAACGATGGACTTTTAATTTGTATAGCCTTATTTTAAAATAATGAAGATATGAACATATATCCACTCACAGTAATTTCGTGCAATTGCAATGGAGTTGAATTGTTAAAATGTTCAAACATGATTTACCCGATAACCACTGAATTTGGGTTAGAATACAAAACACATTGATACATTGGTTTTCAAGCATATCTTTATTTAAAAGAACAGAAGAACGAACGTACATATGTCCACTTACCTTAAGTTGAATTTGAATTTGCAACCACTCCGTTATATCTGAAGCAATGGCTATGGAAATAGTGGTTTAGACATCTGATAATTTTATATGGATCCGGGCCAGCTTGTCCCAGGGCCAACTCCGGCAACTCGGTTCAGAAACAGTTCTAAATTCACTTACTGCAGAGTTAGAGGTATTACAATGACATTCTTCCATTGATTTCAATGTAAACAGTTTGTTATGCATGGTTGATATATTATCAAAAATGCCCTGATACCAGATTACTCCTCAATATTATTAAATAGCCTATTAGTTTATATAGTCAACAGTTAAATTAGTTTTAAAAACTTGATTATTGAGTTTTGAATATTTGACTTTGTGCTCCTTTTTTATACATTTATTGTGGTGACAAATCTTCCTCATGCAATATCCTCTGCATTAAATAATGTATATATGACATCGGTCATCAAAATTACTAGATGTTTCATAACAGATGGGCTAAATCAATTTTGGGTGAAATTAATAACCGGCATGGGAATAGATTCACTGCCTTGTGGTCGCATATTCTATGCATATAAAAACAAGCTTCGATTTGAAAATTGAAAACAATGATACAGCTCCCAAAATGTATATATGGGTTTAATTATTCTGCATGATTTGTCGTTAAGATAGGTTTTGGTTTTCCATATCAATAATATATCGGCCGTTTGACCACGTACGTGGCTGGGACTCTCGGGAGTCAATTGCAATTTCGAAATTTACTGAACACAGTCTTACAGCAAAGTCAGTCGACTATTTTTGGTACCGTACATACTTTAATTTATCTCCAAGTCTTCCAATGTATGGTTACGTTTTAACACATATTCACCGCAGTAACGACCATATATTCTTTAAAATATAAGAGGCTCACCATGCTTACCATTATCTACCATGTAGAAGACATATAAGAACTGTTTATTTGAAAGTTGATTGACCTTTTTCTCACTTTGCTGGAAAAATGGAAATAATCAGAACCACCATTGGAACCGCAGGATTTTCTTCCGTGGCCAATTATGAATAGACAAACGAAAATATAGGCCAAGTGCTGTTTCAGTTAATCTGTTCAACACTGGAAATGTGTTTATTTTATGCCAATACATCAAACATATGTTCCTGCATAGTTTTCGACTTGTAAACAATTCATGGGGCAGGTGGGCATGGAATTCATCGAATACAATCAATTTACTTATCTGAAAATCCACAGCAATATGAATATAATCCACATAAGTGACTAACTATAATAACTATTGTGCATATCATACTCTCGTCGAATCTTGCCATGCAGGAATCTTGAAAGACCAAGCGTCCAGGTTAACCATAAAGCATTGACTATTACGCCTTTTAAAAGTAATCAATTTTGCATTTCAAAAATAATAAAATAATTTCCATATCCCTTCAAATATTGAAAAAGCATGTCTATTTTGGGGAAACAGAAATGGCATAATTTTGACACAAACACTAGTATCATGAAAATGTCATCAAAATCGGACAAAAAGATCCATATTATTGTTATTTATCAAACAAATAACCTTTGGTGCTAATCTTCTATCTATAAATAACAACAATTTGACCCAGTTGATATTTCCAGATCTGCATAATATATCTTTTTTGTCACGAGTAATCAATTTGCCTGGCCTATGTGTGTCATCATTGCAATCATTTATTTTCAAAATGGTGATATGTTTTACACTCCGAGTTTAAACTAACAAATCTGCAATTCTGACAACTTGTATATCGCAATCTATGTGTAAGCACAAAGAATACTATCTATGCTGCAGGTAAGACTCATATATTTGTAGATTATTTTAGAGAAAATGGTATTTGAAGCTATGATATTTAAAGATAAAAAGAAAGGTTTTCAAAACATTTCAATTGTTATGTTCATGCATTTATCATCTAGTTTCTCTTCTCTGGGAAGTAAATAAGATTTTGAGTGGGAGGTTTTTTTAATTCAACTTGACAGTACACCCTGCAGTCCACATTTATTGGAAAAATGTTTTGAAAATTTACAGGCATGTTTAGGATTACTTCTAGATGGGAGATATCAAATTTGTCCACATTTCATTGAAAAACATGGCCACCAGCAGCCATCTTGATACTCTTTCCATCACTACATCATTTGGCACACCATACAGGCCACATCCCTCATCCCTCATACGATCATCACCAAATTTCATATGGATCTTCGTTGTGACCTCTAAATGGGAGCCATTGATTTTTTCCGAAATTCGTTAGAAAAAAACATGGCTGCCAGCAGCCATCTATCTTCACATGACCAAAGCCTTTGGCACATCCTACATGCCACATCACTTATCCAATCATCACCAAACTTTATATTGATCTTCAAGGTGATCTCCAGATGGGAGCTATCTATTTTTTCCCCATATTTGTTAAAAAACATGGAATCCAGCAGCCATCTTGGTTTCACATTTGAAATATCGGTTACATCATGCAGCCCACATTTATTGGAAAAATGTTTTGAAATGTCAGGATAACTTCTAGATGGGGGCTATCAAATTTGAATTATTGTTTATGATAAAATGGTCACTGGCAGCCATCTTTGAGTTTACTCTTTGCAAGACTAAATACTTCAGCACATGCCACAGCCAGCATATATCATCCAGTTGATCTCAAACATCATATGGCTCTTCATGTTGACCTCAGTTTCACCAAATTGGGCTACAGTGTTATTGACAATATCAGTTGGGTAGGTAGGGTCATGTCAATTTTGGCCTCATGGTATATACATGTACATGTAGCATATGACTGATTTGCTTCCATAATTATAGTAGTTTCAACTTTCCAACCTGTACTCTCTCTCCATACTCTTAAATTGGCTTCTACAGAATTATCCTTTTGTAGTTAACCACAGTGTACTGAACACTGCTGGTTTTGTATTACTGTTGCATGTTGTAAGCTCTTTTATATTTTTTGTCAAGTCAAGTTGACGGGCGCGAGACCGTTAGCTCAATAACTCAAGCAAACGTCAACCAATTTAATTGATATTTGGTATATGGATCTATTGTAAAAATATCTAGTTTGAGTTCGAAAACTAGGTTTGTCCAATCTTTTATATAAGAGTTATGGGCCTTAGTTTGTCCATTTTTAGCAATTTTGATCATTCACGGCCCTTAGAGCAATAGCTCAAACAAACTTTGACTGATTTCAACGATATTTGGTATATGAGTTTAGGATCACCTCTAGATGGGAGCTGTCAAATTTGAATGATTTTCAATGACCAACATTTTTTATTTATTATTGTGTGACCAAATCTCCTTTAGCACACATTACATGTTACATGTTTCATTCTATCATCTTCAAACTTCATATGGATCTTCGGGGTGACCTCTAAATGGGAGCCTCTCTTTTTTCCCGAAATTTGTTTAAAAAAAACTTGGCTGCCAATATTCTTTTTTTGCGACAGATCCACTCTTTCAGGCAAAAAAAATCTTGATGAGTGCCATCTACTGATGCACACCCCTTGTGTATTGTTATTTCTTTACAGGCGACATCCAATCATGTCGGAGAACAGTGATGGAAGTTTTCATGAGAAGTTGTCAGATGGCCTACTTCGGGCTTTCAGAGCTGGGATTCATACAGACACAACGATCCACGTCAGCAGCAAAAAATTCCAAGCTCACAAGGTCATACTCGGTGCCATATCTCCATTTTTTGAAGCAATGTATCTGTCCGGCATGAAAGAGAGCAGTACCGGAGTTGTCACCCTTGAAGACATCAATGAAGAAGCTTTCGAAAGTGTATTAACATATATGTATTCTGGTACAATTGCAGTAATTGACGATAATGTTGGGGATATTTTACATATTGCGTCAATGTTGCAGATCTTACCGCTTATTCAACGCTGTGAGTCCTACCTTAATCAGCAGCTTAAAACAGACAATTGCCTGTTCGTGTGGAAACTGGCGAACTTACACAGCTGTGATAGCCTGGCTCGCGAAGCTTGGATCCTTGTCATGTTTAATTTTACCGAACTTTGGCGAACTGAGGATTTTGTTAATTTAGACAAGAATGATGTAGTAGCTTTAATAACTGACAATGATCTCAACACTCCAAATGAAGAGCTTGTTTGTGAAGCAGTTTTCTCATGGTTAAATTCTGATATTGACAACCGCGGACAGTATTGTAGCGAATTGTTTGAGCATTTACGTCTTCCATTGGTTCGGCCTGAATATCTCATTGAAGTCGTCGAGAATCATGAACTGGTAAGAAACAGTGACTGCTGCCGCGATATTATCGAGGAATCCAAGAGGTACCATCTGCTGCCTGCCCGCCGACAAGAATTTGTTTCACCGAGACTTATTTACAGAAACCACGGAGAGCACGAAGAGGTTAGCATACTTCATTATATTTTCATCAACTTTTTAGAACACACCAATCTTACAGTCTGGATTACTAGATGTAGGAGGGAAAATAATAATAATACAATTATTCATCATCGTCTCAATGATAGACAAATATTGGAAATGTACATGAATTTCACAAGATTGTAAGATGGGTTAGTAAACCAGGCTATTAATTTCTGTTGCCGTACATCAAATTATAAATCATGACCCACTTCCAGAGGACTAAACATGTTATTACATTGTCAGGATGTTACTACACTCTCAGTACTGTGTCATGATATGATTTGTTTGCGTTTTTGGTATCCTTGCACATTATTAGTATATTAACACAGAGAAAATGGTTGGTTAATTTTGGAAGCCTTTGGGCTGATGATTATCAATTCATATTACAATTCACATAAATATATCAACTAAATTGTACTGAGGTATAAATATTTCAGCATGAGTTTGGGAGCTTGAAATTACATTTACTTCTATTTAAATTTGCACATTGTTACTTTGTGCCTTGTTTTAAAGCCACCTGGCGGTTTGCACAATACAATATACCACTATGAACACAGTGTTTGGGACCCAAACAGCCATTTGCATGACATGGAACAGAAAAGAGAATGTTAGTCTATTCCTGATATGGTAGAAATAAAGAGCGATGTCTGATTAATTTTGCAGACTTCTAGTAAATATTGAGTAATGTTGATTGAAAACTGACAAGTACATTTTCATAATAATCAGCCTTCGGGTAGTATTAAAAAGATTTTAAAAACTGGATATTACATGAACAAAAATAATTTTCAGGTGATATGCTGCATTGGCGGTGGAGAAACACTTGGTCAAACAAGCCATGAAGTTATTTGTTACAGCCCTCGACAACAGCAGTGGTTTCAGCTTGCACCGTTGCCATTTAATCCCGGGAACGAGTTTGCTACATGTGCCTATGGTAATGCTATTTTCCTTTCTGGCGGAACGTCAAGTTTGGATTCTGTGCTGTATTACCAAAGCACTTACAACAAGTGGTATATCTGTGAACGGATGCCATCAGGGCGTCGCCGGCATGGTATGGTTGCGATTGGTGAATCATTATATGTCTTCGGTGGCTACGATGACAATCTTGAAGACGACACTAAGACATTGAGCTCTGTTGATGAATATCATATTATTCATCAGCGATGGCGTTGTGTCGGAAATCTTAATGAAAAAGTGCGGTCATTTTCGTCAGCAGTCATGCAAGAGAAAATTCTGATTTTTGGTGGAATTCTCAGTTCGAACAGTGATACTCCTGTGATACAATGTTTTGATACACGCCATCAAACATGCACTACTATAGCTGATTTACCATTTTCTTGCCGTCTATCGAATGCTCTTGTTCACAATCAGAGCATTTTAATTATATGCACTGAGGGGCAAATAATTCAGTACAAAGATAGCGGTGTGATTTCTACATTGATGCAGATTCCGGAATTTGAGAGGTGTACATTCTGTACTGTGCATCATGACGGGAAACTTCTCATTATGGGAGGCGTTGACACAAATACAACATATGATGAAATCATAGCTGTCGACCTCAACAATATGACGTCAAATAGATCTTTGTTAAAGCTGCCGACACCTCTCTATGGCTTTGGATGTACTAAGATTGTCATGAGTAAAAAGTATCTTGATTCTGTGATATAGACCATGGCTAAAAATAAGTGTGTTTTCAGTAATGTTTACCATTTGGTAGATTAGGAGATAATATATTTTTGCTGCAAATATTTTATTCAGCTTTTAGCTCAACATGATGTTTGACCTATTGCCATGAGTTGGCATCTGTCTTGTGTGCATTTGTGAGTTCCTGAACAATTTCCTTTGGCACACCCTATTAGGCTTCATATGGTTCTTTGTGGTAACCTCTAGATGGGAGCAAACAAATTTCTCCTAAAAATTGTTAAAAAACATGGCCGTCAGCGGCCAACTTGGATTTTACTCTTTGCATGACTAAATCCTTCAGGACACCATACAGGCACATCCCTCAATCGATTGTCACCAAACTTCATATGGTTCTTTGGGGGTGACTTCTAGTTTTAAAGCTCATGAATGGTGTAACTCATTGGCTGGTTCTTCTTTCCTATGGCTCCGTAGAGTACACTATATTTTAAATAATTTTCATCTTCATGTTGTACTTAACAAAATTTAAGTTTTGTCAAGAGCTATCCGGTAGTCACAATCTTCAGTTTTAATGGAAATTGAATTACCTGCGTTATGCTCAGAATACTTTCTTGCTGTTTTTAGCCCATACCTCTGTATTCTAGCAGTAATTTTGTAAACATTTGCACCTGTTATTGATGATCCAATAAAATAGAGAGTAATTAACTGGTTTTCATGATTCTGAGAAATAATTCACGAGGGAGCCGGCCCTGGTAAAACTCGAGTAGCGGAGCAAACAAGGGTGTTACCAATAGGACTGGTTGCCCGAGTGAATTATTTTTATGCAATTATCGAAATCAATTGATTATTCTGTTTATTACACACTAAAAGCACTAATTCTAAGGATGTTATGTGACAAAATAGTCCCTGACCAGCTGATCGCGTCCGGTCACTGGGGACGTAATTCACGGGTCTGACATTATGATCATTATCACTTTTAATTCACCAAGAAATCCTTATAAATCACGACTAAGTGTGTAATAAATTTTGATAGTCTATGGTTCCAGAGAGTGGATTGGTTTTTGGTAACATATATTTTTAGGACAATCTTAAAAAAATCCTGACAGTTGTTGGAAATTCTTATCAAAATCCACCGTTAGATACATATTCTATCATACCTTCTTTATTAAATGGATTCTCCATTTCATTTATAAAAGTATATATTTGAATGGTCAATTATTCATTTGGAGGAGTGTTCACGAAAAAATGAGCAGATGACAGACTGATGAAAAGATAATACCTGTTTAGAAGTATTTCTATTTATTTGTGGGAAATGTTCAGATGATAAGTTCAATAAACGGCCTATTGTAGAACTTATTATCTGAACATTTCTTAACACTTCTATGACTGGAGCTTCCTGAAATTTTGCGAAAACCCTGTGCCAATGCATTCTCTTATAAATGCTAGTCTCCCATAGGGAGCATCGCATATATAAGAGATTAAGAGAATACATTGGCCTAACAATATTTACCTTGACCTTGTAAGCCAGTGCATTCTCTTGTATTTTATGCGATGCTCCCTATGGGAGACTTGCATATATAAGAGAATGCACTGGCACAAGATCATTAATACCACACAAGCGCGCAGCTCCCGTCATGAGAAATACATGTCAGTGGGTATTTAGTAATGAAAGGGCTAATAATAATATAGACTAGTATGGAAAGCTGGCCAATTTAGAATCAACCAGACTCCCGTTACTACCATTCGTTTCAAGCCCTTTTCAGACTAAAAAGTAGTAGATATCGCTGTTGAACACTGAAAATCTGAAATGATTTGTCATTTTTTGTGACGCTGATCACTTTGAATTTCCAATAACACCGAATTTGTAAATTGAACGAGTCACCATCCAAGTCACAGTCTATAACTAGAAGCATGGTTTGGTTATGATGTAAAATCTTGGATGGCGACTTTCAATCTCACACTGGTGCTTTCCATACTCTCTGTATTAAAGTAATGGCATGTGTATTTATTGACAGATTTTAAAAACAATTTGCAACAACTGGTCCAACATTAAATGGTCGATTGTGAACCTAAACTATTTTCTTTATATATTTGGTATGTGAGCTTGTGAGTAGAGTAGCATTCAGATGAATCTGTTGCATTGGTCTGTACATTATATTGACACATTCTGTTGTCTGCATTAAACTATTCACATGG
Organism: Siphonodentalium dalli; assembly: GCA_032622095.1. Classification (NCBI taxonomy): domain Eukaryota; kingdom Metazoa; phylum Mollusca; class Scaphopoda; order Gadilida; family Siphonodentaliidae; genus Siphonodentalium; species Siphonodentalium dalli. The sequence goes on from CP136065.1 coordinate 95,336,312, forward strand.
AGGCATACATTGCACTATAATGCAGAGCTTCCGATTAATAAATGCAGTTCATTTTGATTTTGGAATAAATGCAATGTTGCAAATCAACCCGTCTGTAATAAATTAATTCTACAATAATGTCAAATCCTGTAATGTATCGGATGCATCATTATTGTCTGTAATCCAATTTCAACTCAACGTACACAACAGACTCATCTGAACACTACTTTGACACAGGTCAAGTTTTAAAGGGGGACTGTACCCTATATCCGGCCATTAATGGGACCATCTCCTTTTATACTCAACAGAATATATGCAACAAATGAATTTGAGCCATGGATGAGTGCAAAATACACTCATGTGCTCTATGAATGATGCAAACAACATTGTAATTATAATGAATTTATAACTCCAATCATAAGCTCTAAAGCCCTTAACAAGATACGCTTTGCAGATATGTCTGTCATTTGCAGAATGAGGTGCCCAGAGGGTGAATTTAGTGACACTTTCCCCGCATATGTACAGTGGGCTAGCATCACCATATTCAACCTCTGGGGGATCCCATTCTGCTTCTAAAGGCATCATCTTCTATAGTCTGATATTAACATTAACCTTTTCCTTTCTTGGCGGTATCTATATCCCCTAATTTTCAGAATATAAAATACATTATCGAGGTGACCAATAGATGAACATCATCAACTTCAACTGGGGAACTTCAATCTGATTCTAGTTCTCCCATAGCAGTTGAGGCCTAAGCAGAATGAGGTTCCCAGAGGGTAAATTTGGTGACACTAGCCTGTCGTGAGTGATAACATCACTAAATTCACCCTCTGGGGACCTCATTCTGCAAATGACAGACACACTATTTGCAGGTTGGTCCAGTAAACAAGCTACATATTTTACAGCTCTGTCCTATTATTTGTCTGATGCTTTCATCTTGACACTTGAAACATGCCATGTTAAAACCACACTGCAATTGCAGCTGATGCATGTTTCATGTTGCTGGCTCTAAAGCCCTTAACAATATTTGCTTTGCAGATGTCTCTCATAAACCTTCCTCTGGTATTGTAGATTATTCCCATTTAACATTGAGTATATGCAAAGTATCTTTAATATTGTAATATTTGAATCCAAGCCTTGAAATAGTGTGTCTGTCATTTGCAGAATGAGGTCCCTAGAGGGTGAATTTAGTGATGTTATCACTTTCACCTCAGCAGAATGAGGTTCCCAGAGGGTGAATTTGGTGATGCTAACCCGCTATGCGGGGTAGCATCACTAAATTCACCCTCTGGGGACCTCATTCTGCAAATGACAGACACACTATTTCAAGGCTTGTTTGAATCATTTGTGCACAACATGTTACAGGTGCTATTAACATGAAAGTATTATAAACCTTAGTATTTTCTCACTTTGTGCTTTGATGTAAACACAGAATTTTAGTTAATGTTTGTTAAAATTCCTTGGCTCATATATATCAACTGGGTTTATTATGCCCCCGACTTGATGTCGGCGGGTATATAGTCGACGTCTCTGTCCGTCCGTCCGTACGTCCGTCCGTACAAACATTTTGCATTATTGTTCAGCAACCGCTTGGCAGATTTAGCTGTTATTTGGTATGGTGATAGAGCAGCATGCGGGAACAGCTACATGCATAGCGCGGGTTTCGTCCACCCATTTTCACCCGAGTTATGGCCCTTTTTTGACTTAGAAAATTCAATTTTGTCCGTCCGTACAAACATTTTGCATTATTGTTCAGCAACCGCTGGGCAGATTTAGCTGATATTTGGTATGGTGATAGAGCAGCATGGGGGAACAGCTACATGCATAGCGCGGGTTTCGTCCACCAATTTTCACCAGAGTTATGGCCCTTTTTTGACTTAGAAAATTCAATTTTGTCCGTCCGTACAAACATTTTGCATTATTGTTCAGCAACCGCTGGGCAGATTTAGCTGATATTTGGTATGGTGATAGAGCAGCATGGGGGAACAGCTACATGCATAGCGCGGGTTTCGTCCACCAATTTTCACCAGAGTTATGGCCCTTTTTTTACTTAGAAAATTCAATTTTTCTCTTGTTTTTTTGGGTTTCCAGATGATAGCGTGAGCTTTGGTGGTATGATTGCAAATCCCGTATTTTTGTGGATCAGTTATATGAAAATACATGTCAAGTGCGAATTTGGGTATGATCTGATGATTGTTGCCAGAGTTATGGCCCTTTTTTCAACTTAGAAAATTTGAATTTTCGCTTGTTTTTGGGTTTCCGGATCAAAAGATATGCCTCCTGACTTTAGTCGGTGGGTTTTTAGTCAACATTTCTGTACGAACTTCTTTTGGAATGGTGATATAGACCTCCTCGGATATCCGCAGTTTCGTCCATGCTTAATCCGAATTGCTACGGTCGGGGGCAAATGCCACGTGACAGCGTACCTCTTGTATCTGTGGTGGTTTTTGATTGGATAGATATCTCCGCAGTATAGGATTATCCAATCAAGGCGATTTGGCAGCGATTATAGATTGACCACTACTGCTATTATTGATCGCTGGTTACATAAAGCATACGCATATATAACTGTACACATTTGGTTCATTTCAATCATGACCAACCGTGGGAAAGGTCATGGAGCAATGTTCCCCACCGATGAAATGAGTGAAATTTTTAGTATAGTACACAAAAACGTCCACATCGTTGAAAATAAGGAGAACAGCCATATCCACCAGCGCCAGGTTGTAACTGGTGAGTTTTTGCGATTTAGTTGTGAGGTAGTGTCTAATGACATATTGCAAATCTGATAGACTGGGTCAATCATAAGTTAATCGACTCCTTAACCACAGCAGAATTGTGGGTAATTTTTCAGGATTTAGCTGGAAATATGGCTTGTTGCCATTCATCGGAAAGCTCTCACCTAGAGCTTTCCGATGAATGGCAACAAGCCATATTTCCGACTAAATCCTGAAAAATTACCCATAATTCTGCTGTGGTTAAGGAGTGGATTATTTGGGCCATTACTGTAAATTGTGTATTAATCCGCTGCCCAATAAACTACCCGTTTTATCAAATAAATCCAGTTGGTGAATGCCTCAGTGTCTCCAGTAGTAACTCCCAGGAATTAATTTTTAGCAGAATTAGTGAAGCTGACGAATAACGGTAAAGGCATATATGAGTCAAAAAATAGCGCAGTAAAGTTGTAGACCATGATCAAATGTTTACAAGATAACAAAAACTTGTCACATTATTTAAGAATATATAAGAGAATACATTGGCCTGACAACATTTACCTTGACCTGGTAAGCTTACCAGTGCATTCTCTTATATATGCAAGGCTTCCTATGGAGACTCGCATAAATAAGAGAATGAACCGACACAGGATCTTTAATGCTTCACCAGCTTAGCTCCCATCACGAAAGGGTTAATGATGAACAATGGACAGCATCAAATGACGAATTCCAAAGCTGTATAAATAAGGTCTGGAATGATTGGTTCAACATAAAATATGTTATACATGTATGTAACATATTTGTCTATAGGTGAAAAATTATCATATCTATTTCCAAACTATGTAGATATATAAATGTAACTTGGAGTTATGGTACTAGTAATTTTTCATAAATGGCAGAAGTTTATAAAAGAAACAATGACATCCCAGTGAAACCCACTCTCTGGGAGCTGACTGCCAGGGAGTGTCAGTGTTAAAAGTACTAATTTGCTACATTTGCAGGCTATAATTGTATAATTAAAGGATTGAACACTATGTGTGACTATTAGGTTTAGTATAGTAATTCCCTAAATAATTGACTCCTTAGCCACAGCAGAATTATGGGTAACTTTTCAGGATTTAGTCGGAAATATGGCTTGTTGCCGTTCATTGGAAAGCTCTCACTGAGAGCTTTTCGATGAATGGCAACAAGCCATATTTCCAACTAAATCCTGAAAAATTACCCATATTTCTGCTGTGGTAAAGGATTTGATTATTTACGGCATTACTGTATCTTCAATCAACAAAACCTGTTTCCCATACAATTCTGTTTAAAACCCTTCCATGACTGGAGCTTCTTGATATTTTGCGAAAACCCTGTGCCAATGCATTCTCTTATATATGCAAGTCTCCCATTTAGAGAATACATTGGCCTAATACTATTTATTTTGACCCTGTAAGCCAGTGTTATATATGCAAGGGCCCCTATGGGAGACTCACATATATAAGAGAATACACTGGCACATAATCTTTAATGCTGCACAGCGTAGCTCCCGTCATGGACCTCATGAAAGGGTTAAAAGGACATACGGCATCAGCAGTGAGTAGATTTGAGAATTCTTCAGTACATTGATCATCACAAAGTAGAACATGGGGGAAATACTCACTGGTCGACTTTAGTTCTCATATTGACTATAGATTATTGTCCAATAGTGATATCTCCTATCTTGAAACCATTGTTAGTTAAACATTACTGTTACAGCAGGTGATCAACAAACATTCAAATATTTAAATAATTAAGATAGTCAAGTCTAAATCTTTTTTCTCAGAATCTTTTCAATGCTTTGTGATTTTCCAATGTTTACCTTTACGTTTTTCTTGGACTTTGGTATTTTATTGGACTTATTGTCATTTGATTGGTATTAAATATACATGTAGCCGTAACAGTGATGTTTACATAACAATGGGTTTTATATGAGATATCTCGTTATTGGAGAATAATTGATAATGATATTAAGTATAATGTTGATATATTTGTTACATATATATGTACTTATAGATTATAACAATTGGCTCACTTTAGCTTTAAATGCTTTAAACTAATTGTTATCACATGTTTAACAATTAATGAACGATACATTATTATATTGTTGTTAAATATATATTCTTTGTCATATTTGCTACTCTTTTGCTTCCATATAATTCTGTTGACAGGCTGTTATGTTAATGAAGTGAACAATGACATCTTGGTGTATCTCAGTGATATTTCCAAGTGTTAGCAGCACTGTTCTTGTGTCCTCTTCAAATTTAAAAACAAATCATTATCAAAACTTCGTAAGGCCACCCCAAAATTATAAGCCTGGTTTACGAACATTTGGGAGCAAAAAGTAGATGCAGGAGTGAAAAAAAAATAAAAAAAATATATATTGATCAGCACCACAACACTTGAAAAACAGTGGAACTGTACATGAATTTCACAAGTTTTTTGAAAATGATCTGTTTTATTAAAAGAATAAAGATACACTGAGGTATATTCCCAGTTGAAATAATAATAGTGTATAGCATTTGTAAAGCGCCTTATCCCATGAGGCCCAAAGCGCTCAATGATAAAACAAATGACAGTTATATAAATACTCTCATACATGGCCATTTGCAGAGCTCCTACACATCCAAACACATGCACATGTACACACAAACAATAACTACAATGAAATAAATCAAAATTTTCATATTAAAATCAGGATGAAGGCTGCGTATATAGTATAAAACAATGCAGGAAAGATGCGGTTAGCTTTGGTCATCGTTGTTGCCATTGTGAATGTTTTGAGTTCTGTTTTGAAAGATTCCAAAGTAGCAAAATTTTAAGCAGGAGTGAATTCCAAAGGTTTGGGACATAGCATTCAAAAGATTGACAACCATAATTAGCAATGTCACGTTTGGGGACAGCAAGTAATATTTTATCAGCAGACCTTAAGCCTGTTTTACCAGGTACATAGCATGAAAGAGATTCGATATATATACAGGGAGGGGCGAGAGACATTCAAATTTATCACAACATAAGACAGCATTTTTATATTTTTATAGTCAATATGAAAAAGAAGGAGGAAGCAAAATATAATAGTCTGCCATCAACCGCTTCCTATTTTAGTAAATGGGATCGTAAACCAAACAATAAATGTCTTTATTTATTTACACAACATGCTGCAATATGGGGGAAAAGTTCAATTAGCGGTTCATAAACCAGCCTATTAGCCCTTCCATGACTGGAGCTTCCTGAAATTTTACGAAAAACCCTGTGCAATGCATTCTCTTATACAGGCTTTCCGCCAGGTTTTGGGGAACGGGTCCTGTATCCGCCAAGGGGAAAATGCAGTCAATGTTTTCAATGTCGTGGAAACACTAGTGGACCTACTTTTGTTGTATCGGCCAATAGAAGAATCAGAGAGTAGATTTGCTAATCGTTTTGCATCCATTTGCTACCCAAGTTACTATGCTATCAACGGCAATAACTTTAAAACCTAGAAAATTTATCAGATAAAAATTAATTGTCAGGTTATAGATCACCGGTGGTGAAGGCCTTGCGTTGTTCCCAGTATACGGAAACACGCCCGTTGAAGTTAAATGACTCACTATTCAAGACTCGACAGATAGTTCGGATGCATAACGTGCCGGAATATAATACTCAGCAGATAGACGATTAGCAGGTTGGAAGCAATGAATGAGTAGAATAAAGGCGCAATGTTTTAGTTCTAAATATCAAGCTAAATTATAATAAACATAGATAAGATGCTTTGAAAAAAATGGAGTGATATATATATATTATGTATGACATGGAGATAGAATCAGTGGGTATGATTAAATTATCGGCAGTCATTTTTCGTAACCTAACCGCAGCAATGTAACCAGCGGACTCCAAAGCATGTGTTCTAGCGATGTCGGGTTTGATCACTTCCTCAGTTCATCTAACAGTGTCTGCATGTTGGAGCTAGCATGCAACGTGCAGAGCCGTGTGTGCTCGTTCAGAATCCTATATTCTAAATGGAACACATCGACTCTGCACGTTGAATGTTAATTAGCTCCGGCCTACAGACATACTGACATATCCAACTTTTAGTGTTAGATCGGTCCGAGTGTGTATTCTCGCTAGAAATCAAATAAAGTTGACAACTATTTAAATTTCTTAGCACTGTCCCAACAAAATTGAGAAGTAAACATCTTTATACATATGGAATATGTCCTGTGGTATGACAGAAGGGGAAAAATTGGCTGGGGGAATGGGACCCTTAAAGGGACCCCCTGCCCAACTAGCAGAAAGCCTGTCTTATATATGTGAGTGTCCCATATGGAACCTAGTATATATAAGAGAATGCGTAATTGGCTTAACAATATTTACCTTGACCTCATGAGCCATGCATTCTCTTATATATATGCCTATGGGAGACTCGCCTATTTAACAGAATACACTGGTACAAGATCTTTAGTGCTGCATCATGAAAGGGTTAAATTGATGAATTATTTAACATGACTTGAACGCATATGATAAGCCAGTCTGAACAAATCAAGACACATATCAAATATTGTTATCTGATATGTGTCTTGATTTGTTCAGACTGATGACGTTGGAGCAGGCCCTTTCTCAGTCTCACTCAAGCTAGACGAATATCTCATTACAATCAACTGGGTCTAGAGACTCCAGTACTTACATTGACTTTGGAGATGAACAAGGATCGCCAGCTCGCGACAGCTCATTAATAATCATGTTCCAAATAAAGTTAATAAAACACTCTTTTGCTGTACATGCGACAATGCCCACATGCAGAGGTAAGTAAGGTAACAATGGCAATTTGCATAAACCTCCATCAAGCCGGTCCTGTCGAAGAAAACGGGAGCAAACTGCACAATACATGATTTATTATTCACATGATTTATCATAACCTCAAAAGGCAATTGGGAGGTAGCAACAAAATGTACAATAAACAAGAAGGAAATGGTGATATAAATCATATAATGGTAAACAAGCTATTTGTTCTTTGTGATGGTGCCTCATTTGCTACATTCCCATGCAATTTACTATGATCTAGAATACAAGCATAGTTTAATTTCTGTCTGATCATTCCCCAATTATGAAGTAACATATATTACCTGTTTTTTTAACCCACAACACATACACAGTTAATGTAAAAAGTGCGACGTAACACATGGTTTCCAATAATTAGGTGAGACTGCAGTCAAACACTGGGTGTGGCTTGTGTGAATAAGTAAAAAAGTGTGAATAGTAATTTCATTTTGCAGGAAGCTATTGATTGGTTGAAGCATCGCATTCTTCGATGTGATGGCCATCTGCGCAATTCCTCCCATTTGAAATAATTCATTCCGAAGTCCATTGGAGTTTCTAGACCCGTTGATTGTAATGAGATCTTTGTCTACAGTAATGCCCTAATTAATCGACTTCTTAACCACAGCAGAATTATGGGTAACTTTTCAGGATTTAGTCGGAAATATGGCTTGTTGCCATTCATCGGAAAGCTCTTTACTGTAGCTTGAGAGAGACTGGCCTTTCCTATGCAAATTTTTATAAGAGAATGAGGTAGGAGCTCCTCCCTAGACACAACGCGAGCCATGCAAAAAAAATTTAACTGCCTATTGTCTGTTCAGATATATGTTGTACATGTACATGTATATATGGTTGACGCCTTCTTGGTGCAAGCTATTTATTGTCAACATGAGATTTTTGAAGTGTGATTTAAAAGATACCTCTTCAACATCGAAGTCGATTCTTCCAATTCTTCCAAAACAGTTTAAATGCATAAAAATTATCAACATTTAATCTTGACAGTTGTGTTTGCGGAAACATCCATCAGTTACAGTTAGTCTCACTTGGTTTCAATGCCTCACAAAACTGGCATTTTATATCAAAGGAAACTAGTATATATAATCTTGAAAAAAATGGTCATTAGATGATATTCCTAGATTTCCTTTGGCCAAGTCAAGTGGTGGGAACCTCTCCCGAAAAAAAATTGGGTGAGATTGAGATGAATGAGAACAAGTTTCTTATGGTGAGACCTGTATAATATTATCTCACCTGTCATTAAAATAAAAGGAAAAATACAGTTGCAATCAAAATGTAGGAAAACCAACTGCTCAGATTGCTAGCTGAGGAAGTAGATTCTGCCAAATCATCCAGAAGCCTGTGAAATTCCATTCTTTTACTGAACACATCTTCTCTTACTTTGAACTCTGAACCTATATTCATATATGATTTTTGGCCCCCATATTCTGGCCATCTTGTTAATCCAGCACCATTTGGATTTCTGAAATAGAAGGAGGTGTATGCATGAGATCTTTCTGTTGACTGGTATCACATATGATATTTTTAAAAGCTGATCTATCTCTTCCCAGAAAGTTTTATATATATTACATTGTATAAAATAATATATATGAATTGAGTACACCTGTCCAGAAAAGTTTCTATCATTCAATGTTATTTAGATTTTTTTATCACATCAGTAAAAAGAAGGACAAATCTAGCTTGTTACCTGTCTCAGTCACGACAAGTTGCATTCAAACTTTAGATTTCACCATGATCTTAATAAACCACTATTGTATGCCTTTATGGAGGTATGATATATTCAATTATATATGTATTTTATTTAAAAAAATAGTAAGTTGTAGTTTTGAAATTGTGATTTATAAACATGATGATGTTGTTGTTGTAATTGTGACCCGGAAGAGATAGACCATCTTTAAAACTGTTATTGTCATTTTGGCTCAGTTCGAATCAAAAGACAATATACGAGACAATTGTTTCTAAAATGACATGGTATCAGCAAATCTTTGGTCTGAAAAATATGTCATGTGTTTGAAACTTACCCATAATGTGGCATAGCCATTAGGTGTTGAATCTGGTAATTTTTTGGACACAACAGTCTTGAGCAATGTCTATGTATGCATGCTACCAGCCTACAACCCATGTAGTTCGGGTTATCAACTTGTGCTATATGTTACAATAGCAAGAACTGACTCCAGAACTTTTGGAGCTCATTCAGTATACTTCCAAAGTGAATTATGAATTGTTTATTATCATATATAGTCAACATAGAAGTTGCAGCACGCTATATATAAGAAGATAGAGGGCCTCGTTCGCGTCACATCTAAAAATAGAATCTTTGGGGTCTAAAATTGGTTGTACTAAAATATTCCCAAAATAACAAAACCCAAAAAAAAATTCAAAACTTCAAAAATTTATTTTTTTCCAAAAATTATTTTTTCCAAAAAATAAAAAAATTTCCAAACTTCCAAATTATCAAAACCCCAAAATTTCCAAACTTCCAAATTATCAAAACCCTCAAAATTATTTCTCTAAAAAAAGTTTAAATAAAAAATTTATAACGAGTTTTCGGTTTCTGATAAACTCGATATTAAAAAATGTCGAATGTTAAATTATTTGCGCGTAATATCTTTCGTAATATTTTTTGTTCAAATATTTTTCATGAATTTATTAATCGATGTTTAGAAATAGCTTTATTGGACATTGTGACCATCGATATGAATGCATACATTCCAGTGTATTATCGGACGCAGTTCATATAATTGTCATACCTGAAAATAGACACTATTACTTTTACATAAATAATAAAGAGCGTTTATTCTTTACACTCTCTCTATCCCATATGACAGGTGTGTATTATCGTGAATTATTGGAAGTTTTGAGATGTACTATGTTCAATCCCTAACGGTCGAAAATTGTAATGTGAAATTACAACCCTCCAGAATGAATTGTCATATTCGCTGTACACGCAATCACACGCGACATTGGTTGTAACAATGTGTCTTTCACACCTTTGCTTTACCAAATGAATTATATTATTTCCCCGGTCACAGTTATATGCTATTCAGAAAACATATCGATTTAATGTCTGAACAAACGAGTTAGTATCAATTAAGGTTGATAAACTGTGTCATTCACACGATCATTCACACGATAATTAGTTAGCCAAAACATGCATACGTCCAGGACACTCAATTATAGAAATTGCTTTGATGACATTGTTATAACAACATTACGTAATAACCAATTATCGCCCCCACATTCATACTTACGATTTGGACATTTTATCAGTTTATCACGTGATCACTAAATGTGGCAATCGGGTATCCTCCGATGCCTGCAATATATTATTTATAATAATTGGACTCATTGATCTCACGTGAATAATACTCTTAGTTGTTCCAATAAAATAGTTATCAAATTCGATCACCAATAGATTTGACTGTGGAATGTAATGACCTTTAACTTATTTATCGATCTAAAGGGACACTCATTATGAATGAATGTTAACAATACAAGCGCACGAATGAAGAGCGTTGAACATATACGAAATTACTACACGAATGAATTGAACCTTGAAATTTATATTTCACATCTTACCAACAACAGCTACAGACATAATCATAGTATTATACTGTCTTGCATGTACACACGCTATGACATCATTAAAGGTGGACAATCCACTCAAGGTGTGGCAACAGATACGGACATAGGCATAGTGTTATACAGTCTTCTATGTACCCACGCTATGACACCCTTAACGTACATTGGATGTTAGGTATATGACTCTTGAGTATGCACCAATCAATGAGCAAATGAGCAAAAAACTGAGCAAATGAGCAAAAAATGAGCAAATGAGCAAGAAAATGAGCAAATGAGCAAGAAAATGAGCAAATGAGCAATAAAAATGAGCAAATGAGCATAAAAATGAGCAAATGAGCAAGAAAATGAGCAAATGAGCAATAAAAATGAGCAAATGAGCATAAAAATGAGCAAATGAGCAAGAAAATGAGCAAATGAGCAAGAAAATGAGCAAATGAGCATAAAAATGAGCAAATGAGCAAGAAAATGAGCAAATGAGCAATAAAAATGAGCAAATGAGCATAAAAATGAGCAAATGAGCAAGAAAATGAGCAAATGAGCAAGAAAATGAGCAAATGAGCAATAAAAATGAGCAAATGAGCAAAAAAAATGAGCAAATGAGCAAGAAAATGAGCAAATGAGCAATAAAAATGAGCAAATGAGCAATAAAAATGAGCAAATGAGCAAAAAAATGAGCAAATGAGCAAGAAAATGAGCAAATGAGCAAGAAAATGAGCAAATGAGCAATAAAAATGAGCAAATGAGCAATAAAAATGAGCAAATGAGCAATAAAAATGAGCAAATGAGCAAAAAAATGAGCAAATGAGCAAAAAAATGAGATGTAACATTATATCACTGTTATTGTATCAATTGATAGGTTCAGACAAGTTCGATGTTTAGAAAAGAAAAGTTACCTATAATTCTGCTGTGGTTAAGCAGTCCATTATTTAGGGCATACCTGTATGTAGGCCTATCAGTGGATGAATAGTCTGTCGGAGAAGTACTGTGTAGACAGGTCTTGACGGTAAGAGAGTCAGAAGAGAAGTGAAGGCTCGGCTATTAAAACATAGTAATGCGATAGCGAACATCAAACGAGTCTGCGCACGCATATCTGTCAAAAGGATACAATAGCAGTCATTGGTCAATTTATCCCCGGTGTCAGCTCAGTACCCAATCGGGACGAAGCCGAAGGTCAACTCATTTTTTTTTGCTCATTATAGTACGTCACTTGGACATTTTATCAGTTTATCACGTGATCACTAAATGTGGCAATCGGGTATCCACCGATGCCTGCAATTTATTATTTATAATAATTGGACTCATTGATCTCACGTAAATAATACTCTTAGTTGTTCCAATAAAATAGTTATCAAATTCGATCACCAATAGATTTGACTGTGGAATATAATGACCTTTAACTTATTTATCGATCTATGTTAGAACATGGTCTTAACAAAAAACTTGACCATAACAAAAATTACCTTACATTTATGCATGAATCTAATTAGACCATACGTAAATATTGTCAGCTTATCGTCTGATGAGCAAATCCGATGTTTATCAAAAATAGTACAACTTCCAGTTGGTAATTACTCTTACGAATGAAGAGCGTTGAACATATACGAAATTACTACACGAATGAACTGAAATTTATATTTTCACATCTTACCAACAACAGATACAGACATAGTCATAGTGTTATACTATCTTACATGTACCCATGCTATGACATCATTCGAAGGGGCAATACACTCAAGGAGTTAAAGTGACACGAAACAAGGGACGTGATGTAATATTGGTGTTTGAATCTTAAAGGAACACAAGACACTCTAAAGGGGCACTCATTATGAATGAATGTTAACAATACAAGCACACGAATGAAGAGCGTTGAACATATACAAAATTACTACACGAATGAATTGAACCTTGAAATTTATATTTCACATCTTACCAACAACAGCTACAGGCATTATCATAGGGTTATACTGTCTTGCATATACACACGCTATGACATCATTAAAGGCGGACAATCCACTCACGATGTGACAACAGATACAGACATAGGCATAGTGTTATACAGTCTTCTATGTACCAATGCTATGACATAATTAAAGGGGGATAATACACGCACGGTGTGGAATGTTAAAGTGACACGCGGTAAGGGACGTGATGTAATATTGGTGAAACCCCCTCCCCACTTATAGATATATAACGAAGACGAGAATAACATGTTGATGAAGTTTATTGAAATTTAATCATTGTCTGAATCTTCGACCGTTAGATTTACTTCTAAGAGTTTCTTGAATTTTCTCATCGCTTCATCTGCAGCCCATTCATTATTATATCCGTGTTTGGTCAGTTTGACCATTTTCTTCATGATCATGGTATGTATACGTGATGTTTTCAATCGATACTGGTATTCTATTAATCGTCTATAACTTTTGAGAAACAGAGCAAACTCTGTGTCGATGGTATCCTCTTTTCCCGACATGCTCTCATCTCCCGAAATGCTCTCTTCTTCTTTCACATCATTGGTGACGCGTTTCATCATACTTTTGAATGTGTCCATCTCGTTGACACATCGCGCAGCTTTCTTAAGACCGAATACCGTTCTACTACCGACGCCATTACCATCTTCTGAATCTGATAGCGTTCCACGTTCATCTTCATCTGAATCTAGAACCGCTTCGTCAGATTCATCGGTATCTTCTCCGAAGAGAGTTGGTTTTGTCTCGGACATAACTCCGTGTTTAATCTGTTTATGTCTTTGTAGATTGTAGTTCGTCGATAAAATAATGCCACATAAATCACACCCGTGCATTATCGCGAATTATTGGAAGAACCATCACTCTTATAAGTAGCGATAAAAAGAGAGAATAAGGTGTGGTATACAACCGTCGCTCTAAGAGTACGTTCGTCCCGGGGGGCTAGGGTATAGATATTTGACCGCCGGTGATTCAATTAATGCCAATTTATCAGTATGGTACTCTATGTATTCATTCATGATTTGGCTAATCGTATGACACTGATCTTTTCATTTTCTTCTTATTATTAGACAAACCTCCATCAGACACTCTCTTGTTGGTTTGTTTGGACGCTTTACGAGTGTTTGTCAACTTATTTGCTGCAACTTCAGCCTTAGCCATTTCAATCGCTTGAGCGATGGGTGTCACCACGTTAATAATTGGTTTTAGAACGTCTTCTTCACTATCACTATTTTTAGTTCTGTCAATAAAGTATCGACCCTGATTATCTGGTATTAACTTCCCATCAACCATATCTCTGAAATGTTTTCGCCACATTTCAAGATCTGCTGGAATATACGGGATCGACATGTTTCTTCAAAATGTACAAGTCACTCTTTTTTCTGCATTTTATTTTAGAAAGTTTATCGCCTCTTATAAAAATCGATTATTGCATCTAAAAATAGAATCTTTGGGTCTAAAATTGGTTGTACTAAAATATTCCCAAAAACCCAAAACTTCAAAAATTTCAAAAAACTTCAAAAATTTCAAAAAACTTCAAAAATTTCAAAAACTTCAAAAATTTCAAAAATTTCAAAAACTTCAAAAATTTCAAAAACTTCAAAAATAAGACCCCGCCGGCGGCGGGCGGCGGCGGCACCGCCGGCGGCGCCAGTTGTTGTTGTTGTTGTTGGTGGTGTTGTTGTTGGTGGTGTTGTTGTTGTTGTTGTTGTTGTTGTGGCGGCGGCGGCGACGGCATTGCGGTATTTTACTGGGGCGACGGCGCCGCCGCCGCCGCCGGGGTCCGCCGCCGGCGGACCCCGCAGTAAAATACCGCAATGCCGCCGCCGCCGCCGCCGCCACAACAACACCACCAACAACAACACCACCAACAACAACAACAACAACTGGCGCCGCCGGCGGTGCCGCCGCCGCCGGGGTCCGCCGCCGGCGGGGTCTTATTTTTGAAGTTTTTGAAATTTTTGAAGTTTTTTGAAGTTTTTGAAATTTTTGAAATTTTTGAAGTTTTTGAAATTTTTGAAGTTTTTTGAAATTTTTGAAGTTTTTTGAAATTTTTGAAGTTTTGGGTTTTTGGGAATATTTTAGTACAACCAATTTTAGACCCAAAGATTCTATTTTTAGATGCAATAATCGATTTTTATAAGAGGCGATAAACTTTCTAAAATAAAATGCAGAAAAAAGAGTGACTTGTACATTTTGAAGAAACATGTCGATCCCGTATATTCCAGCAGATCTTGAAATGTGGCGAAAACATTTCAGAGATATGGTTGATGGGAAGTTAATACCAGATAATCAGGGTCGATACTTTATTGACAGAACTAAAAATAGTGATAGTGAAGAAGACGTTCTAAAACCAATTATTAACGTGGTGACACCCATCGCTCAAGCGATTGAAATGGCTAAGGCTGAAGTTGCAGCAAATAAGTTGACAAACACTCGTAAAGCGTCCAAACAAACCAACAAGAGAGTGTCTGATGGAGGTTTGTCTAATAATAAGAAGAAAATGAAAAGATCAGTGTCATACGATTAGCCAAATCATGAATGAATACATAGAGTACCATACTGATAAATTGGCATTAATTGAATCACCGGCGGTCAAATATCTATACCCTAGCCCCCCGGGACGAACGTACTCTTAGAGCGACGGTTGTATACCACACCTTATTCTCTCTTTTTATCGCTACTTATAAGAGTGATGGTTCTTCCAATAATTCGCGATAATGCACGGGTGTGATTTATGTGGCATTATTTTATCGACGAACTACAATCTACAAAGACATAAACAGATTAAACACGGAGTTATGTCCGAGACAAAACCAACTCTCTTCGGAGAAGATACCGATGAATCTGACGAAGCGGTTCTAGATTCAGATGAAGATGAACGTGGAACGCTATCAGATTCAGAAGATGGTAATGGCGTCGGTAGTAGAACGGTATTCGGTCTTAAGAAAGCTGCGCGATGTGTCAACGAGATGGACACATTCAAAAGTATGATGAAACGCGTCACCAATGATGTGAAAGAAGAAGAGAGCATTTCGGGAGATGAGAGCATGTCGGGAAAAGAGGATACCATCGACACAGAGTTTGCTCTGTTTCTCAAAAGTTATAGACGATTAATAGAATACCAGTATCGATTGAAAACATCACGTATACATACCATGATCATGAAGAAAATGGTCAAACTGACCAAACACGGATATAATAATGAATGGGCTGCAGATGAAGCGATGAGAAAATTCAAGAAACCCTTAGAAGTAAATCTAACGGTCGAAGATTCAGACAATGATTAAATTTCAATAAACTTCATCAACATGTTATTCTCGTCTTCGTTATATATCTATAAGTGGGGAGGGGGTTTCACCAATATTACATCACGTCCCTTACCGCGTGTCACTTTAACATTCCACACCGTGCGTGTATTATCCCCCTTTAATTATGTCATAGCATTGGTACATAGAAGACTGTATAACACTATGCCTATGTCTGTATCTGTTGTCACATCGTGAGTGGATTGTCCGCCTTTAATGATGTCATAGCGTGTGTATATGCAAGACAGTATAACCCTATGATAATGCCTGTAGCTGTTGTTGGTAAGATGTGAAATATAAATTTCAAGGTTCAATTCATTCGTGTAGTAATTTTGTATATGTTCAACGCTCTTCATTCGTGTGCTTGTATTGTTAACATTCATTCATAATGAGTGCCCCTTTAGAGTGTCTTGTGTTCCTTTAAGATTCAAACACCAATATTACATCACGTCCCTTGTTTCGTGTCACTTTAACTCCTTGAGTGTATTGCCCCTTCGAATGATGTCATAGCATGGGTACATGTAAGATAGTATAACACTATGACTATGTCTGTATCTGTTGTTGGTAAGATGTGAAAATATAAATTTCAGTTCATTCGTGTAGTAATTTCGTATATGTTCAACGCTCTTCATTCGTAAGAGTAATTACCAACTGGAAGTTGTACTATTTTTGATAAACATCGGATTTGCTCATCAGACGATAAGCTGACAATATTTACGTATGGTCTAATTAGATTCATGCATAAATGTAAGGTAATTTTTGTTATGGTCAAGTTTTTTGTTAAGACCATGTTCTAACATAGATCGATAAATAAGTTAAAGGTCATTATATTCCACAGTCAAATCTATTGGTGATCGAATTTGATAACTATTTTATTGGAACAACTAAGAGTATTATTTACGCGAGATCAATGAGTCCAATTATTATAAATAATAAATTGCAGGCATCGGTGGATACCCGATTGCCACATTTAGTGATCACGTGATAAACTGATAAAATGTCCAAGTGACGTACTATAATGAGCAAAAAAAAATGAGTTGACCTTCGGCTTCGTCCCGATTGGGTACTGAGCTGACACCGGGGATAAATTGACCAATGACTGCTATTGTATCCTTTTGACAGATATGCGTGCGCAGACTCGTTTGATGTTCGCTATCGCATTACTATGTTTTAATAGCCGAGCCTTCACTTCTCTTCTGACTCTCTTACCGTCAAGACCTGTCTACACAGTACTTCTCCGACAGACTATTCATCCACTGATAGGCCTACATACAGGTATGCCCTAAATAATGGACTGCTTAACCACAGCAGAATTATAGGTAACTTTTCTTTTCTAAACATCGAACTTGTCTGAACCTATCAATTGATACAATAACAGTGATATAATGTTACATCTCATTTTTTTGCTCATTTGCTAATTTTTTTGCTCATTTGCTCATTTTTTTGCTCATTTGCTCATTTTTATTGCTCATTTGCTCATTTTTATTGCTCATTTGCTCATTTTCTTGCTCATTTGCTCATTTTCTTGCTCATTTGCTCATTTTTTTGCTCATTTGCTCATTTTTATTGCTCATTTGCTCATTTTTATTGCTCATTTGCTCATTTTCTTGCTCATTTGCTCATTTTTTTGCTCATTTTTATTGCTCATTTGCTCATTTTCTTGCTCATTTGCTCATTTTCTTGCTCATTTGCTCATTTTTATGCTCATTTGCTCATTTTTATTGCTCATTTGCTCATTTTCTTGCTCATTTGCTCATTTTTATGCTCATTTGCTCATTTTTATTGCTCATTTGCTCATTTTCTTGCTCATTTGCTCATTTTCTTGCTCATTTGCTCATTTTTTGCTCATTTGCTCAGTTTTTTGCTCATTTGCTCATTGATTGGTGCATACTCAAGAGTCATATACCTAACATCTCATGTACGTTAAGGGTGTCATAGCGTGGGTACATAGAAGACTGTATAACACTATGCCTATGTCCGTATCTGTTGCCACACCTTGAGTGGATTGTCCACCTTTAATGATGTCATAGCGTGTGTACATGCAAGACAGTATAATACTATGATTATGTCTGTAGCTGTTGTTGGTAAGATGTGAAATATAAATTTCAAGGTTCAATTCATTCGTGAAGTAATTTCGTATATGTTCAACGCTCTTCATTCGTGCGCTTGTATTGTTAACATTCATTCATAATGAGTGTCCCTTTAGATCGATAAATAAGTTAAAGGTCATTACATTCCACAGTCAAATCTATTGGTGATCGAATTTGATAACTATTTTATTGGAACAACTAAGAGTATTATTCACGTGAGATCAATGAGTCCAATTATTATAAATAATATATTGCAGGCATCGGAGGATACCCGATTGCCACATTTAGTGATCACGTGATAAACTGATAAAATGTCCAAATCGTAAGTATGAATGTGGGGGCGATAATTGGTTATTACGTAATGTTGTTATAACAATGTCATCAAAGCAATTTCTATAATTGAGTGTCCTGGACGTATGCATGTTTTGGCTAACTAATTATCGTGTGAATGACACAGTTTATCAACCTTAATTGATACTAACTCGTTTGTTCAGACATTAAATCGATATGTTTTCTGAATAGCATATAACTGTGACCGGGGAAATAATATAATTCATTTGGTAAAGCAAAGGTGTGAAAGACACATTGTTACAACCAATGTCGCGTGTGATTGCGTGTACAGCGAATATGACAATTCATTCTGGAGGGTTGTAATTTCACATTACAATTTTCGACCGTTAGGGATTGAACATAGTACACACCTGTCATATGGGATAGAGAGAGTGTAAAGAATAAACGCTCTTTATTATTTATGTAAAAGTAATAGTGTCTATTTTCAGGTATGACAATTATATGAACTGCGTCCGATAATACACTGGAATGTATGCATTCATATCGATGGTCACAATGTCCAATAAAGCTATTTCTAAACATCGATTAATAAATTCATGAAAAATATTTGAACAAAAAATATTACGAAAGATATTACGCGCAAATAATTTAACATTCGACATTTTTTAATATCGAGTTTATCAGAAACCGAAAACTCGTTATAAATTTTTTATTTAAACTTTTTTTAGAGAAATAATTTTGAGGGTTTTGATAATTTGGAAGTTTGGAAATTTTGGGGTTTTGATAATTTGGAAGTTTGGAAATTTTTAAATTTTTTGGAAAAAATAATTTTTGGAAAAAAATAAATTTTTGAAGTTTTGAATTTTTTTTTGGGTTTTGTTATTTTGGGAATATTTTAGTACAACCAATTTTAGACCCCAAAGATTCTATTTTTAGATGTGACGCGAACGAGGCCCTCTATCTTCTTCTTATATAAACAAACACAGTCATATGCATACATGCCTATCAGTCAAACTTGCATATATATTCTTTCTGTGATCGTATGAGTCTATTAAAAGTATTATGGATATGTATAACTGCATATTGTTAACGCTTACCCTGTTTTCGCGAAGTTTGTCCAGTATGACATCATCTTCCTGGATATATCTTGATCTTCTTGACTTGCCGATGTGTTTGTTGGATATAGCCCTTGTTCGCTCAGTCCAAACACATAAAATATCTCGTCAGCATGGTTTGCCCCCTTGAACCACGGAGCCTGTGCCTGTATGTATCTGTATTCCGGCGTATGATCAAACAAGTACTGAAATGTGTTGGATCTATTGGCCTGGGAGTGAGATAGTGCCGTGGCAACAGTCGGCGCTGTATAAACTATATCTCCGAAAAGCTCAACGGCCAACCTTGTCTGGTTATCGGCATCATTATTGTCATCTGCGCGTTTGCAAAGGACAGACGACAAATAATCTCGTCCGAAGAAATCTCTCGACATAGCGGGTCCAACTTTCTCACACAATATGTTTCTAGATATCTGCTTCTCTGGGTCAAAGTCGAACAGATCTTTGAAAGACCTAATCTTGAGATACAAAATGAGACCTTCTGCGTTATTGTTCCCAAATAGCCGATCTGTTTCAGCAAATTGCTCGAAGGACTTGGAACTTTTATCTTTAAGCAGATCTATTGGATGGCGCGGTAGGAAGTCTCCATCGACAACGGGTCCGAATGGAGGGTTAAAGGATATAATACCTGGCTTACTCAGTGTTTTAATGGCAGTTAATATCTCTGACGTAGTTTTACCTCTGAGACATTCGACAAACGACTCCATGTCACCTTTTGCGGCTGAGATGTCAGGGCAACGCAAAGCAAGTCCCGTCCTTCTCGTGGCATCTATGACGGCCTTTCTCCCGATAACAGCAGTTGGTCCCAACGCGACGCCACTTTGACATATTGCCCTTTGAAATAAATTATTGTGTGGTGACAGAACCTGCAGTCCGACTGCCATTGCGCCAGCAGACTCCCCGAACACTGTAATTGCGGATGGATTCCCACCGAACGCGTTTATGTTTTCCTTAACCCATTTGATGGCCAGTTTCTGATCCCATAGCCCGTTGTTGCCTTGGAAACGTTGTTCCTTGTCGTCCAGAGCCATGAACCCAAACACGCCAACGCGGTAGTTAATAGTAACGACGATGACGTCACCAGTCAAAGCAAGATAAGAACCATCGAACATGTTAGCTTGGCCGACATTATACCCTCCACCATGAATCCACACCATCACCGCTCTGTTTAAAGTCCATGTATCGTTCGATGTCCGTGGAACGAACAAATTTAGATACAAGCAGTCTTCACTAATTTCTAAATTCGGTAGAAACCTTTTGTCGTTTCCAGATAAATTCTGCGCACATGACGGTCCGAATGACGTTGCATTGTAAACCCGTGTCCACGATTTCGCTGCTTCCGGTTTCGCGAACCTCAAATCTTCTATGGGAGGCTCCGCAAAAGGCACATTTAGGAATTTATAAACGACTTCTCCTTGTACATTGTCCTCAATCCCTCTCAGTTCTCCAAGTGTTGTTGTCACTACCGTGTCAGTTTGAACCAAAGGAACTAGAAACTGATTCAACAAGAGAATGGTGGCTGCCAACAGCCAAGAACTTAGGGCTCCCATTTTTTCAGCGCGACAAAATACGCTTAAGGATAACCCGGCAGATAAATATATCAATTATCTTTCTTTTGGCTAACAAAATACTATAAATGTTTCTGCCGACAGTGCATCCTGTTCAGTTCAGTTTGCGCTGTATTAGTTTTACTTGCATGCCCGATCGCTCAAGAATAAAACAACGTAGACTCCGTAAATAAAATAAGCATAGCAGGGTGTCGTCACAGTGTGTTTCCTTGCTTGACTTGAGGACTTGGACTTTTGCAGATCTATTGGATGACGTGGTAGGAAGTCTAAACAAACAACGGGTCCTGGTGGTTAAAGTATACAATGCTTTCACGTTCACGGTGACAGTTATACTGGGAAAGATATTTTTGTGATAAGGAGGCAAGACAAGAAAAAATTGTAGTTTATTCATCATTGAATATAAAGGCATTC
Source organism: Siphonodentalium dalli (assembly GCA_032622095.1). NCBI lineage: Eukaryota > Metazoa > Mollusca > Scaphopoda > Gadilida > Siphonodentaliidae > Siphonodentalium > Siphonodentalium dalli. The sequence continues at coordinate 95,358,158 of CP136065.1, forward strand.
GATTTGTTATTGTGAATGGTGCGTGAAGTGTTTTATGTCGATGAAGATAAGCGAGACTAAATAAAATAACAAGGACACATTGAAACGGGTTCATGACCCGTTCACAAGACGTTGTACTGTATTGCATTGTACATAAGTTTTCTGAATTTCTAGCACTCCTCAGCAACGAAGAGATTAGTACCGATAAAAATATGTGAAATTTTGCATGCACCTGAAATTCATGATTCAATTGTTTACAAAGTATTCAAAATGTGTAGATATAGTTAAAACTCCTGAAAATTACGTTTGTAGACAAATTGGTATGACGTCTGCTCTGGGCTCACTGAGTTGCTACCATATTGGATCCATACCCCCCCCCCCCCATTTCGCGGTTTAATTAAGTGCTATACTGGCCAAAATTCTGGAGTAGCATTTCATAAATGGAGTTTTGAATATACCTGAATTCCTTATATGGAATTCATGAATATTCAAAAGCTCCATGTATGGAATGCTACTCCAGAACTTTGACCTGTTGCACTGAATGCGCGGAACGGGGCTGGATGGATCCAATAGTGTAGCGACTCAGTAATCTCGCTTATGTATATAACAACCTCATTTAAAGGTACTCAATCCGATCAAACTCCTCTCAATTACTATTTCAATGGCTTCGGGGGTCAAAAATATTTGATTCGAGTCGAGGAAGTCACCCATCAAAGCTCAGATTTATTTGATATCGATTTTAGAAATCTATTATTTTTCATTATCGGGAATACTTTCTGTCCCAGAAGTTTACCGAAAAAGCCGACCGACATACTCTCGATACTAAATAACATTGAACAAAATGTTGCTATACAACACATTTTGGACAATTATATACGATAGTTCACAGTCGTTAGCATTATTTTTGGATAATTAATCGATTCTGATAACTAATGTGACATTTGATAATTTTGTGTTGTTGTTGGAATCTGTTACCCTCTGATTAGATTGAGTACCTTTAATTCACTTTACCTCCATTTGATTGGAGCTGGCAATTATCTATACGTGTATTTAATATTACTATGATTAAAGTAGAGTAGACGTAAAATTTCTAGCAGACGACCGAGACCAAGCTAGCTCTTGAAACGTGTGTATCCATTATGGAATCCTATTACGGCCACTTGCTAATGGCGCTTTCGGCGCACTTTTTGTCGCTTTTGGCGCGATGCGCCGATAGCGCCGAAAGCGACAAAATGTGCGCCATTAGCGTTGTTTCGGCGCGCGCCGAAAGCGACAAAATATGCGCCATTAGTGCAATCGGCGCGGTGCGCCATTAGTGCATTCGGCGCGGTGCGCCATTAGCGCGGTGCGCCGAAAGCGACAAAATATGCGCCATTAGCGCATGTACAATTAAGTATGTGATCACCCCAGCAGGGGTGCCGGAAGAGGGGGCAGATGGGGCAGCTGATCCCCTGCCCTTGACCAAGGGGGCGAGCGGGGGCAGGACTTGCCCTTTTTCTGGAGAAAGAAAATGCTTTTTGTGTGTTTAATCTCATGTTTTTACAGTAAAATGTGACTTTTTTGTCCAAATACCACCAATGTCACAAGGAATATAATTTTGTTGTCAATTTTGTCACAAAACGGCCATAAAAACCGACAAATACCTTTAAAATAGGGATTTTTGCCACAATGAATTTATGGTTATTTTTCCGAGTTTGCGGAGAAAATGCCCTTTTTTTTGCAGAAAAGTGCCCTTTTTGTAGGCTCTGCCCCCCCTGCCCTTGGATGCTTCCGGTGCACCTGCACAGATCGGGCATGGCCATATGTACAATGTATAGGCCTACCGGTATATATGTATCAATTTTAAAAGGGAGGGGCTGAATTTTGCTGTAGATAGACCTCCAAATGCTATAATTTGTCATTATTCAGATTTAAAATTATTGTGGCCGTGTGGTCCTGGTCCCTCCTTTGTGGGTAGTTAAAGGTACTCAATCCGATCAGACGGTCCCAGGGATGTGGCTAGAGGGTCTCCGTTGGGGGTGTCCACCTTTGTGAAATTCCAACTGCACCTCCTTGAATCAGAATCAGACAAAACACAAATTTTACATAATTCCATTTGCATCCCCCCCCCCCCCCTTGCACCTTAGTGCTCATGCCTAATATCCTAACATCTAGTGGTCTAAATCCAGACACAGTGTGAGAAATGTTTTTGAAAACTGTACAAGAAAATCACAAATCCTAGCATCTAGACTGGCCTCAACTGAAGCTTGGGTCAGCTGCCCACTCTGCCCCCTCTTCCGGCACCCCTGCTGGGGTGATCACATACTTAATTGTACATGCGCTAATGGCGCATATTTTGTCGCTTTCGGCGCACCGCGCTAATGGCGCACCGCGCCGAATGCACTAATGGCGCACCGCGCCGATTGCACTAATGGCGCATATTTTGTCGCTTTCGGCGCGGTGCGCCGAAACAACGCCAATGGCGCACATTTTGTCACTTTCGGCGCGATGCGCCGAAAGCGACAAAAAGTGCGCCGAAAGCGCCATTAGCAAGTGGCCGTAATAGGATTCCATATTATGGTCCATCATCGCTTTTAAAATGTGTATGTATACCTTTACTTCAATTTGAAAGCCTGATACCCATTCCCAATGATAGTTTAAACAATAATTTATTCAAAATCAAAACAATATAGGTTAACATAATATACATTACACGAAAATACATGGGTTACCAGGGGTTATAGTCAGTCCGTCATTGCTCACAATGCACATGTAGAAATGTTGTTGGGATTGAGAATCGACGGACCAACAGGCCAAAAACAAAAAAGAAAACAAAGGAATTGAGAAACAAACAAAAGCAGTACCCTGCATAAATGACATTGAGATGATATGGTGGAATACGGGGTTGTCATCGAACTTATTCTTTTCCAGTGTGCTGGCGGGTTTGGTTGAAAAATCGAGGTTTAACACACCCGACCCGAATGGAGATACTCTAGTGACGTCCCCATGAGGTGATCAAAGGAACGTGGCGACGGGGGGGGGGGGGGGGGGGGGGTTAAAATTTTCAACAGTTGGAAATTTCATACCTGACACAGCATTAGTAATGATTAGTTGGATTTTTTACATCACATAATATTTACCAACCAGTACTCATTGGAATATGTTTTGTTATTAGCCAAACATTAGCTTATTTTTATACTGTTAGATAACATTTTGGTCTGATGAAAATCGAAATTTCAAGTGGCACACCCCCCCCCCCCCTCAACCCGTCTCTAGCCACGGCACTGTATACGGTGCGTATGTACATGTATATAGCCTATTCGCCCAAATTATGGCATATATGGTTAGACTGCATTCATCTTGCATACTAGTCCAAGTCTTCTCGTACTAAAACCGGCTAAGATATTGGGATGGAGGTGCCGGTCTTTAGTCCGAGTTCCAGGCCCATGCATTCTTATGACACGACTTAAGCGTTAGTGACCCGCTCAAATAAAACCACAATTATATGAAATAAAATATCACAATTGCGACAATAAACGGATATTTTCCGCAGAAGACATGCTATTTTATCTGAAACCCACATCAGTTGTGAATTTAAAACGGTAATTTAATGCGAAAAGAGACATTTACCTCAATGTTTACAATTTTTTAAAAGTATGCGAACTCGGTTGACCTCGCGAACTGTGTTCGGCATTTTCCGTTGAAAATATTCCGTAGATTTTAGACAACAACGCAAATTACGATGAATTCTCCATTGTAATCGTAATTATGTGTGTCAATAAATAAAATAATAAATAGATTAATTAAACATTGGAGATATAAATGTAATACACTAAATAAATGAACCTTAAGTTTGAAAAGTCCCACTAAAACGGAAGAACTATATTTCGAAACTGTGTGATTCGGTTCTCCGATTATTTTATCAACACAGATGTCAAAATGCACATCAAAATGCATAGACCATTTTACAGATAACCATTTTGACTGTTGCATTCTGGGCCAGAAACTATCCAAACAAAGCCATGTGCTTTACGGCCGCATGCATTTACTATGGGGGATTTAGGGTGGGTCTATAAAACTAATTATAACTTTGGTATATGTCATAGTTTACGCGAGAAATTTTAAACATATATCAGGGACATGTACCCCTTCTAGAATGTTCAAAAACATTTCCAGTTGCTTGTCGTATTTTAATTGATTTTATGCGATGAAATAATGCGAAAATTCAGAAAATTGCACTAATCTCTCAATATTTTGCGGTTTTAGTAAACGCCTGATAAAACTCGTTCTATTGGGAATTTTTAAACCAAATTTTCAGATAATATAGAGTAAACACAGTACTATCGGAATATCGTCAAGGAGTTCTGTACATTTGGTATTAATTAACCCTCAGACTGCCGAAGCTGCCGTCAATAAATTCGTTTTTTCGTGTTCGACGAAAATGAAACTTGTCTGTTTAAAGGTCCCATTTTCGTGTCGAATGGTGATAGAATCTCCATTTGTCAAGTTCGTGGATAAATTACGTCACAATTAATCGGCTTATGTCCGCGGCCATAAACCTGTGTTTTTATAACAATTTATTTGAGACAAACTGTTGCGCGCATACGTAGCAGACGGCGCTTATCAGTTGAAGTTAATAATCGTGAAGCCTGTATAACAAATGTTCAAATACAACAGAAAAAAATACGTAAAATAAATAGCGTGACCAATGAGCATTCACAAAACAATATACATCAGTTTTGAAAACGATTATAAATGAATTATCGTGTACCGGCGCTTTTGCGCAAGAAGGTTTTTAATATTCTCAATATTTTGCGGTTTTAGTAAACGCCTGATAAAAGTCGTTCTATTGGGAACTTTTACAGCAAATTTTTAGAGAATATAGAGTAAACACAGTACTATCGGAATATCGCAAAGGAGTTCCGTGCATAATTACCCCTCAGACTGCCGAAGCTGCCGTCAATAAATTCTCTCTTCGCACATCTGGCTTCGCATGCGTTTCACGAAAATGAAACTGTTTTATGAAAAACTTCATGTTTTAACTGACAACTGAAGCATGTGAGGGGCGAGGTGATACTCTTTCATGTCTATTGTGACATGTTGAACCTAATCCATATGCTAGGGTCTCTTCAAAAGTTGTCTGAAAATGCCACCACTGCCTGCTATATATGCGACTTGGTTTGGAGAACAAAATCACCGGAGTGAAGGAGAAGATCTCTCGATCTTTTCGACCATCCCGGGCGCTTCGCACCCTTCTACTCTCATTCAACAAAATCACTTCGCTTCGTGCCCATCTACTACCCTTACAAAAACATAAATTGAAAATGCCTTCAAATCGCTGTGCAGTTTTCGGTTGCAATAATGACCGATGTAACCCAGAAACGTGAGTATTATTTAATTTGATATGAATATTCGTACATGTACTATAAGTTTATTGATTTCCTACAAAAAACTTTCAAGTTTAGAGTAATTCGGAAGGTCATTTTATACCATATAAAACGGAACCAATACAGAGCGTTTATGTTCTCATTACATGACCGCAAATATGTCGTTTTCAATCTACATCGATGTGTTAAGATGGAGATGCACGTTTTGCATAAATACAGCAAAATATGGCAAGAGATTTCAACAAAGTATTTCTTTCGATCTATCTGGCGAAAAATCTTGAATTTCACATCTTCGTTGTATGTAGAATCTGAGCATTTATTAAGAGACAACAAAAACTCCAGGCATAACAACTTCGCTTTTTGGGTATTAACCGTTTTCTGTTGATCATCTGCCGACTGAATAACTGGAAATTTCTGTTTGTGACTGCCTACTCGGCTAGCTGCACTTTCTCATCTTTTTTTCGTCTAGTTGATGGAACACCACGGTCGTTTAGGAAGGTTTTTAGTTCGCTGTCTGTACATCAACTGGTCATGCTTCTATTTTATATACCCCATAAAACTTCCGTTAGATGTTCTCACTTGTGTTTCAACAATTCACCGAAAGTGACCACGTGTCATGTATACTAAACATGTGTGATATATACGGCATGAATTTGGCAAAGTATGACTTGTGTTCACTGCGTGCTCACCAAAGAATCACAATAGACTGTAACAACACCCGTGATGTTTTACCTCAACTTTCAAAAGAGGAAGTTTGAACACATTTTGTATTGTTTGTTTTTTTTAGCCTAGAACAAAATCCAATGATTGCGTCCATTAAAAACCTCCTTGGGCAAAAGCGCCGGTACACGATAAAGAGCGTTTTCATTTATAATCATTTTTACTCGTTTGCAAAACTGATGTATATTGTTTTGTGAATGCTCATTGGTCACGCTATTTATTTTACGTATTTTTTTCCCGTTCTATTTGAACATTTGTTACACAGGCTTCACGATTATTAACTTCAACTGATAAGCGCCGACTGCTGCGTATGCGCGCAACAGTTTGTCTCAAATAAATTGTTATAAAAACACAGGTTTATGGCCGCGGACATAAGCCGATTAAGTTTGACGTAATTTATCCAAAGGGGCAACATCATCATTTATTGTCTACCATCTATATATAAGACATTCAAGACAAATTACAAATAAATATATACAAGTAATATATACAGTCACGTGTGCATCATCACGCATAATATAATCATAATACATTGAATTAATTTCCCTGTTCATTTAAGATCTTTCTAACATGTATTAATCTATAGTCATTTAATTAACTTGATTTATATATATATCATATATGTGGTTATTATTAGGTGCGTATTTATATAACAGAACATTTTGCCGGGCTGGTCCGGCTCGCCAAGAGTAGAGATCGACGCTGGGCGAGCATGACCAACTCGGGCCCATGTCAAGTTACATGTTATATACGGACCCAAAGCCTACGCTCTATGGTAGATATAATACCATTTACTGCCGAATGAGTTGGCTGTGAGTGGGATGGATCAACCGCATATGCATACACTGTTCTACATTTCACTTGACAAATGGAGATTCTATCACCATTCGACACGAAAATGGGACCTTTAAACAGACAAGTTTCATTTTCGTCGAACACGAAAAAGCGAATTTATTGACGGCAGCTTCGGCAGTCTGAGGGTTAATTAATACCAAATGCACAGAACTCCTTTATGATATTCCGATAGTACTGTGTTTACTCTATATTCTCTGAAAATTTGGTGTAAAAATTCCCAATAGAACGACTTTTATCAGGCGTTTACTAAAACCGCAAAATATTGAGAAATTAGTGCAATTTTCTGAATTTTCGTATTATTTCATCGCATAAAATCAATTAAAATACGACAAGCAACTGGAAATGTTTTTGAACATTCTAGAAGGGGTACATGTCCCTGATATATCTTTAAAATTTCTCGCGTAAACTATGACAGATACCAAAGTTATAATTAGTTTTATAGACCCACCCTAAATCCCCCATAGTAAATGCATGCGGCCGTAAAGCACGTGGCTTTGTTTGGATAGTTTCTGGCCCACAATGCATCATTCTCGCTATCTGTAAAATGGTCTATGGCAACTTGGCAAGTCAGACACAAGAGTTCTAATTTGCTCCAATTTTGACAAGTTGCTTGCGAAAATTGTCAACAAAACTACCGTTCTGATCCTCCATTATGTCATTAAGTTTTTAGTGCGGGAATTGTTCTGAAAGCACATAGAAAACTGGACTTTCGGGCGATCGGTTTTCGCCATTTTTTTTCGGAAAACCCGCGCTATATATAGAAACGGAAAGTAGAATTCCCAGAACAAACAGCGGATTATGCCGAACTTATTCGGACCACTTCGGCTTTCGGTTAAAACGTAAACAAACAGATAAACAAATCGATGTTTGTGTCAATCAACCGGAATATTCTATGTGTAATTTAACATTAAAGTTAGATTATTATACACCATTATGACCATAAGATGTAAGCCTTTCCGATGTATATAGCATCATGTATTGATTTGCTAGGTAAATCGAGTAAAATACACCACAAATTCCCGCCACAGATCGTGGGCGTAAGTCGTGTCATAGAATTGGTATACAAGCGGTCTTGGACTAAAGACCGGCACCTCCATCCCAATATCTTAGCCGGTTTTAGTACGAGAAGACTTGGACTACTTGCATACGTCCCTCACTTTAAAGACACGGTTGGCCTTGGCGGTGGGTATCCTGTGAAAATATCTCCACCCGTCAAAAACCGCCACAAACAGAAAGAACATCAAAATGTAGATAGACTTTGTCCGCATACAAATAAGAAATATCGCATAAACAGTATGTTATGGTCATTTGTGCGCGAGTGTGTGATATCGACCGCTTCTGTGGGCGGGAGATTCCCCATTACGCATGGCTATATTTAGATTTGGTTTTTCCCCGCAACCCGGATGCGAGTCACGAGATCAGCTGCGATATTCCTGGAAATATGATAAGAACTTGTGACAAAGCAATCCGCATTTGATATTGGATGCTCCTTTGATTGGTAAGGTAAATATTTTAACTTATTCATGTAATGTTAGAGTTAAATATTGCATTTATTTATTGTCATCAAATGGATGCATCTAAATAATCTTTTCTTTCAACGAAGATCGAGCCAAGAATACAAAGCTGCACGATGACGCAATAAACATTAGGATGCGTATAGCGGTAAATGCAAAGTATCATTTTAAGTATGCTACTGTTTTCTAACACAATGTCAATACGTGGACATGGAATAGCTAATAGGGAATGCTCCAGACGGGAGACCAACCACCCACCCACAACAAATAATATAAACACACAATGAAAACATCCGCTAGCACATGCGCAATACGAGATCTGATATGATATTTTACTACGAATGCAATGATAACGCCTATACTATCAGTAGTACAGTTGCAATCAAAATAATACAAACAATTACCAGATATATATATTCGTTTAGGCCATGTTTATAGTCACAGTTGGCAGGGGGGTTTTGTGTCATATATTACATATGTTGAAAACTGGTTCACTTGGGATCTATAATTATGACTTGGGCACATATAACTTATTAGAACCGATTTTGGGCTCAGGGTAGCCTAAGGCAACTATATGTTTTTTTTTAAATATTAAAATTAGTATCATTCATTTAACTCCAATTTGGGCACTGTACATAACCTATTCCATCACTGTTAGGTATCTACTTCCAGCACTTTTGTTGTTTGTGGATAGGTATGCATCTATGCAAATAGTTTGCACAAAGTTTGGGCTCCTCGGTGGGTTTTAAGGGTATGGAAACAGCCCAACACCCACAGCACCCATGATAAAACCATACAGCACCCGTGCCTATGAAAACATATTTCTGAGTCAGCCATCTCTCAGACTATACCCATTCTGAAAATGATTCCACATTTCACTTTAGAACATATAGAGGCAATGGGAAAAAATGATTTGGGCACCTGAATGGCATTTTGGGCTCTGGTCAGGGGGGAATATTTGGGTTTTTTAATGGTTAAATTGGTATATTTAACTGGAATTGGGTCCTGTGACCCATTATATGTATATACTTCTAGGTCTCCTAGTGTTTTTGGAAAGATCTGCATCATTATAAGAAGATATGCAAAAGTTTGGTCTCCTTAGTGGGTTTTAAGGGTATGGAGACAGCCCAACACCCACAGAACCCATGACAATTCAAGTTAAATTGGTATATTTAACTTGAATTGGGCCATATGACTCATTATATGTATCTACTTCCAGCACTTTTGTTGTTTGTGGATAGGTATGCATCTATGCAAATAGTTTGCACAAAGTTTGGGCTCCTCGGTGGGTTTTAAGGGTATGGAAACAGCCCAACACCCACAGCACCCATGATAAAACCATACAGCACCCATGCCTATGAAAACATATTTCTGAGTCAGCCATCTCTCAGACTATACCCATTCTGAAAATGATTCCACATTTCACTTTAGAATATATAGAGGCAATGGGAAAAGATGATTTGGGCACCTGAATGGCATTTTGGGCTCTGGTCAGGGGGGAATATTTTTTTTTTTTAATGGTTAAATTGGTATATTTAACTGGAATTGGGTCCTGTGACCCATTATGGGTATATACTTCTAGGTCTCCTAGTGTTTTTGGAAAGATCTGCATCATTATAAGAAGATATGCAAAAGTTTGGGCTCCTTAGTGGGTTTTAAGGGTATGGAGACAGCCCAGCACCCATGACAATTCAAGTTAAATTGGTATATTTAACTTGAATTGGGCCATATGACCCATTATATGTATCTACTTCCAGCACTTTTGTTGTTTGTGGATAGGTATGCATCTATGCAAATAGTTTGCACAAAGTTTGGGCTCCTCGGTGGGTTTTAAGGGTATGGAAACAGCCCAACACCCACAGCACCCATGATAAAACCATACAGCACCCGTGCCTATGAAAACATATTTCTGAGTCAGCCATCTCTCAGACTATACCCATTCTGAAAATGATTCCACATTTCACTTTAGAATATATAGAGGCAATGGGAAAAGATGATTTGGGCACCTGAATGGCATTTTGGGCTCTGGTCAGGGGGGAATATTTGTTTTTTTTAATGGTTAAATTGGTATATTTAACTGGAATTGGGTCCTGTGACCCATTATAGGTATATACTTCTAGGTCTCCTAGTGTTTTTGGAAAGATCTGCATCATTATAAGAAGATATGTAAAAGTTTGGGCTCCTTAGTGGGTTTTAAGGGTATGGAGACAGCCCAGCACCCATGACAATTCAAGTGAAATTGGTATATTTAACTTGAATTGGGCCATATGACCCATTATATGTATCTACTTCCAGCACTTTTGTTGTTTGTGGATAGGTATGCATCTATGCAAATAGTTTGCACAAAGTTTGGGCTCCTCGGTGGGTTTTAAGGGTATGGAAACAGCCCAACACCCACAGCACCCATGATAAAACCATACAGCACCCGTGCCTATGAAAACATATTTCTGAGTCAGCCATCTCTCAGACTATACCCATTCTGAAAATGATTCCACATTTCACTTTAGAACATATAGAGGCAATGGGAAAAAATGATTTGGGCACTTGAATGGCATTTTGGGCTCTGGTCAGGGGGGAATATTTGGGTTTTTTAATGGTTAAATTGGTATATTTAACTGGAATTGGGTCCTGTGACCCATTATGGGTATATACTTCTAGGTCTCCTAGTGTTTTTGGAAAGATCTGCATCATTATAAGAAGATATGCAAAAGTTTGGGCTCCTTAGTGGGTTTTAAGGGTATGGAGACAGCCCAGCACCCATGACAATTCAAGTTAAATTGGTATATTTAACTTGAATTGGGCCATATGACCCATTATATGTATCTACTTCCAGCACTTTTGTTGTTTGTGGATAGGTATGCATCTATGCAAATAGTTTGCACAAAGTTTGGGCTCCTCGGTGGGTTTTAAGGGTATGGAAACAGCCCAACACCCACAGCACCCATGATAAAACCATACAGCACCCGTGCCTATGAAAACATATTTCTGAGTCAGCCATCTCTCAGACTATACCCATTCTGTAAATGATTCCACATTTCACTCTAGAATATATAGAGGCAATGGGAAAAAAAATATTTGGGCACCTGAATGGGATTTTGGGCTCTATTCAGGGGGGATATTTGTTTTTTTTAATGGTTAAATTGGTATATTTAACTGGAATTGGGTCCTGTAAAGGTATATACTTCTAGGTCTCCTAGTGCTTTTGGAAATATCTGCATCATTATAAGAAGATTTGCAAAAGTTTGGGCTCCTTAGTGGGTTTTAAGGGTATGGAGACAGCCCAAGACCCACAGCACCCATGACAATTCAAGTTAAATTGGTATATTTAACTTGAATTGGGCCATATGACCCATTATATGTATCTACTTCCAACACTTTTGTTGTTTGTGGATAGCTATGCATCTATGCAAATGGTTTGCACAAAGTTTGGGCTCCTCAGTGGGTTTTAAGGGTATTGAGACAGCCCAACACCACAGCACCCATGATAAAACCATACAGCACCCGTGCCTATGAAAACATATTTCTGAGTCAGCCATCTCTCAGACTATACCCATTCTGTAAATGATTCCACATTTCACTCTAGAATATATAGAGGCAATGGGAAAAAAAATATTTGGGCACCTGAATGGGATTTTGGGCTCTATTCAGGGGGGATATTTGTTTTTTTTAATGGTTAAATTGGTATATTTAACTGGAATTGGGTCCTGTAATGGTATATACTTCTAGGTCTCCTAGTGTTTTTGGAAATATCTGCATCAGTATAAGAAGATTTGCAAAAGTTTGGGCTCCTTAGTGGGTTTTAAGGGTATGGAGACAGCCCAACACCCACAGCACCCATGACAATTCAAGTTAAATTGGTATATTTAACTTGAATTGGGTCATATGACCCATTATAGGTATCTATTTCCAGCACTTTTATAGTTTTTGGATAGGTATGCAACTATGCATCTATACAAATGGTTTGCACAAAGTTTGGGCTCCACGGTGGGTTTTAAAGTTATGGAGACAGCCCAACACACACAGCTCCCATGAAAAAACCATACAGCACCCGTGCCTATGAAAACATATTTCTGAATCGGTGATCTCTCAGACTATACCCATTCTGAAAATTACTCTACAGTTGACTTTTAGAATATATATAGGCAATGAGAAAAAAATTTATTTGAGCAAATGAATGGGATTTTGGGCTTTGGTCAGGGGGGGGATATTTGGGTATTTTAAAAGTTAAATTGGTATATTTAACGTGAATTGTGACCCATTATAGATTTCTACTTCCTGTACTTTTAGTGTTTCATCTGTATAAGAATATGTGCAAAAGTTTTGGCTCCTCAGTGGGTTTTTAGGAGATGGTGACAGCCCAACACCCACGGCACCCATGATGAAACCATACAGCGGCTATGAAAACATATTTCTGGGTCAGTGTTCTCTCAGACTATACCTATTCTGAAAATTAATCCAGTTTACTTCAGAATATATGTAGGCAATGGTGAAACAATTCTTTGGGCACCTGAATGGTATTTTGGGCTCTGGTCAGGGGGAGGGGAATATTTGGGGTTTTTAATAGTTAAGTTGGTATATTTAACTTGAATTGTGACCCATTATAGATATCAACTTCCAGTACTTTTAGTGTTTTTGGAAATATATTCATCTGTTTAAGAAGATGTGCAAAAGTTTGGGCTCCTCAGTGGGTTTTAAGGGTGTGGTGACAGCCCAACACCCACGGCACCCATGATGAAACCATACAGCACCCGTGCCTATAAAATCATTTTTCTGGGTCTCAGACTATGCCCATTCTGAAAATGATATATTTTGGCACCTGGAAGTTATTTTGGGCTCTGGTCAAGGGGAGTGGAATATTAGGAATTTTAATAGTCAAGTTGGTATATTTAACTTATATTGTGCCATTATTGATATGTACATCCAGGGCTTTTAGTGTTATTGAATAGGTAAGCACCTATGTAAATGATTTCCCGTATTGGATTTAAGAGTATGGAGCCAGCCCAACACCCACAGCACCAATGGTAAACCATACAGCATCTGTGCCTATAGAATCATATTTTGGGGTCAGTGTTCAATCAGACAACACTCATTTATGAAACATGATTCCACATATGACTTTAGAGTATAGGCAGGCGATCAACAGAAAATATTTTGTTACCTGGAAGGGAATTTGGGCGAGGGGAGAGGAATATTTGTGTTTTTAATAGCCATATTGGTATTTTAGGCTTAGGAATCAGTCCAACACCCATGATAAAACATATGGCACTGGTAACTATAAAATAATATTTTGGGGTCAGTGTTATCTCAGACACCGAAAAAAAAATTATTTGGGCACCTGGAAGGGATTTTGGGCTGAGGGGGAGGTGAATATTTGTGTTTAATAGTCAAATGGATAATTTTAACTTGAATTGGGCCCAGTAACCCATTTAATGTTTGGGCACGTTGAAGGGATTTTGGGCTCAGGTGAGGTGAATATTTGTGTTTAAAGTCGATTGGGTATTTTTTAACTTGAATTGGGCCCAGTACCCATTAATTTGTTAATGGATAGATCTGCATCTGCATAAAATATTTACTGAAGTTTGAGCTCCTGGTTGGGATTGAAGGGCACGGAGCTGGCCCAACACCTGCAGCACCCATGATAAATTCCAATGGACCATGCAACACCTGTGATTATGAAATAATATTTTGGGGTCAGTCTCAGACTCTACTCATTCTGAAAATGATTCCACATTTGACTTTAGAATATAGGCAGGCACTGAACAAAACAATTTGGCCACATGAAAGGGATTTTGGTCTCAGTGGGGAGGTGAATATTTGTTTGTTCATGGTCTAATTGGTATTATTAAATTGCATTTGATGAGCGAAATAAGCTCATATCAATATAGGCTCTGTGTGGAGATAAACGTCCAATATGGGACCATGATTTCCATACAAATAAGCACGCAACGGTCTTATTTTAATGAGCGAAATAAGTCCCTATTGGTATTATTTAATCACAATATACGCTCTATATGGACTTAAAATTCAGTTTTTAAAACAGTCGAATATGGGACTATCTCCGGACGCAAAAAGCCCATATTGGTATTATTAAATCTACCGTTTTTGATCGTAACATATCCTCACAAAAATAGGTTCATAGTGGAAATAAATATCAACATATGATTCAATAGACTTATTTGATTCAGAAATAAGCCCACAGTGAGCTTATAGCCATTACGCCATTGAATCGCGAGGGTCGCATATGATATTGGTCATGTCGATGAAAAAAGCTAGATTAATAATAATAATATGGGTTTATTTCGTACGAAAATAGTCCCATATTGGACTGTTTAAAAAAAACGCGTTTTAGGTCCATATATAAAGCTTATATTAAATAACGCCAATATGAGCTTATTTCGCACATTAAAATAAAACCGTTATGTGCTTATTTTCACGAGGATGAAATGTACATGGAAAGTCTTGTGTTGGTTTATTCGTGTTATTTTTCAGCCTGTTCTTGAGAAAATAAGCCCATAATCTGATTCTGGAATAAGCACATATTAAGCTTAAACCCTTATTCCGTTGATTGGCGCGAGCCACAGTGAGAACACCGTACAAAGAGCGTAGCTTTGGTAAGTCGTGTTGATGGAAAAAGCTTAGATTAAATAATGCCAATATGGGCTTATTTCGTATGTAAATAGTCCCATATTGTACTGTTTTAAACAGCCTGTTCCCAAAAAAAAACGGGCACATTATCTGCTTATAATAAATATTTTTTTAGGTAGATAATCTGCTTAGAATCGCCTCATTTTGAGTCGATAATGTGCTAAAAATGAGAGCATAGTCACATTATCGACTGACAATGAGTCGATTGTAAACATATTGTGTGCGGAAAATGACACAAATAAGCCAACTTACGACTTTCAAGTGTAAGCTCTTTAACATGTGTTTTCAATGTGGCCCGCGCCATAGAACCAGATAACGATATGATCTATTATCTGCTTATTTCACAATTAAATAATCATATTATGTACTTATTTCACATTATGGGCCGATTATGTGCGTATTTGCGCGAGGATATGTTGTGACACGAGCTCCATGAATTCCGTTCCCAGTTCCCAGTTCCCTATTCTCCTAAATTGCACTTTTCGTTTACTAAATCGGCTGCGTAGCCAGAGTCATGGAGACCACCCGGGAATCCTTGTATTTTCGTGCGGTGCCACACAGCGGGGATCTATATGAAAGGGACGCGACCATGCAGCCCCTTCCAAATTTTCGAAAATTGGGCTGAAGTCGTGCATGGGGTGTCAAAATAGCACTTTTCGTTACTAAATCGGCTGCGTAGCCAGAGTCATGGTGTCCACCCGGGAATCCTTGTATTTTTGTGCGGTGCCACCCAGCGGGCATCTATAGAAAAGGGACGCGACCATGCAGCCCCTTCCAAATTTTCGAAAATCGGGCTGAAGGCGTGCATGGGGTGTCAAAATAGCACTTTTCGTTACTAAATCGGCTGCGTAGCCAGAACCATGGCGGCCACCCGGGAATCCTTGCATTTTCGTGCGGTGCCACCCAGCGGGCATCTATTGGACAGGGACGCGGCCATCTAGCCCCTTCCAATTTTTCGAAAATTGGGCTGAAGTCGTGCATGTAGCTAAACATAGCACGCTTTGTTACTAAATCGGCTGCGTAGCCAGAACCATGGCGGCTACCCGGGAATTCTTTCATTTTCGTGCGGTGCCACCCAGCGGGCATCTTTATGACAGGGACGCGGCCATATAGCCTCTTCCAATTTTTTGAAAATTGGGCTGAAGTCGTGCACGGAGTTAATTTTTTTTACTTTTTGTTACTAAATCAGCTGCGTAGACAGAACCATGGCGGCCACTCGGGAATCCTTGTATTTTCGTGCGGTGCCACCCAGTAGACATCTATTGGACAGGGACGAGACCTTATAGGCCTTTTCAATTTTTCGAAAATTGGGTTGAAGTCGTGCATGGAGCTCCAAATCGCACTTTTCGTTGCTAAATCGCCCGCGTAGCTATAACCATAGCAGACACGTGGCTATCCTTGCGGGATCTTCTTGTGCCACCACTATTACATCTAAAAATCACAAACTAGGTCACATAAACTTGTCCAAAATAGGACATTTTTCGTTAGTCGATAATGTACTGAAAAGGAGACCCTATTAGTCACAATATCGACTCATATAGAGACGATTCTAAGCAGATTATGTGCGAACAATGACAAGAAATAAGCCAACCCACTACTGTTCAGCTGTACGCTCATTAACATGTGTTTTCACTGTGGCTCGCGACTTAACACAAAATGATGACTATGACTCCATTATCTGCTTATTTCAGAATCAAATAATCACTTTATGTACCTAATTGGAATTATAGGTCGAATATGTGCGTATTTGTGCGAGGATATGTTGCTAAATCGCCTGCGTTGGCATAACCATAGCAGCCACTGGGCTATCCTTGTGGATTCTTCTTTGGCCACCACTAGTCCATCTAGAAATCACAAACTGGTTCACATATACCTGTCCAGCTGTTAATAAATTGGGTGTAAGTCGTGCATCGGATGAAAATAATGAAAAAAATGTCATTTTTCGTTGCAAATCGTCTGCGTAGGCATATCCATAGCAGCCACAGGGCTCTCGTTGTGGATTCTTCTTATGCCACCACTAGTCCATCGAGAGATCACAAACTGGTTCACATACGCCTGTCCAGCTGTTCAAAAATTGGGCGTAAGTCGTGCGTGGGGTCAAAATAATGAAACAAAGTTCATTTTTCGTTGCTAAATCGCCTGCGTAGGCATAACCATAGCAGTCACGAGACTATCCGTGTGGATTTTTCTTCTGCCACCACCAGTCCATCTAGAAATCACAAATCAATTAACATGCTCCCGTCCAGCTGTTCACAAATTGAGCGTAAGTCGTGCGTGGGGTTAAAATAATGGAAAAAAAATTAATTTTTCGTTGCTAAATCGCCTGCGTAGGCATAACCATAGACGCTACGGGGCTATCCTTGTGGATTCTTCTTGTGCCGCTACAAGTCCATCTAGAAATCACAAAATATGTCATATAAACTTGTCCAGCTGTTCATCAGTTGGGCGTAAATCGTGCGTGGGGTAAAAATATGACATTTTTCGTTGCTTAATCCTGAAAACCAGCACATTATTTGCTGAGAAGAAACAATAATTTAGGTAGATAATCTGCTTAGAATCGCCTCATTTTGAGTCGACAATGTGCTGAAAATGAGTTCCTATTAGTCAAATTATCGACTCATATAGAGGCGATTCTAAATAAATTATGTGCTGACAATGACAAAAATAATAACCAAACTTTTCAGGTGTACGCTCATTAGCATGTATTTTCACTGTGGCACGCGCCAAAACACGAAATGACGACTATGACTCCATTATCTGCTTATTTCATAACCAAATAATCACTTTAAGTACCTAATTAAAATTTAGGTCGGTTTTGTGCGTATTCGTGCGAGGATATGTTACTAAATCGCCTGCGTTGGCATAACCATAGCAGCCACGGGGCTACCCTTGTGGATTCTTCTTATACCACAATTAGTCCATCTATAAATCACAAACTAGTTCACATACGCCTGTCCAGCTGTTCAAAAATTGGGCGTAAGTCGTGCGTGGGGTCAAAATAATGAAAAAAAAGATAATTTTTCGTTGCTAAATCGCCTGCGCAGGCATACACATAGCAGCCACGAGGGTATCCTTGCGGATGCTTCTTATGCCACCACTAGTCCATCTAAAAATCACAAACATAGTCACATAAGCCTGTCCAGTTGTTCAAAAATTGGGCGTAAGTCGTGCGTGGGGTCAAAATAATGAAAAAAAATCATTTCTCATTGCTAAATCGCCTGCGTAGGCATAACCGTAGCTGCCACGAGTCTATCCTTTTGGAATCTTCTTGTGCCACCAATAGTGCATCGAAACATCACAAACTAGGTCCCATAAAATGCAAGGAATTCCAGGGTGGCCGCCATGGTTCTGGCTACGCAGCCGATTTAGCAACAAAAAAATGCAATTTTTAGCTCCATGCATGCACGACTTCAGCCCAATTTTCAAAAAAAGTGGAAGGGCTATATGGCCGCGTCCCTGTCCTATAGATGCGCGCTGGGTGGCACCGCACAAAAATACAAGGATTCCCGGGTGGTCGCCATGGTTCTGGCTACGCAGCCGATTTAGTAACAAAAAGTGCGATTTTGAGCTCCATGCACGACTTTAGCCCAATCTTCGAAACATTGGAAGGGGCTATATGGTCGCGCGCCCCTGTCCTATAGATGACAACTGGGTGGCACCGCACGAAAATACAAGGATTCCCGTGTGGCCATCATGACTGTCTACGCAGCCGATTTAGTAACTAAAAGTGCTATTTTGACACCCCATGCACGACTTCAGCCCGATTTTCGAAAATTTGGAAGGGGCTGCATGGTCGCGTCCCTTTCCTATAGATGCCAGCTGGGTGGCACCGCACGAAAATACAAGGATTCCCGGGTGGCCACCATGACTCTGGCTACGCATCCGATTTAGTAACGAAAGGTGCAATTTTAGGGGAACTGGGAACTGGGAACGGAATTCATGGAGCTTGTGACAGGACATATCACGCCCTTTACTTGCGACAGTCTATGCTGGGCGCAAGCAATGTTTTCGGTCAGGATCTCTGTTTATTTGTCTGTCCTTCCACGAATATGTTACGTCATACCGGAAGTACAGAATGTAAAGAATGCACATGCGCTAATATGAAATGATGGCACCAATTGTAATTTAAATCCACATTTATACTAAATTTGCATTGTTATCTCGTTTTATTTTGGTAATAAATCGTTCATAAAAGAACAAAATTGAAAGATTGCTTTCTTTGAAACTCGGAAAATTATTTGAGATCGAGTCTAAAAGATGCGTGCGGAATCGTTTTTTTTTCTCGCATAGAAAATGATGTGCGAACAAATTTCTGGAAACTTTCTTCGACGTTCAAAACATTTCCGAAAGACGCAGGTGCATATAAACCATGTCCGGCCAAACGATCGAGCGCATGGTTCTAGACAAAATTGTACTGAAAAATATGTTGAAACATGGATTATTAAAGCGCCTAATTAATTAACTGGGAAAACAAGCATTCTCATTGTCAAAGCAATTGGCATTTTGATGATATGTTCCCGAAGACCGTAGATCAGTCGCTATAAGGGCATGTTCACATTGACACATTGATAATCAAAGACTAACCAATGATCGCGTGTCTTTTATTTAATTGTGTCGGAATTGACTTTGACGTTTTTTGCCGCTGAAGTGCAATGACATACACAAAGCATTCTAGTCAAACTAGTAATGTAACCCAATTGGTATATAATATATAGCATCAGCGGCAACCAATCGTATTCACACCCTTCATATGAGCGATGTCTATATTGTTCTATAAATATGTCAAACAACTCTTACGTCATTACTAAGACCATAATTAGTGTAATAGATCAACTGGAGATAACAGAGATATTCTGTCCGTACACACAAATATTTCAGCGATGGATGAACTGAAATTTGATATCTAGATTCTCTATCGATCTCTCAAAAGAGGGCCCAGCACCCGTGGTTCAAACTGCTGTTGGCAAGATATCACAAAACATGCCATATGTGTGATGGGTGCATTCTAGTGCAAATGTGATTTACTACGGTTCGCGTCATTCAACTGAATAGCGGGTATAAGCTCACTAGGCTTATTTTGTATGTAAATAGTCCCATATTGTTCTGTATTAAACAGCCTGTTCTCCCTAAAATCCGCACATTACCTGCTTATAATAAAGCTTTTTAGGTATATAATCTGCTTAGAATCGCCTCATATTAAGTCGGTAATGTGCTGAAAATTAGAACATTTTAGTCATAATATCGACTCATAATGAGGCTATTCTAAGCAGATTATATGTGGACAATGAAACAAATAAGCGAACCCATGGCTTTTCAGGTGTACGCTCTTTAATATGTGTTTTCACTGTGGCCCGCGCCATAATACGAAATCACGGCTATGACTCCAGTATATGCTTATTTGAGAATCAAATAATCACAATACGTAACTATTTCACATTATAGGTCGATTATGTGCGTATTTATGGGAGGATATGTTAGTTTTAAAAACCGTGTTTTATGTCAATATAGAGCTTATATATTTTGCGATTAAATAAGCCAACATTAGCTTATATGAATAAAATTAAGTGCTTATTTTCAAGAAAATAGCATGACCTCTGCATTGTAAATGTTGAGTTGTTTAATCGTCTTGTTTTCCAGCCTAGCTGTTCTCGTGAAAATAAGCACAACACGGGCCAATATCATATTGGTATGTGCTTATTTTCACGAGACCAAGCACAACACGGGCCAATATCATATTGGTATGTGCTTATTTTCACGAGACCAGGCTGACATCTGCATGGTAAGTCTTGGGTTGGTTTATTTGTGTTATTTTCAACACGAATTGCTACAATAAGCATAAGGCGGGCTTATCGCATATTGAAATATCCCAAGCATATATTTAGTGTTCAATTAATGACAATATGCAGTCTGTTCTCGTAAAAATAAGCTCATAACGGGCTTATTTTAATGAGCGAAATAAGCTCATACTGGCATCATTTAACCTCAATATACCTGAACTTTTTATATATTGACCTAAACACGGTTTTTAAAACAGTCAAATGTTGGACTATTTTTACACGGAATAAGCCTATCTTTGGTATTATTTAATCTACTTTTTTTTCTTCGCAACACATCCTCATGTAATTAGGTTCATATTGGACCTAAATATTCACACTGTTCATATGGACTTATTTGATTCTAAAATAAGCCCACGGTGAGGTTATCTCTATCATTCCTTTGAATGGCGCGGGCCACAGTTAACACACATTATAAGGAGCGTGAATCTAGTAGGTCGTGTCGATGAAAAAAAGGAAGATTAAATAATGACAATATGGGCTTATTTCGT
Source organism: Siphonodentalium dalli (assembly GCA_032622095.1). Classification (NCBI taxonomy): domain Eukaryota; kingdom Metazoa; phylum Mollusca; class Scaphopoda; order Gadilida; family Siphonodentaliidae; genus Siphonodentalium; species Siphonodentalium dalli. The sequence continues at coordinate 95,379,562 of CP136065.1, forward strand.
ATGAAAATAATCCCATATTGGATTGTTTAAAAAAAAAAACGTTTTAGGTCCATATAGAACGTATATTGCGGTTAAATAATGCCAAAAGGAGCTTATTTCGCTCAGCAAAAAAATCCCGTTATGAGCTGATAGCTACATGGTAAGTCTTGATTTGGTTTATTTGTGTTGTTTTGCACAACACGAATTGCAAAAATAAGCACAAAACAGGCTTCTCGCATATTCAAATATCCCATATAGGGCTGTTTTAATAACTATAGTTTAAGCACATATAGAGCGTATAGTGTTTTCGAATAATGTCAATATGCAGTGATACTGTACCCATGTATATGGTGCACATACCCAAATATACCGTGGTATCTACAAAAGTATACCCTCATATCCACATCTATAAGCGTTTTGTGTCCATATATAGCGTATATTGCGGTTAAATAATGCCAATATAAGCTTATTTCGCTCAAAATGTGCTTATTTTCACAAGAACAATCTGTATGGTAAGTCTTGAGATGGTTGATTCGTGTTTGTTTTCCACTCTATTGTCATGAAACTAAACACAATATGGGCTTATCTCATATTCAAATATCCAATATACACAAAAAAGGGCTGTTTTAATAGCCAGCGTTAGGCCCACATGGAGCGTTTTTGAGTTTTCAAATAATGTCAATTTGTAGCCTGTTCTCGTTAAAATAAACACATAACGGGGCTTATTTTAATGAGCGAAATAAACTAATATAGTCGTATTATTTAACCTAATATACATGCACGCTATATATATGGACCTATTAAACGCGGTTTTTAAAACAGTCCAATATCTAATTTTTTTAATAGCAGCATATCCTCGGGTAAATACATGTAGGTTCATTTTGGACCTAAGTATTCACATAGGTTAATTTTTGGACTTGATTCTGTAGTAAGCACACAGTGAGCTTATAGCCATTATTCCGTTGAATGGCGAGGGCCGCATAGAAAACACATTATAAAGAGCTTGAATCTGGTAGGTCGTGTCGATGAAAAAAGCTAGATTAAATAATACTAATATGGGCTTATTTTGCGTTATTTATAGGTCCATATATAAACCGTATATTGCGGTTAAATAACGCCCAAAGAAGCTTATTTCGCTCATTAAAACAAGCCCGATATGAGCTTGTTTTCACGAGAGGCTGAAATGTGCATGTGCATACAACTACGTGTATTTGAATCTAATCTGGATTCATGGAGCAGGTCGCTGTCACAATGTCAACAATTAGTCACATCCATGTCCCCAAGTCACGGTATTAATGACTTCTTCGATAACTCAATACAGAAACAAATATTTAATGATAATATTCGTACCAAACTTCTCAAAAATAGCAATCGACGTGATCATCCAAGGAACAAACTTAGAACGTATAGAACATTCAAAACGATGACTTCTTTGGAAATATATATCAACGTCATTTCCGTCCCAAAATAGCGTGAATCCCTGACAAAATTAAGAATAAGTTGCCACACCTTGGGCATCGAACGCGGACGCTACTTCGATTTCTACGGCGGCCTGGAACCGCCACCCCCTCTTCAGTTAGTATCCTGATATATCAGGTTACGTATCCTGATATATCAGGTTAGTATCCTGATATATCAGGTTATTATCCTGATATATCAGGTTACGTATCCTGATATATCAGGTTACGTATCCTGATATACCAGATTAGTATCCTGATATATCAGGTTATTATCCTGATATATCAGGTTACGTATCCTGATATATCAGGTTATGTGTCCTGATATATCAGGTTATTATCCTGATATATCAGGTTACGTATCCTAATATATCAGGTTATTATCCTGATATACCAGGTTACGTATCCTGATATATCAGGTTATTATCCTGATATATCAGGTTAGTATCCTGATATATCAGGTTATTATCCTGATATATCAGGTTACGTATCCTGATATATCAGGTTACGTATCCTGATATATCAGGATAATAACCTGATATATCAGGATACGTAACCTGATATATCAGGATACGTAACCTGATATATCAGGATACGTAACCTGATATATCAAGATAATAACCTGATATATCAGGATACGTAACCTGATATATCAGGATACGTAACCTGATATATCAGGATAATAACCTGATATATCAGGATACTAACCTGATATATCAGGATAATAACCTGATATATCAGGATACGTAACCTGATATATCAGGATACGTAACCTGATATATCAGGATACGTAACCTGATATATCAGGATAATAACCTGATATATCAGGATACGTAACCTGATATATCAGGATACTAACCTGATATATCAGGATAGGTAACCTGATATATCAGGAAACTAACTGAAGAGGAGGTGGCGGTTCCAGGCCGCCGTAGATTTCGACGAAGCGGACCGAATTTGCGAAACATGCAATGAAATCGACAATTATTTACTGTACTTCTGTCAGACGAGAACATATCACCCAATCTGTTAAACATCCCCAACGAGAAACTATTTAAACAAATAATGATCAGCAGCGACTCAAAAACTATGCGGGCTTTGGTGCACACTTTGTCCACTATGGATTGAAAAAGAAAGGGGTTTGGCAACAGAGTAACGACTCTTAAATCGAGTACAACAAAAAGGAACAAAGATTCTTCGACTTGAGACCATGTCAGTGTTGCCAGTATCAACTCTGAATGGTATGTTTGCCAATCATCTACATATATTATTTGAACGTATGATAGGCATATACCGGTATAACATATGTATATTGTCATATATAAGCATATACCGCCATATATCATTGTTGTTACATTGTACTTAACTTTGTTTCATGTAATCCGTCCATTTTGTCTTGTTATTCTGTGTTCATGTACATTTGACCATATATGGTGTAACGTAAATAAACATGATTGATTGATTGATTGGTAAGTCATGTATTTATTCGTGTTGTTTTCCAGCCTGTGTTCGAGAAAATAATCCCATAACGGGCTTATTTTAATGAGCGAAATAAGCTCATATTGGAATTATTAAGACTCATTATATATGTATGCTATATTTGAACCTAAAACAAGGATGTTAAAACAGTCCAATGTGGGATTATTTCCATAAGAAATAAGCCCATATTGGTATTATTTAATCCACCTTTATTCATCGCAACATATATTCTCGTAAAAATAGGTTCATATTGGATCTAAAGATTCACATAGGTTCATATTGGACTTATTCGATTCTGAAATAAACCCACAGTGAACTACTACCCGCTATTCAGCTAAATGGCATGGGCCACAGTTAAACACATTTTAAAGAGCGTGAGTCTGGTATGTCGTGTCGATGAAAACATTGAGGTTAAATAATGCCAGTATGAGCTTAATTCGCTCATTAAAATAAGCCCGTTATGTGCTTATTTTTATGAGAACAGGATGAAACATGTCCTCGTGCAAATAGGTTCATATTGGACATACATGTAACTATTCACAGGTTTATGTTGGAACTATCTGATTCTGAAATAAGTACATACTGAGTCCCTTATTCCGTTGAATGGCGCCAAACACCCTACAAAGAGCGTAGCTTTGGTAAGTTGTGTTTATGAAAAAAGGCAGATTAAATCATTCCGATATGGGCTCATTTCGTATGTAAATAGTCCCATATTGTACTGTGTTTTAAACAGACTGTTCCCCAAAATTCCGCACATTATCTGCTTATAAATAATTTATTTTAGGTAGATAATCTGATTAGAATGTCCTCATTTTCAGTCCATAATGTGCTGAAAATGAGAATATTTTAGTCACATTATCGACTCATAATGGGGCAATTCAGATTATGTGCGGACAATCACACAACTAAGCCAACCCATAACTATTCAGATGTACGCTATTTAAAGACATAATATGGATTTGTTCGGGTATGTGAAACTGATAAGTTAGCATTCAGGCGCTATGTCAACTGGAGGAATGTAGCATTTTAGTAACATATGGCAATAGTCCCATATGTACTGCTTTAAAAGCCGAGATTTAGGTCAATATAGAGCTTATATATATTGCGATTAAATAATGCCAAAATTATCGCTCGTTAAAATACGGCCATTAAGTGCTTATTTTCACGAAAATAGCTTGACATCTGCATGGCAAGTGTTGAGTTGTTTAATCGTGTTGTTTTCCAGCCTGTTGACGTGAAAATAAGCACAGCACGTGCCTATCTCATATTGTTATGTGCTTATTTTCATGAGAACAGGGTGACGTCTGCATGGTAAGTCTTGAGTTGGTTTATTTGTGTTGTGCCACAACACGAATTGCTAAAATAAGCATGACGAGCTTATCGCATATTGAAATATCTATATAGGGCTGTTATAATAACCAGCGTTTAGGCCCATATGAAGCTTATTTAGTTTTCAAATAATGTCAGTTTGCAGTCTGTTTTCGTGAAAATAAACACAAAACAGGACTTATTTTAATGAGCGAAATAAGCTCATACAGAGGTATAATTTAACTTAATATGTATACATGTACGCTATATATATGGACCTATAAACGCGGCTTTTTAAACAGACAATATCAGACTGTTCTATCGAACTAGTCCCATATTGGTATTATTCAATCTAATTTGTTTTCATCGCAACATATCCTCATGTAAATAGGTTCATATTTGACCTTTAAGTATTCACATATGTTCTTTTGATTCTGATATAAGTCCACAGTAAGCTTATAGCCATTATTCGGTTGAATGGCGAGGGCAGCATTGACTATAAAGAGCTTGAATCTGGTAGGTTGTGTCGATGAAAAAAGCTAGATTAATAATACTGATATGGGTTTATTTCAGTAAAAACAATACAATTAGGGTAGCTTTGGTAAGTAAGTGATAAACTAAGGTAGATAAAATAATGCCAATATGGGCTTATTTCTTATGTAAATAGTCCCATATTGTACCGTTTTAAACAGCCTGTTCCCCAAATTCCCGCACATTATCTGCTTATATAAAAAGTAAATATTCTAGGTAGATAATCTGCTTATGAACGCTCTCATTTTGAGTCGATAATGTGCTGAAAATTATACCAAATTAGTCACATTATCGCCTCATAATGGAACAATTCTAAGCAGATTATGAGCGGACAATGACACAACTAAGCCAACCCACAGCTTATCAGATGTACGCACTTTAAAGACATATTATGGACTTGTACGGGTATGTGAAACTGATAAGTTAGCATTCAGGCGCTATGTCAAGTGAATCGACCGTACCTCTCCATAGAAATCATCGTCTGAACTACGCTCAATTGTAAATATTTACTTCTGGAATCGGGACTATTGGCGACAATACGGGCTTATATCATATTATTATGTGCCTATTTTCACGAGAACAGTCTTGAGTTGGTTTATTTGTGTTGTATTCCACAACACAAATTGCAAAAATAATCATAAGATGTTCTTATCGCATATTGAAATATCCCATATAGGGCTGTTATAATAATCAAATAATCAAATAATGACAATATGCAGCTTGTTCTCGTAAAAATAAGCTCATAACGGGCTTATTTTAATGAGCGAATTAAAGGGGTACTGTACGCCACATGTTGTTGTTGGTTTCTATAGTCTCCGAGTCGGAGAATAAGGTAACAATTTTTCCATTATTTGAAAGTCTGTTGAGTACGAAGTCATGTTACGGATGACAAATTTACCGGAATGCAAAAATACAAATTGTCGTTGTCGAGTAATTTTTGTAAAGTTTTCAACCAAATGAATCAAATAAAAGTTATATTATATGCATACTAGTCCCATATAATCATTTAAGTTATTGTATCGTCGCTAGTCAGTGAGTGGCTTGAGTGTTCTCCCCGTATCATCATAATATTTTAAGCAATCGTGTGTGCGATCGGTTTAAAAATCCAGTATCCCTCAATTACTATTTTTGATTACGGTAATTCGTAATTTAATTGACGCCATTTTATGGCTCCAGTCATAAATGCAATTTATATCAAATTATTAACTTTTAAATTATTAAATTTTAAGATAGCCTATTAACCTGAGCGTTTACAGAATACATCTTCGACTCAAATTACTTATGTTTCTATATATTATCGATATTAGATCGTTGTTGTCACCGGAAATTTAATGAAAATGGCGTACAGTACCCCTTTAAGCTCATACTGCCATTATTGAACCTAAACGCGATTTTTAAAGCAGTCAAATGTTGGACTATTTCCATGTAAGCCCATATTGGTATTATTTAATCTACTTTTTTTCATCTCAACATATCCTCAGGTTTATATTGGACCTAAATATTCACACAGTTCATATTGGACTTATTTTATTCTGAAATAAGCCCACGTGAGCGTTTACCAGTTATTCCGTAGAATGGCGCAGGCCACAGTGAAAATACCTTCTAAAGAGCGTGAATCTAGTAAGTTATCTCGATGAGAATAGGTAGATAGATTAAATAGTGCCAATATGGGCATATTTCGTATGGAAATAGTCCCATGTTAGACTGTCTTAAAACCCGCATTTTCTGTCCATATCGTATACTGCGGTTAAATAATGGCAATATTTAGTTCATAATAACATGGCGTTTATGTGCTTATTTTCACGAGAACAGTCTGCATGTTGACATTATTTGAAAACTGAAATACGCTCCATAAGGCCTAAACGCTAGTTATTAAAACAGCCTTACATGTACATGTATATGGGTTATTTTAATACGAGGAAAACCCGTATTGTGCTTATTTTCACGAGAACACGATTAAACAACTCAAGACTTGTCATGCTGTTCTCATGAAAATAAGTACAAAACGGACATATTTTAATGCGCGATATAAGCTGATATTGGAATTATTTTGCCACAATATACGCTCAATATGGATCTAACACACTGTTTTTATAAATAAAACAGTACAATATGGGATTATTTCCATACATATCAAGCCCAAATTGAAATGATTTAATCTGCCTCTTTTCATCGACACGACTTACCAATTTCACGATCTTTATAATGTTTTCACTGCGGCCATAACGGAATAACGATTTAAGCTCACTATGGAGTTATTTCATAATCAAATTATTTCAAATATCAACCTATGCGAATAGCTACATGTAGGTCCAATTTGAACCTATTTGCACGACGATGTGTTTCATCCTGTTCTCGTAAAAATAAGCACATAACGCTGCGAAACGGGCTTATTTTAATGAGCGAATTAAGCTCCCATTGTCATTATTTAACAACCTAAACTTGTTTATCGACATGCAGCCTGTTCTCCCGAAAACCCGCAGATTATCTGCTTATACATAAACATTTTTAGGTAGATAATATGCTTATAATCTCATAAATTTAAGTCGATAATGTGCTGAAAATGAGACAATTTTAGTCACATTATCGACTGCTAATGAGTCGATTGTAATCGGATTGTGTGCAGAAAATGACACAAATAAGCCAACTCACGGTTTTCATGTGTATGTTCTTTATAGTATGTGTTTTCAATGTGGCCGCGCCATAAAACGAAATGACGGATATGATCTATTATCTGCTTATTTCACAATAAAATGTACCTATTTCACATTATAGGCCGATTATGTGCCTATTTGAGGGAGGATATGTTGCGACACGACATACCAGATTCACGCTCTTTATAATGTGTTTTAACTGCGGCTCGCTTCATTCAACTAAATAACGGGTATAAACTCACTAATGGCTTATTTCCGAATCAATTAAGTCCATTGAAACATATGTTAATATGTATGCCCAATATGAACCTATTTTCGCGAGGATAAGTTGCGATGAAAAACGGTAGATTTAAAGGTACTCAATCCGTAAAGAGGGTCCCCATCTCAACAGATTCCAACAACAACAATCCGATCAGAGGGTCCTATATTACTATTTCTTTGGCTTTGGGGGTAAAAAATATTTGATTCGAGTCGAGGAACCCATCAAACAAAGCTCAGAGTTATTAGATATTGATTTTTGAAATTTGTTAATTGCTCGAGATGAGTACTAATAACTGCCGTCAATTTGGTAACCTGCTCGAGATTTTACGCCAAAACTCTATTCAAACAGACAAGGATGGATAACTCTATAATCAAGTGGTAATAATAACGAAATTTTGACTGTCTTCTGGGCCAGAAAGAATTCCCGATAATGAAAAATAATAGATTTCTAAAATCGATATCTAACAAATCTGAGCTTTGATGGGTGACTTCCTCGACTCGAATCAAATATTTTTGACCACCGAAGCCATTGAAATAGTAATTGAGAGGAGTTTTATCGGATTGAGTACCTTTAATAATGACAATATGGGAGATAGTCCCATATTGGACTGTTTTATAAACTGAGTTTTAGGTCCATATAGAGCGTATATTGTGATTAAATAATACCAATAGGGGCTTATATCGCTCATTAAAATAAGACCGTTACGTGCTTATTTTTATGGAAACCATACATGTACTCCCATAGTGTACGTTTATCTCCACACAGAGCCTATATTGATATGAGCTTATTTCGCTCATTAAAATAAGCCGGGAGTGTGGCTATTTTCACGAGAACAGGCTGTGAAGTAGCATATACATGTACTATACATTCCTTTTTCATATACATATGTTGTACTTCCGTATATATTCATATTAAAATATTCTTCATATTTCATACAGAATACTATATCATTATGTCCATGCAGTGTATCACAACTACAATTTACCATATCTTATCCTAATTTAATTAAAGGTTTAAACCAAAACATAGTTCGTACTTTAAATGGGTCGGGTTGTTCCGGGTCGCTTGGTGTCGGTTGTGCCTGGGGCGGATGGTCCCGTTCCTGTATATACAACTATATACATGTGTATATAGTACATCTGACTACAGACCGAATCGGGACCACAGGGACAACTCGCGCGGGCGTATGTTAGGGTGGGTTGTCCAGATTTTCCGGGGCTGGTTGTCTCACGTTTTTATTAGCTCGTCTCAGGTGGAGCTATTGTCATCACTCTTCGTCCGTCGTCCGTCCATCGTCCGTCCGTCCGTCCATCTACAATTCTTTGATCATCTTCTCCTCTGGAACCATGAAACCGAATGGGTTCATATTTGGTGTGTATGTTTCCTAGGTGACTCTCATTCAGATTTGTTCAAATGAGGACACTGGGTCAAATGGTTGCGAAGCCAGGGCCATAACTCTTTGCCACCATAGTAATTCTTACAACGACTTCTCAAATTTCATTGGGCCGAATGGGTTCGTATTTGATACAAAGGGTCCTTGGGGGACTGTTATTCAGATTTGTTCAAATGAGGTCACTGGATCGAATGTGGGCGGAGCCAGTGACGTAACTAAAAAAAAAAATTTAATTAAGATTTTTTGAATTTACACCTTGCTCAATTTAACAAACAAAAAAATTAGTTTTTAAACATTTTATAAAATTTGAAAAAAGTGACACCATTATAACATCTGCAGAGTTATGAAACTTTAATCTTTAATGAAATAACAGAAATATTCCATTACCCATCCCCCATCCCATATGGCCCAAACCCACCCCACCCTGCAGTGGCCTGCACCCAACCAACATCCCTTCCAACGGATATCATCTCCAGCTTCCAACTTTAATACCTGTTCTATTAAAGTTGCAGATATATCTTTGTGGATAGACAGAGAGAGAGACACATGTCATTAATCTAGATTACAATAAAATGTCACCTGGCAGCTTGTGTAAACATTACTGCTAGCAATTTTAAACAAACTGCCTGAATTTAGTGTCTGACATTTGCATAATGAGGTCCCCAGAGGGTCAATTTAGTGTTGCAACCCTGTACAGCAGGCTAGCATCACCAAATACACCCTCCATGGACCTAATTCTGCTTAGGCATCATCTTCTGGGAAGTATCTTAAGTATCAAATTGAAATTTTGTTTTAGTTACTTTTTTACTTTTTCCCTTCTGTTCAGTTTCTATGCCCCCCCCCCCCAATTTGCAGAAGATAAAATGCATAATTGAGGTGCTCAATGGGTGTGCATTACAAACTTCAACTTTAGAACTTAAATCTGTTCCTATATAGGTTTCCCATGGCTGGTGAGACCTAATCAGACTGAGGATGAATCTGGTGATGCTAGCACACCTTGCGGAATATTGTCATTAAATTCACCATTTGGGGACCTCATTCTGCAAATGTCTGACACACTATATGCAGACATGGCTGGCATATTATTTTCTTAACCACCGCTTATCCAGATGAAATCATACCCTGATTTTTCAAAGAAACATTGGGGGGGGGGGGGGTATATTGGATTGAATTTGTCTTATGTCTGTCAGGCGGTCCTTCCACTCGTCTGTCTGTTGGGATGTCTATCCATCCGTCTATCAACAATTGTTTTCTTCTCCATATTAAAGACCAAATATGTTTATATATTTCAGTGTGCATGTTCCCTAGGTGACTCACAATCAGATTTGTTCAAATAAGTTCATCATATCAAATAGGTGCGAAGCTAGGGCCATAACTCTTTCCCTCCATAGTAAATCTTAAAATTTCTTCTCAAGAACCATTGAGCCTACATTAGCTTATATTTGGTATGGATGGGCCTTGGGTGACCGGGTTCAGATTTGTTCAAATTGGGTCATTTTAGGAAATGAGGTCCCCATATGGTGAATTCGTTGATGCTTTTCCACCTTGGGGAATAGTGTCATTAAATTCACCTTTTGTGGACCTCATTCTGCAAAGATCAGACATACTAAATACAGACTTGGCTGTTCCAATATTATTTTCTTAACCACGTACCACTTATCCAGGTGAAATCATACCCTATTGGATATTGGGGGGGGGGGGGGGTATATTGATATTACTAGATGAATGGATCTCATAGATGGGGATTCACATTTGTTCTAATAGGGGCAGAGATAAGAGATTTAACTCTCCTATATCCTTGTACTAGTTGTAAAATTCAACCTAAGAGGGGTGTGCAAAATGATTTCTGTGAACTTAGTACTGTGGTATGGTTGTCTTCTGTAAAATGTAAGAGGTTGGAGATTTGTCAGTGGTGTGCAATTAGAAATTTCAAGTTGAAGAGCCCTGATCATCGGAGAACCTCCATCTATGTCCATGTTTAGAACTACTTGTCTTAAGTGATATTGTCACGTACTGACTCTTGTAGTCTTCAGAGTCCCATTCTTCTCAGTCTTTACAGTCTGGTGAGCGACCCACAGTCATTGACTGTCTTGTTAAATATTTGTTGTCATCTTCACATTTTTTGTTTATTTATTCTTGGAAATGTAATTTTCATATTTTAAGACACTACTATATTACACGATTTGATATCCCAATATATTATTATCTTAAATTATTTGCCATCGTTTTGTCGACGTAATCGGTAGTATACGGATGGCGACGAGGTCGGTATTTGAGATTGGACACCTGAGAACTATCTGAATATGAACACCAAGTAACAGTCTGTTTATGTGAAACTGAGCTTATTTTAAAATTGCGCGAAATAAGCTCATGTTGGCAATATTTGAAAACTTAAATAAGCTCTATATGGGCCTAAACGAATAGCGTACATGAAGGTAACACCCTGATTGTATAGATTACCCAGGGTATCCCCCCTGAGTGTCTAGAATACCCCGGTTTACATGGCCCAATTCAAGTTAAATATACCGACATTAATATTAAAATACATATTTTGTCCTTCACCTGAGCACAAATATGATTTTAAAGACAAGGGTGCTGTATGATTTATCATGGGTGCTGTTGGTGTTGTGCCAGTCTCAGTAAACTTAGCGTACATTTGCTCCCATAGTTGCGCACGGTACGAGCGCGACTAGCAATTGTACTTCGAAATTCATTACGACTGGTGTTGTGCCACCTGCTCACCATTAAATCACTCCCAGTTGCCCAAACTTTTGCAAACCTTCTTATACTGATGCACATCTTTCCAAAAACACTACTAGTAAGAGACATAGAAGTAGATACCTATAATGGGTCACAGGGCTCAATTCAATTTGACCATTAAAAAACCCAAATATTCCCCTCCCCCTGACCAAAGCCCAAAATCCCATTCAGATGCCCAAATAATTTTTTCCCATTGCCTCTATATATTCTAAAGTGAACTGTGGAATCCTTTTCAGAATGGGTATAGTCTGAGAGATGGCTGACTCAGAAATGTTTTCATAGGCACGGGTGCTGTATGGTTTTATCATGGGTGCTGTGGGTGTTGGGCATAGATGCATACCTATCCACAAACAACAAAAGTGTTGGAAGTAGATACATATAATGGGTCATATGGCCCAATTCAAGTTAAATATACCAATTTAACTTGAATTGTCATGGGTGCTGTGGGTGTTGGGCTGTCTCCATACCCTTAAAACCCACTAAGGAGCCCACACTTTTGCAAATCTTCTTATACTGATGCAGATATTTCCAAAAACACTAGGAGACCTAGAAGTATATACCTTTACATGACCCAATTCCAGTTAAATATACCAATTTAACCATTAAAAAAACCAAATATCCCCCCCTGAATAGAGCCCAAAATCCCATTCAGGTGCCCAAATATTTTTTTCCCATTGCCTCTATATATTCTAGAGTGAAATGTGGAATCATTTACAGAATGGGTATAGTCTGAGAGATGGCTGACTCAGAAATATGTTTTCATAGGCACGGGTGCTGTATGGTTTTATCATGGGTGCTGTGGGTGTTGGGCTGTCTCAATACCCTTAAAACCCACTGAGGAGCCCAAACTATGTGCAAACCATTTGCATAGATGCATACCTATCCACAAACAACAAAAGTGTTGGAAGTAGATACATATAATGGGTCATATGGCCCAATTCCAGTTAAATATACCAATTTAACCATTAAAAAAACCAAATATCCCCCCTGAATAGAGCCCAAAATCCCATTCAGGTGCCCAAATATTTTTTCCCCATTGCCTCTATATATTCTAGAGTGAAATGTGGAATCATTTACAGAATGGGTATAGTCTGAGAGATGGCTGACTCAGAAATATGTTTTCATAGGCACGGGTGCTGTATGGTTTTATCATGGGTGCTGTGGGTGTTGGGCTGTCTCAATACCCTTAAAACCCACTGAGGAGCCCAAACTTTGTGTAAACCATTTGCATAGATGCATACCTATCCACAAACAACAAAAGTGTTGGAAGTAGATACATATAATTGGTCATATGGCCCAATTCAAGTTAAATATACCAATTTAACTTGAATTGTCATGGGTGCTGTGGGTGTTGGGCTGTCTCCATACCCTTAAAACCCACTAAGGAGCCCAAACTTTTGCAAATCTTCTTATACTGATGCAGATATTTCCAAAAACACTAGGAGACCTAGAAGTATATACCTTTACAGGACCCAATTCCAGTTAAATATACCAATTTAACCATTAAAAAAAACAAATATCCCCCATGAATAGAGCCCAAAATCCCATTCAGGTGCCCAAATATTTTTTTCCCATTGCCTCTATATATTCTAGAGTGAAATGTGGAATCATTTACAGAATGGGTATAGTCTGAGAGATGGCTGACTCAGAAATATGTTTTCATAGGCACGGGTGCTGTATGGTTTTATCATGGGTGCTGTGGGTGTTGGGCTGTCTCAATACCCTTAAAACCCACTGAGGAGCCCAAACTTTGTGCAAACCATTTGCATAGATGCATACCTATCCACAAACAACAAAAGTGTTGGAAGTAGATACATATAATGGGTCATATGGCCCAATTCAAGTTAAATATACCAATTTAACTTGAATTGTCATGGGTGCTGTGGGTGTTGGGCTGTCTCCATACCCTTAAAACCCACTAAGGAGCCCAAACTTTTGCAAATCTTCTTATACTGATGCAGATATTTCCAAAAACACTAGGAGACCTAGAAGTATATACCTTTACAGGACCCAATTCCAGTTAAATATACCAATTTAACCATTAAAAAAAACAAATATCCCCCATGAATAGAGCCCAAAATCCCATTCAGGTGCCCAAATATTTTTTTCCCATTGCCTCTATATATTCTAGAGTGAAATGTGGAATCATTTACAGAATGGGTAGAGTCTGAGAGATGGCTGACTCAGAAATATGTTTTCATAGGCACGGGTGCTGTATGGTTTTATCATGGGTGCTGTGGGTGTTGGGCTGTCTCAATACCCTTAAAACCCACTGAGGAGCCCAAACTTTGTGCAAACCATTTGCATAGATGCATACCTATCCACAAACAACAAAAGTGTTGGAAGTAGATACATATAATGGGTCATATGGCCCAATTCAAGTTAAATATACCAATTTAACTTGAATTGCCATGGGTGCTGTGGGTGTTGGGCTGTCTCCATACCCTTAAAACCCACTAAGGAGCCCAAACTTTTGCAAATCTTCTTATACTGATGCAGATATTTCCAAAAACACTAGGAGACCTAGAAGTATATACCTTTACATGACCCAATTCCAGTTAAATATACCAATTTAACCATTAAAAAAACCAAATATCCCCCCCTGAATAGAGCCCAAAATCCCATTCAGGTGCCCAAATATTTTTTTCCCATTGCCTCTATATATTCTAGAGTGAAATGTGGAATCATTTACAGAATGGGTATAGTCTGAGAGATGGCTGACTCAGAAATATGTTTTCATAGGCATGGGTGCTGTATGGTTTTATCATGGGTGCTGTGGGTGTTGGGCTGTCTCAATACCCTTAAAACCCACTGAGGAGCCCAAACTTTGTGCAAACCATTTGCATAGATGCATACCTATCCACAAACAACAAAAGTGTTGGAAGTAGATACATATAATGGGTCATATGGCCCAATTCAAGTTAAATATACCAATTTAACTTGAATTGTCATGTGTGCTGTGGGTGTTGGGCTGTCTCCATACCCTTAAAACCCACTAAGGAGCCCAAACTTTTGCAAATCTTCTTATACTGATGCAGATATTTCCAAAAACACTAGGAGATCTAGAAGTATATACCTTTACAGGACCCAATTCCAGTTAAATATACCAATTTAACCATTAAAAAAACCAAATATCCCCCCTGAATAGAGCTCAAAATCACATTCAGGTGCCCAAATATTTATTTCCCATTGCCTCTATATATTCTAGAGTGAAATGTGGAATCATTTACAGAATGGGTATAGTCTGAGAGATGGCTGACTCAGAAATATGTTTTCATAGGCACGGGTGCTGTATGGTTTTATCATGGGTGCTGTGGGTGTTGGGCTGTCTCAATACCCTTAAAACCCACTGAGGAGCCCAAACTTTGTGCAAACCATTTGCACAGATGCATACCTATCCACAAACAACAAAAGTGTTGGAAGTAGATACATATAATGGGTCATATGGCCCAATTCAAGTTAAATATACCAATTTAACTTGAATTGTCATGGGTGCTGTGGGTGTTGGGCTGTCTCCATACTCTTAAAACCCACTAAGGAGCCCAAACTTTTGCAAATCTTCTTATACTGATGCAGATATTTCCAAAATCACTAGGAGACCTAGAAGTATATACCTTTACAGGACCCAATTCCAGTTAAATATACCAATTTAACCATTAAAAAAAACAAATATCCCCCCTGAATAGAGCCCAAAATGCCATTCAGGTGCCCAAATATTTTTTTCCCATTGCCTCTATATATTCTAGAGTGAAATGTGGAATCATTTACAGAATGGGTATAGTCTGAGAGATGGTTGACTCAGAAATATGTTTTCATAGGCACGGGTGCTGTATGGTTTTATCATGGGTGCTGTGGGTGTTGGGCTGTCTCAATACCCTTAAAACCCACTGAGGAGCCCAAACTTTGTGCAAACCATTTGCATAGATGCATACCTATCCACAAACAACAAAAGTGTTGGAAGTAGATACATATAATGGGTCATATGGCCCAATTCAAGTTAAATATACCAATTTAACTTGAATTGTCATGGGTGCTGTGGGTGTTGGGCTGTCTCCATACCCTTAAAACCCACTAAAGAGCCCAAACTTTTGCAAATCTTCTTATACTGATGCAGATATTTCCAAAATCACTAGGAGACCTAGAAGTATATACCTTTACAGGTCCCAATTCCAGTTAAATATACCAATTTAACCATTAAAAAAACCAAATATCCCCCCTGAATAGAGCCCATAATCCCATTCAGGTGCCCAAATATTTTTTCCCCATTGCCTCTATATATTCTAGAGTGAAATGTGGAATCATTTACAGAATGGGTATAGTCTGAGAGATGGCTGACTCAGAAATATGTTTTCATAGGCACGGGTGCTGTATGGTTTTATCATGGGTGCTGTGGGTGTTGGGCTGTCTCAATACCCTTAAAACCCACTGAGGAGCCCAAACTTTGTGCAAACCATTTGCATAGATGCATACCTATCCACAAACAACAAAAGTGTTGGAAGTAGATACATATAATGGGTCATATGGCCCAATTCAAGTTAAATATACCAATTTAACTTGAATTGTCATGGGTGCTGTGGGTGTTGGGCTGTCTCCATACCCTTAAAACCCACTAAGGAGCCCAAACTTTTGCAAATCTTCTTATACTGATGCAGATATTTCCAAAAACACTAGGAGATCTAGAAGTATATACCTTTACAGGACCCAATTCCAGTTAAATATACCAATTTAACCATTAAAAAAACCAAATATCCCCCCTGAATAGAGCTCAAAATCCCATTCAGGTGCCCAAATATTTATTTCCCATTGCCTCTATATATTCTAGAGTGAAATGTGGAATCATTTACAGAATGGGTATAGTCTGAGAGATGGCTGACTCAGAAATATGTTTTCATAGGCACGGGTGCTGTATGGTTTTATCATGGGTGCTGTGGGTGTTGGGCTGTCTCAATACCCTTAAAACCCACTGAGGAGCCCAAACTTTGTGCAAACCATTTGCACAGATGCATACCTATCCACAAACAACAAAAGTGTTGGAAGTAGATACATATAATGGGTCATATGGCCCAATTCAAGTTAAATATACCAATTTAACTTGAATTGTCATGGGTGCTGTGGGTGTTGGGCTGTCTCCATACTCTTAAAACCCACTAAGGAGCCCAAACTTTTGCAAATCTTCTTATACTGATGCAGATATTTCCAAAAACACTAGGAGACCTAGAAGTATATACCTATACAGGACCCAATTCCAGTTAAATATACCAATTTAACCATTAAAAAAACCAAATATCCCCCCTGACTAGACCCCAAAATCTCATTCAGGTGCCCAAATATTTTTTTCCAATTGCCTCTATATATTCTAGAGTGAGATGTGGAATCATTTACAGAATGGGTATAGTCTGAGAGATGGCTGACTCAGAAATATGTTTTCATAGGCACGGGTGCTGTATGGTTTTATCATGGGTGCTGTGGGTGTTGGGCTGTTTCCATACCCTTAAAACCCACCGAGGAGCCCAAACTTTGTGCAAACTATTTGCATAGATGCATACCTATCCACAAACAACAAAAGTGTTGGAAGTAGATACATATAATGGGTCATATGGCCCAATTCAAGTTAAATATACCAATTTAACTTGAATTGTCATGGGTGCTGTGGGTGTTGGGCTGTCTCCATACCCTTAAAACCCACTAAGGAGCCCAAACTTTGTGCAAACTATTTGTATATAGATGCATACCTATCCACAAACAACAACAACATTGTCTATAGTATAGTATTTGAGGAGCATTGCCATTATGGAATTTATTCTGTCATTTGTCAACTATTTACAGCTTATTTTTTTATATAAATAACTAAACACCTTATGAGATGTCTGGAAAATAATGATATATTATTTTGACCCATTATAGGTATATAACTGTAAGGAAACACAGATTTATAAAACTTTAGTCATGTTATCTGAGAGATAGATGTCTTTGTTAGCTATTCTGGTCATTACTGTATACTGTTATTCTGAAATTACGATCTTGTGCCGTTGCGCATGCCCGCCCGGATGTTTACATTATTAGCGGTGTTTGTATACAATCGGTTTGTTATGGGTGGGTGGTTGGTCTCCGAGCTCGAGCTTTATGTCTCTCTGGAATAGAGCTATCAGCATGTTGATCAGTAGAAGTTAGCACCGTTACAAGATTGGACGTTAATACTAAATATATTAACCCTTTCAGCTCAGCTGGCGCAGCATTAATACAAAGATCATGTGCCAGTGCATTATTGTATATATGTGATTCTCCCATTTATATGGAGCCTCACTCATATAAGATAATTAATGCATGGCTTACAAGGTAAATGTATTGTCTTATAAGTTAGAATGCATTGGCACAAGGTTTTCAAAAAATTTCAGGAAGCTTTAATCCTGTAAGATTTAATGGCATGGGTGACCTTCATGGTGGGTATTGCCATTAAAATATTCACTTCCGATAAAATTGCCATAACGAAAAGAATATTAAAATATAGACATATTTTGTTCTTATACCAATCATAAATATTGCGTAAATAGTATGTTATTGTCAAGTTTGTATGCTTTGTTATGTAAACAAAGGCCAAAAAAGTTACAGAATCTGGCTTTTGTTTACATAACACAGCATACAAACTTGACATTGACTTGATATTGATGATTGGTATAAGAATAAAATACAGTCATTCAGGCAGTGAAGGGTCACTTTTTATGTTTGTGCTGCACCTGTCTGTATGCAAGTACAATGGATAAAAATTTATATGTCATTTTGTTCATAAATCCAGGCTCCATCATACATCTTATGTATTGTTCACAAATATTGCTCTTTCTTTTTAAAATACGCGATCAAAGATAGCACGAAATCCAGGCAATAAGGGGTCAATTCAGGCAGTAAAGGGTCACCTTTCGTTTGAACTGTATGTATCACAATTGATGGCTGTTCGTGTGTTATTTAACCACAAATAACATGTACAAGATGTATTTATTCCAATTAAAAGTTTTTAATCTAACACAAACTTGTTTACTATAAACCACAGTTGTTGGAAACTTGTCAAAAAAAACAAAAAGAGATGTCACCACCCCTACTTATTAATATAACTATATCAATTATATTAATAAGTAGGGGTGGTGACATCTCTTTTCGGGTTTTTTGACAAGTTTCCAACAACTGTGAATCACAATCAATAACTAATTTGTAGAAAAATTAGTAGTTGAGAAATATGTTTTTATTATTTTTTTATAGTGGAGATACAAACTCAAACTAGAGGTGTGACTGTCCCAATGGGACTACGGATACCCCCCTTTTTAAAATACTAAGATGTTTCACATGTCAGTAAACATTTAGTTAAAATAATAAAATAACAGTTCCCATTGCAGGTGTACAACCATAACCCTAATCTTAAACCTATTGACCGAAAATTGTAGGAATAAAAGCTTGGACAAAATTATGTATGTTGTGAAAAAATTTCTAAGTCGAAAAAGGGGAATAACTCCACACAAAAAATGTCGGACAGATGTCATAATCGCAGGGGCACAGGTTCCCATGGTACTAAATATCAGTGCCAAGATTCAAAAACATTGACCGAAAAATGTAGGAATAAAAGCTCGGACAAAATTATGCATGTTGCAAAAAAAGTTTCTAAGTTGAAAAAGGGGGATAACTCCACCAAAAAATGTCGGACAGATGTCATAATCGCAGGTGCACAAGTTCCAATGGTACTAAATATCTGTGCCAAGTTTTTAAAAAATTGACTGAAAAATGTAGGAATAAAAGCTCGGACAAAAGTATACATGTTGCGAAAATTTTCTAAGTCGAAAAAGGGGGGATAACTCAAAAAAAAAAAGTCCGACAGACGTCATAATCGCAGGTGCACAGGTTCCCATGATGGTTGATGTCTGTGCCAAGTTTCACGGAAATTGATCAAAAAACGACTGAGAAAAACTCCGGACAAATTTGTGTCCACGGACGGACGGACGACGGACGACGGACGGACGGACGACGGACGGACGGACGGACGGACAAGCTGACTCCAGTATACCCCCCCTAACTTCGTTGCGGGGGGTATAATTACATTTGTTCCCAACATAATATGGCCCTCTGTACAGTTAATAGCATTCACTCACAAATCATATGTAGTAGTGTTACAGTGTGTGCTTGCATGTTTTGTGTTCATAATACAAACATATACTAGTATATAATCAGAGCAGAGGTGGCAGCAGTTGGGGTGGATGGTTGGCAGTCAGGATAGGACAGCTCCATTCTTTCTATGGGATAAACAGGGGTAAAGGCAACAAACTGATATAAAACACTAGAAAATGGAAATTTACCAGAACAGAAGGTGGCGGGCAAGATCATTTGATCATTTCGAGCACCTTCGGCGCTTGCATCCCAAATCCCAAGTGGATCAGTTATAATTCATTGCGGATTGTACTGTCTTGAGTCACCTCGAGTGGCAAATTTGTTGTTATTGCCTATAACTTATTTAATTACATATATATATCTTTAACTCACATTTTTTACTCACATTTAATTGTCAATGATTTTATCAAAGCTCTATATTTATTTTCGGACAGTACATAATTATATGTTTTGTAGTTTCTAAATTAATTAATTAATGACACAAACACACACACAAAACTGACAACATATTCATTTGGCCTACCCTGTACATGTTTATATGACCATGAATACCAAATGTGGTGTACTCATTTCATTGCAATGCATGTGCAGCACTTACCAGTGCCAAATCTGATTGACATATACATGTATCCAATTAATATCATTGGTTTGTGAGCTAGTCCACTTATCGCTTTATTTGTGGATCATGATTCAATTTAGATTACATTTGTATTCAACTGTTCAACATATACATCAAGAAAGAAGAAACGACAAAACTGGGACTTGCAATTACTTTCCTTTTGCTCCGATCCAGAAAAACGAAGGTAAATGTTTTACAACCAAGGACGTCGCGAATGACAGTGAGTGTAACGTTGGGTGTGTGTCGACGCTGACATGATACCCATTTTCACCAAGTGCCCAACCCACCCTCAGTTGTGTGTTAATTTTAAATTTATGCAGCCCCCTCCCAATATAATTGAACTGCCACTGGCTGCCAGCTAAATGTAGCGCTGCATGAAGTGCCTGCTGGATTCATCCCTGTCAGGTTATTATCACAGCAGTTACACGGCACACTATCCATTTGTACACAGAATGCAATGTACTAATAGATCAATTTATAACGGAACAATTGAAATCGCGAAATTATCATTTGGTGTTTATATATTTTTTTAATTTTGTGGTTTTCTCGGGGAGGATTATATGGCTTGGGCACTTCATTTGGTGGATGCACCTTAGCATATTCATATCCATGGGCACTGGTCATCCCTTGGGCGAGACCCAACTTCCTGAATCCAGGTAATCACACCCTCCTTGCACCCCTCAAGGACGTAATGACAGGTATGGTGTTGGGGTGACTCTCCCCTCCCCAACATTGATAAAAATGTTCAAGCTAGAAAATCATGCCTGACCCAGTCTAACACAACTTTATAGTTAGAGCATGTTACACCACAATTACCCGCATAGGTTGAAATTGTTCTCAATTATTTGTATATATGCCCAACCAGTTATTATATAGTGGGGAATAAGTTGTTTTTAGACCAACAGCAGCATATTTTTCTATTTTTTTTGTAAAAATTTTGGTCTGAAAATGTCCATTATTTCGGGAAATTTTCCAACCTTACGGGGGGGGGGGGTGGGGTTAGACGTTTCCAACATACCCCCCCCCCCCCCCCCCCCCAACAGGTCCCTCAAGAATTCCAACTGCTAGAATTTTTCAACCTGGCACCCTGTATAGTTAGAAATGTTCCAACTGATAGCCTTTCCAATCTAATTATTTTACCGACCATTGGAAAATATTTGACTGTTGCTGACTGTTGGTCTAAAAAAAACATTCACTCTTCATTCAATTCTGGTTGGAAAATTAAACTATGAGAACAATTTCAACCTATATTATGTCTTAAATTACCAATGAAGGCATGAAATGTTACTATGTTTTATTATTTCCAATGTATGCTAATCATCAGAATTCAATTGACATGTTTTTATCCATTCCGTGATGGCACGTGCGATCGACTGTCAACAAAAGCATGTGACCCGCTATTGACAACGGAAGTAGGTCGAAACAAATTAAATGTTTACACAATAAGACAAATTTAACTTTTGTGGGGGTCTGGGAGTTGAAAAATAAATAATTTGTTAATATTTTACAGTGCTTAGTTTGGGTGTACTTTATTCTGTTTTTTATTGGCAGCAGCCGATCTGCAACTTGACATATTTTGTTGACCTACTTTCCTCCGATGCGTTTCCACTGTCCGTCAGAAAAATTGAATTAAATCGGAAATTACCGTCAGAACTCGCCACAAATTGCACATGATCTCCAACACATATTCATTCTCAAGAATCAACAGGATTTTGGGAGATCAAGTGCATCTGTGACTTTTGCCACGACGATAAACAGCAACTGACCCGTTACTGCCTGTGACCCGTTACTACCTGAACGACTGTATGTCTATATTTTAACATTCAACACTGGTCAAGGTATTCGACAAGGGGCTAAACTCTCACCAGCACTATATAAAAGATATAACAACGATCTCATCAATACTCTGGAGTCAAATAGGATCGGAGCTTCCATTGGCAGTATCTACCTTGGTGCTCCTGTAGTAGCCGATGACATAGCAATACTAGCGACAAACCCGGAGGATTTACAACTCTCACTCGACACAGTACACAATATCTCCTCTAAAGATAGAGTGACGATCAACCCTACGAAAAGCGACATTGTTATCTTCAATGCATCCAAAAAGAGAATGAATGAGCACGATGAATGGATGATGGGAGAAGATACAATCAGAGAGACAAACAGAACGGTACATCTGGGGTTGACCCGCTCTAATCAAAAGAGTGATATGATAGACCAACGGATCCAGAAAGGTAGAAGATCTCTGTATGCTATCCTGGGAGCAGGCCTACATGGGAAGAATGGAATTAACCCATACCTATCATACAGGCTGTATACCTTGTTTGGTAGACCACGGATTACTTACGGGCTGGAAGTGATGACACTACTTGAAGGAGAGCAGCAAGCTCTGAAGAAATACGAAATGGGTCTTATCAAGGATTTGCAAAATTTACCATCCAGATGTCCGAACGTTGCAGCCTATATGCTTGTCACGTTTATTTATTTAAAGAAAAATACGACAGCATCACGATTATTAGGCGCCATCACGATTATTTAAAGTTCTTGCAAAGTCGCGGAATTTTCAGTCAAAAAGTTAGAAAAAACGTGCAGCTCACTAAAAAAAATAGAAGTGCACTTGACAAGTTGACAGGAATGTGGGAGAATCTCATTCCTAACAGGATTTAGGCCTCTAGATCATGATGTCCGTGTATAAACAGACGGATTATCGCAGTTAATTACAACTCATCAAAGCTTATAATCACACAGTGACAACTAATTATCGTTGGGACGGAACCGACTTCTACTATCAAAACGGGACTTAATGCTAAAATCACATCACCAGGCTTATATTATAAAATAATCAGTGAAACTAATCTGAGTGACAACTGATGAACTAATTTAACTTGACGTGGCCGACTTCTCCAAACAATACTGTTATCGTGACCCAATTATGCGCTATCATGAAGACACAGAAGCTGTGAGTCGTGTGCACACATGCGTGACTGGTTTTGGCTATAAATGGAAAGTTACGACACCGCAGTACATGTAGCTTCTGTGTGTACACAGGAACATGTATTTAAATCTATGCAATAAAGCAATACAATAACATGTCCGTGTATTCAAAGCACAGTTTAATTATGAATGCGATGACTTGGCAACAGTTCCACATTATTAACCACAACTTACGTTTTATGTCGGATTTAAGTTTTATGTCGGATTTTAAATAGCCGATGTGCGACATAAGAAAGATAACTCTAATTTACATCTCGAGCGAAATATTGATGGATGATGCAACCGATATGCCAACTAATTTGTGATTTTGAGAAAGCCGTGCCTGCTTCCACCCAACCTGGCTACAATCACCACAGTACTTTACCTTACTCAGACTGGTACTGTTACCAAATTACTTACTGTCATTATTAAAGGAGCCAATGAGAACAACTTGCATGCATGGGAACTTGCCCAACAATGCCAAATTAATTAAGGCCTACATTCTGCTTCATTTATAGTAGAAATATGGTAAAATGCCATCATTGTGCGCCATCACTATTATTTGGCACCATCACTATTATTAATAACACCCGAAAATGTGCACCATCACTATTATTTGGCCATCACTATTATTAGGCAGGGGAGAGTACCCTCCCGATCACGGCCAGTATAGAAAAGAATGCCTTAACACTGTTCCATAGAGTGGCTATGCGAGTTAACTCGCCCGAGCATAAACTTGCCAACAGACAGCTTGCTGTTAAGGACATCGGTGACAGAAGCTGGTTTTCATACATAAGAAGAGTGCTGGCTAAATACCAACTCCCATCCGCCTTCGACATTATTAAGAATCCTCTGGACAAGGCAACTTGGAAAAGACAGATGGACTCAGCTGTCGATAGCTATTTCAACACATTATGGACCGAGGAGATGCAAAGTAAACCTTCGTTGAGATTTTTAAGTCTACAAAGTCACCCGACAGCTGAGAGTCATACACTATGGAAGAGCGTACCAGCAAATGAAAGGGAAGTGAAGAAGGCGATGGTGAAAGCAAAACTAGTCACGGGAACATACATACTTCAAGCAAATAGACACCAATTCAACCAGTTTGAAGTCTCTCCAACCTGTCTGCTATGTAAGGAAAAGCCAGAAAATCGTGAGCACTTTCTTCTTGAGTGCTCAGCTAGTGAAGAAGTTCGAAGTAATCACATTAAGGCGATGAAGAATCTACTTTCCAATGGTTGCTGTCCAGATGTTGCAGAGGAGATTAGTTGTTCTGAACAGTTAATGCTGCACTGCTTACTCGACTGTACCCATATTAGAATTTCCAACCTAATCGGTAATAACTGGGACCTGGTTCAAAAGATCGAACATATCAGTCGAGCAATGATTTTCGAGCTGCATAATTTCCGAGCAGCTACCATTAGCAAACAGACGTAAGGTGACAACCAAGGCAATCAAAATCTAATCATGGACTCAAGTCAAATTTCATTGTTTGATTTATTTGAAGATTATACTAACTACTAGCACTAACGACTACAAATCATTAACTCTCTGAAATAGTGCATAATCTATGCTCGATACTAACCTCTATCAATCTAATATAATAGTGGTATATAGTATACATGTATGTGCGGTAATACTTGCGGAACTCTCTCCTGCTATTCTTGGAAAATTCTTCCTACATTCCTTCTGACTATCTACTGCTGCTGGAAACTAATCCTCTTACCAGAAACTGATCAGCAGTCGATATTGTGTACCTGTTTAATACAGGGTTCTCCGAAGACAACGGAGGAAATTACAACCAACCAACCAACCTATGGCAGTTTTAACGGGTGTTACTATTTTAACAACATATCCACCATGAAGGCCATCGATGGCTTTAAGCTTCTTAATAGTTACTTTTTGTTTGTTTGATTCCAATAGCATGCACCTGAACATAAGGAGTATAGACTATACAGTTTCAGAAACTCCACCCATCCTGCTCATCCTCCAGGTTGTGATTGAGAACATACAGGGATGTGGCAATAGTGGGGGGAAGAGGTTGTCTCTCCCAAAATTGGTCAAATTTTCAGCAGTTGACAATTCCATGGCTGACGCCATATATTGGCCATTATAAATAATATATACAATAAATATATAAAGCATTTATAGTATAAGTAATTCTTCACAACTTATATTGCTGCTATTATTTATCTATATAAAAGCCATGTGTTTGTCTGTGTGTGTATCTATGTGTTTATCTCTCACTATTTTAACACCTCATATCCGATTGCATCCAAATGTAGACCATGTCCTGAGGCACATCTTAGAATACCACACGTAAAATTTCAGGCCAATCAGTAAAAGGCAATCTGAGCTATAACGCGTTTCCCAAAGGTTATCAAGGCGATATTTTACTGACGTAATGCGTTACCTTCTCTAAAGACGAATATAGTTTCAGCGGCGCCCGTCATAAATTCCAGACAAACTACGCCCACAATTTGCTGCCTTTCTTTATATCGTTATCAGTGGTGACAATATCTTCCTGCATTTCATGTTTCTCACCCATCATTTTTAAAATTATTTAAAGGGGCATATTTGAGCAATAAAGAGCATTACTTATCAGCTTAGAATATATGTAGGAAAATTGGTACAAATAGGTCACATGGCCAGGGGAATTCCATGGCACCTTTGACCTCAGATGACTTAAAGGGGGACTGATATATTGCAGGATTAATAAAGAGCGTTTATTATCAGCTCAGAAAAAAAGGTTGGAAAATTGCTGCACAGAGGTAACATATGATATAGGAAATGTCACGGGATAGGTGTCGTCCTCAAATGACTTAAAGAGGCACTATTAAATCATGTTTATTATCAGGCACTATTAAATAATGTTTATTTTCAGGCACTATTAAATAATGTTTATTATCAGGCACTATTAAATAATGTTTATTATCAGCTTAAACTAATTCTTCACATGATGTTCATGTTTGTCACCTGTCAATTTTGTTGGGCAACCCCTAATATTCATTTATATTGGCTAGGAATTTTCAGTCCGGTTCATGGGATATTGGTAGGGAAATTAACTCACACTATCCGAATAATCTCAACATATTTTCAGTTAGAAATTTCCAATACCATTGATTTAGGTATGAAATTTCCAACTGTTGAAAAAATAATTCCTTGCCTGTACCTTCCTGCACTATTTACAGTAACCCTTTTATAATATAGTCAGTTGAACAACTGCAATCATCCCTAAGAATAAGGTGCCTGTCATTTGCAGAATGAAGTCCCCAGAGGGTGAATTTAGTGATGCTATCCCACATAGTGGGCTAGCATCACTAAATTCACCCTCTGGGGACCTCATTCTGCTTAGGCCTCATCTCCTCTGGAAAGTTTCTTTGTCATCAAATTTCTACAGAAACTTAAATTCTATTTATTTTTTAATTTATTGCTCTATATCCCCAAATTAGCAGGCAACACTTGCATAATCGAGGTTCCCAATGGGTGTACATCACAATATTCACCATTTGGGAATTTCAATTTGAATTTATGTCTCCCGTAGCAGATGAGGCCATGCATAATGAGGTCCCACGAGGGTGAATTTGGTGATGCTAGCCCACTGTGCGGGACAGCGTCACTAAATTCACTCTCTGGGGACCTCATTCTGCAAACAAAAGTCACACTAAACTCAGGCTTGACTGCAATAGCAACATATTAAAAACATATTATGGACTTGTTCGGGTGCGTGAAATTGATAAGTTAGTACTCAGGTGCTAATATGCCAACCTGGGGAATGTAGAATTCTGCTAACATCGCTGAAAATATAAAAGAAATCGACCATACCATTCCACAGAAAAAATCGCCTGAACTAAGCCCAATTGTAAATATTTACATCTCGATTCGGGACACAACTTTAGGCAATAATCTAACACAAACCATTTCGCTATCGATAGTCAGGGTATTTAATTAATATATCAGAATAACGGTGTGTATCGTCAATTTGATTAATATTTGTAACAACTACTTTGAGCAAGATTATTCTCAACTTCTTTTTGGTCACCCTATCAGAGTGTTTCACATTACTTTAATCTTGCCTTATATTTCAGGTGTATTCAGCTATCTGCATTTATGTAGAGGACATACAATCACACTTCGAAAATGGATGCTGCTAAAATAGTAGAAGGTGAACTCACTCAGAATCATACCGAGTCAAGTCCGGGAGTTAATCCTTGCACACCAGACATGCAAGCATTAATTCTCCAGAGGATTGAAGCTATACAGACTGAGGTACGAGACATAGCAAATATATCCAAGAATGTGGATCAAATGCAAAAGATGATGGAAGAGATGGGACGTGATATGAGGCTAGTTAAAGAGACATGCTTTATGCAGAAAAATGGTGAGTCATCATTTTTATAATCTTAACTAATTTTCACCAAATTTCATCTGAGCTGATGTCAAGTGTCATAGCAAATAATAGCTAATCTTATCCTTCAGGGTAATTGTGCAGAAAGTTCTAAAAAGCTTGATGTTGGCATATGAAAAGTATTTCAATACCATGGGGTTATTTTCAATTATATTTTCTGATATAATAATAATGGTGTACATTATTCATTAGCGACTCAAGTTTCCTTGGACGTAAAGTTTCGTGAACCAGCTAGAGAAATCGGAATGGATAATGCTTGTTTACGTACAAACCCCTTCCCTATACATATCAATATTGGGGTTAAGCGTTGTTGACCTGCTCACATAAAACTCACCAATAACTATAATAAAATTATTCAAAACAAGCCCTGCATATGCCTGAATTAAACATGCATAATCTGATTTAACGGCCCTAAATTACTATTTCCTCGGCTTTAGGGGTAACAGATATTTGATTCGAGTCAAGGAACCCAGTCATCAAAACGCAGAGTTAATATAGTTTGACTTTTGAAATATGTTATTTTTCACCACCTCAAATCAAAGAGAATAATTGAGAATATGAGGTAAAACCAGATAATATAGCATAATAGCTACAATATTATGACAAATGTTTTTGGGAAACAGTTAAAGATGGTCTATCTCTTCCTAAACACGTTTTATATAGATTCCTGGGTATGAAATATTACATATGAGTCGAAGACACCTGTCTGGAAATGCTTCTATCAATTAATATTGATGATATATATTATTTTCTTATATAATGCTATAATTAAGTGGGACATATTTTCATTACAATTTTTATAATTTTTAGATAGAGTTATACCCCATGCTACGCGTCAATGAAAGCTAGCAGTAAAATGTCCCAAATTGATGACATGTATATTATACCAGAACATTTTAATATTAAAATGATAGAAGCATTTCCAGACAAATATCCCAAATTGATATTACACCAGAAGAGTTGAAATAAAATCAATATTAATTCATAGAAGTGTTTTTCGGACAGGGGTCTTCGACTCATATTTATTATTTTATAACCAGGAAACTATATAAAACGTGTTTAGGAAGAGATAGACCATCGATCATTAAAGACATGTTATGGACTTGTTCGAGTCTGTGAAATTGATAAGTTAGTTTTCAGGCTATATTTCAACTGGAGGAATGTAGCCTTCTACAAACTTTGCAATCGGCCATTCCACTCCATAGAAAATGTCACCTGAACTACACTCAATTGTAAATATTTACTTCTCGATTCGGGACGCAACTATCAGCAAGAAACGAATGAAACAAACTACGCCATAGAGAGTCACTGCATTTAAATAATATATAAGAATGACGGTGTGTGTTGTCAATTTGGATAAATTATTGGTAAAAAGAACTGCTTTGAGCAAGATTATTCTCCTTTTCTATTGGATCAACTTACAGGAGTGTTTCAGATCACTTTAATGAATGGTAATGTACTGAATGAAAATAAAAGCATAAGGGTGAACATTACCCTGTCACACTCCAATTTATCATGTTGTAACTAATTTATTTACAGATTCAAAGAGTTCTTACGAGAATCAGCGACACCAGGGGTTCCTTCAGAAAAACCACACCCAGCTGCTGGGAGAGCTGCATGTAGATGGAAACATTCTACTGGATAACCTTATGGCACAACGAGTTATCACTGAATCGGATAGAGACATCATCATAGCGGAGACAGGCAAGAAGGCAAAAACTAGAAAACTCTTAGATCGACTCAGGCAGTCTGATAGTGAGAAGTTTGATAGTTTTGTCAGCGAATTGGCGAAAACTCAGCCATGCCTTGCCACGAGCATTTGTGAATGTCTGAGTAGTTTTAGCAGTGGCAACAATTCAAAAACTTGTGTGAAATGCTTACTGAAGAGGAATGTATCACCAAACGACGTCGCTGATGAACTGTTTCAGAACGGTGTCTTGTCAGGGTATGAGTTAGAATATATTTGTGATGTTTCAAAGAATATTAATGGCCGCTGGGCTAAACTTCTTGACAAAATTGTTAGTCAAAATGAATATAATATTTTAATTCGTGCTCTCTGCCGAAAACATCCTAACCTGATGAAGGAGTTGGATAAGAAAAGAGACAAAATGAGCGGGAAATGTCAATGTGAAGGAACAATGGAAGAAATACCAAATGAAAACACAGCTATAAAAATGACGGAATCTAGATCATTTGGACAGTTCGCCGAACATCAACTGAATTCGGAATTTTCACAGAAAGTAGTTTATGATGAAACTTCTGGTGATGACACTGTCTTAAAAAATGTCTATAGTGAAGTGAATTCTCATTACGAGTGTGGTCACGATAATGATAAGCATGGTTACAGATGTGGGAATAAAAGTTATGCTAGTGCAACCGATGACACAGATCTGGATTGCGTTGATGGTCCACAGGCATCAGTCCATAGTCACATATCATCCTACACCTCTAAGTTAGGTGTAGAAAGTGAGGAGGATACAAAAACAGCATTAAATCGACAGGATATACTGAGCTCTCACACAGATTTCTCATCAAAGTCGGATCATTTTGAAAAGGAACTGGAGAAATCATTGAAAGGCCTAAACAATATGGTGAGGAATTTCCATTCTATGGATTTGACTGTGCTGGCCAGTCTAGAGCATTATGGGATGCCTTGTCCTTCTCAGAATCCTGATCCTCTGAATAATTCAGCAGCAAGCTTGCCACCAATTCCATTGTTTGCTAGTCCTCCGAAAAAGATGAAGAAAAGAAGGAAGAGAATAAGAAATAGTTTAGATAATGAGACGGTCCCTATTTCCAGTGAAAATTTGCCAAATAATGAAGCTAAAGCCATCATTTTGAAAACAAATCCGCATTTAAAAAGTGAATTGGAATGTTTTAGTATGCCAGATTGTATGGATGTTAATGTTGATGATTTCCAGAAAAAGACAAATCGGAAACGGAAAATTAATAAGTCGGACAATTTATCAACTGACTCTGAGGTTCCAGAGAAAGTTGTTCGCTGTCTTCACACTGATGAATATTCAAAGCAGAAAGTTATGTTGAAAGGTTGGCAGCAGTGTGATGAAATAATTTCTACAAACAATAACCACATTGTTGTTGCAAAGACTTCTGCATCAACAGCTTCTGAATCATATGACAGTGGTACTGAGAAAGCTATGTTTAAGATGTTTCTTCGATATGACGACAGTTCTGAAGAGGAATATTTTATTTCACATGATGTTTTGCAAAATTTATTTACCAAAATTATGACGACCCCTGGACGTGCGATGGAAGGCTCAGATGAACTTTATCGGAAACTGAAAGCAGAGTGTATTGAGCTTGATGGACTCATTTGGTGTGCTGATTCGGCAGAATTTGAGAGGAAGACTGATGTGTACATTGAAAAAGCTGAGGGCAATCCTGATATAACTGTTGATGTTCTTAATCACAAGATCATATACAGAGTATTCAAGTCAAACAAGGCACGGTTTGATCCGGAAGATTGTAAACGATGGAGTAAAGAAATTATCAGGCTTCTCCCGAAAACAACATTCCGTAAGATGTTATCCATGTCGTTTCTCAGTATTATAACAATCGCTTATCGGCAATTGAAGTTATTCGGAAGAATGCATGAGTGTCTTCAAGATGGAATGCAAATTTTGCAGACTGAGATACCTGGGAAGGCGTCTGGTCACATTCTTGTGCAGAATGCCTTCTACAACATCCATTTCCAAACTCTTGGTTGGAGTAGAAACAACAGCTTGGATTTGACAAGCATTCTTAAGGATTTGGATGAAGCCGTAAGACACTATGAACATGAGGAGTCACTTGGATTTCCTTGTAAGTTTGAATTCAGAGCTATATTTCTTCACAGGGCGATGGTGTATCTGCGTACATGCCCATACCAGCATCTCATTTCATGTAAAGTTCCTGTGGAAGATGTTGACATGGCTGGTAAACTGCTCGGCAAAATTCGAAAGCAGTACTGGGTTGGGGCACCT
Organism: Siphonodentalium dalli; assembly: GCA_032622095.1. Classification (NCBI taxonomy): domain Eukaryota; kingdom Metazoa; phylum Mollusca; class Scaphopoda; order Gadilida; family Siphonodentaliidae; genus Siphonodentalium; species Siphonodentalium dalli. The sequence continues at coordinate 95,411,516 of CP136065.1, forward strand.
CCCCGACAGAAGATTCTTTATCATATCGGCAAGTGTGACCTGCTCGCCAGGCAAGCAGAGATGGACTATTTTACTGATGAAAAACCCGCTTACATCTGGTATATGTGTGCTCTGGCCGCTGCAGCAGAGGCTAAAACCATCGCAGAAATAAATGAGACTGAGTTCACAAGAGAGCTTGAGTGGGTGGAGATAAGGGAGGCAACTATTGGTAGAAAGATCGAGAGAGCTCGATTAATTTGATTTGATGTATATTGCTGGTGGGCTCAAAATTGTCATATTTGTGGATTTGGCATGAAAACAAGCCTTGAAATAGTGTGTCTAATATTTGCAGAATGAGGTCTCCAGAGGGTGAATTTAGTGACGCTATCACCAAATTCACCCTCTGAGAACCTCATTCTGCTTAGGCCTCAACTGCTATGGGAGACCTAGGATCAGATTGATGTTATCCAGTTGAAGTTGATGAATTTCACCCATTAGTCACATCGATTAATAAGCATGTTATCTTCTGCAAATTAGGGGCTATAGATAATGAATAGAAGGAAAAAAGTAACTGAAACAATCTTAATTAGAGACTATATATACTTCTCAAAAGATGAGGCTTAAGCAGCATGAGGTCTCCAGAGGGTAAATTTGTTGATGCTAGCCAACTGTGCACGGTAGCATCACTAAATTCACCCTCAGGGGACCTCATTCTGCAAGTCAGGCACACTATTTGCAGACTTGCATGGAAATACTCATTTTATATATACCTTACTCATATCTAAATATTTGCAGTACAATTTTATCACACATTCTTCGCTGGGTAAATTTAAAACTGAGCAAATTAATTAGTACGATTCCCAGTTTGTACATTTTTCCATTGGGAAAATAAGAGGATTATGGTGATGAGTTATATATATTATGAACAGTAACATTGAATAAACACTTGTATTAGCATGTGCATATGCAATCAGTCACATTAACATTGTACGTTTGTAAAATGATAAATAATTGTAACATCTAAATTAGATATGGAAATGCTTATGTACTACATATATACCTGTGTTCCATGTTAAAGGTGAAAGCACATCTCCAATCTTCAAGCCAGGAATGACACCGTGGTTATTGAAATGTTCAGATAATAAGTTCAACAAATGACATAGGTCTTTTTTTTATCTTATTATCTGAACATTTCCCACCAATGAATATGAATTAAGCCTTCAGCACTTGTATTATCTTTTTGTCTGACTGTTGTCTAGTAATTTATCCTGAACACCACTCCAAAAGAAAAAAATAGTCCATTCCAATATATACCCTATTAACTGAATGGGAGAAACCATTTTGTGTAGAAAGGGACAACATACCCATAAACCTTCAGAAATTATTAAAAACTGAATTTCTCACCACAATGCACGACTTCATAGTGGCAAATTTAAAACTTAGCGAGAACTAGTACTTCTTAAATTTAATTATGAGTAAGGTATTTCGAATCTGCATTTTTTGTAGCATGTATATTTATGACTTGATTATTTTTTATCAGAATCATGTTCTAACTTATTGTATCACAGCGTGTCATGACAATTCATGTCCCAAAATTCTAAGTCTGTCTCCTTCATCATTTTGGAGAGGATGTGCCTGTTTCTTCCACATCTTGATTGACAGAGATGAAAGTAACATGCATATAAAAATGTTTTTTTAAATCGATATACATTTAAAACATAAGAATCGTGCATGCTAATAGAACATGCTTACACTCATAGAGATAATACTCCACCAGTTCAAAACCTCAAAACTTCTTGATGTTCTGACTGGAAACTTTATAACATTAAAAAAACAATGCAGGCAATATATTTCTTAGTTATTACCTGTTCCGTAACTTTCTTAATGGTTTCAGCTCGAGATTGCATTATTGAGGTGACATTGGCGAATTAGCTTTGTGTCACTTACAGTAATGCTCTAAGTAATCGACTTCTTACACAGCAGAATTATGGGTAACTTTTCAGGATTTAGTCGGAAATATGGCTTGTTGCCATTCATCGGGGAGAGCTTTCCGATGAATGGCAACAAGCCATATTTCCGACTAAATCCTGAAAAGTTACCCATAATTCTGCTCTGGTTAAGAAGTCGATTACTTAGAGCGTTACTGTACAATCATGGAACTTCTCCCAGGTAATCAATTCAATGTTTATTGCGATATAGGCTAAAAAAAGTCACAAATATTATGCAATATAAGCTGGGACCACCCCTACTATGAGATATATTATTAATAATGGAACAAGTATCAACAAAGAAATTTATTTCCTGCATTGTTCGTCCAATGTTATTAAGTTCCCCAACAAAACATAAACAAATCCCAGGTTTTGAACAGGTGGAAAATGATCTCTACGGGTGTAGCCAGACATGATCTAATATACTGGTAGCACCAAGTCGCATCTTGGATCATTAGCCACTCTGTAATTATATATTGCTTAATAGATTTACATGATAATCCACATAAAATTGGTCACTGGACCAGCATCAATGATGATCTGATATATGCCAAAAAGTATGCAAATTTTAATTAAGTGAAATATAATACCATGGCTGCAGAGTTAAACACAGTCGCCTTCTTGGCTTGTGTGTAGGCCTCAAAATATGGTGCTGGATATTTGCAAAATTAAGTCCGGGTGAATTTAGTGACGCTACTCCATACAGCGGGCTAGTATTGCCAAATTAATCCTCTGGGGACCTCATTGTGCATGGCTTCATCTGCTATGGGAGACCTAGACTCAGATTTAAGTTCCCAGATTGTGAATATTGTGATGTGCACCCATTGGACACCTCGATTATGCAATGTGTCGTCTGCCAATTTGGGGATATAGAGAAACTACATGTGAACCAAAAAAGAACAAGAATCTTTGTGAAGAAGTTTCTAAAGAAACTAAAACAAAATTGATAATAAAGATACTTTCCAGAGGAGATGAGACCTATAAGCAGAATGAGGTGCACTGAGGGTGAATTTAGTGATGCTAGCCCACTCATTCTGCTTAGGCCTCATCTTATCTGGAATGTATCTTTATTATCAACTTAACAAGTTTTTAGTTTCTTTAGAAACTTCTTTAGAAACTTCATTTCTCTGTTTTACTTTAATTTCTCTATATCCCCAAATTGGCAGATGACACAATTATATAATGTATAAACGAGGTGCCCAATGGTTGAATATCACCATCTTCACCATCTGGGAGCTCCAATCTATGTCTATAGGTCTCCCATATCAGATGCATGATGTCAGGCCATGCAGAATATTGTTCACAGAGGATGAATTTGGTGATGCTATCCCACTGTGCGGGATCCCGTTGTGCGGGTATAGCGTCACTAAATTCACCCTCTTAGGGGACCTCATTCTGCAAATGCCCAGCACCATATCTTAAGACCTGCTTGTATGCATAATTGCTTTATATTGTTGAGTTTCATCATCAATTTACTTATATCACAATATGATGATTAGATTCAGTACCTCGAAAACGCTAGTCCAAGTTTCCTTTTTTTCACTAAAATCACCTGTAATAAAATATCACATTTGTGAAAGTTAAACCTGGTTTATTCCATAGAAAACATATTTGTTCTGAACTACACATGAGTTGTCAACTGATAGTAGTAATTTAATGTGAAAAATATATATACCACTAGCCGATGAGCCCGACGTTGTCCGGGCTGTCCGGGCTATTCAAAAACCAAATTTCAAGTCGATAGCTCTACCCAGCCCGACGTTGTCCGGGCTATTCAAAAACCAAATTTCAAGTCGATAGCTGTACCCGTTTCCGAGATCTGGTCTGCGCATGCGTGAAGCTGGCGTCGCACTGGCTCGGCGACCCGATAAAATTCGTATCTGGGGCAAGATACATTCACATACCAAATTTCAAGTCGATAGCTCCACCCGTTTCCGAGATCTCGTCTGCGCATGCGCGAAGCTGGCGTCGCACGGGCTCGGCGACCCGATAAAATTCATATCCGGGGCAAGATACATTCACATACCAAATTTCAAGTCGATAGCTCCACCCGTTTCCGAGATCTCGTCTGCGCATGCGCGAAGCTGGCGTCGCACGGGCTCGGCGACCCGATAAAATTCGTATCCGGGGCAAGATACATTCACATAGCAAATTTCAAGTCGATAGCTCCACCCGTTTCCGAGATCTCGTCTGCGCATGCGCGAAGCGGGTGCCGCACGGGCTCGCCAATATGACAACGTCCACCGCCTGGTCAAACTACACACACGTACCAAGTTTCGTCCCGATCGGTCGAGAATCGTAGATTTGTATAAATGACAAACATACAAACATACAAACATACAGACAGACAGAGGTCTTCAAAATATATATGAGATAATGTTTACATAAATTCAAAGGATACAAACTCATTTGACTTCGCAAGTTTTGTAAGAGTTTGGTTCTTCTCTAGCTGTATAGACGTAAAGAAAAACAGATCAAATGTAAGGTTACTCTAAATTACACAGCATTTAACACAACAGTTAGATCATAATAAATCATGTTGACAGTAAGATATCACTATTCCTGATAAATTTAGCATTTTCTTTTGTTTGTATGATAAAGAAAATTAAAACTGACAAAAACTTCCGTCATAAAAGATTGTCCTAAACCAGTATGATCCCTACCGATTTCAGTAGCTGGTTTACGTCGAAGGCCATTTGGACTACAAAACCAATGTTTTCTCTCTGATTCAGTGAATGTGGTGTGTTATTTGTTGATAGGTGACAGGCATCGCTTTCTCATTTAGAAAGAAACATATTTTCTAAACGATGCAATGCACAGAAATCTTTGCTTTCCCGAACACAACTTCACCAATTCAAGTTCTTTGGATATTTTGTGTCCGTATCAGTTATAGTAATGCTCTAAGTAATCGACTCTTTAACCACAGCAGACTTATGGGTAACTTTTCAGGATTTAGTCGGGGAGAGCTTTCCGATGAATGGCAACAAGCCATATTTCCTAATAAATCCTGAAAAGTTACCCATAATTCTGCTGTGGTTAAGAAGTTGATTACTTAGAGCATTACTGTATTTGTAAGATAATTTACTAATCTCCATCTAAATCTTCCAATATTGCTTGAACATATTTGTATAAAAATTTACATCTAACAATTTTTATGTTTTCACACATGGGATTATCTTAATACCTAGAAACTGTGTAAAAAGTTTCGGAAGTCCTGAACACATTTTAACAACAATCTGTATATATGTTTATTATTCTAAACTGTATAACATACAGTGTTAAGAAATACAGAAATGTAACGTTGGGCCGGTCTTCTCCCAACACAATATACAATATACATAATATACAGTCCACACATTACAGTAAACATGATGATATATGACAATGCAAAATATTTTATAACATCATAAAGGTACATATATGTGATTGGAAGGAGATCGGTCCGCCGATATGATTACAACGCATGCGCCGGTTTGATAATTTTCAACAGAGAAGTTGGAAAAATGACTAATTATGGGGCAGATTCGTCCCCAACTATTACAGCGAGGAACTAAAGGGAGTAGTCCTCGTCCGACAATTTGGTCGGAACTTGGTCATGATGGTGGGGGTTCGGGGGCCCTCAGTATAATGATACGAGTAATTAGGAACATGTCTCGTTTAACGTACGATTCACTATCAGAGAAGGAATCTCATATGTCGGGGAAATGTTGCTTTCTGAGATTGTCTTTTTATTTGCATATTTATAGCTCTGTGCTGTGACATTGGGTATGTTATATATCATTATTTGCTAAATCTTATGTTTTCAAGATTTTTATTTCTTATCATTTTGTTAGGATTTTTGTCCGCCAATGTTAATTTTGACCACAAATGACAATATACTCAACAGTTAGTTTTATCATTACAGGCCAGATGCATGTTGGGCTGATATTTTGAAATTATTTTGAAATAAATGGTTTCTAATAAAAAATCCTGTTCATTTGAATATCATTAGATGATGACAAAGAACATTACTTTCTCTGCTTTTATTACATAGAACTTCCAAAACAATTATTCCGTCTTTCAATTTGTAAGATCTCTGTCAATATAAATTATATTCCAACAGTGTAACTCACTAATTAAGTAATATATTTAGATATCTTTGTACATTATTTTACATACAGGAATTTTTTATCCCATGATTCAAACAATAGATGTTACTATTTTATTCGTTTACGAAAAGATCTATACACTGAATCAATTTTATATATCTGAAAAGTAGAGGTATAGGTTACATTATTTTTCAACTCACCAAGAAAAATACTCCATTTAAACTCAATTCCTCATCGTGCTATGTCTTTGTGGCTAAATTTTTTTTATACCCTAACCAAACAAACAAATAAATTTATATTCAACATTTCAGCATAATGATAGTCTTACTTGTGGTGTCTTCCATTCTTGTAACTGCATAATTGGTTTGTTATTCTCACAGGAGACAAACAGATTGCAGGTAAAAATAACTAGATATGCCACCTCTTAGACTGACTCATTAAAAATCCACACTCGGATTTGATGCCATAAAATTCCATTGATACATCTTCAATTCCAGAAAATAATGAGATTAACCCTTCCATGACTGGAGTTTCCTAAATGTTTTGCAAAAACCCTGTGCCAATGCTTTCTCTTAAATATGTGAGTCTCCCATAGGGAGCCTCGCATATATAAGAGAATACATTGGCCTATTAACAATATTTATCTTGACCTGGTAATTAAGCCAGTGCATTCTCTTATATATGCGAGGCTCCCTATGGGAGACTCACATATATAAGAAAATGTACTGACACAGGATCTTTAATGCTGCACAAGCACAGCTCATGCCATGAACCCCGTGCTCACGAAAGGGTTAATATGAGGTTCTGATGGTCAGATTTTGACTTTCGCGATACCTGTGCCATCTATACATAGAACGACACAAGTGTGTTAATGGGTTTGTTGATATGGCATGAGTGTTATAGTGCGATAGAATGAGGGGTGAAGCCTCAAGTTCTATCCTTCCGTGATGGCACAAGTACAAGTGCTGTATCAACAAACCCATTAATACACAAGTACAAGTGCTGTATCAACAAACCCGTTAATACACATGTACATGTAGTTCTGTATTTATTACACGTCACCAACCTGGAATTTGTGCATTAAAAATTACAGACTTACAAGGTTTATTTAGGCACATTACTGTACATGGTTTGTTTTGTCATGTGTGATGATGCTTTTATTTTATAGTTCTGGTTTCATGGTTGAGGCGAATGTCATGTATGTCATTTGACGTCAACGAGATAAGTATTTACATTGTAAATATGGAATAGCAATAACACGTACTACTTATACGAACAAGCGTGTAATATAAAAAATACTGAATGCTAGTTCATGTGTTTATCTTTTGCCTCAGGTAAGCTAAAAATTTGGTGTCAAATCAGTGCAGGGTTCTTTAACAAGTTGAGTTTTCTTTTATCCTAATAAGAATGTTCTTTTATTGTATATATATTTTATCAGCTATTTTATGTAACAGCGTCTATGAACACAACTCTGTTTTGAAACAAGCGCTCTACAAATGTTAATGTTAAAATGTTAATAATAATGTACGAACTGATTCTTCATTATTACTAAATTATCATTTTCTTTTATTACGCTTATTCCTTGTCTTTTAGCATCATTTCATATTTAACCCTTTGAGTGCCAGGGGCCGATCTAATCGGCCCAAAACCTACACAATAAGTCTGTTAAAGAATATAATAAAATATATTAAAATTGTAAAAAAAAAAAAAAAAAAAAAAAAATGGTTAGGCCAATGCATTCTCTTATATATGCGAGGCGACCTATGGTCGACTCGCATATATAAGAGAATGCATTGGCACAGGGTATATGGGTTGATACAAAAATCGACCTGGCACTCAAAGGGTTAAGTCTGATCATTTTTAATTCACTTTATAATATGTTGCTATTACATGTTCTCGGTTTTCCCTCAGAAAAAATGTTGAGATAATAAGTTCAACAAACGTAACTGGTTGGTCGCCATTGTTTTAGTTTACACAAGACTTTTATGATGGCTCCTTAAATTAATTCCGGTGGGATGAGATAGCAGTCCCGTGTGGTGTGGAATAGGAACAGGAACATATCACCTATAGCTAACTATCTCAGACTGCCTGTGCTAAAATGTGTAGGCCGGGGTTGGGAGAAATATGTTTCCACAACATGAGAAGACATCCAAAATAACTTACAGTAATGCTCTAAGTAATCGACTCCTTAACCACAGAAGAATTATGGGTATCTTTTCAGGATTTAGTCAGAAATATGGCTTGTTGCCATTCATCGGAAAGCTCTCAGAAGAATTATGGGTATCTTTTCAGGATTTAGTCAGAAATATGGCTTGTTGCCATTCATCGGAAAGCTCTCAGGGAGAGCTTTCCGATGAATGGCAACAAGCCATATTTCCGACTAAATCCTGAAAAGATACCCATAATTATTCTGTGGTTAAGGAGTCGATTACTTGGAGCATTACTGTATATGGGGGGAATCTCATAAAGGACACTTTATCACCGTAAAATATTCCATTGGAATGCATGCAGGATTCATATACGTTCTAATATCCAATGGGCAATAACAGTCCCATATTAGGCACTAATTGTACTATTACGTCCAAATACACAAAGAAAACCTGTCCCGCCCATGACTCTTATTTGTACCCACTGAATGATGTTTCAAACAGCCCGACAGCCTTTTACCAGCCTGAATGCCCAGCGTGGATTGGGCTTGCCTGATACAAGGATCTGAATTAATACTAGTACACAACACAAATTGTATCATAATTTTAAATCTGTTATCGAGCTAGTTGAAGATGACGTATAGACACAAATCATTTTTTTGCACCATCAGCAACTCATAAATTAACTTTTTGGCAGGTAAAATGACATTTATGTCGCCATATGGTTGGCAGGTGGAACTAAATTGATGTCACTTACATATAGTTATAGGGTAATATTATGTTACGGTGTACTTACAGTAATGCCATAATTAATCGACTCCATAACCACAGCAGAATTATGGGTAATTTTTCAGGATTTAGTCGGAAATATGGCTTGTTGCCATTCATCGGAAAGCTCTCGCCGAGAGCTTTCCGATGAATGGCAACAATCCATATTTCTGACTAAATCCTGAAAAATTACCCATAATCTGCTGTGGTTATGGAGTCGATTAATTAGGGCATTACTGTAACTTTTAAAAAATCTTTTCTTGAATATAATGTGGATGGATATTATTTTTATTATTTACATTGATTTGTGCTTTTAATTATGTTGTTTGTATGATTTATTTGTTACAATATGTGATGGCTACAATATTATTAAGTTTATTTACAATAATATATTCACCCATTGATATGACATATACACCCAGCAAAGGGTTAAATATTCTCGCTTTAATCCTTTCTTTACTGAATACTCACTGACAAGTACAGCAATGCCCTAAATAATCGACTCCTTAACCACAGCAGAATTATAGGTAATTTTCTCACTAAAAGCTTTCCGATGAATGGCAATAAGCCATATTTCCAAGTAAATCCTGAAAAATTACCCATAATTCTGCTGTCTTTAAGGAGTCGATTATTTAGGGCATTACTGTAGTTCCTGCCAATGTATACTGTTATAACTGATGGGAGAATTCGTTCAGTAAACGAAAGAGTTAAGATGCTTGTTGTGTTCTGTCTATGTAACATTAACCCTTCCATGACCGCAGCTTCTTGAAATTTTGCAAAAACCATGCGCAAAAGTGTTCTCTTAATATGTGAGTCTCTCATAGGGAACCTTGCATATATAAGAGAATGTATTGGCCTAACAACATTTGCATTGACCTCGTAAACCAGTATATTCTCTTATATATGCGTGGCTCCCTATGCTGCACCAGCGCAGCTCCCATCATGAAAGGATTAATGGTGTATTCAGGCTTCGAGGCTAATTTTTTGACAGCTTAATGTGAGTCGGACAGGGTGAAATAAAGCTTATATTGACTTGAGTTATTCTTGATGATTTGCCTGTTATTAGCCAGGTTTAGATTGAGAACTTCCAACTTAATATGTCAGTCACTAATCAGGTTCAGCCAATCGTACATGTAACTTGTAACGTGTGTTACTATTGTATTGCTTTGTAGATGAATCAGGCGAAAAAATTTAAGTCACTTGAGTTCATGGTGCCAAACCTACACTTATTTGTAGATATCGGCCAACATCGATTCAATAAAAAATAAGATATGTAAACCGCCGCCTGCACAGTGTTTATCAGATCATTCATTTGGTTATCAGATGATTGGAATATTCCTCTTGGCTACAAGTTTTGTATGCTACACATTGGGCAAAACATTTCTAAATGGTCTGACCATGTACGTGTAGATGTAATGGCCACTTCACTAGCATTGCCAATGGCAACACACATTACAAGTTACTGTGGCTGAAATTGGCTACTGTAAGCTACCTACAGTCAAATGATTGAGTCATGTCACAGCACATGCATAATCTGGCCTCTGGAAACTGACAGTTTGAAGTTCTGAATCTAAACTTGTCTATTTATCCAATCCACCATAAGGGCTACTTGCAATAGGTTACTCTGTGTCCAAGTAAATCATTTATGCATGCACATCTATTAATTTTAGTGAACAATTATAACATGTACAAATCTTTGAGTCTGCACTTGTAGTAATATTTTTCCGTTTTTGATTTGGAAAGCTAATACCAGTTTTATCTAGAGTTTATTATATAATTATCTTAGAGGTTGTAATATATCTAGGGGATATATCATGGAACACGGGCATATGTACCGATGACAGTGCATGCATGATCTCAGTCTAAATGCACCAACTCTTACTTTCTCTTTCACTTCGCCCTCGAGGCCGTGTCGACGTTGAGTAAACCACGGGCGATCTCTCTTTCCCCGACTTAAGATAATGTCTCAATCTAATACCACAAAAAGTTACAAAAAAGCCATTGAGTAATACATGTACATGTAATGCCCTAATTAATCGACTGCTTAACCACAGCAGAATTATGGGTAACTTTTCAGGATTTAGTCGGAAATATGGCTTGTCGCCATTCATCGGAAAGCTCTCGGGGAGAGCTTTCCGATGAATGTCAACAAGCCATATTTCCGACTAAATCCTGAAAAGTTACCCATAATTCTGCTGTGGTTAAGCAGTCGATTAATTAAGGCATTACTGTACATGTATGTTATTTTCATTATAACATATTATCAGTCAAAAATACCACACTTATTGTGTTTTATTTTTGTTATTATTTCGTCTTAAGTCAAAGGTTTCAAACAAATGAATTAAACCTTGCCACTCTACTCCAGAAACGGGCGTATTATGCCACACCCAGACGGCGTGCGCTTGTTAAAACATATTGAGTTATTCACACCTGGACCTCTTGGTGCATCACTTCAATTGAAGAATAATTTAACCCTTCCATGACTGGAGCTTCTTGAAATTTTGCAAACACATTGTGCCAAGCATTTTCTAATATATGCGAGTCTTCCATAGCAAACCTCGCATATATAAGAGAATACATTGGCCTAAAAATATTTACCTTGACCTTGTGAGCCAGTGCACAGTTTCTCTTATATATGCAAGGCTTCCTATATATGGGAGACTTGCATATATAAGAGAATGCACTGGCATAGGATCTTTAATGCTGCACCAGCGCAGCTCCCGTCATGATAGGGTTAATAATTTATTTCATAAAGTGTAAATATGTCGGTATAATCTAAAAAAAATTAACAATTATAATACAACCTGGGGTATGGTAAAACAAATAATATCTACAAGCAACAAGATATACATTAATGAAGAAATGTTCAGATAATTAATTCAACAAACGACCCATATGTTGTTTGTTGAACTTGTTATCTAAACATTTCCCTCAATAAATAGGGCTCCTTTTGCACTTTTAATTATCTGTCATCTGCTTAATATTCCTCCAAATGAATAATAGACCATTCCGATGTACACTCTTTAACTGAATGGGAGAATCCATTTATTATAGAAAGGGTAATTATTTTTTGCCACTTCTGCACTAAAATGGTCAAAGAAAATATAGTTGCATACTAGTAGTCTTTGTGCCCATTCCTTCAATATAGACATCTTTATGCACGATTTATAGTACTTTTAATAAGCAAAATTAGCATTTAATGCACATCCATTCGTTTATTTTTATGAAACACAGAAAAATACAGAAGACATTCAATAAAAGATGTTGTATTGTCCTTGAATGATACAAACCGATTACATCAACAACGTCGTTGGTGACATCATCTTTAACAGAACATTTCTTAATGTCTATATAAAGCACATGTTTTCTCAATTAACTAAAATAATATCGACCTAAATTTCAGTTTGTATTACAAGCTACAATCTACATGCATGTTAACTTTATTGCATGTGTTTGTTGTGTCGTGAGAGGTAAAACTCGAACCTCCAGTTCTTGTTTTACTATCGCGTCACAACAAACTCGTGCAATAACGTTAACCAGTTCACACACTTGTTTTGTTCTATCTATTAGTGCATCCCTTTTATGTTACAGACACCTTTGAGGATGATTAACAATATTGTAAATAATCAATAATTATTGGCGTATCTGTTTAACCATTTCAGTGCTAAGACCGATTTTTGTATCAACCCATATTACCTTGATCATTTTTCAAATTTATTGATTATAATAATGTGAATCATTGATGGAAAGAGCTCTAAGAGCTCTTTCCATCAATGTATCACATTATTATAATCAATAAATTTTGAAAAATGATCAAGGAAATATGGGTTGATACAAAAATCAGACTTGGCACTGAAAGGGTTAATAACAACATCTTTGAGCATGATTAGCATTACTGTAAATAATCAATAATAGTTAGAGGATAATGAATATTTCATTATTTCTTCATTCCCCAAGAGACAGCCTTCTGAGAAGAAAACTTGGGTGGTCACTAATTAATAATAGATTTTTAATTAGCAGCCAAACATGTAGATACATGACAGGTACAGAGTTAATTGAGTTCCACCCAAAGGCTGTTTGCTCTGAGTGGAACTACAGTAGCTAAAGGTTTGGATTCTAGCTGTGTATGGATAAGATGATTTCTGGCTGATAAATGTAGGTAAGTAGATTAGTCTATTAGCCTATATTATAAAAATATCCTGTATGATTTGACACCAATAAATCAAAATTTCCTGAGCCTATTTTCCGCATAGTACAGGCAAAAGAACATGAAAAATACTTGCTATCACAAGCCTTCTAAACTGATATATTGAGTGATAATATATATTTTTTGATTAATTAGTCCACTTACTGTTTGTAAGAGATAGATATATATATACATATAATGAATTAATTTATAAATAATTAGTTTATAAAGACTGCTTGTGATCACCATCATTCATTTCACATAGGCTTCATGAAAATCGACCATAAGTAATACTTTAACCCTTTCAGTGCCAAGTCCGACTTTTGTATCAACCCATATTTCCTTGATCATTTTTCTCAGAGCTCTTTCCATCAATGTATCACATTATTATAATCAATAAATTTGAAAAATGATCAAGGAAATATGGGTTGATACAAAAATCGGACTTGGCACTGAAAGGGTTAAAGAGGATCATAAAATGTCATAATTGAGAAAGCCCTATTGTATACTGATTTTGCGCAATAGCATCAAGGACACTCTTCATATAAAAAGATGATCATTGGAATTTTGTTAGACTGACAAAAGAATTTAAAGAGTGTTAAAAATTACTCTCATTTGAAAGTCGATATTGACCATGAAGACCTACTAATGGGCAAGCCTTGAAATGGTGTGTCTGTCATTTGCAGATTTAGTGATGCTACCCCACATAGCGGGCTAGCATCACCAAATTCACCCTCCGGGGACCTCATTCTGCTTACACCTCAGCAGAATGAGGTTCCCAGAGGGTGAATTTGGTGATGCTATGTTGGGTAGCATCACTAAATTCACCCTCTGGGGACCTCATTCTGCAAATGACAGACACATTATTTCAAGGCTTGCTAATGGGCTCATGGGTAAGATCTGATTATTTTCTGGTATAGAACACATACAGAACTACAGATGTTGGTTTTATAGTGTCAAATTGGACAGCGCATATTAGATTAGTAATAATTACATATCTGTAATCTAATCTCAAATACCCAAATGTTGGGTTCAGAAATATTACAAATATTCGATTATTTCCTCATGCATTCTCTTATATATGTGAGTCTCCCATAACATCGCTTATACAAGAGAATACATTGGTCTAACAATATTTACCTTGAACTTGTAAGCCAGTGTATTCTCTTATATATGCAAAGCTTCCGCTATGGGAGACTTGCATATATAAGAGAATGCACTGGCACAGGATCATTAATGCTGCACCAGCACATCTCCCATCATCAAAGGGCTGATGACCTAGATAGGAATATGTTATAGGTACCTGCAATAAGATGTTATTGCCTCTCCAGATACAGGACTAAAAAATCATCTACAATGTAAGAAAGAATTTGAGGATTTAATTAACTCTCAAGAAAAATATTATCATTAAAGCGATTTAGAATTTTCAGGTATCAAATTTGAGTTAGCAATTTCTCACTTTTATAATGTTCCTGCATTTAAAATAGATCAATAAATACATATATATATACAGACTTTGTATACTGTAGAAAGACTAGTTGCGGTCGTAGCAATTTATCAGCTGTTAATTTTTATACACCCATTTTAAAAAAGTGGAATATTGGTCCATCTGTCCATGTCTGTTGGTCTGTTCTTTTTTTTTTTCGTTTCTGGATGATAACTTAGTAAGTCTGAGCTGAATGGAATGAAATGTTGTATGTGAGTTTAGCCCAAAATACGGGTCAAATTCAATTTTTTGGTTCCGACCACCAATTTTAAATGGAGTTATGACCCATTGTTGGTATTACCACTGCCATATTTTGCCATGCCCTAGCATTATATATAATTGCTATATTTGTTTATTTATCAAGCTATAATTTCCCACCGGGGCAAATTAAAGCCTGACTTTTATTTTTTATTTCCAGATCCAGAAAAATAACACAGTAACCATGCCATCAACCTTATCTAATATCCAGTGGCCAGCTGCCTATGGCTTTGAGATATTCGGCGATGGACCATGTTACATCACATTCGTCGTTGAGGGAAGTGTCGCGGACCAGTCGGGACTCAAAGCTGGAGATCAGATCCTGGAACTTGATGACCAAGATGCACAGATGTTATCGTCCGAAAGTCTGAAGGCGTTAGCGCGACACAGCCAGTCTCAACCTCCGAACATCTCCGTGGTTACAAAACTTATCCCAGTGGAGATTAGAGCTAACAGCGAGGATGGAGGGTTTGGGTTTGAAGTTAAGAATGGATTCCCGGTGTTTGTTAGGAAAGTTACAAGTGGTGGACCCGCAGTCAATGCAGGGCTCAGGAAAGGTGTGGAAAATTAATAACAAAGTAGTAAAACAATAGTACAAATCGCAATAATATCACAAAGTGGAAAATATATGTTGCATTTAATTAGAAAACAAAATTTAATTTGTGGAAGAGTCTGCATAAAATTGTTATAATTTAGAAATTGGAACCATCTATTCTTTAGTGTGTGATTTTATGAATTGCAAACACTTGCTTTTGTATTATTTTTCGAGTCTTTCTCTTTTCTGTCATCTTCAACAGCTATCTCAGTTGAAATGTGTGCAATTTGGCCTGAGGCAATATTCAGCGACCATTTGTTTTGGCTATCACATGGCATGTGAGAATATACAAAAAATAGGTAGGTTAATCGAGTAAAGGTCTTTTCAAATGGAATTATTTTTGTTTTTATTCCGCCCTGTACTATTATTTGGCACACAAGAGTAGCTTTAGTGTTTGTGAAGAATTGTACTGGAGCAGTGTTAAGAAGCATTGACAAGACTAGTCCGTTGCTTCTATTCAATGCTATGGTCCGTACATTGCATTGACACAATCCGTTGCCTGTGTTAAACCATTTACACAGGTGCGAACGTTGCGTTATAATGCAGAGCTTCCAACTAATAATTGCAGCTAATAAGTTCGATATTGGAATAAATACAAATCAATCTATCTAATAAATTAATGCTACAATAATGTCAAACCTGTCAAATCCCAACAACTCACACTTTAATGACATAAACACAAGTGGATTTTCCTTCCCTTAAGACAGTCGCCATCTTTTATCGATCGAAAACGTCATGACGAATGCCATATAAGGTATGCTCTATGCCCTAACTTGAATTGAAAATAAAATCTCTCCATTGTGTGTTTTAATGGATACTACATAACAAACGCATTGCAGACATCTGAGCACCTTTATAGTGGCATTGTCTTTAATCTAATTTCAACTCAAATCACTCATCTGAACACTACTTTAGTCTGTAACTGAATATCAATGTACCAAAGTGGATTTTAATTGTTAATTTCAATATCCTCTAAATGTATGTCCAATTAAGCTGGCAGTGTGTGTCGGATGAGGTCACAAGATATTCTCTTTCTATTTATTGGCTGTAGGCAACAAAAAATGAGATGAATACTAAATTCCACTGCAGCATCATCCAGCCCTTGAAATTGACATTTTTCTTTTGCAGCATTGCTTTTGAATTGAATGAATTTCTATATTGGCTTATACAGCTTTTTTCTATGGCATCGTCTTTTGCCATACATTACTCATATTTAAACTCGCGCAGTACTATTTTTTGCGGACCCATCTGTGTGCGAATTTAAAACTGAGAAAATAATAGTACGACTCAGATTGTTTAGAGAAGAAACGAGAAAATACAGGGGGTTGTATTTAATTGATATATACATGCATGTGGACTACATGTATGTAGTATCATGGATGAGTGCAAAATACTCTTTTTACCATATGAACAATACAGACAACATGGCAATTATAATGAAAATGAATTTATGACTGCAGTCATAAATTCATTTTTAGCTCAACTTTACTTTGTAAAGTTTGAGCTATTGCCATGGCTTTGTGGTCCGTCGTCTGTGTGTGCGTGTGTACGTGTATGCGTGATTCGTCAACAATACAGGCTACAGGTCATACCTTTGGTCGGGTCATTATGAAATTTGTCATAGCTGTTGACATCAACATTTAGACCGGAATGATTCATTTTGGTCATTCTGAAAAAAAACATGGCCACCAGCGGCCATCTTGTATTTCAAAATTCAATCCATTAGCACGGGCTACAGGCCGTACTGTTCGTCTGATCGTCATGAAATTTGACATGATATTAATATTGACATGTAGATGGGAACGAGTAATTTTGGGGTCATTCGGCCAAAAAACAAGGCCGCCGGCAGCCATCTTAGATTTTACTCTTTGCATGACTAAATCCTTTGACACGGGCTATTGGTCGTACCTTTAGTTTGATCATCATAAATTTTGTCATGGATGTTAGTAATGACATGTAGATGGGAACGAGTCATTTTGGGGTCAATCGGCAAAAAAACATGGCCGCCAGTGGCCATCTTGGATTTTACTCTTTGTATGACTAAATCCTTTACTGCTCATTTTTTACACTCCTTTTTAATGTCTCTATTCATTGCTCATCACAAAAAAATTACCTTCTTTACAAAAGTTGAGCTACAGTGTCATTGACACTTTCATCATTATAATGCAGTCATAAATTCATTTTCATTATAACTACCATGTTGTTTGCATCATTCATAGAGTACATGAGTGTATTTTTCACTAATCCTTGGCTCAAATTCATTCATTTGGTGCATATATTCTGTTAGGTATAAAAGGAGATGGTCCCATAAATGGATGGATTTAGTGTACATTATCCCTTTAATTGAATTTTGTGTCAGTGATGCCAATAACTATTGAAATATCATAAATATTATTGGACCAAATGTAGCAGAGTTACCTGTATATCTTCACAACTGAATAATTAATAATTATATTCTGTGTGCTGTGCATCTATGGTGGTGGTCTTTGATTCTGCCTTCAGAAGTGATTAAGAACTGAAACTGAATACCGTGGATCACAAGCTCTGCCAGGGAACCAGTCACTGCTATGCGTTCCTGTTCCAGAGATCGAAGCATAGCAAAGGGACGCAACTGTATCGAGATTACGTCGATCCTACAAGAGTTTTTAAGAATATATTTTTGTCAGTTTTGAATTTGCTCACAAGCTTATCCTTTCATGACTGGAGCTTCCTGAAATTTTGCGAAAACCCTGTGCCAATGCATTCTCTTATATATGCGAGTCGCCCATAGGATGCCTCGCATATATAAGAGTGCATTGGCGTAACAATAATTACATTGACCTTGTAAGCCAGTGCATTCTTGTATATATTCGAGGCTCCCAGTGGGAGACTCGCATATATAAGAGAATGCACTGGCACAGGGTCTTTAAAGCTGAACCAGCGTAGCTTCCATCATGAAAGGGCTAAGGGTGCGCAAATTTAAAGTGCTCAAGTTTAAAAGAGAGCACAATATAATACTGCATAATTTAAATACAAGTAAGGAAGCTAATTTTGAGGGCTGCATCATCGACTTTGATTTTCAGGTGACATCATCACCAAGATAAATGACAAGGTGGTGAACTCAGCTGAAGACGTCAAAGAGTATCTCAAAGGTACGTCGAGCAGTACTAGATACAGTATTCTGACACTCGCTGTGATACCAACAGGGAAAAGATTTATATCGGCAAGTTTGAAATCAAGCACGGCATCACGGAAATCTGCAAGTATTCATGTCCCAAAGAAGGCTGGGATACCTACCAGGAATCCACTGCCGAGAAAATCCCCAGCAGGCAGCCAGAACGCTATGTCAGCAAAGTCTGTGACGAGTGTACAAGATCTACACACGCAGGTGAGATTATATATTCCACCTCCATTAACTTTTTCATGACTGGAGCTTCCTGACATGTATCGAAAACCCTGTGCCAATGCATTCTCTTATATATGTATGTCTCCCATAGGGAGCCTCGCATATATTAGAGAATAAATTGGCATAACAATATTTACCTTGACCATGTAAGTCATGCATTCTTTTATATATGCGAGGCTCCTTATGGGAGACTCACATATATAAGAGAATGCACTGGCACAGGATCTTTATTGCTACACCAGCGTTATAAGCTCCCGTCATGAAAGGGTTACGAATGAATATCTTTGATTGGTGAGAGAGCCACGCAATTTATCCCATATGTACTGTACGTCTTTGCCATCAACATAAGGGAAACAAAGTTAATTACTCTTACATCGTCTCTCGTCAGACTGCTTTTTCATGACATCATATACCTTGAACAACATTACAGAGAGACTGATATAAGGTTCTTCTGGCTGTGTGGAGTAGCGTCACTAAATTCACCCCGTTGGGGACCTCATTCTGCAAATTACAGACACGCTATTTCAAGGCTTGCCTTGGATTCAAGAAATTTGAATATCGAGGAAGAGACATTCAAGGTCAGAAATTCCTTGAAATTGCACACAGGGACCTTGAATTCCAACATGAAAATGAGCACTTGAAGTGACTGACATTTCTAGGCCTTGAAAATCCTTGAATTTGGTTCATACATGACCTTGAAAATCGCAATTTTCAAACAGCCCTGAATTTGACAAATCCTTGACTCAATTGGAACCCTGGATTGGTTATGAACTGAACTTCTCTACAGGTGATAAAAAGGGTCCATTCTGATGTATAATTTAAAACTAAATTGGTTAACCTTCCATGACTGGAGCTTCCTTATTTTTTGCGAAAACCATGTGCCAATGCATTCTCTTATGAAGTAATGCTCTAAATAATCGACTCCGTAACCACAGCAAAATTATAGGTAATTTTTCAGGATTTAGTCGGAAATATGTCTTGTTGCCATTAAGAGCTTTCCGATGAATGGCAACAAGCCATATTTCCGACTAAATCCTGAAAAATTAAACATAATTCTGCTGTGGTTAAGGAGTTGATTACTTAGGTCATTACTGTATTTGCGAGTCTGCCATAGAGAACTATATAATAATAACGATATATAAGAGAATCTATTGTCCTACCGTAATAATATTTACCTTGACCTTGCAAGCCAGTGAATTCTCTCATATATGTGGGCTCCCTATGGGAGACTTGCATACATGCATACAAAAGAATGCACAGGCACATGATCTTTAATGCTGCACCAACACAGCTCCTGTCATGAAAGGGTTAACAATTGAATTTTTTCAGATGAATCAGGTATTTGGGGATGATTTTGAAAGGAAGAAAGTCATTGTTGACCACTTGAAAGACTATGCAGAGTCAAGGGACATTGGGAAGCTCTGTAAGCAGTTGTTTACTGTGTTACGAAGTCCAAAGCATTTCAAGATGCTACCCACAATCAAGTGAGTCATGAATAGTTAATACGACTGTTAACACAAAATCAATAGTGATTGTTCAGCATTCCTAACTGAACCATGGTTGGACTATATATATTGCTGCCACGGTTATCAGATTTCATAAATTATTATGTTTTAATAATAAATGAGCTATAATTAAAGATGTATATCAATTTAACCCTTTATATACTAAATGGATTCTCCCACTCAGTTATAAAAGTATACATTGGAATGGTCTATTATTCATATGGAGGGGTGTTCAGGAAAAATAAGCAGACAACAGAATAATAAAAGTGAAGAAAGAGTCCTATTTATTGGAGGGAAATATTCAGATAATAAGTTCAACAAAACAACCATTTGTTGAACTTATTATCTGAACATTTCCTAAGGGAACTACTCATCGATGAGTATATAGTATAGAACATGATTTTACCAATGATTTTAGCCATTATAAGCTATGAGCCATTTTTGACTTGGAAAAATTTGATTTATTGATTTTCTGATGATAACTCTCAAATGTTAATAAGAACAGTATGAATAGTTTAGGAATGTGATTTCATAAAATACCTGAAATGTTGACCATTATTAGTTCAACTTTACTTTGTAAAGTTTGAGCTATTGCGATGGCTTGTTAACCGTCGTCCGTGTGGGTGTGTGTGTTTGTGTGATTCGTCAACAATTTCCTTTACTACGGGCTACAGGTCGTACCTTTGGTCTGATCATTATGAAATGTGTCATAGCTGTTGACATTGACATGTAGATGGGAACGAGTCATTTTGGGGTCAATCGGCAAAAAAATATGACTGCTGGTGGCCATCTTGGATTTCAAAATTCAATCCATTAGCACGGGCTACAGGTTGTACTGTTTGTCTGATCATCATGAAATTTGTCATGGATGTTAATATTGACATGTAGATGGGAATGAGTAATGTTGGGGTCGTTCGGCCAAAAAACATGGCCACCAGCAGCCATCTTGGATTTTACTCTTTGCATGACTAAATCCTTTGGCATGAGCTACAGGTCATACCTTTAGTCGGATCATCATGAAATTTGTCATAGACGTTAACAATGAAATGTAGATGAGAACAAGTCATTTTGGGGTCATCCGGCCATAAAACATGGCCGCTGGAAGCCATCTTGGATTTTACTCTTTGTATGACTAAATCCTTTGAAAAGGCTACAGGTTGTATTTTTTGTCAGATCATCATGAAATTTGTCATGGATGTTAACATTGATATGTAGATGGGAACGAGTTATTTTGGGGTTATTCGGCAAAAAAACATGGCTGCCAGTGGCCATCTTGGATTTTACTCTTTGCATAATTAGACCTTTAAACTTTCCACATTCCTAATCACTCCATTGACTGTAACACATGAAATTATTCCCTTTCCAAGTTGAGCTACAGTGTCATTGACACTTTCATATATCAACCTATTTTGATTACCTGAACATTTCAAAAGCAAACATAATAGTGAAACTACTGGTTATTATAATTTGAGGCTTAAAACCAGGCCTGAGAATATTGTGCTGGAAATTTGTAGAATGAGGTGCCCAAAGGGTGCCCTCTGGGCACCTCATTCTGCTTAGGCTTCATCCTCTGAGGATAATATATCTTTATCTTCAAATTTTGTTTGGTTTCTTTAGAAAATCTTCACAGATTCGTTTTCCTTTTTAGATAAGTTTCTCTATAGCCCCAAATTGGTAGACAACAGATTGCATAATCAAGGTGTCCAATGGATGCACATCACAATATTCACCATCTGGGAACTTATATCTGAGTCTAGGTCTCCCATGAGGTCAGCAGAGGATGAATTTGGTGATGCTAGCCCACTGTGCGGAGTAGCGTAACTAATTCACCCTCTGAGGACCTCATTCTGTAAATGTCCGGCACCATATTCCCAGGCCTGCTTAAAACTGCCACTGACCATTAACCCTTTACCCAACAGAAGGGCCCTGTGCCAATGCATTCTCTTATATATGCGAGTCGACCATAGGTTGCCTCGCACATATAAGAGAATGCATTGGCTTAACACATTAAAAATTATAAAATTGTTAAAGAATGTAAGAAAAAATGGTAAAAAGTGTTAAAAAAAGATTTTTTTTTAGGCCAATGCATTCTCTTATATATGCGAGACGACCTATGGTCGACTCGCATATATAAGAGAATGCATTGGCACAGGGCATAACTGTAACTATCACAATGTGGTCAAGGAGCCTGTTCCAATGATATCCATATTTGTATGGTTCTATTGAGACAGACCGAAGATATTTTAGGCTGTTGAAGCTTTATTTGGCCGGTTTTGGCCGGTTTGTTGGGTAAAGGGTTAACTGCGCTATATAAAGGATATGTATTATTATTTAGTTCTGGTACAGTAACGCTCTAAGTAATCGACTGCTTAACCACAGCAGAATTATGGGTAACTTTTCAGGATTTAGTCGGAAATATGGCTTCCGACTAAATCCTGAAAAGTTACCCATAATTCTGCTGTGGTTAAGCAGTCGATTAATTAGGGCATTACTGTATATTGTCGTTTTTGCAGGAATCTTGTTTCACCTGATCACAAATCAGAGTTTAACACTTTGGTACAACAGCAGCTCAAATCAATGAACCATCCGACTCAAGCTGCCGGCAAACAACAGAAACCACGTGTTGTTGGCAAACGGTAAATTTACTAAAATAAAAGATTATTTTTAGTTTGGCTTCAAAACAGCAGAGTTATGGCCCTAATGTTTGACATTGAAATTTGTGAATTTTGTGTCTGTACGAACATTTGGTAACTCGGGCATGGTTCAACGAAATTGATTGTGCTTTGATATGATTTGATAGCCAAGTTTAGGGGGAAAGGATAGCCAATTTCTATGGCATTTATCCATTCATTGTTGCCAGAGTTAAGGCCGTTGTTGCACACTGTACAGACATTTTGCATTGTAAATCCAGTTGCAATAGTCAGACTTGAATGTTATTTGGAATGCTATTAGACCATGATTGATGGAAGGATACTGATAGGTTTTGTCCATGTCTTTTTGTGAGACTTTGTTGGAAATAGCAATATACTCCATATTTGCTTCATATATACCGGCTATTCAAGTACATGTACCAACAGTTGCATTTTAATATCTTTGGAATCGTGATAGGTCAATATGAGGGAAAAAATATAATGGGAGTTATCCATTGATTTCCTCAGAGTGACAGATTCTTCTTGGATTTTGCAACTTTTCCATCCATACAAATATTTAGTATTGCCCGCTTTCTAAACTGAGAATCGGGGGCATATTTGTCAAGCTTGGCGTTATATACACTTGTTCATTAAACCTTCCATGACTGGAGCTTCCTGAAATGTTGCGAAAACCCTGTGCTAATGCATTCTCTTATATATACGGGTCTCAAATAGCTAGGGAGCCTCACATATATAAGAGAAAACATTGGCATAACAATATTTACATCGAACTTGTAAGCCAGTGCATTCTCTTCTATATGCTAGGCTACCTATGGGAGACTCGCATATATAAGAGAATGTTTACAAGGCGCAGGTAAATTTTTTTGGGTCAATGTATTCTCTTATATATGTGAGGCTCCCTACAGTAGACGCGCATATATACGAGAATGCATTGGCACAGGGTTATCGCAAAATTTCAGGAAGGTCCAGTCATTGAAGGGTTAAAGACATATTATGCACTCGTTCAGTTAGTATCCAGGCGCGATGCCAACTGGAGGAATATAGCATTTTACTAACATCTCCAAAAATCTCAAGCAAATCGATCGTACCACTCCATAGAAAACATCGTCTGAACTACGCTCAATTGTAAATATTTACTATTCAATTCGGGACGCATCTATCGGCGATAAACTAACGAAAACGATTTCCCCATCAAGAGTCACTGCATTTAATTAATATATATGAACGACGGTGTGTCTTGTCAATTTGGATAAATATTTGTAAAAATTACTACTGTGAACAATATTATTCTCCATTTATCTTTGATCACCATATTGGAGTGTTTCACATCACTTTAAATCATTGCTAAGAAAGCAAGGTGAGAGAAGACTTCTAGTATTAGTGTTTCTTCATTTATATACCATTGTAGTAAATATCCATGAATAACGGACATGTTATATTCAGTTGTGTTGTCTTCTTTTAGGTTTTGACAGTAATGTTTTCAACCTTAGAGAAAATGCAAATGAATATATATTTGCATTAACCCTTGGCCTAACAATATTTGCCTTGACCTTGTAAGCCAGTGCAAGCTCTTACATATGCGAGGCTCCCATGAGAATGCACTGGCACAGGATCTTTAATTCGGCACCAGCGCAGCTCCCGTCATCAAACGTAGAGTTACACTTTTATTAGCTTTAATTCCAATGGCAGTCAAAACTGACAGCCAAAATTTCCCAATGAGATTTTAAATCATTATTCAAGTGAAATTTAGTTGGAATTTTTCATTATTATGTTGGTATCATTCTGACTTAAATTCAAATGAAAATATTCCTATTGAAAATTTCATGAATTTTAGAAATTTACTCCCAGTGAAATTTCACTGAAATTTGATGAAAACGCCCAAGTTTTACTGAAATTTCATTTCATTTTCTCTTGGGAAGCCTTGACAAACCCGAATTATCATGATGTGCAGTGTAGTAAATAGACTTTCAATATCTTTTTATTCAAATTATATTTTGTTTCATTCACTTCAGAGAAGTAAAGTTAGGACAGAAGAATGGGAGCTTTGGTTTTCATCTCCGAGGCAATAAGCCTGCTAGAATTAATTATGTCGACCCTGGTGGACCAGCAGATCGGATAGGTCTCCGCAGAGAGGACTACATATCTAAAGTCAACAATGTTGATGTCAGGTCAGTACGAAAAGTAGATCATGTACCACATTTAAGAGGATGTTGTATGTACATTGTAAGTGCCTCTTTCAAATGCTACAATATTATCACCCGCATACAAAGTTTGGCAGCTGATAAAGAAATGGATTTAGACCCTTCATTTGTCTGGACGTCCATTCATAATATCTTTGGAGCTCTCTAAAGTAGTTTTCAGATGAGTCCATTGCATACGTTGTGCTGCATGATCCGTATAATGTATTGACAGATCTGTTGTCTGTCTTAAACCTTTCACATTAGTGCATACACTGCATTTTTACGCAAAGCTTCCAATTAATAATTGCAGCTAATAAGTTCCATATTGGAATAAATGCAATATTGCAAATCTATCTATCTATTAAATGAATTCTACGACAATGTCAAACCTGTCAATACCATGTATTATACTCACCCGGCCATGCAAATGTTGGTCTAACAACAACTAATTCCCCACTAATAATTGTTGGAAAATCAAACCACAAGAACAATTTAAACCTATTAAGTTGGGGGGGGGGTGAAACACTGAAATACCCCCTCTCAAACTCCACCTGTCACCACAATTCCCTGGTCACATTTAATGAAAATTGGTCAATTGCGAAAATATATGCTCTTTTGATTTGATATTGCACATTATTTTTCACTTCCTGCGTTTTGATTTCTGGTATACTGGTAGTTATATTGACATTATATTCAGTCAATGAATTCTAATCACATGGTCACGGCATGCAGGACTATAAGATGATGATTGTGTTATCAATTCACACAGACAACTGATCACTCAAAAATACACTGGCAATGTCTTGTCGTTGCAAAAGAATGAATGTGTTTTGCGTGTGTATATCCCCTGGATACACATTGTGTATAATACACAAGCTTCGAGCATCTCACCACAGATCTCCAGGGGGATTGGGAAGGGAATTTTTTGTATGCTGTTTCCTTCTATGTGTCAAATGTTGGCAAGAAAAGCATGATATTATCACCAGACGAAGGATTGTTAGATTGGAGGTTGTCAGTGCTCCCCAAATCCTGAATACCTGAGTTAACAGGGAGGGGTGATTCATCCATATCAACTAAGCAAATTTGGAATACAATCCATATTTATTTCACTGTTATATTGTAATTTTTACACATTCGCTGAAGCAATGTCTATAACAAGTAAGAGTTGTTAGACTGAGCTACATCAACACAAATTTTGTCATTTTGGCTAAGATATTGTAAATGTTTTAATAATTTGAACTACCAATGAAGCATACTAGCCTTTAAAATATTTGCTGAATCCTGAATGCCAGTTAAAATGAGCTTACCGTGTACCAGTTATGATCTGGAAGGGTCAGAGTGAATGTCAAAACCACTTTAAAAATCACCCAAATCCCTCGTATCATAAAAGGGGGTGACACATTCAGATTGCTATGAGGGAAAATATATGTATACTAGCCGATGAGCCCGACGTTGTCCGGGCTATTCAAAAACCAAATTTCAAGTCGATAGCTCCACCCGTTTCCGAGATCTGGTCTGCGCATGCGCGAAGCTGGCGTCGCACGGGCTCGGCGACCCGATAAAATTCGTATCTGGGGCAAGATACATTCACATAGCAAATTTCAAGTCGATAGCTCCACCCGTTTCCGAGATCTCGTCTGCGCATGCGCGAAGCTGGCGTCGCACGGGCTCGGCGACCCGATAAAATTCGTATCCGGGACAAGATAAATTCACATAGCAAATTTCAAGTCGATAGCTCCGCCCGTTTCCGAGATCTGCGCATGCGCGAAGCTGGCGTCGCACATGCTCGGCGACCCGATAAAATTTGTATCCGGGGCAAGATACATTCACATACCAAATTTCAAGCCGATAGCTCCACCCGTTTCCGAGATCCGGTCTGCGCATGCGCGAAGCTTGCATCGCACGGGCTCGGCGACCTGATAAAATTCGTATCCGGGGCAAGATACATTCACATAGCAAATTTCAAGTCAGTAGCTCCACCCGTTTCCGAGATCTCGTCTGCGCATGCGTGAAGCTGGCGTCGCACGGGCTTGGCGACCCGATAAAATTTGTATCCGGGTCAGGATACATTCACATAGCAAATTTCAAGTTGATAGCTCCACCCGTTTCCGAGATCTCGTCTGCGCATGCGCGAAGCTGGCGTCGCACGGGATCACCAATACGACAACGACGACCGCCTGGTCAAACTACACACACGTACCAAGTTTCGTCCCGATCGGTCGAGAATCGTAGATTTGTATCAATGACATACAGACAGACATACAGACAGACAGACAGAGGTCTTCATAATATATATGAGACTAGCCGATGAGCCCGTCGTTGTCCGGGCTATTCAAAAACCAAATTTCAAGTCGATAGCTCCACCCGTTTCCGAGATCTGGTCTGCGCATGCGCGAAGCTGGCGTCGCACGGGCTCGGCGACCCGATAAAATTCGTATCCAGGGCAAGATACATTCACATACCAAATTTCAAGTCGATGGCTCCACACGTTTCCGAGATATATATATTGCCCAATGTCATTTGCGGATACCTCGGCCGGTGATGAGTTAACGCGACATCGACCGGTTAAGAGTTAAACGCGATCACGTCACGATCTCTCGACGGCGTAATATATTTACGGAATGTTTTTCGATCACTGAAGCATGGTCCTGCGTTCTTCCCGATAATTAAGGTAGAAACTTTAAACAGACACATGCGTGTGATACATCGTTGGAAAGAGGAAGCGCCACAGATTCTAACCATGCAAATTATATGACTGGCAATTTATTATTCGCGCTATATCGAATCGATTTGTGAGCACCGAACTGAAATATATTAGCGCAAAACGGCGTAAAAACAGACAAACATACATACAAACATACAAACAGAGGTCTTCAAAATATATATGAGACTAGCCGATGAGCCCGACGTTGTCCGGGCTATTCAAAAACCAAATTTCAAGTCGATAGCTCTACCCGTTTCCGAGATCTGGTCTGCGCATGCGCGAATCTGGCGTCGCACGGGCTCGGCGGCCCGATAAAATTCATATCCGGGGCAAGATACAATCACATAGCAAATTTCAAGTCGATAGCTCCACCCGTTTCCGAGATCTCGTCTGCGCATGCGCGAAGCTGGCGCCGCACGGGCTCGCCAATACGACAACGACAACCGCCTGGTCAAACTACACACACGTACCAAGTTTCGTCCCGATCGGTCGAGAATCGTAGATTTGTATTAATGACAAACAGACAGACAAACAGACAGACAGACAGAGGTCTTCAAAATATATATGAGATTTGAGTAGTATATAGTGCACTATGAGCTTTATCTCTGCAAGTGTCTGAAAACT
Source organism: Siphonodentalium dalli (assembly GCA_032622095.1). Lineage (NCBI taxonomy): Eukaryota > Metazoa > Mollusca > Scaphopoda > Gadilida > Siphonodentaliidae > Siphonodentalium > Siphonodentalium dalli. The sequence goes on from CP136065.1 coordinate 95,440,060, forward strand.
TCTATTAATAAGGCCAATATAGAAAAATGCTAGATTACATCTCCTCCCAAACCTATTTTAGTCCCCTCCTCAATTTTGTTTTATTTGGATATCTTTTTGTATCTAAATCACCTTATGTTTTATAAGATAAGATACTGCTTCAATATCTGGAACTGTCCATGACCATTTATGTTAGGAAGAATAAAATATAAAACATAAAATTCGCCTTCCCACCCAATTTCTCTGAAAAAGTTTGATGTAAATCCAGCAAATGATTTATATTGGGCTAAAGTACCACAATTTATCTACAACTGACTAAAAAGTCTGCATTGTTCTGCTGATTTTACTTCATTATGCTTCCGACACCTTTTGGAATTTTATCATTCCAAATTTTTCTACTATATTTTATGAATATTTGTTAACAGGAAGTATTCATGCGAGCATGTGGTGGAGCTGTTAGCTGGATGTGGGAGAGTCGTCACATTAGAGGTTCTCCGGATTCCCAATAAGAATAGTGAGTCTTTATTATTTACTTATGTGCAAGATATACTAGGCCATGCAAAGTCAATTCCCATATCTTTATAAGGCCTAAATATTTTTAAAACCATGTGCATGGCTGTATGCGTGTACATCCCACAGGGTTAGAGTGAAAGACAACAACTGGAATGTATTTTTAGCTACCTGTTTAGAAAAACATAATTATTTACAGAAAGCCAATACAATAAATGTAGTAGTATCAAATACAAACATGTGAGTGACAAGTTTTTGAGGCACAATAACTGCATATATAGATGTAGGCCAAAAGGGCAAAGACATCAATCGAGTGTTTATTCCAAAACAAACAAAAAAATGGGAGGGAGGGAGGGTTTTCAAAATTAGGACCGGCTTCACCAGTCAATTTATTGGAAAGAAAGTTAACACAACCGCTTTGCGCATCCCTTCCAGCAAAAACATAGTTCCCATGATTATTGCTCGGGGAATTATTCCAATTAATTCGCAAACTAAATAGAATTACTGCCAAAATTCCTGTACTTAATAATTATGTTTTAATTTTGTCTAAGCACTTTTATAATACAATATCAGTGTATAGCTTACTTATTTGAAATGTCATGTATAATGGCGTAGTGATCTATGCCAGTGAAAGATCTCGCTACCAAACATGTTTGCGTTTGTACACAATTTTGTTTTAAATTAATGCATCTGGTTAACCATTAGGGATAAATACTGTTATGCGCATGATCGCTCTGACAACTATGTTTTTTTTATTTCTTGGGGCACACACAAACAAAGCATTCCAAAGTTTTGGGTCTAATTTCAGTTATTTATAATTATGACCATTGTTTCCTGACCAGATATTTGTAAAAAGTTAGTTAATTGATTCTTTTTTCGTAAAAATTCGCTCATTCAAGTGTGATGCACACATTTTTTACTTAGATTGCTGTCGCAATCCATCACATGTTTAATGAAAGTGTCATTGACACTGTAGCTCAACTTGGAAAGGGAATAATTTCATGTTTTACAGTCAATGGAGTGATTAGGAATGTGGAAAGATGAAAGGCCTAGTTATGCAAAGAGTAAAATTCAAGATGGCCACTGGCAGCCATGTTTTTTTGCCGAATGACCCCAAAAAGACTCGTTACTATTTACATGTCACTGTTAACATCTATAACAAATTTCATGATGATCCGACAAAAGATACAACCTGTGGCCTGTGTCAAAGGATTTAGTCATGTAAAGAGTAAAATCCAAGATGGCAGCTGGCGGCCATATATTTTGGCCGAATGACCCCAAAATGACTCGTTCCCATCTACATGTCATTATTAACATCTATAACAAATTTTATGATGATCCGACCAAAGCTACGACCTGTAGCCCATGCCAAAGGATTTAGTCATGTAAAGAGTAAAATCCAAGATGGCTGCTGGCGGCCATGTTTTTTGGCCGAATGACCCGAAATGACCCCAAAATTACTGGTACCCATCTACATGTCAATATTAACATCCATGACAAATTTCATGATGATCAGACATACAGTACGACCTGTAGCCCGTGCTAATGGATTGAATTTTGAAATCCAAAATGGCTGCTGGCGGCCATGTTTTTTTGCCGTATGACCCCAAAATGACTCGTTCCCATCTACATGTCAATGTCAACAGCCATGACAAATCTCATAATGATCCAACCAAAGGTACGACCTGTAGCCCGTGCCAAAGGATTTAGTCATGCAAAGAGTAAAATCCAAGATGGCTGCTGGCGGCCATGTTTTTTGGCCGAATGACCCGAAAATGACTCCTTCCCATCTACATGTCATTATTAACATCCATGACAGATTTAATGAAGATCCATCCAAAGCTACGGCCTGTAGCCCGTGCCAAATGATTTAGTCATGCAAAGAGTAAAATCCAAGATGGCTGCTGGCGGCCATTTTTTTTGGCCGAACGACCCCAAAATAACTCATTCCCATCTACATGTCAATATTAACATCCATGACAAATGTCATGATGATCAGACGAAGAGTACGACCTGTGCCCGTGCTAATGGATTGAATTTTGAAATCCAAGATGGCCATTGGCAGCCATGTTTTTTTGTCGAATGACCCCAAAATGACTCATTCCCATCTACATGTCAATGTCAACAGCCATGACAAATCTCATAATGATCCGACTCAGGTACGACCTGTAGCCCATGCCAAAGGATTTAGTCATGCAAAGAGTAAAATCCAAGATGGCTGCTGGCGGCCATGTTTTTTGGCCGAATGACCCGAAAATAACTTGTTCCCATCTACATGTCATTGTTAACATCCATGACAGATTTCATGAAGATCTGACCAAAGCTACGACCTGTAGCCCGTGCCAAAGGATTTAGTCATGCAAAGAGTAAAATCCAAGATGGCTGCTGGCGGCCATTTTTTTTGGCCAAACGACCCCAAAATGATTCGTTCCCATCTACATGTCAATATTAACATCCATGACAAATTTCATGATGACCAGACAAACAGTATGACCTGTAGCCCATGCTAATGGATTGAATTTTGAAATCCAAGATGGGCGCTGGTGGCCATGTTTTTTTGCCGAATGACCCCAAAATGACTCGTTCCCATCTACATGTCAATGTCAACAGCCAAATTTCATGATGATGTGACCAAAGGTATGACCTGTAGCCCGTGCTAAAGGAAATTGTTGACGAATCACGCACACACGCACCAACACACACACACACGGACGACGGATACCAAGCCAAGGCAATAGCTCAAACTTTACAAAGGAAAGTTGAGCTAATAAATGTTTGAATATAGCTACTAATAATTTTCGTAATGAATCAGAAATCTGAACTGGGAAACTGGTCTGTTCAATCTCAATTCTGTGCATGTTTGTATAAAAGGCGTACCGCAATTATTTTAAACTGACTAAAACTTTCCCGGACAGATTTAACATGAATAAAAAGGTTGTATGATGTACCGGATTTCAGAACCATGCATTTGGGCCTGAAAAATGGGAAATTGATTTGGTGTGGCCCTATTGAGTAATTCCTGAAGATGTAAGTACAAATCTCTGTGTTGACCTAGCTATTAGTCGGGGAGCCAATAAGGTCCACCTGCACCCCCCCGATGATTACAAATAACCATATTTTTATTGTTCCCTATGGTATCCAGATAAAGAATCCGGAATTCTCCGAAAAATAAAGGTGGCCCTACTAGGTGGTAGAGCCATTTGAATCCAAGATGGCCGCCATTTCCTCTAATTCCGACCAGCTGTATTTAATCGTTGTAATAGATCGGTTGTTAGCAAAAGACACAGACAAAATATATGCCATTTGTTGGTATGATGTCCTTCTTCAAAATGACGGCAAAAAAATTCGAAAAAAATTCAAAATGGCCGCCGAAAAATGACGTCATCTGCACGAAAATAGGAAATTTAATTAATATTTCACCATATCTTCCATTTTTCTTCACATTAATCATTAGTAAATGGCAATGTTTTTGAGACAGTCATCAAGCGTGATATTATAGCGTCATTTTAAGACATTTGCCATTGACGAGGGTTCCGTAATAGATACAGAAAGAGGATTTGAAAAAGAGGGGTAAAATTTTTGATTTTTTGCAAGACGATTTTGATAGTCATTTTATCGACAAACCACACAGGCTGTTAATAGAATGTCAACAACTATGTGCTTTATTTTATTGGACGGATGTTTTACTTCAATGGGAATGAAATTGGTGTAGAAAATTTCCAAAATGGCCGCCGAAAATATGAAAAATGGTAAATATTGCCCCAGGGTGTCCTGCAATGGCTTACAAGTTGTGGTTAATATATAAAATTGGCTAATCTGTATTATATACATTGCATACTAACATGTCTGATGCACCATGGATCATTGTTTCTATTGTCACAACTGACATCACCAGAAATATTGGATTTTTCTCTCACAAACTTGACATAAATTTCGGCAAAAATTCACTTTTCAGGGTTGGACAATTGTTTTAAGTAAAATGCAACTATCATTGGTATCAAAGGTATTTATTGTATTGGTCTATCTTAAATGTGTCACACTACGGTGTTTATAGACCAAATTGCTCAAGATGGCTTCCAAAATGGCAACCAAATTTGTAAAAAGTTAATTTTTTACATATATCCCGAACATTATTCTCTGCGTTATCCGACAAGGTAGTAAATTGTGACTCACTTGGTTATTGTACGTGTTAGTTAATTAACTGACAACTACGTTCTATTATGTTTGTCCCAGTTCCGTATGGGGCATGACAAATTCATTTTAAAGTTGCAGTATGGAATTTTGCGGAGAACCTCTTTTGTGTTTCTTGCCATATTATTGAAAGGAAATGGGCAGAACTTTGAAACGGAACTGAGATGAACCATAATATGTGGCTATTCTGGTCCATTATGATAAAACATATCAACTGGATACACGGTGGATGCCAAGATGGTAGCCAGGGAGTTACTATATGGTCATAGATGAGGTGAATAGGTATACAGGGAGTTATTGTATGGTCAACGGTGAGATGAGTACATGTATGTATACAATTAGTGACTGTATGATCATAAATGTAATGAATAGCTATACAGGGAGTGACTAAATGGTCATGTGTCAGGTGTATGAGTATACCCGGTGTTCCTGCTTGGTGACGTGTAGGTCATGTGTAGGTTATACGGGTATACACATGTGTTGCTATATGGTCATTGGCGAGGGGTATGTGTATATAGCGAGCGGCTATAAGGCCATGAATGATGTGCATATGCATACATGGAGTGAATATACTGACATGGCTGGGGAGTATTAGTATATCTTGAGTGGCTATTCTGCTATGGTGTGACAATAGGGATACGGGGAGTGACATGGCCAAGGGTGAGGTGAATATATATACAGGGAGTTACTGTATGGGCATGAATGGTGTGAATATGTATACAAGGAGTGACTATATGGTTATGAGTGGGGTGTCCATGGTGAGATGCATAGGAATATAAGGAGTGGCTGTATGGGCATGTGTGAGGTGAATCGGTATACATGTAGTGACTGTACGGTGTATTGTTGTGTGTGGCCGTTGTGACAGTATGGGCATTGCTGTGGTGTATAGATATAACGAGAGTAGCTACATGGTCATCTGTGAGTTGTTTATGTATATATGGAGTGACTGTAATGTCGTGGTGGGATGTATATGTGTACCGTGTGTGGCTGTATTGTGACATGTGGGTGTATATGTATATTTGTGCTGTCTGTATGATCATGGATGGAGTGCGTAGATAAATAGGGAGTGATTTTATGGTTATGGGTAATGTGTATAGGTGCACCTGGTATGCCTGTACGGTCAAGATTGAAGTTATATGCATACCTGTGGCTATATAGGGAGTGCCCTTTTGGTAACGGGTGGGTCGTATATTGATATATGTTGTGGATGTATTATCATCGGTGGTGTATAGGGTGTAGATGAATGATCATGGATGGCGTGTATAAGTATACATTGAGTTGCTGAATTGTCATGTGCGAGGTGTATATGCAAGTATTAAACTTATGAGTGGTCGTGTGTGCGGGTATTGGTATATTTGGAAGGGCTCACCATTGATGAGGTGTATATGTATATCTGGATTGACTCTATGGTCATGGGTATGGCGAATAGATATACATGTAGTGGCTGTATGGTCCACGGTGAGGTGAATAGGTATACAATGAGTGACTTTATGATCGTGAATGTGGTGAATATGTATACACATAGTGACTATATGGTCAGGTGTAGGAGTATACCTGGTGTTCATGCATGGTGACTCATGGCTGTATCGTCATTTGTGGCATGTACCAGTATAACCAAATATGGCTGTATGGTCAGGTGTATGTGTATAGAGTGGGTGACTATATTGTCATTTGTGTGGTGTTTATGTACATATGAGGTCATGGTGGGTTGTACATGTGTAATTTGGGTGGCTATCGCTTTCCACAATAACGCAAGGATATGTTAATCAATAGAGAGGTCATATCAAAGAGTTCTCCACCATGATAGTGTTTGTGTACATGGGGGAACTTTAAACGTCATTCCATATATACATAAACACTACAGACATAACAATATAGTGACCAACTGTATAAACGTACACCTGACCCATGACCATGGATGGCCATACAGCCATGAGTCACAATGCAGTCACACCGGGTATAATCCTAAACATGACCCATAACCATAGAGTCACTCCTTGTATACCCATTCACCTCACTATTGGCCATACGGTCATCCCATGTATGCCTATTCTCCACACACACATGGTCAAATAGACATTCAATATATACATCAACACCACAACAATGACCATAGAGTCACCCCGGGTATACATATCCACCTCACCAATGGTCATATAGCCACTCGCTTCATACACATAGCCTCACCCATGGCACCTGGTATACTCCTTCATCTGACCTATGGCCATATAGTCACACCGTGTGTACCTATTCAAAACATTCGTACATGATCATGGTCAATCATTGTATATATATTCACCTCACCCTTGGCCATGTCACTCCCCGTATCCCTATTTGTCACACCATAGCAGAATAGCCACTCAAGATATACTAATACTCCCCAGCCATGTCAGTATATTCACTCCATGTATGCATATGCACATCATCCATGGCCATATAGCCGCTCGCTATATACACATACCCCTCGCCCATGACCATATAGCAACACATGTGTATACCCGTATAACCTACACATGACCTACACGTCACCAAGCAGGAACACCGGGTATACTCATACACCTGACACATGACCATTTAGTCACTCCCTGTATAGCTATTCATTACATTTATGATCATACAGTCACTAATTGTATACATACATGTACTCATCTCACCGTTGACCATACAATAACTCCCTGTATACCTATTCACCTCATCTATGACCATATAGTAACTCCCTGGCTACCATCTTGGCATCCACCGTGTATCCAGTTGATATGTTTTATCATAATGGACCAGAATAGCCACATATTATGGTTCATCTCAGTTCCGTTTCAAAGTTCTGCCCATTTCCTTTCAATAATATGGCAAGAAACACAAAAGAGGTTCTCCGCAAAATTCTTCAACTTTAAAATGAATTTGTCATGCCCCATACGGAACTGGGACAAACATAATAGAACGTAGTTGTCAGTTAATTAACTAACACGTACAATAACCAAGTGAGTCACAATTTACTACCTTGTCGGATAACGCAGAGAATAATGTTCGGGATATATGTAAAAAATTAACTTTTTACAAATTTGGTTGCCATTTTGGAAGCCATCTTGAGCAATTTGGTCTATAAACACCGTAGTGTGACACATTTAAGATAGACCAATACAATAAATACCTTTGATACCAATGATAGTTGCATTTTACTTAAAACAATTGTCCAACCCTGAAAAGTGAATTTTTGCCGAAATTTATGTCAAGTTTGTGAGAGAAAAATCCAATATTTCTGGTGATGTCAGTGGTGACAATAGAAACAATGATCCATGGTGCATCAGACATGTTAGTATGCAATGTATATAATACAGATTAGCCAATTTTATATATTAACCACAACTTGTAAGCCATTGCAGGACACCCTGGGGCAATATTTACCATTTTTCATATTTTCGGCGGCCATTTTGGAAATTTTCTACACCAATTTCATTCCCATTGAAGTAAAACATCCGTCCAATAAAATAAAGCACATAGTTGTTGACATTCTATTAACAGCCTGTGTGGTTTGTCGATAAAATGACTATCAAAATCGTCTTGCAAAAAATCAAAAATTTTACCCCTCTTTTTCAAATCCTCTTTCTGTATCTATTACGGAACCCTCGTCAATGGCAAATGTCTTAAAATGACGCTATAATATCACGCTTGATGACTGTCTCAAAAACATTGCCATTTACTAATGATTAATGTGAAGAAAAATGGAAGATATGGTGAAATATTAATTAAATTTCCTATTTTCGTGCAGATGACGTCATTTTTCGGTGGCCATTTTGAATTTTTTTGCCGTCATTTTGAAGAAGGACATCATACCAACAAATGGCATATATTTTGTCTGTGTCTTTTGCTAACAACCGATCTATTACAACGATTAAATACAGCTGGTCGGAATTAGAGAAAATGGCGGCCATCTTGGATTCAAATGGCTCTAGCACCTAGTAGGGCCACCTTTATTTTTCGGAGAATTCCGGATTCTTTATCTGGATACCATAGGGAACAATAAAAATAAGGTTATTTGTAATCATCGGGGGGGTGCAGGTGGACCTTATTGGCTCCCCGACTATATTCAAGCTGGACGTTTTAGTTAGTTCTCAACTTAACTACATGTACTATTTAACTCAACTACATTTATTCATCTGGACCAAAGCTGAGAGTGAGCAATAGAAAATTTTAAGAGTTGAAGCAATATTTGGAAAGACAAAACAGCGAACATGTATCAATCATATTGGAATTAAGGTTATTAATGTATAGACACGTTATAAACAATTGAAATCCCTACAAAAACGATCAGTTAATTTCCAAAGACTTGTTCCAGTATTTCAATTTCACAATTGTTGATGTCTTATATTATTTTAACCACCTTTTAATTACTTCTGGGATAATTATGTGTTAACTAGCTGAAGTGCCCGACTTTGTCCAGGCTATTAATACTGAGCGAACAACGTTGAAAAATGTTAGGAGAAAGAAGAAAACTATTGTTTGATCGGTTCAGAAACATGCCTATATATGAGCAAGGTCACGGTCAAGGACACAGTCGCACATGAAATTGGACCTGCTAATTTTGTTCCCGGGATCAAAGTAGGCCTACATACCAAATTTGAGTCGGATTGGTCGAGGTCCAGAAATATGCCTATATGAGTGAGGTCAAGGATTAGTGAATGTTCAGATGACCACGATATAATGGTAAGTGGAGGAATCGGGCCCGACGAAATCATGGATAGATTGTTCACACAATTGTGATGTTGTTTTAGATGATGATATCGTGGGGTTGTTTGTAAGCATGTGATTGACTACCCTACGATCATTCCAGCTAAGATTTTTATGTACACACGACTGTGATTACATCGCAAGTGGAGGTAGCCAATTGGATATGTCACGATTTCGCATCTGAAATCAAACAGTGCTTGATATTATTTTTTGACTTGCGATATTGACGTGAGCATGCACAGTCCAACTATCAGTTACTTCCTGCGACGGAAATCTTTCCACTTACGATTGAATCGTGGTCCTCTGAACGTTCACTTACACAGGTCACTAAATGGCATGATTGTAATTCAAATGTTCTTATTGCTAATTGTCTGTAATTTTATTCAAAAGATGAAATTATATTTCCCAAACATCTTTATAGTTTTCAGATTCAAATAAACCTTTCCATCAATTTGAGCTATAGTGTCATTTAAACTTTTATTTCTTTAAAGAGCACCTAGCTGATGTGCCGAGCATGGGGTCTACATCATCATTGACTAATAAGACCATGCTATCTCAAGACTGGATGACAGACTCAACTGTGACTGATAACAGGAACAACACATTCATGCAGAAGGTAACAGTTTAATTCTTGATAATAAGTCATCAGAAGTTCATAATAAACTCATGATTAAATGCACAATTGTGTTTTCCTCATGGGAAGGACTGCACGTTTGGACTTATCAAATATTTGAAAATTATATGCATTCAGAAAGCATCGATAGCAAGAAAAACCTATTAGTAAAGATTTTCCATTGATGTCAATATTTTTCTGGAAACATATTTGGAATTATACACTGTACTTTTGTGATTGTAATTTGTTTATGTCCTTCTGTTATGAAATATGCATATACCATACTCTTGTGGTCTTGTCAACATATTTTATTTGACATATTTACATCATCCTGAGAATCCATTAACCCTCTAAGAGCTCTTTCCATCAATGTATCACATTATTATAATCAATAAATTTGAAAAATGATCAAGGAAATATGGGTTGATACAAAAATCGGACTTGGCACTGAAAGGGTTAAGTTTGAACCCCAGATCAAATGATCCTTTTGAATAACTTTTTGTATTTGTATATATTTATCTGCAGGCAGACCTGCTGTTGACGTCTTCAGAGAGACAACGGCTTGACAAGGCTCTTACACACTATGAAAACACAAGGTAATTAAAACCCTTTATATACTAAAGCATCATTGCTGAGTAGTTGTATCCCCTATGAAATGTTCAGATAATAAGTCTGTTGAACTTATTATCTAATCATTTCCCTCAATAAATATGACTCCTGTACTTTTAGTTATCTGTCATCTACTTTTATCACCTTATCATCCCTCCAATTAAATAATAGACCTTCACTTCTATAGTGAGAAACCAATGCTACTCTGGCAGCAGGAATATATAGGAGAATGGAAACGTAACCATAGCAGAACATTGCTAACTTGAATTCAGTTCACGCGCGCACCGGGAGCCAATATAGGTTTTTCAAAATTGGAAAAACATGGGTTATGACATCCAGATGATGATAGTGATTATATGACTATTTGCTGGAATAAATAGAGGATATCTTGTGTTTTTGAGTGGATACCGAAAAATATGTCATGAGTGAGCGAGACAAATGTTTATTTTCGCGAGCGAGCGAAAATAGACATTTGTCTCGGTCACGAATGACATATTTTTCGGTATGCTCTAAAAAAACACTAGATATTCTTTTTATTATACGCATTTCCAAAGAAATTCACCATTTACGACGTTAAATGATCTCACAATCGTCTTCAATCGATGCATCATTTTTGAAAGCATCAGCTGATCGCTGCCTGTTCACACAATGCTACTTCACCATCCGCAGAATATAAAAATATAGTTCCCGTATTCTTCCCTTTATTTCCCCCCCCCCCATAAATATGTCGAATTTCAACATAAAATAGATTTTGTATTATAAATGTAATATCAGTGAATATAATATAAATTATAATATCACAATGGGTTCTTTCACTTTGTCCTTCTTCAACAGTACAAACCGGGAACAGTATTGGTACACGCAAGAGAATCGGTCGCACGCGCGAGCTAGTGTGAAAGTATATTATTCTATATCCCCTTCTGGGTGATATTGATGTTTATTTAAACGCATTTTTTTCTATAATTCACTGTTGAGCGTATGATAAAAACCACCATTCATTTCTGATTGCTCATAATTATTAGTCATTTTTTTTATACCAATTCTCCTTTTAATTGTAGGAACATAATCAGCCTGTTCAATAACTTGTCGAAAATCCTGGACAGGCCGTCTAAGAGGACGCTGTGGAAGTTTGTTATGCCTCAGTTGTCTGTTCCTCACCAGGAATTCTGTCTCAGTCGCATATCATTAACAGATGATGTGCTATTAGGTAAACTCACTGAACGATTCATATCATTAACAGATGATGTGCTATTAGGTAAACTCACTGAACGATTCATATCATTAACAGCTATAACGTGTTACTAGGTAAACTCACTGAACATATCAATCTACCATTTTGTGATTTAAAAAAAAAATTACACAGTAAGAGAGATAAAACTGGCGTTTTTGATGAATTTAAATCCCTGCAGCATACCAGGTAACATTCGAGATCCTTGTGAAGTATTTTCTCTTAATTGCAGCATATAGTATACAATGGGTGTTGGCAGATAACACATAACATGAGTGAATAGCGAAACTCAATTGGCAGACTGTTGTAATCTGGCAGTGTGATTCTTGCATGGTTTGCAGGTGACTTGTCAGATAATTTGATCTTTCATCTTCATAACTTTGAATTTATTGGTATCCTTAATCAATTTTAGTAAACTAAGCAGGCAATTGAAATCTAATAAAGAAATAATTTAGGACATGGCATCTGAATATCTTGGGTGTCTAAATCATTAGAATTGGCTCTCCATTCAAATTACTTTGCCACTCGCTAGAAATTTTGGGGTAAAATCTCTCACATTTCTGGTGTGTGGCAAAGTAATTTGAATGGAGAGTCGTATCTGACGCTTTCAATACCCAGGATATTCAGATGCGATTGCTGCACGATTCATCTGCATAGACCTTCATAAGCCTGCAAATAGCTATAGTATGTGTGTCAATTGTAGAATGAGATCCCCAGAGGGTGAATTTAGTGACGCTATCCTGCACAGCGCGCTAGCATCACCAAATTCACTCTCTGGGAACCTCATTCTGCTAATAAGCCTCAAATGCTATGGTAAACCTATGATCAGAATGAAGTTCCCCAGTTGAAGATGGAGATGTTCACCTATTAGTTACTTCGATTATGTATTTTATCTTCTGCAAATTATATAATTAGGGGATATAGAAACTGAACAGAAGGGAAAAAGTAACTAAAAATAATGTTAATTTGGGACTTTTGATACTTCCCAGAATATGAGACCTAAGCAGAATGAGTTCCACAGAGGGTGAATTTGATGATGCTAGCCCACTATGCGGGATAGCATCACTAAATTCACCCTCTGGTGACCTCATTCTGCAGATGACTGACACACTATTTTCAGGCATGGACCTTCAAGAAAGCAAATAATTTAGGTATGCTTCATGTTTAGTTTGAAGTATGCTGAACGCCTGCTGGATTATTTAAAATGGTATCAGGGTTCTGGGACAAAAGGCACAAGAGCTTCAACACTCTTAACCCTTTCATGACTGGAGCTTCCTGACATTTTGTGAAAACCCTGTGCCAATGCATTCTCTTATATATACGAGTCTCTGACAGGGAGCCTCGCATATATACGAGAATGTATTGGCCTAACAATATTAACCTTGATATGTAAGCTATTTTGTATTCTCTTATATATATGAGGCTCCCTATGGGAGACTTAAAATATAAGAGAATTCACTGGCACATGATCTTTAATGCTGCACCAGCTCAGCTCCCGTCTTGAAAGGGTTATACAACAAATTGAGCAAGATGATTTTACTTTTTATTATACAGCTTTTTATTTCCCATATTTGATTACCATATATGGCAGATAATGTGGTCGAAAAATTAGACATACCCATTTTTTTCCCTGCTGCATCGCTGCACATAAAAAAGCAGAAATTTCTTGCCGCTACAATTGCCCCGTTAAACTTAAGAGGAATATTTATGTAAATTCAACCTCCCCAAAGCAATGCGAAAAAAATGGGACGCAATATGGGTGAAACATGCTTCATTTCTACCTGTTAAAACTCAAAGTAAAAAAATGGATTAGAGTTTTAACCCCAGGTAGAAATGAAGCATGTTTCACCCATATTGCGTCCGATTTTTTTTCAATGCAGTGCTGTATTGGCTGCAGCAGTGCTTTGGGAGGTTTTTGACTTAGATTTGTATTAATAACTTGCAGATCTTCGGCTGTAAACTTTTTTCAAATCTGATTTCTTGTAACGATGCAGCAGGGAAAAAATGGATATGCCTAACATTTTGACCACGTTTCTTGCCATATCTATTGATTACCCATGATTTATTTATAAATGATGGAAACCCTGATAACATTTTTATAAATCTGTTGTGTCAAGTTAATTTTTGTTGCTGCAATAATAATTTTTCCTTGCTTACAAGAATACTTTGTGATATATATAGAGAATAATCATCTGATTGAACTGGTGAAGTGAAATAATTCATGAGAGGCAGGGAGACACAAGCGCAAAATACTCCCTGCCTCGAATGAATTATTTCATGTCACTAGTCCAATCAAGTGATTATTCTGTTTGTTATATTCCATGATAAACATCTGATTTACCAGAAATCTGAATAATACTGACATTGTATACCCATGATGCATACATTTTGATTGCACATATGAATACATAACGCGCCAGTTAAAGTGACATAATTCACTATAGTGAAATTATCATTTATAATCACTTGAGAAATCAAGGTAAATCACAAGAAGGAATGTAATAAAAGTATATAATTACACCTCTATTTATCTCTCTCATTTTTCCTCGATTCTGATTGGACAAATCCTGACAATGCCTTAGTTACTTGTTGCTTGTATTTCTCGATATAAAAGATGTAAGTGGCTGAGTCACCAGCATAGAAATTCTGGAAGGGTTATCATTTGTGTGTGTCAATTGTCCCTGGGGCAAATTTGCCTAGATTGTTTATGGTGTGTCCTTGGTTACCGATTGGCCCATTTCTCAGTGACGTGAAAGTGTTGCTTCAAAGTAAAAACTTATTGCTTTACTGCACTGTTTTGAAAATAAAACATGCCAAACAAATATTTGTCATCAGATACCATGGCTTAATATCACAAGTTAACTTCTCATATTTGTATACAAAATACGTTGGTTCAATGCATGAGATAAAACAGTGGCAAAGTTAGATGCTTTTATTCTATAAATTTATATTCATATGAAATTGAAACTTAACTGCATTCCAGTCATTATAAACCCTTTCATGGTGGGAGCCATGCTGGTGCAGAATCAAGCAGTTACAATTAATTCTGGCATCATCTGGACCAATTTCAAATGAATATGGACAGTTCACTTTCTCAGAATAATGCAGAATGAATTGTAACGTACAAAAATCTCAAATAAATAAATGCGACATTTCTTCACATTATGTTTAGGTGCGGGCAGCAGCAAGTCCTGCATAGTGGACTGAACTCTGCATGGAGCTTGGTGAACAATTAAAGATCCTGTGCCAGTGCATTCTCTATATTATGCGAGTCCCCCATAGGGTGCTCACATATATAAGAGAATGCTCTGGATTACAAGGTCAATGTAAATATCATTAGGCCGATGTATTCTCTTATATATGCAAGGCTCCCTATATGGGAGACTCGCATATATAAGAGAATGCATTGACACATGATTTCCGCAAACAAATTCAGGAAGCTCCAGTCATGAAAGTGTTAAGGTGGAACTGATTTTATTTTTGTGCTTTCTGTCGAATGATTACTAGAATTATGTGCATCGGGTTTCCTCATGTCACGGTGCTAAGAAGTTCATCTCCTGATGTTCCAATGCCTATGACAAAAGTATATTATCACCTATAGAAAATAAACGTGTCAACAATATATTTTTCTATGAATTTACAGAGCTATGTGCATTAGATTAAAATATTGCACTAAACTATATTATTAAACTATAAAAATATATAAATGGTGATTATGCATTCACTAGACTATTCATACATGGTTCTTTCTTGGAAATTATTTATCACTTTATTTATAATGGATCAAATGTGTACAATTTTAGTTGTAAATGTCATGAGGGTTAAGATTTTGTTTAGTAAATTGATCATTTCCACTGTTTTGTAAAATGCCAAATACTTCAAAGACATTTTACTAAAACACTATGTCATTCACCAACATTCTGTATCATTATCTGAGATAGAACTGAAAAAAATTGGCCATCATCCCTTATATTTTCACATTTGCTATACATTATAGTGCTTATTTAGTTCAGAAGTAGTTTAGACAGGGATGTGGTGATGGGGGAGGGGGTGTCTAAACTTTGGTTAAAATGTTTAACAGTTGGATATTTCATGCCTCACTCAACATTAGTTGGACATTGTACACCACATATAGGTTAAAATTGTTCTCATTGTTTGATTTTCCAACCAATTAGTGGGTAATATGTTATTTTTAGACCAACAGTAGCATATTGTTCTACTTTTGGTAAAAAAAATTGTCTGAAATGGTTAAGTTGGAAATTTCCCGTGGGATGGTGCAATGGAATTCTGGGAGTTTGGTGTCTGGTTCAAGGCTGGGGGGAGGGTGCAGTTGGAAATTTCAAGGTGGACACCCCCAACAGAGACCCTCTATAGCCACATCCCTGTGTAGATACATGGACACACAAGTTTTGAGCTTGAAAAAGTGTATGCTTTAAGTCATTTTAATATCTTAGCTGATGAAACTCGGACATGTGTTCCTGTATGTTTAGGCATATCTTGGCCAGTCATAGTACTATCATAGCGTTAGGAAACTCGGACATGTCTTTCTGTATATTTGCAGAAATTGGTACACTGAGCAAAGCATCACATTTAGGTATTCCAAACAAAACATTGTTGTACGATAAAAGTAAGTCTTTTTTTACATAATCAGTGTTCGATCCACAGGTTTTATCTCTATGCCAACCAACTTCATATCTTTACTATAGCTGAAACAGTCTTTATTCAGTGTCGTGGGGGGCCTTTGGCTCCTTTTTGCATTTTGCGCACATTTTGATAATTTAAATATTTTTATTAAAAAACAAAAACAAATTTAAGACAAAAAAAAGTGTTTTGGTTCTCAGGCCCCACTGCATTGAGTAAAAAGGTCTGCAATAGGTGTTTTATTTCAATGCCTGATGTTATTACAAAAACTCTTAAAGGGGCACTGTAGCCAAAATCCAGCCATTTACACTCAACAGAATATAAAAATTATGCAACAAATGAATGAGTTTGAGCCATGGATGAGTGCAAAATACAACCATGTGCTCTATGAACGATGCAAACAACAACATGGTAATTATAATGAAAATGAATTTATGACTCCAGTCACTAATCCACAATCTGTTGAGCATAAAAGGAGGTGGTCCCATAAATTGTCAGATTTAGTGTACTGTACTCCTTTAAGAAAAATTTAATTTTAATTTTTTAGTTTTTTTTTTTTAGGTTTTATCCAACATGTCCATAGATATATATTAGATATTTGTATGCATTGAGCTCTACTTATCTGTGTAATGTTTGAACATTGACTTGTGGATATATGACTACATTTAAGTAAATGATTAGCTGTCATTTATGTCACGCAAGCTATTAGAAGCGCTCAAGTGCATTTGAGTGCAATTACCACATAGGATGAAGTAATGTAATCAACTGAAAGATAGCACTGCAGTACTGCCCTAAATAATCGACTCCTTAACCACAGCAGAATTATGGGTAATTTTTCAGGATTTAGTCGGAAATATGGCTTGTTGCCATTCATTGGAAAGCTCTTGGTGAGAGCTTTCCGATGAATGGCAACAAGCCATATTTCCGACTAAATCCTGAAAAATTACCCATAATTCTGATGTGGTTAAGGAGTCGATTATTTAGGGCATTACTGTAGGTGTGTAATAATACAATCAGAACAGTGGCCCGAAGTGTGATATAAATCTTTGACAATAAACTTGATGCCGACAATGAGAAATCACATATGATTCACTGCTCACAACAATCACATCACTCACGACACCATCTGCAAGTTTTGTTATAGTTTCACTGCATGACACCATCCACAATCCACATAGATTTGTTTACTCATTCTGCAGTGATATTAGTAATTTATTGATGACCACTTTCAGATGGTACACTTAGTAAGATGTGGGGAATGGACTATAAGATAGAGGCTGATGTCGTGTCAGATTTCCAACAACAGATTGACTACCTACTGACTTTATATGAGCGGACCAAGCTGAAGAGTACTCTACAAATCTACTCTGGAAACAGGTACAGCCATCATTGCCCCTCATGAAACATCATCACAGTTTATCGTTTCTAATTTTCTAATTCATGTTTGAAATTTCAATTAGAATACTGCACAGATATCTCTCATAGCTATAGCCAAGCAAAAGTTAATTTTTTCTCAGATTAAAGGGATAATGTACTCAAATGTTGTTGTTGGTCTCTGTAGTCTCTCCTTCATAGAACAAGGAAACCAGATTGCCATTATTTCTATGTCTGTTGAGTACGAAATGGGATAATAGAACTATCGTTGTTGTGTAATTGTTGTACAGTTTTCAATCAAATAAATGTTATGGTATATGCATATCCAGATACTCATTTAAGTTATTGGTTAGTCACTAGTAAGTGAGTGGCTTGAGTTCGCGCTCTGTATCAACATAATTTTTTGCATGATCATGTGTGCCACGCGTTATCCGAAACCACTTTCCATCAATTAATTTGATTACGTCTTGTACTCGGAAATTCGTAATTTAATTTAATAAATTAAATTTATTTAAAATTATTAACTTTCATTTTAAGACAACCTGTTAACCTGAACATTTACAGAAGACATCTTCGACTCAAAGTACTTATTTTCTATATATTATCGATATTATATCATTGTTATTACCAGGAATTTATTGAAATTGGCATGCAGTCTCCCTTTAACATCTAGAAGTCTTCATAGAACTTTAAAAAAAAGGATTATTGATGTGGTGAATTTTCAAAGAAAGATCTTTAGCTGTGTTGAGTTTTTTCGAAGTTGTAAAGTCCCAGTAAGAACATCAAAAAGTTCCGAGGTTTTGAACTGGTGGAGAAAGATCAGAGTGAGAGTAGAGATAAAGTTGTTGCTCTTCTCCCTGATAACAGTGAAGTGAGGTTAAGTATCTTTTCACTTTTTGTCTCATCACAAGTTAAATGAAGGTTTGGTCTCCATTGATATTGTTTTATCATGATGTTATTTATTAAACCATGTTCATCTTCAAACATTCTGTGAAAAAAAATTAATAAAATATCTTCTCTACTTTCCAGAAAGATAGTTGACCTTTTCGACTCTTTGGACCAGATGTTGGACACGCCAACAAAACGCAAGCTGTGGAAGTACATCATTCCG
Organism: Siphonodentalium dalli; assembly: GCA_032622095.1. Taxonomy (NCBI): domain Eukaryota; kingdom Metazoa; phylum Mollusca; class Scaphopoda; order Gadilida; family Siphonodentaliidae; genus Siphonodentalium; species Siphonodentalium dalli. The sequence goes on from CP136065.1 coordinate 95,459,041, forward strand.
CTCTTATTTTTAAAACATCAGAATTATGTGAAGAGTCGAGTAAAGCTTAATGAAGTGACAGGTATGTTAGTTACCACTAATCCCATGCATACATCATTATGAGCAATACATTTATTGTGAGTGGCGTGTTCTGGTATTTTTGCAATGTTGGCTTCAAAAGATGAAGCTGATTGATGCTGAATTGTGTCATAGTTTAGGACTCGTTTTTTTTTGTATAATATTTTGTAAATGAGCCTGTAGAGGCATCAACATTCTTTCCAAGCCTTGAAATAGTGTGTCTGTTGTTTCAAATAAGGTCCCCAGAGGGTGAATTTAGTGACGCTACCCCGCACGATGGGCTAGCATCACCAAATTCACCCTCTGGGAACATCGTTCTGCTTAGGCCTCAACTGCTATGGGAGACCTAGGATCATATAGCAGTTTCCCAGTTGAAGTTGGTTATGTTCAGTCATTTGTCACCTCGGTTATGCATTGGGATAGTATCACTAAATTCACCTTCTGGGGAACTCATTCTGCTTAGGCTTCATCTTCTGAGAAGTATCTGTAGTCTCAAATTAACATTGTTTCTAGTTACTTTTTCCCTTCTGTTCAGTTTCTATATCCCCTAATTTGCAGAAGATAAAAAGCATAATCGAGGTGACTAATGGGTGAACATCACATATTTCAACTGAGGAACTTCAATTTGATCTTCAAGGTCTCCCATAGCAGTTTAGGACTAAGCACAATGACATTCCCAAAAGGTGAATTTGGTGATGCTAGCCCGCCATGCGGGATAGCATCACTAAATTCACCCTCAGGGGACCTCATTCTGCAAATGACAGACGCACTCTTTCAAGGCTTGATTTATTTTCAATCAGATGTTAATTTTGTTGAACTCAATATTATATTAGCATTAATACCGAATATCACCCGAAGGATATCCAGTTGCAAGTCGCTAACCAATAAAATCATTTGTATATCCCTTAAGATATTGTAGTATTCCTGAAAATTACGCTCTGCTTGCTTGCCGTGGTGAACATCAATTATATCATGCCCGCTAAAGCCATGATGTTAAAGTAAGGCTTGAAATTTAGAACATAGCATCATCATTAGACTCTGACGAAGGTTAGAGATTCGATTTGATTTGAAATTGTTCAACTGATTCGATTCTATTCTAAGTCCGTAATGTTGGGAGATTTGTTTATATTTTGAATATTGGTTACACCATTTATTTCCTTCATTTCATGAAAATTGCGCAGAATTAAGCAAATACACGCGTATTGCCAGCATAAGACTCCAGTAAATACCCGAACACTTGGCAAACTTCACAAGTTAACGCAATAGAGTTTTCGTGCTTGTGACAAAAACTTTTGTTCCATCACCACACTTTGTGCTCTGTGTCCTATTCACAACATTTCGTAGTGACTTTCCAACCTTTTTTGTTTCATTAAAAAAGAATTTTCTGTTAAGATCGCCTTCTCACCAGTGAAGTTTCAAGGCAATAGAAATTAATTTTTTTGCTTGAAATATTTTAATAACTTCCGCTGATCATTCCATCAAGTTTTGAAAATAAATTCTTCCAATATAATGAATCAATATATACACTGTATTGTATTATATTTGTATATGTTTGTAGTGTGAATACGATCAAGTGGTCACAATCAATGATGCAGACTGTTGCAGGCCTATCGAGTATCAAATATATCCATTTCCAAAAACTGTACAGTTAGATTACATTACTTAGAACCTTATATTTTTGTCTCTGAAAATTCTTAAGAAGTTCAGAGACAAAAATATAACGTTCTAAGTATTTTAACCATACAATTTACACCAAAAATGACGATATAGAACAAGTCAGCATGTATTAAACAGGGTAATGTCAAAATGTGAACGCTAGCTAGTTGTATACCTAATACCTATCCTGGTCATGCAAGATTGAACAGTTTGACCGGTACGATAATTCCAATGTATGTTAATCCATATAAATATGGTGGTTAAAACGTGCATTGCCTTCGTTGTCAGAAATTTTTTCTCGGTACACTGAAATAACCAATTGATCAAAACCTATTGTTAGGATTTTATTAAGTGAAGATTTTATTTGATGTGACCTGTTTGATTCGAGCCGCAAATGCCCGATTCGTCGGAGTCTTATCATCAGCCTCGTATTCTTTTTCATGCACAAGACAAACAAAGTAGGGTGATTCAAAAATGTTCAAATCTTGTGATTGAACAAATCTAATCAAGCCCGATTCACTAATCGAATCAAACCTCGGTCCCCAGATGTCACCACCATCCTTCAACGAGGAAGATAACCCAGCTGCGGATAACTTGTTACTCATTGTATAAGTGATGGTTTTTAACCCTTACATGACAGGAGTTGTGCTGGTGCATCATTAAAGATCATGTGCCAGTGTATTCTCTTATATATTAGAGTCTCCCATGGGGAACTGGCTCATGGTAAATATTAGGTATTAGGCGAATGCATTGGCACAGGGTTTTAGCTAAATTTCCGGAAGCTACATTCATGGAAGGGTTAAAGAGCACTAATTCTAGCAAACAGTAGATTGTCGTCTCTGGTTCAAGTATATACCATGTTTCACTTATCAACTTTTCCAGATGTGAACTCCAGTCAGAACGAGAGCTTCTACAGTCGCAGTGAGGGGGTTAATATTACTGATGATGCTGCTGATGTTGAAGAAGAGTTCAAAATTAGTGAGTACTTGTATACCATTTTATTATCATGCTGTTTTCATCATTTTTAACCGTTCAATGACTGGACAAAAATCCTGTGCCAATGAATTCTCTTATATATGCGAGTCTCCCATTGGGAGCCTCGCATATTTAAGAGAATGCATTGGCCTAACAATATTTACATTGACCTTGTAAGCCAGTTCATTCTCTTATATTTATAAGGCTACCCATGGGAGACTCGCATATATAAGAGAATGCATTGGCACAGGATCTCTAATGCTGTACCAGTGCAGCTCCCATCATGAAAGGTTTACTGTGTCTCTGCATTTGTTTGCGTGTGATATCTTAAAGATGGTCTATCTCTTCCCAGAAAGCTTTATATAGATTCCTGGGTAGAAAATAATAGACATGCCAGTGAATCAAGGAAGAGTTTCCATCAATTAATATAAATTTTATTTTGAATTTCTTATCACATCCGCAGGACAGTTTTAGGGGCTATTTTTAGAAGAGAAATCCATGTGAAAATTTTCGGAGCATACAAAAAGCATACCAAGAAGGAGAACTCTAGCTTGTTATCTCCATCAATCATGGATAATTTTGCAGATGAAAGATTTGACCACAATTGAAATAAACCACTTTATTATGCATTTATAGACAGATAATATGTGACCCGTCATATCAAAACTAGTCGTAAGTCGAAAAATATTTTATTTGAGTTATGTGTTGCATGCTATAGAGTGTGATAAGAGCTTTACATAGGTTGCACACTTACGGCATTGTTGCGGTCCAAAGTTAAAGGATTTTGAATGTCAGTGTCAGCATTAACCGAATGATTCCAGAGATAATCAGAGATAATCGAATTTAAAGGCAAAACAATTAGCTAAATTCTGAATAAATATACACCACTAATGTCCATTAATAGACAGAAACTTCACTTTATGCTACTTTATGTCGACAGAGTAGAACTATATTTATGAGTCAAAAGCAAAAATCATAATTTTTTTCAATTTTTTATTTTTTTTTTTTTATTTTACATATTTACTCAGTATTTGAAATCCCGACATAAGATTGGTTTTGATATGGCGGGTCACATATACCAAATCTTCAGTTTTATCTGTAAAATAGCTATTTGTAATCTTGAAATTGTTATTTTTGTAATTGTGACCAACAATAGAAGGACCATCTTTAACATTCCTACACATGAATAATGGACCATTCCATTTTTATTCAGAATTGAATTGGAGAATGTCGCAATTATAACCAAATTTATTAATCATATTTAGTGGACGAGGTTAATAAATTTTGTATAGAATTGCGACAAATTTGAGATCCATGTTATCATATAATCACATTTTAGCAAGAAAAAAACGATCTCTAAAGTCTGGGGTTAAAACAAATTAATTTTGTTTTCCTTATCGCAACCAAGTTTTATGGGGGCAAATTATGTGATAAATAGAGGATCTCTCACGAGTTTCTATTTTATATGGAATTTATCAACTGAGTTCACTAAATTCGATTTGATCCGAGGTTTACCGAGGCTCAAATAGAATTTAGTGGATGAGGTTGATAAATTCCATATAAAATAGAATGAGTTTGAGATACCTTTTATCACATTATCAAATAAACGCGAAGCAACGCGAAGTATTCATCAAAAACAACAATCATAAACTTCAGCAATCGCAAGTCATTTAAATAATGGCATGACGTCATCGCTCACTCTAATATTACACGTGTGTCTTACCAATAATTATGAAGCTAGTTTTGTGGGTTAATTATGTGATAAAACTGTTTTCTTATTATTAAATATCTGATCGTTATTTTTCAGTCAAGAAGGCAGCAATGGTGCTGAAAAGTTCGTCAAACATTGTATGTATATATATGAGGAACAATTTCTTAATTAAGCTTATCTAATGCTGATATCATGATAGTGTACCATATATTTCTAGTGATGAGGTTCAAATATAAATTATGAACCAGTTTGTTTACAAATGGATGGAAATTATTTGTACTCATACAGTTTTATTTATATAATTCCATAAATTGTGTTAATTGATCATTATAATGAGTATGGGATGTAATAATGTTGTAATACAGTTCCAATTTGTGTAATTAACAATTTCAGATTCATTCATATGTTTATTATACCTCCGCAGCAAAGTTGGGAGGGGGAGTATACTGGAATCAGCTTGTCTGTCCGAGTCTGTGGACACAAATTTGTCTGGAGTTTTTCTCAGTCGTTTTTATCATTTTCCCTGAAACTTGTCACAGACATCAACCACCATGGGAACCTGGGCGCCTGCGATTATGACGTCTGTCTGACTTATTTTGGTGGAATCCCCATTTTTCGACTTAGAAATATTTCCAACATGTATAATTTTGGGTCATTTTTTTAAATTTGCCACAGGTATTTATACCACCATGGGAACCTGTGCACCTGCGATTATGACTTTTTTTGGTGGAGTTATCCCCCTTTTTCGGCTTAGATTTTTTTTTGCAACATAATATTGTACAAGCTTTTATTCCTACATTTTTGGTCAATGTTTTTGAAACTTGGCACAGATATTTAGTACCATGGGAAGCTGTGCACCTGCGATTATGACGTCTATCCGACTTTTTTATGGGCTTATTCCCCTTTTTCGACTTAGAACATTTTCTCAACATTCATAATTTTGTCTCAGCTTTTATTCCTATATTTTTCAGTCATAAGGTTTAGGATTAGGGTTGAGGTTGTGCACCTGCAGTGGGAATCTGTATTTTAATATTTTATCTTAATGTTTACTGACATGTGAAACATCTTAGTGTTTTTAAAACATGGGGGTATCATTGGTCCCATTGGGACAGTTGCACCTCTAGTTTTATATAGAAATTAATATTACCATATGACAACTATTATAACAATATTTGAGTTAAAATTTGTCTGGTAAGTCCTCTCATAGTTTATTTTCCAAAGTGTTGAAAGGTTAACTATCTTACTGGAAATAACAGAAGAAAAGAGTTTTAATTGTTTTAAGCTTGCTTAATTTTACCAAAAAAACTTGTTATTTAACAAGAATTAAATAAAAATAAATAAATAAATAATTTTTATGTAATTTTAACTTGGGAGATACTCTTATTAACCCTTCCATTACTGGAGCTTCTGGAAATGTTATATATGTGAGTCTCCCATAGGGATCCTCGCATATATAAGAGAATAATAGGGCCTAACAATATTTACCTTGACCTTGTAACCCATAGTATTCTCTATATATGCGAAGCTCCCTTATGGAAAACTCGCATATATAAGAGTATGCACTGGCACATGATCTTTAATGCTGCTCCATCACAGCTCCCGTCATGAAAGGTTTAATTGGAGTTGATTTTGAGCTGCATTTTTCTTAGAAATAAAGTGGCCCTGTGGTTTTATCTCAATGGTTTCCTTGTCCACTTTGAACAACATAATTGACATGAAATGCAGGACACTGATACATCAGATGAGGAGAACACACTGACTAGTGGCAGCACAACGCCCACTGTGATGAATCAACGAAGGCGACACCAGAGAAGAAAACACAAGAAACACAGGCGATCACCAAGAAATACTAACCACTCTGCTGACAAAACACTGATCCGCGAGTTAGAGGCCACAAGAAAGGTTGTCCTGGAGGCACGGGAGGCGATTCTAACTCAAAAACTAGAATCAAGCGTTGGTTAGTATATAATTTTAATAGAATTTTAGATTAGATTTAGATTTTTGATTGGTAATGATAGATAAATATATGATTACATGTATACAACAGCTTTCACATGTATACAATCAAACAAACTAAATAAACATGGATGAAATTATGGTTTACAACATAAATTGTAGAGTTAGTTGAGTGATAATAAAAATAAATTGCTCAAGGTTCAGATGTATAACCCAGAATAGATAATTATAAGATGTCCCGCATAAGATTGGGAAAAAATTGCATACTCGATGCAGGAATATTTCCATGATGTAGGGTCAAAAGGTGTGTAGACTCCCATTCTTAGTTATTATTGTGCCTACTTTGAGAAAGAGTTTCAGGTTTCACCAGTACCAATGGGAAATCTCATGATTCAAAGATGCATGTTTTCATACATGCAAAGCTATTGCAAACCTATTTCCCCTTTCATTTAGCAGAGTATTATTAGAAATTTTTTGTTTATCAGGTCTTAATTCTCCAATGGGCTATCTCATTCCGGGGACGTAACTCGTTGTCATCAGCCCAAGACACTTCCGGTAGAGTCTCGCGTACAATGGATACTGCTGTTCTAGACTAATATCAGGGTGTTGACACTGTTATGTCAGCGAGTTTATGTGCGAAAATACCACCCCTTTGTGGGAGTTGCGTGTGTTATTATATAAACGGTGATTGTTGTCCAAGGATATAGCAGAAATGGCGATCAGTAAACACAAAATATGAGTCAGTGAAACAATAGGCGCTAGATTCCGCCGGGAACAGACAGAATCGTATTCACGGCTAAAGGGTTTATGTGTTTACTAAGCCCGAGGACAGAATATAATAACACAAATTTATCGCATAGAGAACTATAAAATGGAAACCATGAACCATGTACATACATCTATTCACGATTTCAGAATCTGCTCCAACATGTACTAGTTGACCGGTATTTAAGTCGTTTTTGTTGCAAATATACTAAATAATATCATTTCCATTTGTAAAAATATTCACAATTTAAATGATTTTACGAAGTTACATGAAAAAGAGAGAATATTGAGTAAAACATTTAATTTTGTGTCCAAATAAGACAAACGCTCTTTATTGCTACCATATCAGGAATAGAATGAGGAACACTCTTTTTGGGTCCATGTCGTGCGAATGGCTATTTTTTTTTTCAATGCATCTTATTTTGTTACATAATGCCGGTAGAAAAGTAGTTAAGATATGTATCGACCTATTCCGATACCGAGTAAAATTCAAAAGCTAATAATATTTTGTGTATGTTGAAGCGCAAACCGCCATGTGGCTTTACATTATTATTAAATCAGGCTGTTAACCCATGTAATGCCGTCACATATACCGTCTGGCAAAACTTGAAGGATGTTGTTTCGGAATGTGGCACTTTTATATGTAAAAACCATCCATTTTTAGTCAGCAGTCCAGATTGAATAGTTAGTGCTTCGAAAGTAGTTGAAGTTAACTTAAATGCCCCTATTCTGCACGAAACACCACGATTTCGCCAGAAACAGTTAACTACATTGAAAATGTTAATCAGAAATTCTCTTTGAAAATCTCCAATAAATATTTCTACCAGGTCCAGGGTCAGTTGTTGTGTAGGGGAGGAAAGAATTTGATTTTATCGTATACACATTTATTGACTTCAAAGTGATCAATATTAAAAGAGATGATAAGTTTATATAAAAATGCACTGCTGAAGGATTGTCCTTGAATTTATGAATACTGTAAGACGGAACTTTCTTGAATGAAGATTCCTCTGTTTGGGCTGTGGCACTGAATGATGATAATGCATGTAGTCCTGTGTCGATAACATCAGTGTCATCAATCGGCAGATCCACAGATATAGAATTTCTATAACCTTTCGTTATGTTATGAAAACTCGCTTGAATTTACGAAATGAACTGAACAGTATTTAAATCAGTATAGCACATATCAAGCTACATGTACTTCAATATAGAGGAATTGAACTTGTATTACATTAGATCAGTCATTAAGCAAACTCAATAAAGAGCGTTGCTTGTTTCATTAGCATTGTCCAGTACGGCTTCATTACAATGTTTATTAATATTTTATGAATTCTTGAAATAGGGAAAATATGAAATGCAGATAGGTAAATGAATGTTTTTGGTTATATACAGGTATAATGTTACATTGTTGGTTGGATATTTACAAATGCATATGGTTATGTAAATTACTTATTTTAAAGAGAATATAGATTCAAATGATTCGAGGCCAAATTGACTCCATTGTTTTATTCATTTCCATATACAGGTCATATCGCAGAAAGAGGATTTTTGGTATTCACCATAACCGGCTTGAACTAATATCTAGAAAATAGTGTTATCGTTCATTCGACCAGACTTTAAAATTCATAACCAGAATTTATGTCAGTCAAGAGTCATGTCACATGAAATTTAACATTATTTTTTATATATTAGATCAAACAGAATCATCTATGCAGTGTCAGGTACAATTTCTATTTCGGAAATTGTCACAACATGAAGCAGACAAAGTTAATTTCTGTCCAAAGAAGCTGAAATATCGAAGTCTGTGCTGTGTACAACTGGACCAAGAAGTGTATTCAACACCATTTGGAATTTTGAATAGTTCTCAAGGCCAACTGGTATAAAAATGCACTGCTGAAGGATTGTCCTTGAATTTATGAATACTAAAATACGGAACTTTCTTGAATGAAGATTCCTCGGATTGGGCTTAGTGTGGCACTGAATGATGATAATACATGTAGTCCTGTGTCAATAACATCAGTGTCATCAATCGGCAGATCCACAGATATAGTCAAAATATATATATCATGCAAGCCAAATTTTAACTCACACATACGTTTCCATATTTAACAGTTTATATGTTTTCATTTAAAAAAAACATACTTTTGTCATATCTGGCTAGAAATTGGTCATCAGTGAAATGTATGGCACAAACAACGGAAAATACGCCAGGTTCCCATTTGTCATTTCTCTTGTTTGGCACGTTACTCCATCGAATGGCGATTATCCATTTCTCACGAAGCTGTAAATTAACTTTATTGGCAGATTTTGGAAATAAAATGTCCACCGCGATTGTTGCAGTACATTGCACAACATTGTCCTGGCATTTTCTGTGAATATTTAGTTGCAGATAGCTAGATATTAATAATAATCAGGCGTAATACATCTACTTCGTTGTAAATCCAACGCGGAAGTGAATAGGCATTGACTTAACCGGAAATTGATATATCTGTTGGTGCGCCCCGTAGCGGCCGCTGGCGTTAAGGGAAATAACCGCAAAAAGATAGCCCATTGAAGTTGAACATTGAAATATGATCGTTTGTTACATATATTTCATTACTTGTCAACATGCCTGGATTTAGTGTGCCTGATATCTGCAGAATGAGATCCCCAGAGGGTCAATTTATAGTGATGTTACCATGCACAGCAGGCTAGCATCACCAAATTCACTCTCTGGAGACCTCATTCTACTTAGATCTCATCTTCTGGGAAGTATCTATAGTCTCAAATTAACATTGTTTTTAGTATCCTCTTAATTTGCAGAAGATAAAATGGATGATCGAGGTTACTAATGGGTGAACATTACCAACTTCAACTGGTGAACTTCAATCTGATCTTAGGACTCTCATAGCAGTTGATGTCTAAGCAGAATGAGGTTCCCAGAGGGTGAATTTTGTGATGCTAGCCTTACGTTCGGGATAGCATCACTAAATTCACCATCTAGGGACCTCATTTTGCCAATATCAGACTCACTATTTCCAGACTTGCTTGTCAAGTAAGACTCAAAAATCATAACTGAATGACCATATACAGTAATGCCCTAAATAATCGACTCCTTAACCACAGCAGAATTATCGGTATCTTTTCAGAATTTAGTCAGAAATATGGCTTGTTGCCATTCATCGGAAAGCTCTCACTGAGAGCTTTCTGATGAATGGCAACAAGCCATATTTCCGACTAAATCCTGAAAAGTTACCCATAATTCTGCTGTGGTTAAGGAGTCGATTATTTAAGGCATTACTGTATAGTCACTAAGATCACATGACTCACGTGGCTTTCAACAGCAATTGTAACATGCATAAATCATCAGATGTATGTTTAACCTAACATGGCTAATTTAATTTTTATGCAGATTATGAAGATGACAAGTCTGGAGAGTCTGAAGATTCACAGAAATATGTCACAGTTATACCAGTGCGGCTAGGTAAGAAATACGACACCCGGCAGAGAAATCTCTCCGGGATAACCAAGGGAACTAAGCCAAGATCAAAGCAAAATGTTACTATTTATGAACCGTCTGACCCTTCGGATATCAACGATTATGACGAAGGGATGTTTACGATGGCCAAGCGAAACTCACTGCAGACGAGCGAGTCACTAAATACCCAAGCTATGGATGCTCTGAGGCAGCTTGATGCCATCGTTGATAAGGAGACAGGGGATGATGGGAAACTTACCCTGGATATTCCACAGCCACACTATATGCGTAGGAACTATGTGTCATCTGCGCCACCTTCGCCACCCCCAAATATGCTGGCACCACCACCACCACCTCCACCAGGTAAGCATGAAAGTTATGAAATATGTGCAGTGACGTGGTGACACCCATCAACTCTGGTAAAAAAATAGGTTCAATAGTTGAAAATGTCATGCCCGACACAACATCAGTTGGAAATTCTTGATAAAAAATAGGTTGAAATTGTGCTTATTTTCAAGCCAGTATTAGTGTGAAATTTGTTGTTTTTAGACCAAAAGTCTAATAATTTTGGAATAAAATGACAATCATTTTGAAAGTTTCCAATAATCATAGGGGGAAGTCATGTTGTAGATGTCCAGTTATATATTTCAACACAAGGGCGCCACAGGTCCCCTGATGTGATAACACAAGGTTTATATCTATAGGACCTATATTGAGCATAGAATAAACATTGGAATGATCTATTATTCATCTGGAGGGATGTTCAGGAAATATAAGTAGATAACAAATAGAAACTGCAGAACAATTCCTATTAATTGGTATGGAATTTTCAGATAAGTTCAACAAATAAACTATGGTAGTTTGTTAAACTTATTATCTGAACATTTTCTAAGGGATAACTATACTCATTAATGAGTGTTTAGTATAGAAAGGGTTAAGTAATGACCAGACATTCACATGTTTTCTGTATCCTTACTCTCGATATGCTCAATGGAATGATTAAACTCAAGTTCTGAATTTTCTATTCACAATTGGATTTGAAATGAAGCCACTCATTTCACAGGGCCATAAACTTTCTTTACTGTCATAAACTTTCATTAACTTTTACAGCACCACCTTTGCCTATGACCAGTTCACCATTGACTGAACAAAATAATACAAAAAGAATCAACTGGGAGAAGCTGGACCGGAACAAAGTGGAGAACACAATATGGAAGGACGTAAGGTTCTAAATTACCTATCAAACCTTTTCACGTTCCATAAAATAGCCCTCTAAAGGCTCACATACTGTCTGAAAACCTGAATTTCAAAACATAAATCATATTTGGTATTCAAGATACCATTTGAAAGAGGAAACTAGATCAAATCCAAAATATGTTATCTGATAGAAAATGAAAAAAACATTTAATTCCACATTTATCAAGATCGGTGCTGAGCAGTTCTGGTCATGTAATATGACAGGTGGTAAAGAGAGAGAACTCTATCTTGTAATCTTGTGTCGTGCAATTCATTGTGAGAGAAAATAGGGGAAGTCTTGGTGAATTCTTTTCTTTATCACTTGTTGGTGGAATATATATTTTGCTACTATTCTATGCAATGCTTCATCCATAAATCTAATGAGATGAAAAGAAATAATCAGGGACTTGAACATTATGTGGGCCTTTAATCCCTTCTGTACTAACTGGATTCTCCCATTACTTTATAAAAGTATGCATTGGAACAGCCTATTATTCATTTTGGGGGGGGTGTTCAGGTAATAAAAGCAGATGACAGACAGAAAAACACATTTTAGAAGTGCAGAATAATTCATATTCTTTGGTGGAAAATATTGAGATATGGTCGATTTTTTAACTTATTATCTGAACATTTCCTAAGAGAACTACTCATCAATGAGTATTTAGTATAGAAAGGGTTAAACCAGCATATGTACTGTGGATGTCACTATTTCCAAACATTATTCTCCATGTATCAACAGAATATATTATTATGTTATAGAATATAATATAGTATATCTACTTTATATTTTGAGAACTACGTATATATGTATATATATATGTGTGTGTGTATGTGGGTACTTCATAGAATCTAAAACGGCTGCGAGGATTGAGCTCAAACTTCTTATCTAAGGGTAAAATCCCACGGACACCGTCGGTGTCACGTGTTGGAGAAGCTCAGAGCACCCATTCTCCACTCTCAGTCACAAAAAAACGGCACTGCGGTGGTTAATCAAGTGATAATTTAATGAGCGTTGTATATGACGCGTCGCTATAAAAGAGCGTTTGTTTACAATTCAACGCAATGTTATCGCTCGAAAATTATTATGCAGAGAGATATACGGGAACAAGTGCTTTCCTATGCGGAGAGATTTATTGGAAGTCATAATACTTTTACAATTGGATCAGACGCAGTTCATTTACAATTCTTTGTGAATAGCAACACTGCCATTCGTTCGAGTTGCTTTAGATCAAACAATATTCTCTGTCGCACTCATATTTCGTCATTTACAAATCCACTGTAATCGACCCATTTTTAGAACGCAACACATGATACCAAACAAAATTACGTCGCGTTGGTGATGGGGTTCACGATGGGATTAATTGACTGTCCGCTCTTTGCGGGGATGGGGTTCACGACAGGATTGATTGACTGTCCGCTCTTTGCGGGGACTATTGACCATCTCGTAAGGGTGGACAACCTCTGTCAGGGGCTGCTCAATGGCCACGGGCAGGTTAAAAAAAATCATACCTCTTCTGGGTCTGGGCGTGTATAGACATGAGCGTGTTGTGTTCCTAAGAACGCGGATCGGGTAAGTTTTTCCGCCCTAGGTGAGCTCAAACTTCGTATATAAGTGTAAAAACACACGGGGATCGTTGACGTCGCATTTACTTTTAGGGACGGGTAATGCGTGTTGTGTGAAACATTCTTATGTCTGTCGTTCCTAGCAACGGGGGAAATTTTCATCGGGTCAGTCTTAACCTTCAAACGGGTACCCACAAATTATATATTGTGACCCCGACATGACCTTGACCTTGAAAATGATCAATTCAAGGTCAAATCGTGTAAAATATTGAAAAACCCAATATTAACTCATTGAAAAACACCAACAAAAAAAAAAAAATTGTCATGTTTCGGACCAACCACGCCAGTGGTGGGCTAACCTGCTAGTCTAATATATAAAATGAGAACTTCGTATATATATATGTGTGTATATATGTGTGTATATGTGTACTTCATGGAATCCAAAACGCGTGTTCAGATTGAGCTCAATTTTCGTATATAAGTGTAAAATCCCACCGACACGGCCGTGGTCGCGTTTTGGAGAAGCTCAGGGCACTGTTTCTCCAATCCCAAATCACCGCAATCGGCACTTCGGGGTTAATAGCATTGATATATAAAGAGCGTTCCTTTTCCACAGTGTCTATATAAAGAGCGTCGTTTTCGCTATCTACTTATCTGTATGACGGGAGTCTGTAACCTGTCGCTCGAAATATTATGCAGAGATAAGTGTAAAATCCCACCGACACGGCCGTGGTCGCGTTTTGGAGAAGCTCAGAGCACCGTTTCTCCAATCCCAAATCACCGCAATCGGCACTTCGGGGTTAATAGCGTTGATATATAAAGAGCATTCCTTTTCCGCAGTGTCTATATAAAGAGCGTCGTTTTCGCTATCTACTTATCTGTATGACGGGAGTCTGTAGCCTGTCGCTCGAAATATTATGCAGAGACATTTCACGACGGGAAGCGTCTGTTTTCAATTCAATGCAATGTTATCGCTCGAGCGTTGTCTGTCGTTCCTAGGAAGGGGGGATTTCTACGGGTAAATTTTTCCGCCAGAAACAAAAAAATTAATTAAAACAATTTAAAAATAAAAAAACAATTCAGAAATAAAATATATTTAATTTAAAAAACATTAAATTCATATTAAAAAATAAAAAACAAAAATAAATAAAAACAAAATAATTAAAAAAATGTCATGTTTCTGACAAAATTTGGTACAAATGCAGCACAAGTGTCTCGGAACCTGTTGCAATTGCTTTTTCGAACAAAGCCATGGGACGAATGCCGCCAGTGGCGGGCTAACCTGCTAGTCTATCTATACTATATATTTTGAGACTTCGTATATGTGTGTGTACTTCATAGAATCCAAAACGCGTGTACAGATTGAGATCAAATTTCGTATGTAAGTGTAAAATCCCACAGACACCGCCGTAGTCGTGTTTTCGAGAAGCTCTGATCACCCTTTATCCACTCCCAAATCACAGCAAAGGCACGGCGGGGGTTAAGGCATCACCGCTCTTTATCTATACCATATACAGAGTTGTTAACGACGAACGCTCTTTATTGCAATCGGCAGTTTGTTTACCGAGCACCGACGGTCAGTGCGTTTGTCGCATTCATTCGATAGCAGACCATTAATTCGATCAGTGCTTTACTGTCATTCATCTTATCAGACTGCCTACATTTTTTTTTCGCATTCTGACCATACAAATCAGACTGCCTACATTATTGTGCATTTCTTGCTTTGTGTATTGTGAAAATTCTGCATTCATAATACTTTGAATCATTTTGTATTGTGACACTCCCAATTCACCGCAAAGGCACTTCGGGGGGTTACGGCATCAACGCTCTTTATCTATACCATATACGGAGTTGTTAACGACGAACGCTCTTTATTGCAATCGGCAGTTTGTTTACCGAGCACCGACGGTCATCCATTAGTTCAGTGCGTTAATTCGGTCAGTGCTTTACTGTCATTCATCTTATCAGACGGCATTGTTATCATTCATTCGATAGCATTGCATTCATCTGACCATTGTTAGCAGACGGCATTGTTATCAGTTTGCTTGGTTTTGTTTGCCGACGCTCGATAGCATTCTTTTCCTACGGCCAGGTTTTGTTTACCGAGCGCCGTTGCATTGCATTATGACCATACGAATCAGACTGCCTACACTTTTTTGGCATTCTGACCATACAAATCAGACTGCCTACATTATTGTGCATTTCTTGCTTTGTGTATTGTGAAAACAGACTGCCAAAATAATTATATTGTATGTTTGCATTCTGACCATTGTTATCAGACATTTCCTCAACATTCATCCAGTTTGTGTCATTTAACTTTTTTCGCTGCCAAAATGGCAAAATGTATTAAATCAGAAGCATATCTTCCCCTGTTTGGGTGTGAACTGCTGGTCGCCCCTGACGAGATTGGTCGCCCCTGACGAGATTCCACCATGAGAGAATCGAAACTTCACTTTAAATGCCCATCATTGTAAGTGATGTCGGGCAATGTACCACGCAAATTTATCTTCATAAATTTTCGATCTTTTCAGAAGTTGTTAGTATTATCTCGGTTCCCTCGAAGTTCATATAATTTGAACGGCCCTTCTGAGGGCCACTATTAGCGCAAGGGACTCGATAATTCTGCATTCTGACACTGCAAACATGATTGTGCATTCATAATACTTTCAATCATTTTGTATTGTGACCAATACGAATCAGACTGCCTACATTATTGAAAGTCAGACTGCCTTCGATCATTGTTCATTCTTGCTTTGTGTATTGTGAAAACAGACTGCCAAATTAATTATATTGTATTTTCTGCATTCTGATCAGACTGCCATTGTTCAGTCCTGCATTTTGGCATGCCGCCCAAGAAGAGACCAATCATTGGTCTGACAAGTTCAGGTGCCAAACGTAAGAAAATAGAAAAGGCTACTGAAACTGGACAGCAGCGTGAACAACGCCTATCAGATAAACGGGAGACGGCTGTTCAGGCTCGAGAAGTGGAAACTGAGCAGCAGCGTGAACAGCGCCTATTAGATAAACGGGAGAGGGCTGTTCAGGCTCGAGAAGTGGAAACTGGGCAGCAGCGTGAACAATGCCTATTAGATCTCCGGGAGAGGGCTGTTCATGCTCGAGCCGTTGAAACCGATGAGCAGCGGCATCATGAGGCTGATCGTCGCCGGCGACATGCACACGCGATCGGGGAGTGGCAAAACTCTGCTTTCGTTTATGACCCTCACATCGACTACAAGTCTCACAGAATTTTGCAGATTGCCCGAATGACCGAATTGTGTCAACATTGTCGCGCCTTTAAATGGCAAGGTGAACCACCAGGGATGTGCTGCTTGAATGCCAAAGTTATGCTTCAACAACATGCTGACCCACCTGAACCTCTTCAAGACCTGCTTCGTGGTTCAACCCCAGAATCTAAACATTTTCTCAAGAACATCCAGAAATATAATGCCGCATTCCAAATGACATCTTTTGGGGCAAATATCATAACTGAAGGTGTGTATATGCCAACGTTCAAAGTTCAAGGTCAGGTTTACCATCGCATCGGCCCTCTACAACCCAATGATGATGCACAACCTCAATACATGCAGATATACTTTGTTGGTGATTTTAATAGAGAGGTAGAACTCCGTTCCGCTTTGTCTGATGGCACCAGACCTGAAGTTATATACACTCTCCAGCAAATGATCCATCAACACAACTCATATGTGTCCAGTTTTAAATATGCTCTAGAAACCCACAACACACCAAATTTGCAGGTGGTCATAGACGCGGACAGAAGACCACTCAATCAACACAGTGGTCGATTTAATGAACCTGCGTCCAATGAGATAGCGGTCGTTTTAGCAGGCGCAGAGCATGGTAGGCGTGATATTGTTTTAAAGCGTCGTGACGACACTATACTTCGCATTTGCGAGACACATAGATCGTACGACCCTCTCCAATATCCCCTCCTATGTGTCTTCGGTGAAGACGGATATAAGTTCGCTATACCACACTCAATCGGCAACAAGAATGTGTCATGCAAGGACTTTTATTCCTATCATTTCATGGTTCGTGATGGGTCCTTCAACCAATTGCAGAGAAGCCGGAACCTGTTCAGTCAGTTTGCTGTGGATATGTACGCCAAAGTGGAGGGTGAAAGACTCCTCTATATTCGGAACAACCAACAGAAACTCCGTGCAGATTCATATATACACCTCTGTGATAGCATAAATAATGATCAGGAAAGAGCCGGAGTCGGCCAACTGGTAATCCTCCCGTCGACATTCACAGGTAGCCCGCGATATATGCAGGAGAAGACGCAGGATGCTATGACATTTGTCAGGCACTTCGGTCGTCCGGACCTTTTCATCACATTCACGTGCAACCCTGCATGGCAGGAGTTGAATGTTGAATTGTTCGAGGGCCAGGTTTCTAAAGACAGGCATGACTTGACATCTAGAGTGTTCCGTCTGAAATTGACGAAGCTCATGAACCTTTTGAAGAAATCGCACATTTTCGGCCAACCTGTGTGCGATATGTATACGGTTGAATGGCAAAAGAGAGGACTACCACATGCACACATTTTAACTTGGCTTAAACAGAAAATACGCCCTGGGCAGATCGACAGCTTCATTTCTGCCGAATTTCCTGATCCTGATGATGATCCAGAATTGTTCGAGACTGTGAAGGCTCAGATGATACACGGTCCATGTGGTCCATTCAATTTCAATTCGCCCTGCATGAAAGATCGAAAATGTACGAAGCGGTACCCTCGGGCGTTCCTCTTAGAAACGCAAACTGGCCATGATGGCTATCCACTTTACAGGAGGAGATCGCCAGATGATGGTGGAAATGTCGCCAATATAAAACTTAAAAATGGACAGGATTTTGTTGCAGACAATAGGTGGGTTGTTCCATATTGTCCCATGTTATCAAAAATCTTCAACGCACACATAAACGTTGAGTTTTGCAACTCTGTAAAAGCTATAAAGTATGTATGCAAATACATCAATAAGGGATCAGATGCTGCTATGTTCGCCCTACGAGACATGAGAACAAAGGACGAGTTGAGTCAGTTTCAAATGGGTAGGTACATCAGTACCAATGAAGCGTTTTGGCGCATTTTTGACTTCCCCATCCACGATAGACACCCAGCCGTTTTTCGACTTGCTGTGCATTTAGAAAATGGACAGAGAGTGTACTTCACCGAACAAACAGCGGCACAAGTTGTATCGGCACCAAAAGAGACGACACTCACTGCCTTTTTCAAACTTTGCCAAGAAGATGATTTTGCCAACACAATTTTGTACTGTGACCTCCCATCTTATTTCACTTTTGTCAATAATCGATGGGTCCGCCGCAAGCGTGGTGAACCCGTCGAAGGAGTCATGGGCGTGTTCAAAGACTATGCTCTCGGTAGGGTCTACACTGTTCATCCCACACAACAGGAATGTTTTTTCTTGAGAATACTGCTGCATGAAGTGGAAGGTCCAACATCTTTTAACTCCTTGCGAACTGTCGACGGCCAATTATGTCTTAGCTACAGAGAAGCGTGCTTCAAAAGGGGACTATTGGAAGACGACCATCAATGGGAGGCAACGATGACAGAGGCAGCCATATCAAAGTCTCCTAGGAGTTTGCGTAGTTTGTTTGCGACTCTCTTGCACATATGTGGTATTGCCAATCCTCTTGAATTGTGGCTCCAATTCAGAGAAAACCTCTCGGAGGATCTTAAGTACAGGTTGCAGGTTGCAAATCCTGGCATTGACGTTTCATTCAACGATGATATTTTCAATGCTTCTCTCATCGAGATCGAAAACAAAATCCTGGCTCTTGGGGGACCAGAGCTCCACACTTTCGGTCTCCCTCGCACTCAACATTCTCGCATGTCTGCACTGCCCAGAGAGGTGCTACGTGAACTGTCGTATGATTTAGATACCATCGAACAAACTCTGTCATCGGGCGAACCAAATCTTCTCCCAGAGCAGCGACACTGTTATGTGACCATACTGCAGAGTGTTGCCAATCACCTTGGTGGTATTTATTTTCTCGACGCTCCCGGGGGCACTGGGAAAACGTTTGTAACCAACCTTATATTGGCGACAGTCAGGGAAGAAAGGAAAATCGCTGTTGCAGTTGCATCCTCTGGCATAGCTGCAACACTTCTTCCTGGAGGTAGAACTGCACATTCAACATTCAAACTGCCACTCAATTTGAATGCGAGCGATACTCCAACATGTAATATAAGCAAGGGTACTGGTCTTGCTCACCTGTTGAGAGAGGCTGTGTTGATTGTCTGGGATGAGTGTACTATGTCACATAAGAGGGCATTCGAGGCACTGGATCGAACACTGCAAGATATAAGGGGCTGTAACAATATTATGGGTGGCATAACCTTACTATTGTCTGGAGACTTCCGACAAACTCTGCCTATTGTACCAAAAGGCACAAAGGCTGATGAATTAAAAGCTTGCATCAAATCATCTTACCTTTGGAAGAGTGTTCGAATACTCAAGCTGACAATCAACATGAGGGCGCATCTGTTTGGTAATGACGTGGCTGCATATTTTTCCGACCAGTTACTCAGAATTGGCGATGGCAAGTGCAATTCTGATGCCGAAGGACGAATAGATCTATCTGCTTTGAGCTCGATTGTTTCCTCTCTTGATGAGCTTATTGTGAATGTTTTCAGAGATCTTCCTAGCAAGCTCTCGGATCACACATGGCTCTGTGAGAGAGCCATCCTAGCTCCTACAAATGATATTGTTGACGAGGTTAACTTGAAGTTGTTGGAACAAGTCCCTGGACAGCTTCATTCTATGCACTCCATTGATACCATTCCAGACCAATCAGAAATTGTAAATTACCCGACCGAGTTTCTCAATTCACTCAAACCCCCAGGCATGCCACCTCATCAGTTGCAGTTGAAGGTAGGTGCACCAATCATGTTGCTCCGAAATCTTGAACCACCTAAGTTGTGTAATGGTACACGACTTTCTATCAAGAAAATATCACCTCATATCATTGAGGCAACTATTCTCACTGGATGTGCGAAAGGGGAGCATGTTTTTCTCCCTAGGATTCCATTGATTCCCACTGAGTCGCCAATACAGTTCCGCCGGCTTCAGTTCCCAGTTCGATTGAGCTTTGCAATGTCAATCAACAAATCACAAGGACAGACACTTAAAGTTGTTGGCCTCCAACTTCAGAGTCCCTGTTTCTCACATGGACAGCTATACGTTGCATGCTCACGGGTCGGCTCCCCCTCCAGTCTGTTCGTTTATGCACCAGAAGGGAAAACTAGGAACGTTGTAAAGCACTGAGGTAAATTTTCAAAAGCGAAATGGTGAACCCGTCGAAGGAGTAATGGGCGTGTTCAAAGACTGTGCTCTTGGTATGGTCTACACTGTTCATCCTACACAACAGCAATGTTTGTTTTTTTTGAGAATGCTGCTGCATGAAGTGGAAGATCCAACATCGTTTAACTCCTTACGAACTGTCGACGGCCAATTTCTCTTGATTAAAACGGCAGAATTAACTCATTGAAAAACCAAAGCATTGTCTTCGATTTTTGAGACCTCCCCTTTCATTCGATGTGGGTCCGCTTAGTGGTTATATTGATATCTCTTCCAACATTTTCATTTGTTGTACATTCCACATTATCGCTCTGCACACAATCTGGTTCATTCACTTGATTATTTATCTCATGTGTCGCCTCACGTTTTCAGTTCTGTATTCTGACCACTCAGTTCAATTAACGAATTAATCAACAACGATAATTAATGGATTAAGAAACTATTAGATGAATGTATAGACAGAAAAATACAAACCCAGTTACTCAGGGAATTGGTGTGGGGAAAAATTCCCAAATGTTGTACTTGAATTGTTATAGGTCCATGGTGAGACCATTATTTCTCATGATTTAAAAGGCAGAATTAACTTATTGATTATCTCATGTGTCTCCTCACGTTTTCACTTCTGTATTCTGACAACTCAGTTTAATTAACGAATCACTGAACGATAATTAATGAATTAATGAATTAAGAAACTCTTAGATGAATTAATGTATAAACAGAAAAAAACAAATCCAGTTACTCAGGAAATTGAATTGGTGTGGGGAAAAATTCCCAAATGTTGTACTTGAATTGTTATTGGTCCATGGTGAGACCATTATTTCTCTTGATTAAAAAGGCAGAATTAACTCATTGATTATCTCATGTGTCTCCTCACGTTTTGAGTTCTGTATTCTGACCACTCAGTTCAATTAACGAATTAATCAACAACTATAATTAATGTATTAAGAAACTCTTTGATGAGTGAATGTATAGACAGACAAATGCAAATCCAGTTACTCAGGAAATTGAATTGGTGTGGAGAAAAATTCCCAAATGTTGTACTTGAATTGTTATTGGTCCATGCATGATGAGACTATCGTTTCTCTTGATTAAATAGGCAGAATTAACTCATTATCTCCTCACTTTTTCAGTTCTGTATTCTGACCACTCAGTTTAATTAACGAATCAATGAACAACGATAATTAATGTATTAAGAAACTCTTAGATGAGTGAATGTATAGACAGAAAAATGCAAATCCAGTTACACAGGAAATTGAATTGGTGTGGGGAAAAATTTCCAAATGTTGTACTTGAATTGTTATTGGTCCGTGGTGAGACTATCATTTCTCTTGATTAAAAATGCAGAATTAACTCATTGATTATCTCATGTGTCTCCTCACGTTTTCAGTTCTGTATTCTGACCATTCAGTTCAATTAACGAATCAATCAACAACTATAATTAATGTATTAAGAAACTCTTTGATGAGTGAATGTATAGACAGAAAAATGCAAATCCAGTTACTCAGGAAATTGAATTGGTGTGGGGAAAAATTTCCATATGTTGTACTTGAATTGTTATTGGTCCATGCATGATGAAACTATCGTTTCTTTTGATTAAATAGGCAGAATTAACTCATTATCTCCTCACTTTTTCAGTTCTGTATTCTGACCACTCAGTTTAATTAACGAATCAATGAACAACGATAATTAATGTATTAAGAAACTCTTAGATGAGTGAATGTATAGACAGAAAAATGCAAATCCAGTTACACAGGAAATTGAATTGGTGTGGGGAAATGTTCCCAAATGTTGTAATTGAATTGTTATTGGTCCATGGTGAGACTATCGTTTCTCTTGATAAAAAGGCAGAATTAACTCATTGATTATCTCATGTGTCTCCTCACGTTTTCAGTTCTGTATTCTGACCATTCAGTTCAATTAACGAATCAATCAACAACTATAATTAATGTATTAAGAAACTCTTAGATGAGTGAATGTATAGACAGAAAAATGCAAATCCAGTTACACAGGAAATTGAATTCGTGTGGGGAAAAATTTCCAAATGTTGTACTTGAATTGTTATTGGTCCGTGGTGAGACTATCATTTCTCTTGATTAAAAAGGCAGAATTAACTCATTGATTATCTCATGTGTCTCCTCACGTTTTCTGTTCTGTATTCTGACCATTCAGTTCAATAAACGAATCAATCAACAACTATAATTAATGTATTAAGAAACTGTTTGATGAGTGAATGTATAGACAGAAAAAATGCAAATCCAGTTACTCAGGAAATTGAATTGGTGTGGGGAAAAATTCCCAAATGTTGTACTTGAATTGTTATTGGTCCATGCATGATGAGACTATCGTTTCTCTTGATTAAATAGGCAGAATTAACTCATTATCTCCTCACTTTTTCAGTTCTGTATTCTGACCACTCAGTTTAATTAACGAATCAATGAACAACGATAATTAATGTATTAAGAAACTCTTAGATGAGTGAATGTATAGACAGAAAAATGCAAATCCAGTTACACAGGAAATTGAATTCGTGTGGGGAAAAATTCCCAAATGTTGTACTTGAATTGTTATTTGTCCATGATGAGACTATCGTTTCTCTTGATTAAATAGACAGAATTTACTCATTATCTCCTCACTTTTTTCAGTTCTGTATTCTGACCACTCCGTTTAATTAACGAATCAATGAACAACGATAATTAATGTATTAAGAAACTCTTAGATGAGTGAATGTATAGACAGAAAAATGCAAATCCAGTTACACAGGAAATTGAATTCGTGTGGGGAAAAATTCCCAAATGTTGTACTTGAATTGTTATTTGTCCATGATGAGACTATCGTTTCTCTTGATTAAATAGACAGAATTAACTCATTATCTCCTCACTTTTTTCAGTTCTGTATTCTGACCACTCCGTTTAATTAACGAATCAATGAACAACGATAATTAATGTATTAAGAAACTCTTAGATGAGTGAATGTATAGACAGAAAAATGCAAATCCAGTTACACAGGAAATTGAATTCGTGTGGGGAAAAATTCCCAAATGTTGTACTTGAATTGTTATTTGTCCATGATGAGACTATCGTTTCTCTTGATTAAATAGGCAGAATTAACTCATTATCTCCTCACTTTTTCAGTTCTGTATTCTGACCACTCAGTTTAATTAACGAATCAATGAACAACGATAATTAATGTATTAAGAAACTCTTAGATGAGTGAATGTATAGACAGAAAAATGCAAATCCAGTTACACAGGAAATTGAATTCGTGTGGGGAAAAATTCCCAAATGTTGTACTTGAATTGTTATTTGTCCATGATGAGACTATCGTTTCTCTTGATTAAATAGACAGAATTAACTCATTATCTCCTCAGTTTTTTCAGTTCTGTATTCTGACCACTCCGTTTAATTAACGAATCAATGAACAACGATAATTAATGTATTAAGAAACTCTTAGATGAGTGAATGTATAGACAGAAAAATGCAAATCCAGTTACACAGGAAATTGAATTGGTGTGGAGAAAAATTCCCAAATGTTGTACTTGAATTGTTATTGGTCCATGCATGATGAGACTATCGTTTCTCTTGATTAAATAGGCAGAATTAACTCATTATCTCCTCACTTTTTCAGTTCTGTATTCTGACCACTCAGTTTAATTAACGAATCAATGAACAACGATAATTAATGTATTAAGAAACTCTTAGATGAGTGAATGTATAGACAGAAAAATGCAAATCCAGTTACACAGGAAATTGAATTGGTGTGGGGAAAAATTTCCAAATGTTGTACTTGAATTGTTATTGGTCCGTGGTGAGACTATCATTTCTCTTGATTAAAAATGCAGAATTAACTCATTGATTATCTCATGTGTCTCCTCACGTTTTCAGTTCTGTATTCTGACCATTCAGTTCAATTAACGAATCAATCAACAACTATAATTAATGTATTAAGAAACTCTTTGATGAGTGAATGTATAGACAGAAAAATGCAAATCCAGTTACTCAGGAAATTGAATTGGTGTGGGGAAAAATTTCCATATGTTGTACTTGAATTGTTATTGGTCCATGCATGATGAAACTATCGTTTCTTTTGATTAAATAGGCAGAATTAACTCATTATCTCCTCACTTTTTCAGTTCTGTATTCTGACCACTCAGTTTAATTAACGAATCAATGAACAACGATAATTAATGTATTAAGAAACTCTTAGATGAGTGAATGTATAGACAGAAAAATGCAAATCCAGTTACACAGGAAATTGAATTGGTGTGGGGAAATGTTCCCAAATGTTGTAATTGAATTGTTATTGGTCCATGGTGAGACTATCGTTTCTCTTGATAAAAAGGCAGAATTAACTCATTGATTATCTCATGTGTCTCCTCACGTTTTCAGTTCTGTATTCTGACCATTCAGTTCAATTAACGAATCAATCAACAACTATAATTAATGTATTAAGAAACTCTTAGATGAGTGAATGTATAGACAGAAAAATGCAAATCCAGTTACACAGGAAATTGAATTCGTGTGGGGAAAAATTTCCAAATGTTGTACTTGAATTGTTATTGGTCCGTGGTGAGACTATCATTTCTCTTGATTAAAAAGGCAGAATTAACTCATTGATTATCTCATGTGTCTCCTCACGTTTTCTGTTCTGTATTCTGACCATTCAGTTCAATAAACGAATCAATCAACAACTATAATTAATGTATTAAGAAACTGTTTGATGAGTGAATGTATAGACAGAAAAAATGCAAATCCAGTTACTCAGGAAATTGAATTGGTGTGGGGAAAAATTCCCAAATGTTGTACTTGAATTGTTATTGGTCCATGCATGATGAGACTATCGTTTCTCTTGATTAAATAGGCAGAATTAACTCATTATCTCCTCACTTTTTCAGTTCTGTATTCTGACCACTCAGTTTAATTAACGAATCAATGAACAACGATAATTAATGTATTAAGAAACTCTTAGATGAGTGAATGTATAGACAGAAAAATGCAAATCCAGTTACACAGGAAATTGAATTCGTGTGGGGAAAAATTCCCAAATGTTGTACTTGAATTGTTATTTGTCCATGATGAGACTATCGTTTCTCTTGATTAAATAGACAGAATTTACTCATTATCTCCTCACTTTTTTCAGTTCTGTATTCTGACCACTCCGTTTAATTAACGAATCAATGAACAACGATAATTAATGTATTAAGAAACTCTTAGATGAGTGAATGTATAGACAGAAAAATGCAAATCCAGTTACACAGGAAATTGAATTCGTGTGGGGAAAAATTCCCAAATGTTGTACTTGAATTGTTATTTGTCCATGATGAGACTATCGTTTCTCTTGATTAAATAGACAGAATTAACTCATTATCTCCTCACTTTTTTCAGTTCTGTATTCTGACCACTCCGTTTAATTAACGAATCAATGAACAACGATAATTAATGTATTAAGAAACTCTTAGATGAGTGAATGTATAGACAGAAAAATGCAAATCCAGTTACACAGGAAATTGAATTCGTGTGGGGAAAAATTCCCAAATGTTGTACTTGAATTGTTATTTGTCCATGATGAGACTATCGTTTCTCTTGATTAAATAGGCAGAATTAACTCATTATCTCCTCACTTTTTCAGTTCTGTATTCTGACCACTCAGTTTAATTAACGAATCAATGAACAACGATAATTAATGTATTAAGAAACTCTTAGATGAGTGAATGTATAGACAGAAAAATGCAAATCCAGTTACACAGGAAATTGAATTCGTGTGGGGAAAAATTCCCAAATGTTGTACTTGAATTGTTATTTGTCCATGATGAGACTATCGTTTCTCTTGATTAAATAGACAGAATTAACTCATTATCTCCTCAGTTTTTTCAGTTCTGTATTCTGACCACTCCGTTTAATTAACGAATCAATGAACAACGATAATTAATGTATTAAGAAACTCTTAGATGAGTGAATGTATAGACAGAAAAATGCAAATCCAGTTACACAGGAAATTGAATTGGTGTGGGGAAAAATTTCCAAATGTTGTACTTGAATTGTTATTGGTCCGTGGTGAGACTATCATTTCTCTTGATTAAAAATGCAGAATTAACTCATTGATTATCTCATGTGTCTCCTCACGTTTTCAGTTCTGTATTCTGACCGTTCAGTTCAATTAACGAATCAATCAACAACTATAATTAATGTATTAAGAAACTCTTAGATGAGTGAATGTATAGATAGAATAATGCAAATCCAGTTACACAGGAAATTGAATTGGTGTGGGAAAAAATCCCCAAATGTTGTACTTGAATTGTTATTGGTCCATGATGAGACTATCGTTTCTCTTGATAAAAAGGCAGAATTAACTCATTGATTATCTCATGTGTCTCCTCACGTTTTCAGTTCTGTATTCTGACCGTTCAGTTCAATTATCGAATCAATCAACAACTATAATTAATGTATTAAGAAACTCTTAGATGAGTGAATGTATAGACAGAAAAATGCAAATCCAGTTACACAGGAAATTGAATTCGTGTGGGGAAAAATTCCCAAATGTTGTACTTGAATTGTTATTTGTCCATGATGAGACTATCGTTTCTCTTGATTAAATAGACAGAATTAACTCATTATCTCCTCAGTTTTTTCAGTTCTGTATTCTGACCACTCCGTTTAATTAACGAATCAATGAACAACGATAATTAATGTATTAAGAAACTCTTAGATGAGTGAATGTATAGACAGAAAAATGCAAATCCAGTTACACAGGAAATTGAATTGGTGTGGGGAAAAATTTCCAAATGTTGTACTTGAATTGTTATTGGTCCGTGGTGAGACTATCATTTCTCTTGATTAAAAATGCAGAATTAACTCATTGATTATCTCATGTGTCTCCTCACGTTTTCAGTTCTGTATTCTGACCGTTCAGTTCAATTAACGAATCAATCAACAACTATAATTAATGTATTAAGAAACTCTTAGATGAGTGAATGTATAGACAGAATAATGCAAATCCAGTTACACAGGAAATTGAATTGGTGTGGGAAAAAATCCCCAAATGTTGTACTTGAATTGTTATTGGTCCATGATGAGACTATCGTTTCTCTTGATAAAAAGGCAGAATTAACTCATTGATTATCTCATGTGTCTCCTCACGTTTTCAGTTCTGTATTCTGACCGTTCAGTTCAATTAACGAATCAATCAACAACTATAATTAATGTATTAAGAAACTCTTAGATGAGTGAATGTATAGACAGAAAAATGCAAATCCAGTTACTCAGGAAATTGAAATGGTGTGGGGAAAAATTCCCAAATGTTGTACTTGAATTGTTATTGGTCCATGGTGAGACCATTATTTCTCTTGATTAAAAGGGCAGAATTAACTCATTGATTATCTCATGTGTCTCCTCACGTTTTCAGTTCTGTATTCTGACCATTCAGTTCAATTAACGAATCAATCAACAACTATAATTAATGTATTAAGAAACTCTTTGATGAGTGAATGTATAGACAGAAAAATGCAAATCCAGTTACTCAGGAAATTGAATTGGTGTGGGGAAAAATTTCCATATGTTGTACTTGAATTGTTATTGGTCCATGCATGATGAAACTATCGTTTCTTTTGATTAAATAGGCAGAATTAACTCATTATCTCCTCACTTTTTCAGTTCTGTATTCTGACCACTCAGTTTAATTAACGAATCAATGAACAACGATAATTAATGTATTAAGAAACTCTTAGATGAGTGAATGTATAGACAGAAAAATGCAAATCCAGTTACACAGGAAATTGAATTGGTGTGGGGAATTGTTCCCAAATGTTGTAATTGAATTGTTATTGGTCCATGGTGAGACTATCGTTTCTCTTGATAAAAAGGCAGAATTAACTCATTGATTATCTCATGTGTCTCCTCACGTTTTCAGTTCTGTATTCTGACCATTCAGTTCAATTAACGAATCAATCAACAACTATAATTAATGTATTAAGAAACTCTTAGATGAGTGAATGTATAGACAGAAAAATGCAAATCCAGTTACACAGGAAATTGAATTCGTGTGGGGAAAAATTTCCAAATGTTGTACTTGAATTGTTATTGGTCCGTGGTGAGACTATCATTTCTCTTGATTAAAAAGGCAGAATTAACTCATTGATTATCTCATGTGTCTCCTCACGTTTTCTGTTCTGTATTCTGACCATTCAGTTCAATAAACGAATCAATCAACAACTATAATTAATGTATTAAGAAACTGTTTGATGAGTGAATGTATAGACAGAAAAAATGCAAATCCAGTTACTCAGGAAATTGAATTGGTGTGGGGAAAAATTCCCAAATGTTGTACTTGAATTGTTATTGGTCCATGCATGATGAGACTATCGTTTCTCTTGATTAAATAGGCAGAATTAACTCATTATCTCCTCACTTTTTCAGTTCTGTATTCTGACCACTCAGTTTAATTAACGAATCAATGAACAACGATAATTAATGTATTAAGAAACTCTTAGATGAGTGAATGTATAGACAGAAAAATGCAAATCCAGTTACACAGGAAATTGAATTCGTGTGGGGAAAAATTCCCAAATGTTGTACTTGAATTGTTATTTGTCCATGATGAGACTATCGTTTCTCTTGATTAAATAGACAGAATTAACTCATTATCTCCTCACTTTTTTCAGTTCTGTATTCTGACCACTCCGTTTAATTAACGAATCAATGAACAACGATAATTAATGTATTAAGAAACTCTTAGATGAGTGAATGTATAGACAGAAAAATGCAAATCCAGTTACACAGGAAATTGAATTCGTGTGGGGAAAAATTCCCAAATGTTGTACTTGAATTGTTATTTGTCCATGATGAGACTATCGTTTCTCTTGATTAAATAGGCAGAATTAACTCATTATCTCCTCACTTTTTCAGTTCTGTATTCTGACCACTCAGTTTAATTAACGAATCAATGAACAACGATAATTAATGTATTAAGAAACTCTTAGATGAGTGAATGTATAGACAGAAAAATGCAAATCCAGTTACACAGGAAATTGAATTCGTGTGGGGAAAAATTCCCAAATGTTGTACTTGAATTGTTATTTGTCCATGATGAGACTATCGTTTCTCTTGATTAAATAGACAGAATTAACTCATTATCTCCTCAGTTTTTTCAGTTCTGTATTCTGACCACTCCGTTTAATTAACGAATCAATGAACAACGATAATTAATGTATTAAGAAACTCTTAGATGAGTGAATGTATAGACAGAAAAATGCAAATCCAGTTACACAGGAAATTGAATTGGTGTGGGGAAAAATTTCCAAATGTTGTACTTGAATTGTTATTGGTCCGTGGTGAGACTATCATTTCTCTTGATTAAAAATGCAGAATTAACTCATTGATTATCTCATGTGTCTCCTCACGTTTTCAGTTCTGTATTCTGACCGTTCAGTTCAATTAACGAATCAATCAACAACTATAATTAATGTATTAAGAAACTCTTAGATGAGTGAATGTATAGACAGAAAAATGCAAATCCAGTTACACAGGAAATTGAATTGGTGTGGGAAAAAATCCCCAAATGTTGTACTTGAATTGTTATTGGTCCATGATGAGACTATCGTTTCTCTTGATAAAAAGGCAGAATTAACTCATTGATTATCTCATGTGTCTCCTCACGTTTTCAGTTCTGTATTCTGACCGTTCAGTTCAATTAACGAATCAATCAACAACTATAATTAATGTATTAAGAAACTCTTAGATGAGTGAATGTATAGACAGAAAAATGCAAATCCAGTTACTCAGGAAATTGAAATGGTGTGGGGAAAAATTCCCAAATGTTGTACTTGAATTGTTATTGGTCCATGGTGAGACCATTATTTCTCTTGATTAAAAGGGCAGAATTAACTCATTGAAAAAAAAAGTCATGTTTCTGACAAAGCCATGAGACGAACCACGCCAGTGGCGGGCTAACCTGCTAGTACTATATATTTTGAGACTTCCTATATGTGTGTGTACTTCATAGAATCCAAAACGCGTGTACAGATTGAGCTCAAACTTCCTATGTAAGTGTCAAATACCACCGACCCGACCGTGGTCGCGGTTTAGAGAAGCTCGGAGCATCCGTTCTCCAATCTCAAATCAACGCAAAGGCACGGCGGGGGTTAATCAAGTGATTATTTAATGAGCGTTTGTTTTTGACGCATCTCTATAAAGAGCGTCTGTTTCCCATTCAACGTTATTCGCATCTGCAGAGTTATACGGGAACGCAAACGTTATCGCTCGAAATTTATTCCCTGCGAGCACGGATGGCGCGCTTTGTTTTTACAGTATATACCTTTACCTTCGGTATATACCGAAATCATCCCACATAATCACGAATATAGCATCAGATTTCTCCCCAGATATACCGTTATAAAGCTACTGGAATCTGCCAATCTACGGGAAATTCCAGGGAATGCCAATTGAGCTCAAACTTGCTACCTACGGGAAGTGTCATATATATGAGTGTGTCCTTTATAGACTCTAACCGATTGAGCTCAAACTTGCTAAATAAGAAAATAGCCCCCAAGCCGTAAATATCAACAACAACGATATTGCTACCTACGGTGAGCAACGTTATTAGCATCTGCAGAATTATGCAGAGAGAAAGTGCTTTCCTATTTTTAGAACGCAACACATGTTTACGTCGCGTTGGTGATTGGGGTTCACAACGGGGTTAATTGACTGTCCGCTCTTTGCGACGATGAGGTTCACGGCGGGGACTATTGACCAACACTCACAATTTCGTCTTTTGCATCAGATACCAACACCTCGACCGATCGGGACGAATCTTGGTACGTGAGTGTAGTTTGACCAGGTGGTCGTCGCTGTCGTATTGGCGAGCCCGTGCGACGCCCGTGCAGCGCATGCGCAGACGAGATATCGGAAACGGGTGGAGCTATCGACTTGAAATTTGGTATGTGAATGTATCTTGCCCCGGATACGAATTTTATCGGGTCGCCGAGCCCGTGCGGCGCCAGATTCGCGCATGCGCAGACCAGATCTCGGAAACGGGTGGAGCTATCGACTTGAAATTTGTTTTTTGAGTAGCCCGGTCATGTACGGGGTTACATTGAAAAACTAAAATTAATGGATCGACCAAAGCCATGGGACGAATGCAATTGCTTTTTCGAACAAAGCCATGGGACGAATGCGCCAGTGGCGGGCTAACCTGCTAGTACTATATATTTTGAGACTTCGTATATGTGTGTGTGTGTACTTCATAGAATCGAAAACAGCTGGCTCGATTGAGTTCAAACTTCCCATCTAAGGGTAAAAACCCACGAACACCGTAGTTGTCGCGTTTTGGAGAAGATCTGAGCACCCTTTCTCCACTCCCAAAATCACCGCAAAGGCACGGCGGGGGGTTAATCGCGTTGATAGTTAAAGAGCGTTCCTATCGCATTGTAGTTGATAAAGAGCGTATATGCCTAATGTCATTCTTATGTCTGGGCCTCGGCGTGTGCGTGTAAGACTGTATGTAGACATGAGCGTGTTGTGTGACGACATTCCCAACACCTAGCAGGGACAAATATCTATTAGCCAACATCAAGGCGAGTTTTGCGACGTATTAATTCAAATGCTTTCGATCAAACAATATTATCTGTCGCACTCATATTTCGACATCTGTACGAATCCACTGCAATCGGCCTATTTTTAGAACGCAGCACATGTCGCGTTGCCGTTGGTGATGGGGTACACGACGGGATTAATTTAAATATGTCATGTTGGTAACAATATCTAGCCGAGAATTCCTCAGACATACAGACGAATGCGACCAGCAAATTTCAAAATTGGTCACTTGACCTCCCCATGAATATCTTCTGGGAAATGCCAGGAAAGTGTGCCCATTATCGGGCCATTGTGTGTGTCGCGGTCGCGCAATTTTAACACTTTTGAGGTAAATACACGTGGTTGTGAATTACGTCACGCCACGTGGGTCCAGGCGGAAGTTAACCTGACCCTTCCAATGCCGCGTATGTTAGTGATACCGGAGTTATAGCGTGCGCGTTATGTTTTTTGACTGACCGCAGTGCCCGATCCGCCGAATGTGAACATGTTATCAACTGTTACGGCAGTCCGTGGCCCACGGCAGTCAATTGCCGTGTCGAATATTGAAGCCTACTGATCAATTTAAGGTCAAATCGGGTAAAACTCGCTGATTTCGACGAAATTGTACACCTAGGTGCAGCATACGTGTCTCGGAAGCTGTTGCAATTGCTTTTTCGAAACTTGGTATGTGGGGTATTTTCGGCCGGGAACGGGCATAGGCCTATTAATTTGCCCGTGCGACGTGACCTTGACCTTGAAATCGGGTCATTTCAAGGTCAAACGCCCGAATATCACGGGATTTCGATGAAACTTGGTATGTGGGGTACATTCGTACGGGGAGTCTCATAAGCATATTCATTTGCCCGTGCGACGTGATCTTGACCTTGAAATCGGGTCAATTCAAGGTCAAATCGCCAATTTTGATGGGATTTTGACGAAATTTGATACGTGGTGTTACTTTTGTCCACTGATTGTTTTGGACGGGTCCAATCATGACTCCGACCAGACCTTGACCTTCAAAATGATCAATTCAAGGTCAAATCGGGTAAAACCGGATGGATTTCGACGGGCCCGTTTGTCGGGTACTTTTGTCCGGGCAGTGTTTTGGACTGGTCAAATCGTGACCCCACTTGACCTTGACCTTCAAAATGGACAATTCAAGGTCAAAGCCCAGACGAAGTCGGGTCACCTTCTAGTACTATATATTTTGAGACTTCCGTATATATATATATATGTGTGTACTTTATAGAATCGAAAACGACTGCACCCATCGAGCTCAAATTTTTCGTATATAAGTGTAAAATCCCACGGACACCGCCGTGGTCGCGTTTTGGAGAACCTCAGAGCACCGTTTCTCCCTTCCCAATCATCAAAATCACCGCAATCGGCACTTCGGGGTTAATAGCGTTGATATATAAAGAGCGTTTGTTTTCCGCAGTGTCTATATAAAGAGCGTCGTTTTCGCTATCTACTTATCTGTATGACGAATTGTAGCCTGTCACTCGAAATATTATGCAGAGAGATTTCACGACGGAAAGCGTTTGTTTTCAATTCAATGCATTGTTATCGCTCGAAATATTATGCAGAGAGATTTCACGACATTAGGACGGGTACGGCAGACTCGAAATATTATGCAGAGAGATTTCACGACGGGAAGCGTTTGTTTTCAATGCAATATTTTATCGTAGAGAGATTTCACGACGGGAAGCGTTTATTGAAATGCAGAGAGATTTCACGACATTAGGACGGGTACGACAGACTCGAAATATTATGCAGAGAGATTTCACGACAGGAAGCGTTTGTTTTCAATGCAATGTTATCGTAGAGAGATTTCACGACGGGAAGCGTTTGTTTTCAATGCAATGCAATGTTATCGCTCGAAATATTGTGACATTAGGACGGGTACAGGCAGGTTAAAAAAAAAGAAAACAAAGAATGCGTTGGTCTGTCGTTCCTAGGAAGAGGGGATTTCATCGGGTCAATTAGAATAAAAATTAAATAAATAGGTCAATTAGAATAAAAATTATATAAATATTAAAAAATTCAAAAAAACCTAAATTAAATTTAAAAAACATTAAATTAATATTAAAAAAATTAAAAAAAATGTCATATTTCTGACCAACCACTCCAGTGGCGGGCTAACCTGCTAGTCTATACTATATATTTTGAGACTTCATATATGTGTGTGTGTGTACTTCATAGAATCGAAAACAGCTGGCTCGATTGAGTTCAAACTTCCCATCTAAGGGTAAAAACCCACGAACACCGTAGTTGTCGCGTTTTGGAGAAGATCTGAGCACCCTTTCTCCACTCCCAAAATCACTGCAAAGGCACGGCGGGGGTTAATCGCGTTGATAGTTAAAGAGCGTTCCTATCGCATTGTAGTTGATAAAGAGCGTATATGCCTAATGTCATTCTTACGTCTGGGCCTCGGCGTGTGCGTGTAAGACTGTATGCATACATGATCGTGTTGTGTGACGACATTCCCAACACCTAGCAGGGACCAATATCTATTAGCCAACATCAAGGCGAGTTTTGCGACGTATTAATTCAAATGCTTTCGATCAAACAATATTATCTATCGCACTCATATTTCGTCATCTGTACGAATCCACTGCAATCGGCCTATTTTTAGAATGCAACACATGTCGCGTTGCCGTTGGTGATGGGGTACACGGCGGGATTAATTTAAATATGTCATGTTGGTAACAATATCTAGCCGAGAATTCCTCAGACATACAGACGAATGCGACCAGCAAATTTCAAAATTGGTCACTTGACCTCCCCATGAATATCTTCTGGGAAATGCCAGGGAACGTGTGCCCATTATCGGGCCATTGTGTTTGTCGCGGTCGCGCAATTTTAACACTTTCGAGGTAAATGGTTGTGAATTACGTCACGCCACGTGGGTCCAGGCGGAAGTTAACCTGACCCTTCCAATGCCGCGTACGTTAGTGATACCGGAGTCATAGCGTGCGCGTTATGTTTTTTGACTGACCGCAGTGCCCGATCCGCCGAATGTGAACATGTTATCAACTGTTACGGCAGTCCGTGGCCCACGGCAGTCAATTGCCGTGTCGAATATTGAAGCCTACTGATCAATTCAAGGTCAAATCGGGTAAAACTTGCTGATTTCGACGAAATTGTACACCTAGGTGCAGCATACGTGTCTCGGAAGCTGTTGCAATTGCTTTTTCGAACAAAGCCATGAGACGAAAAATTAAAAAGGCACAATTATCTCATTGAAAAACAAAAAAATTTAATTTAAAAAATTAATTAAAACTTAAAAATTGTCATGTTTCTGACGATTGCCGCCAGTGGCGGGCTAACCTGCTAGTCTATACTATATATTTTGAGACTTCGTATATATATATGTACTTCATAGAATCCAAAACGCGTGTACAGATTGAGCTCAAACTTCCTATGTAAGTGTCAAATTCCACCGAGACGACCGTGGTCGCGGTTTAGAGAAGCTCAGAGCACCCGTTCTCCAATCTCAAATCACCGCAAAGGCACGGCGTGGGTTAATCAAGTGATTATTTAATGAGCGTTTGTTTTTGACGCATCTCTATAAAGAGCGTCTGTTTGCCATTCAACGTTATTTGCATCTGCAGAGAGATATACGGAACATACATTAAATTAAAAAAACATTTGTTTCTGACCAACCCTGCGAGCACGGATGGCGCGCTTTGTTTTTACAGTATATAGTTATATACCGAAATCATCCCAGATAATCACGAATATAGCATCAGATTTCTCCCCAGATATACCATTATAAAGCTACTGGAATCTGCCAATCTACGGGAAATTCCAGGGAATGCCGATTGAGCTCAAACTTGCTACCCACGGGAAGTGTCATATATATGAGTGTGTCCTTTATAGACTCGAACCGATTGAGCTCAAACTTGCTAAATAAGAAAAAAGCCCCCAAGCCGTAAATATCAACAACAACGATATTACTAAATACACGTTTTCGGCAATGTGAGAGTTTTCGGGGAGCCGTGATGCCAACAACAACAACCCGAAGCCCTCAATGCCAACAACAGATTCAATGCAATGTTATCTATTATGCAGAGATATTTCACGACATTACGACGGGTACGGCAGACTCAAAATATTATGCAGACAGATTTCCCGACGGGAAGCGTTTGTTTTAAATTCAATGCAATGTTATCGTAGAGAGATTTCACGAAACAAAGAATGCGTTGTCTGTCGTTCCTAGGAAGGGGGGATTTCTACGGGTAAATTTTTCCGACAGAAACAAAAAAATTAATTAAAACAATTTACAATTTAATTAAAACAATTTAAAATTAAAAAAAATTAACAATAAAAAAACAATTCAGAAACAAAATATATTAAATTTAAAAAACATTAAATTCATATTCAAAAATGTCATGTTTCTGAAACAAAGCCATGGGACGAATGCCGCCGGTGGCGGGCTAACCTGCTAGTCTCCTATATATTTTGAGACTTCCGTATATGTGTATATATATGTGTCCTCTATAGACTCTAAAACGGCTGGCTCGATTGAGCTCAAACTTCCCATCTAAGGGTAAAAACCCACGGGAATCGTCGTCGCGGAGTTTTTGGAGAAGCTCTGAGCACTCATTCTCCACTCCCAATCATCAAAATCACTGTGGGTGTTAATCGCGTTGATAGTTAAAGAGCGTTCCTATCCGCAGTGTTGTTGATAAAGATCTTCCATATTTGGGTTCGTTAACCGGTTAACGCTCTTTATCCCCTTCCGCTTTCGCATATCGCATTACGGCTTTTGTTTACTTTATATTATGCGGAGAGATTTATTGGAAGTCATAAGATACGGGAACAATACTTTTGAGTGCTTTCCTTTGCGGAGAGATTTATTGGAAGTCATAAGATACGGGAACAATACTTTTACAATTGGATCAGACGCAGTTCATTTGAAATTCTTCGTGAATAGCAAGACTGCCATTCGTTCGAGTTACTTTAGATCAAACAATATTCTCTGTCGCACTCATATTTCGTCATCTACGAATCTACTGCAATCGACCTATTTTTAGAACGCAACACATGGTACCAAAATTACGTCGCGTTGGTGATGGGGGTGCACGGCGGGATTAATTGAGTGTCCGCTCTTTGCGGGGACTATTGACCATCTCGTAAGGGTGGACAACCTATGTTAGGGGCTGCTCAATGGCCACGGGCAGGTTAAAAAAAATCATACCTCTTTTAGGGACGGGTATCATAATTTCTCTTGATTAAAAAGGCAGAAATAACTCATTGGAAAACAAAAAATGCATGTTGTGTGATTCTTATGTCTGTCGTTCCTAGGAACTGGGAAGTTTTTCATCGGGTCAGTTTTTCCACCCGATGTACCGTAAATTAACTCATTGAAAAACAAAAAATTCAATTAAAATATTAAATTTTTTTTTTTACAAAATGTCATGTTTCTGACCAACGCCGCCAGTGGCGGGCTAACCTGCTAGTATATATATATATATATGGGAAAATATGTGTAATGGTAGCTGAAATGTAATTTAAAACAAAATATTCTATTGGGTCCCAAAACCTTAATCGAAGTCAGTTTGAATATTTTGGTTTAAAAACATTTAAATATCTCAAATTACAGGCGTTCTATCATTCTCGTCAATATTTTAAAGAAATTTATCACCATAGAGATTGAAAACAATTGCATCATACATGGATTGTGAATAATTTGCTTGAACGCTACCGAACATCTTAATAAGGCTGGGTTCAATTGCAACCATCAACCACATGCAAATGGCAAATGTTAGGTTTCACAGAACTGGAATAATAGTTTTAGTATATTCCATCAGGTGAACAAACAAATAAAACTGGTATTATTCTGTTAGGAACATCAGTGTGCGGTCTGCAATATATACTTTTTCACAGTTATACGCATGAAATGACAGTCTTGTCCCATTCTTCAATTTGCAATTGCAAACTACTTGATGTAAAAAAGAG
Organism: Siphonodentalium dalli; assembly: GCA_032622095.1. Lineage (NCBI taxonomy): Eukaryota > Metazoa > Mollusca > Scaphopoda > Gadilida > Siphonodentaliidae > Siphonodentalium > Siphonodentalium dalli. The sequence continues at coordinate 95,497,276 of CP136065.1, forward strand.
TTGTTTTCGGGTTGGTCCATGATGAAGAAGGATTATCAGATTGGATTATTTCCCTCCCTTTTCACACCTCTATAGAGCCAATTGCTGGCCGCAATAGTGTGTAATCAAAAGCTTATATTGAACTAGAAATCTAGCATCGTTTGACAAGGATAGTATATTTTATTGAGGTACTGGTTCCAAGGTTTATGTTTGCAAAATACTATTCACATAACATTTTATATTTTTAGCTGAAAGAATCAGATCTCGGGAATTTTGTGAAAAACATGGAAATAGAGCAGCATTTCAAGGCAAAGTCTCCCAGAGCAAGTAAGATTGCATTCTTTGGATGTTTTATGGTCTCTGTACATAGCTTGTAGCTGGTCCATTGGATGTTAGGTCCCTGTGAATCGGCACCTGTCCACAAATTCAAAATCCGATATCGAATTGGGGAACCGATGTCAACATCGAATCAAATCTCAAATCGAATCGGCTAGCCGCCAGTCCAGAACCGGCATAGGTCTTTGAAGTCAGTTCTGATTTTGTTGCTATAAGGTGTTGATAAATTTCAGTTTCAGTATATGTTACACAGAAAATAAAATTGCATATGAGATTCTCTGGTTGTACACCATGTACATGTAAGTTATATACATGTACATTCTGATTATGTTTTATTAATTAAAATAAAATGTTTCAAAGTACTGTCATGTGTATAAATGCAAAAATATTTATGCAGTTAAGCATTAATTTCAATCTGGTTTGATATCAATACCGCACAATCTGCAGACATATTGATGACGTGATAACAAAACACTAACAAGCGATATATTTACATGTACGTGTACATCGATCACAATGCAGTCTGCGAAAAATTGTATAAATAAAGATCCACATATGTATAACCACCATCCAGATAGAACACAATGAACCAATAATAAAATGCTAGGCCTGTTTGGACAGTTGTCCCTTATGTGATTTTATTCACAGTATACCTAAGTGAAAAACCTCTAATAATACAAAATTAGCATGTTACAACAAATATTGTTGATGCATCACTCCTATATTTTGTCATAAGCCTGAGCAAAATGTCCAACATAGCGTCAACTGGGGCAAATTGGATTATATATTTGATTCGGCTGTCCAATTCGGTGTCTTATTGCCATCAAAATGGCGATAAACGAAATAAAAACAAATTTCAAATATTCCAAGGGCCCTATTGGATGGCTAACACAAATTGCTGGGATAATAGTATAATTCTAAAAGGCATCCTATTTAGAGCAAGTAATTTATATGAAGCGTTCCATGATGCCGATCATTTCGATTATTATTATCAAAACTAGTTAGGTGTCCATTTTATCAGATATTAGAACTCTGGCATGATATTTTATTAGCATTTGTGACTGTTTTTCATGTGGATATATTGTTACACTTAAACTTAGCCCTATATTTTTCAGCAGTGCCGGACAAGAAGGGTGAAGTGTTTATATTAAATCCAAAGAAGGCTTACAACATATGTGAGTTTAATCCTTTCATTACTAAATGGATTCTCCCATTCAGTTATACATTGGAACACTCCATTATTCATATGAAGGGGTGTTCAGGTAATATTTAAAACAGACGACAGACAGAAAAACATATACTACAAGAGCAGAATTATTCATATTCATTAGTGGGAAATGTTCAGATAATAAGTTCTACAGATGACTTAGGGAGCATGTCAAAACCTCTTTCGCATATGCGAAAAAAATGCGAAAAATGTGGCGTCATTGACGTCGTTTTTTCGACATTATCAGAGTTTTTTCGTCATTATCGCACGCCGTAACGTTGTACGTTTTCGTCAATTTTTCGTCATTTTCGCTGTCTTGGTTCGATGTTTTCGCAATTATCGCAGTTTTGTTTCGCAGTTTTGCTCAAATGTTCGCTGTTCTGTTTCGACATATTTTCGCAGTGTTTGTTTTCGTCAAGATCGCAGCATTATATCCGTCAATATTGCTGTTGTGTCGATATGATTGGCAGGACAGTTTGTGTTCAATAAATACTCCATAGTCGCAGTTTTATACTGATGTGTCGCGAACGGGAAGATGTCGATGTCCATGCTGAAATTTCTCAGATCGGAGTGACAGTTTGTGTTCAATAAATACTCCATAGTCGCAGTTTTATACTGATGTGTCGCGAACGGGAAGATGTCGGTGTCCATGCTGAAATTTCTCAGATCGGAGTTTTTATCATAAGAATTCCATTGATTTAATCAGAGTATTCTCCGATATGAAAACATTTCCGATTTGATCGAAGTTTATAAATGTAGGCCTATTAGTAAATTTCTCCGATCTACTGAAATCTCCGATTTGGTTAATATCGGACAATTCAAACTTCGTTTAATAATAAACTATTATTAATAGAAGATTATTTAAAGTCCCAAATAAATTATTCCCAGACCCAATTTATATAATAGGATAGGCCAACACAATCATTTCCTACATTTTGATGTCACACGGTGCCCGCAAATCCGTGGGTTTATAGCAGTGATATTGCATCACTGGTTTACAGTAAATATTACAGTACAGGTTGAAGTCCCCCTAAATCTCGAGCAATAATTGCTACACCGTCGCATTAATACTGCAGAGTGGTACCGTAAACATTGCAAATTTTGATTTCGAAAATCGTTTTTGTGTGTGATTATGTAACTTGTCTTCACTTTGGGTAAACCGTCACCATTTAATTGTGCGAACTATTATGAATAAAAGAATACAGCCGAGGACGACAATAAATTATTCCACAACCCCGATTTATAGTATACTTTCTGTATGCCACATAGAGTTAATTTCTACAGTTTCAATCTGTCTTTCTAGACCAGACACATATTTTAATGTGGACGCAAATCAGGGTGTTTACGGCATCGTCGGACAGTCGTAAACAATGCTTTAATTTTCGCAATATAAGTATGAAATCATTGTTAGATATCGGAAGCGCAGCGTCATCATGATTAATTCGTCGGCGACTTTTATACTTTTATTTCAAATCTACACATTTTATTCAATATATATCAGCGATCAGATGCGACAAAGTTAAGTTAATACAAAACATATTATATAATAGTTTGGAATTTCCACGAATTGCACAATCATGTTATGTTGTGCTATTTTAGCACTAATTTCCCAGGCCAATCCTAGTTTCGTTTGTGGGTAGCATTGACTGACAGAGGAGTTTAGTGTTATGTTTTTCTCGATTCTTTATTGAATGAATAATAAAAATATGGATAACATACCATTATAAAACAATGAACTTAGGGGGTATGGCTCTATATATGTCTGGCGTTGATACAATGTGATGAGGGCTTGTTCTATATCGGGCCTATTGCTTCAAATGCTGGATCATGTGGATGGACGGTTGTCGCTCCCGTTGTGGGTGGGTGCAGCTGGTTTCAAATTTCTGTGTGATTTCATCTTTTTTCTGTTAGATGTGTGATACCTGGGGTTGTGAAAACCCTAACTTCTTCGTACTGTCGACCTGTGTAAACTGCTGGTCTAATATTTTCCCAACTGCGTATATGTCCGCTACCGATAGATCTATTCGATTTCATCACTGTTTCTAGCCATGATAGAACTGATATTATGACATCAAGTCGCTTCATTTTGGAATTTTATATATCAGATGTGTTGTTTTTGTCCAACGAGTTAAACCATTGTTCACTAATTGAGAAGACATCACGACAACAACAAAACTGTCGCACAGTTCACGCATAGTTGTGAGGGACCGGTATATACGTCATTATATGTCAGTAGACCTATATGTTTGTATAGCCTTTTGCTAAATGTCACCCCTTCACACATTTGGAATGGGTTGACTATTGTTTAATTAGGCCTTGTGCGAACTCATAGCTATCAAAACAGTCGAACTGTCAAGTCATTGTACTTGTGTGTTAACCGCATAGAGTTGTTTGTATGGCCTTTGGCTGACAGCCAATAAAAATTCAGCTGGCATCTGATTACGCAGAAGGCAAAAATAAATGCGCGGATTTATGAAGTGCGACAACATCGTATGGATGTTTTAACTTTTCATCGTTTGCGAATATCGATCAATGTTTCGACGTCGCTACTTTCGCGTTGTCGAAAGTTTCGACATTTTACGGAAATTTTGGTCTGTTGTGGTTTCGACGTTATCGCAATTTTATGGCCAGTCGCTTTCGACGTTATCGCATTATTTTTCGTCATTTCCGACATTTCGTTTTTGCACATTTACGTCAATTACGTCAAAACTTTTTCGACATTATCGACAATATTTTCGCATATGCGAAAGAGGTTTTGACATGCTCCCTTATGGTTATTTGTTGAACTTATAATCTGAACATTTCCCCCTGAAGGAACTACTCATCAATGAGTATTTAGAATAGAAAGTGTTATAGACGGATTAGTTCTGTGGAATTAACACTTTTTTTGCAAAATGCACTAATAAGGCCAAAAAAAAAAGTGTTTTGATTCTCAGGCAATTTGTTTTGAGAATCAATGAGGGAGCGAGGGTTTTATTTTTATTTTTTATTTTTGTTATGGGGATAATGCCCATAGCTAGCATGGGTTATTATGCCTTCCTAGGTTAAGAAAATGTAAGGAGAACATTGTTTTGATATAAACTATAAATGTATTCCACTATAAAAATTGGCCAATTATCACATTGTACTACCCGTCCTTCAAATCTGGAATAAAGAATTACATAAATATATGACATTGTACTCTCCGTACATCATATAGGGATTTACAAGAATAATATATATGTACAATGAATATTTCAATTTACTGTTGTTGATATATTTGATATATGTATGTACCTTTTTATAGTATATATCTATTTATATCTATCTATATACTTTAATATTTATCCATCTAAACTATAGTAACTATACATGCTAGCCATAAAAACTTCAAATACTATTATATTAAACCAGCATACATATCGCCAATACGCACCATATTACTTTCCTGTTTGCATTCCCGAAATTGGAAATCTCAGAATTGTTTACGAAAAGTGGGTTATCTACCTTGCCAAAATATTTGGACATTACATTCCGCCGTTCCGGTGCGTTTTGCGTCCGTAATTTCGTAAGCAGAGGTGACCGTTTTGCAACGTCCAATTTATACCAACCAACCATTTGACTTAATAAACTTGGGATTTGGGCAGCTTGTGGTGACAATATACCTGGTAGTTATCGTTGCCTAGTGTCTGTTTTTGAATACCAACACATACACCATTGTATGTCTATTCGATATTTGAAACATAACTAATTTCCGTTTTCTAGTTCCCTATTTTCGTGTTATCATTTGACAGGATCGGTCAAATTGAATATCGTAATAAAATGGTTCAACGCGGGCCTTTTTTCCAGACGCGGCTATGCCCGAGAATCAAAACACTTTTTTTTTTTGGCCTAACATGAAAATTTTCCTTTATAACATCTTCATGTATGTTTACTTCCATACATAATACAGACATACATAGAGGCACGCATGTTTGCAGAATGAGGTCCCCAAAGGGTGGATCTAGTGATGCTATCCTGCACTGTGCTAGCATCACCAAAATCACCCTCTGGGGACCTCATTCTGCTAAGGTCTCATCTTCAGGGAAGTATATATAGTCTCAAATTAATATGTTTTTAGATACTTTATCCTTCTGTTCAGTTTCTATATCCCCTAATTTGTAGAAGATAAATTGCATAATCGAGATGACTAATGAGTGAACATCACCAACTTCCAACTGGGGAACTTTAATCTGATTCTAGGTCTCCCATAGTAGTTGAGGGCTAAGCAGAATGAGGTTCCCAAAGGGTGAAATCGGTGATGCTAGCCTCCTAAATGTGGTATGTCCTTCATGTAAGAATACACTATCCCTAACTCTAACCCTAACCCTAGCCCAAACCCTTGCCCTGTCCCTAACCCTAACTCTAACACATATGAAGAATGGAGGGGTGGGTTGTTTCGTGTATTCTTACATGAAGGATATACCCTAAATTTACACTCTGTGGACATCATTCTACAATTGTTAGACACATTAAGTCCAGACTTGGACATACAGTAATGCTCTAAGTAATCGACTTCTTATCCACAGCAGAATTATGGGTAACTTTTCAGGATTTAGTCGGAAATATGGCTTGTTGCCATTCATCGGAAAGCTCTTGGGGAGAGCTTTCCGATGAATGGCAACAAGCCATATTTCCAACTAAATCCTGAAAAGTTACCCATAATTCTGCTGTGGTTAAGAAGTCGACTACTTAGAGCATTACTTTATACACTCAAACGCGCATGTGTGTTCTTGGTCGTCAGTTTATGGCATGATTATGATGGCATAATAATGGCATGGTTTGGAATCATGTGCTATCCTTCTGTGATCGCAAGGCTTCCTTAATCTATTGACCAGTAATATACATATGTACGGGTCTGTGTTTTCTACACACCCAAATGAGGACATCTCCTAACTGATCATGTCTGATGTTGAATTATTCCTGTTCTTGTCATGTGTGATTATGTTTTTATTTTCAAGTTCTATTGTGCTATGATATCCCCCTCCCATTTATCACCCCCAGAGGCTGAATTTAGTGACACTAGGCCACAGTGCATGGTAGCTTCACTAATATAAATTCACCATCTGGGCTGCGCTCTGGGGACCTCATTCTGCAAATGACAGATACATTAATATTTCAAGGCTTGTACATGTAACAAAATCCTACAATTGTCCAAAAAATCTATAGGATCTCATTTCAAATGCATTTTTAATAGCCATTATGTTTTCAAGAGAAAATCATCCAATTATTTTATTCTGGACTAAATAATAGCAGATTGAATAATTGTTTGTTGGATCTCCAAAAATTTTGAGTGATTTTGCAAATAAAATTGAGGTTTCTTTGAGGGATGACAGAGATGCCTGACAACCCCTGTAAATTTATTTATTCAGCCTTATTGTCTCTTGCAGCAATTCTACTAGGACATCTGAAGCTCTCACCGAAAGTGATTAAGGCATATCTATATGATATGAATGAAGACAAACTAACACCAGAGCTCATCCGACAGTTACTCGCCTTTTCTCCAAACACACAGGAGGTATCACTATGTTCGGTTTAATTATTTTGGTATAGTCAGCTGGTCAAACATAGTCACCTTCTGATAATTATTATTTCATTCTGACCATACACAGTCTCGCCTTCAGAAGATGAGATTGCGGTGACTGGTGATGACAATTTACAACAGTTAGAAATGTTATAAGTGACACAACATCAGTTCATTTAGTTGGAAATTTTATACCTAATCAAGTTGAACAAGATTTTCCAACCAGTATTTAGCGTGAACATTGTTTTTAAAAACAAAGGGCGAAAATGTACTGCCGGGTCTAATTTTTGGATTGAATTGGCCATCAACCAGATCAGAGGTGCATGGGTGTAAGTTTGGAAATTTCCAACAGTTGGAGAGCTTCAGGAATAAGTTAACCATTTCATGACGGGAGCTTCCTGGATTTTAGCAAAAAACCTGTGCCAATGCATTCTCTTATAGGTTGCCTCGCATATATACAAGAGTGCATTGGCCTAATAAGTTTTATATTATTTTTTATAATTGTTAAAAAATGTAAGACAAAATACAATTTTTTTTAAAAGAATTTAGGAACTAATGATAAAAAATTATGAAAATTGTTAAAGAATGTAGATAAAAATGATAAAGAATGAAAGAAAAAAGAAGCAAAAATGATAAAATTTTAAAGAATGTAAGAAAAAATTATAAAAATGATAAAATTGTAAAGAATATAAGAAAAAATTATAAAAATTGTTAGGCCAATGCATTCTCTTATATATGTGAGGCGACATATGGTTGACTTGTATATATAAGAGAATGCGTTGGCACAGGGTCTTTCAGGGGCTCCGGAAGAGGGGGGGCAGATTGGGCAGCTGACCCCCTGCCCTTGACCAAGGGGGGCGAGCGGGGGCAGGACTTGCCCTTTTTCTGGAGACAGAAAATGCTTTTTGTGTGTTTAATCTTGTGTTCGTGTTTTTATAGTAAAATGTGACTTTTTTGGTCCAAATACCACCAATTTCACAAGGAATATTAATTTTTATCACAAAATGGCCATAAAAACCGACAAATACCATTAAAATAGGGATTTTTGCCACAATGAATTTATGGTTATTTTCCCGAGTTTGCGGAGAAAATGCCCTTTTTTGTGGAAAAGTGCCCTTTTTGTAGGCTCTGCCCCCTGCCCTTGGATGCTTCCGGTGCCCCTGGGGTCTTTAATGTTGCGCCAGCGCAGCTCCCATCATGAAAGGGTTAAAGAAAGTTGGAATGTCAGTCTGGGTCAAGGGGGGGCAGTTTAAAATTCTAAGATGGATACCCTTCCCCCAAATATTGACCCTTCAGCCACGAACCTGGGAAAGGGTCAAGATCTTTGTAACATACAAGAAATTGTTCTCCGTAAGACGGGTCTAGTTCACAGGCCAGTCCAAGTTAACTACAGACCCACATATAAAAAGTGGGTCTGATTACTTGTCATAGACTTTCTATTTCCCGAACTGTGGGATTCCATGTCGGTATCGCTAAGCAGAACGCACTATTAGTAGCTCCATGATAAAAGTGTCCCATCGGAGCAAATAACCTAACACAATGTGATGTAATTTGGGGAGGGCTGCATGCTTCCTGGAAATGAAAATCGGACGAGACCGCGATAGACTCATTACAGTAATGCTCTAAGTAATGGACTTCTTAACCACAGCAGAATTATGGGTAAATTTTCAGGATTTAGTCGGAAATATGGCTTGTTGCTATTAATCGGAAAGCTCTCGCCGAGAGCTTTCCGATGAATGGCAACAAGCCATAATTCCGACTAAATCCTGAAAAGTTACCCATAATTCTGCTGTGGTTAAGAAGTCGATTACTTTGAGCATTACTGTATGTCAGTATGACTCGATCTGAGTGTATGTTACAGACTGTTCAGTACAATTGAACCCTTTCTATACGAAATGGATTTTCCCACTTGATTAAAACATTGTATATCGGAATGGTGTATTATTCAATTGGAATGGTTTTCTGGAGAAAAGTACAGACAACAGATCACAAAAGTGCAGAAGGAGTCTTATCTATGTTTAGATAATAAGTTCAACAAACAAACTATGATGGTCGTTTGTTGAACTTATTATCTGAACATTTACTATGGGATAACTACTTGTCAATGACGCTTTAGTATACAAAAGGTTAAAAAAAAATTGTTAATCCTAGATATAAAAACCTGAAGCACATTGACACATAAAAGCATAAAATCCAGCAAGCTCTTATATTTATTGTTAACTCTTTCACCACGGCTGCCTGCTAAATTATGTTTACCCAGGCCTGCTGCCCATTAAAAGTGGGCAGAGCTAAATTTTCGGGAATAATACAATATTTCCAGGGATATACAAATGTGTTTATTTGTTAGCGACTTGTATATCCATTGGGTGATATTCGGTATTTACTTGTTGATTGGTGCCTAGGCATTCCTAACAATTACCTCCATCAATAGATTTTCTGGGCCTATTAATATAGACAGCACCTGTATGATGTCACAATTACTATTTTGGGGTTTACTAAACATGTTTGATGCAATATATACTGCCAACAGGTGTGGTGTTTTGAGTCTCATTTTGATGTGGTTTATTGTTGTTTATCTCAAACAAATACCGATAACATTAATATTAAGTTTATGAATTAAAGATGATTATGTAAACCTTTCTAACAATGTTTTATTTGTGGTATCCATCTACTTTCTACGCAATATTATGAAAATCACCGTACCACAACAGTGCGACTTCATTAGTAATAGTTGCGCGTGCATGTTATAAACATGACATCAACATTCATAATCATTTTGGGAACCCGATCAGGACATTGGCTGTTGTTAATGTTACTCATAATTCCTCAGCATAATGTAAATGCAAGTAAATACAGTTTGCCATATCCAACATTAATTACTCTAAAGGTAGTATTGAAGCAATACATGTGGGACATAAAATTTTACTTAGGCAAGCTGCAAATCCAGGGTTCTGGGACATCTATATACAGTAATGCCCTAAGTAATCGACTCCATAACCACAGCAGAATTATGGGTAACTTTTCAGTATTTAGTCGGAAATATGGCTTGTTGCCATTCATCGGAAAGCTCTCGGGGAGATCTTTCCGATGAATGGCAACAAGCCATATTTTCAACTAAATCCTGAAAAGTTACCCATAATTATGCTGTGGTTATGGAGTCGATTACTTAGGGCATTACTGTATATGTATATTCAGGAATGAAAGGGTTAATATGGGTAGCTGTGAAGTGGCCTCTCCAGATCACTCTTATTTATCTTTCAGTTACAATTGTATGATGAGTATAAAGGAGAGTATGATGACTTAAGTAAACCAGACCAGTTTGCTTATCAGGTAAATTGGGGGATAAACATGCTGTCTGTTGTGATTTTGGGACTTTGATTGGTGGGTTTTATGATGGAAAATGCAGTTTTACCGGCAACACAAGGAGCCAGTAAAACAGATATTTTTTACCAGAAAACGAACAAAAACAGTCCTAAAATCATGCCAGACGGCATGTTTATCCTCTTTCTAATCACACCAACCAAAAGATCATGTTATAGACACAAGAACCTGCCAATGGGTTGCTGAACTGGAGATGATTGACAGCTAGTTTACAAACAATCCATATCTCTTCCTTCTAGAAATTGTACTGGGTCCGCTCCACAAAGATTTATTTCCATATTTCGAATAGAAATAAACCGAACAATCCAAAGAAATCCACGAAATCAATTGACTCAAATTTTTTATCGCCAATTTGACATCAGATATGTATAAATTATATCAATTAAATTTCGTTTTGTGGCAAAGTTGCACCAAGATATTACAATACTGACAGGCCATTCACATTGCATTGCATGGACATTCATGGAATCAAGCGGATGTGTTATTCAATCATACAGTAATGCCCTAAATAATCAACTCCTTAACCACAGCAGAATTATGGGTAATTTTTCAGGATTTAGTCGGAAATATGTGAGAGCTTTCCGATGAATGGCAACAAGCCATATTTCCGACTAAATCCTGAAAAATTACCCATAATTCTGCTGTGGTTAAGGAATCGATTATTTAGGACATTACTGTACTTCAAATGTCCCACTGTTTACATTGTTGTCCATAGGGACGAAGGTTACTTCCGGGAGAACTGCGTAACAATTCAGATTTTTTGGTCAGTATTAAGTAGACCCCAAGTTTGTACCCATGTGCCATGCTACATCAAATTATATAATCTTACCTGTTAGGAGAGTGGACTAGAATTCCTTTTATACCATCATAATCTGATGGTCTAATGTAGGATCCTAGAAGGAAGGTAGGCAAGTGGAGTTACAGTAATGCCCTAAATAATCGACTCCTTAACCACAGCAGAATTATGGGTAATTTTTCAGGATTTATTCGGAAATATGACTTGTTGCAACAAGCCATATTTCTGACTAAATCTTGAAAAATTACCCATAAATCTGCAGTGGTTAAGGAGTCAATTATTTAGGGCATTACTATACATCATATGGATCCTCATATCAATCATTTCTAGGAATGTTCAAATAATAAGTTCCACAAACGGATAAGGTGAGTATCTTGTTAAGGCCTGAGTATATGGTGCTGGACATTTGCAGATTGAGGTTCCCAAAGGGTGAATTTAGTGACACTTCCCCGCACAGCAGGCTAGCATCACTAAATTACCCCCTCGGGACCTCGTTTGGCTTATGTCTCATCTTCTCTGGAAAGTATCTTTATTATCAAATTAATCAATTGAAATATTGTGAGTTATAATCTAATTCATTAATTTGATTATATGAAGCAAAATTAACCTAAATTTCATAATACTACAAGCTGCTGTCTTCGGGTGTGCAATAAACATAAAATGACACAGTTAGGTGAACATGTTAACCTTATTGCACTTGTTTTATCGTGCTGTGAGGTACAACTTGACCTTGTGGTTTTCATTGTATACAGTAAGGCCCTAATTAATCGACCCCTTAACCACAGCAGAATTATGGGTAACTTTTCAGGATTTAGTCGGAAATATGGCTTGTTTGCCATTCATCGGAAAGCTCTAACTGAGAGCTTTCCGATGAATGGCAACAAGCAGACCTGTTACCCTCGAAAAATATTTTCCGGGAGATTGGTCACAATTATCCGTGAGATTGGGGTCACCATGCGGGAGATTTTCAATAATTGAATTCCTTTTGCATTTTTGTAATTTCAATAAAGAAAAAAATTAAACAAAATTTGTTATCTACTATCACACAGCTAGAAACATGCAAGTTTGATAACAAATTAACAGGAAAACAGTTACTGTGCAGTTATACATTTTATTGTCTCATTTATAGAGAAAACATTGTAGGCCACGTATCAACAAACGTAAACTACTTTCGGTTATTTAGATCTCACGAGATTTCAACTATCATGTTAAAAAGACCAATACAGGACTTGTGTAAAGTTTAAAATCTAGAACATATTTTTCTTTTGAATTTTATCATACCATTTCACGAGACCACGAGTCCTTAAACTTTGAATCGTATCGTCGGCGTTTTGCCGGTCTTTACACAGAATCACACATTTCAAAAATATAATGTATGGTCGCCAATTTACCGAGACATATATAAATTACCATATTCAATGGGCTTCCTATATATAGGGGTCATGCATAAAGCTCGTTTGTAATCCAATATGAAAACAATCTGGAATAGTTAATATTAGTTATATAACGTGAGGTTGCTCATCTCATTCCTCCTTGACAAACCATTTATTGCCAGACTAATTACCCGCTGCTACTCCAAGCTATTGTGGTATTATTGCATTATTGAGATTAGTAGGTGTCGCCGTGACACCGTGAGATGCATGGTGAAAGCGGGAGTCTCGCGGCGAATCCGGGAGAAGTAACAGGTCTGGCAACAAGCCATATTTACAACTAACTCCTGAAAAGTTACCCCATAATTCTGCTGTGGTTATGGGGTCGATTACTTAGAGCATTACTGTACCATCGATATTGAACAAATTTAGCTCATGCAATAATGTTAACCAGTTCACACATGAGTGTCAATTTATCTATATATTCTAAGCAGCTGACATGTATTACAGATGAGCAGAGTGACTAGCTACGAGTACAGACTAAAGTCTCTCTCATTTAAAGGGACGTTCAATGAGAGAATAAAGGAAATCAAACTGGTAAGTTACACCTTTTTATTAAACGGACGTATAATGTTATTAGTCCATTGGTCCAGACTGTCTGGGGCATCCATTCGTCCATTTACTTTTGATTTCCGGATGATAACTGTAGATATAGTCTCAACTGAATGGAATATAATTTGGGATGTTGGTTTACTGGCACAAAATACAAGTGAAGTTAGAATCCGGCCGGCTTCTGCCCACCAATTTTCACCCTTTGTTGATATTACTATGGGCGTATTTTGTCATGCCCTAGCAATGCCCTTGTTTTTACTGAAATTATACCCTATATAGATATATTTTGAACATGATCATTTTGTCTTTTCGATTCACATTCTGATCTAAAATGCATTGTAATAGGGACTGCATATGTAAACGCGATATTTAGTAACTACATACATATTTTATTAAAGTTGTTAATGGCAATGTAAATTAATCTGTCAAATTTTAACAAAATGCCACAAATGGACTTCAATATGTGGTCGGAATCAATACACTGGTTGATTATTGCCTCATAAAGGAAAATTGTCATTCTTTTTCCAATGCTTGCAACAATGTTGAGATATAGTAATAATAGAATGCGATTGTGAAAGCAGAATGAGGTCCCCAGAGGGTGTATTTAGTGATGGTATCCCACTGTGAGAGGAACGTCAATAAATTTACCCTCTGGGGTCCTCATTCTGTAAATGTCCAGCACTATATTTTGAGGCCTCAGATCAAACAGTGTTTAAAGTGATTCATAATGTTCAGGCCTCAAGTGAAACCTATAGTAATTACTCAATATTGTTACATATTCTGAGGATGAAAACAAGTTGATTAGTACATGAAATACTTATATATGGACATAAGGCCAATATAAAAAATTGCTAGATTTACATCCCCTCCCGACCCTATTTTCGTCCTCTCCTCAATTTTTTTTATTTGGATATCTTTTTACATGTAAATTTTATTCTTGCCTTAACCGTCAAATTAGATTTGAATGACCCATTAATCAGTCTATTTTGATCAAATTGGACAATCTAAATCACCGTGTATCATATAAGTTGGGATACTGCTTCAATATCTAGAAGACTATAGAACTGTCCATGACAATTTATGTTAGGCCAAAATAAACAAGACCTGTGTTTCTGGTGACCCACCTGCCCCTAATCTGGCGCCACTGACCGTTTTCATTTTATTGGTTTTGCAAAACTAGTACGCATCCCATTTTATTTTCCATGTAAACTGATTCATTTCCCTGTAAAACGGATACATCGATTGTACTGTTAAACTGGAAATACCACACTTCAATTAGGTCACAGCCGAATCAAATTTATTTTTTCATGTTTTATTCAATAAAACAATAAATTATAATATTATAATATTATGTACTTAGTTTTATTATTTTACAGTACATTAAAACAAGGAGAAGCAGTCTGGGGGGGTATTTATATTTATTTTGAGCAAAGTTGAAAATAAAATGAAAAAATAAAATAAAATGAAAAGCCACCCACCCCTAATTTTTTCTTGCATGTTGCCATAAACACATTTATATATATTTTTTGGCCGTAGGAAGAATAAAATATAAAAATTAAATTCGCCCTCCTGTCTCATTTCTCTGAAATAGTAAATCTAGTAATTTATTTATATTGGCCTAAGTGACGATATTCATTCTCGGCCTTCAACATTCTGTTTATGAGCTCTTTCATGACCTTTTGCTTGTGGTTTTCAGAACTTAAGTCTCATACAGAGAGCATCAGATGAGCTGAAAAAGAGCCAGAAACTCTCTAAGATACTTGAGGTGAGTGATTAGCAGATTTGATTATTCTGAGGATAGCCGATTCAGCAAACATGCAGTCTCTTTAACCCTTTCAGTGCCAAGTCCAATTTTTGTATCAACCCATATATTTCCGCTAAAGGAAGCCGTTCACACTGAACTATATGGATATATGTCCTGCGTTTGTAAACCTTAGTAGAAAAGGGGTTAACTTTTTGTGGTCGCCTACGATCCCTCATGGTCTTCAGTGGCTTGCTCGGAATCAGTCATGCATGCGCAGTCCCAATATAACCGATTGAATCTCGTCAGTTTATTTTCTGCTACGAAACCGAACGGAAGTCTAAAGGGAGTATTGTTCCGAATTTGTCGTTTAACAACTAGACAACAAATTCAATTTATTGATACAATAATTACTGGTCGCCTACGCGTTAGTTTTTAGAATTATTGTTTAAAATTCACGGACCGCTTCAAACATACAATTGTCCGTGTTTTCGAACAGGCGGTGGACTTAAAAAATTTCGAATATGAAAATCGACATTTCGCCATAATCAGCCGCCATTTCAAGGCCTTACGAGGCGCATAGATTATTGTGAGCAATTCATCTATGTAATTATTATAGAACCTATAAGGTATGATATAATTTGTCAGATATAAAAAATGCCACGTGATTCGCTACCGGAAGTCTCCTAATTTCGTGGGAATTTATTTACGCGTGGACATTTATTTAGCAATAATTACCATCGCTACTGACGCTATCTATCATAATGTTATGAACAACATTCTTTCTCATAATACTTTGTTGTTTTATGGTTCAATACAACTGATCCAGATGTGTTGGTCACATTTGAACTTAAAGTTGATTACATCTTGGTTTATCAATGTAAAAACAGATACCTAAGAATAACAGTAGTGTCATTATTACTTTAATAAATTGACAGAGATTGATATTGGACAAGTGTTATAATTCTGTTCATGGTTTGATTCTCGTAACGGAGCATCACCTTCAATGTAACAATCTCAGCCATGTGCTAGCGGACCGGGGATCGCACCCTGGTCAGGGTATTCTGACAGAAATCAGATCTCGGTCCGATACCTAGTTTGTCAGGCTAACAAGTCCCATTCGAGATTACTGAATAAAATCCGAATGCAAATGCCGACTTTCCCCATTACAACACTTGTTCAGGTATGTTGTCGTGGGTGCACTACGCTGTGCGATCGGGTGTGGACAATTAAAACTTAATGGCTGACCCATGTACACACCTACATGTAGGTGTGTGCATGTTACAGAACACTACTGGAGTCACTAGAACTCATCAAAACAACATGCTTTCACAAAATACTTTGTGTTTTCTGTTTCAATACTGTCACACATGTCTCCTATGATTTAGATGTGTTTGTCGACGCTTGAAGTTGACTACATGCAGTTTATCAATATCAGAAAAATAACGACTGTCGTGGTACTAAGATTCGTTAGTGTCATTAATTTCAGACAGGGATTGACATCTGACAGGAGTCAGAATTCTGTTGAGTACATGATTCGATTCTCGTACAGTGCTTCAACTTCACTGTCAAATTTTGAACTGCTAGCAATTAATGATTGCAAGCATTACACTAAAATTAATCGTGATGACAGTTTCACTATTGTCTCAATTCCAGATTTTAGTTATTATTCTGAATTGTATCCAAAATTAACCCATCCTTTCAAAATTGCTGGGTTGTTTCTCGACTAAATGGTGTCTCCTTCCGGAATACAAACATAATTGCTTTCCTTCCTGTGCAGGTTTACCGAAAAGAAGCGGTGGGGGCTGGGTTACTACGATTCTGGATATGGCTCTAATTGGGACACCAAATACAAATCATGGGTGCTCCGGTTTGCATTCTCTAGAGTAAGGCAAGAAGCTTATCGTCACTCTGACGGTGTTTAATCATGGTTTCACTATCTACAAATATATTTGAAGATACTTTGGTTTAAAAAACATTTTCCCTTCTTGATTCAATTATGAGAATGATTCCAGCCTGACAGGTATTTAGAATCGTGGTGACTTGACCCCTCCAGTTAACTGGCCCACTGTCAATAACTGGCAACCGTGGCCTGGATGACGTTCCCCAATGAATAACGATATAATAGCAGTGGTATTCCAAGACGAGGAAGGTGGGGGGAGACATTATTTATGGCAAGTAACCATATCAAATGTGAGATTGGTACAAGAACAGGCTGTACATCCAATACAGCATGCATTGTTCATAAAGGGCATGGTAGGTGTTTTGAAGGTATTCATGGACTAGCTGGAGTCTCAATGAATTTTCAAATATATACGTGTCCCGACCTTTCATACCGTTGATATGGCGAATAGACTTCACACACGAATGAAGCATATTTACATGGAAAGCATTTATATTGTCACGTGTCCCACGACCACTGCCAATAGCCTTTCCGACAAGAGTCCATCAGCATGGCTCTTCATACTTCTATTGCCCATATCAATTTGATTATCTGGCACATAGACAATAAAACAGGCAAAGACGTTTGCGCTGTCCAGCTAAGCTTTCGAGGAAGCTCATTGACCAGCATTACCGACCTTTCCTAAGACGCAGGCAGGGGACCACCCCGTACGAGTGGATCCCATCCCCATGTCACCAGATGCCCGATCGTAAGGGCCTGAAACCATGCTGCCAACTCTGCGCATTTCGGTCTATGCTGGGTTTGTCCTCTCTTCCTTAAACATGCCATAAGCAGGACCACTTAGGTGAGGGGAGTTCCTCTCTATCTTGGCTCTTCATATTAAAATAAAACAACATTATAAAAGGGATGTGTATCCTTTACTAGGAGGATGATAATTTCATTCGTTTCCTTCCTAGGGGAGCCATTTTTAGAGCGGGTCTTCCCCTAGTTTGCTGCATGCTTCACACTAAACTGACCTATCACACACCTAGGTCGTTCTACTGCATGTTTGGGGGGGCAGAGGCTCGGACCTGAATATTCCGTATGGTGACCGTGAAAATTTACCTGTGTTCATCATCTGACTACATTGTACATCATTTGAACTGATTTCGGTTGTAGAAGGTGCACCTTCATTTCTTAGAATCGGATCGCGGTGGGTATTCCGCTGGGAATGCGGACTGCTCTCAGGTGCCTAGTGGTCGTGATGGCCTAATAATAGTAATATGTGTGGATTTAGGCTGAACATAATACTTGTGATTGCACATTTTGCTGTCTGTCTCCATTCCAAAGGATGGTGCTCGTTGGGAAATTTCTCCAAAATTAATACTCGTACCGACACTATTGTTTGGCACCTGAGAGTAGCGGTTTGCTTTCTCATTGGATGCTCTGGTCACCTGCGGTGTTCGGACATGCGCTCCTGGTGCTCATGGCTGTTAGTCATGTTCTCTGAGGGGCTATATATATATCTTTAATGATACATTGGATTGTGCCAGGGATCTCTGCTCTGGCTCCGACCATTGGATTGTTGGGCGCAGCTTTAGTAGGGTCTTCTGACATGATCTCATGATGACTTATATATCACCATGATATATCTATTATATCATTTTATATATCTATATATGCGAAAGATTTGTGTCACCGGGTTTCTGCAATGATATCTTGTGATACATAGGTACCTCAGAGACATGAGACATGTTCTCTGTGGGGTTGTATATCTATATTTAGTGATACGTTGGATCATGACAGGGAGCTGTGATCTGGCTCCGCCCATTAGATTGATGGGCGCAGCTTTGGAAGGGCCTTCTGACATGGTCTCATGAGGAAAACTTAATATATATATCCCCCGGATATATATATTATATAATTTTATATATATATATACGCAATGTGTATATTGTGATACATAGGTACCTCAGAGACATGTGAACGTGTGATAACTGTTCTAAGGGCAGGACCAGTTCACGCTCCCCCGATTACGCATTCGCGGTCAATCAGTCTGTGGGGAAACGTCTGGTGGAGTAGACGGGGTACTTGGGACCTCCAGGACATTTGTCCCCCACCAGACGCCAGCGGTTCTGGGCGCTAAAGCTGCCAAATCATGTGCCTACAAATCGACACCGGCAGATGGGCCTCCGGCAGCTTAAGCGTAGGGCAGGGGCCGTACCCATGAGGTAAAGCGCCGCGTCCCCCTGGTCACGCTCGTCTTAACGACAAAATGCGGCCTTGCCTGCCACTCCTCCGTGAAGGGATCGGAGAAAAATGACCTCTCCCCACCCTCCAGCTTGGCCAGGATATTAGCTTGGGCATGACCACCTGCAGCATGCGATGGTGGGGGCTCCCTCTGATCCGATGGCTTGACTCGCTTATAGTTGTCTAACCCATTTGGGCTAATGGGCTCTCCATTTGTTCCCTGTGCCACAGATTGGGCATCAGGTTATCTGCCATTTGCGTTGGTGAACAGTAGTTAGTTAACTCTTAATGTGGGTTGTCTTGCCATCTTTGGAGTGGGCCTCCTCCAGTGCAGGTTGTTATGTCGCTAAGGCGGAGAGGGAGTTAGTCTCCTCGCATCTCAAATCGGCTGGATTCTTAGAACTGACGGATGAAGAACAGAGAATTGCTCGGTTCGCTCGCAATTCTGAATTGAATGGCACCACCTGGGATGTTGCTTCCAAAAACAAGGGGGGGAGGTACATGTTTGAGCAATATAGCACTCTAATTATATGAGTTATTTCATGTAACTAATCATAACAGATTCATATTTAGGTACAATCTGTTTTAGAAGAGTGCATTCCCTCCAAAATTTGGCTATTAACTTTATTGCTCGTGCCTCCTCCTGGGCTTGCATTCTAATCCATATAGTTCAGTGTGAACGGCTTCCTTTAGCGGAAATATGATATTTTTAAAAATATAATATATATTTCCTTAAAGAAAGCCTGAACACTGAACTATCATAGGGCCCTCCCATGGCGGTGCCATTCCCAACCCCGCAACTCGCCAATCTCCTGATTGTGTTGAAAATAAACTGACGAGATTCAATCGGTTATATTGGGACTGCGCATGCGTGACTGATTCCGAGCAAGCCACTGAAGACCATGAGGGATCGTAGGCGACCACAAAAAGTTAACCCCTTTTCTACTATGGTTTACAAACGCAGGACATATATCCATATAGTTCAGTGTTCAGGCTTTCTTTAAGGAAATATATATTATATTTTTAAAAATATCATTTCCTCGATCATTTTTCAAATTTATTGATTATAATAATGTGATACATTGATGGAAAGAGGTTGATACAAAAATTGGACTTGGCACTGAAAGGGTTAAGTGCATATGGCCCGTTTGGATCATGGATACGGTAATTAAAGCATATATATGCAGATTATTTCTGACAGAACTCATTGATATAGTGCTGAAAATCATATTTCTTTTTAAACCCTTTTTGCCTCCGTTGTTGTAATTTCTATGATTTCAATAAATCTATCCGACGTTTCAAAAGTCCATATTAACACATTGACTGCTGGCTGTGAGTTATCTCTATTAACATGTTGACTGCCATCTATGTGTTATCTCGTACATTTTGCATGTAATTGAATTTGAGTCAGCAGTCAATGTGTTAAAGTACATCACCATGAAGGAACGTAACGAAAGCAAAAACGCTTCTATCAATTAATATTGATTTTATATCAATATTTATATATCAATTGGGACATTTTTTCTTTACTATTTGTATAATTTTTAGATTACCCTGAATGAGTTACCCTGCATGTTATTTGCTCCAAACGAACGAGAGCCGTAAAATGTCTCAAATTGATTGTATGTATATTATACTAGAAAATTTGATATATAGGGTAAATTTGTTATCTTCAGTAATAATTAATGAAATTAAATACTATTTGGTATGACATGAGTTTATTAGCAAAGGTCAAGTTCGATATGGGTGAGTCTGCCTATTTTTGTCAGAGTTATGGTCCTTGTTGACATAGAATTTGCTGACTATTTTGGTTTTTTGGATGATAACTTTAGTTTTAGTATCTGTCAGATTGTTTTAAAATCTGTTGGATGGATTACTCATATGAACATATAGGTCATGTTTGAATATGTGTGCGGTCAGCCATTTTTACTGGAGTTATGGTCCTCATAGACTTAAAATTTAATACTGATTATTCTGGTGTCTAATCAAATAACACTAGGTATGTTAATAACATAGAGAGGCAAAGTCTGATTCAATGATTGTTCCCAGAATAAAAAAAATTATTTCCAAAAAAGGAATATAGCCACCTTATTCGGGGGACATATGGGCCAGCGGCCTTTCTATATATAGGAATTTCACAACATCTGCATTCTATTTTTCAACTGCATAATCAAATGTCATGACGTCATTTAACAGCAAAGAATTTAAAACCACTATATTTATCAGTTTGGATTTGTGTACATTGGCAAGAATTTGTATAGAATAATTATTTTCATATAGTAAGATATTATCTTACACAGTTACAGGTGTTTTTACATCCCCACTGTTTTTTTTTCTCTAGCTAATTTTAGCTATGGGTAATCACATGAATAAAGGGAATCAGAGAATTGGAAACGCATCAGGATTTAAAATCTCATTCCTATCACAGGTATGTAAAAGTATGGATCTCTGTCATAGATCTTATAAATATATGTACATTAACCCTTAATTCTATAATATTTACATAGCCCGACTGTGTTACACTAAATCCTGTTCTGTGATTGGTCAACTTCGGTGATTGGATCACCCATTTTATATCCCAATGAAACATATCGTAACACGAACATGACGTCACAAATTGTTGACCTAATCTGACCTAATCACTAAAATTGGTCAGCGGAATAATTGTTTGTGGTTTTAAAAGTTCACCTGAATTGCATTGAAGCCAGTTATTTATGTTGATTACATGATCTTTACTAAGTGCTTGATGTAGCTGTCGCAAGTGGTTTCAAAATCACCTTGTAAGCCTGTACATTCTCTTATATATGCTGGGCTGCCAATGGGAGACTCGCATATATAAGAGAATTCACTGGCACAGGATCTTTAATGCTGCACCAGCTCAGCTCCCTTAATGGAAAGGGTTAACAATGTACATACATATGCTATATATCTTGTTTTCCAGATGGATATAACAAAAACAAGTGACAACAAGGGTAGTTTCATCAACATTCTGGCTAATGCGGTCCAAACTAAATTCCCTCATGTTCTAACTTTCGCAGAGGAGCTGGCTACAGTGCCCAAGGCTGCTAAAGGTCTGATTTAATATACGTAATTGATATGAATGAGATATAATGCACATCTTTTGCTCTATTTGGTCCAACTGACAAATTATTAACCAAAGATAGTCATGCATTGCCTTAAATGGTCACTTACGTACATAAGTGAGATAAACATTCTCTCTTAATTGTCACCATATCAGAAAAAGACTAACAAGCTTAACCCTTTCAGTGCCAGGGGCCGATCTCATCGGCCCTAATTTACGGTCTGTAAAATCGGCCCTAAAAACAATTAAATTTTTTTTGGGTATGCTTTAGCATGCTATAGCGAATTTGAAAACAAACTGGATAAAACCTTAGGGGCATGTTATAACTCAAAACTATCACCAAAGTATTCATAGTAATAATTTTGATGCCCATGAAAAACGCAAGATTCCCTGGCACTAAACCTACAAAATAAGTCTGTTAAAGAATATAAGAAAAAATTATTAAAATTGTAAAATTGTAAAAAAATATTAACAAATGATGAAAAATTGTTAGGCCAATGCATTCTCTTATATATGCGAGGCGACCTATGGTCGACTCGCATTTATAAGAGATGGTCGACTCGCATTTATAAGAGAATGCATTGGCACAGGGTATATGGGTTGATACAAAAATCGGACCTGGCACTGAAAGGGTTAAGGAACAATCATTAAAATACTGTTCTATTCACAAAGGTCTCTGGATTAAAAGGAAGGATATGTTCAAACCCGAAGTGAGCAATTTTGTATTGCTCATTGGACATTTCTATGACACAGATGTTTCAAATCTTGAAAGAAAATATAATTGTATTGAACCTTTTATTGAACTTTTCAAAGAAAACTAAATATAAACTGGATTGACTTCATCCATCTGTCTGTCTATCCATCATGCAGCCCATTTAGCCATCCATTCCACATATGGCCCCGAGTTTTTCACTTGCCGATGTCACCAGTGACACAGCTTAACCACAGTGGAATTTCACTCTACAGTATAAGGCCCGTGGTTTTTTACATGTCCACGGAAGACCACGCGCGATTTTTCCGTGGTTTTTCCGTGTTCAAAATCTGAACTCGCTAAGAACACGGTCTGGGTAAACGTGTTCAATCGTGTTCCGATTATGAACACGCTCTGATCACGTTTGAACACGCTCTGATCACGTTTGAACACGGAACGTCCACGCTATGATCACGGTACGACGAACGGGTGACCACGGCCAAATGATCACGTTTGAACACGGAACATCCACGCTATGACCACGGGTGACCACGGCCATAACACAGGTGACCGCGACATGAACACGGAGGAACATGGCTGAACACGGAGCCATCGCTAGCGGCCATCGCTTGGCACGCCGCGGAGCTCGCGGTGTGAGTTACGTAATTAGTTATCACCTCCCTAGTCCAAAATATATTCTCGAAATTTCTGCTCAAATTAGCAAATGAGCAGCACCATTTTATTTAAATGAAATTTCATCGAAATTCAACCCGTCGATTGTGAAAATTGGCCCAGAAAAAGTAAAGATACCAATATAGCGCGATTACTCAGAAAAATAAATTATATATGGGAGTCGGAATTGTACCGATACACATGCATTATTTCAAGCAGGGTGCTAACTTAATACTAAATAACTCGAATATTTTGACAGGAACATATGACTATATATATTTATTGAATTTTATAGATTTACATCTTCTGATCGAAAATATCTTGACGGGACCTTTGATAAATGTTCAATTTAGTTTCAATTAAGAATGGTTCTGGTATCAATGTCCGTTTAGTTTTAAACAAACCTTGATCACGTTTGAATACGGAACATCCACGCTATGACCACGGGTGACCACGGCCATAACACAGGTGACCGCGACATGAACACGGGGGAACACGGAGGAACATGGCTGAACACGGAGGCATCGCTGGCGGCCGGGGCTTGGCACGCCGCGATGGCGGAGCTCGCGGTGTGCGTTACGTAATTAATTATCACCTCCCTATAGTCCAAAATATATTCTCGAATCTGAACACGCTCTGCTGATCGCGTTTGAACACGCTCTGATCACGTTTGAAACATCGGGAAATATCAATGATAAACCAATCTAGATTTATTTACCATTTTAATTAATCTTTTACAAAAAAAAGTGTAAGATAATTTACAATATTTAGTGAAAAAAAAATCAAGATTTCTCCATGTAAATTTCATCAATGATTATGTCTCGAAAACAAAATCATCAAAAAAGACATACCTAGAACAGGAACGATGCAACAATTATATATATTGCTTGTAAAATAATTACCCGCAATAAACATTCTGTGTTCAAACTTTATACTCAAATATTTCTATTGTGGGGTCGATACCCCTCGTTAGTAATTTGATTTATATGACATGTTACTGATGTCCAATCATAAATTTGGTATTGCTAAATCGGCAAATAACTCATCTTTCACTATGCAAAAATTTTCCGTTAAAAATGTTTTTAGTAATCTCACAAAATGTCCCGGAACACAGCCCGTAATAAACATTATCCGTTCAAACTGTATATTCAAATATTTCTAGTGGGGTCGATACCCCTTGGTAGTAATTTAATTTTTATGACATGTTCCCAACGTCGGAACATAATAAATTTGGTACTGCTAAATCGGCAAATAACTCATCTTTCACCATGCAAAAATTTCCGTTAAAAAGGTTTTTAGTAATCTCACAAAATGTACCGGAACACAGCCCGTAATAAACATTATCCGTTCAAACTGTATATTCAAATATTTCTAGTGGGGTCGATACCCCTTGGTAGTAATTTAATTTGTATGACATGTTCCCGACGTCGGATCATTTTAAATTTGGTACTGCTAAATCGGCAAATGACGCATCTTGCACCATGCAAACATTTTCCGTTAAAAATGTTTATAGTAATCTCACAAAATGTTCCCGAACACAGCCCGAAAAAGCGCCGACCGCTGCCCATAATAAACATTCTCCGTTCAAACTTTATACTCAAATATTTATAGTGGGGTCGATACCCCTCGGTAGTAATTTGATTTATATGACATGTTCCCGAAGTCCAATCGTCATAAATTTGGTACTGCTAAATCGGCAAATGACGCATCTTGCACCATGCAAACATTTTCCGTTAAAAATGTTTATAGTAATCTCACAAAATGTTCCCGAACACAGCCCGAAAAAGCGCGCCGACCGCTACCCGTAATAAACATTCTCCGTTCAAACAAAGTAATTTGATTTATATGACATGTTCCCGACGGCTGATCGTAACCAATTTGGTATTGCTATATCGGCAAATGACTCATCTCATCTTGCAGCATGTAAATTTTTTCCGTTAAAACGGCCTATGCTGATACTTACATATCCATACACAATTACCGGCCAACACCTTGAAAATACAGTCTCTGCACATGCAGCAAAAATATGAAGGACAAATAATTGCCGCCATTGATACACGACAATTATCAGGACAATACACGTGAAAAGAAAAGCGTCAATTCAACAGGATTGTATTATCATATTAGAAAACGCTCTTTATTACATCGTCTTCACACATTTCTGAAAACGAAAGCATGAACCTAGAACAGAAATAACACTAACATATACATTTTGCTCTCTGGAAAAAACATACTACATGCATAACTTTTCCATATCTTTGATGGTGTTATTAAAGATATATTTTTAACGTTATATCTACTCAGTATATCTCATTTAAATTCAGGCATTCTATAGTCACAAAAATAAAACGAACAACAACCTGTGTATTTGTACTGTCCGTCTACAGTATCGAGATACTTAATCCCGTTATGTAATCGATGGCAATGAACAAACCATGCATTATCGAGACAGACATCTAACTACTCGTTATGTAATTATGACAATTACCAGCCTATTGTTTGGCGGTCTCTTTGTAGATTGGGTCCCTTTTTGCTTGGATGAATTATATAATCAGTACAACGACGATGTGACTTTTTCTGCTATAATAATAACACGAAAACAAAACCCCATCCAAAAAGAGTCCATAACAACTTATGGATACAATATTTTCACTTTGTTTTTCAGTCTTGCATATTTAAAAAAATTCATTGGCACGGGTTTTCGCAAAATAATATTTTAAAATATATAAAAAGATAAATTCACCAAGATTTTTTGGTCA
Organism: Siphonodentalium dalli; assembly: GCA_032622095.1. NCBI lineage: Eukaryota > Metazoa > Mollusca > Scaphopoda > Gadilida > Siphonodentaliidae > Siphonodentalium > Siphonodentalium dalli. Next base: position 95,523,576 of record CP136065.1, read on the forward strand.
TAAATATTGCATTTAACGTATCATAATAATTGCATATTATGGTACTATGACAAACGTGACACTTGTCCGAAAATATGACGTAAAACTCAGAATATTCAGTACTAAACTATACATCGGTGTACCCGGGGGTTTCAAACCGCACTTAAGATTTGCTCTGTTTTTCAGTAGAATTGAAGTGCAAATGACGCCGGTTCGAATGCATTTGCCATGGTGATATACCCCACGACATATACATGTCGACAGAACCCGCAATCGACACATGTGAGGAGCGTAGTTCTTGTCCGCAACTAAGGTGGTTTTCGAACCATACTCGCGATTCTGTTGCAAACTATATTGGGCTGAATATCTCCAAATTCACGTCCTTAGCCATATATAAACGGTAATCGTGTTATCCCACCCTGTATATACGAGCGAAGGTAACCATGCTCCTTGTACATCCATCTTTTCGATTGTATGTTTAATTTTAAATTAAATTTGAATAAATTTAAAATAAAAAAAACGAGATATCATTTAAATATTTGTTCAATAATATCACCTGGTCATAACAGTGTCGACACTCCATACGTGAGCACACTCAATTCGATCACATTGATGAATTCTTAGTGTAAAACACAGAACATTCACATCAAGTCTATACCCGGGGGTTTCAAACCGCACCTACGTTTTGCTGAGTTTATCGGTAGAATAAAAGCGCACGTGACGCTGGTTCGAATCGCTATGTAATGGTGATACACCCCATGACATATATATGTCGACAACCCGCCGTTTGTTCGTTTTGGACAAACGTGACACTTGTCCGAAAATAAGACGTAAAACTCAGAATATTCAGAACTAAACTATACATCGGTGTACCCGGGGGTTTCAAACCGCACTTAAGATTTGCTCTGTTTTTCAGTAGAATTGAAGTGCAAATGACGCCGGTTCGAATGCATTTGCCATGGTGATATACACCACGACATATACATGTCGACAGAACTCGCAATCGACACATGTGAGGAGCGTAGTTCTTGTCCGCAACTAAGGTGGTTTTCGAACCATAGTCGCGATTCTGTTGCAAACTATATTGGGCTGAATATCTCCAAATTCACGTCCTTAGCCATATATAAACGGTAATCGTGTTATCCCACCCTGTATATACGAGCGAAGGTAACCATGCTCCTTGTACGTCCATCTTTTCGATTTTATGTTTAATTTTAAATTAAATTTGAATAAATTTAAAATTAAAAAAACGAGATATCCTTTAAATATTTGTTGAATAATATCACCTGGTCATAACAGTGTCGACACTCCATACGTGAGCACACTCAATTCGATCAGATTGATGAATTCTTAGTGTAAAACACAGAACACTGATTCAGGCCGAAAGTCTGTCGATGAATCCGGAGGTTTTAAATCGCACCTAGGATGATTTGCTGAGTTTTTTCAGTTGACGTGAAGCCCAATGACGCCATTTCGAATGCCGTTGTCACAGTGATGTATCCCAGGACCTATACATGTCGACAGAACACGCCAGCTGCTAATGTAGGAGCGCTGTTCTCGTTAAAATGATGGCGTAAAACGTATTGTAGAATGTTTTTACTGACAAAAAGTCTGAATGTTTAAACCAACGCGCACCTATAGGAATTGTTCCGTTTCTCCGTGTCG